>OZ020533.1:0-1274166 GCA_963971445.1 Ornithomya chloropus | reverse complement strand
TCAATTTCAGCGAGACTAACCTGTTGGCTTTTAATGATCCAGGTGTATCGATTGAAATCAATTAGAAAACCTTCTTCTTAGGGTGTCTAGTTGACATCGATTATTACGAACATATATTTTAAAATTTGTTAACAATGCACAAAAATTCGTCATCATGGTTATCTAAAGTGTGAAGAGTATACATACGCAAAATCATCAAGCATAGCTTGGTTGTATTTTACAGTTGTTCTTACAGTTGTGTTAATGTTGTCAAAATAAAATATCATTTTTTCTACCAAATTTCGTTATTAATCACTAGTTTTAAGTAATTTTTCAATTTTTACATTATTAATTATAGATAAAACAGTAACAGCTCTGTAGTTATCTATCCATTGTTTGTCTCTAGCTTTAAAAATGGGTTTAATTTTCTGAACTTTCAGTTTTATTGGGTACTTACATTCAATTAACATTCTTCAAAATAATTTATGAATACACTTAGAGATTTCATGATTGGAATTTTTCAATATAATAGAAGGAATGTAATTAATGCTAGGAGATTTGTTCAACTTGATACATTTAATGATTTCCTCAACCTCCGTAAAATTGTGACTTTCGTAAAAATTATCTTTTTGTCAATCATTTGTAGTGTGTTGTACGCATTAATATTAGCAGTGTCTGTTGGTGGTAATTTACATAGTAATTTAGGCGCTACCTGTTTGAAATGGTTGTTGATTAACTCACCTACGGTGTGTTTGTCATTGACTAACTCTCCATTTTCATAAAGTATCTTATCTATTACTGGCATTTTTCTTGTTTTATTCAAAAACGAATGTTTACTTCAAAAGGTTAACAATCTCTATAAGAGAGTTTAAGCGAAACTTCTTTGAGATAATGAGATTGTGTTAAATGGGATTTCCTTAAAAAAATCCTTACAAAAGAACTCAATACTACAATTGCCAAGTGTTTGGGCATGGATCGTCTTAATGCAATGTAAAAACATTTTGTGTCAAATGCTTCGGTAATCATAATATTTTAGACTGCAAAGAAAACTTAATAAAATGTGCAAATTGTATGGGAAACCACAAATCAACTTCTCCTGACTAAACAGCTGGGAAAAATTTTATAGATATGAAACAACATTTTGCTAGGAAAGCTTCCAATGAACGTCGTCCTATTTATCGAAATAATGCAGCAATTAGGCGAATTAGCAATTTAAGTAGGCATCCAAACACACTTCTAAATAATAACTGGGCTAGTTTATTTTACAACAACAATAATATTAGCAATAATATTAATAACAATACAAATAACATTACTAACAACAACAATAATAATATGCTTAGTGTAGATGAAATCAAAAAAAATTACTCTAGAACTAGTATGTTTAATTAACTATTATTTATTTATGAATTCCAACAATCAAGCTTACAGCTTAAATTTAGTTGGGATTAAAAATGACAATAACGTTGAAAACATTTAACAAAAATAATACTGATAATATTAATTAATATATACTAATAATATTAAAGAAGAAAAAAAGAAGAAGAAAGAAAAAGAAAGAGAAAAAAATTACATATAGTACTTAAGTAATTCCTTCCTAAACCTATTAGAATCAGTCATGAATTGAAGGGCGGTAGGTAAGGAGTTCCAGAGGCGCACAGCATTTATAAAGAATTGTCTTTCAGACATTAGAGGAATGGTGTAATCTGTCTGTGTCTAAGAGACCTTGAAAAAACTGATTTTTCAAAAAAAAATTTTGGCTCCTTTATGGTAATAATTTTATGGAGCAGGATTAAAGTTCTAAATTTCAGCAGATTAACAAAAGAAAGGCCATAAAGACGGTTTTTATGAACAGCTAAACTGTCGCGTCTCTTTAAATTAAAAACATACCTAATTATTGAGTTGTATATCTTATTCAGTCTGCACGAGGATACATAATCACAGTTAAAAAAAACTTCGCAACCACATGTCAATACAGGCATCAAATATGTTTTAGCTATAAGTATATTTAATGGAATATAGAATATAGTGGGCCGTAAGGCTCTCAGCATACCATACACTTTACCCACACGTGAATTTATATGGTTGGTCCACGTTAGCTTGGTATTAAAAATTAGTCCAAGATTATTTACCGTATCCATTACTTCAATCCGTTCATTATTCATAATATTATTAAAATCAAAATAAGTCGTTTTGGTTCGTTTATATATCACAATGCATTTAGACGGGTTTAGACAGAGTCCATTCTCTTTTGCCCAATTTGACACATTAATCAAGTCATTATTAAGATTATTAACACAATTTGACATTAAGTCAAGTGGACAGCTAAGATGAAGTTGCATATCATCAGCGTACATGTGGCACCATCTTAATACATCAGGAAGATCGTTGATAAACATGGAGAATAAAAGAGGACCCAGTATAGAACCTTGAGGCACTCCGCGAATAACAGGTAAAACATCGGAACAAGAATTTTTAACAAACACATGCTGAAGTCTACGTAAAAGATATGATCGAATTATGTTATTTGCGGAAGAGGAGAAATTAAATAATAGCTTAAGTTTGAGGCAAAGGACCTCATGGTCGACGGAATCAAAGGCTTTGGTATGATCAAGAAGAACTAGAATAGACACCAGGCCTTTGTCCAGGTTCGATCTAATTTGCTCGATCACGTCGATTAATGCAGTAGTACAAGATCTATTCGGACGATAACCGGGCTGATGGACGGACAAGAGCTTATTGATGTTTAAGAAAGAGAACATCTGTCGTTGTATTAAACGTTAGATAAGAAAGGGAAAATGGCAATAGGTCGGTATTCGTCATTGCATTTACGCAGTGGAATAATTTTAGCCATTTTCCAACATGAAGGGAAGGTAGATCTCATCAAAATGTCATTAAAAAGTGAGTGATTGGCTTAATGATATTAGGCAAAAGAATTTTCAAAAATTTTGGGTTAATACCGTCATAACTAGAAGCTTTAGATTTGATAGATAGAATACTATCTAAGACATCACACTCGTCAACGTAAGAAAAATTAAAGGCAGAAAAATTATGTTCATATTGTCTCTCTGAATAATGAAGCGGATTTGCAGTAGGGGCCAAGAAATTCACAAATTTTTGATTAATGTGATTAGCATCGAGGTCGACGTCATTAGATATACATTTTTTTCCGATGCCGATACTTCGGATAGTATCCTATTTGTGTTTAGTACTGGCGGAAGAAATTTATAATCATAATATTCAGTTTTAGCTGTCCTAATATTGTAAGTAACGGACCGTCTCGCTCTTTTAAAAACCTCATATAAGTCAGGTGTTCTAAAATGTTTCCATCTTTTGTAACAGGCATCTATGATTTTAATTAATTTAGCAATGCGATCGTTAAATCAGGGAGGTTGGTTGTGTCTAATTACTTTTAATTTCACGGGGACAAACCTGTTAAATAGCCAAGAAATATATATATATATATAAATATATTTAAGTAAGATAGTTTACAATCAGGAGCGGGAAGATGATAAAGCATGTTCCAGTCGATATTGTTAACCTCGATATGTAAGTCCGGATAAGAAATATTATTAAAATCTCTATGGAAAACACGTTTAGTTTAATCCTGTCTCGACCAATTCGAGGTAATCTCTGACATAGCTTTTAAATTTATATAATACTGGCTACTCCTATAAAAATAGCAACATAGAACGCTCGATGCGTTCGTAATTCGACGAACTATATATATATATATATATATATATATATATATATATATACTTTTTTTTATATATTTTTATATAGTTTATATACTTTTAAAAAAAATAATAATATACATTTAATTCTATTTCTTCGATGTTTTAGTATATCTTGGGCAATGGTCGTTTTTTTTATTTTAATAAAATATGTGCATTTTTTATTTTGTCCAACGTTTCGTTTGCTGTTGCAAACTTCTTCAGGGACTCATTTATTATATTATACTGCAATCAATATAAAATTTTTATTACATAAATATACAGTATCTGTATATGTACAGTTTATATACAATATATAATCTGTATATTTTCCTTACAAACCAATTTTTCCCTTTCAATATTATGTTGATTATCATCCCCTTTTATGTGGTAACTTGTCACAATATTTCTTTATATATGTCCACTTTTATTCCTATTTCATTTTATATTTTTTATTTATTCAAGATCAAATTGTATGTAAATTTTGTCTTGTCTATATTTTCCTTTGTGTTAATTGTATGTTGCTGCTTTTTTTGGATATACAAGCTTTCCAGTATGTATCTTGTACTAATTCTTTTTTCCATATCCAATATTTTATATTGTTTAGATCTGGTATACGTTTTTCTTTTTTCGCATGTTAGCATAGGGCAGTGTTTTCTTTTCCCTTTCCAATGTCGCTATTATGCTCTTTTATTCTTGTTTCTAGTGCCCTTTTTGTCGTTCGAGATAGTGGGTTCCCCATTGGCATCCCAAAAATTTCGTTGTATATTACTCCATCATATTTGAAGTAATTGTTATCTTTGAGTATGAAGTGAAGGATTTTTTGGAAATATGTTTTTGGCATTTTCGTGAGTTTGCTTATTGTACTCCACTCTTTCATGATGTTGAGGTCTAAATTTATTGGGAGGTTCGTAAATAGTGGTACCACGTCAAAGGAGACCATGATGTCTTGATCTTCCATTATGATTCCGTTTAGTTTTTGTTTTAACTCTTACGTTACGTTTTTGCTGCTTTCTGTCACTGCCTTTAAACTTTTCTTTGTTTGAACAATTTTTGATGAAATGACCTGTTTGCTTACAATAATGACATTTGTAACCTTTTCTCTTATCAGTTTTAGTGGTAACTAATGCTGCTTCATCTGATTTGTCAAATTTGACATCTTGAAGTAATAAATTCTTTACTGTGTCAATGGCTAATTTTGGGAAACACAATTTTTTGCAAAGGCCTATCTTCTTCTGCAATTAGAATTTATCGATACATTTTTTATATATCGCCATTGAATGCGTAAGGATGTTTTTGAGAGTTAAATAATATGGTAAGTATGTCGGGTTGTAGAACGGGACCTTTGTATAGTATATCGTTTAAAGAATAAGCAAAAGTTGTTGGTTTGGATGCATTAGATACTACTCGTACTTTAGTAGATTTATTTTCGAGTTTGATTACCGCATGGTGTGGTATGTACAATGATCGATATGATTCTTTATCACTAACCCCGTCGCTTGAGGTTTTTTTCATACGATTGAGAGATATGTATTCGTTTAGGACTGACGTTTATTCAGCGTGAAATTCAGGTTTAGAACTGAGGGATCGTTCTAAATGAGTATACTAACGTAGCGCATTAAAGCCAGATGATCCTAAGTGCACACTACTCGGTAACTCTTCCCTGAAGGGTAATTTTACTACATATCGGCCGTCGGGCATGGGAGATGGGTCTCGCTGTATAATTGTTCACAAAATTCATCATTCGGTGATGCTCCGCGTGGTTCAGGAATTTCTTCTTGTTCCCAGGACGTTTTCGTAATATTTGTATCAGGATGAGCATTGTGATTTTGTATGCTTGAGGGAGGAACAAGGTCCACAGTTGTTGTGTGTGATTTATTTTATACACTGTTGAGATGTAGAAACGTGTGGTGGCTTCGTTTGCATATGAAACATTTGTTTTACTTGAACAGTTGCGAGTTATATGATTTATAGCTAAGCAATTGAAACATAATATATATTTGCTTACGAAATTGATTCTGTCTGACGGTGACAAACGTAAAAATCGATTACAATGACGTAAGTGATGATTTTATTTGCACATAGTACATTGAGTAGAAATGTTTTGATGAACAAAATATGATTTAGACATATTTGGCGATTCTTTATTAATGGATTCGGTTTGATTTATTTCTTGAATTGTATTAGATGGAGGTGGACTGTATTCTTTTTTAGATGCATGTTGAAAATGTGCTTTAGTATTTCTGACTCTATGAATTCGTTCGACGACTTCAGCGTGTCCAAATAGAAAATCGTCTATTTGTGACCACATTGGAGTTTCGTACAATGTTGAATTGGGATTAAAACTATTGTCGTTAAGAGATACCGTTTGATTTAGAGATTTTTTTAGTCTTAATTTTTCTAAAAATTTTGCTTTTGTTTCTAAAACAGCATCCGTACATGCCAAGGAATTCCCATACGCGGATTTTTTAAATGTATTACTAGTGTGAGACGATATCATTTAACGTCGAAACTTGGACTTCAGTGAAGTAAAATCATCATTTTTATTTTATTTACTACCGGTATTATGTAAAAAAAAAATAATTCAAACTAAATTAAAGCGCCCCTCTTTCTTTTTTCTAAATCGATGAAACCATTTTTGTATGTTGTTGGAACAACAAATGCGATATTGAGCTGAAAATTTTCTAGTTTCACTAAGTACATTCCTATTTGGGTGGAATAGATTAAATGTTCCGCCCATAATCGAAAAAAGAAATCACAATCACAATTAAAAATTTTATTGATTTTGAAAAATGGGTGGATTTAGATAAAGTTAAAAGGGGCTATATTAGCCATGTATTAAATTTAGGATACCCATCAACATTAAGCTTTTCCATTCAGTTAGTAAATAATACCTTATATATCTTTGAACGCAAGTAAAAATTAATACTGGGTGTACGTACGTTAACCGAACACGCCCATTTTCACAACTTTATTCCGGACATAGAAGAAGCTTTGGTAACTTTTATATTTATATGGCGCAACCTACGTCAAATATTCTAAATAGGACATACTAGCATCCTTAATAAGTTCACTTTAGGTTGACGTGATAAATTTGACTTATCCAAATAAATAAATAAATAATGTATACGCGTATCTAATTTCAAGTTCCTAGGTCAATTTTTTTTTTTGGCAAATATAAAGATTTTTACTAATTGTGGGCGTGTCTGTAATTAGAATACGCCCATTTTTTAAATTTTAATGGAGCTAATATTCATAGATGTACATACCAAATTTCAAGTTTATAGCTCAATTTTTATGGCAGATGAATTAAGATAAGATTTTTGTTGATTGTGGGCGTGGTTCAGCCACCCTCTTAGATCTATTTCTAGTCAACAACGTAAACAAGATCCTTTTTTATGACCAGCTAAACGCTCCAAATTTATCCAATCATGACTTAATTTTCACTACCTATAACTTTCAACTTCAAAACGCGCACATAAACCATACATATAGGGATTTCAAAAGTATTGACTTTAATGAACTTAAATGTGCAAACCAAGTTAACTGGAGTGAGGTTAAGTTCATATTGAATAGTAAAAGAAAAATTCATTGGTTCAATAATAATGTCCGGTCACTGTTTAATGCCTATGTCCCACTAAAAATTGGCAGTGCCGATTCGCACAAACGTCCTTGTTTAACCAATACATCCAACGATTGATGCAACCTAGGGACGAAGCCTATGGTGTATGGAAGCGTACGCATGCACCTATGCACAATGAGTATTTTAAGCACCTACGCAGACAGACAACCTATGCTATTAGGCGTGCAAAAATCGCGTTCTATTTTAGCTATAAAATAAAACGCGATGTTCTGTGTAAGTTTGTGCTCAAATTTAAAGAATCTCTAATGTGTATATATATGTATATTATAGGAAAGAAACAACTCCCTGAAGAAGCCACAAGAGTACTTTAAAATAAATGATTTAAAACAAGATAGAAAAGTTCGGTTAAGAGCGAAGCTTAAATACCCTCCACCCTTTGTAACCCTCTAAAAAATAAGTTTCTATTGCATTAAATTGTTGCGTATATATTATTATTCAGGTTCAGGTATTCATTTTTAAACAACAAATAGTGTCTTTTTTAATTATAGGCGTTTGCGTTATTTAATTACGCTCATTTTTGGCACAGTGTTAGACAACGATACCACTTATATATATACCAAATTTCAACTTGATAGGCATAGTATTGTGCAATATATAATTTTTTAAATACAATTTTTTCGAGGTACGTTGAGATTTTTGACTGTGAGAGTGTCAAAAACAAACGGACACACAGACGGACATATCTCAAACGACTGTAAACGGATGATCAAAATGAATATACCCTCTTCCCTAAGGTAGAGGATATAAAAAGAAAAAATAAATAAATAATTTTTAAAATTTTGTCTTTGTATCCCTAATTCTTTTTATGTAATAAAGGAAAAACCCTTAAGACTATACGTTTTGTAAAATTATAGGAAGGTCCATGGTCCGGTTTGGTCATTTTTTAACAATGATGAAGAATATGTTTACCAAATTTCGATATCTCAAAAGTTGTGAAAGCTCTGGGTCAACTTTTAGGACGTGCCCGATTTGCCGAATTGCAATAAGGAACCGTAGAAAACCTCTAAGATTGCGTCTACTAATTTTAGTGCGAGATCTTAATTTTTACGACTGTTCAAAAAAGTATATTATAACACGCACGGCTATATATTGGCTAAATATTGGCTAAATCAACTTTTTTTATTGAAACTGATTAAGAATATATATACAATTGCTTCTGGTACTTACAAACGTCTGAAAAAAAAAAAAAAAACATGCACAGTGTTATGATGGGTATAAAAATCTCTTGCTTTCATTTTAGCCCACGTAATAACACAAACAATAATCGATAAAAGAGGGCGCGTTCGTTTGTTAATATGTCGAGCTTGTGAGCTTACATATAAATTTAGTCTAAAATTATATTTATTATACCCTCCACCTCAGTGATGAGGGTATATTAAGTTTGTTCTTCCGTTTGCAACACCCAGAAGGATATATATATATATATATCCTTAATCAAAAACTGAGTCGATTTAGACATGTATGTCCGTTTGTCCAAGTGTCCGTATATTGATGGCACTCCCACGGGCGTAAATTTTGAAATATTGAGCTGAAATTTTGTACAGGCACTTTTAGTTTTTGCATGCAGATCGCTATTTTAAATGGGAAAAATCGGTCAAGATCCACGCCCACAATCTACAAAATCCATGTATTTGCCACAAAAATTGAGCTATAAACTTGAAATTTTGTACCCGTGTACATAGTTGTCCCATTGATTGACGTGCAAAAAATGGGCATGGTCGGATAACAGACACACCCACAATTTACAAAAAACCATATTAAACGTAAAAGTAGACTTGCATGCTGATGCGTAAGACTTACACTTTTAGAAGGCGCAATATATATATATTTGCCAGGCCCGTCGTTATGGAGGTGGAGAGAATTTAAGATTTGGCCTAAGCCAAATTTAGTTTTCTTACTTGTTTTACTTGTTAAAAATAGGTCATGCATGCAGGGTAAAAAAATTGATAAACAAAGCAAATGCTAATAAAACCTGGTTAAACGCACCATCAGTATTATACTTCTTATAAATTTATTTATGTGTAACTAAACTTGTGATTAAAAATATATTGAATAGTTCAAAATTGTACTCATATATTTTTCTTTTACAATGCAAAAGGTTTCGATTTTATTTACTCATTTATTTGTTCCTTTATTTGTTTTTTCATGTTTCAATGCGATATTACAAATTGTCAAAATTTATTGATGGATAACTAACTGCGAAATCTACCTCTTCTGTGCAAGTACATATATAATGACAGCTATAATATAAACTTCACCAATGCATGATAAAAATGTTTGGTTGGCTTGTTTGTTAAATTTTTTTATTTATTTGTCATTTCGTTTTTGCAGGTTATTTTCGAAAAGTTAATATATGTTTAACGTTGTAAAAAATAAATAATTTGATCGTTCTGAGAACCAAACGTACACAAAAAATATTCGTCGAAGTTTGCACTGGAAAAAATTATAAAACGTTCTTATAATTTTTATTTACAAAACAAATTATAGCTAGGTTTTAGTCGAAATTGTAATTAAATTTATTAATTCAAATAAAAGTAACTAATTGTAACTTAACGACTAAAACCTTGCATGGCTTAAACTAAAGGTTAAACTTAGTAATAATCACTAAACAACAACTAGTAATAAACAGAAGAAAAGGAAAAAATTTAAATCATGAACAATTTTGCACGACGTGCAAGATAGATAACCCGTCATATAAATAATAACAATCGTTAAACTTTGAACTCATAACTATTAAAGGGTGAAACAACTTAATATATGTTCGACTTCGGATCAAAGAATTTCTTAGGCGCTTCATAAATTAGTCAATTTACACTGAAAGCTTGCAATCTACTTGTATTACCTCCAAGTGGTCTTATCCGGAAAGTTATGCGGAAAGTTGTTCTAAAAATAGTCCAATCGTATCCAAATTTACCTCAATGAAATATTAAGCCAAATATATATATTGTTATTATTATTATATGTATATAAGCTATCTGCACTGCGACCATTGGGTCTATTGTGCAAGCCTGTGCTCTTAGTCCAGGAGTCGTAGGCTTTTAAAGTAGCTCAAGACTTTCCTGGGCTCAGATTTCCTCCGGAGCTCTGAGCCAAATGGCAAATATGTGATAACACCAGAGGATGATGTCTGCTTCTACTTGAAGCGGGACAGTTGCAGAGTACGTGTTCAGGCGTATAATTGTAACTTCATGACTAATTAGCAGCCGCCTCACATAGTTGGTTTATGAGGCTATCAGATACCCCTAGTTTGTGTAAATGGTTTCTGAGGGTACAGTGTCCCGTGTATAGGCCAGTCAGTACCCTGATCTCGCCTCTTTGGAGTTCCATTAGCTTTGCAGCATTTCTGGAGGATTTAATGAATATTTGACTTTTGCCTTTGCAGGTCTCCCAATGGGAAGCAGCCTTTTCCATAGTTAGTTGTTCCACCATTTCCATGATGCGGGTTTTTGCCACACCGCACAATAGTTTGCGGACGGGCCCCTCTGTTAGCTAAACAGTCAGCTTGTTCTTTGCCTGGGATCCCTATATGACCAGGCACCCACACAAGGAACATCTTATTATGTTTACCTAGCTCAGTCAGTAGATCCATACATTCAGATGTCAGTTTGGATTTCAAGAAACAAAGCTGTTTAGAGCTTTGCGTCTTCCTTAGGCGTCTCCTCAGACATTCCAACGCATATGCCATAATCGCATATGTTTTCTTTTGAAAAATGGTATGAAGGAGCCCCATTGGGACTGCTCTTTGGAAACCGGGGCCGTAGATATTAGCACCGGCTTGTCCATTTTCCAGTTTGGAACTATCTGTGTACCATTCCTGGTTTGGGTTCCACGGATTTCGTTTCCCAAGCTGGGAATTCCAACAGAGTAAAACGTTAGTTTTATCTCTGCTGGGGGTACGAAATATTTATCATTGGTTCATCTATGAAGTTTTGCAGTATCTTAATGTGACCTTTGAGGTTACCCGATTTTAGTTTGTCTATTTCAGGTAGACGAAGTGCACTCCGACCAGCATCTATTTCGATTATTATCGATAGGGGGGAAGGCCTATGAGTATCTCTACTGCATCCGTGGGGCATGTTCTTATGGCCTCCGTTATGCCTACAGTTGCGAGCCGTTGAACTTTGCTCAGCGAATTTGCCGCAGTAGTTTGCCTAACCTTTGGCTACCATGCCAAAGCTGCATAGGTTAGCATCCGGAGAATAATTGTGGTATAATACCAGTAAGTCATCTTAGGACTCATACCCCATGTTTTCCCGAAAAGTCGTTGGCAAGCGTAGAAGGTGCGAGTCGACTTTTCAGTTATATATTTCAAGTGAGGATTCCATGTTAGAGTTTTGTTCTATTTTAAACCCAAGTATGTCACCTCATCTGAGTACTTTAATTGTGTACCGTTTAAATAAATGTAACTTAATGCAAGTTTTCTCTTCTTGGAGAAGGGGACCAGGACCCTCTTTTGCGGGTTGATGTACAGACCCTTATCCTAGCATCTATTTGTTGTTAATGTTAATGCTATTTGCATTCGTTCCGCAAGAACTTGTTCATGCCAGCCCATAATACAAATGGCTATGTCGTTCGCATAGCCTAGCGTTTTAAACTCCATACTGTTGAGCTTTGTTAGCAGGTCATTTATGACAATGGTCTAGATTAGAGAAGAGAGTACACCCCCCTGTGGGCAACCCTTAGTGGTCCTAATTGTCATAGTCGTCCCTGCAAGCTCAGTAGTGATGGTTGTGGAGTTTAACATTGAAATAACCCATTTGGTTATCATTGTTGGTATTCCTTTGTCTACCACGGCTGATTCTATTGCAGAATACGACGTATTATCAAAAGCCCCTTGAATGTCAATGAAAGCTATAGCCTCTAACGCCCCCTCTATTACATTCGTGAGCTCATGGATTGCCGTCGTAGTGGATTTGCCTTTTTGGTAGGCAAATTGGTTTTTATGATAGGTTTTATGAATATTATGAAATTATCTAAGGTTTTCTCCATAGTTTTAAGAAGAAAGGAGCTGAGGCTTATTGGTCTATACGATTTGGGAAGGCGTTCGTCCTTGTTTGGTATAAATACCACCTTAACCTTATTTCAGTTTTGCGGAAGAAGGCTCATAACAAGGCTTGCTATGAATATTTTGTAAAGAACAGGAACAATGATGGACTATCCCTGCTGTAGCATACAGGGTCTAATGCCATCTGGTCCTGGAGATTTGTATGGGCCAAAATATGAGAGGGCCCATAGAACCCTATTGTGTTGGAAGATTTTAGTGGCGAGACTGCGCTCCCTGGGAGCTCCCTATGAGGTTATCAATGGGTTTTCCTGGGAGTGCTGTATCGTGTTTAGGAGACAACCAGGAAAGGGAGTTTAGTACTTACATATTAACGATACCACAGATGTGACGCTTTTTAAGTGCTGCCAATCTAAATGTGGTGTTGTTTTTAAGTGTTGCCAATTTAAATTTTGTGTTGATTTTAAGTGCTGCCAATCTAAATGGCGTATTTGGGATTTTCCAAAAACAGAAGAAGAAGCAATTTTATTTTTGCAGGGGCGAAATATTTTACCCAAAAAACGGAAATGTACCAATTCCCATGACATGAAACTTTATTTTGGTGAACGTAACAGTGTGATCAACGCGTGGGACTTAGAAAAGACAACTGGTTTGAGGGAAGCAGAATTACATTTGCTTTTTTCAGCTTTAAGATTCATATACTGCTGGTGCGAGGAGATGACGTCGGTTAAATTTTGTGAAAAGCAACTTGATTTATTTATAAAACTTTTATAGAGTGGAACAAATACGGGGTGGCCCAAATAAGACTGAAGGGTTAAAAATAATTGTATCTCTATTTTGTTTTTGTTTTATATTATTTTTTTTTTTTCTTTAACTAATTAATTCATGTAAATTTTTTACAACTATGTATGAAATATGACATTTCTCAAATGGTTTCCATTTTCTTGCTGACAAATATTGGCTCTTTCAAGCGCATTTTCCATTACTGGCCGTAAAGTTTCTGGCTGCAAGTTTCTTATTCCAGCGTAAATGTTCTGCTTAAGCTATTGAATCGTTTGAAATTTATTGACATACACTAGACCTTTCAAATAGCCCCACAGAAAAAAATCAGGAGCAGTCAAATCTGGTGAACGAGGAGGCCAAGCAAAATCTGAATTTCTTGAAATTATCCGTTCACCAAAAATGTTAAAAAGAAGTTCCATTGTCGCTCTTGCTGTATGCGGCTCCATTTTGCTGGAACCATATGTTGGGATTATTATTATCAACTTGCGGACGCAAAAAATTTTCAATCATAGTCCTATACAGAGCCCCGTTAATGGTTTCTGCTTGACCCTCCACATTTTCAAAAAAGTATAGACCGATAACTTTATCAACCATAACTCCGCACCAAATAGAACATCTGGCTGGGTGTAATTGACGCTAATGTAACGCCCTAGGATTCCGAGTGCCCTAAAATCTATAATTTTGCTTGTTCACATGCCCATTAAGGTGGAAATGAGCTTCATCGCTCATTATAAGGTTGCTTAAAAAATTATCTTCTCTGGTTATTTGATTAAAACGAATAGCATATTGTAGGTGTGCCTTATAATCTTGGGGAAGTAGCTGCTGTACCATTTGAATTTTATACGGAAACATCCTAAGATCGAGTTTCAAAATTCGTTATAGAGATGTTCTGGAGACTCCCAATTGAGTAGAACGACGACAAGTAGAGATAGATAGATTCGTTTACACTCTGCCGCAGAACCTCCACAACCTTCCTGGAAGATCTAACACTGTTCCCTATTCCTCAAAACGGGAGACTAAGTTCCTAATCATGTTGGCACTGGGTACTGTTCGGATATTAAAATACCGACGATAATTTCGTTGAGTTGAGATAATAGATTTGCCAGAAGAATAAAAAAATTCAATAACTTTGACGCGTTTCTGCACATCATATGTAGCCATCATATGTATATCTCTAAAAAGTACTAAATAATCTGCAAAAGAGAAAAATAAATAAAAAAATAAAAACAAAAGAGATACAATTATTTTTAACCCTTCAGTCTTATTTGGGCCACCCTGTACATGCGTAAATTATGTGTCTTGGATGTGGAGAATAAACCAAACAAAAAGGCAGGTGGACCAAATTGCATTGGGGAAGTTGATGAAAATTTGTTTACTAAACGCAAAAATAATTGTGGTCGAGTATTACCCGAACAGTGGGTGTTCGGTGGTATATGTAGGGAAACAAAATATTCGTTTGTTGTCACTGTTTCTAATAGAACTTGCTCTACCCTTCTCAAAAAAATTATTGAAAATATTGCAGATGGTAGCACGATTTATTCTGATAGTTGGAAAGGTTACCAAACGAATAAAATTGAAATAGAGGGATTCCTACATGCTAAAGTAAATCACAAATAGAACTTTATTGATCCTGATACAGGAGTTCACTCGCAAACAGTTGAGAGAATGTGGGGCAGTGCTAAATGGAGAAACAAGAGACATAGGGGGACAGCGAGACATCATTTGAAATCCTACTTACCAGAGTTTATATGGCGACAGGATCGGACGAAAAAAAAGAGACTGTTTTGTTTGTTTATATCGGTCTATTTTCCACCGAAATGCGATTGATTACTTCGTTTATAATTTAATAAAGTGTTTTATTTTATGATTTAAATTCTTCTTCTGTTTTTGGCAAATCCCAAATCGCCATTTAGATTGGCAGCTCTTAAAAGCAACACCAAATTTAGATTGGCAACATATAAAAACAACACCAAATTTAGATTGGGAGCACTTTAAAAGCGTCAAATATGCTGCTGTGGTATCGTTAATACGTAAGTACCGTGAGTTTTCATCAGTAGGCGACTTTGGTATCGTCGTGAAACTTCCATCATTTTTCTTAAGAGTGCTAATACCGTTGCTGTGTCCCTTTGCAAAGGCTTTTTGAAGTCGGACAGCCTCAGGAAGATTTTCAATCTCCTCACAGTAGTCCCTCCATGCAGCCCTTTTGGATCTCCGCAACTCGCGATTGTAGTCAGCTTTTGCTCTATTAAATAATTTCCTAACCTCACTCGTAAGCTTTTGCAGTCATAAAATCCACCAAGGTCCCTCTTTATCTTTCTAATTTTTTGAGCGCAGTTTTCTTGGTGGGCTAATCGAATATTAGAACAGAGGTCATTAGATTCCTGTTCCAGTTCTGCTGAATTTGATATTGTTTGTAGAGAGTGGTTTACGTTATAATTAAGATGATAACGGAAAAGATCCCAATTGGTGTTTTTGGGGTTTCGGTAGGCGTGGCGTGTTTCGATATTGGCTGTTATGTCAAACCTTATGTGACGATGGTCAGACATTGAGACCTCGTCGGAAACATGCCGGCCTGAGATAGCAGAGTACAGAAAGGGGCTCGATAGCGTTAAATCTATTACTATCCTTCTGATTATGTTGCGAAAAGTTGGCTCGCTACCCCGGTTAACAGTGATAATATTGTTAGTAATTATATATTAAAGAAGATACTCACCCCTTGAATTGTTGTTAGAGCTCCCACAGGCTGTGTGGTGGGCGTTCGCGTCGCAGCATACAAGTCATTCTAGTTTTTTGCTGCGACAGTAGTCTACCAGGGCCTCTACTTCCCTTGTTGGAGCCCTGACCGAAAGGGTACCTTTACCCAGACCGCCACTACATCGCTTTTAATAAACTCTGAAGTGGGGATGTATGTTAATTTGCCGTTAATTATCATGGCCGTCCTAGGTAGGTCATGTTTATTATCGTAGATTAGCTTACCTTTTGTGTTGAAGCCTTTTACGATCCCAGAATGTATCCAGGGTTCCTGGATAAAGGCTATGTCGAGTTCTTCGGTTGTGAATCTCCAGAAAAGCACGTCAGAAGCAGCCTTAGCGTGATGAAGATTCACCTGAATCATTTTGATTACGTTAGTGTTAGTCACGGGCGGATCTGGCGGCACGTTTATTTACCTTCCTTCTCCGCTGGGTAAAAAACGTTCCGAGCGTCGATCCTCCTCCCGCAGAGAGTTTCGAACACTAGGATTGGAAGGGTTATTCTTCAAAGCCTTACTCCTCCTTTCGGTCTCCCTGGCAGGTCGTTTTTGCTTGGTTTCGCCGGAGCGAACATTGGTGCTATGTGTTGAAGTGCTGGCACCCTACGAAGGTTTAGTACCAGGTGCGGATTTATCATCCTTTTCGGATCTTTGAGCTCTTCCTTTAGGCCTCAATTGCGCCAATCCATAGCTGTAATCGATCGTATAGTCGGTTTTCCTCACATTTTCAGCCAAGGCATTGTCAATAGGGATTCAAGTGTGTATTCTTTCCTTTGCCGATGGAGTATTTTCCAGTATACCTTGAGGCCCTCATTTTGGCCCTCAATTACGCGAAGAATGTCCCCAGTACTTTTTTCCTCCTTTTCGGGGAAATAGCCTACGAATATATGAGGTCGGGGTACATCGGCCTCATCTACCGCTTTAAGAGGACCCCGTTCCAGGGGTGCAATGTTGACACCACCGACTTGAGCCAGTCTGCCGTCTGTTTCCCTTTGCAGGTGAATAGTAACCAGCCAGGGCCTGAACATACAGGCTTAACAGTATTCTTGCATTGGTCACAGATTTTTTTCAGCACACATGTCTGAATGGCCCTCAATTTACTCATACGACATCCCACTCGCCACTAATTTCTTCAGGCGTTTCCGAGCGGCACCACTTCTGTGCCACTGTCTGACACCTGAGCTCTCTTCCTCAGTTTGAGCCCCAGTAGTTTGAGGCTGTGAGCTGAATAGGGCATCTTCTACCTCCGTTAAGATTTTGTCGTTATAATTCGATTCCTAAATCTCCATTGGTTGTCCACGGCGAGTGACGGTTTCTATTTCAGACGCCAGTGCAAGGTCAGCTTCTTTGACCTGGTTGCTGTTTTCTACACTTATCGGTTCATTCATTGGCAAGATAAATTGAGAAAGGGATTAGAGGACCTCCGAGACAGAGCCCTTATATCTCGGATAGGCATTTATACTCCAGAGGGCGCCCGGTATCTGGAGGCCACCAGCGGCACACTCATGTAGTACCGTTCATCCCTTTAGGATTACGGGTTTTATCGAGTTGTCCTCTTTAGATCCACCACTTTTTGTGAGAACAGGGACACTTCGAGAAGGAGGTAGCTTAGCTAGCAGTGGCGGTCTTAGTGATAGTTAGGCTAGGCATTTTGAAGAAGAAGATTCGCATTCTACCACTCGGGTCATGGATTTCACTTGCTTTCATCGGTCGGTTCATCACTCCGCTCCAAGACCCCAAGCTTCCCCTCCACTGTCCCCAAGCCAAATATATGTCTTCTGAATGAATATTTCATCTGACTATACCTAAAGTTGTAATGATGTATTTGAAATTTCAATATAGTCAGAATTCATTTCAGAACATATAGATATATTAATTCATTATATAAAGTATAAAAATTTATATAAAAGTATAAGGGATTGAAATTTTTTGGCATATAAAGGCTTCCATCATACATGGGAAAGATTCTAAAAATGGTCCTATTTGGTGCGATAGAGTTTCTCTTTGAATGAACACATGTCCTCGTTTATAATTTCAACAAAATATCCCAAAAATTTCTACCTATAGATTGCGCACAAAGTTAAATTTTTTGATTCTGAATCGATCAGTATAATTGAAGGTGGCACTTGCCGTTTAGTAATTACACATATATGCACAAACTTAATGTACTTACAACATGTGGTATAGGACATAAAAAAACCCGGATTTGGATTCAGTTAAAATCTTTATATCTGCCAAAAAAAGTTGACCTAGGAACTTGAAATTTGGTACGAGTATACATAATTATCCCATCAATTGATGAGCCAAAAATGGGAGTGAACAAATAAACAAAAACCATTTTCAACGTAAAAGTATACTTGCATGCTAATTTACGTATAACATACACTATTCGAGGGCGCAATATATTTGTCACGCCCACCGTTGTGGAGGTGGAGGGTATTTAAGATTTGACCTAAGCCAAATTTAGTCCTGTAGTTTGCGCACATGGACAGACAGGCGTGAAGACGGATATGGTTAAATCGATTCAGATTTTGATTTTAAGTAAATGTAGATGTTTACATCGTTTGCGCAAATTAAAAAAACTAAGGTATCTAAATACATTGGGATTATTTGTACCAAATTTCACGTCTACAGGTGAATTTCAAGACAATATTAAATATAAAGGGCACTAATATGTACAGATCTGTCAAATTTAAGGGAATTCGGCTAAGTAGTTCAGACTTAATGCCAAATTTTAAAAATATATGTAAATTTGGACAAAAGCAAACACTTACGTGAAGTTTTGCATTATTTATATTAATTATGCATTATAAAATTATTATATTGTATTAAAATAATACCATTTTTATATCATCCGAATTTCTTCCAATTTCTAGGGTTCATGTACCGTTAGAGTGTATAAATAAAGTATTAATTTCGCTTAGTCTTATTTTTTCCAATTGTAATAGGAAACCGTAGAAAAACTTAAAGATTTCGTGTACAAAGTTTCCGCGTGATATTTCAATTTTTGTGTGGTGAGAGTTCCAACTAAAATGTGTAGAAATTCATATGGCCACACGGACGGACAGATTTTAAAGATAATTTTCCGTAGATTTTAATTATGTGTATTAAGAAAAATATTTCAGCCGGAAACTAAGTCTTTGAGCCGAGGTAAATTGCGATTTCAAAAATGAGGGACAGATTCCTCATCAACTGAAATTTTCCAAATGTACTGTAATGCACTTAAACCACATATCATATTAATGCTCATCAATTGCCATCATTATCTCATATGATAATACCTCGCGTTTACTGACAAAACTATACTAATAGCGTAATTTTTCGAAATTAGTTGTTCAAAATATTACATGTTTGGGTATAACCATCTATAACATATTCACTTATTTTAAGTTTTTAGGTTAAACATGTGAAAAAATAATTCGTTATGTTATATATTCGACTAAAACAGAGCTATTATTTATATAAACCACGTAAGCGTATTTATACATAAAAAGTAAATAATAGAGTAAACAGGATACATTTTGGGTAGTGACAACACATAATTTGAAATTGCGTACTTAAATATTATTGTATATGTTATAAAGTTGTATAAACTAATTGAAACTAGCAATTGTGCAGTTTTATAAGACTTGGCCTAATTTTTATATGCATGTCAGTTTGTTAATGTAGAGTGTTCTGATTTTTAAGTTTCGTTGTTGTCAGCACCTATAATATATAATATTTATATATTTGTTCGCACCTAAACATATATATGTGAAGATAAACTATTAATGAACTAATTAGAAGTTCATACCACCTCTACCAAAATTGTGTTAAAAAGTTACAGTCAACTACGATATTGTTTATAAACTAGTTATTTTACACAACTATTATTATTTATTTTTATGGTCTCTAACGACTCCTTCTGTATATATCTAACAAGATAATATGTCATTTTTTTTCAAGGATTTTTCCAACTTTATATCTCTTCTGCAAGCAAGAAGATGTTATCCGATTTTTTTTCTTTTAGACAACTTTGATGGTCGGTCAAACCCTGCCATCAAATACTCTACACTATTTGATATATTATTCAAATTAATTTTTTCTTTGAAAAATGAAAAATTTTATTTTTTATACTTGTACTTTCAAACACTTTAAAATGATGAAAGTGTCACAATTAATTTGTTTATTTTCTATAAAATTTTTATTTTGTATAAAATCGAAAATTTTATTTTTATTCCCTCCACGTTAGTGATAAGCTTGTTCTTCCGTTTGCAACACATATAAGGAGGCTTCAGAGACCCTACAAAGTATATATATTCTTGATCAGCGTCAAAAACTGAGTCGATTTAGACATATATGTCCGTGTGTCCGTGTGATTGTCTGTTGTTGGCACTCTCACGTAAATTTTGAGATATTGAGTTGAAATTTTTTACAGGCACTTTTAGTTTTTGCACGCAGATCATTATTTAAAATGGACAAAAGCGGTCAAGAGCCACGCCCACAATCGACAAAAATCTATTTATCTGCCACAAAAATTGAGTTATAAACTTTAAATTTGATTAGCTTCATCATAAATATTAGCTTCATTGTTGTACCGAAAATGGGCGTGGTAGCATAACAGAAACGCCCACAAAATCTATTTATGTACCACAAAAACTGAAACATAAACTTGAAATTTAGTATACATATACATTATCCCCTTTATTGATGTGCCAAAATGGGCGCGGTCGGATAACAGACACGCCTACAATAAATTAAGATCTATGTATCTGCGACAAAAGTTGACCTAGGAACTTGCAATTTGGTACGCGTTATCCCATTCACTAATGTGTTTAAAATGAGCGTGGTCGGATAACAGACAAGCCCACAATAAACAAAAAACCAAATTCACCATAAAACTAGATTTGCATGCTGATACGTAATACATACAATATATATATATATTTCCCGCGCCCACAGTTATGGATGTGGAGGGTATTTAAAATTTGGCCTAAGCCAAATTTAGTTTTCTTACTTGTTTATACTTACTATTAATTATTCTACATCAAATTTTGCCTAAAACATAAAAAGAATTGTGCGTTTTTAGAGGAGGGGTTCTAAAAATGGTCCGAACGCGTCCAAATTTGGCAATTAATTAGTCAATTAATTTGCTAATTAACTATCCTTCACCAAATATTGTGAAAAATATTAAGAATTGTGACTTTTTGTCGTATAAAGACGTATAAAGACAAAAAGTCACAAGGGGTTCTAAAAATGGTCCAATTGTTTTCAATAGGGATCTTTTTTGGGTTAATATATGTCCTTGTATCAAATTTCATTGAAATATCTCAAAAAATAACAGGACCTCATATGGGAAGGGGTTCTAAAAAAGAAGGAAAAATATCAAACTGAAATTATTATATGACCTAACATAATAATAAAAATAAGATTCGTAATCATCAAAGTCTGGATATATTTAGAATATCATACGGATTTTAGTCTTGCACTAAAATATAGAATATAATCACTGAGTAAATCACTGCGTTTATATTTTTTGTGCAGCCTGCTTTGCTGCCTGCTTTTTATTGCTTACTGAACTGTCTGGGACAGTTTTTAGATATATGCGCTAGTTGAAATGGAATAGACATAGAAATAGCACAGACTAGTATTTAATTAAGGGGTGATGCATATTATATATATCTTAGTTCTACATTTGATGCAGGAGGAATATATGAGCACGTTATAAACAAGTACGAATTGACCTTAACTTTTACAACCATTATAGTTCATTCAACTGTTACAACCATTATAGTTCAAAAGTGTCAAACGAAATTTCGTACGTAAGCCTTGAACATTTTGATAAAGTAAGTGGTCAAAATTAATTAATTTTCTTTAGAAGGTTTATCCAATGAAACAGATTAAAAGAAATAAACTCCTTTACGAAAACCCCTTCTGGCTAGAATTGTTTATTTAAAAAGTGTAAGAATAAGTTGAATGGAAGCAAAATTTTAAAGGACGATATCTTTGAGAGATATTTAGCTTAAAATGCTTATTTTAAAAAGATTTAAATCAAAGACTTTCGTGCGAAAATATGTTTTAATAATATTAATAGAGGTATTTCCCAAAAAACACGACATAAAACTGTCTTCGAAGCAGGAATGACAGCCATATCATTTCATAATGCCTATCAATGGAATGCGACCCAGCCACCACCAATAAATTATTAGGTTCGCCAAAATTATTGGGTTTGCAACTAAGTGATGGCGGATTTTACATGAGAATAAACATTCAAAATTTTTGCTTAAAAATATAACTTTATTCAATTCAGAGTGCAGAATTCCTTTATAATCCCACCATACTGACAGAATAATCTAAACTTTTTTTAATGAATCTCTGTTTTTGATGTCTTCTGTCGTCTTAATATTGTTATAAACTATAGTCACCAGTAATTTGTTCCATAGATCGAGTATATTGACATAATCAAGCTTTTTAAATTTTTTCAATTCATATATGCGATACATTGAGCTTCTCTGCAATATATCATGTTGTGCTGTGATAATTAATAATGGAACTGGGCGGCCAGAACGTTGAGCATTTTTCAATGAAAAATCAACAGAACGCAATCTGGCAAACCAATTTTGACACTGCCTTTCTTTAAGGCTTCACTCCCATATACGGTATATAACTTCTTATGTGCTTGCGAAGCAATACAAATTCTTTTCTTTTCGGAAGCAATACAATAAAATATGTCTAAAGTGATGATCTTGTTCTTTCATTTTTAAATTGGAACTAAAACAAGAACTAAAGAACTAATCGATATATTTTTTTTACCAAATGAAAGGTACAAATCCAAACAATATGAAAAAATATAAGTTGGGTACTTTAAACGCGTAAACGAAACAAAAGAAAGTATAGAATTCATCGAAGAAAATCCGCAATCACATGGTTTCTAATCCAATAATATTTGTATGTACAACGATGGACTTTATGGGGTGTTTGTGAGAACTACAAAGCTAAATTACTAGTACAATAACGACTGGTATCACTCACTCTTGTGAGAAACAACTACAAAATTATAACCGGTGCAGGGTGTAAATTCAGAAGAAATAAAATTGGTGGAGGGTATACCAATTTTATTTATCTTCGTGATGGGAGTATATATATTCTTGATCAGCATAAAAAAACTGAGTCGATTTAGACATGTATGTTCGCGTCCGTTTGTCTGTCTGTTGTTGACATTCTCATGGGCGCAAATTTTGAGATATTGATTTGAGATATTGATCTGAGAAAGACTGAAAGACCCTATATGGTCCATATTTGGCACAGTCAATTATTAAGCAAACTAACCATTTTACACTAAATTTTGTTAAATAAAACTGGATAATTGACTGATTAATACAACTAAAATCTACTCCAACTAAAACAAAAATTTAGTATAACTCCATACAAATATATCCAGTGATTTTAAAATTCAAATTCACTAGATATATATAAAGAAATTGTTATATTTTATAAATGCAGTATCTTCCTTATGTTTTATTTTATATACATAAAACGGAGCACCACTTTATTGATTGTCATAATTCAAGGTCTATATAAATAATTAATTTATACTAAATGAATAGGAAGGATTTAGTAGAAGGTATGCAACTTGCCAAAAATGGAGAAAAGAGAGATTGTAACACATGTATGATGTGTAAAATCGATGATTTCATCATTTCCAAAAACAACTGAGAATCGAGCTAAAGATTTATTAGATTTAATTCAGTCTGTCGTGTGGATCGATGAATGTAAGATCTATTGATGGATCAAAGTATTTTGTTACTTGTATGGACGGCTGGTCAGAAAAATATTCGTTAATTTTATGAAAACTAAATTTGAAAAATTTTAAATTTTTAAACAATTAGTGAAACGTCAAACAGGCGGAAAAATTAATTAGCTATTAGAAATGACAATACATAAACGGAGAATGTAATTTTTTTTGCAACATCATGCTTTTAATTGCAATTGTAACATATACACCACAACAGAACGGGGTTGCCGAATGCGCTAAACAGAAGAAATTCCAAAATACAAACGAATGGTAAAAAGCCAAGCAGGCTGAATCCTCCAATTTAATAAAAAATAAGACATAGTCATCTTCCTTTAAGTCATAAAGCGATCGGGTGTAAATGCGTGTTTGCACTGAAGAAAAACAAATACGGAAAAATTGAAAAATATAAGGCAAGACTTGTGGAAAAGGAGTGCAATCAAAGATTTGATTGATTTTAAAGAAACTTTTACACCATTTGCAAGATATTCAACTATATGAACGTTATTGGCAATTGCTATAAATGAAAAGATCAATTTACATCAACTAGATGTTATCGATGTTTACCTGCACGACGAAATATATATGAAGCACCCAGATATGTTTAAGGATGAACAATATCAAAAGTCACTTTACGGACTCAAGCAATCCGGAGAGAGTGGAGTTGCAAATTCGATGAATGCTTGAAGAAAATTGGTTTTAAAAATTGTGACAACGAACTTTGCTTTTATATTATGACATTACATAGTGTTTAACTTATATAGTTCTATACGTAGATGATATAATTACTGTCTATAAAAATCTGAATTCACTCAAGGAAATCAAAAATAAAATATCCGTGGAATTTGATGTGACTGATGTCAATTGCAATATTTCTTAGGATTAGAAATTGAAAGAGAAGGTAAAATTAGACCTATAAAAATTGGTCATAAATAATATATTAAGAAGCTGTTAAAAGTATTTAAATTTGAGGACTGCAAAAAGACTTTGATTCCGATGGATCTGTATATTCAAGTTGCTTGTTCTGATAATTGTGAAAATTTGATGTTATCTTATATCATTCTTTAATTGGAGCCTTTATGTTAAGTATAACAACGCGACCTGATGTTTTTCATTCTGCGTCGAAGCTGGCTGAAAGAAACAAGAACCCACATAATGTAGATTTAAATGGTGCCAAAAGGATTTTAAGATATATTGCTGAAATTATTGATTTCAAACTACATTACAAAATAGGTGGTTCCAATCTCCAAGGTTCTGCAGATGTAGATTGGGGAGGAGAATTTTACGGGTTTTTATTTTATTTGGGGAAAGTCTGAGTCTAAAAAGCAAAGCAATGTAGCTTTGTGCAGAAGCAGAATATGAGTAATGCTGTTTATTTAAAAAAATTACTGGGTGAACTCGATTATGATGTTAATTGTGCTGTAACACTATACGTACATAATCAAGGTGTTTATAGTTATCCAACAATTCAGTGTTTCACAAACGTATTTGACATAAAATACCATCACATAATAATAATAAAATCATAGAATCAATTAATTAATGAGATTTTACTTACATATTGTCCAACTGAGAATATGAAATCTTAATTTACATATATGAAAATGTTATTCTTGTTGAGTGGAACGATGGAAAAATAAGTTTTTCGTGTTAGTTGAATAAAATATATTGAATTGTACAAACGTGTTTATTAAACATAGAACATAACTAAACTCAATTTTTGGATAGTTCAAATCTTAAATATGTTCCACACCTACATACTAATAGTAATACGCATTGCATATACCTTTTAAATTGTGGGCGTGTTTAAAATCCGACCACGCCAATTTATGGTACATCGATGGATAGCGTACTAATAAATATGTTTAACAAAGTCCCCGCTTCTTTTTGTGGCAGATAAATAGATTTACGTTGAATGTTTGGGTGTGGCTCTTGACTGATTTTACCTAATTTAAATAGAAATCTGCGGGAAAATATATTATATATATATGTAATATATTATATATATATAAATATATATTGTATATGTATGACATCTTCTTTTAAATATTACAATGGAAACTAATTATAGAGTAATTATTGATGAGAAATCACCATAATGCCTTTCTTAAAGCGAATCGTTTTGCGGCTATGTAGGTGGAAGGTGCCTTATTCCGCCTTTTAGTGTACATTTGTAATACATTTTAATATTATAAATATTTATTTAAAAATATTAATATTAAATATAGATTCGATTCTTAAAAATTTACTATCGCGAGCGTAAACAATTAATAAAAACTGAAACTGTATACAGTGATTAAAGGGTACTATATATTTTAGAGTATATTATGACTCCTAAACCGCTAATTCCACACCTCCTTTAAATATATCAATCGGATTTAAAAGTAGAAAAAATCGAATGATAATAAATTGACATAATTCACAAAGCATATATAATTTATGAACATAAAGTTTATAAACGAATTACTTGGTTCGAATAAGTTTTAACATCCTATTGGCGTTATATGAGCAGCTGTGAATTAAAGTTGTGCAAAGTCCTCTTTTTTTATCTTAAGATATATAAGATAATTGCATTTGAAGGCGGTGATTCGTCTTTTAAGACGGGCATATTATCGGGAGAGTAAATAGAAATCTTCAAATAAGGATGAAACGTTGTGAAATGTAATTGTTTTGTTGCATAAATTAAGTCAAACCCAATAAGCTAAACTTGTAATAAATATCTTTCCAGTTATGAAAAGGGGCCAATAAAAAATTGAAAAGTATTTAACCTCATTGCCTTAAATCAGTTTAGAGTTTGATGTTGATCAAGAACACATAATGTGTACTTTAAAACTTTGCTGGTAGTCTCCAATGTAATATAAAAGTTAAGATATTTGTATTACCTTGTGTTATATAACACATATATGTGTATGTGTGCGAACTCTGTATAGTATATATATGTATACATATGTAAAAATATTTTATTAATTTTTTTATTGCTGGATTATACTTTAATTTGATTTTATTTAATAGTAGTTGTTGTACTTTAGCTTGTTTTATGTAATGAAACTGCATGATATATATGTATTTAAAATAACATTGCAAGCACTTTATCGCAATTCCTAAATTAATTTCTGTAATAGGGTAACCATAAATTGTCATTGGTTTATTGCGTTTTTGTTTGTGTTTGCGTTTTTAGTTTTTATCCTATCGCAGATGCTTTTATTCTGTTGGCTTCATCTTATTGTCTATCTTTAACACAAATTTGGCTTAGGCCAACTTTTTGATGCCCTCCACCACAGTATACTAAAATAAAATTTGTGACTTACAATGACGCTTGTTTGTTATTTGAACTTTTTGTTGCCCTATCTTTTTACCCCTTTCAATAAAGGCGGGGCCAATGTGAACACTGTGGAATAGAGTCTTCTAGATAATCCAAACATTTTCACATTTTCAATTTCGAAGTGTAAAACATAATACAATTTAAAAATCGGTTAATTCGTATTTTAAATACTTTTCACTTAGGTGCATCTTCAAAAAGGTTAGTTAAATTTTAAAATTAGTTTTAAACAGAGGGGCTGGACAGCTATTTCTCAAATTTATAACAGAAATTGCTATGATATGCTTTGAATTAGAGGCTTCGAAAAGTATTTAAATGACAAAAATTATGAAATTAGTCCATCTTCTGAATATGAAGTGTATACTTTGTACAATATCTTCACTAAAGTGGAGGGTATAATAATATATTTAATATATATATTGATTCTTTTTGAAATCTAACAAATGAACTAAACAAATAATTTATTTTATGTTATTGTTATTTTTGCATTGCATCCTCACAGATACGTGTCGTTAACGCTTTTCGCCAGGGGCTTGATGCGCGCTATGGGGATCATACTAATTCATCCCTAGCGGAAGTATTACGCAAACAGACATCCCTCAGCAAGCGTCTCTCGGAGACTTCTTCCATGGACTACGCTGATAATATGCCCGACGAATTAAAGATACCTGAGATTGATGTGGAGCGCCTCTCCTCCCACAGCCACACTGAGACCGCCGTTTAAGGCATTATAAATTATAATAAGACAATAATTAACAAAACCACTCTAGTCACAGTCCAAAACCACCTTTTCCTTCATTTAACTTCTTTGTTCCTTTCACGGTTTCGTTTAGAAGTAGAACTACACATGTACATGTCACAAGTAAAAATATTATAGTCAGTCAATCCTTGGTATCTTTTTCAACGTAAATTATACATTTCATTCTGTGTTGAGATGAAACTCTTCTTATTAGAAGAAAAAATATCTCGGATTTTTTTTTTAAATTGCATAAATAGTCCGATTTGGATTAAATTTAGTAAAGACAATTTTTTCATCACATGTTCATAAAGTGCTTTATAGAATATAGTCCGATTCAGTTTATTTTCGATAGGTATTGTTCTAAACTCGAGAAATTTACGTCTCCCAAATTTCAGTAAAATATCTAAAAGTACGACCTCGGGCACATACTTCACAGAGATCACCATAGTAAAATTGTTTCAGAATGGTATTATAAACATTAGCACAATCTTATTATGTATTCTAAATATATGTTGTACGATATTGAAATAGATTTTTGGTAACAAATAAATTATATTTGTATTAATCTATCGTATAACCCGATTATATTCAAACTATACATGAATAAAAGTTATGAAGGGAAAACATAAAAATAGAGTACAAGCATACATATTTTAAGGTTTTTTAAAAAAGAAAATTGCTCGTGCGATAGCAAATATATACACTCATCCCTCGTTTTACACGGCACTCGTTTTGCACGTTTTCAATCTTACACGGTTTTGAAAATCAAAATTAAAAAACAAAAATTATGTAGAAAATAAGTAATTTTGACTGCACGAGAATTTATTTCTACTTAATTATAAACCTGGTAACAGTTCAGACGTATACATGCTCTACTGTCATAAACTTGTACATATGTTGTACTTTGATAAAAACAAAAAATTAAAAAAAATTTGTGACATGTATCATTTTAAAATTTTTAAAAATACAAGTAGGTATAGAAAAATAAAATTTTTCAATTTTCAAAGAAAAAAATTAAAAGCAGTACAAAAAAAAAATAAACTTTTCATTTATCAAAAAAAAAAAAAAAAAATTATTCAAATTAATAAATAATATAATAATAATATATATAAAATATTAATATAAGTGGTGTAGGGTATTTGATGGTCGGGCTTGACCGACTATAATATTTTCACTTGTTTTATATTTTATTAAGTGTATTAGTTACATTTTGTGTTCCATAAATGTCCAGCTTTGTATCATTTTCGTTTTACACGGTTTTTCCACATAAAAATTATTTTTTCGAAATACACGGTTTTATCAGGAACGTATCTCCCGTGTAAAACGAGGGATGGGTGTACAATAGTTTAAATATATAGTAAGCAATAACAATAAAGTTACAATTATTTCAAATATGTTAGTCAGTCATCAGTGATGATTTAACGCACACATAAAAAAGACTAAAATTTTGGTGGAGAAAACTTATAAGTATACAAGTCTATTGAAAATATGGGCTCATAGAAAAATAAAGCCTCATCAGCATTAGCTGCGGCTTTCACCAGTTCCAACCACAAGCAAAACGGTAAAAAAAATTTTATTTGCATCCTATTTAAATATCGAATTTTCCTTTTAGGAAATTGCCTATTTAAATCTTATTATCTATCTTTGTGACCTTCTACAGGATCAACTACACATGTATTAGGATATGATTGTCAATCTAGTGGTGAGTTTTCGTTTGAGAGAAGTATGCCTATCCACTTGTGGAATTGCAGGGGCGAGAGTCAATCTGGATATGTATTTCCGTGTGTTCATCTGTTGTTGGCATTCTCACGGGAGTAAATTTTTAGATATTGAGCTGAAATTTTGTACAAGCATGCATGTTTTTACATGCAGATCGCTACTTAAAATAGAAAAATTCGGTCAAGAGGCACGCTCTCAATCGACAAAAATCCATATATCTGCCACAAAATTGAGCTATGAACTTGAAATTTGATATGTATATCTATAAATATTCCTTTCATCGATGTGCAAGGGGCGTGGTCGGATAACAGACACAATAACAGACAATTGAAAAAATTTCTATATCTGCCACAAGCATTGACACATGAACTTGACATTTAGTTTCCATAGTTATCCCATCTACCGATGTGCCAAAAATGGGCGCGTTCGGTTAATAGACGCGCCCACAATTGACAAAATAAATGTTTTATTCACAAAGAAAAAATTTTACGAACAGAATAAAAATTATTGACAATAAAATCTTGGATATTATATATGTTAACTAGATTTAGTTGCAAAGTGGAATATGTGTGTACATGTAAATGTATATTCCAACACTTTCAATTACAACTGGGATTTACTGAATTTCAATTGCCTTTCTACCAATTTTAATTGAAAATGGTGCAGTAGCTACGTACAATTACAATTCCTATTTGATTCTACCATTGATTTCATTCCCTTATTTATAAAAACGCGTGTTTTTTCTTTTTCCTCATATAAGAACGTATACATTAGTCCTTATATATATGGAGAAAATTTTTTTTCGAATTTATATCGCGGAAATCGCTAAAAACATTTTATTTGGTGTCCAAAAAAACACAAAAAAAATTTGAGCACGATTGGACAATTTTTAGCCGTGCCTCAAGCCACTCCTTGTTTTTATTATTAGAAATAAGACTAAAAAAGGTTTTTTTTTTGTGTAAAATTATTTGAAAAATGAACCTTAAACTAAAATATTTTCATTAATTACATACTAACCCCTAGACATATCAATTAATTTAAAAAAAATGTGCCTCGAAATACTATTTATTTATCGGTTTACATGGCATTTAAATGCAGCTTTGTGTCTTGTTCAAAATACTTTATTTGAATAAAAGTAACTAAAATAACTGCAAACTCTAGAAAAGTTAACTAAACTCTCTGGATGTCTTTTTCTTAATTTCTTGATATAGAAATGATTTTTGATTGCACTCTTAAGAACAACTCGCATCGGAATGTTGAAGACGTCTGAGACGTCAAATATTGTTTTGACATAAGAAAACAATGACGTCTCCCAGACGCCATTTTATGTCAAGGGGTTAACATTAACATTAAAAATGAAGTCTTTTTAAAAGTGAGACAAATATATACATATCTCACTTTAATGCGCAAACATATGATACTTTTAATACAAAGCGATGGCAAACAAAAGACTTCGATCGGGTGACGATATTTTGTTAATAAGATCAATTGATCATCAAATTACTGGTGCTAAATTACCATCAAGAAAACAAGTGCTACAAGTACTATTTTATAATTTACGAATAGTTGGGTTAAATTTAAGAGAAAGTACTAGATTAGTTGTTGCTGAGGTTAGCAAATTTTGGCAGAAAGCACGAATTCCAACATACCACGAAAAACTGCATTGACAAAGTGGAAAAATTATACAATGAATGGAGATCTATCATAAAGAATCATAGTCGGAAAACTGAAACTCAAAACAAGAAGGAAACTATTCAATTTCAAGAGAAATTGGATGATTTATTCGGTATCGCACGCGCAGAAGCATTGGAATTAATAAAACTACAAGAAGACAGAGAGTTTTTATTAAAGCAGCGAGAAAAAGGAAGACCAGGTTGTATGATAGGAACAGATAAAACTCTTATGCAAAAAGAAAAACGAAAAACAGTCCAGAAAGAACAAGAAGACCAGCGTAACATAAAAGAAGATAAACGAAAAAAATTATATGAACAAAGAAGTATAAAATTATTAATAATACTAAAATTCTACTTTTTAAACAAATGAAAATTATTGTTATAAAACAGGTATGATTGACTTGGACGACATAAACGCCATTGAAATTGAAGCATCGACATCAGCAGAAAATGTAAATGCAAATGAATCTAACAAAACTTCATCAGGTGTACCAAGAGGTAGAACAGATTGTTTTACACCAAGATTGCTTTCAACTTTGGATAAGTGGAGAATCTCTGAAGGTGCTGCAGTTCATATTCTAAGTGCAATTGTTGACGCGTTAGGCCATAAAATCGAAGAATTTATACTGAATCATTCATCAATTCATCGCATGCATCAGAAACATCGTGCAACAACAGCACAAAATATTGCAGAAAACTTCGATGTAATTTAATATGTGTCTGCCTCTGTCTTCTTCGTCTGTCTCCGTCTCTATTCTTCTTCTTTCAAATCATCTTTTATCTTCTATCTTCTATTTGTTTATGTATTTTATGTGTGTAAGTTAAGAAATTTAATTTCTTATTTCCAGATTCCACTTAGTTTTGTTTTGCACTGGGATGGTACAATGTTACCAAAAATTAGTGGTAGAGAAAAAGTTGAACCATTATCACATCTCAGGGTATCGATAAATTACTTGGCATTCCAAAGTTAAAATTATCAAGCGGAAAAAAAATATCAAAAGCCGTGTTTAATTTAGTAAAAGAATATAAAATCCTTGATCTCGTTCAAATTATTTGCTTCGACACAACTTCACATAATACGGGTGTAGAAAAAGGTGCTGCTGCTTTGCTTGAAGGAAGACTAGGTCGCAATTTATTATATTTTCCATGTAGGTGCCACATTTACGAATTGTTAATTCGAAAAGTATTTGAAATTAGAGTTGCTATGACAGCCGCACCAGAAGTACTAATTTTTAATCGCTTTAGCAAACACTGAAATAATATTGATAAGAAAAATTACAAAAGTTGCTTAGAAGATAAACATATTGTTAAAGGATTGACTGCTCAAGAACGTGATGTCTTGATAATTATCATTTTTCTTGGAGGTACGGTGCCGAATTTTAACACCTTTCGAATACCTGGTGCAACTTCTTATGCAAGATGGATGTCAAAAACAATTTATACACTTAAAATGTATTTGTTCCGTGATCAATTCAATATGTCAAAACAAGAGTTGAACGGCATACGTAGTGTCTGTATATTCATAGTTCGTATCTATGTAAAAGCCTGGTTTGGATGCACCAAAGCAATTGAAGCTCCAAATCAAGACCTAGAATTAATCGAAAATATAATTGCTTATCCTGAACGAGGTATATCTTGTGCTTTGTTACAAAAAGTTAGCAATCACTTATGGTATTTGTCCGAAGAAGCAGTCGGTCTTTCATTCTTCGATCCTAATGCAACTGTTGATATTAAAAGAAAAATGGTTGAAGCAATTAATATTCAAGCAAATAAAGAAAAATGCAAGAGAATCATAGCTAATCCAACACATATACTTGAAACATATTCACAAAAAGATTTAAGCGATTTTGTAAATTCAAACACACACGCGTTCTTTGATCGCTTAAAAATTTCCAAAGAATTTTTGCAAGTCGATCCATCGAATTGGAATGAAAGATTTGACTACGTTCAAGGTTCTCAAATTTGTCAAAACTTATCTGTAGTGAACGATGCTGCTGAAAGAGGTGCCAAATTCATTACAGATTATAATAATAAATTAACACACAATGATCAAAGAATATAATATGAATTATCCCACTTTTAAAAAGACTTCATTATTAAATTAAGTTAATGTTAATATGTAATTAAAATATTTTAATTTAAGGTTCATTTTTCAAATAATTTTACATAAAAAAAAAAACGATTTTTAGCCTTATTTCTAATAATAAAAACAAGGAGTGGCTTGAGGCACGGCTAAAAATTGTCCGATCGTGCTCAAATTTTTTTTGTGTTTTTTGGACACCAAATAAAATGTTTTTAGCGATTTCCGCGATATAAATTCGAAAAAATTAAAATAAGGACCGGTCTGGTATACATGGAAACTTAATAAAGAGTTATATTATGCTTAGTAAAAAAATGAATGCAAAAAAAAGAATATGCAGTTAAATGTTATTATTATTGCTTATTTCGGTTTTAATATGAATGAATAGAAAAGTACATTAAAGAATTCATTGTTTGAGATTACCCAGTGTCAGTGTCACAAGTGTCTTCTTCCATATTTTTTTTTCTTGTTTTTTAACTTTCCTAATTTTCTTTTCCTAATCAAATAATTGAATGTCAATCTTCTTAAATTCAATACAATAAAGTATTTATAATAGATATCATCATCATCAATTCGTTTTTGCGTCATCAAAAAAAAGCAAAAGGCATTTCTTATTCCTTTTATAGTTAAAGGTGATGCCTATATTTTTAAATTTGGATGATGTAATGCACTTTCACTTGTTAGAAAATCATAATGTTTCAATAAAAGTTGTATGTACTTCTTATGTGCCATTAGGTGAACCCATTGATCACCATGAAATATATATTTGGCAGTATGATTTTAAAATGATATTATCGTTTTAAAATTTTGATAAGGTTCATGTACCTTGAAATATGAAATATTCTATTCCACAAATTATGTGATGATCTTGGTCTCATTGTGGTAAAAGGAGAGGATTATTTTCTAATGTGAAAAAAGAGTTCCGTTCCATTTTCTTTAAAAATATATTTGTATAATTTTTCCATGAAATCTACTTAAACACGTTTAGTACTTAACAAGTGTCTCCGATAAAATGATAAAAATAACTAAAGCGAATGTTGTATTAATCGATTTCATTCATCATCATCATTACGCGCCAATTACAACCTATGTATGTATGTCAAACGCCACGCGCTTCGGTCTTGGGTGCGTCTTCTCCACTTTTGTACACCAAGTGTTTGCAGGGCATCAAACACGACCGACATGAACTAGCCATCGAAGGAATTGAATTTTTATACGACGTTCAAGGTTCAATCTTAATACAAACTCATCGTCCACACGTACAGGTCCAAAGACCTTTCGGAAAATTTTACTCTCAAACACGCATAAAAGAGTCTCATCATTTTTGTTAGTGTCCATGCTTCAGTGCTATACAAAAGCACCGATACGCTGAAGGTTTTATAGAGTTTACGTTTTGTTGCTGTTGAACTGCTTACTTAGCCTCTAGTAGCACCTGTTAGCAGTCATAATTCTTCCTTTTATCTCGATGCTGACGTTATTGGAAGTATTTACGGCTGTGCCTAGGTAGACAAATTCCTTTACTACCTCGAAGTTATATCGGTCGCAACATGCAAGGCATTTCATATGCGAGAATCATGACACTTTTGTTGAAGTTTGTGCTACTATTGTTAATCTCAGCATTCCGAAACATCTTTTCCATGATTATGTTGTCAAAAGTAGACCTGAGACCACGTTTGGTATCGAATAGTTTACTGCGCACATTATCTCGCTGCCAAGGCGGACGTAAAGGCAGTTAACCAGTAGTATCACATGGAGGTTCTGCGTTAATTTAAAGTGCACAAAGGCCAGGATAGTTCTAGGCTTCGTCTAGTTAAAACCGATCAGAGACCTTGACTGGCATGCTTACTTCCATACCACCCATATTGATCAATTTACAATACTGTAATAGAAATGACAAGGGTATACATATGTTATTTGCCAAATGAATATCATTTACCAGTGTAAATTACAATATTGTATAATGAAAATAATAAAAATACATTTTTTAAGAAATCACTATATACTACCTACAAATAATGTAAATGAAAAATGTTTTGTTAAGGTTTGTTTATTTAAAGCCAAATAAAATAGTTAGTAAAAGTATATTCTAAAAAATTGCGAGTTTTTTTAAAATAATTTTAGCAGTTTTAAAAATAATAAATTATTTTTATTTTTTTTTAAATTTTGTTAAAAATATTAAGAACTGTACTTTTTGCCTTGTAAATTCTATTATAATAGGACCTAAATATGATCCAATCTAGTCCATTTTCGACCTGTAAGGGAGACCTATAGCTTGCGCACAAATTTACATGAAGTTACAGACGGACGTAGTTAAATCGATTCAGATATTGATTGTGAATCAATCGGTATTATTAAAGGAGGCTGCGACATTTGCTGTTTAGGAGCTAAAAACATCGGTACAAACTTAATATACCCTTTGTCACAAGTGGAGCAAAGTATTATCACCAGAACGTAATCTGGCAAACCAATTTTTGGCACTGCCTTTCTTTCAAGTCTTTATTTCCATATACGGCACATAACTTCTTGGGTACTTACGATGCGTTCTTGCCTTTTCGGAAATAATACAATAAAATATATCTGAAGTGCATGTCTTGATTGGGATTAAAATAAAATTAAAAAAACTAATCGATATAAGTTTTTTACTAAATGAAAGGTAGAAGTACAAACAACAAGAAAAAATATAGGTTAAGTAATTTGAACACTGTAACGAAACAAAATAAAGTGTAAAATCCGCAATCACGTAGTTACCAACCTAATACTGATACATTACCAGAAGTTTCACTAACCCATTTACTTCGTTTATCAACTGATTAATATATATGTAAATAGATTGGGACGAAAAATCACTTGTTACAGTACTCCAGAAAAGTTGTGAGTCCCCTATTAGAATAATAAATTGTCAAAAAAAAAAAAACATAAAATCGATTTCCATCTTCCATTCATTTCCATTCATGTAAGGGCACTAAATTTAGAAAAATACTTTAAAACTATAATATTTTTGAAAGTTTATTAGTCAGTTCAATAGAAGCCTACTTGTCAATTATATTTAAAAATTGTCGCGGTAAATGTATTATAAAATGATTACAAAGTAGGCACTAAACAAAAATTTAGCACCAAAATTTATAAAAATGATAAACTAGTTTCGTTGCTGTGTTTCTTCGTCTAATTCTTATCTGAATTTAAAATAAAGTTAAGAAAAATTAAATAAAAATAACATTGAATTATTATGTGTATATGTTACGCAATGTCACAATACCATAAATGAAAAAGTATTTAAATGATCGTCTGTGTGTCTATGCAAAATTATTGCGCATGTTACAGGTCGCATATTTTGAGATATACCGAAGAAATTGGGTACAAAGACACCTTTTGAAAATGGACCAAATCGGACCCATTTTTAAGATCCCTTCATATGTAAGGACCGATTATAATGCGTGTTAAAAATAATAGCAGGTATATGGAAAATGTTTTATAAAGGTTTTCTAATTTTTTCCAATGAGAAAAGTTAGCAATAGGATTCTAAAAAATTTAGTATGATTAGCGTTGAAATCTCTGTTAAATCTAAGCGAATATCAATTGATTCTTATCTATATTTAATCCATGACTAGGGGTGTTCAACATTAAATTTATATCTCGAAACTATTCAATGTATATCGTCTTGTCATCCGATATATCGAAGATCGAGATCAGTTACGTACTATTGTTTATTTATTTGTGATCTCCATATACCACTTTGTAAAATACTAAGTATTGTCCTCTACATATGTGCCGTTTTATTTAAAAATATATTGTCTGTGTTATGAAGTTCAATTATTTTATTCTACTATATTTTTGTATTGCATTTGTATTTTTGTGTTTTGGAACATTTTAGTTATGATTTTTTTTTAAATTATATCAGGTTTGTAATGTAATAGGTAGCCATAAATTACATTTATTTGTGTAGAGAAGACATTAACGCAACAACTTTACTTTTATTATTTTTTCTACAATTTATGAATTAAAAATAATTTATTTTCCAATTTAATTATCTTACACTTGGATTATTGACGCCTCTATAATCCATGGAATATTGTATTGTAGTATTTGATGTGGAAAAACATCGATGTTATTTCCAAGTGGACACCCTCAATAAAAATTATTATTTTGAATAACACAAAATTAATAATATTAAACTTATACTTAAAACATTTGGAGCGAACGGGTACATTTAAAAGAAGTTATTACGGGTTGTTCAAGGATTATTAGGTGAAAAAAACCTATAATTGCTTAATGTCAATTAATTTGACTCTGCCTTTTTTTCCTGTTTTACATTAATTCAAATTTTTGAAAATGTAAAGTTTAACTCATAAAATGCAAACGTTTTACAATTTATTGTAGATATATGCAAATAAGAGGTAACAAATAAGTAAAATAATTCGACGAACAGTACATTTACATCCACGGTGAATAGAAACATGAAGCAATAAATTGTTGCTGATGTTTTCCTGGTGCCGCAGTGTGTTGATTATTAGAACTTTCACCAGTAGTAGCCGTTACAGCCGCATAACCGGCGAAACCCATCTGTGTATATGTAGCACACGTTTTATTTCCTCCATTCACTGATTGCGTTTGACAATTATCAGAAAATGGAATAGATGTAATACAGCTCTCTACTGAGCCAACATTTTGTTCAGTTGGAATCGGTGGTGGTGGGAATCCCATAACCGGTCCATATTGTCCCAAACCAGTAAAAGTATTGCAGCTCGAATTGATTGTATTACAATTTACACGAGTGGGCAATAAATTATCACCGGAATTGGCGTTAATATTACCAGGAAGACCTCCAATCATGGTGTGGTGTGGGTGGGATGTGTGCTGTGTAGTCGTAGGATGATGTGACAAATGATGTGGTTGTGTTAGTGGAGGCCTCAGTGATACATGGCATTGATAAAGTGTCGGTGGGGTTAACTCATGCTGTTGGCTACCTAAAGGTGAGCTGGGCATTGTTGTAATTCCATGAGAATGAGGAAAGCTCATAGATCCAATACATCTAAAAACGTAATTAAAATATTTAATTTTTATTATAATATTGCAACTATATTATATATTAAAAAGTTAATCAAAAGACGTAGTTGTTTGTTTGATTAATCAAACTTAGACCAAATATTTATCATTCGTTTGTTTCGATGTCTTATGCATCGTGGGCTATGGTCTAATATATATTGTTATTAGATTTTTAATAACGTTTTTCATTTTCTGTTCGACGTTTCGTCCGTTGATGCGGACTTTTTCAAGAACCTAATTTTTTATTTTTCTTTAATTTTTGTCGTCCAATGGTGCTCTTCTAAATGTAAACAAACATTCCTTATGTTTGTTGTTGGTTGTTAATCAAAGATATTTTATATAAAGCTGTATTTAGTTACTAAATAAATAAACAAATACTCTATTTGATATTGTATAGTTATAATTATTTATATATGTAGCAGCAACGCATTCTGAGCTTACCCAGTGTCACCCAATTGTATAGAAGTATGGTGAATTCCACTGTGGTGATTTATTCCACTCATAGGACTAACAAATCCACCGTTAAGATTAAGTCGGGGTTGTAAAGGAGCGGATATACTAGGAGTACTTGGAGGTATATTTCGGTCATAATTAACTTCAGAAGAGACACATTCATGATGGTGCATGTGGTGGTTGTTACCGGTATTACAAAGGTTGCTACTGTTGGTGTTAGCCTGACAAATTCTTGATGTCGAAAAGTGTGTGCTATTTATACTGCAACTACCACGTTCATTACTCCTTGGGCCCAAAATGGCAGAGTCATCACCGTTGTCAATTGTTAATATACTACCGCAGTTACTATTACTACTGCCCGATGAATTGGTATGACGGTGTAATTGGTCGGGCGAATTAGCACTTTCAATATCTACTGATGTCACTAACGTTTGAGTTCCGTTAGGAACATTCAAAACAAGACTGTTTGCTATATCATTATTTTTTATATTGTCTTGTTCTAAGATAGGTAATGAAGATGATAGATCCACTGATGACTCTATAACTTGAGTACGTGTGGTCGTGATGGCAGGCGTAACAGGACTATTGTATCCGAAATAATTGAAAAACATACGGGCTGTACATAATGAGATATGTACATATTAAAAATGGTATTAATATGTATCGCGTTCATTATACTTACCTCCCCTAGATACAGGTGTTAAAGTTGAAGTAACATTATTGCTTCTATTATTTGTGCTATCAATCATTGCCGTAGAAGTGACTGATGTATTAGTAGAACAAAAAGACACTGATGATACACTATTACAATTTGATATGCGATCTTGATTACGCGATTTCTCTTCTCGGCGCCATTTCGCTCGTCTATTTGAGAACCATACCTGAATACGTGCCTCCGGTAAACTGATTTTCCCTGACAGACGTTCACGTGCAAAAACATCAGGATAGTGGGTGCGTTCGAATTCTAAAGACGACAATAAAATTTAAAAAGAAAACGTATTTAAAACAAAATTTGTTTAAAAATAAGTGAAAATGTTATAGTTGGTCACGCCAGACCATTTAATCCCCTATACCACATTGAGTATTAAGAAATGATTCGATTGGATCCAAACTTTGTAAAGTATGTTATTAGCCTAATTAACTATGCTTCATAAGGTTTGGTTAAATTATATAAAGATTTAAAAACTTTCGCAATGAATGACTTCCTTTATAAGAAACATTACATGGGGCGGCGTTCTTTAAATGGTCCGATCGGAGCCATTATTAAACCAATTGGCAATGCTTCACCAAGTATTTTCAAGATATATAAATAATTTTTTCATATAAAGACCCATTTTATATTATGGCGTTATATGTGAAGGGTAAACACCGGAGAGACGGACGGAAAGATAGTCATAGTTCAGATTTTTCACTCTGAATCGATCACTATACTGTAAGATGCGTATGGAATTTGCCATTAGGAGTTACAAACATCCACGTAAACGTGATATACCCTCTTACCACATAGGGTGTAAGTGCCGGCCTTAAATAATAAATTAAGAAGATAATTATAACAAAATCTACATAAGAATATGGACCTCGATGAAAACATGAACATAATATGAAGTAGTAATTTGAATATGTATTAAACTTTTGTAAAAAAAAATATATAACTTCCGCTATTTTCCTTCCACTAAAATATTCATTCTACAATATAAACAGTTTAGATAATCATATGTTTTTGAAAAAATCTGCAAAACTTTTAATGTTTTCCATACGCTACCTTTTTCCAAAAAATCGATTTGTTCATTTGTAAATGATGTACGATTTCGTTGTAGTTTACGCTTTAATATCAATCTAGCTTGATCATCATCACATACTCCGTCCAAATTAGACACAACACCATTTGAATTTTCACCTTCGCCTGAAACGCTTCCATCAGAATGATGACCATCTATTTCTGTACGAAAAAAGTATAAACAATTCAATAATACTAATTAATTTTATTAGAACGTTTGAAAATGTTTGAAACATATAAACTCTACGGAACGTTCACCATAATTTTTCAAATGTTTTAGAGGTAATGTAACTATATAAATAACAATTAATTTTGGGGCAATGGTAGTTCGAAAACTGTATATATATATTTATATCCTTATTATCAAGCTCAAGGTCTAAGTCGAAAATAGTATATATATAATATATATATTACGTAGGAATCTTTTTAAATAAAATCACATTACCTAAAAAAATCGTAAAATATTTTGGCACTATACTATTGGAGTTTTTAGTGAAGTGACTGGTAATATAATAAACAAGATATATTAATTATTAAATGCTTCGTTTGATACAGCATATATAGGTACATATGATTAACCCCTTCCCTCAAACGTAGCATTGGTAGAAAAAATAAATGTAAGATGTAACGAATATTTATCACTGCATTACTGATTGTTGGTCACGGTTTGAACTCCAAGTTTTTGTCTACCTTGCCTTTTTCCACTGAATTTCATATGAAATGATGTCTGATATCCACATGTTTCGTCCTATTATGGAAATAATGTCCGGTCAATGTTTGATGCTTATGTCCCACTAAAAGCTGCCAGCGCGGATTCGCACAAACGTCCCTGGTTTAACCAATATATTCAACGATTGATGCAAGCCAGGGACGAGGCCTATAGAGTATGGAAGCGTACTCGTTAACCTGCCCAAAATGTGCAGTTTAAGCTCTTAAGTAGAAAGCTATCCTACGCTATAAGGCATGCGAAAATCGCTTATTTTGGATCTAGGTTTACTTCTGCCCTAAGCACTAGGCAGAAGTGGGCCACAATTAGGGAGATCGGCATCAACAGAAACACTCTGTCAACTCTAGTTAACCTTGACATTAATGAAATTAATAAAAAATTCGTTAACATACCAATGAGCAGCCCAAATGTCTCTCATTATTTAGAAATAGAAACTGATTTCGGTTTTAGTCCACTAAAACTTAATGGTGTGTGTGAAGCTGAAGTGCTAGAGTGCATACTGGACACTAAGTCTAATGCAATTGGAGTGGACGATATAGATCCTCGTTTTATTAAATTAATACTTCCGATTGTGTTACCAAGCATTACATTTATCTTTAACGATGTAATTATGCGTTCGACCTTTTCGAACTGTTAGAAATTAACTAAAGTTTTACCCATTCCGAAAAGCAATGGTGATTACAGGCCAATTGCGATCCTTCCGTTTCTCTCTAAAGTATTTGAAAAAATCATCAAAAAACAAATATGCCATTATGTCCGCATTAACTCATTAATGGGTGACTCTCAGTCTGGATTTCGAAAAAATAGATCGTGCACTACCACCTCAATTGATGTGGCAGAAAGCATAAGGGGCAAACTGGACAATAACAACACGTTATTCCTAGTGTTACTAGACCACACTAAAACTTTTGATTCCGTTGATCACGTGCTACTAACAGTCAAACTAAGGAAATTGTTCAACTTTGATTCCTTATCCTTTCAGCTTGTTGAAACATACCTCACAAATAGGTATCAGCGAGTGGTTGTCAATAATATCTTTTCTAACATACTTCCGATTAAGCGGGGGGCTCCGCAAGGGTCCGTTCTGGGTCCAATGCTTTTTGCATTATATGTTAATAACCTTCCCAGCCATCTCAGGTGGTGCCAAGTACATATGTACACGGATGATGTACAGATCTGGACCAGTGGACCCCCAGATAACATCATCAATACGGCAACTAAAATTAATGAGGATCTGGCCAATATCGTAAATTGGGCCTGTTTAAATGGTCTGGATTTGAATCCTGTTAAAACTAAGTGTATAGTTTTTTACAAGAAGGCGGACCTTAGAGACATTAGAATCCGTTTATTAGGGACGGACGTAGAGATTGTTGACTCTGTAAAAAACCTCGAAGTGACATTAAATAGAACGCTAACTTGGGAGAACCATATCAATAACAATGTGGGACAAGTATACGGAATGCTAAGATCTCTATGGCATTTACAGTGGTTCACACCCATTAGAAAACTTTTGGCCAAAGCTTACTTGTATCCAAAACTCTTTCATGGATGCGAGCTGTTTGCCAATTGTGATTCCATATGCCGCTACAGTTATTTATGTAACATCATCTAGTAATAAACAGTCGTATTTGTTTATCATAATTCATTTTCGTCACTCTTCAATGTTAATATCTACACGTAAATTTGTGCAATAATTATTTCTAAGATATTACTAAGAAAGGTTAAAAAATAATTGACCAATAACATATATATTGTATACAATTTTGATCAAAATTATTAAATTTTATTAGTATTAAAATCAATTAGTTTGCATTTTATTGCAACTGAAGTTAACTGAACTGTGTTGACATGAAAAAATAAAAAAATAATAACTGTAAAAAAGTAATAACTGATAAATAATTCACCTAATACAAAAAAAGTAAACTATTGAACATCTTAAGTATATCAAAACAAAAACTCGAAATTTAAAAGTATACAAAAGCGGTAGATACCCAAAGCTTCGCCAGACGTCGATATGATTATCATCAATGCACAATGCATTGATAATCTACACTTGACTTATATTGTTGACACGCGTCGTTTTTATAATTTATAAAATCTTGAGTAAGCTGCGAGGTCTCAAAATGGAAGAGCAGATATCATATTAATAAAACGATTTCAATAATATATATTTCAATAACATGTAATCCATACATAAATATGTTTTACCCTCCATATTAATATTGAGGGTAAACTTTGTATGTCAATCAATTTGAAACGTTTGGAAATATAAAATATATATCTAGATAAGTATCAGAATCTGAACAAAAATAGACATTTTCTTAAATGATTGAAATGAAATAAAGTTAGTGACATTATATTTTGTTCATTTAAATATTTAGAACGATGAGCGAGATTGGTTTTCAACTACGCGCATAATTAATAAATGTCTCTGGTTTTATAATTCACTTAATTAACAAATGTCTCTTTTACAATCGATTTGAAATTAAGCAAATAAAATTTTCGTCTATAACACCAAAAATTAACAAGTTTCATTTGACGGGACTTTTCAAGTTGGTAAGGAACACGTCTAACAAAATTACACACAGTCTTGCATAAACATATAATATGTCGAACTAGGTATACCATCAAACTTAGTATAATCTATATACTTATGTATGCCTACAACACCCATAACAGGGTAGAGTAATGATCACTAGTGTTACAAATTTTTGGCGTATCCTTAAACATTTATACATAAAAGCTGAGTATAAGGAGTTACACAAAACTTAATAATAATTACACGTGTGTACACACACATAAAAGAACTTTTTAAACAAACACCAAATACCCAATTACTTACGCAATTACTACATACATATTTATGAAAATATGTTTGTTACAACGTTAGTAATGAGAATATTCTCATGTAAGGTTTATTACCCTCTATGAAGTAGCTAAGAGAGCCTTTTTTAAGAATCAAATAAGACTGTATCAATAAAAACAAACAATAGTAAAAGCAAAGTCAAGAGAACACATTCCACATGAGAGACCTTAGTAGTCCAACTTGAAAGGGTGTTGTTATTAGGTCTTTTTATACCGTCCACCTCAGTGATGAAGGTGTACTAAGTTTGTTCTTCCGTTATAGTAGCAATACCCAGAAGGAGGTGTTAGAGACCCTACAAAGTATATATATTCTTGATCAGCGTCAAAAACTGCGCCGATTTAGACATGTATATCTGTCTATTATCTATGAACTTGAAATTGGTGCACATATTATTGGTTATCCCATCCATCGAAGTACAAGCAACACATTTACAAGGTAAGCGATTTGTGTGGGAAAGTCGCTGTTATGATTTTTGCAACATTAGCAATCTTTGTTTTCTACATAAATTCTACGGACGTGGGAACGCTGTTATTGTGCAAAGATGCACTTCTTTTAAATACATGTTCACATATATGTTTGTACAGCTGTCCTTTTCTTGTTAATAAATCAAGGCCTTTTTTCATAAGTATCAAGTGACCCTCGAGTAAGTTTGTTTTAATTTGCTTGCATATCAAAAATGCAAGATAATGATATTTCGGCATGGTTGACCGGACAATGCACACTACACATATATATATATATAAATTATAAGTTATATTATAGGTGGGTCTCTAGGCAATACCAAAACACCCCCATATATATCAATAGCAATATTATTATAAAAATTACAGCGTCCATACCCATATTTACAATTTTAGTAACTATTTGTACTGTAATTTATTTTACTTAGTGAATCTAATATATCACAATGTGCTTGTTTAATTGCCAATTCTTTTATTGTTTAATGGGTATAATTTATAAATTTATTTTCTTAAATTTTTATTAACATTTGCGGTTTTATAATTTCGTCATGATTTTTTAATTACATAATTAGTGTAATTTCTTTTACTTATTTCTATAAAACAATTTAAAAACTCTACTACAAATGTTCCCTGAAATTGTTTTTAAACTTATCAGATTATTTTTTATATTTCCGGATACATTTGTATTATATAGTTATTATACTTATCTAATAGTATATTTGGTATAAAAGGGAAGGGCATAGGCAATGTTTCATCCCGCGAGATAACCGAATTCTACGCGGGTGAAGCCGCGGACAACAGCTAGTATTATATATATATATCTCTAAATTTTTTTGTTGGTATACATTTGCTTTCTCTTCCACTACATCTTCCTGTATTTTTATTCATTTTGATTCTTTTGTGTAAAATGGATTGTTGCTATATGAACTGTAAACTAAACAAGTAAAAAACTAAATTTGGCTTAGGCCAAATTTTAAATACCCTCCATCTCCACAACGGTACGCCTGGAAAATATATATATATTGCGCCCTCCAAAAGTGTATGTCTTACGTATCAGCATGAAAGTCTACTTTTACGTTGAATATAGTTTTTTGTAATTTGTGGGCGTGTGTATTATCCGACCACGCCCATATACTATGTATACATGTAATTAATGTTAAGTTCATAGGTCAACTTTTCTGGCAGGTAAATAGATTTTTGTCGATTGTGGGCGTGTCTGTAATTCGTCCACGCCCATTTTTGGCACATCGGTGGATAGGATTACCATTAATATGTGCACCAATTTCAAGTTCATAGATAAATTTTTGTGGCAGATATAAAGTTTTTTGTTAATTGTGGACGCGTCTGTTAACCGAACAGGATCATTTTTGACACATCGGTGGAAAGGATAATTAATAATATAATAATAAATATGGAAACTATATGTCAAGTTCATGTGTCAATGTTTGTGGCAGATATAAAGATTTTTGTCAATTGTGGGAGTGTTTGTTATCAGACCACGCAAATTTTGGGCACATCGATGAAAGGAATATTTATAGATATACATACAAAATTTTAAGTTTATAGCTCAATTTTTGTGGCAGACAAAAAGAATTCTGTGTGCGGCGTGGCTCTAAAGCGATTTTGCCTATATTAAATAACGATATTCGTGCAAAATATAGAAATGTCTGTACAAAATTTCAGCTCAATATCTCAAAATTTACTCCTGTGAGAATGCCAACGAAAGTCAGACACACGGACACATGGAAATACATGTCTAAATCGACTCAGTTATTGATGCTGACTTCGTAGGATCTCTGACGCGTCCTTCTGGGTGTTGTAAAGGTAAAAACAAGATACAGTTCGAATTTTTTGAATTATTTCGATAAAGTTTCGAACAAAGCATGTATTGACCCAAAGAGAAAACGTATTGGACCATTTTAAGAACCCATCCCCACTTAAGGTATTATTATAATGGAAGTCTTTATATTGCAAAAAATCGCAATTCTTAATACTTTTTACAAAATTTGGTGATAAGTGGTTCATTTGCTTCATATTTATCTGTGTCAAATTTGCATCCGATTGGATCATTTTTAAAACCTAATGTCTTGCGTTTACTCATACAACTAAATTAATTGTAGTATAATTTTTGCAAATAAGTAGCGCAGGGTATTAAATGATCGGGCATAACCAGTTAAAACAAATTCACTTTTTTTTTTTTACTTATTTGCTTTATAAAGGATCAATTTGGAAAAAACTTTATATGTAAAGGAGTTTCAAAAATTGTCCGAATAAATTCGTTTTAAGCATAGTTAATTATTATTAAAACATCATTGCATTAACTTGTGCTAATTAATATGCACAATTAAAAATTTTTGCCAAATAACTTCTTTTTTGATCAAGTTTTGTCAAAAAGTTTTAAGAAATTTAGGTACTTACGTTTTAACGCCACCACACGACGCTTTTCAAGTGCTGCCAATGTAATGCCGATAGATTTGACCCTTTTTAAGTGGTTGGTTTTGTTTTTAAGTGCTACCAATTAAATTTTGTTTTTTAATGCTGCCGTTGTAGATGTGGTGGCGCATGCGCCAAATTTTGGGATAATTTCCAATATTTTTGCGACAAATCATAAAATAATATACCTTATTTTCTGCTGTTTACGCCACCGCATCTATAAATTTAATTTGGAAGCACCTAAAAACGCCAAATATAATTTTGAAGCACTTGAAAAGCGCCAAAATCATGGGTGGCGTTAATATACGGACACACAATTTTCGGTACGGATAATACTTTTTACTATTGTGCGCAAGCTACCGGTACGCATTTTTTGAGATATTTTAAGGAAATTTGGTACATGAGCCCAAAGGTGAACCCTATTAAAAATTGAAAATGGACCGGATTGGACCATTTTTAGAACCCCTTCCCACATAAATTCCTATTTTTTTTTTTAGATATTTAAATATAATTTGGTGCAAAGATATGTATTGGCCCAAAAAGAATATCTTTTAAAATGGATAGGATCGGACCATTTTTGGAACCCCTCCCTATATAAATTTTTTTTTTGATTTCATAAACAAACAAAAATAAAAAAATTTTGTGACATTTTTATCACATTGAAATTTTTGAAAATACAAGTACATATAAAAAAATTAAATTGAATAATGTGTAGAATATTTGATGGTGGGGCTTGACCGACTATAATATTTTTACTTGTTTTCTATTACTAAAATGCTAACAAGGGGACGATTATGAAAATGACAAGTATTTGTTTTTCGACGTTGTTCAAGTAATTTTTTAGGTTGTTGTAGTAAATTTTTTGTAAAAAATCTATGGCGGTTTATTCTCTTTCATAATGAGACCTGTCATAGCATAACAAACTTAATCGGTAATGACAAGCATATCTGTTCATCTCTTATATTCGGTATAATGTTCATGCACACTTAATTTTATTCCTTATCTTTGACAGTGTCTGAATAAATACGTTTGTTTGAATAAATGTGTATCCCGGCAAAACAAACTTTTGCTTTTAAATTAAACAAAATATATGTCAATAATAAATGAGACAGGTTTAACAAGTTTAGAGATTATCGTATTATAGATAAAATAAGTAAGATTAAGTAAATCGAAAAACAAAGCAAACTTAAATATATGTACTATTACTACTTTTATCACCCTTGTACTGTTATATTTTTAAAACATTTTGTATTACAAAGTATATTAAGTTTTCATGAAATTTGTAACTGCCAAATGACTTCAAATAGACCCACGTTTAATTATAATAATGAACTTACTTTAAGAAATTCTTCTAACAGTTTTTCACTATTCGTATTTTTATTTTGTTCAAACGAAAGGTAATAGCTTTTAATATATTTCTATAAGTTTAGGTACAATGACTTTCTTATATACGATCTTTAAAAAAGTATGTAACTGAGTAAATATTCTTAAGTTAAACAAAAACAAACAAGTCTTATTAAGTTATGTCTAAAAAAAATTCATATCTGTGTACAGTGAAATATATGTATAAGAAGTTTACGTTTATGTTCGTACATAATAAATAATAAATTCATATTCGTATTACATACGAAGTTGTTAAGTTGTTTTTGTTATTATATAAAAAGTAAAAACATCTTTATTCAAAAAATTTTTCTAGAAGAGTAATAAATTTTAATAAAAAACACTGGCAGAAAATTCTATTCTATTCTAGTGTACAATGATCTATCATTTGTATAGTATTATTAATCAAAGTAAAAACAGTTGGGTTGTAAGATAACTATAAGATTATTCTAGCAAACTCCACCTCAACCCAAGTGTTTTCTACTTGTACATGTTATTGAACCTAATATTTAACAATTTACAACAATTCAAATGTTTATCTCGTGTTAAAATTTTTGTTAAATATCTGCTATGTTTTGATTCGATTATACGTATTGTATTTTAATGACACCCCTACTATGTAATTCCCTAATATAATGATATTTAATGTCTATATTTTTACTTCTCTTATTTAGAACTGGGTGTTTCACCAAAAATTGAGCTCCTGGGTTGTCACAATATATAATTGTCGCTTCTTCCAAGTATTCATTAAAATTCATTTCCTTAAGCAAAGTTCTCGTAAAAGAAACCTTTTTTGCTCCCTGGCACAGAGCTCTGTACTTCCACCTCCATCGAGCATCACATGCTACTTCTTAGATTCCCATGCTATTGGACCGAAACCAAGAAACAATTTGTAACGACTATAAGATTACGAATTGTTTCTTATATCAGCCCCTTAAGCTGAATCTATGAAGCATATAAAATTTTGATTTTGTTAAGAATAAGACAAAGTACCTTTAAGCGTATATTTTAAGTAACGTAGCACATGCTTAGCAGCGATAAAGTGCTCTTAATGTGGGTGAGCATTGAATTGTCCAGGTTTGGAAACTTTAGGGAAACACTACACCACCAACCAGATATTGATATTTTTCAACATCAGTACCTGCTTCGCAATTTTTTCAACAATGTGCCAGATGGTAAGGGTGTTGGAGATGGTTTACAATGAAACGATACTTTTGTCAGCGTGGGAGTCGCCGTCAGTTCCCAAGGTGTCGCACATTAAATTTACTTTTAGACAGTATAGTTATTCGCAGCGTTTTATAATTATATTATTTACTACATTTCTCGTACTCCACTACACATCAAACACAGCCTTTGATATCAATAGTTCATGAAAAATACACGTTTTTCTATATTTTTAAAACTTAGTTCATTATTCTAAGCTACAGCATAAATATTTATAAATCCGATAATATTACATTTCATTTAGGTAAAGATAAATTTTCTTTGATATTAATTTTAATCTTTGATTTTTAACTTTGACTTTGATTATAATACAGAAAAGCAACGACTGTAGAAAAGTGAATGTCCGCTCGCAAAAGCGAAAATTACCAAAAAAAATCAGAATATTGCGGCAACAACCACCAGAGTACTGAAGCGAAAACGTGTCACGACTTTCGCTCTCACAATAATTCACCATGTTCCGTTGTGTAAGCAACTCCTCCACATATTTCTTTTGATGAATCGAAATTGTGCCTCTTAATCTCCATTGTCAAGAAAATTATACATATAATAAATTAAATAATAAATTGGTCCACGATCAATAATATCAACGTAATCATTTAGTTTTTCTACAACATCTTCCATCTCATTTAGATTTGAACATTTGAAATCTTCTCCTTTCTTTCTTATGTAAACACAATTTCCACATTTGCATCTTATAAAGTACATGTCTAAGAAAATATCTGTTATCTTTCTATTTCACTCCTTCCCTGCTTTTTAAGGCCGTAAAGGGGTTTATTAAGCTTACATATCATATCGGAATTTGCTTCGTTTTCAAACATAGGAGGTTGCTTCATATATACATATAAGTTCGCTATTTAGATAAGCCGCCACTACATCTTTATGATTAATTAAAAATTTATGTTTTGTCGCCAATGCAAATAAAAGACGAATAGTAGAATGTCGCACGATCGGTGCAAAAGTATCTTTATAATCCACATTGTATTTCTGCGAACACCGAAGGGCAAACAGCTTAGCCTTAAATTTTTCCATCAAACCATCTGCATTTCCTTTTATTGCAAATACTCATTTTCACTTAATTATATTTTTTTGCTTAGGCTTAGGAACCAATTCCCAGGTCTTATTTTTGATTAGTGTGTTATACTCCTTGAACATAATATTTTTCCACTCATCTGCATTTTCCGATTTTAGGATTTTTTCAATGATTAAATTTAATATTTCTATTCCCTCTTGATTCCTATAATATTTTTTAGGTCATCCTTGAGATCCAGTTGTGATTAACCTCGGTCTACATTGATGACGAAGGTGATTTACTTTCCCCCTTTACTTTATTAGTAATATCTTCAAATTCAGGACCTTCTAGACTAATTTGATTTTTATCATTATTATTTGTACGTTTAAAATTAACATAAATCTTCAAGGAATATAACATCTGTTGCTTTTATTAAGGTTTTATTATCTTTATTATAAAGTTTATACCCCTTATAAAAACCATTGAATTGTCACTTTTGTTTATATACGTTTTCTCCTTTTCAAATTGTACTTTATGTTTGGTTTGAAAAATTTTATTAATTGAAAGAAAATTAGAATGCAATTTGGGTACAGACCAAACATTTTAAAAAGATATGTTACAAAAGCGTGATTTTACTTTAATATTACCTATTCCTTCCGCGGCAATCTTATCTCTTGATGCAAGGAAAATGTCTTGTATTTTAGTTTAGAACAATGTTATATTATTACACATATGCGAAGATGCGCCAATATCTAGGATCTATTAGATCTATTAGAACGAGAAACACTTAAAATTGTTTTATTCGATATAGTTTCACTAACACCATTACAAGATGTTTTATAATGGTCCCTTTTTACCGCATTTAAAACATTTGATATCTTTTTGCCAATTACCATTCTTATTCTTAGAAAGTACTTTGGAATTTATACCCTTTCCTTCTTCTTACAATCGTGTATTTGTATTTGTGTTAAAAAGCTTTCATCTCTACCATCCCGACGTTGTTCCTCCTAAAGAATTTTAGATTTTAGAGTCTCGTACGTAAGTAGTTCATCCGTGCTTTCAATAGTGACAATGAAACCATCGAACTCTTCTCATAAACTGCATAGTAAAAATATGCACACATCTTCAAGAATGGGTATTTCTATATCTTTTAACTCGTTTACAATTGTACAAAATGCATTTAATTAAAGGGCAAATTTTCCGTACTTATTAAATGTATAACGCGTACCAGTTTTTTAAACTCCTTCAAAATATTCAGCACAATGTTTAATTTGTACATCATTTCATCAAGTGTGTTGTTTCCAATTAAGATATCGTCCATATAGTGAAGCATTACATCTCTAATGGCATTCTCCTGAACTTTAGACATTAAACGTTGAAAAACGATAGGTACGTTTTTCAGGCCAAATGGCATACGATTAAACTCGTACGCCCCGTTGGAGGTAATAAAGGCGGTATATTTACGGCTTTCGGGTGAAATTACCACTTGGTAATATCCGCTATTTAGGTCAAGCGTTGTAAAATATTTAAATTTCTTGGCTTGGTGCAATCACTCTTCTATGTTTGGCACAGGGAAGTTTTGTTTCACCATAAGGCTATTTAATTTGCGATAATCGACTCAAAATCTATCAGCACCATTCTTCTTCTTCTGTAGAACAACCGGGGTGGCGTACTCTGAGTTAGACGGTGATATTATATCTTTATCGAGAAGCTCTTTTACCATCTCGGATATTATCTGCTTCTTTGCTTCCGGAACACGGTATTGGGTTTGCGACACTACCACATCTGAATTTAGTTGTATTTTCATCTGTACTATATCCGTCTTCCTATATTGTACAGTCCGTTGGAAAAAATGCATTCGTAATTAAGTATAAGATCCTTTAACCTTCGCTTTCCGACTTCATATGAAATTTTAGTGTTTATGATCATTGCAGAAGATTTTGTACGTTCGAACTCGTGCATTAAACTACCGTTATCAACCTTATCAACTGTAGCATTTCCCTTTAGGACAACCAATCTAAAGTTACCGCTCATAAAGCTATCTTGACCAAGAATGATATCAGCAGGCAAATGTAATCCTTAATTACATACAACACAATAGGAAACTGCATACCTCTTATTACCATATTAACAGTAAGGTTTTCTTCAGAAAAGGTCGCACCACCACATATGCCTGTTATATTTATACAGCACTTTTCACGTTTACCATTTAACACTTCAGCCACAGACTTTCATACTAAACTGCATTGACTACCCGTTTCAATAAATGCGTCATAATCGCACTCGTCCACACGTACCTTTATTTTAATATAGTCATCATTCGTGCAGTAAATGTTTCTTAATTTTGCGTCAACTTTATACTCTCTTTGACTTTTGGAATGTACCTTATTGCACGTGGTACACCTTTCTCGTCGTTGCGGTTGAGAGACGTTTACAGAAATATGATCTAGCTCTCCGCAGTTGTAACATTTTATATCGCTTGACTTTCGTTCACCAGCCTTTACGTTTGCATTTTTCTTAACGCCATGATTACTCGCTTTGTTCATCGTCTTCACGTGCTGGGGCGTTTGAATATTTTTTTTTTATTCGGCAAGAACGTCACGCAATTCTTTTACTGTCGTTATACGATGGGCCGCTATAACCGTTCTTAGACTAGTATCGTTTAAGCCTCCACGAATATCCTTCACAATGGCCGTTTCTTGCAAACCAAACCGCTTTCCGAGAGCGGTTTTAAAATTAATGTCCGCTTCTTATGTTCTAAATTCACTTATTAGCGCTTTGGAGAAGTCATTCCAATCTACAATTAAATTTTGAGATGCATCAAGCCATAAGCGTGCTACACTTTTCATAGGACTAGAAACAGCCAACATAAGGCATTTCCTCCCAACCATATGGTTTTATGGAGCAATTTACTCTCTCTATGAATTGTTGCGCGGAGAGTGATGATTCAGTAGTCGGATCAAATTCCGGAATTGTTTCCGCGATTTCTTTGATACTAAATATACCTTGTCTAGATAATACATTACTCTTGACTACGTTGTTAATAACTTCGTTACCTGCACACTCCTCTACAGGTTGAAATAGAGTATTATCTGCAGTTATTGTATTCTCGTTTGCAATAAGCATGTCATTAATTTTATCTACACCAGAATATATATTTGTATTCACTCGTACATTACCATGAAACACTATAATCAAATCACACATCATGGATCGTAGTTCAACAAATTGTTCTTGCAAACCTGGTGTAGATGAAACACTTTTTAGCGGATCATCTTCAAATTTATCTGTTCCCAGAACTTCTGCCAATCGTGCAACCAATTCAGCTTTCGAGCCTGACATATTTAGGTTTCGATCTCGCAACATTTTTTTTAAATGGACAATTCTATAAGCTGTGAGCTTCATCGTTTTTCGTTGTGAAATTACGTTTTTATTTTTTTTACTTTCTCGTTCGTGAAAAATATAAACTGGTTATACGTTTGCTAAACCGTGCTATATCGTTCAGCTTTATAAAAAGAAACCTCTTTGTAACGTTGAGGGATTCTAGTAATTTTTTAGGTTGTTGTAGTAAATTTTTTGTAAAAAATCTATGGCGGTTTATTCTCTTTCATAATGAGACCTGTCATAGCATAACAAACTTAATCGGTAATGACAAGCATATCTGTTCATCTCTTATATTCGGTATAATGTTCATGCACACTTAATTTTATTCCTTATCTTTGACAGTGTCTGAATAAATACGTTTGTTTGAATAAATGTGTATCCCGGCAAAACAAACTTTTGCTTTTAAATTAAACAAAATATATGTCAATAATAAATGAGACAGGTTTAACAAGTTTAGAGATTATCGTATTATAGATAAAATAAGTAAGATTAAGTAAATCGAAAAACAAAGCAAACTTAAATATATGTACTATTACTACTTTTATCACCCTTGTACTGTTATATTTTTAAAACATTTTGTATTACAAAGTATATTAAGTTTTCATGAAATTTGTAACTGCCAAATGACTTCAAATAGACCCACGTTTAATTATAATAATGAACTTACTTTAAGAAATTCTTCTAACAGTTTTTCACTATTCGTATTTTTATTTTGTTCAAACGAAAGGTAATAGCTTTTAATATATTTCTATAAGTTTAGGTACAATGACTTTCTTATATACGATCTTTAAAAAAGTATGTAACTGAGTAAATATTCTTAAGTTAAACAAAAACAAACAAGTCTTATTAAGTTATGTCTAAAAAAAATTCATATCTGTGTACAGTGAAATATATGTATAAGAAGTTTACGTTTATGTTCGTACATAATAAATAATAAATTCATATTCGTATTACATACGAAGTTGTTAAGTTGTTTTTGTTATTATATAAAAAGTAAAAACATCTTTATTCAAAAAATTTTTCTAGAAGAGTAATAAATTTTAATAAAAAACACTGGCAGAAAATTCTATTCTATTCTAGTGTACAATGATCTATCATTTGTATAGTATTATTAATCAAAGTAAAAACAGTTGGGTTGTAAGATAACTATAAGATTATTCTAGCAAACTCCACCTCAACCCAAGTGTTTTCTACTTGTACATGTTATTGAACCTAATATTTAACAATTTACAACAATTCAAATGTTTATCTCGTGTTAAAATTTTCGTTATCATTGGCAATTATGAAAAAGATTAACTGAATTCTAATTCTATATACATTTGCAAATTCGTTAGAGCATTTTCCTTGTAATGCATTTTTTTTCTAGAACGCGGTCATGTTGGGTTTTAAATTTTTACCTCCAAGTTAGGCAATTTTATATGATGTACTCCCCAATATTAATATATTCCGATTCTAGATTGATAACCTAAAATTGCTACATAAAGTGCACAAATTATAATTGTTCATTCTAAACAGAGCATTCGATACAATATTTTGGATACCTTTTCTTGTTCTACAGAAAATCTAAAGCTTAGGTCAATTTGTGACATGAGTCAATTTAAAGACGCATTATCTTTAATCAATTGGTTACTCATTTCTATCGAAATTCTTCTGAGTTAGGACTCCGACCCAGTTTACTCGAATCGCAATAAATAAAGAAACCTGCCATAATTATAAGTCGTCTAACTTGTTTGACGATGCGGGGTAGAATAAATTGACAGCGGCTAAAATCTTTATATATATTAGTGAGTTTTTTCGGTGTATCAATATATCTATATTTGTGTGTTTTTGAAAAAAATATTTCATGCAGACATTATATTTGAAGTAGTGATGTATTTGAAAATTTGAAAAATTTATACTTGGCGACTGGAGGCGTTGAACCTGGACCAGTTTCAAACTCGCCCTCGTCGAGTCCATCGATCAGCACTGTACATCACCCTTGTACCGCACACCGCTTTTGTACCGCTCATCGTTCAGCACCGTACTACACACTTGTACCGCTCACCGCTCTGTACTATTCGCCGCATTTGCACCGCTCACCTATCGTTCTGCAGTTACGCCGTACCCCGCAACACAAGCCATTACCGCTGTAAAACGTCAAATTAAAGAAGGCAAGTCCAAAATTTGAGACGTCATATAAATTTTTTTATGAGGAACCTTGGACTCGCTGAGTTCTTTACAATATATAGTTTGTAGGGTCTCGGACGTCTCCTTCTGGGTGTTCCAAACGGAAGAACTAACTTAGTATACCCTGATCACTTAGGTGGAGATTATAATGAAATAAAATAAAAGAATCACATATAATCAAAAAATAATTATATTAGTAATAATATCGAAACCGAACATTTAACAAACAACGTAATGAGTGCCTTGGGTGTGAAAATCGAATCTCTGGAAAAGAATAATTTTGATACCTGGAAAATCCAGATATAAGCATTACTTAATAAGAATAATGCTTGGAAATACGTTAACGGGAAGATGAAGATGCCAAGTCTAAAGCAGATGTAGTTTTGACCATCGCTCACACCGAATTGAAGCAGATAAAAAACTGCAAAACATCAAAAGAAGTATGGGACAAGCTGCACAATATATATCAATAAAAAAAGCCAGCTCGTAAAGCAATTCTCTTGAAGGCCTTTATTCTTCTGAAAATGAAGAATGGCGAAGATATGCGAGTCCACATTCGAAAACTTGATGATATTGTCGACAAATTACTATCTACTTACTATCTTACTTTTATGTAGTATACCAGAAGAGTATGAACAAGTTGTTATTAAGTCTCAAGAAAAATTACTTGAACCTGAATTGCTTAAGGTAACCCTCATCGAAGAGTGCGAATCTTGAAAGCTTTATGATAATTTATTTATTTACATCATTTAGTTGCATATTTTATCAACTATATACAAATTTATAAGTAAATATATATATAAATATAAATATTATAAAATAATATAATGAAATAAATAAAATTATAAATTATAATTATAAAAAAAAACAAGATGAGCAGCAATCGCAGCAGCAACAACAACAACAGCAGAGCAACAGCAGCAAAATGTATATATATATATATATATATATTATATATAAATGTATGTATATAAAAATAATAATAAATAATAATAATAATATAAATAAAAGAAAAAAGAAAGACAAATTTTACAAAGTAGCTTATGTACCAATAATAAAATACAAAACAAAAAATAACATAAGGATAAACAAAATGTATACAATTCGAACCTTAATACTAAAAATTTTTTTTAGTGAGTTTTTTCGGTGTATTATATATGTTAATAATAACACATCTGATATATATGAAATTTTATTGAGAAATAAAAATAAGAAAATTTTCATATAACATTTGTAGGATTCGGCAGTAAAAAAAAAATTTAATAAAACAAATATACATATATACAAAACTACTTTATAGTTCTCTTATTATGCAGTAGTCATTGAAAGTTTTTTTTTTCATATTCAATACATCTTGGATTTTTTTGTCATTGGTAAAAAAAATTTCGAAGAAAAAAATACGTAAAGAAAGCGTGTTTGTTCAATTTAAATTATATATATATATATTAATAAAGAAAAAATATATATAAAAAATATATCTAAAGGGTAATGAATTGTGAATAATTGTATAATTAAAAGTGCTTAAGAATATTTTATTTTAGGGTTTGTTTTATTGAACCCCTTTTCTTTTTCTTATGCTTAATTTCAATTGAGTTTGTTGTGCTACAACCATTTGATGACCAGTAATAAATTATTAAGTGATATGGAATTTTGGATGCTGTTGTAAAGATTTAAGAAATGGCGTTTTGTGGTTAAAGCATCACTCGAATAAATAATGAATTTTTGGATGCTGTTATAAAGATTCATGAAACGGGGTTAAAGCATCACATGATCTAATAGGGAAAATCTGATATATATATATATATGATATATATATTTTAATGTTCTAAAAATTAATTATATTTTTAAGTCATTTTTTTCTCAAGTTATAAATCAGCACCTGCATTTCCGGAGGAAGTGCTATCGTCGTGGGATGCACAGGTAGTTTATAATCTTATATTTTGGTTTATTGAAAACTAATTATAATTACTTTTATAGAATTAAAACATGAATAATTAAAGTTTATTTTATTTTGTTTTTGACTTTAAATAAGCTTGACAAGAGTTTTTGTATTGCAAAGGGTATTAATATATTTATATATATATATTTTTTTGGGTATTAGCACGCATATGCCAAACACGGGTGTACTAGAATTAGAGACACGCCCAAAATTAATAAAAATGTTTATATCTGCCACAAAAGTTGACCTAGGAACTTGAAATTTGGTACGCGTATACATAGTTATTCCATTGACTGACGTTCCAAAAATGGGCGTGGTCGGATAATAGACTCGCCCTCAATTTTCAAAAAACCATAATCAATGTAAGAGTTGACTTCCATGCTGATACGTAAGACATACACTATTGGAGGGCGCAATATATATATATATATATTTGCCACGCCCACCGTTGCGGAGGTGGAGGGTATTTAAGATTTGGCCTAAGCCAAATTTAGTTTTCTTACTTGTTTTTTTAATTTTTTTTTTGCTGGTGTTGCTGCGTTGTTGTTGTTGCTGTTTTTTTTCTCTCTCTTATAATTTTTATATAATTGTTATTATATATTTTCTTTTGCATTTGTTTCATTGTACAATATCTTGTTGTTTTGTATTACTACTAGTATTTAAGTTTTCTCTTGATTTACATCTTCTGTTTTTTTTTAAATTATTAACTAATTTTGGATTCTACATATATATATCAATAGTCTTAAGTTGCTGAGTTATTTAATTGTAGCACTAAAATGAAATAAAGAAATAAAAAAATACTAAAAGAGAAGGTCAAAATAACACAACAGACAATACACTTACATGGTTATTTTCGGTCAAAGAGCCTAACTAAAAGTTAATTAGACGGCGCCTAAAAGAACATGTCTACCAAATTGTGTATAAAAAAGGCGTATAGAATGGAAATGCAGCCGCTTTAATTTAATTTCTAAATTTAGAGGAGGACACTGATATAATTACCGAAAGAGATTGCTCTATACTATAAAAATCAGGTAATGTTCATTAAAACAAGTTCGGCATCATTGTGATAATAACCCAGCTTTGTAATAACAACCCAGTCTTATGAATTGCGTTTATGGCTTGTGCGTATTCAATTCTTGTCTAGTCTGTTGTCAACTACTTAAGCAACTACTACGCAGTTTTTCGTGAGAGCTTTAAAAACTTTTTTTGTGTCTTAATGAATTTTATTAAATAAATGTTAATTAAGTATTAAAATTTTTTAATTTATGAAAGCGATTCTTTTATAATGAAAACGATTCTTTTTTACTCAGAAGTGGAATAAACACACATCCTAAATAACGCATAAATATTTTTCATATTTATGCGTTATTTGTGTAATAATAATAGCAAAGACATACGTAATAATACTAACGATATGAACGAATAATAATTAAACTTGATATTAATTAATTAAACGGTTTTAAAAGAAAAACGATAAACGCTTTTTTTAATATTATTTATTCATTTATTAAAATATATATATATATTAGTATAGATAGATATACCAAAATATATTATATTAAGATAAACTGTAATACAAATTCAAAATTGCTCCCACTATCCTCACTCTAAAAGATTTTTGCAAAAGGTAATTTTTGAACCATGCCAGGCACTGTCCTCTTATGCCCACTTTTTCTAAAGTTTGCACGAGACTAGAGTGTGGTATCGTATCAAATGCTTTTGTAAAGTCGATAAACAATACAAGGCATTGATAGTTTTCGCTCAGTTTTTCATTAATTTCGTTTGCAAAATTTCCTAATAATTTATTTATATTTTTTCCCTTTTGGTACCTAAATTGATTCGGCGTAATTATTCTATATCGCATAAGGTATTGTTTTAATTGTTGGCACACTATTTCTTCTAGTACTTTCTCTATAGCGGGTAATATTGAGATTGGTCTATAGTTATTAAAATCTGTTTTCAGACCGGTCTTATATATTGGTCTTACTACTGACATTTTTAGTGGTTTTGGTACAATTGCAGTCTGCAAACTCGAATTCACTATTTGAGCCACCGCTGGTGTTAGGGCTTCGGCATTATTTTTTAAATCTACTGGTCTTATTTCATCTACTCCAGCCCCTTTTCGTGGGTTTAATTTCTGTAATATACTTTTAATTTCCCTTTCATCTGCCGGTGCCATATGCATCGAGTTCTGCATAGGGGTTGCCACTCCATTTGATACTTTTATCGTACACTCATGGATTGTATTTTTTATATTCTCTTTAATGTTTTCGGCAAATTCGTCAGTAATTGTCTGTAGATCTGTGACATCAAAGTTTCTACGTATTGTTTCATGGATGTTGTTTATTCTTTTTTCTATGATATTATTGATCATTTATAATTTTCCATGTCTCCCTAAATTTAAACCGATTTTCATAAAATTTGGTGCAATAGTATGTGTTCTTTGCATTTTCAATACGTTTATTTAGTTGATTTCGAAATCGTTTATATTTTGTTTCTTTATCTATATTATTAGGACTACGTAGCCACGCTTTATAAAATTTATTTTTCTCTTTGCAAGCATTACTAAATTCTGTACTCATCCATGGATTCGCTGTGCGTTTTCGATCGTTTTTTGTTACATATTTCGCTTTTTCATATATATCTTTAAACGTTTTTTCTATTTCATTGTATACTTTTTCCGTATCATTAGATCATACCAACTGCTCCCAATTCACCGTTGAAATTATTCTACTTACTTTCTTATTATCTATTTTATAGTTGTTTTTATTTTCGTTTGAACGTTTGTCAGTGTCGGTTCGATTCAAACTGAAATATATTGAGTAGTGATCTGACACCGTTGTACGTATAAAACATGCATACATAATTGCGTCTGTGTTTCTATCTCTTACGAACAAATGATCGATACATGTGCACGTTCCTCTAACAATGTCAACCCTCGTATTTTCTTGTACCATATTTTTCATGCCATTTGCCGACATCATGTCTAAGCAATGGTGCGTTAGATTGCTTTCCTCGTTATTTAAATATATGTTTATATCACGTGTTATCACAGCACTCTGTCTATCCATCACATTGCTTAGGACATTTTCTAATTAGTCTACAAACCTTGTTCCATTGTGGTCTGGGGGACGATATATGGCAAGTAAGCACCAAGTCTCACTGTTTATTTCAACCTTTAAGCTTCTTATTGATTCGAATGACTGTGTTTTCAGTACTACTTCCGAGTAATACATATTCTCTTTAATATACACAGCTATTAGATTATATAAACGACGAAACGATTATTTGGAAATATCAAAATTCAATTTCATCATATTGCGTCAGCCATTTACATGCTTAGTTCTATCCAAAATGTATAATATAAACGTGTAATATAAATTCCTTGTAAAAGAAAGAGTCAAACGTATAAACGTATAAACGAACAACGATAAAAGCATATTTGAAACGCTAAGAATATAAAAAACTTTGAAAATCGTACGATTAGTTGATTTAAGAATTGACGATTTGAAAATAAATTACGTGAACTAAATTTATCTACGAATGATTCAAAAGCAGCATGGCGGATTAATAGAAGCACTTGGTAGCGACGAAGTGGAAATGCCACCAGAAACTTCTGATATATCGGATTTACAAAAGCAAGTGGAGAGGTTATTGTTAGAAAATATAATACCACTTTTACAACAATCTATTAATCATAACTCTATAAATGCACCGGTCGGTGCTTCACCATGTTCTGCGGAATCTACACCACAACAACGTAATTACTCAATTAATGAAATAGCCGATACGCTATCGGAATTTGATCCAACAAATTCTATGTTTTCTGTTAAACAATTCATAGATTGTGTAAATAAAACGATAGATGTTTAAAATTGGGATGAAAAATGTGGCTTATGGCTTTGTGTACAAAGTTGAAAGGGCCGGCTAAGTTATGGTTAGACGGTAGTCAGAGCTTATTTGATAAATGGAGTGAAAATTAGAATTCGGCAAAACGGATGATGAAGCAGATATACATTTTAAAATGAGTAAATATGTACGAGAAACATATGAACCTATTACTAATTATTGTTTTCGTATGAGCGCATTAGGTAAGCGTTATCGACTTAGTGAGACAGCTGTAATAAAATATATGCGTGAAGGTTTAAAACATCCAGAATTACAAACGGCTATTGCAGTAATAAATTTTCGTTCCATGAAAGAAATGCGTGAAACACTAGACAACTATTTAACAAATATACCGCATTATAAAAGTAAACCAGCCAGTACTAAGAATGTAAACAAGAGCGATAGCGGTAATGAACCATGTATTACATATAAAGATATTGAAAAGATCGTATAATTGTAATGAAAGTGGTCATATTTCATCTAAATGCTCTAAACCACCCCGTCGGATATGCTGTAAAGATTATGACAAAGTACATCCACGCAATCAGCCAGAGAACTGCAGAAATTCAGTACGCAAAACCACTATTTTTGAATTATAACAGCAATTCGAAAAGACTGTACAAATAAACGGCAACACTTTTAAGGGATTTATTGATACTGGTAGCTAGTGCCATATTATTTGTAATAGCTGTGCAGAATTGTTGAAATGCAAAAAAGGAAATAGCAAATGAAATGATACAAGAGTTGCTTTAAAATGATATTATAACTGATAGTGAATATGCAAGCCCTATTGTAATCGTAAATAAGAAAAACGGTGGTGATCGATTATGCGTTGAATATAGAAAGTTAAATAGCTTTACAAATAAGAAAGTTTATTCAACGCCGAACATCGAAGAGAGATTACAAGATGCCAAAAGTTTTAAATTGTTTTCGATATTGAATTTAAACAGTGGTTACTACCAAATTCCAATTGAATCTAGTAGTCGAAAATATGGATGGTCTTCATGAACTTGTTGGAGCCCATACGAAAAAAAAATGTTACAAAAGTTACATCGTGTGTTTGAAGTACTTCGTAAATTTGGTTTAACGTTAAACGCACGGAAATGTTTATTCTTTAAAGATAGTATCCAATTTTTAGGTCATTAATTAACTCACAATGGTATTCAACCTGTTAAACAAAAAACTGAAGCGATTCGAAAGTAAAAGTATATTTTAAAAGTATATTTACTGCGGAACTAAAATTTTAAAGGAACGTAGTTGCGAAGTACTAAATTTAAAAATACTCAATTTTGATAAATCTTTATCAGGAAACTTACGCTCAATATGCTTTTTAACTTTATCACAGTAGTATCAGATGCCAATCTTGAAATGAAAATTGCCTTACGAGCAGGGATAACGACAAGATCGTCGACCCTTTCAGAATTACTAGAAACATCTGAAGAAACAGTATTACCTACAACAAGTGGTTGGTTATTGTTAATCAATGTAGACTCGCTATCATTAATAACATTAGAAGGCGCAACAGCAGGTACATCAGCACCAGTGCACATTGTAGTATTATCAGTCTCAGAAGATGGTGGAGCAGTAATAATTACTGCAGGAATATTGGATAAAGAGGGAGAAGAAACAGTAGATATGTTTATTAAATCAACATTATTATTATCAAGCCATTTACAGTTGCTAAACATATCATTCACTTCGCTCAATTTATCCAAGATATCGTTAAATTCCTTTTTAAAATTAATAAAACCTTCGCGCGTTTGTTTTATTAATTTAGAAATATACATGTTCATATCTCTGCATTTAGGACAGGACAAACGGAAACCATAATTTTTAAACTTGACACTTTCGACCGTTTTGTCTTTAAAACCAGCGCTTAGAATGTACTGCTTTATCACAAAACCAACAAAAAAGAAAAATCTCATCAGTGTTTTTACGTAATTTACAGTTTGAATAGCAACAATCCATTATGAGATGTCAAAAACTATGCAGGGAAATGTGAAGAAAATAATAATTTGATAACAAAGAAGAATGAAAAAATAATGTAATTGCAAAAACACCAACAAATTAAAAGCAATGAGTCACAATAACTGCATGACAACAAAAACAAGTAAAGGGATTAATTTGTCTCAGTGCACAGCCAACCAAAGGGAAGAATTTTTAGCCTCATTCTAAGTACACGCAGAGAGGTGTCATTAATCACAAAAAATATTTTTATTAAACGTCAAGTCGATTTGAGATTTTTTCGTATTCTGAGAACAAATCACAATTTTGGAGACCTCAAAATTAATTACAAAATTGTTATATGCTTTCGAGCACATATTTATATTTATGAGTTTCAAAAAGAAAGCAAAAGAATAAGGCAAAACTATATAAATTCATTATAGTTTTTATTTATGTAGTAAAATAATCATAAACTCTTAGTTTTGTTTAATAATTTATTTTAAATAGTTTAATTTCATGTTTGTTAGTAGTTTTAAATATACATGTGAAAAATTAATTATTAATTAAACTTTTGGTTTGACACAACCAATCACCTCGCGTTGTTTTATAACTACCTTATTTTCATCTCCTATTTTGTTTAACATGTACGTTTTGTGTAATATTGTCGTCTCGTTTTATGACCGTCCCTTTCGCGCACTGCATTTATGTTATAATATTAATAAAATAATTCAGTTTGCTTATTATTTACTATCTTTTAAAATATCAATTAGTGAAGAAATTGCATTGGCTAAATTATTTTGAACATTTATTTGACGTTCTAGATAAATTCTGTTGGTCTCTACCATATTATTAATAGCATCGGCCAATTTCGTTTACGATTCTATTTGACGCTCATTTATTTTTTATTTCACGTTAACTCTCTCCTCTATATTTTTCAAGTGAAACTCTATTGAAAATGGACCGGATTGGACCATTCTAAAAATTTTTTTATTTCAAAAACAAACAAAATATAAAAAAAAATTTCTGACTTATGTATCATTTTGAAATTTTTTGGAAATACAAGTAGGTACAGAAAAATAAAATTTTTCATTATACCCTGCTTTTTTAAAGAAAAAAATTAAATTGAATAATAGATAAATAAATCAAGTGGTGTAGGGTATTTGATGGTCGGGCTTGACCGACTATAATATTTTCACTTGTTTTTATTATTAATAATTTAGAAAAATATTAAACTTACTTCTTTCCATATCCTAGGAGTTCTTGTTGGTCCTTTCATGGAATTTAATGTTTGAGCCAATTCATCCTACAATTTTTTTAATTTGTGCATTTGTGGGATTGTTTTTGTTTTGTTTTAATTGTGGATGGTCATCTATAAACTTTAAATAAAATTCCAGTTGTTCTGTAGTACATCTTTGATATTTAGCGTTCTTAGTTTCTTAAAAAAAAAAAGAAAGGTTTTAATAAAACAAAAATTATACTTTGTGTAAAACTTACCTTCAGTTGTTTCCATTTTTTTTTTATTTATTTGTAATTTTACAAAGTTTGTTTATTTTTTAAAATCAACCATGTAAATCATAATTTTGATATTGGAGAGTTTTTTGTGATTTTTGTTTCAGAATACCAAATTTGGAGAGTAGTCACAAAATATATAAAAAGAAAACTCTCTCAAAAACCTCTATTATATATGATACATCATTATACCAGAATAAAGCTGTTAATTTCCCTTTAAATATATTTATCGAAATTTTAAAACATTAATTCACTATTATACCCTCCACCTTAGGGAAGAGGGTATATTCATTTTGATTATCCGTTTAGAACACATCGAAGGAAGCCTCGGAGACCCCACAAACCATATATATTCTTAATCAGCATGAAAAGAGAAATCGTTTGAGACATGTTCGTCCGTGCGTCCGTGTGTCTGTGTGCCCGTCTGTTGTTGGCATTATCAAGGTCGTGATTTTTGAGATATCAAATTGAAACTTTGCATACGTATTCTTAGTTCAATTTCCCTGTTTATTGAAATTGAGTAAAATCGGTTAAGAGATACGCCCACAATAAAGCAATATCTCAACATACTTCGAAAAAATTGTATCTTTAAAAAGTTATATATCACACAATACTACGCTTATCAAGTTGAAATTTGGTATTTATATATAGGTGGTACTGTTATCCAACACTGTGCCAAAAATGGACGTGATTGAATAACGCAAACGCCTATAATTAAAAAAGACACTATTTGTTGTTTAAAAATGAATACCTGAACCTGAATAATAATATATACGCAATAATTTAATGCAATAGAAACTTATTTTTTAGAGGGTTATAAAAGGTGGAGGGTATTTAAGCTTCGGTCTTAACCGAACTTTTCTATCTTGTTTTATATAGATTAGATTAGAGTCTAATTAATCGTTCCTTATATTTAAAAAATATTGCAAAAAAATTTACAGCTGAACTAGAAATTCAATAAAAAAACTTAGTTTCTTATTCCAAAAATGCCCAGAAATAAAAGAAAATTCCGACAAGTTTTTCAGTACTCAAAATTAATGTTTTGAATAAACGTATTTTACCTTTTTTCGGCGATAATTCTTCCATATTGTCATTGCTATTTTTACTGCGGTTATTACGGTATTGGAAGGAGCTACTGTTGACTAAAGCTGGACTGACTTTATTTAATTGTTTAGGTTGTATATGCGTATGATTTTGCATTAAAAATGGTGATGTAGTAGAGTAGGGTACTGCTTCATTACTATTCCCATTTAACCTTGCTGTAGTATACCACGCGGAAGATGTATAATTAAGTGGTGGCCAAACATCATGTATTGTAATATTGGGTGATGGTGTCATAGGATGGTGCTCATGGTTGCAGAAACGATGAAGTGTAAACTGATTATGATGCTGATGCTGAATTTCATTAGTCTCATTTATAAATTGGATTTTTTTGTAAGCCAAAGCATCTTTTTCATTAGTTAGAACAGGAATTTCCGGTGGTAAATCATCAGTATTATTATTAAGAGAAGTGGTTGTAAGGTTGCCGACACCATCACTACTCCTACTTCCTCCAGAATCGCGAGGTGTAGAAGCTAATACTAGTAAATGATTAGTACTCTTCGTACTGTCTATAGCTGTAGATACAACACTCGTCGAACTATTACATCTGGGTGGACTTTCACGTACCGTACTGTTACTTGAAGTATTATGCCGGTTATTTACGTTACTTATGTGCTGCTGCTGTTGATCTTTTTGAGCCGCTAAATTACGCAAAACGCGATTTATAGAGGAAACCTATAATAAATACATCATATATTTTTAAGCAAATAAACAAATACATTGTATATACTTTTAAACACGGAGTATATTATTGATCAGCAAACAGTTTATATGACAGTTGCGTTAAATTTATGTCTATCGTATGTGTTACGAATATGTGTAAAGAATATACTTCTTTATTTAACATTGCTGGCTTCGACAAAGGACTTTCAAAACGTATTCAAATCTTACAAACTAGATAATTTGGCATAGATACTTATGATAGCTATTATATTTAAGAACTTTAACAGATTCAAAGTCATTTCCCTTTTGAGATGAATGCCTTGTTTATAAGATGTACAATTGGTAATAAATGAAGTGTTTTTGAATATATTTTTTCGATGTATGAACTTTCAAATACAAAGATAACGAATTGTCTTTTATTTTTGTATATAAAAGTATTTAGTTACATTTGTCACACATATATATAACAATCTACAACATGAATTATAAAACCATTACCATGCTCTAAACCAACGATTCTGAAGCGGTGGTGCGTGTTCCCCATGGGTGGCTTAAGACGCTTTTATTTAATTTGTCTTTAAGACTTAGCTTACTTAATTCTTTGATATTTGATTTTAGTGTTGCAGATGTAGAATCCAATGTCCTACTGTTTTATGATTCAATAAAGACGGCTTTGTCCACTTGTGTACCTTTGCGTTTATCTGGTTGTCCACCTTGGTCCACCTTGGTTCTCGAAGGAATTAAAACGGGTTAGAAATGAAAGAAATCGACTCTTTAAAAAATTTACGTTGATCAACTGTTGTCCTTGCATCCTATATGAAAGCTAAACATAAATTTTTTGTTATTAGCAAAAAATGCTATGATGCTTACATTAGTAGAATGAAATACACTTTTAAATATGATCCTAAATATTTCTATAAATTTGTGAACTCTAAACGTAGAAATGATGGCTTTCCATCATATATGCGTTTTGGTGATACCGAATAAAATCCTCAGAGTATCTCTAATTTATTTGCTACCTTTTTTGCACAATCGTCACCTTATCACCTTATCCGTACAATAGATACCTATGATATATTTCCGAATATTATTTTGGATGAATTGGAGCTTCTTGATGTTCTGCGCAGTTTGAAATTTTCATACTGGCCTGGGCCTGATGGAATCCCTTCATGCATTTTAATAAGTTGTACTGAGATACTTTATAGACCAGTGACATATCTGTTTAACCTTTCTATTTTAAGTGGCGTATTTCCAAATGTATGGAAAAGTAGCTTTATTTTACCACTTCATAACATTGTATGGAAAATTATAGGGGTATTGCTAAATTGTCCGCTTTACCTAAACTTTTTGAAAAATTCATAACTAGTAGACTGGTCAGATCAATTAAATCCGTTGTGTCGCCTTATCAACATGGTTTTGTTAGCTGTAAATCCACTGCAACCAATCTTTTTGAATTTTCATGCCCAATTTTTAATTCTTTTAAGGCTGGTAAGCAAACAGACGTTATATATACAGATCTTAGTAAAGCGTTTGATAAAGTTAGCCATGATCTCCTTATATATAAATTGGGCAGAATTGGTTTTCCAGCGGGGCTTGTAAGGTGGTTTAAATCCTATCTTACTAATCGTACTCAAAAAGTTCTCTTTAAATCTCATTTGTCTAATAATATTAGTGTGAAATCTGGGGAGTCATTTAGGTCCTCTGTTTTTTATCTTATTTATTAACGACCTTCCTAATGCTGTTATGCATTCCCAAATACTTATGTACGCTGATGACGTAAAACTTTTTTATTCGTCTGATAATATTACAGATTTTAAATTTTTAATTGCTGATCTCTTGTCACTAATTGAATAGTGTAATGTTAATAGCATGAGTCTAAACATAAAAAAATGCAAATCAATGTCCTTCAGTAGAGTTCTTCCTATGTGTGTCGCATATGTCATTGGTGCTTATTCTTTGAAATCTGTCTGTTCTTTTAATGATCTCGGTGTCATATTTGAGACTAAACTAACATTTAATCTCCATGTTCAGTCGGTTGTGAGTAGGGCTAGATCATCCCTTGGTTTCATAAAAAGGTGGTCAAAAGAGTTTGATGACCTTTATGTAATTAAGAGTATATATACAGCTCTAGTTAGGCCAGCTTTGGAATATGCCTCTGTAATATGGTCTCCTAGTTATGAGTGCTATATTAACTTAATAGAATCTGTACAGAAACAATTCCTTTTGTTTGCTCTGCGTGGCTTAGGGTGGGACCCAAACGGGGTACTCCCTCCATATGAGCATCGTCTTCAGCTTATTGATTTACCAAGTCTTGAAAGGAGAAGATTAGTACTTGGTGTCTGCTTTCTGCACAAACTTATTAATGGTTATATTGCATCGCCATTTTTATTGAATCAAATTAATTTCTATGTCCCTTCTAGGATGACTTTGTTCCGTTGCACCTGACCCAATGCAGGAACAATTATGAACTTTTTTTCTCACTTAGAGTTTTATGTAAAAATTATATGATCATTGTCATTTATTTTCTCTATCGGATTCATCTAAGTATGTTAAACGCAGTTGTTTCAACAACATTAGACTTTGCTAATTGTATCAGATTGCCAAACTATACTACATCTTAATTTTTGTTTTTTTGTTTTTTTTTTTTGTTTTTTTCTCTCGCTGTATTATAATTTTGTAATCATTATTATTTAATTTAATTTACATTTCTTTTTACTCTAGTTTATTTTCCATTTGTATCCTCTTTGTTTTTCTTTTTTTCTTGTGCAATTTCAGTACATATTAATTTTAGATTTATTTAATACTAATAATTATAATTTAATTTAATTTAATTTAGTTTGTAATACTTTGTACTCTTGTTTAACCTTTCATTTGTACTCTACTTTAAGTTTTTGCGCAATTGTCAATGCATTTTAAATTTAAGTAGTTACTTATTTGTATACACGTTCGGCTTGAATTAGCTGTAAATAAATATGAAATATGAAAATATGAAATAAGAGTATAAAAACGAAGTAATTGGAATTTACGTTTTCGAAGCTACGGTTACAAAACTTCTATTTTATCTTCGATGTGAAACCAACATTTATGCAACTCTTCAGTACTCTTTATCTATAATTTCTAATTTCTATGTTCTAAGTTTTGTACATGTATTAGCCCAGAGAGAAACTCTATTGAAAATGGAAATATTCAACATTTAACTATTCTTCACCAAATATTGTGAAAAAATATTAAGAATTATGACTTTTTGCTATATAAAAATTTTCATTACAACAGGACCTTATATAATGTTTCTAAAAATTGTCTGTTCCGGTCCATTTTCAATAGGCTTCTCTTTGGGCCTATAAATATCATTGTACTAAATTTCACCGAAATAGACAGCGGACAGACAGCGGACCGCCGGACAGACGGACAAGGTTAAATCGATTCAAATTTTGATTCTGAATCGATAGGTATAACTAAAGGTGGGTGTGGCATTTGCCGTTTATGAGTTAGGAACATCCACACAAACTTAAAAAACTTTTTGCTACAAGTTGTACAGGGTAAAAAAATTATAATAGTTTTCTTATATGTTAGGTTAGTGTGAGACGTGCAAATCGCACTGCTCGTTTTACGTCACACACTAAGCGTGTTTGCTAAATGGAAAACCAAAACCCAGCATACGTCACCATAGACTAAGCATATTATTATTTTTTATTTTCATATTACAGTTATTTAAAACATTGAATTGCTTTGCTTGTTTTGTTGTTATTTTTTTTTTTTTTTTCTCTTAGAATCCCCACTTTGCTTATTTTTGTTGTATTATTTATACTTTATTATTTTTGAAAACGCAATTAGAATTCCCGCTATTGCTTTACTTATTTTTGTTGTATAAAAATATTATATAAATATTAGTATTAGACACATTATGTCACAATACTACTGTACTAGGTATTATAGTATTTACGAAAAGATTTGTTAGAACCTTTTATTTATTTGTCAATAAACTTTTCATAATTTTCTCTTTACTTTTTGGATAACCACAAAACACTGCGTTTCATTCTGCCTAGAGGTTATGGCCTCTTCGTGCTTGTGAGTTTAAAATAAAAAGTCATGAATTCGGTTACAATGGTAAACCATATAGAGAAATTTGTCGGCTTAAAAAAAAGTAGTGGGCATGGAGTTTCGCCATGAAGACGCAATTGGAATGGACGATTCCTGGAAGTGCGTGGAACCAGAATAAGGCGCGCAGCTAGATGTTGTAAAAGACAAAAATGCCCGCATTTCTTTTTCTGTACTGTTATTTATGTTTAAAACGGTTTCGTTGGTATTATAAGATGTTTCATTTTTACGTAACGGTTCGTTTTGGTAGCGTATTTTTTTGTTGAAATATTTGCCTTTACATTCCTTTGCCATATGACCCACTTTGTCACAGGTATGGCATGTGAATTTAAATTTCTGTTTTTAGATATTTTTGAATTGTTTATTAGACTTGTTTTTGTTAAGGTACATTGCGCCTTCTACTCCTCGATTTATATTCCTATTTCGAGCGTGAAATTCTTCCATGAGTTTGACTTTTAATGTTTCGCTGGTATGAAGTTTCTCTTGTGATTCAATGGCAATTCTAAATGTTTCATAATCATCTGGGATACTGTACAAGGGGATGATGGTTAAAAGTTCATCTATTATAACTAAATCTAGTTCGTTCAATTTATCCACTATTCCAAAGAATTTTTGGATGTGTTCGCCCATGTCATCTCCGCATTGCATTTTTGATAAAATTAATGATTTCAATAGCATTGCTTCCCTGGCTGGAGCTTTAGATTGATAGATTGATTGTAGTTTACCCCAATCATTTTTCGATGTATCACAATTTTTAATTTGTTGGAGTTCGGATGGGCTTATTGCAAGAATAAGGTCTGCTTTGGCCTTTTCAACGTTTTCTACCTAACGCATTACATCTTCAGCTGGTTCGTTTGGTTTCATGCATTTACTGGATACGTATTTCCATGATTCATTTTTTATGAGAAGAGCTTTCACCTGGATTGTCTTTGTTTCGTAATTTTCTCTTGTATGAGAAAGATTTTAACCGTGGTGCTCATTTTCTTGAAAATTCTTTATTTAAAGAAAATTTCTTGTCAAAAATATTTTTATTTTTTATTTTTATTTTGAAGAAAATCTCTTGTTAGAGAAATTTTTTTCTTTTTTATTTGGCAGTAATATCAGAGAGCTGGTTCATAACCTATTGGAGTTTTTTATTAAACTAACTTATAATACAATAAACATGATATAATAATAATTAAATGCATTGTTTAAAACAACATTTATAGGTATATATGATTAACACATCGATCTGCGTAAAATGGGCGTGATCGGATAACAGACACACCCACAATCAATAAAAATTTTAATATACCACATAAAAGAAGACTTGCATGGTGATACGTAATACATACACTATTAGAGGGCGCAATATATATATATATTTGCCACGCCCACTGTTGTGGAGGCGGAGGTTATATAAAATTTGGCCAAAGCCACATTTCGTTTTCTTACTTATTTATGTATAATGTATTTTTATACCCTCCACCTTAGAGAAGAGGGCATATTCATTTTGATCATCCGTTTAAAACACATTGAAGGAAGCCTCGGAGACCCCACAAACCATATATATTCTTAATCAGCATGAAAAGAGAAATCGTTTGAGACATGTCCGTCCGTGTGTCCGTCTGTTGTTGGCACTCTCGCGGTAGTAATTTTTGAGATATCAAATTAAAACTTTGCATTCGTATTCTTAGTTAAATTTCGCTGTTCTGTATTGAAATTTGGCACAATCGGTTAAGAAACACGCCCATTAAAAAGAACACTAATTGCATAAGTACATGAAATAGTCATATATATAAATATGGCAATAGAAACTTATTTTTTAGATGATTATAAAAGATGGAGGGTATTTAAGCTTCGGTCTTAACCGAAATTCTCTATCTTGTTTTTATAAATAACCAATACGTGTGTGCATGGTGGCAGTTAGTACGGTTTAGAAGAAGGAAGATAGGAGAAGTAGTGTTTATGGACATTTGGTTTAAACTGGAGCACACTTGGCATGGTGCCAAACATCTCTGGAGGTAAATGGTTCCAGACGCGAACACTCCGGTTAAAGAACGAACAGTTTAAATAATGTGTTGTGAGATATACCGACAGGTCCATAGGAAATAGGTGAGATCGTTGAGCAAGGCTATATATACACATTGTGCATTTGCTTTGAGGAATCTAGTGGTGAAGTGCTAGTGTCGTTAGTGGTCCCAAAAGGACATAAGGTGGCGGCTTTTCAGATTCATCCGATAATGAGTCCATGGTTGAAAAGGCCAAAGAAGCCCCGGTTCTGATTAAAAAGAAGAAGAAGTTATCAAAAAGTTGTAGCGATAACGAAGTAAAGGTAGTAGCTATTACAGATGATGAAGCTGCTACAAAAAAGCTGAAGAAAAGAGGTAAAGTGGCAGCAACAGCAGAAGTAAGTGTCATGGAAGACACTAGTAAGATAATGATGCCTCCAAAAAAGATAATAAAGGTGAGGAAAACCGCACTTGAAACCGTGACCCAGGAAATGAAGGGTATTACGAGAGCCTTTAATGACATCGTTTTTAACGACGATGATATTAAGAAGAGTTCTGCTAGAAGACTAGTGGAAATATGTGGTCAGTATGAAGCAATGATCATGAAGATGGCGGAGGAAAATTCCCATCTAAAGGGCAAGTTGGATGTTATGGAAAACATCCAGTTGATGCCGCAAAAAGCTGCCACCTCAGCGGTCATAAGGACTTTATCCATTGCAAAAAGGGACAAGTTTGTCCAAAAAACCAAATTTGTTGAGGCTGGACTGAAGATAGCAGCCAATAAGGTAAAGGGGAAGAAAGTCCTGATCAAAGGAGTGCACGCGCAGGTAACTCCTGATGAGTTTATGCGTGACCTTTTTGTGATGAACCTGGAAGACATATGTGAGTCTTTTAAGGTCTTCAAAAGGGCGGTGACGATGGTCAGTAAGCCATGGGAGGCCAATGCTGATAGGCCAATTGATGTGACAATTGAGGGCAACGCAGCAGTAATAAATAAATTACTGGAGGCTGGACGTGTTTACTTTAAATGGTTCTCATTTAGAGTGCATGAAGTTGATATTGTAGCAGGATGCTACAGATGCCTCTCATTTGGTCATAGGATAAGGGATTGCCGCATGAAAGGGAGCATCTTCCGGCGTTGTAGTGGTGAAGAACACCAACTGCGCAGCTGCACAAAAAATATTAACTGCAGAAATTTTGCCTTTAGGGAATTTGGAAAAATTTTCCTCTGTTCTCATTACTTCAAATTCATTGAGGAACTCAGTCTGTATCTATCCTTTATGGATAGAGTTATTGAAATAGTTGGTAATACTCCGGTAATAATTGTAGTAGATGCCAATGCATCGTCTGCACTCTGGCACAGTAAAATTTCTGGTCATACTAGAAATACAGTGCTATGTGAGGATATGTTTTTTCTGAATATGTGCTTTCCAGAAATTTACATGTGTTGAATGAACCAAGTGAATTATACACTTTTGATGAACCAGGAGGTACTAGTGGCATAGACGTGACATTGCTCTGACGAATTTTAATTTCCGATGAAGCATTATTAGGGATTTTGGTATAAGTAACCACAATCCAATTAGTATTAAGATTAATATGTCGGTATATAATAACAATGAGTACATTGAACGCATCAGGCGATGGCGAACTGCCGGAGCTAATTGGAATGCTTTCGGTGTGCTCCTTGCTGATGCATTTGCATCAATGTCGGTTAGGGATGTTGAGGGTTCGACTATTGATCAACGGATAAGTAAAATTAATGAGACGGTTGAGATAATCGATGACTTATTTCTCGAAAGATGTCAAAAGACAACTTGCCGGGGGGTGAGGTGGTGGTCTTCTCAATTAAATAAGCAAAGATGAATAGTTAGGAAAAATAGGCGTAGGCTTCAGAAAGCTATTAGAGCTAACTCTGATAATATAGAACGACTTAGAGGGAGTAGTATCTGTGTACATTTGTTTTGAATTTGCGCACACCAGGCATGGTGGAAAACACCTCTGGATGTAGGTGGTTCCAGAGACGAACACCCCGGTTGTCTTTACAGTCCCATAAAAAATTGATTATTCGTACCAAGTTAGAAGACTAGCAGCAATTCGTCACGGCGAATTGTGATAAACCCTGGGGGGATGTATACAACATCTGCCTTGGCAAATTCCGTGTATTAGACTTGTCCGGTATTCGAGTTGATAATAATATTATGACAACATGGAAGGATACTATTACTGCACTGACAATACAGTTCTTCCCTGGATTGCAGGGGATGGGGAACTCTCCAGTTTTTGGGAATTTGCGTTCTCCTTCATCTCTGGAACGCCATGAAATCTCGCATGCGGTGGCTTTACTCAAATCGAGAAGGTCACCGGGGGTGGATGGCATGACGAACGAAATGGTTAGGGCTTTATGGAAATCTATACCGTTTTATCTACATATACAGCCTTTACTCGAGGTGTATTGGCGCTAGTTCCATTCCACACGTGTCACTATATTTTTAAAATCGCAGGACAAGGACAGAACTGACCCTGGTTTATATAGAGGCATAAGTTTCTTACTGGTCCTAGGGAAAGTATTAGAGATGGTTATGGTGGAAAGGCTTCATAGAGATATGAACATTCAGCTTTCCGCCTCGCAGTATGGGTTTAGAAGAGGACATAGTGTAGAGGGCGTATGGACTTACGTTAAACGTACTCTTTCTCGAAGTGATAGCAAGTATATTCTTGGTGTATTTGTTGATTACAAGGGAGCATTTAACAATCTGCTGTAAGATAAAGTATTGATGCGGCTTCACATGATTGTATGTCGGAAAATGGCTTTATGGAAAGCATGTGTGGTGGTGTCAAATGGTACCATAATAGTAGATGTTGTTCAGAGCTGTCCGCAGGGGTCTATTTCTGTTCCATATACATAATGATGAATACCCTGTTGAAAGTCTTAGAACGATCTGTTAAATGTTGTGCGTACGCAGACGATCTATTATTAATGGTCAAAGGTAAATCCCGTTCTGAAATGGAACGGAAAAGTAATAAGTTGTTAGGTAGAGTTAAGAATTGGGGTGAAAGTGTAGGAGTAAGAATATCACTTGACAAGACTGTGATGATGATTCTTAAGGGCAAGTTATCACATAATCGTCATCCAAGGGTTCGATTAAATGATCGGCTCTGAGATATGTATCGGAGGTCTGTTATTTAGGAATAAAAATGTCCGAAAGAATGTGTTTCCTCCCTCACCTTATTGCAATGAGGGATAAAATCACCGGAGAAGTAGGGATGATTCGCCGAGTGCTTCGAAGAGACTGGGATCTAAGTAGAACAGCTACTCGGAGAATCAATAATGGATTATTTGTAGCTTGCGCTACATATGGATCAAGCATATGGTATTAGTCCGTCTTGGCTGACAGATACAGGCAAAAATTGCATACGTGTCTCAGAATAATGCTTTAAGCATGTATTCTTATCTGTTGTTCAGTATCCACTGATGCTTTACAATGCCATTGCGTATTTAGGCTAAACGCCGAGCCTTTAAAATAAAAAAAAAACATGAATTGAATGACGATGATTGGCCTAAGGCCAGCAGACAGAATGTATGTCCGAAACGGATGAAAACTCTCCTACTTGATGCTGCTCTCTCTAGATGGCAATCTAGATGGAAAAATAGTATTAATGGCAAAGTGACGTATACGTTTATACCAAAAGTTTCCTTGGTAATAGAGAATGTTAATTTTACATTCACATTATACCAAGGATTTTTTATGACTGGACATGGATAATTTAATGACTTTTTATACAGATGGATGACTGGTGTTGCCTCAGGTGCATGCACTTGTGGATTTCTTTCGGAGGATTGGATGCATGTACTATGTATATGTACCAATTACTCGGAATATAAAAATCCGCAAGATATGGGTGTATTTGGGAACAGCGGAGTATTTGACTTTACGAAGATTTCTTGTAGAAAGGAATATTTTGATAACTTCGGCAGGTTTGCCAAGTTAGCTTTCACTAAACGTCGGTCCCTTATAAGTCGGCCTAGTCTGACTATTTAATAACCGATGGAACGTATATTGTAAGTTAGTTTATGTATTATGTATTATGATTATTTAATTATATCATATTGGTGGCGTCGAGTACATACTCTGCTTTGCCAATTATTTCTTGCACCGTTTAGAAAACCGAGACTCTTGGCTGCTTCTTTCGACATTTAGAACAAGTGTTCTGTCCAGAAGACGTCAAATTGTATTCTTATGCCCAGAATATCAAGAGCAGCTGATCTAGTCATCAAGTCTACAACTCTTACAGTTCACGTGTAATACGAAATTAACTTTCAAGTAGAATTTAAGATCCTCGAAAAAAGTTTGGTCAACATAAAGATAATTTTATTATTCAGGGTACTAAGCCTAATTTGAACAGAACGGTTAAATTTCAGAACATTAGGCTCGGTAGTTTAATATTAATGCAAAATTTAAAAAAAAATGTGTAACCAAATATGCACGTAAATTTGAGCTAGTAGTACAAACGGCAAGGAAACCATTTAAGTTAAAAGATGGAAAGGGAGCGATTCAAATAATAGAGGATTGATTTTGTTGACCTAAACTTGTTTCCAAATTTGGGAACACGAACCAGAAAAGAGGTTCTTCTAGCAAACTTCCTTTGTTCAAAGCTGTTGTGCTCGTGAACCCAGAACCTGAAAAACAAACATATGAGACAAAAGATGAGCTCTATTTAAAGGATCAGTTCTTTATGCACAATCTGCGGACATAGAATGATCTCTGATGATGCAGCAAATGTCGTTGCTGGGTCGACGCATCCTAACGGATGAAATGAGACTAATGTACTTAATGTACTTAAGGCACTAATTCTCAAACAAAAAAAGGTGATAAAGAAGAAAGAGAGGCAGAATCGATGGGAAATATCAACAAAGAGAAGGAGGACTTGTCAACTTATTTTAGATGTTAAAGTTAGGAAAAATAGGAAGTTCGGGGAGGTTAACTTATACGTTACCCAGTTTCTGGGCTAAATGGACTTTTCTATTGATGCTGATTAAGAATATATTTATTTTTGGCTCGCCCCTTCTGATACTTACAAACGTTTGAATAAAAGAATATACTCGTATATCATTATAATGAAAGATAAAATATCATCATATAAACCTAATTATTACAAACTACAATTACAATATATTGGTATCGATTATTTCAACTAATTGCAAACGCAGTTCGGAATTTCAAACTCATCATATTTGGGCAACCTACTTATATGTCCTGTCATTTAATTTATAAAATCAGTTTTAAAGCTGTACAAATTCTTTTAATATTGACATTAGTAGAGCGATTACCCTATCGGCATAATTAAGTTAGTAAGAGGATGAAAAGTTCGGTTAAGACCGAAGCCTAAATACCCTCCACCTTTCAAATCCTCTAAAAAATAAGTTCCTATTGCATTATATCGTTGCGTATATACTATTATTATTATTCAGGTCATTTTTAAACAACAAATAGGTTTTTTTTTTATTTATAGGCGTTTGCTTTATTCAATCACGTCCATTTTTGGCACAGTGTTGGATAACAGTACCACCTATATATAAATACCAAATTTCAACTTGATAAGCGTAGTATTGTGTGATATATAACTTTTTAAAGATACAATTTTTTCGAAGTATGTTGAGATATTGCTTTATTGTGGGCGTATCTCTTAACCGATTTTACCCAATTTCAATAAACAGGGAAATTGAACTAAGAATACGTATGCAAAGTTTCAATTTGATATCTCAAAAATCACGACCTTGATAATGCCAACAACAGACGGGCACACAGACACACGGACGAACATGTCTCAAACGATTTCTCTTTTCATGCTGATTAAGAATATATATGGTTTGTGAGGTCTCCAAGGCTTCCTTCGATGTGTTGTAAACGGATAATCAAAATGAATATACCCACTTCCCAAAGGTGGAAGGTATAATGAGCACGGGAAACACAAGGTGAAAGGAAAAAAAAATTAATAAAAAAAATGGAAAAAACCTTCGTACTTGAATATAAAATACCAATTCGGATTAATTTTTTTGGTATTACCTTTATTTTATACTAGTAGTAAACATTATTTTACTAATTTATTATATATAAATTTTTGAAATTTCAAATATTTTTTTTTCAAATTTACAGATATTCAACTAATTTCATTTCTAGTTTCTGTACGTGGAACTAATTTTATTTTTCAAAATTAAAAACAGCTCTGCTTCAAAAATTTATATAAATATAGAAGTATTTTCCTTTTTATTATTTATGTCATTTTCATGTTTCTCCTTATGTTCATAGCTTCTTAAAAGTATCACATAATACTTTTCATACCCTCCACCTCAGTGATGAGGGTATACTAAGTTTGTTCTTCCGTTTGCAACACCCAGAAGGAGGCGTCAGAGACCCTACAAAGTATATATATTCTTGATCAGCATCAAAAGCTGAGTCGATTTAGACATGTATGTCCGTGTGTCCGTCTGTTGTTGGCACTCTCACGGGCGTAAATTTTGAGATATTGAGCTGAAATTTTGTACAGGCACTTTTAGTCTTTGCACGCAGATCGCTATTTAAAATGGGCAAAATCGGTCAAGAGCCACGCCTACAATCTGCCACAAAAATTGAGCTATAAACTTGAAGTTTGGTATGTCCGCCTATAAATATTAGCTTTATCGATGTGCCAAAAATGGGCGTATTAGAATTACAGACACGCCCACAATTAATCAAAATCTTTATACCTGCCACGAAAGTTGACCTAGGAACTTGAAATTTAGTGCATTTATTAAAGGTTAACCCATCCATCGATGTGTTAAAAATGGGCATAGTCGGATAACAGACACACCCACAATTTACAAAAAACCATATCATTATAAATTTATACTTGCAAACTAATACGTAATATTATCTAGCGCAATATAAATATATTTGCCACGCCCACTGTTGTGGAGGTGGAGGGTATTTAAGATTTGGCCTAAGCCAAATTTAGTTTTCTTACTTGTTTTACCTACATTAGGGTCAAGTATATAACGAGGAGGAATCCATGTTAAAAATGTTTCCTCAAAATTGTATAAAAATTTGCGCGAAATAACTAATATATTGCTTTTATTCATTTAAATACGTATTGGACACAGTTAAAGTAGCTTCGTAGTTAAAGTAGCTTCGACACAAAATTGTTCAGGATTGAAATAAAATATTCTTTCATATTATAGGGTAAATGTTAGCTACATGTACTCAACTCAAGAAATACTTACGCTGGGTATGTTATCATTGCTGCAGATGCCATCTTGTAAAAGTTTGTCTCGAATCTCCCAAGCGAATATACTTGGACTTTCACGTTTATACAGAGATATTTTTGTAACTACTTCCGCCGTTGCCACGCGAGGCTTGGAGCCACCTATAGCACGCGGTCGTATACTTCCCGTTTCATAATATCTATTGAAATGTTTAAAATAAATCAATATATGGTTTGGTAGATGAAATTCCCAAAATTGTATTAACTATGTGATGATGGTTACCTGCCTAAAATTTTGCTAACACAACCATTCGATACTTGCAGTATACGGGAGATATCACATGGTCGTGCCCCAGAATGAGCTAATTCCACAATTTTTTGTCTGGTAGAATCTGGCAATGGGCGACCACCCACAAATACTCCACCGAGTTGATTGACACCGCTATGACCTAAGACAAAGAAAAACAATTTAAGGCTCATAGGGATATCTGTTTTCCACCTTCATAAAATATATAACTATATATTATATTGAAAGAGTTTACGTGTAGGAAAGGAGAATTTTTTTAATATACACAATTACAAAATTTTAATAAAAGCTTGATTGTAAAATAATTCTATAAAGATTTAATAAATTATTGATTTAAATTAAGAAGCAAATTTATACAGAATTTATTCGTATCCAGATGTCTCTCGTGGACGAATTTTGTTAAATTCGCTACAGATTTTAATGTGTGCATTAATGTTTAATTTGCATGCCTTTTACATATAACATACTGGAACCACCATAATCCTATGGATATTCATATTTTTCGTGTTATGCTATCCGCTATCGAATTTTTGACTGTTTAAATGTTAAGTATGTTGAAAACATACTGTTCTTCACATTTTGAAAAACTTCTTTCTCTAGGTTTAGTTTATAGAAGAAAACGTATCTCTTCTTTGGGTAAAAGTCACAGGGGCACATTTTCTTGGATTGACTTTGATTTCCTACCTTTTAAGTAACTTTTCTAGGATATTTTGACTACATATACCTACACTTACCTATCTAGGTCTCTTCAGTAGCCGAGTTCGCTAAGGCTTTGTCTTAGAAAACTGTGCATGCTGTGAGACGAAGGTTTAAATCCAGCTAAAGAGGAAAGGAAAAAAAATTTAGATGCACTTTAAACTCATCTGTTGCATTAGACTGGTAACCGACAATTAAATAATTGTGATATCCTGATAGTCGCAGTTGGTTAGACAGGGGAATAAGCTCTAAAGCTTCTAAAAAAACATATGTTTTTGCGTTTGTAGATACCTAGAAACTAATACATATTTTATGTGTTAATTAATGATAGTAATGTCATCCGCAAATATGCTGGTTATATGATATCGGCAGATAGACATAATATGAAGTTACAAAACTATATCTAATATACTAATGCAATATATTTATTATTACAAATGAAAAATCTCATATTCTTGTAATATTGTATATTCTCGTGTCATACTTTATAGAAAGTTTACGATATACAGAGATACCAATTCTTAAAAAAAAATTCCCTCAGCCTAAATCTTTAAAATTTTCTGTCAAAAACTCTAATAAAACTTACACCTTCGTAAGATTATTTATTTATATTATTATATAACGAATAAGAAAACTAAATTTGGCTTAGGCTAAATCCTAAATATCCTCCACATCTACATAGAAACAGTGGACGTGGCAGCTACCTAATGTATGTATATATGTAATTCAAGTCAAGGTTTACGCTGAGTATGGGTTTTTGTAAATTGTAGGCGTGTTTGTTTTTCGACCATGGCGCATCGATGAATGGGATAATTATAAATATGTGTATCAAATTTCAACTTTTGTGGCATATAAATTGTGTCGATTATCGATTGGCTCTTGACCAATTTTTCTCACTTTAAATAGCGATCTTCAAGCAGAAACTAAAACTTTCAGCTCAATATCTCAAATTTTACGCCCCTAAAAATGCCAACTACAGACTTGACTCAATTTAGTCGCCTTTCAAATAAAAAGTTTTAATATGCTTGTCACAGCTGTGTTAAAAGCGGTCACAAGGCAAAAGACTGTAAGTCAAAATATTATACTCACAAATTAAATGATAGAAAAGACAAAGGTTACGAATCAAGCCGAAATGCCGAGATAGCTATGCAAGTCAATAATCAACACAATAAATGCTAGTTGTATTTTGGGGCATCCTCTCATATGTGCTCTGAAAGGAAAAAATTTAAAAACTAAAAAGCATATAACATGCCCATATTGCAATTGGCCAAAAGTAATTCAACGAAAATCGAAGGAACTGGGCTTGTCAAGTTGGATACGAAACTTGGCATTACGGCAAGTCTCAATAATACCCTTTTTGTACAAGATCTTGAATCAAATTTACTTTCAGTGGCAAAGATGACAGATTATGGTTTAACGGTGACCTTTAACCGTGATAAAGCAATGCGTGTCAAATCTGATTAACGCTATTTTTTAACGTTTATTGAGGATAAGACAAGGTGGTGCGAAATTTACTTTTTGAAGAGTAAAAACCAAGTTTTGAATAAATTAAAGAATATCAAAATTATGTAGAAAAATGCACGGGGCACAAAATCAAAAATCTCAGGTCCGATAATGGCCTAAAAGTGAAATGGCGCGTTGCATGATGCTGCAATTAAATTTTCCAACATGTTTTTGAGACGAAGCCGTACTTACTGCAAACCATATTCCAAACCATCCGTCCCAAACTTTTAGCGGTGACGTTCCATTTAAACTATGGACGGGAAAAGTACCTACAGTTAGATATATTCGAACATTGCAGTTTATGTGTTGGACAAAGTTAGTAAAAGGGATAAATTTGATGTAAAATCAAACAAGTGCATCGTCATCAGCTACTCCATAAAATCAAAAGGATATTGCCTCTGGGATCCTGAAACTAAAAAGGTCTCATGCAGTAGAGATGTTACCTTTACAAATAGTTAACAAGATTTTGAAACGGATCTCATGAACACTAACGCTAATGTCGAATTGCACAAATTTGATCCTCTTATTGAAAACAAAGAACCAGAAGAAAATATACTAAAACAAAAAATTGATGGACATAAGATACACTTGAAAATCGAAATTACGAAAATAACACCAGAAAATAACTCAGAAATTGAATAAGAAATCCCAATAACCACAGTAACAAAATGAAGCAATGATAAGCGAATAAGGATTAATAAGAATTAAAAATCAAACGTAATGCAAAAGCCAAATGTATATATGGATTGAAAATTAATATTGCAAAATGAATTTGGTAGAAGTTATTTAATTTTTTGGGTTATTTGGTTACTCCTAATGGATTGCTGCCTAATCCACAACGAGTTGAGGTTATACGTAATTAAAAGCTTCCACAAACTTGAGCTTAGTCAATTTCTTGGCTTAATTAATTTTTATCGCAGATTCATTCCGAAAGCTGCTGAAGCACACACAGTTCTTCACGATATGAAAAAGGGTCAGAAGAAAAAAGAGAAACGGAAAATTGTTTGGACTGATGAATGGAAAAGTGCGTTCGTTTCATGTAAAAAACTATTAGCTGATGCATGATTGTTGTCGTACCCATTTGATGAAGCTCCTCTATCTTTAGTTGCAGATGCTTCAAATTTTGGCAATGGGAGGTGTTTTACAACAGTACGTCAATGATTGTTGGATTCCGTTGGGTTTTTTCCCCCAAAAATTGATGATCAACTGAATTGTCCATTGGACCGGTCCTTATTTTAATTTTTTCGAATTTATATCGCGGAAATCGCTAAAAACATTTTATTTGGTGTCCACAAAACACAAAAAAAATTTAAGCACGATCGGACAATTTTTAGCCGTGCCTGAAGCCACTCTTTGTTTTTATTATTAGAAATAAGGCTAAAAATCGTTTTTTTTTTTATGTAAAATTATTTGAAAAATGAACCTTAAATTAAAATATTTTAATTACATATTAACATTAACTTAATTTAATAGTGAAGTCTTTTTAAAAGTGGGATAATTCATATTATATTCTTTGATCATTGTGTGTTAATTTATTATTATAATCTGTAATGAATTTGGCACCTCTTTCAGCAGCATCGTTCACTACAGATAAGTTTTGACAAATTTGAGAACCTTGAACGTAGTCAAATCTTTCATTCCAATTCGATGGATCGACTTGCAAAAATTCTTTGGAAATTTCTAAGCGATCAAAGAACGCGTGTGTGTTTGAATTTACAAAATCGCTTAAATCTTTTTGTGAATATGTTTCAAGTATATGTGTTGGATTAGCTATGATTCTCTTGCATTTTTCTTTATTTGCTTGAATATTAATTGCTTCAACCATTTTTCTTTTAATATCAACAGTTGCATTAGGATCGAAGAATGAAAGACCGACTGCTTCTTCGGACAAATACCATAAGTGATTGCTAACTTTTTGTAACAAAGCACAAGATATACCTCGTTCAGGATAAGCAATTATATTTTCGATTAATTCTAGGTCTTGATTTGGAGCTTCAATTGCTTTGGTGCATCCAAACCAGGCTTTTACATAGATACGAACTATGAATATACAGACACTACGTATGCCGTTCAACTCTTGTTTTGACATATTGAATTGATCACGGAACAAATACATTTTAAGTGTATAAATTGTTTTTGACATCCATCTTGCATAAGAAGTTGCACCAGGTATTCGAAAGGTGTTAAAATTCGGCACCGTACCTCCAAGAAAAATGATAATTATCAAGACATCACGTTCTTGAGCAGTCAATCCTTTAACAATATGTTTATCTTCTAAGCAACTTTTGTAATTTTTCTTATCAATATTATTTCAGTGTTTGCTAAAGCGATTAAAAATTAGTACTTCTGGTGCGGCTGTCATAGCAACTCTAATTTCAAATACTTTTCGAATTAACAATTCGTAAATGTGGCACCTACATGGAAAATATAATAAATTGCGACCTAGTCTTCCTTCAAGCAAAGCAGCAGCACCTTTTTCTACACCCGTATTATGTGAAGTTGTGTCGAAGCAAATAATTTGAACGAGATCAAGGATTTTATATTCTTTTACTAAATTAAACACGGCTTTTGATATTTTTTTTCCGCTTGATAATTTTAACGTTGGAATGCCAAGTAATTTATCGATACCCTGAGATGTGATAATGGTTCAACTTTTTCTCTACCACTAATTTTTGGTAACATTGTGCCATCCCAGTGCAAAACAAAACTAAGTGGAATCTGGAAATAAGAAATTAAATTTCTTAACTTACACACATAAAATACATAAACAAATAGAAGATAGAAGATAAAAGATGATTTGAAAGAAGAAGAATAGAGACGGAGACAGACGAAGAAGACAGAGGCAGACACATATTAAATTACATCGAAGTTTTCTGCAATATTTTGTGCTGTTGTTGCACGATGTTTCTGATGCATGCGATGAATTGATGAATGATTCAGTATAAATTCTTCGATTTTATGGCCTAACGCGTCAACAATTGCACTTAGAATATGAACTGCAGCACCTTCAGAGATTCTCCACTTATCCAAAGTTGAAAGCAATCTTGGTGTAAAACAATCTGTTCTACCTCTTGGTACACCTGATGAAGTTTTGTTAGATTCATTTGCATTTACATTTTCTGCTGATGTCGATGCTTCAATTTCAATGGCGTTTATGTCGTCCAAGTCAATCATACCTGTTTTATAACAATAATTTTCATTTGTTTAAAAAGTAGAATTTTAGTATTATTAATAATTTTATACTTCTTTGTTCATATAATTTTTTTCGTTTATCTTCTTTTATTTTACGCTGGTCTTCTTGTTCTTTCTGGACTGTTTTTCGTTTTTCTTTTTGCATAAGAGTTTTATCTGTTCCTATCATACAACCTGGTCTTCCTTTTTCTCGCTGCTTTAATAAAAACTCTCTGTCTTCTTGTAGTTTTATTAATTCCAATGCTTCTGCGCGTGCGATACCGAATAAATCATCCAATTTCTCTTGAAATTGAATAGTTTCCTTCTTGTTTTGAGTTTCAGTTTTCCGACTATGATTCTTTATGATAGATCTCCATTCATTGTATAATTTTTCCACTTTGTCAATGCAGTTTTTCGTGGTATGTTGGAATTCGTGCTTTCTGCCAAAATTTGCTAACCTCAGCAACAACTAATCTAGTACTTTCTCTTAAATTTAACCCAACTATTCGTAAATTATAAAATAGTACTTGTAGCACTTGTTTTCTTGATGGTAATTTAGCACCAGTAATTTGATGATCAATTGATCTTATTAACAAAATATCGTCACCCGATCGAAGTCTTTTGTTTGCCATCGCTTTGTATTAAAAGTATCATATGTTTGCGCATTAAAGTGAGATATGTATATATTTGTCTCACTTTTAAAAAGACTTCATTTTTAATGTTAGTGTTAACCCCTTGACATAAAATGGCGTCTGGGAGACGTCATTGTTTTCTTATGTCAAAACAATATTTGACGTCTCAGACGTCTTCAACATTCCGATGCGAGTTGTTCTTAAGAGTGCAATCAAAAATCATTTCTATATCAAGAAATTAAGAAAAAGACATCCAGAGAGTTTAGTTAACTTTTCTAGAGTTTGCAGTTATTTTAGTTACTTTTATTCAAATAAAGTATTTTGAACAAGACACAAAGCTGCATTTAAATGCCATGTAAACCGATAAATAAATAGTATTTCGAGGCACATTTTTTTTAAATTAATTGATATGTCTAGGGGTTAATATGTAATTAATGAAAATATTTTAGTTTAAGGTTCATTTTTCAAATAATTTTACACAAAAAAAAAACCTTTTTTAGTCTTATTTCTAATAATAAAAACAAGGAGTGGCTTGAGGCACGGCTAAAAATTGTCCAATCGTGCTCAAATTTTTTTTGTGTTTTTGGACACCAAATAAAATGTTTTTAGCGATTTCCGCGATATAAATTCGAAAAAAAATTTTCTCCATATATATAAGGACCGGTCTATTGTCCAACTGTTAACACAGTAAGAACTTGGATCCAGTAACTGTAGTAACTGTTGTAGGCACTGTGGTTGAAATAACGTCATAGTGTTGGTTTCCGTATTGTGAGAAATTTTTAACACCTAAACAGTATTTTATGCAAGATCCTTCTTTCAAATGTTTTGGAAAGATTGTTTTTAATTTGATCAGCGCAAATTTATTGTTTGAACCAAAAAACGTGTAAAACCTAATATATCTAGAGTTGAGAAGATCTCGTTAGTCACTTACTAACAAAAAAGGTAAAATATTTATTGTTTGATGCTTTGATTAAATAATCTACACAATTGTAAGCGTTTTGCTTTTTCTTAACGTGTATATGCAGGCGCCACATTTAAAAGGAGTCATACCTAGTTCTCTTAGCCTTTGGTCGAGCTTTTTATACCACAATCTGCGTGATTGCTTAACACTAGAAAGACTGAGACTTTGTATATACCTATATTGCCTAAAAGCAGTCAGTCATTTTGACTTTGTGAAAGAATAACTCATATTCAAAAAAAAATTTTTTAAATTAATTTTTAATAGTTTTTTTTCAGTTATATAACAAGTTCTTTACATGGAAAAAAATAATTTATGCATTATTATTTGTAAATTTTATGCAAATGAAAGTGGCAATCTTTTTATGTGTACATCTTCCGCAAACATACTTTTGACATTTGTCACATATATTATTTGTTTTGTTATTGTGGATCTTCATGTTCTGATGAATTTTTCTGTCTTGCATCTCTGTATCGGTGGAAAGCTGTTCTGCTAATTAAAACAAGGACTCTCTTCTTTGTATGAGTATTCCTGTCATTTCCAAGGATCCAAGCATTCATAGCAGCTAAATCTAAAATATTGAAAAATATTTGGAGCGCACATCCACAAGAACTAGCTTTTACTGTATATTTTCTGGCCATTTGATCCGCCATATCAACGAATAAATCGTAGGATTTGCTTGAACTTATCTCTGACCATAGATTTGCTAAATAATTCGGGACCTCACTTTGCTCACCATAAATAGCTCAGTTTTAAATTTTTTGCTTCCTAGGCTCCATGAGCATATGAAATCCCAATAAATGCTCGTATTTCCGGTAATGTTGTTGTCCAATCGTTCCTCAAAATTCGGCGGCCTTCTTCTTCTGTGCACTTTTTTATATGTTTGATAATACAGGAGAATGCACTGATAAGATTATCTGCCATAATGTTCCTTTTTACGTAGTCTCTTGCTCCTTTCACACCCTTGAAAATACAAGTAAATTATAACCTTCCAGGAATACCACATTTGTCCAATTTTGACCACACAATACCATTGGCAGCTGTTTTGGTCTCCTAAAAGGTGCTTTCAGTTCCTTCAACAGATTCAGAACTACTTAGCCCCTTACACCTTTCCCTGGACATATTGATTTCATTTTTATCAAAATTTCTTCAAAGCAGTCAAAATGACTGCTTTTAGGCAATATAGGTTTAACACATATATATATACCGAAAATGAAGGAGGGGGAGGTAACTACTATTATTAATAAACGTATTTATATGTTGTAGAAAAAGTCACAAAATTTTAAGAAATTGTCATTATATACATAATCTTCTTTCTAATTGAAATTGAAAAGCAGTCAAAATGACTTGCTTAGGCAATCTAGTGTTAAGGCCATATTTGGCTTTCTGGAGTAAACATACCTTATTTTCTGCACACTTTGTCACATACTTCTATGAATCGTTTTTAATAAGCAGGGCTTCTGTTTGAATTTTCTATAGGTCGTAACATTAAGTATACTTTAAAACTAATAGGCAAATATATAGATAGATAAATGATAAATAATGAAGAAAATAGATGTTAATATTGGGAAAGAATATTATTCTCTGAGGAGGACTTGGTGTATCATTGAACTGAAAAGATGAAGATCGCGTTACAGCTGGCAGGCAAATGGCAAATCGTTCCAAAGACGTATGGCATTAATGAAATAGTGGTGTTCCGACAATGCTCGGCGAAATCTAAATTGGATCAAGTAACGTCCCCGACTAGAACGGGCAAAGCGAAGACGTTCAAACAAGTAGGTTGGTACACCACTATAGATGACTTTGTGCAAAAATAAAAGACTACGGAATTTGAGCAGCTGGTTAAGGTTGAGGCCGCAAAGTCCCGTCGAGTAGTCGGATATACGGTCGTATCTTTTAGGATCATTTGCATAACGTACAATGCTATTATAGGCAACATTCAATACGCGTCTATGTTCAGCATTACAATTAGAGAAAACCTCACATCCATATAGCAGTGTTGGTATTAGATAGGTTTTGGCAAGAAGTACACGTATTTTATGCGGAAGGCACTTTTATGTGGAGGAAAGCGTGCGTAGCATAGAGTAGGTTTTACCGACTACGTTATATATATGATAATCCCAGGATAGTCTATTGTTAAAATATATACCGAGATTTTTGGCTGTAGAAACTTGCTCAATGACATCGTTGCCTAGTAGTATTTGTATATTACTATCGGAAACATTTTGTTTACCGTAGGCAGAAATAAAAAGATATTTAGATTTTCTGGGGTTGATACATAGTCCATTGTGTGCCGCCCATAAATTAATTTTTGCCAGGTCCTCATTCAATTTGGATGCATTCGTTGTTACTTCATTGTACATGTTAAAATCAACTGTACGTCATCAGCATTAGTATGAATTTTGCAATGTTTTATAACAGTAGGCAACTCGTTGATATATAAAGAAAATGACAGCGGTCCAAGAAAATGACAGCAGCCCTGCGCAATCCTGCCTAGTAACAAGTTGCAAGTTGCAAGTGAGATACGACTTAATGAGGCTTACGGCAGATAGAGAAAAATTGAATTGGTGTTTTAGTTGTTTTGGAGTGATCTAGAAGTACCAGAAAAGCTGTTTGACCGTCATCTAGGCTCATACGTATTTCTTCGCTAATATCAATAAGTGTAGTGATACAACTATACTGACGGCGAAAACCAAACTGATACTTGGATCGTTAATATATTTTAACATTTGGCCGTACAGTATATGTTCAAAGACTTTAGAGAGGTACGGTAGTATAGTGATTGGGCGATAATCATTAGTACTCTTAGGGATTGGAATAATTTTAGAGTGTTTCCAGTTGTCGGGGAATCGGCAGGAAGCAATGATGTAGTTGAAGATATGTGTTATGTATATTAGTAATGTTGGCAGTATAATTTTGATGAACTTGGGATGAAGATCATCATATCCGATGGCGTTTGATTTAATGTGAAGGCAGCTTTCTAGCACCTCATGCTGTTCAACACATGCAAATTCAAAGGAATTGAAATTAAACTGGCGGTTGTGTTCGATCATATAAGAGGTTGTAGGATGCACTATAAAGTTGCTAAAAAGTTGATTTAATTGGTTTACGTCCAGGTTACTAGATGTGTGTCGTTTTTTATTGTCGACACCCATACTTCGTATAACTTGCCATGTACGTCTACCACCACTTACTGCGTTGAATTTATTCTCATAGAATCTCTTTTTGGCGTCAGCACTCTTTTTGTTATCGGTTCTATGAGCAATTTTGAAACTCTCATATATTTCAGGTATTTTATAGCGCTTCCAGCGCGAAAAAGATTATTTCGTTGTTGAATTAGGTTTTTAATTTCAGAATTAAACCATTTGTTACTAGGATTGCCAACAGTTGTTTTTCCGCGCTTTAAAGGAAAAAATGTGTTAAAAAGTGTATGAACATTACTTTCAAGAGAATTAAGCTGTAGCTCAGCTGAAGGATTGTGGAAAATGTAGTCCCAGCTCAATTCCCGTATTGCTAAATCAAGGGCATTGTAGTTAATATGTGAGAAGTCACGATAAGTAAATGTTTGTGAGAGAAATTCTGGTTTAATGTCATATGTGAACAAGACTAAGTCGTGCTTGGAAAAAAAAGGAACAGTTAATTGTTCAAAAGCCAAGTCAATAAGAGTTTCAGCAGACGCAGTAAAGTGGGTGGGAGAGCTATTAACCAAGGTGAAGCCAACTTGAAGCATTTTGTTAGATATCGTATGATCAGTAAGCACGTTGCAATTAAAATCGCCGATAACAATAATATCATTGTAGCAGGAGGTTAATTCTTCCAGTTTACGCATAAGTGAATCAAAGAGAAAACGACTATGAGATTTATACACTGTGCCCATCAGAAGTTTTCGCTGACCACAATAAATATAAAAATAAAAATTCTACTGGATCGGGACTATTAGACTTGCATAGAAAATTACATCTTAGTGTATTTTTACATATATTGCAACGCTGCCGGCATGCCCAACACGATCGTTACGAAATATATTGTAGCCATTAAGTCGACACATTCCATCTGGCAATTCGCACCTGAACCACGTTTCATATACACAGATAACATCAACATCTGATTTTTCAAATAGGTAACGCATTTCATCAATTTTATTTCTAATAGTAGATAGACATAAAGAAAAGTGAGATCATTAAATTGTAATTGTAAACACAGGTACTTAGTAGCATTGAATTGAGCAGATTAATTGACAAGCTAGTGACAATGATGAGGGTGTGTGGAGATTGTGTATGGCATATTATCGATACGTAACGGCAGCGTTGCTTGGCTAAAAAAACTGATCGAGTTCAGCAAAGTTGGAGATTTCAGTCATTTCGCTACCCGGATTCGTTTTGATAAAAACCAGGCCACGCATTACAACCACTGAAAGAATTTTTTGGTGTTTTTTTAATTTGTGTGCTTTCCGGAATATACGATAGTTGTGAGGTGTGAGGTTTTCGTTCACATAAACCCGAGCATTAGAGTCAATACCAATATGTTTCAGGCATAGATTCGTCTTGTGAGTTTTAGTGAATTTCTTTATAGACATAAGTAGGTAATTTCGTTCATATGCCGAACTGAGTTTAATGATAATTGGTGTGTCGCGCGAGTTGTTAACATTTTTTTGACGGAAAATGCATCTGATTTTAGGCACATTTATTCCAATACATTCGCAAAAATTCCATAGAAGTTGATTCAAATTTTCGTTTTCCATATGAAGCACACCAATCATTCTAATGTCACCAGAGACCATAAGATTTTCTTGCCTTGACATTGCTCGCTTAAGATTTTCAATTTCTGACGAAATGTTGTTAAGTTTAGGCATAAAAGCCTCAACTTCACCCAATCTCGCTTTTAGATTTGAAAATTCACTATTGATAGAATCAAACAGCTTTTTAACATTATCAATTTTGCTCTCCATTTATGTAAGTGAGCTTTCAACAGCTTCAACAGAAAGAGTTCTCGCGATCTCTTATTATACCCTCCACCTCAGTGATGAGGGTATACTAAGTTTGTTCTTCCGTTTGCAACACCCAGAATGAGGCGTCAGAGACCCTACAAAGTATATATATTCTTGATCAGCATCAAAAACTGAGTCGAATTAGACATGTATGTCCGTGTGTCCGTCTGTTGTTGAGATATTGAGCTGAAATTTTGTACAAGCACTTTTAGTCTTTGCACGCAGATCACTATTTAAAATGGGCAAAATCGGTCAAGAGCCACGCCTACAATCTGCCACAAAAATTGAGCTATAAACTTGAAATTTTGTATGTCCGCCTATAAATATTAGCTTTATCGATGTGCCAAAAATGGGCGTATTAGAATTACAGACACGCCCACAATTAATCAAAATCTTTGTACCTGCCACGAAAGTTGACCTAGGAATTTGAAATTTAGTGCATTTATTAAAGGTTAGCCCATCCATCGATGTGTTAAAAATGGGCATAGTCGGAAAACAGACACACCCACAATTAAAAAAACCATATCATCATAAAATTATACTTGCAAACTAATACGTAATATTATCTAGCGTAATATAAATATATTTGTCACGCCCTTTGTTGTAGAGGTGAAGGGTATTTCAGATTTGGTTTAAGCCAAATTTAGTTTTCTTACTTGTTTTTTTTTTTTGTTTTTTTTAAGAAGAAAGAAAAAATGATTTTTCATAATATGACACTTAATTCTGATTTTTTATATTCATCGAAAATTGACATAAAGAATTAATTAAATAATATTACCAAATCGAACATGTAGATACCCTACACTAACCAGAGACAATATGATACCGCGGGGTACTGAAGCCTCAAGAACTAATGTTCTTGTCAGTACGTACTTTTGAATAGGTCCCCTTGTGGGAGCATCGCGGAGGCTGTGGCAATAAGATGATGGTTCATGGTCAAAACCCTCGACCAAGGGGTGAACTTACATAGCCCTTAATGTAGTTTTAAAATTGGGACCTCCTACTCGGCGCTCGGGACGTTTAAAAAACCCCAAAATAATCGTTTTGAGCCTCCACGGCAGGAGTAGACTAAAAACAAAACGGTACTGTACGTAATTCATAATCTTGAGGCTCTATTGATACTTGAAACTCTTTGATACTTTGTGTAATCAGGGTGTACACAAATTTAGCGATACATTTTTTTAATGTCTGGACTAAAAACATATTTAAACATACGCCAACGCAGAATTAGTAAGTCAGATTGTAAAGCGGGATCACAATAGAGTACATCGTTAAAACTAATACCATTAGATGTATGGTGCGAAGAATTAAAAACTATTCTCAATTTAGTTGTGGCACTGTCAGGTTTAAATACTTCATAATGAGGTAAATAATAGTTTTCTGTAAGAGTGGTAGTATCAATTTTGCGCATATGGTTAAGAGTTTCATATTCTTTGAGAACATCATCGTATACTAATTTAATATTAGGGCATCGTAATAGGCGATATTCATTACAAAAATATTTTGTCAAAACATTTAGGCGTGATTAGCCGAGGTGTTTATGAGTAGGGTAATCTTGAAAAAAAAGGCAATTGCACCACATACTGCCCATTTTCGTTCGCCTGAATAATTCTTCGTAATATATATCTTCCGGTGATAATCGGATCAATTTGGGCATTTCTTCCAACTCCCAAAATTTTTGAATTCGTTGATTAAGTGCAATTGCGTTGAAATATGATGTTTCTACTTAAAAGCTGGGGTCTATGCGTGAAGCAATTTTGATTGCACATGCACGAAAGAGGGTGCCGTTAAGGTGTGTTATTTGAGTATACACTGGTCTAGTAGAGAGGGCCTTTTTGATATGAAAGTTACTTCTGATCCAGAATCAATAAGGGCTCCAGCAGAGTATTTCGAGTTACCGACAATAATATCTACATATGGAGTATCTAAAAGAATAGATGATTATGGAGTGGACTGTAAATTGGCATTATATAAAAGTAAATTTTGTAGAGTTTGCCGTCGCGTCTTATAAATGCTGCGGTACTTGTTACTTTTTCCAAAATAGGTTGGATCGGATTGGCGACACTATTGACCGGATGAACGGGTTGATGAGTAGCAGAGGTTTGTATTGATGATAGGGTTCTACCGTCAATAAGTTGTTGCCATGGCCGATTGTTTGTTTGAGAGGAATTTGTTGCTGCTTGTTGGAATTGTTTATTTAGAAGAGTGTGGTGTCGCTGTTTGCAAATATGGCAAACATATTGACTTTTGCAATTGTTAATTGCGTGTGAGATGGCTAATAGTTTATGCATCTTTTTTGTTTCTATTCAACGTTTATACGTTCCTCCACACTCATGCGTAAAAATACATATACATACTTGAGTATGTGAGAGTCACTGCATAAACTGCATCCTTGTACTTTGAAGGGTGCTATCTTAATTTGGAAGGCATTCATTTTTCTTTCATTAGTGCTTTTCTTGAATGTTATTGCTTTTGGTAGATAATATTGCGATTTTGTATTTGAACTACCAGGTGTGGATCGAATATCCGCAACGGATTCCGGGGTTTGATATCTCTGCGTTACAAATTAATCCATTTTTTTCCACTTAGGCAGTTCCGAATTGCGTTTTATAGTCTGTTTCCATAAATTTAAAGTGAGTTCAGGAAGGCATTTGCTACAGATGTATATAAAGGGAACGTCCCAACTTTGGGTATTTACTTTAAAAAGAGTGAGATTATATATACATTCATTTATTGTCCTTTGGAGGGTTTTGATTAAGGGGCCTGATTCCTTAGGCATGGGTTTCAAATTAAGTAAAGTTTTAAGTTGAATATTTATAAAGATACGTTTATTTTCATAACGTTCACTTAAGTTCGCCAAGCGATTGCAAAGCCTTCATTGGTAAGGGGTGCAGTCTTAATTATGTCTCAAGCTTCACCGCTCGTTTTGTGTAAGAGGTGGTATAGCTTCTCGACAACACTCAATCGTGGATTATTTCCGTAAAGATATGTTTACATCCCTAAACGTAGGCCATGATTTATAATCACCTTTGAAAAATTCAGTATCGCATTAATATTTATATTTATTTATTTAATATTTATATTTATTTATTTATATTTATTATATTTATTAATCCAAGTCTTAGCTAAATATACAGCCAATTCATTACAATATTTCAAAAAGTTTTTAAATACAAAAATTCCCCAAAAATAGAAAACCACTTTTTTAAAACTAAAATCAGCAACACAGTCTCCAAACCGCAACAACAACAACAACATCCGCAGTTGCAATACATTAGGATCTTATCTATTAACTTAAGTATACTTAAGAACTAGGAAGTTAACCAATATTAATACCAAACAAATTAATAATAAAATGAAAAGTAAAAAAAAAAAATAAGAAATATTAAAGTATCTTACAAACTACAAATAAGGGATCAACACAGTTACAAAATAAGCAAATAATAAAATAAAATTAGATTAAAAATGATATCCACAAAAAAAAAAAACAAAAAAAAAAGGGAGAGCAGTCCGGCATCTTATTGATTTAATATTAAACTTTTAATACTCTCAATGGATCTGTGCGATCCATCGTATAAATGATAATAATCATTAAAATAACTGGATATAATCCTCAATGGATGAAACATCTTGTGATTGGTGCGACACTGGGACAGTTTAATTAAAACAAAATGCCTACTAAATCGTAAGGGCGCATTTATATAAACTTCATTCAACAAAGCAGGACAATTAACTTCACCATTCAAAAGTTTAATAAAAAAAGAGACTCCTAACCAAATACGTCTATTTGACAACGAAGTCATTTTAATAAGTTTTAAGCGACTTTCATACGGAGGTAAAGGTCTTTGGGGGTCCCAACCTAAACCACGTAAAGCAAATCGTAAGAAAGACGGATTCAATACTATCAGTTTAGATATTATAGTTAGGTGACCAAACTACAACGGCATATTCCAGAACCGGACGTACTAAAACAACATAGAGAGATATGGTCACGTACGGATCCAAGAATTCTTTGGACCAACGCTTTACAAAACCTAAAAGAGACTTGGACTTATTTACCACAGAGTGAATTTGCATATTAAAGTTAAGTTTTGGATCAAATCATGGGGGCAGTTGAATGTTGAGAACTGCTAAAGTTGTTGTGTCTTCATTTGGGGTGTCCAGGGTGAAAACTTTATGTGGGAGTCTATCTAAATTCTCCAATAGATTGGCCTTACACAAGGAATACTTTTTGTATATAACTATAAAATTCTTTTTTATATCCTCTACACTGATTCTATTTTCTATTTTCGAATGAGTTGACAGTAAAGTATTATAAGAGTTCTTAAAGGTGTCAAACAATGTATCTAACTCAGATCGAGTGTACTGTATGAGAAAAGTCGTCTTTGCTTGTAAAATATGCGACGAAACTGCTTCTCCGGTACGTACGAAATCTTCTAAAGCTGTCATTTTGTTAAAAAATTAACTATAAGGATAATGTGAAAGGAACACTAATAGCAAATTATCAGACAAAGGGTGGCGCGCAAGGTCGCACTGCTCGTTTTGCGCCACACACTGAACGTGTTTGTAAAAAGTAAATCAGAACCCGGCATACATCATCATGCACTAAACATATTATTATTCTTTGTTTTTCCCTATATTAATATTACAATAAATAACGAAGTTTGAATTGTTTGTTTTCCGCTATTTCAATATTGCTATTTGCATTGTTGCTATTATTTTTCTGTAACACAATACTCGCTATTCGAATATTTCTATTGCTACTTACATTGTTGTTATATAATAAGGCTTACTGTTTTTCTGAAACGCAATTTGAATATTTCTATGCATTGTTGTTATTATTCTTTTTTCCCGCTACTCAAATTGCTTATTTCGTTATTATTATTATTTAAGACGCAATTAAAATATTACTTAAGTATTAGTATAAATGTGAGCTCCGCCACACTATAAAAGGCGTGAAAAATTGTAAGAAATCATGCAGTGTGGCTGGAGCCGTCAACAAGCTAAGGTGAATGGAATAAATAAATTCTTCTTTTGAGTGACTTGGCTGCGAACACATCATTAGTCAAATCGCGCCTATATATCCTGCAATTTTTACATTGCATGGCCTAGGTTGTGTACCGCTGCTATTACTATATCGCGTTGTTGTCTCTATACCCCGCGCCTGGATATCCTACAATACTTGTACTGTGCGGTCTAGGCTGCGCTCGCCGTTCTAGCACCACTCGTTGTTTCGCTCACGCCTCTGTACCATTCGCTACACTTGCACCGCTCACCTATCGTTCTGCAGTAACGCCGTGCCCCTCACCTAACTTACCGCGCTAAAACGTCAAATTAAAGAAGCCAATTCCAAAGATTTGAGACAAATAACATACCGTCGTATAAATTTCTTTGTGAGGAACTTTGGACTCGCTGAGTTATACCCCAGCCACCTCGAGAACTTCTTTACAATCTTAAAAATAATTATATGAATTACAATATATAAATTATATTTTTATCCGAAATTTATTTAAAAAGAGTATGCAAATATTTCTTTATACATCAATGTTTTCAAACAAAAGCAATAATGTTTTTTTCCAACAAAAGTAACTGTCTTGATCGACAATATAAACAAGAATCTTGCGCACAATGTTTTTGTATACATAGTTTTTATAAACACTGTTTTTGTAAACAATAGCAATGTTTCAAACAATTTCAATCGATCGTGAAATGTTTATAAGCTTTTATAAAAGATGTTTAAAGATTTTTCTTTTATTATTCAAAATGTTTAATAGACGGACATGGTTAAATCGATTCAGATTTTGATTCTGAATCGATCGGTATAATTGAATTGGGTGTGGCATTTGCCGTTTGGGAGTTACAAACATCCGCACAAACTTAATATATCCTTTTTCACAGGATCGTGCAGGGTATAAAAACTATATATACCGTAACACTCCAATTACAAGTTGATGCGTGATACATACACTATTAGATACCGTAATCATATAGATGTTACGCCCACTGTTTGTGTGTAGACTTGGAGAGAATTAAAGATTTCGCTTAAGACAAATTTAGTTTTCCTACTTGCTTTTTTTTTATAAAGGGAGTCATGTGAAAAATTTGAAATTCTTTATATTTATGAGAGCAGCTGCGGTGAACATTGCGTCACTAGAGCGGGATAGCTAGGACGGAGCAGGAACAGCGGACGTTGCGTCACAAAAGCGCGCATAATAAAAATCTTGCGGGATGGTTAGGATGGTGCGGGATCAGCGAATGTTGAGGAACTAGACCAACTTAGCGTTGTTTGTAATAAAAAACTTATTCCTTCATTTATTTATCATATGTTACTTGTAAGAAAAGAAAGAAGAGTATCATGATTGATAATTATAATTATGGTGTCGCACAAAACGAGCGCATCGACTTTGCGCGTTACAATGATTAGAAGGCATAATCGGATATATATATAAGCCAAAATTATTTTTTTATAATTGTTTTGTATGCTTTATTTAATGTTGTTGTTTTGACGAAATATATTTTAATGTTATGTAAATATGTTATGTGGTTTAAATCGACTCTAAGTAGAGGATAACTTGTATATAGCATATATATCATTAATTATTAAATAGGCTCAATAAAATTTTTTTTAATGTTTTTTTATATTGCAATTTGACAATACTAAAGCTAAGGATATTTTGTTTTGTTAACAGTATTTGTGAAGTATTGTATATGGACTAACATTTTAACATTTTTATATTTTCTATCTTACACAAAGACATTACAAAACATGACACATTTTATGTTTATATCTCATAGTCCATTTAATGCATCCATTGTTTCATTACCTTTTGAAATTAACATTTTGACACCTCTTTGTTTTCTACCTTTTTAGTTTAATGTATCTTATATGTTGTTATTGTTAGGATGATCTAAACTAGGCGTCTCCAAACTTTTTGGATCACGGGCCAAATCAGAAAGATTGGGCAAGTCAAAATATTTCTAAATTATTAAAAAAATTCATTTCTTTTTTATAAAAGCAAACTTATAATTCAAGTATTCACACATAACAAAATAGCACATAATAATACAGTTTTAAAATATAATTAGTTTTAATGGAATGTATGATGCAACGACTTTTAACTTATAAAGCATCAATTTCAGGGTCAAATATACTACATCCAATTACTAAATTCTGGTAATTAAATTTTTCTTTTTAGAGGTCCAGTACTAAAATTCCAGTACTATATTTTTCCTTCAATATATAATCGAACTGAAAATCTATTAATTTAATTTAGAGAAAAAGGAATGGAGGAATTTCCACATCACAATCATATAAAAATTCTGAAAGGGTAACAATTGCAATTGTGGCAATTTTATCAATATCAGCGAAACGATTTAAAATTTCAAAATTTAATCTGATAAAATATGAATTGAATAGTTAATGGAAAATGTTTGCTGCCTAAATTTTTTACATAATTTAAAATAATTCAATTATTAAACGGATAATATATTATAGACTGCCCGCGGGTCATGGTTTGGAGACTCCTGATCCACACGTGGGTATTTTAACACAAATTGTTCAAAATGCACCTATTGATTCAATAAGTGAATAAATACGCGATGTACGAATAATATAATATATTGTACTTAAAACAACATATGTCAATATTTCTTTTGAAAAACGAAAAATGTTCCCATATTCTTTTTTTCATTATTTATTCTTATTTCTCACCTTTTAAATAAATAAATGTATACGATAAGTAACAATTGATTACTACACATTGTAGATTGTCAGCATATGCCCGGTGTGTGGCGCTATATAATATTGTATTACTTAACGTATCCTTGTTATACCCTGCACCACTTGTGGCAAAGGGTAGTTTAAGTTTGTACGGGTGTTTGTAACTCCTAAACGGCAAATGCCACACCCACCTACAATTATACCGATCGATTCAGAATCAAAATCCAAATCGATTTAACCGCCTGTCTGTTCATGTAAACTTGTGCGCAAGCTAAAGGCCGAATTTTTTGAAATATTTTGATGTAATTTGGTGCAAGGACACGTATTGGCCCAAAGGGGAACCCTATTGAAAATGGACCGGATTGGACCATTTTTAGAACCCCTTCCCATATGAGAAGAGATATATTGATGAAATTTGGCAAAATTATATGTATTTGCCCAAAAAGGAAGCGTTTTAAAAATGAATAGGATGGAACAATTTTTGTGGCAGATAAAGATATTTTTGTTGATTGTGAGCGTGTCTCTTAACCGATTTTGCCCAATTTTAATACGGAACAGTAAAATTGAATTAAGAATAAGTTTCAATTTTATATGTCAAAATTTACGACCGTGAGAGTGCCAAAAACAGAAGGACACATGGAATGACATGTCTCAAATGATTTCTCTTTAATACTAATTAAGAATATGTATGGTTTGTGGGTCCCCGAGGCTTTCTTTGATAATTAAATTAAATAATATATGAAGTAGTGTAGGGTATTTGATGGCGTGCTTGACCGACTATAATATTTTCACTTGTTTTAGTTTCTCTTAATGCAAAAGTACTATATGAAAAAAATTTCTATCACATATACTATTATTACAGTGTACGCTTAAAGTAAGTGAAAATTACGGTAACATAAGATTCTCTATTAAATGTGGTCCAAGTCAATTTTTCAAACACACGTACTAAATTATTTTAAAAGTCGTTTTTATACCCTCCACCTCAGTGGTGAGGGTATACTAAGTTTGTTCTACCAATTCCAACACACAGAAGGAGGCGTCAAAGACCCTACAAACTATATATATTCTTGATCAGCGTCAAAAACTGAGTACATTTAGACATGTATGTCCGTGTGTTTGTCTGTTGTTGGCACTCTCACGGGCGTAAATTTTGAGATATTGAGCTGAAATTTTGTACAGGTACTTTTAGTTTTTGCACGCAGATCGCTATTTAAAATGGGCAAAATCGGTCAAGAGCCACGCCCACAATCGACAAAAATCTATTTATCTGCCACAAAAATTGAGCTATAAACTTGAAATTTGGTATGTACATCTATAAATTATAGATTCATCGATATGCCAAAAATGGGCGCATTTGGATTACATACACGTCCACAATTAATAAAAATCTTTATATCTGCCACAAAAGTTGATCTAGGAACTTGAAATTGTGGAGGTGAAGGGTATTTAGGATTTGGCCTAAGCCAAATTTAGTTTTCTTACTTGTTTTTATTTACTTATTTATTTATTTATTTATTCAGCCTAAAAAATGACAGACCATAGAAATCGAATAAGTGTACATATATACAGACCATTATCAAAATGTAGAATATATAAATAGTATATGTAAAAAATTACAAATGCTTATATTCAACAATTTACAATACATTATAAACAAAAATACACAATAAGATGTTTCAAATTTAAATATAAATGTACAAATTTTATAGTAAATTAATGAAATATACATATAAATATTATCAATTATAAATTTAAGAACTACTGTTGCATTAGACCCTTATTACATGCTCAATTTTTGCTTTAAGACAAATTTAGAAGTATTGAAAATATCCACATCATTATTGTTGATGAGAAAATCATTGGCAATAGTTAATGTACGAATGATACAACAATTATTGGCATAATTAGTCCGACGTGTAACAAACCAAAAATTACGTAAATGTCTGCCAGGCACATTAAACGGGATTAATTCCAATAATTTTGGGTAGTCTATGCTACCATATATTATGTTATTTATAATATTAAGCCGACACTATGTATAAGAGTTCTACTACTGAGCGTTTTCACACCAAGTAATAGACAGCGCGATTCATGTGATGGGATATCACAGTTAGTAAAAGCTCTAGATAAAACAAATTTAAGAAATCTTCGTTGGATACGTTCAGCCCTAGTATTGTGTCAACTATAATATGGAGCCCAGATTACAACACCGTACTCGAGTTTACTTAATACAAAGGATAAATAAAGTAATTTAATAGTATAAGATTCCCGAAACTACTGGCTGTGACGTTTTATAAAGGCTAATTTAGAATACACTTTAGGTATGATATGATTATTGTGGCAAATAAAAGTAAATCCATCATCAAAAAAAACACCTAAGTCCCTAACCTCATTAACGTTACTGATTTCATTGTCACCAACATAATAAGTATGAGGTTGGACCAAATGGTTTTTAGAGAATCCTATATACGAACATTTATTAGAATTTATAAGCATTCCATTCTTGATGCACCATCGACTCACACGATCTAAATTATAAGTTTATACAATCCAACAAGTTAGTTATTTTACTAAAGATTTTTAGATCATCTGCATAAAATAAGAAATTAACCTTAGAAAAACAATGTATTATATAATTCATAAATAAGATAAAAAACAAGATAGAAAAGTTCGGTTGAGACCGAAGCTTAAATACCCCCCACCTTTTATAACCCTCTAAAAAATGAGTTCCTATTGCATTAAATTGTTGCGTATATATTATTATTATTATTCAGGTCATTTTTAAACAACAAATAGATTTTTTTTTAAATTATAGGCATTATTCTATCACACCAATTTTTGGCACAGTGTTGGACAACGGTACCACTTATATATATTCCAAATTTCAACTTGATAGGCATAATATTGGGCGATATATAATTTTTTAAAGATACAATTTTTTCGAGGTATGTTGAGATTTTTGTTTATTGTGGGTGTGTCTCTTAACCGATTTTGCCCAATTTTAACACTAAATAGAAAAATTGAACTAAGAATACGTATGGAAAGTTTTAATTTGATATCTCAAAAATTACGTCCGTGACAGTGCCAACAACAGACGGACACACGGACACACAGACACACGGACGGACATGTCTCAAACGATTTCTCTTTTCATGCTGATTAAGAATATATATGTTTTGTGGGGTCTCCAAGGCTTCCTCCAATGTGTTGTAAATGGATGATCAAAATTAATATACCCTCTTCTCTCTTTTAAATACATTTCACAAATTTCATAACCAAATGTTGATTCCAAACCTAATAAAAAGAACTTAAAACAGCTTTAATTTTATTTTTAAGAAATAAAGACGCCCCTGATGAAGCTTGTATCCACAAGCGAAACGTCGGGTCACTAAAAATAAAAAAATTTAGTTTTACTAAAAAATAGAGACCTGATTAGCTAAATCAATTTCTATTCTTTATTAAATTTTGACCATATAAATTATGGTATGTTATCTGACCACGGCCATTTTTAACACATCGATGAACGGGCTAACCTTAAATAAGTACACCAAATTCATAGGTAAAGATATATATTTTTATCGATTGTTGGCGAGTCTGTTTTCCGATCTCGTTCATTTTTGAAATATCGATGAACTGAATATATATAGATAAACATCCCATATTTCAAATTCATATATTTAATTTGAATTACGTCACAAAGATTTTTCTTTATTTGAGTTAAATGCTCATTTTCAATATATGGTCAAATACCCTTATTTTATTTAAAGATGGGTGAGGTAAATGTTTTTGGCGCACGATTTTTTTTTTTTGGTACATTTGTTATTTACACACTTTCTGTTTCTTTTTTATACGCTTTACCTTAGTGATGAGGGTATAGCAATAGTAAATGTATGATTAGAACGACAAAACCGACAAATTGGCAAATTCAAGAGGTATTTTTGAGTGGAAGAATGTGGAAGACTCTTATATATATATTACATTTGGCATTATAAGTGGGCTAAGAAATGATCGCAAAGTAGGCACTAAACTGAAATTTAGCACCAAAATTTGCATTAATTTCGGATGCACATGTTATATAATATGAATTCACCCTTTTTTATCATATCGGCAATATTTTTATTGGTGTGAGTGTTTTTTTGTAAATTGCAGGCGTAGCCGGTAATCGATTATGTTAATTTTATACAGAAAAATGGAGGTTATAAATGTTAAACCTAAATTTCAACTCACACAATATTTTAATTGTTGTAGCCATGACATGATAATTTTTTAAAATTATATTACATCCATGGAAAGTAAACTTTACTCTGATCTAAAGAAATTTTACCACTTTTTTAAAACAAAACAAGTGAAAATATTATAGTCGGTCAAGCCCGACCATCAAATACCCTACACCACTTGATATATTATAATATTCAATTTAATTTTTTCCTTTGATAAATGAAAAATTTTATTTTTCTATACCTACTTATATTTTCAAAAATTTCAAAATGATACATAAGTCAGAATTTTTTTTTAATTTTTTGTTTGTTTATGATATTTAAAAAAAATAAATTTATATGGGGAGGGGTTCTAAAAAGGTCCAATGCGTTCCATATTCAAAGCGTTTATTTTTGGGTCAATACTTTTCCGCGTATCAAATTTCATCGAAATATCTCAAAAAATAATAGGACCTCATATGGGGAGGGGTTCTAAAAATGGTCCAATCCGGTCCATTTTTAATAGGGTTCCCCTTTGGGCCAATACATGTCCTTGTACCAAATTTCATCAAAATATCTCAAAAAATGCGACCTGTAGCTTGCGCATAAATTTAGATGAACAGACACGATCCAGACGGACAAACGGACAGACGGACATGGTTAAATCGATTCAGATTTTGATTCTGAATCGATCGGTATAATTGAAGATGGGTGTGGCATTTGCCGTTTAGGAATTACAAACATCCGCACAGGTTGGTGCAGGGTATAACAAGTAAGAAAACTAAATTTGGCTTAGACTAAATCTTAAATACCCTCCACCTCCACAACGGTGGACGTGGCAAATATATATATTGCGCCCTCTAATAGTGTATGTCTTACGTATCAGCATGCAAGTCTACTTTTACATTGATAATGGTTTTTTGAAAATTGAGGGCGTGTCTAATATCCGACCACGCACATTTTTGGCACGTCAGTCAATGGGATAACTACGTAAATTTCCTAGGCCAATTTTTGTGACAGATATAAAGATTTTTATTAATTGCTGTCGTGTCTGTAATCTGAATATGCCAATTTTTGGCATATCGATGAAGCTAATATTCATAGATGTACATTCCAAACTACAAGTTTATAGCTCAATTTTTGTGGTAGATAAATAGATTTTTGTCGATTGTGGGCATGGCTCTTGACCGATTTTGCCCATTTTAAATAGCGATCTGCGTTAAAAAACTAGAAGTGCCTGTACAAAATTTCAGCTCAATATCTCAAAATTTACGTCCATGAGAGTGCCAACAACAGATGGACACACAGACATACATGTTACTCAGTTTTTGACGCTGATCAAGAATATATATAGTTATAGGGTCTCTGACGCCTCCTTCTGGATGTTGCAATTGGTACTACGACGGCATTTTTTTAGGAACAAGTTAACTTATATTAGGGTAAGAATTTTATAGATTTATCTATTATTGTTCATGTGTATATATGTTGTATTGTATTATTTTTAGTTTAGTATAAAAGTATTCATAAAAAATTAATTAATCAAAATTTTAAATAAAGTGCATATATAATTTTTTTCTAAACATAATTATATATGTCTGTTTCTTTTAAAACTGAAATAGATGAATATGAATTCGGTGCTTATAATAAGATATAACCTCCACCTCAGATTCGGCCCAAATTTCGATTTCGATTTTAGTTTTTCTACTTGTTATAAATTATTAGGAGTTATATATGATTATTAAATCTTGACAGTTTGTAAAAAGTTACTCAATTTAATAATTTGTAATATATATAAATAATTTTTTTAAGATTTAAAGAACAAAAATATAAAACACAATTGTTAAATTAATAATTATAAGATAAAATATATCTTTAAAAGACATTTTTAATTAATTCTCTATATTAACTTAATATTTATATTTTATTTCATTAATCCAATTAATTATGGTTATAAGTTATGAAACTTCTTAAAAGCAATAATAGTTTAGTTTCATCAATATTACTTAACTAAGAATTTTTTGTAATGTAATATTTAATTTTAATTATTATATTTATTTATTTATACAATCAGAGTTATATTATAAATAAATAAATTACAAAGCAATTCAATTAAATTTAAATAAATTATAAAATTTGCTAAGCTAACAAACCTTCAGCGCTAAAATTAAAGTAAATTTGAAACATACAAGAATACTAAATTTGGCTTAGGCCAAATCTTAAATACCATCTACAATTGTGAGCGTGACAGGTATGTGATGACGCCCTCTAATAATTTATGTATTACGTATCAGCTTGAAAGTCGTGTTTTACGTGGAGTACAGTTTTTTGTAAGTTGTAAGCTTGCCTGTTATTCGACGATGCCTATTTTTGGCACATCGATGGATGGGATAACTATAAATATGTATACCAAATTTTAAGTTTATAGGTGAATTTTAGTGGCAGATATATAGCTTTTTGTTGATTCTAGGCGATATATAGATTTGTACTAATTGTGGGCGTATCTGTTATACGACTATACCCATTTTCGGTATATCGATTAAGATAATATTTATAAATATATGTACCAAATTTCAAGCTCAATTTTTTTGGCAAATATTATTATTTTTGTTGATTGTGAGCGTGGCTTTTGACCGATTTTGCCCATTTTAATAGCGATCTGCGTGCAAAAACTAAAAGTACCTGTACAAAAAACAACAAAATTTCAGCTCAATATCTCACAATTTACGCCGGTGAGAACAGCAGATAGACGCACGGACATATATGTCTAAATCGACTTAAGTGGAGGGTATAAAAAAAGAGGGAACAGATGATAATTAAGAAGCATATTGAGGATATTTAAATAAATTTCTTTTAAACCAACTCAATTTCCTTTTGCGCTGTTTTTGTGTTAATAAAAATATATGATATATTTAACATACATTCATCGCCATTTAAATGGTAGTAGGTGGAAGCGAAATATGATGAAGGGGTATGAGGTATTGCGGTTACTTCTGCGGCAGTTGTATTTATAACCCCATTAACATCTCCAGTTGTAGCAATATTATCGTCAATATTAGCACCGCTGCCAATGCTCACACATGGTAAATTTTTCATTGTAAACATGTTGTCTATAATTAAAAAAATTATAAAAAAACATGAATTATTTCCCTTTATCTGCATATAAATTGTGTTATGTAGACGTGTCTTACGATGGGCGTATTTGATGTATAAATATACCATACTCCGCATTTGGTAAGAGGGTAAGTTAAGTTTGTGCAGATGTTTGTAACTTCTAAACAACTTTTAAGTATACCGATCGATCCATGTATATTTATACGCAAACTACAGGGCGTATTTTTTGAAATATTTTGATGATATTTGGTCTCTTACCAACATGTACAACATGTATAACATGTGCATGCACATGTATTGGTCTAAAGAGAAAACCTAATAAAAAAGGACCGAATCGGACAATTTTTATAATCTCTCATCATATAGAGTCCTATTACAATGGAGTAATAAGGTAGTGCTCTTTTTGGCGAGAGGGTAATAATGGTACCTTAGATTTAGCGTATGCCTAATATAGCATTTTTACGTGTTTCATATTATATAATTATTTTGTATCAACTCTGTTTTATTTATATCTCAAAATTTATTTAACTGAAATCGAAATAATTAATCTAACCTAACACGCTGGACTTTCTCAATATGCCCCTATATCATTACAATGATGAATATAATTATTTACGATCCACGTTAGCCCGACAAAAATTGATTGATGGTAAGTTTTTAAATTATATTAATTTTGAAGGCGGTATTGAAAAGTTTACCAAGAGTCAAACTAGGAAACGGCACTATATAAAACAAGTTAAAGTGAAGTAAAATGTACTCTAAATATAGGATACCCATCATTATTACCCATTTGCAAAATGTGCACCACTATATAAATTTTCGAATAACATAATTTATTTATTTTTATTAATAATAAATTTTAAAAATTAAATAATATATTCCTTATTATTAAAATACATTTATTACTTATTATATATTATATTGTATATTGTATATTATATATTATATATTATTATTACAATCATAATAAATTTATTATGAACATATTTATACTCTTAACATAAGACAGATAACATATTATGTTTATTTGCGTACAAACCATGGGGCACGGCAGCTTTATGTTACGAATGATTAATTGATCAAGTCAACTCATCAAACTAATCGAGTTAAGTTCAATATGATTTTTTTAAATTGTGTAAATATCAGTTATCTGACTACGCCGCATTTTAAAATATAAGACAAATATATGGTCCCATATGTCTAGAACGACTCAATTTTTATCCTGATCAAGAATAGTGTTGTAGTGAATTTGTAGTGTCTCCTTTTTGGTATTGCATATGATATAACAAACTTAGTATACTTTTCATCTTATGCAAAGGATGGTTAGTGCCAATACCAGCGCATCCAAAACATCGTACAACGTAGTTTAATCAAGGCGTACAAGCTATTTGTGTTTTACGTGTACACCTGCCGTGACAGCTCAAGTACACAGGATAGGAATTTTTAAACGTTTCTAGCGCCCCAAAATTTGGATTATAAAACACCTTGTCACCGCTGTGACTAAACTACACGCAGGTGCCTGCATTTTCAATGACTTTTTTGTCGGTGGTGTGTACGTCTCGATATTTGTAGAATAGAATCCTGTCAGCAACTAACACAGGAAAACAATCTAACGGTAGCTGGTTTCAATCTTATGCCTTAATACACCTAAATCATCATCAAAATCGAACAAAATAAAGTTACCGTTATGCTGTACTTTGATAACATTTTGAGTACTGCTGACGCAGTCACAGGAGTGACTCAACATTTTATGTATCTTAGTTTTGCAACATGTTTAATCTATGCAGTCCTATACTGAGATAATACATTTAAAACTTTTGCAGGCAGTTCCTTACTTCGTGTAATAAAAATCGTTTGTTGCCAAATACATTTAGGCAAGACATAGGCGATGCAAGGCATAATTTATGGTCTTAATTTCTTCGAAGCTTTCAATACTACCATCCGATGTGCTGAGATTGACGTAACTTCCACTCTGTTAGTTTAAATGTGTCCTTTAGTGAGAAAATAAGGAAGGACATACCATAGCAAAAGTTTCTTAATGCACAGATTACAGAGAACAGACGCTACGCAAGTACGATATAAGTACAATCGCAAACACCTCTCACAGAAAATCTCACAACACTCACTTCAATGTTAACAAGAAGAGACACAATTACAAACTTCTTCAATGCTTCACCCGAAGGCGCATATAAACCAGGTTGCACGATATATATATAGATCAACCTTTACAAGCATTCTACCTCACACCAACAAGGTCGGATTGAACACAATAAAAAATATTGCTTCTATCCAATGACTTCAAAAGAGTAAGCAATATGTAATGATAATCAAATATTTAAGAAATGAACTAACACTGCTGTCGAATCATAGATCTTATACTAATCTTTTAACTTATTTGTTTTGTCGTTTAATCACTATTCATATCAAGAAGGTTCCTACCAGAACTCGTCTATGTATATTGCTCCTCATGAAAAATTCATTTGGTACATAACAGCACCACTAATGAGGTAGTCTTTCTAATGTATCTTTAGCGACGACAGTGAGTATACAATAATCATAAAGCCGCAACTTCGCTTTTATGAAAGAATATTCATATTCATTTAAAGAATATCATTATTTAGATCGCTATAACAGCATCGTTCTCTTACCCTGAACATGTACACACGAAGAGGAAGATGTGATGAATGAAAATCTCCGCTTACCTTACCGTTAGAGCAAGAATTTCGAATCAGTCTGATGAAAAAGAAAATTACTATGCACGTAAAAATTCCTAATAATTCAAATTTAACAAATTAAATATGTTACAAACTTAATTTATATTAAATATAAAGTAAAAGATAATTCATATATGTATATATATGATGCTATATTACCTAGAAAGTAACCTATAATATTGTATAAATTTCCTGCAGCCGTCGTTTTTCCTCTCCATAAGCCTATATTTGATAACAATTGAATTTTTCTTTCACATATAAACAATTTAAACTTACTTATATATTTACATGCAACAATTATCGTGCGCATTGTTTTTTGGTACATTATCAAATGAGACAAATGTTTTCTTATACCCTCCAACTCAGTGATAAGGGTATACTAAGTTTGTTCTACCAATTGCAACGCCCAGAAGGAGGCATCAGAGACCCTACAAACTATATATATTCTTGATCAGCGTCAAAAACTGAGTCGATTTGGACATGTACGTCCGTGTGTCCGTCTGTTGTTGGCACTCTCACGGGCGTAAATTTTGAGATATTAAGCTGTAATTTTGTACAGGCACTTTTAGTTTTTACACGCACACAAAAATTTATCTATAAACTTGAAATTTAGTATGTACATATATAAATATTATCTTCATCGATATGCCGAAAATGGGCGAATTCGGATTACAGACACACCTACAATTAGTAAAAACCTTTATATCTGCCACAAAAGTTGACCTATGAACTTGAAATTTAATACGCGTATACATAGTTATCCCATTGACTGACATGCCAAAAGTGGGTGTGGGCGGATAATAGACACGCCCACAATTTACAAAAAACCATATTCAACGTAAAAGTAGACTTGCATGCTGATACGTAAGACATCACCCCAGCTCAGAATGCAACTACCTTTATATTTAGTGTCACAAGGATCACATAGGGCTCTCTATTAAGAAAATGGAACAAGAAAATTCCATTGTCATATTTCTACAATCATAAACGAGAAATTTGATATAAGTATGTACATATATATATATATAGACATTAATAAAACATAAAAAAATAATAAAATAAATTAATAAAACTCAAAATTTAACCGTTTCATTGAAAAATCATGCAATAAATGATTTGTTGTACTTCACGAAATTACATGGTGCGTACGGAAATATATATCTGTAAAAACTATGTAATATAAAAATCTTTATAACAATTTTTGCTTTCGTTTATATATTCGTGGAAGAAAAATGGCTTAAAAATTATCAAACCGTGTAAAATGCCAACCAAATAAAAGTAGAAAAACGATACGAGCATAGTATAATACAAAAAAACTAAAGTAGAGAGCATCTCTATTACTAAGTGCATTGAAAAATTATATCTCGGTGAAATTGTTGCTACATAATAATAATTATTTGCAATAAAATATCTGAAAATTGGTCAAAATACTATATAATTAATTATGTATATCGTAAAATAATTGGTGTTCAAGGTCTAGTCAACGTCTGGTCACCTTAAACACAAATAATCACTCTCCAACTCTCCTCACTTTGCGGTTGCAGTTTACAATGCCGAGCTTTGCTGGAGTGGTTCATCCACAAATAAAATATAAAATATCAAAAAAAAAATTGTCGCATGTTACTTTTTTCTTTTAATCGAAATACATTAACATACATATTGAAATAAATTAAATTTGAATTAAAATTTTGTTAATACTTGTTAACGAAGAAATTTATATAGTTTTTGTTTTTAATGTAATAATATTTTCAGTCATAGTTTTTTGTGTCAATATTTTTGTAGATTTTTTCATTTTGTTCTTAACATTGAAATAAAACGTTTGTATGTTATAATAAATTTTACGCAACAATCACATTAAAAATTAAATTGAATATTATTATCAATATATTAAGGAATATTTATACGTTTTTTCTATGCATGCATAACATCAAGAATGCGGTCATCCATCCTTTCACTACATATAACAGAATGAAGCTTAATTTGGTGTAAAATGGTGTAGGGTCGTGATGATGTTGAAGTGTGAATTATTGATATAAACCATTTGCGAATGAAAGTGCACAGGTGGATTTAGTGCAACTGGTAAACACCTGCTGATGAGAACTCGATAAGGACGAGTTCGAAACCGGTTCAGGTTCAATCCCTCCAGTCGCCATATATTAATTTTTCACATTTTTCAAATACGTCATTACTACTTTCAATAGTAAGTCTGAATTAATTCTTATTTCGAAACATATACATATTGATGCATCAAAAACTCACTAATATAATTATGCGGATGTTTGTAAGTCTTAAACGGCAAATACCACACACCCACCTTCAATTATATCGATCGATTAAGAATCAAACAGGAATCGATTTAACCATAACCGTCTGTCTGCCCAGTGTATTTTTAGGTAAATTTGTGTGCAAGGTTCTTAATATTTATTTATTTATTTATTTATTTATTTATTTATTTATTTATTTGAAGGCACAATACAATAATGTGTCTTGGCCCAAAGGCGAGTACTATTGAAAATGATTTAAATTCTCCATATATAAAATAAGATAAAAAAAATCGCAATTTTCAATATTTTTTGACAAAACTTGAAAATTGACATTGTTTTAAAAAGTGACCGTACCAAATCTGAACTCAAACGGATATTTTCTTCTTGAAGCATATTTAAATAGGCATTATACAAACTTCAAACACGATTGAACTATTTTGTTTATTTCCACCCCATATAACGCTTTATTATAAAAGAAGTTATTCTACAGTGAAAATTCGAAATTCTTTATATGTTTTAACAAAACTTGGTGAAGAACCGCTAATTATACTAATAATGTACTCTACAAACTTTAGACCCAATCGGATTTTTTTAATGCCCGCCCCATATAATGTTTTTGTTGTTCTAATTCCATTAGTTTTTTGGCTCTTTTTTGTGAATATTGGAGTCTAGCTGTTAATACATTAGATTTTAATTTTCTCCTTCTCCAGATTGTAAATTTTCTCGTTTGGCATAAAATTATCACTTAGCAAACATGATATTTTTCCAAATATAATTCAAATATTGTATAGTTCGTTGTCACTCATATGTGGTGTAGTATTGTATGCAGTAATAGGGTATCCATTTACACCAGTTATCATCTTCCGTAAATGATAACATATAATCATTTAACCCCCGGTGGTTACGCACTATTGTTCCTAATGTTTGGCCATTGTACGGATTTGAAAAATGTGTTGGATTTTTAGGAGTTGGCATATGTTTTTTAGAAGTTCATTTGTAAACTCTGTGCCTTTATCGGATTTTAGTACCTTGAAATGTCCGTATTTTAAAATGAGTTGTTAGACTATGGTTTGGGCAATTGTTCTGGCATCTTTACTAGCTATAGGGAAAGCAATTACGTACTTGGTTATTTCACATTGCATCGTGAGAATATTACCCATTCGAAATTCTTAAGGGTCCTACAGTGTCTATTTCTACAATTTCCAAAGTGCTGTTTGGTGTTGTTGTAATGATTCTTTGGTGTGTTGCACTTGTTTGTATTGTTGACAATTTGTACAATGACTTATAAATAGTTTGACCATTTTATTCATGTTTTTCCAAATGTATCTTTTTTATACCCTCCATCTTAGGAAAGAGGGTATAATAATTTTATACCCTGCACCATCTTGTGGAAGAGGGTATATTAAGTTTGTGCGGATGTTTGTAATTCCTAAAGGGCAAATGCCACACCCATCTTCAATAATGCGATCGATTCAGAATCAAAATCTGAATCGATTTAACCATGTCCGTCTGTACGTCTGTCCGTCTGTCCTCGTGTCTGTCCATCTAAATTTGTGCGCAAGGTACAGATCGCATTTTTTGAGATATTTTGATGAAATTTGGTACAAGCACATGTATTGGCCCAAAGGGGAAACCTGTTGAAAATGGACCGGATTGGATCATTTTTAGAAACCCTCCCCATATGAGGTCCTATTATTTTTTGAGATATTTTGCCGCTCGCACGCACGTCGCTATTGTAACGTTCTTGTATCTTGCACCGCTCTTGTACCGCTCACCGCTCTGTACCGTCCGTTGTTTTGTACCGTTTTCCGCTCTGCACCTCTAGCCGTTTTGTACCGCTTGTCGCTCTTGTAACGCTCTTGTACTGCTCGCCGCTATTGTGACACCCATCGCTTTGCACGGCTCGTTGCTTTTGTACCGCTCGCCGCTCTTGTACTGCGCGTCGATCTTGTATCGCACACCGTTTTTGTACCACTCGCTGCTCTCGTACTGCTCACCGTAACCGTATCACCCATCGTTCCGCCGTAAAGCCGTTGTCCCGCACCACGAGCCGTTATGACACTATACTAGGCGCCTCAGAAAAACACTCCGCATTACCGATTGTCAAATTATTGCGGCAGATTTAACAAAATTGAGACCAGTAACACCTGATAAAATAAATTTTCTTTGGAAAGGACTTTGGACTCGCTGAGTTATACCTCAGCTACCAGACTTCTTTACATAATATTTGTAAAATAGAAAATTTAGCACCACCGTAAGAATTTCAGCCTTGGCCTAATGTAAAAAGGGCTTGGGGACGCATTCATGTAGACTTTGAAATATATGTACAAAATTTCAGCCCAATACATATATACTTACAACCGTAAGCATTCCAAAAACAGATAAACAAACGCAATCGGGAGCGGTTATGGCTACGTCGACTTATTCATGAATGTGTTTTGTGGAGTTTCCTGAATTTCCATCTGTGTGTTGAAAACGGAACAACATACTTTTTGTGTAGCCCACCTTATGTAAAGGGAGTAGAAATAACAATTCTTAAAATGTTTTAATATTGAGTTGGCAACTAAATCATTGTTCTTCGATTTTTAAATTAGGATAAAAACAAAACCAAGGAACTAATCGATGTAGTTTGTTACCAAATGAAAGGTGGAAGTGCAAACAATGAGAAAAAATCCACAATCACTTAGTTGCCAACACAATATAAATTGGTAAACAGTATTTAGTCAGAGTAGAAAGTAAACGTTTTAATTTTGAGCTAGATTTAATCATTTGTAGAATCTCCATTTTAATAAAGTTTTTCATAAAGTGTGATGTGCTAAAGGAAATCCTTTTTATTTAAATAATATGATTTTCTTTATATTCACCTAATTGGGCAAACGAGTGAACGAATGTTTGTTATTGGACTACCTAGGAAAATTTATATAAAACTAAGTATTCCATTAACATACAATCATTTTAATTACCTTTATGTGATATATCTTCCAGAGACGGTAAACGCTCAATTACAGATCCAGACCAAGAGGAAGCTACATTATCCATGGTTGCTGACGTTGAATACAAAGCAAAAATTTATATTCGTTTCTCTTATTCTTATTTATATGTTCAAGTAAAATGAGCTTTAAATTGATTTTTTATTTAATTTTATTCCCGATTTATAAAAGCATTTTTTCATTGTTTTTATTTTTTTATTTTATTCAAAATTGAGTTCTTTTAAATTTCATTCTTTCTACATTTAGTACACAATGGCAAGGAAGTATATCTCGTGAGTATATTACGTGAGAAAAAAACTATATTCAAAGACACATAAAGTTATGTATTTAATAGAATATTTATTATAACAAATTAAAAAGCAATATGTGATTTAGGCTAAATTATGAACACTGTCCACATGTATAACGTACTTGTGTATGTGTTATGTAAAAACGATGGATAGGCCCCTAATTATGCTCTTAAATAGTTATATTAAACGTATCAACTGTAAAGCGCAAAGTCGCTGTGCTCGTTTTCCTCGACACCATAGTAATAAAACAACAATGAACACTCTTTCTTTTTCTTATAAATGCCATTAGATACGACTACGCAAATTGCATCATTTTTCTTTTTCTTGCCTAATATACATATATGTATACTTTATGTTACAAATATACATTATTCTTTGTGCTGAAAATAAGAGGAAGTGTGCTTTAGTAAAGAAGAATTCTATTAGTTATAGGAAGTATGATAGTATGTCTAATAAAAGTTTTAAGCTTAGAATAATAAAGCTTAAAGCTTTTGTATGAAAGCTTGCCCAGTGTATAAAAGGACGAGCAAACATGAATAGTTGATCAGTGACATCGTTACGGTAGAATAATTAAGTAGCGCGAATAAATAAATAAAAATAAAATTTTGCTTGCAAAAATTAAAAAAAAAAAAAAAGGTGGAAAGCCAGGAAAGAAAGAAAGCAGAAAATGATGGCGTACCTTTCTTTATACTGGGTGCAGAAATTGCAAAACTAGTGGGCATGCTAGAAGATGGCAAGGGAGCAACTATACATTTAAAACTGGGGAGATGCCATATAGTGACATTACCACAAAAATTAGGCATTGTAAAAATGCGTAAAACTAAGAACGGAGAAATGATGTTTCAACTTAAGAAAACGCGCTATTATATTGTTATTGCTTGGAACACAGGCGAATGTAAAACTTGTCGGTAACTAAAAAAGTGTTACCGAGGGATCTTGATGAAATCACAAAAAAAGACGAAATAATAGAGGCTATAAACTGGCATTCAAAAGAATGTAAAATTAAGTGTAACTGCCATAAAATCCTTCAAGAAGTCATTTGCCGGCACCCAAATGGCTTTCTTAGTGTACCCGTTAGGCTTACGGTAGACTTATTGCAAGTAGGTAAAATCAAAGTTGGATGGGTTGTTTGCAGAGTTCGAAAAAACTCAGCTCCGTCATGTTTTAAATGTTCGGAGTTTGGAAATTAATCTAACACCTGTACCAGCCTGTGAAAACAGGAAATGAAAGAATAAATAAGGGGATTCTGGATTTCGGACTGTGCAAGTCCATTCAAAGAAAAGGCTGGACACTCTTTTTTTTTTACACTTACCTCTCCTCACTTGTCGGTTGCATTTGTGTAATACCGAGGAGAGGAGAGTTGGGTTGACTATCTTTATTTTATTGTTAAACACTCACTGTCTGTCTATCTCTCGTTGAAGCAAGTACTACATTTTTTTAAACCCTAACAAAACAAATCAAAATATTATAGTCGGTCAAGCCCTACCATCAAATACCCTACACCATTTGATATATTATTCAATCTAATTTTTTTCTTTGAAAATGAAAGATTTTATTTATCTATACCATACTTTCAAAAATTTCAAAATAACTTAGAAAATTTTTTGTTTGTTTGTTTATGGAATCAAAAAAAATTGGAGAGGGGTTCTAAAAATGGTCCGATCCTAGTCATATTCAAAAAGGTTTATTTTTGGGCCAATACATTTCCTTGTACCAAATTTTATCAAAACATCTCAAAAAATTTGGTACAAGGACATGTATTGGCCCAAAGGGGAACCCTATTGAAAATTAACCGGATTGGACCATTTTTAGAACCCCTGCCCGAGGTCCCATTATTTTTTGTATAAGGTAAATTCCTCATTGTTCCGTTAAAGTATTATATATATACTTATTTCATATTTCATCACCTATATATGCTTAAGTTTTATGTAAAAATTCACATTAATAGTTTACCGTTAAAATTTATAAGTCTTTGTTTCTCTTATATAACATTGAGAGCCTTACTTTGATCTTTAATAATGTTAGTACTTGCCTATTAATTCATATCGTTTACATATGCTATAACAATGCAAGCTACGTTCCCTCCTTTATAATAGCAGCGTATGCATAAGGAGTACATTTAATTTTTCCGCTTTAACATAGCTTAAACATTTTGAATGAAAAGAGAGAAATATCCCTTTTATACATACTTAATAAAAATTTATAAACATTTCACGATCGATTGAAATTGTTTGAAACATTGCTATTGTTTACAAAAACAGTGTTTATAAAAACTATGTATACAAAAACATTGTGCGCAAGATTCTTGTTTATATTGTCGATCAAGACAGTTACTTTTGTTGGAAAAAAACATTATTGCTTTTGTTTGAAAACATTGATGTATAAAGAAATATTTGCATACTTTTTTAAATAAATTTCGGATAAAAATATATTTTATATATTGTAATTCATATAATTATTTTTAAGATAATAAAAGTGATAGTAGTTGTTACTCTACTACTCTACAATACTATACTCTACTCTGTATACTGCTGATTTTATTGGTGGAAAAATAAATATATTCGAATTTGTTAATTTTAGTATCACTTGCAAACCCTTTGTCTGAATATTTGCTCTTAGTGTTCCTTCCACATCATCCTTATAGTAAATTTTTTAACAAAATGACAGCTTTAGAAGATTTCGTACGTACCGGAGAAGCAGTTTCGTCGCATATTTTACAAGCAAAGACGACTTTTCTCATACAGTACACTCGATCTGAGTTAGATACGTTGTTTGACACCTTTAAGAACTCTTATAATACTTTACTGTCAACTCATTCGAAAATAGAAAATAGAATCAGTGTAGAGGATATAAAAAGAATTTTATAGTTATATACAAAAAGTATTCCTTGTGTAAGGCTAATCTATTGGAGAATTTAGGTAGACTCCCACATAAAATTATCACCCTGGACACCCCAAATGAAGACACAACAACTTTAGCAGTTCTCAACATTCAACTGCCCCCATGCGATACTGAATTTTTCAAAGGTGATTAAAAATCATAACCTACGTTTAGGGATGTAAACATATCTTTACGGAAATAATCCACGATTGAGTGTTGTCGAGAAGCTATACCACCTCTTACACAAAACGAGCGGTGAAGCTTGAGACATAATTAAGACTGCACCCCTTACCAATGAAGGCTTTGCAATCGCTTGGCGAACTTAAGTGAACGTTATGAAAATAAACGTATCTTTATAAATATTCAACTTAAAACTTTACTTAATTTGAAACCCATGCCTAAGGAATCAGGCCCCTTAATCAAAACCCTCCAAAGGACAATAAATGAATGTATATATAATCTCACTCTTTTTAAAGTAAATACCCAAAGTTGGGACGTTCTCTTTATATACATCTGTAGTACATGCCTTCCTGAACTCACTTGAAACTTATGGGAACAGACTATAAAACTCTCTCTGACTCTCACATACTCAGGTTATGTCCAGTCCTTCTACGCATGAGTGCGGATGAAACGTTATAAAGAAACAAATAAGATGCATAAACTGCTTGGCTATCTCACACGCAATTAACAATTGCAAAAGTAGATATGTTTGCAATATTTGCAAACAGCGGTCGCACACTCTTCTACATAAACAATACCAACAAGCAGCAATAAATTCCTCTCAAACAAACAATCGGCTTCGGCATGTGATGCGTAAAGTCACACCGTTAGTTTTGCGCTACACTTACAACCGAAACCAACACATGTCACCTTAAACTAAGTATGCTACTATTTTCCTATTCTTTTGAATACAGTTACCTAAACATTGAAATTATTTTGCTTTGTTATTTGAATTCCCAAGACTGCTTATTTTGTTTTTGTTTATTATTTACACTTTAATTTTGAAACGCAATTAGAATCCCGCTATTATATATAAATATTAGTAAAATTAAATATATTTGTAAGCTCCGCTACATTATAAAAGGCGGAGAAATTTATAGCAAATTATGCAGTCTGGCTGGAACCGTCGATCAAGCAAGGTGAGGATAATAAAAATGAATTCCTAATAAAATAAAATTAATTAATCTATTTTTTCTTTGAGCTATTTGGTTATGAGCGTAGCATTGGTCAGATCACGCCTAGATATCCTGCAATTTCTACATTGCATGGCCTAGATCGCGCACCGTCGCTGTCTCCGTAACTCGTTGCTATCTCTCTGCCATCGCGCCTAGATATCCTATAATATTTATATTGCACGTGCCCAGATCGCGCAGCCGTTGCTATCTCTCTGTCCACGCGCCTAGATATCCTGTAATATTTATAATGAACGCCCCTAGATCGCGCAGCCGTTGCTATCTCGCCGCTCCACAACGCCGCCGTTCTCGCAACCTGTACTGCTCCACATCTGGTAGTGCTCATCATACAAGCACGGTAAGTTACTCTCACACCACTCGCCGCTCTTGCACCCCCCTCGCACCGCACATCACACTCGCACCACTCACCGTTCAAGCACGCATCGCACGTCGCACTTGTACCGCATACCGCTCTTGTATGTTGTACCGCTCACCGACCAGCGGAGCACGTCACACTTGTCACCGATTGATCGCTCGACATCACACGTAACACTTGTACCGCACATCGCACACGACTCTTGCACCGTTCTTGCATTGAGCACTCACCGTTCTACAGTAACGCTATGCCCCGCACCCTAAGCCGTTACCGCTCTAAAAGTCAAATTTAAGAAGGCAAATCCAAAGACTGGAGACAAACGACATCCTGTCGTATAAATTTCTTTGGAAAGGAAGCTTGCACTCGCTGATTTATACTCTAGCTACTTCAAGAACTTCTTTACAGGCAACAATTTATTGACGGTATAACTCCATCATCAATACAAACCACTGCTACTCATCAACCCGTTCATCCCGTCAATAATGTCGCCAATCCGACCCAACCTACATCGGAAGAAGTACCCACAAAATTTACATTTATATAATGCCCATTTACAGTTCACCCCATACTCATCTATTCTTTTAGGTACTGCATATTTAGATATTATTGTTGGTAACTCGAAACAATCTGCTACAGCCTTTATTGATTCTCGATCAGAAGCAACTTTCATTTCAAAAAGGCTACATAACAAGCCTAAATGGCACCCTCTCTATTCGTGCATGTGCAATCAAGATTGGTTCACGCATAGACCCTTACTTTCAAGTGGAAACCGATGCATTTGTCATTAAAAAGTTGACTGGAGATATACCCCACGTTTCGCTCAGCTTCTAGTTCATCGCATTTATCAGATTTGACCTTAGCAGATAACCTGTTAGGAAATCCTGTTCAAATTGATTTGTTGTTAGGTGGCGATGTTTACCCTAAAATCATGTTAGAAGAAATAAGAAAAGACCCCAAACAATCTTTCATCGCTCAAAATACTGTCTTCGGATGGATTATTATTGGAAAAATAAACAATTGTTTATACCTTATTCTTTATTGATAAATAAATTTCAAAAACCATTTTTCAATTAATTCATTCAATAAAAAAAAAGATAGAGAAGTTTGGTTAAGACCGAAGCTCTACCTTTTATAACCCTCTAAAAAATAAGTTCCTATTGCATTAAATTGTTGCGTATATATTATTATTCAGGTCATTTTTAAACAACAAATAGTGTGTTTCCTAATTATAGGCGTTTTCGTTATTCAATCACGTTTGCGTATATCAATTTTGATATAGTCTTTGACTTGGACTCTTATATATATACCAAATTTCAACTTGATAGGCATAGTATTGTGCGATATATAATTTTTGAAAGATACAATTTTTTCGAGGTATGTTGAGATTTTTGTTTATTCTGGGCGTATCTCTTAACCGATTTTCCTAATTTCAATACGGAACAACGAAATTGAACTAAAAATACGTATGCAAAGTTTTAATTTGATATCTCAAAAATTACGACCGTGAGAGTGCCAACAACGGACAGACACGCGGACGGACATGTCTCAAACGATTTCTCTTTTCATGCTGATTAAGCGATGGTTTGTTAGGTCTCCGAGGCTTCCTTCAAATACATTTAGAAAATGTTGAAAATTTAGAAAACGAAAACGGTAATGAAACATTTGAAGATGCTGAAAATAGTGTGGAGGATGAAGGTATATGTGTAGTGAATATACCAAGAATTGGTATGTTGATACTTAATTTTGGTCTTAACCACCAAGATACGCATTTTTTTTCTCTTACCCATTGCTCGCTGGACGCTATGTTTCAGAACACCCTTTATTTTTATATTCACTGCATTTGACTTGAAAATGGGCGGAATCAAATAATAGGCACATCAACAATATGTAACAATAGATTCGACCTTCGAGTTTTTATGTAACACAAACGTATACTCTAGTAGTCCTGGATTGCTCTACGGTATATTCCAGTGATGAAATTTGAAAAAGTTCAGTCGATACGCTGAATATAGAAATCGTTTGTGATTTCGGCGGTATATCCTCGTTTGTACGAAACAGAGCCTCAAAGGTGTTATTTTTCTTAATACTTAACCGGTCAAATGAAAGTTAATCAAAAACGTTTCATATTTATATAAATATGTTACATCATGGTATAATTACATTAAAAAAAATTGTTTCCAACAAATTCAATTATCACAACCACTCCATATAAGTATACAAAGCATTTATACATATATTGGACGTATACATGTCATGTATAAATGTCGAAAAAAAGTAATTTCTAAATATTACCATGTGAAGTATTCGATATATTTTCATTTAATTACATAAAGAAACTTCATACCGCTGATATTAATATTAATAATTTTTTAATTTTTAGATATCATTGATTCCTGAATATTATCCATTCCAAAAAATCGTGGAAATATTTTTTTATATATATAATCTGCATATGCTTTTTTTAAATTCCCATTTTTTAATTTCGATTGCTTTTATACAGGGGTTAATTCCACAACTAATTCTGGTTATGTTAAATCTTAAATTATATTTGTGTCAACGAAACTTTTTCAATGTAAATAAAATTATATAATTCACATATGAATATTTATTAAAAATTTGCACTTTAATTTGTGATTGTATTAGGCGGCGGTGTTTGATACGATTTTGCGATATGTTATATTTAGTTGACATCATAACCGTTTTACCGTAAAATATAATGGCCTAGAATTAGTAGACAGCACACGTAATTTGCATTGTTTAAATCGATCTTGAGGCTGTTATACATTCCACGCGCAGATAGTTTGTGTATAGTAAAAGAATTCTGTAAAAATACAACCCCTTAAAGTGCCGCAGCCAGTAATCAGGCACATTTGCCTTACACTACTATGCCATTGGTTGATTGATATACGCGGTATTCGTGTTATTTAACGAATATTTGATGTTTTACGACTACATAACATTAAACTCAAACAAACAAGTAAGGCAAGAGAGTCTATCATAGCACACCGTATGATTGGTTCCCATAATTTCTAGAGGAGGTCTTTGGGTTAGCTAACCAATTGTATGTTCAAATGTATTATGCTGTTTATTGTTTCGATACTAAGTAAATCTCTCAGTAAATACATTTTAAGTTAAACCCTAATTTCGACTTAAGAATTACTAATAATAAATCTTTAATTGACTTAACATTTTTTGTTAATAAATGACAAAATTTTGTGTAAATAATTGTTGCAAATCTGCTTCCATTATCACTTAAAAATAAAAAAATAATTAGTTGTAATATCTTTTTAGACTTGTAAGGTTAAAACCTTATCAATGCGACGGAGCAAATATAATGTACGTACTGTTAATCCATTTCGAGGAAACATATTTTATCGACTAGCGTGAAGTTAGCCCAGAAAAAATAGCCCACAGTTTGATTGTCTCTGATACGGTATGTGTCTTGGATATTGTGGGCTAACTTCACACTTTTTGGGCTAACTTCCCAGGACGAAAAAAGGACATTAAATAAAAATTTTGGCAAAAAAAAATAATTAGAATCGAAAGAAAATCCTTTTTATACCCTCCAGCTCGGTCAAGAGCCACGCCCACAATCGACACAAAACCATTTATCTGCCACAAAAATTGAGCTATAAACTTGAAGTTTGGTACGCGTATACATAGTTATTTTATTGACTGACTTGATTAAAATAGGCGTGGTTGGATAATAGACACGCCCACAATTTACAAAAACCCATATTCAACGTAAAAGTATACTTGCATTCTGATACGTAAGACATACACTATTAGAGGACAGAATATATATTTATATATTTTCCACGCCCACCGTTGTGGAGGTGGAGGGTATTTATGATTTGGCCTAAGCCAAATTTAGTTTTCTTAATTGTTATACCCTACACCTTAGGGAAGAAGGTATATTCATTTTGATCATCCGTTTACAACACATCGAAGGAAGCGTCGGCGACCCCACAAACCATATATATTCTTAATCAGCATGAAAAGAGAAACTGTTTGAGACATGTCCGCCCGTGTGTCCGTGTGTCCGTCTGTTGTTGGCACTCTCGCGGTCGTAATTTTTAAGCTATCGAATTGAAAATTTGCATACGTGTTCTTATTTCAATTTCGCTGTTCCGTATTGAAATTGGGCATAATCGGTCAAGAGCCACGCCCACAATCGACACAAAACCATTTATCTGCCACAAAAATTGAGCTATAAACTTGAAGTTTGGTACGCGTATACATAGTTATTTTATTGACTGACTTGATTAAAATAGGCGTGGTTGGATAATAGACACGCCCACAATTTACAAAAACCCATATTCAACGTAAAAGTATACTTGCATTCTGATACGTAAGACATACACTATTAGAGGACAGAATATATATTTATATATTTTCCACGCCCACCGTTGTGGAGGTGGAGGGTATTTATGATTTGGCCTAAGCCAAATTTAGTTTTCTTAATTGTTATACCCTACACCTTAGGGAAGAAGGTATATTCATTTTGATCATCCGTTTACAACACATCGAAAGAAGCGTCGGCGACCCCACAAACCATATATATTCTTAATCAGCATGAAAAGAGAAATCGTTTGAAACATGTCCATCCGTGTGTCCGTGTGTTCGTCTGTTGTTAGCACTCTCAAGGTCGTGATTTTTGAGATATCAAATTGAAACTTTGCATACGTATTCTTAGTTCAATTTCGCTGTTTCTTATTGAAATTGGGCAAAATCCGTTAAGAGACACTCCCACAATAAACGAAAATTTCAGCATACCTCGAAAAAATTGTACTTTTAAAAAATTATTTATCGCACAATACTAAGCCTATCAAGTTGAAATTTGGTATATATATAAGTGGTACCGTTGTCCAATACTGTGCCAAAAATGGGCGTGATTGAATAACGCAAACGCCTATAATTAAAAAAAACACTATTTGTTGTTTAAAAACGAATACCTGAACCTGAATAATAAAATATACGCAACATTTTAATGCAATAGGAACTTATTCTTTGGAGGGTTGTAAAAAGTGGAGGGTATTTAAGCTTCGGTCTTAATCGAACTTTTCTATTTTGTTGAGATATCAAATTATCGCACAATACTATGCCTATTGAATGCCTATTGAAATTTGGAATATATATAAGTGGTATCGTTGTCCAACACTGTGCCAAAAAATGTGCGTGATTGAATAACACAAACGCTGATAATAAAAAAAAAAAAACTCTATTTGTTGTTTAAAAATTAAAAAATAATAATATATACGCAAAAATTTAATGCAATAGAAACTTATTTTTTAGAGGGTTATAAAAGGTATTTCCGTCTTAACCGAACTTTTCTATCTTGTTTTAATTTCTTTTTCTTTTATTGCATTTTCTGGGTTAAACTTTTTCAAGCAATTCGTTTATTTGTTCTAACAAATTTTATCTCATTTATTCTTCCACTAATTCTTTTTCTTTTGCTGTTAAGCTGAGCTTTTAAGTTTAATTTACTAAACTTGTTTAGTAAATTTTAGGCTTAAATCACTTTGATCTGGTTATCTTGTAATTATACTTGGAGTACGAAAACATTGATAAATCTTTGTCTGTGTTTTACATTATACTGTTTTCTGCCATTTCTATATTCGTATCGATTAAGTCCGTTTCCGTCAAACTGTTCGAGATGGTTTAATAAACATTTAAAAATGGTCCGCAACAAAAAAAGTAGATTATTCATAAACAAGTGAAAATATTATAGTCGGTCAAGCCCGACCATCAAATACCCTACACCACTTGATTGATTCAATTTAATTTTTTTTTTTTTGATAAATGAAAAATTTTATTTTTCTATACCTACTTATATTTTTAAAAATTTCTAAATGATACATGTCAGAAATTTTTTTTAATTTTTTGTTTATTTATGACATAAAAAAAATTATGTGGGGGTTTTAAAAATGTCCGATCCTATCCATTTTCAAAAGGATTTATTTTTGTGCCAATATATGTCCTCGTACCAAATTTCATAAAATATTTCTCAAAAAATGCGACCTGTAGCTTGCACACAAATTTAGGACAGACGGACATGGTTAAATCGATTCAGATTTTGATTCTGAATCGATCGGTATAATTGAAGGTGGGTGTGACATTTGCCGTTTAGGAGTTACAAACATCTGCACAAACTTAATGTACCCTTTTCCACAGGGTGGTGCAGGGTATAAATTTAAAAGCAGCGGCTTACTCGCTGATTATTTGGCATACTCTCGTGCTAGGAGTTATTTTATTGCTTGGAATAAATTATATTATTCTAATTATATCACTTCTATGGGAACTCGTTTAATCAGTAACCTTAAAAATTTCTTTTTTTTTTGTAAATACTAAGCATAAACTTTTTGGATTTACCTCAGTAATGTGCTATGCTAATTCGGAATATGAATATATGAATATATATGAATATCCAACCTTTTTGCTGATCATTTTGAAAATTCTTACTCATCCGCGAATAGCCCGTCTGATAGTTATCCGTTTTCTATCAATTCATTTAATATTTTCCCTAACATTTATCTCTCTGAATCTGAAGTTTACGACGAATTATCTAACATTAAGTTCTATAATTGTCCTGGTCCGGATAGTATACCACCTTGTTTGCTACGTCGTTGTGCTGACCTTCTGTATGTTTCCATTACTAATATTTTCAATGTCTTTAAAGAATATTGGATATTTTTCCATTAATTGGAAAAGCTGTTTTATTTTACCATTATATAAAAATGGGCCCAGGAATTGTATCGAAAATTATAGGGGTATTGCTAAGCTTAGTGCGTTACCTAAGTTATTAGAACTCCTTATTACTAAAAGACTCACGCCGTCAATAAGGTCTATTATATCTCCTTCCCAACATGGCTTCTTTAAGGGAAAGTCTACATCCACCAATCTTCTTGAGCTAACGGGTGGTAATTGTCGAATTTTCGCGAAGCACAAACAGACTGATGATGTCTATACGGACTTCTCGAAAGCATTTGATACAGTAAATCAAAATCTTTTGATTTTTATACCCTCCACCACAGTGATGATGGTATACTAAGTTTGTTCTTCCGTTTGAAACACCCAGAAGGAGGCGTCAGAAACCCTACAAAGTATATATATTCTGGATCAACGTCAAAAACTGAGTCAATTTAGGCATGTATGTCCGTGTGTCCGTATGTTGTTTTGAGATATTGAGTTGAAATTTTGTACAGGCACTTTTAGTTTTTGCACGCAGATCGCTATATAAAATAGGCAAAATTGGTCACAACGTCCACAATCGATTAAAATCTATTTATCTACCAGAAACAGTGAGCTATAAACTTGAAATTTGGTATGTACATCTATAAATATTAGCTTCATCTATTTACCAAAAATGGGCGTACTTGAATTAGAGACACGCCCACAATCAATAAAAATCTTTATATCTGCCACAAAAATTGACCTAGGAATTTGAAATTTGGTACGCGTATACATATTTATCCAATTGACTGACTTGCCAAAAATGGACACGGTCGGATAACACGCTCACAATTTACAAAAAACCATATTCAACGTAAAAGTAGACTTGCATGCTGATACTTAAGACATACACTATTAGAGTGCGCAATATATATATATATATATATTTACCACGCCCACTGTTGTAGAGGTGGAGAGTATTTAGGATTTGGCCTAAGCCAAATTTAGTTTTCTTACTTGTTGTCTTTGTTTTTATTTCTATTTTTTTTATATTTCGATGAAATTTGTTACAAGGACATGTATTGGCCCTAAGGGGAACCCTATTAAAAATGGACCGTATTGGACCAATTTTAGAACCCCTCCTTATATGATATCCTATTATTTTTTGAGATATTTCGATGAAATTTGATACGCATTGATCCAAAAATAGACCCTTTTGAAAATGGACCGGATTGGACCATTTTTAGAACCCCAAACAACAACAAACAAAGAATAAAAAAATTCCGACTTATGTATCATTTTGAAATTTTTGAAAATACAAGTAGGTATAGAAAAATAAAATTTTTCATTTTTCAAAGAAAAAAAGAAAAAAAATTAAAAGCAGTGCAGTCACTTGTTTTTAACATATAGCATTCACTTCATATTTTAACAAACACATATATATTACGTAGTATAAATTTATTAAAAACAAACTGAAAATAATCTTAACGTGAATAGAGTAATAAAAAAAAAAAAAAAGAAAAATCAAAATTTAATTCATACATAAGTGTTTCATTTATATAAATTAAAATATTTTATTTCATTTTATTTTAATTTTTGTTATTATTTTGTACTTATACTAACTACGGCTTAACGCTAAAGAATGATCAAACCATTCTTTTTGCCTTATTTATAAAAGTGCCGAGCTTGCATTTCAGGCACGCGCAAGTGTTGTGGGAAACACATGAGGCAGCAGTTTACATGGACATTCGATATCGGTCATTAAACTTTATTCAAGCACTGATTAAACTATTTCATAACCAGCGCTAATTAAAATGTTTCATAACTCCTCCCCCTCTAAGTGCGATTGTCTTCGATCGTATTTAAAAATATGGAATGTTATTCAAATTAAGGTTTGAGGAGGGTAACTGAATATTTGGGTTAGATAATGTAAGGAATGGTTCTCCATGATTTTCATCAACTGATTTTGTCGGTCTTAACTTGACTAGAATGAACGCAAAAGTCACAATCGCTATGAATCCTCCCACAGACATTCCGATTACATGAGTTTCTCTTCGTAAAGGGCTCAAATACTTAGTGTTGTTAATGTGGAGTTCATTCAAAGACTCCAGTGAAAGAGCTTTAAAAACAGACAACTTTTTGGGCGTAGGTTGAAGAGCGGCCGGTATTGCCACGAAGGGTTAAGATTCTTGATTTTCGTATCTGTCATTATTTAGATAAATTATCAAATGTCCATTGATCTTCTATTTCTATTTTTATTAGGATTAATCTCTTTTAATATTCTAATGGTTTGATCTATGTCATAATTTATTACGGAGTATAAAATGTGATCTCTGGGTACCACCTTCTCAGTGTACGTTGTCATAAGTAATCTGGCATCTCTGTTTTGAAGCTGTAATATTATTCTCGCTCGTGCAAAAAATTGCGATATCAAGTGAATAAATTAAATTTATATTAAATTTTTTTATTCAATTTTGTGTTAATAATTACAAATTGATAATTTCTTTTGTTTTCACTTGTTTTGTCACTGGTTATTTGTCTCGTATTTGGTGTACATTTTGGTGCAGTTATTTCTAGGTAATTGTTGTTGCCGTGACGGTGGTTTTTCTTTTATAGTAAGTGATCTTTTATTCTTTTGTACTTTTCTCTATTTGTGTATAATTTGCCAAGATGGAATGCTGTTATTCCAAATGTAAAAGAATGAATAGTCCAAAGGAGAAAAATATTAATTCCTCCCCGGAACGATTTCTTTTCTGTTGGCTATGTTAATCAGCTGCTCACTTAAAGTGTGCTGGGTTCACAGGTAGACAATTTGATCACATTATCAATCGCGCGAAAGGGTTGCGTTGGTCTTGTCCGAGTTGCCGGCAGAAGGATGTCGACTTTTACAAATTGTTTAATCAGACTCAAGCTGGCTTTAGGGAGTTATGTAGCGATTTAGCTAAGCTAACTGCTAAGTTTGACTTCTATCAAGATCTGTTTGCGTCTTGTAAATATTTGGATGGTTCTTTTCAGGATCGTGGTAAATTTGTGAAACAAGTGGATATGCATAAGGATTCATTAGCCCCAAACATATGTGATGTACCGTATCGTACGACATCTATGTCGTCTTTAAATTCGGATACCACGTCTGGTCCTCTTGCGATTCCAACTATTGTTATTGATGACAACTTACCCTCTACTTCTAATGCTTTGTCTATGGCTGTTAAGGATTTTCCCCAAATTAACGTTGATGTAGATTCCAACGGTAATTCTATGGATGCTGTATACAATGCGGAGGTATCGAATGTTGGCAATGTACAGAATGTTCCTTTAACGGAACCACGTTGTACGCCCGCTACTCCAGCTAGTACATTTGATTTCAACAATGTGTGTGAGTCAGTGAAGTCTGTTCCTCCTAAAAATGTTTTAACTGTTGTACCTGCCCGCAAGGCAATTTTTATCTCTCGTCTTGCTGCTGATACAACGGTTGACATGATTATGGAGTACATCAAGTCTAAAATTTCTAATGTGGATACAGCTAATATTGGCATCTTTAAATTTAGTGTCCCCCAACAGCGTGACATTTCGTCTTTCAAAATGCTATTACCGGCTAATCTTTATAATTTGGTTTCGAATAAAGTTTTTTGGCCTGAAGGGATTTTCATTAAGGACTTTGTTCCACGTAAAAGAGCTGCGGTGTCACTTATTTCCAATCCGGTTGATAATGTTCCAAAAAACTGAACAGTGTCCTGTCTTTTCTGTACCAAAACGTGCGTGGGTTGAATACTAAATTGACAACTTTACTCCTTAACACTCTTAACTGTGACTACCACATTGTTGCCTTCACTGAAACCTGGCTTAAGCCAGGGATCCATGATTCTGAAATCTTTTGCACTAGATATCAGGTTTACAGGGAGGATAGGATTGGAAAAGTGGGCGGTGGTGTACTCATTGCTATTTCTAATTCCTTCTCTTCTCGTAAACTTGATTTTTCTATTCCTCTTGATATTGAATTTATTTGTGTTCAATTACGAGTCGGTAGTATTTTTGTTTATATTACTTGCTCATACGTTCCACCGTCATCTAATATCGATATCTATTTAAAGCACTTTACCTTCATCTCTGACGTGTGTTCTAGGTTAAGACCGAATGATTTAATCCTTGTATTGGGTGATTTCAACTTACCTGATGTAACGTGGACTTTTGATATGGAGTGTGGGTATTTTTCACCCATTAGCTATCCCTCATATTATGATGATATCTTTGAGTCAATTTTTGATCTCAGCTTAATGCAATTAAATCAGGTATCAAATGTTAATGGTCGGCTATTAGACTTGGTCTTTTCTAATACAAATAATCTAACTATTTTACGGGCATCTCCTCTTGTTACACCTGAAGATACCCATCATCCTTCTATTTCTATTTTGCTAAATGTATCTATTGGTGAGATTAATAACAATAATAGTTCAACCAATACTCGTTACCTCTTTCATAAAACTGATTACAAAGCGTTATCTGACTGTTTGTCTAATGTGGTCTGGGATTTGAGTTATAAGAACATTGATAATTGTCTGTCCGTTATATATGAAAAACTTTTTTTTGCTATTTCCCTAAGTGTACCAGTAGGTTTAAGTCATGGGGCACAAGGTTGCCCTGCCTGGTTTTCGGATGATTTGAAATCCATCAGAAATAGAAGGAATAAGTTTTTTAAGCGTTATAAGAGAACTGGTCTCTCTGCGGATTATATCATTTATATCAAAGAAATGCGTAAATTTAATACTGTTAACAAGAAATGTTATGACGATTATGTTCTGAAAATGAAAAACAGAATATTAAGTGATCCGAGAAAGTTTTATGATTTTGTTAACTCCAAAAGAAGGGTTAAAGAATTTCCATCATATATGTACTACAATAATATTGAATCTTCCAACCCCTTTGAAATATGCAATTTCTTTGCAGATTTTTTTGCAAACTGTTATAGTGATAAAATTATCGCTTCGGATGCTTATCCTTATTATATTGAATCGTTCAATATCTTTCCCCAAGTACGTTTTTCGGAATCAGAAGTACTTAACGCTCTGAGGTCCATAAAAAGATCTTATTACCCTGGACCCGATGGTATACCGTCATGTATTATCATCTATTGTGCCGATATTTTAAGTGCACCATTAACAGCCATTTTTAACAATTGTCTCAACAATGGGTACTTTCCTAATATTTGGAAGGAGTCATACATAATACCACTTTTTAAAACAGGTTCGCGAAATTTGATCAGTAATTATAGGGGTATATCTAAACTTAGCGTTATCCCTAAACTATTTGAACGCCTATTAGTGAATAGACTTCAACCATACATCTTTTCAATCTTATCGCCCGCTCAGCATGGTTTCATTAAAGGTAAATCTACAACAACTAACCTTCTAGAACTAGCATGTTGTATATATCGTTCATTTTCTGAGAAAACTCAAACTGATGTGTTATACACTGATTTTTCTAAAGCTTTTGACAAAGTTTCGCATTCCCTTCTATTATATAAGTTGAATCGTATAGGTCTCCCGCTTAATCTGGTGCAATGGGTTAGGTCTTATATCTCTGGGCGAACCCAACGTGTTCTTTATCAGGGTTACGTATCTTCTATTATTAATGTGTCATCTGGTGTACCGCAAGGCAGCCATCTGGGGCCTTTGTTGTTTATCCTATTTATTAACGATCTTCCGTCATGCATTAGGCATTCTAATATTTTAATGTTTGCCGATGATGTTAAAATTTTTCACTCATATCATTCCCTTGGTGGTAGTGCGTTGTTACAGTCAGATCTGGTGGAATTGGTTAAGTGGTCTAAGTTTAATGGTATGATATTAAACTTAGACAAGTGTAAAAAAATTACATTTTCAAGGTATGCTCCAATAAATGTGGATTACTTTATTGGCAATCATAGGTTGGAACATGTTTCATTTTTTAAAGATCTTGGTGTTATCCTGGATCCGAAACTTAACTTTAATCTCCAAATCCGCTCCGTCGTTAATAAGTCTAAATGTCTTTTAGGATTTGTAAAGCGTTGGTCTAAAGAATTTTTGGATCCATACGTGACCAAATCTCTTTATGTTGCATTAGTACGTCCGGTTCTTGAATATGCAGTTGTCGTGTGGTCGCCTAACTATAATTTATATAAGGATAGTATTGAATCCGTGCAGAAGTCCTTTTTACGATTTGCTTTACGCGGTTTAGGTTGGGACCCCCAAATACCTTTACCACCCTATGAAAGTCGCTTAAAACTTATTAATATGACTTCGCTGTCAAATAGACGTATTTGGTTAGGTGTCTCTTTTTTCATTAAACTTTTGAACGGTGAAGTTAACTGTCCTGCTTTGTTGAACGAAGTATATATTAATGTGCCCAAAAGATGTAGTAGGCATTTTGTTTTAATTAAACTGTCACAGTGTCGCACCAATTACGAGATGTTTCACCCATTAAGGGTTATATCCAGTTGTTTTAATGAGTACTATTATTTATACGATGGATCACACAGATCCATCGAGAGTATTAAAAGTTTAATATTAAATTAATAAGATGCCGGATTGCTTTCTCCCCTTTTTTTTTTTTTTTTTTTTTTTTTTTTTTTTATTATTTACATGATTTGTATTATTGTTGGTTACTTTCTAGTTCTTAAACATGCTAGTTCTTAAGTATTATAGTTTATTATTAATTAGATTCTAATCTGTTGCAGCTGCGGATGTTGTTGTTGTTGTTGTTGTTTCGGCGGTTTGCTGTTTTGCTGACTTTAGTTTTAAGTATATATAAAATAAAAAATTATTCTATTTGTTTTTTTTTTTTTAATGAATTGGCTGTATATTTAGCTAAGTTTCGATAAATAAATAAATAAAAAAAAAAAAATATTTTGCAGTGCTTCTTCATATTTCTGTACATTTATCATATGGACAAACTTAAAGGTTCCCTTCTTGATTTTTGCCAAACCGTCATTAATGGTCACTAAATATAAGGCGCTATAGTCCACGATCTGTATGTCGAGGCGACTTGGTACAAACAAAGCGAACAAGACAAACAATAACCTAAGAAATGTAAAATCATTAGTTTCTTATTAGACTTTTATGGACCAATATGCCAGTTGCAGTAGTTACGGTACTATTTTGATTTTCTTTCACAATTTTTTTTCTATACTGAGCTGTTAATTTAAAACCTAAACGCTTATTAATACGGACATAAATTACTTTTCCCAGAGTGTAAGTCTTCATTGGCCTCCTATCTTTGCTATGATAGGCCAAATCCATATCTTGTTTTCTTTTCAGTCTCTTAGCATTTACCCTATGTTCATTTACCCCAGGATCAGTTGAGACGGACGAACCAAAAAACATCTCGGCTGGCTTTTTCTTAATAGTAGAATGAATAGTGTGATTGTATTCATTCACAGCTCTTATGAACAAGTCGAGGAAAGAGGAATAACTTTTCTCAGTCACAAAACACCTCATCAATTCGGTCAATCTCTTTACCTGGCCATTCGAATTACTCGAGTATGATGATTTTTCAGCATAAAAAAAATCGCTGAAGATCTTAAAGACTTCTCGTTATCCATGACAATCACCTTAGGAACACCGAACGCTATAATAATCTCCCTCAAAGGTTCCTTAATATGCTCTACAGCTCTTTATCTAAGAAGCTTTACTTGAACATACTTAGAAAACTTGTCGATTGTCGTCAGAACCAATTTACGCTTTGTAATATATAGGTCAATGTGGACAATCTGCCCGGGATACTCTTGAATAGGTGATTTATTTCGGTTCTATTGGGATGTCTATCGTATTTATTCTCCAAACAAATCCTATATTATGACTCTCCTGATTTCTGATTTCATTAAGGGAAAATAAAATTTTTGCAAAATTAGTTCCATGTTCTCCTGTATTCTCCTATAAGCACGATTGTGTTCCTTCGTGACTATTTCTACCCTTTCTGTTTCAGACGGAACACCTTTGATTATGGTTTGAGTAAATCTTATTTTATAACTCTGAAAATGCATCGGATAAATCAGTTGCACCTTCCTCATGTTTGTTTCGGTGGTATGTAATACATTTACAAGGTCAGTACTTTTTTCAAGATTGAAGGTAGATTTGTCTCGTCGAAAAAAGATTGTTGCATTATGGGCCTATGGTAATTCGAACCTATCCTCTGAGGTTTCCTCCAAGAGCAACTGCATTTGATTCTTAAAAGCATTCAATTGTTGAAATTAAGTTGTGACTCGAGCTGCCGTCGCTTTGGATTGTGGGTGATTCTTAGACAGTGCATCCGCAAAAAATGCTTGTTCATTAGGAACAGGCCGATCTGCTAAGTTTGGTTTAATATAGTTTTTATTGGACCCTGTGTCTATCAATATGCGTAAAATTTTCCCAGTCCTTGTCTTAGCCTCAAAATAAGGTAGCGAGGAGTTCTTTAGTCTAAAAAATGAATATCCGATAAGTCCAGTTCTTCTTCCCCATATGTAGGTTCGTTTTCGTCTCCTAATTTCAGAGATTGCACGTATTCACGCACTCTATCCTCATAGTCTTCATATCTTTCCCCAATCGTGTCCTGGTAGGTCTGTATAGGGCATTCATCATCCCTCTTCCCTCTTAGCCAAATTGTCTGAAACCGTGATATGAAAGTTCCTCTGCTGTTTGTTAGGAGTATACGCCGGTTGCATCAATGGTCTTTTCGTTGCGAACTGTCTATTCAAATTGTTAGCGTAATCTACTTGTCTTGTCTATATGTTTGGGTCAATATCCATTGGTTTTGGTGGTCGACGTGGTGCTTGATGTGGAAGTCTTTGCTGACGGAAAACCTCCCCTCAATGGTCTTTGTTGATGGAAAGGTCCTTGTTGGTAGTTCTGTCTCTGTGGATAAAAAGGTCTTTATTGATACAATGGCCTCTGTGGCTGTGGCGCAAAAACTAATTGTGGATAGAATGGCATTTGACTAGTCCGTTGTGGCGGAGCTGGTTTATTTAGGGTATTATTAAAAGGTATTTCATGTGCAACATTTCCATGAGTCTTTTTAGCATACAAAGTTCTATAATTTTGATTATCTGGTTTCAGGCACAAATGCAGAGCCTGCGGCAAATCAGCCTGCTCTCGCATAGCCAACAATCTCGGTAAATCTCCCCTGAGACCCCTAATGAAAGTATCCAATGCCTTATCCCTGTATGTTTGTATTGTAGAGTGTAGACGATTCCCTATTTAATTCCAAGCCGCCTATTTTGTTCAGTATAAGGGACAAATGTTTATAAACCCTCTGATAAAACCCCTGCACAGTCTCCGATCCCTGAATTAATGTGGACATTTGATATTCCAATGTCGGAATATCGCGCTTATCTCCGTAATGAAGGGTTAGACAGCGACATATCGCACGCCAGTCCAATGGGGTGTTACAAGATTCCAGGGCGATGTCGATGTCCCACTATCTTATTCCTGATCACGCTAAGTATACCGTAATACTTAGTCGTACAAACTAAAGGTTGGTAAATTTCCAAGACACACTCCACACTCTTTTTCCAGGGGCTGAACTCCCCGGGATTCCCTGAAAACTCCCTAAGACACCGTACCACGTCTGGGATCTTGTCTAAGTCTTCCAACCTATTTCTGTGCTCAGGTCCTATATCTTGATTGTCCATTGCCCCAAAGTCAGTTACGAGATTTATTATACCCCTAACGATCTATCTTCCCTGATCACTCAAAATTCTAGTGACAATATCTACCACCATAGGTTCCAACTGAGCATTTATGAGTTCTGCAGCGAAAGCTGCTGAAGATGCTGAACCAGGAGAAGCAGAAGCTCCATTCAATATGAGCACTCTTAAAATATTTTGTGGGTTTGACATTTCAATTCAATTCAATTCAATGCTCCTTTTTTCAAAAAAAAAAAAAAAAAAAACTAAAAATTGTTGTCCAAATTTTCAAGTTAAGTCAATTCAAGGGATTAAATCAACTTAAACGTTAATTTTCGTTGAAATTACTTTGCGATTAGATAAAATTAATCTAAAAATTTATTCTTAAATTTTTGTGATCAATTATTGAAAATATTTTAACCACTTTTTTAATTTTTTTTTTTTTTTAAAGGGTTTCTTCTTTCTCTCTTTTTTTTTTTTTTCTTTCTTCTTAGTTGCATTTTTTTTTTCTAAAAAATCTTCGGTAATAATCTATATCTATATCTATACTAATATTATAAAGAGGAAAGATTTGTATTTTTGTATGTAACGAGTAAACTCAAAAACTACTAGACCGATTTCAAAAATATTTTCGCTATTAGAAAGCTACATTATTACTTAGTAACATAGGCTATATTTATTGCCAAAAAATGTTGGAGATCCCTGGACATTCCTACTATTACTAACCCAAGGTATAAAAAAATTAGTCATAAAATATTTTTCATCGTATCCGCTGCGGAAAGTGTTGATGTTAAAACAAAAAAATATTCTACAATATTATAGATCATATCAATATCTACAAAAAACTTCGCGAGACCATATGTCCAACTATTGTACTTATGTCACTATAATCCCTTGTTATACCCACCATTGATAGTAATATTTCCATACAAACATTGCACACACATGTACACAGCCAATTAGAAATTAGGTATTCACAATAAGTATTTCACAATATTTAAAGAGTAGGGAAATCTGACAACGGCATGTGTGGATACCACTCCAGATGCACCACTAGGTTCTGGAGAGGATTTTTGGCCAACAATGGATTTTTGGACCATTTTTTTAAATGAATTTGGAATAAAAGCAACATTTATAAGGAATTCTGAAAAAATATTCTAAGGGTCCCACTACAGATGCACCACCAGGTTCTAGAGAGATTTTTGGCCAAAACTGGATTTACGGACCATTTTTTAATGAATTTGGAATAAAAGCAACATTTATATAGAATTTTGAGAAAATTTGTTAGGGATCCCACTCCAGATGCACCACCAAGTTCTGGAGAGGATTTTTGGCCAATACTGGATTTTTGGACCATTTTTTTAATGAATTTGGAATAAAAGCAACATTTATAAGGAATTCTGAGAAAATATGCTATGGCTCCAACTCCAGATGCACCACCAGGTTCAGAGAGATAGACAACGGTCATTAACAACTAGGGCGCGCAATAGAATTTTAGCTCATAGTAATAGATCGGCATTCAGTTACGATCCTCAAATTGATTACCCTCATCAAAACAGCGTCCAAGTCGGAGCAATGAATAAGATTTGTCCTAAATGCTTTGCTAAAAAATGGATTGATGAAGGGAAAGGTATGTGCTGCGCGTCTGGAAAAGTTATGCTTCCAAACATTGAAGAGCCACCAGAACCAATAAAAAGTCTTTGACAAGTAATCATACATTATCTGCGCATTTTTTGAATAACGTACGTAGGTACAATAGTCTTTTTCAGATGACGCCCTTCGGAGCGAAAGAAATTAGAGAAGGAAATTTTATGCCCACTTTTCAAACTGTTCACAGTCTAGAAATTCTTATAGATTCAATCTATCCCGACATCGAAAACCTTACAGAAAGAAATTTCCTCTGGCTATATTGTCACCAAGAAACGACTCAGTAATTGAAAAAACAATATGATTATGGGAAAAGTTCACGGTGATTTTTAATGTTACAAATCTGTAGACACCGTGTGCAACATCGAAGATTCAAAAGAATTTTTAAATTCCCTTAATCCTGCCGGCTTGCCACTCCATGAACTAAAATTAAAAGTAGGTACTCCCATTATGCTATTAAGAAATTTAAGCCCTCCCAGTATGTGTAATGGTACAAGACTTTTGATAAAATAACTAAGAAACAATGTGATTGTAGCAACTATCATTACGGGCCCTGTAGCCGGCCAGCTTGCTTATATTCCGCGGATCCCGATGATACCAACCGATTTACCTATATTTTTAAAAGATTACAGTTTCCTGTAAAAATTTTGTTTGCTCTTAGAATAAATAAATCCCAGGGACAAACTTTCTCGGTGGTTGGTATCGACATAAGGAAAGAGTGCTTTTCTCATGGGCAATTGTATGTTGCTCTTTCTCGAGTAGGATCTCCTGAAAATCAATATGTTTTGTTGCCATCTACAAATACGACTTCTAACATAGTGTGCAGATAAGCTTTGAGGTAAAAATATTACAAAACAAGTAAAAAAACTAAATTCGTCTTAGGTCGAATTTTAAATACCCTCAACGTGGCAAAACACTAATTAATCGTTAGTAAGCTGTACAAATCATACTATGACGTATTACATAAATTTTACGTCGAAAACAATTTTTTTGTAAATTGTGAGCGTGGCTCATATCTGATCCCGCCCATTTTTAGCGCACCTATGTATTACTCAATTTTACTCTAATATACCACATTTGAACTTTGTGCATTAATTTTTGTGGCCGTGAGAGATTTTGATTGTGGGCGTATTTATTTTTACTCAGCATCAAAAACTGAATCGATTTAAACAATGTCCGTCTGCATGTCCGTGTGTTTGACTGTTCCTAACACTCTCATGGTTGTAATTTTTGAGATATCGAGCTGAAATTTGGAACACATGTGTTAGGTGTCTGCAGGCACGTTGTAAGTAAAATCGGGCAATATCGGTTTCAAAAATTTCAGAACCTAGGGAAGGGCATAGGCAACATTTCATCCCGCGAGACAACCGAATACCACGCGGGTGAAGCCGCGGGCAACATCTAGTAGATAATAATAACGTTATTAACTGACAATAATTTTCCAATTATTGTCAGTTAACGCTGCACTTATGGATTGGTTTATTTATAAGATTGCTGAACTACAAATGACAAATATAAAGAGAGCTAGTAATTATGGGCCGACAGGATATTAATTTTCCTTACATTTCGATGATTTTGGTACATGTGTCAGCATTCAACAACAATTTAAGTAAAAATATCGTTATATTACGCATATCGGTTGACAAATTTCGAGGTCACTTAAGGCAACGTTGTCCTTTTTTTTATACCCTCCACCTTAGGGAAGAGGGTATATTCATTTTGATCATTCGTTTACAACGCTCAGAAGGAAGCCTCGGAGACCCCACAAACCATATATATTCGTAATCAGCATGAAAAGAGAAATCGTTTAAGATATTGAGCTAAAATTTTGTATAGGCACTTTTAGTTTTTGCACGAAGATCGCTATTTAAAATGGGCAAAATTGGTCACAACGTCCACAATCGACAGAAATATATTTATCTGCCACAAACAGTGAGCTATATATAAACTTGAAATTTAGTATGTACATCTATTAATATTAGTTTTATCGTTGTGCCAAAAATGGGAGCATTCAAATTACAGACACGCCCACAATTAATAAAAAAATTTATATCTGCCACAAAAGTTGACCTAGGAACTTGAAATTTGGTACGCGTATACATATTTATCCAATTGACTGACTTGCCAAAAATGGTCACGGTCGGATAACACGCCCACAATTTACAAAAAACCATATTTAACGTAAAAGTAGACTTGCATGCTAATACGTAAGGCATACACTATTAGAGGGCGGAATATATATACTCGTATATATATATATTTGCCTTTTCGTGTAGAGGTGGAGGGTATTTAAGATTTGGCCTAAGCCAAATTTAGTTTTCTTAGAAGAAATGCTCGTCTGATATATTGTAAGCCCAGAGCTGTGCCATTAGCACGATGACTAAAAGTTGAGTCTCAATTAAATCAATTAGTGGAATTCGGTGTGTTAGTTCAAGTAGACAATTTCGATTGGAGAATAGCTTTGGTACCAGTTATCAAACCAAATGGTGAACTCCGTATTTGGGGCAATTATAAATCTACCATTAATAAATATTTGGAAGATGCTAAGTACTCCCTAGCACTTATTGATTATTTGTTTTCGTCCATAAAACGAGAATATTTTATTAAGTTGGATTTATCTAGTGCTTAAATTTAGTTGGTTTATCCATATGGGAACAAGTCAAATATAGTCGGACAAGCCCTATAATCAAATACCCTCTACCACTTGATATATCATATTATTCAATTTAATTTTTTTCTTTGAAAAATGATAAATTTTATTTTTCTATACCTACTTGTATTTTCAAAAATTTCAAAGTTATACATAAGCCAGAAAACTTTTTAATTTTTTATTTGTTTATGATATCTAAAAAAAATTTTTATATGGGGAGGGGTTCTAAAAATGGGTCCATCCTATACATTTTCCCTTTGGATCAATATATGTTCTTGTACCAAATTTCATCGAAATATCTCATAAATGTAACCTGTAGCTTGCGCACAAATATACATGGACAGTCAGGCGGACAGACCGACATGGTTAAATCGATTAAGATTTTGATTATGAATCGATCGGTTTAAATGAAGATGAGTGTGGCATTTGGCGTTTAGGAGTTACAAACATCCGCGCAAACTTAATACATCCTTTTCCACAGGGTGGTGCAGCGTACCTTTTGGTAAAAAGCCTACTGCAGCTATTTTTCAAAAAAAAAAACTTAGAGAATGTGGTATTCCTAATATAGTTGTTATTTGGATGATATAATTATGATGATTGTTGTTGATGATTGTTTTGGAATCCACCTTTAATCTCTAGAATTGTTAAAGTTGGAGTCGGTAGGCCTTCGCCTTAGTTCAAAAAAATTTGAATTTTTCAAGGATAAAGTTTCATATCTAGGTTTTACTATCGATCGTAGAGGACTTACCAAAAATGAAGACACGATTTTATCTATTCTAGATGCCCCTGTTCTCAAAAACGTATCTGAAGTGAGCCTTAGTTGGTATTTTGAATTATTGTTCTAAATTTATCGATATATTTGCTCATAAAATGGTTCCGCTGTATGTGTTATTAAGGAAAAATGTACTTTTTAATTGGAATAAACGTTGTCAAGAAAGTTACGAACAAAGTAAAAAAGATATTAGATCTGAACAAATATTAGCTCATTTTGATCCGAAACAAAAAATAGTCTTGTGATATTTTATTATCAAAATTGAAAGAAGTTTTAGAGTCTGGTAAAAATAGTGCTTGGGACAGACAGGAGTTCACACCTTTCAAAAGTAGAAACACAGAGCTTTGTATTGAATACGGATGCATTATATGGGGCTACCGTGTGGAGATTCCGCAAAAATTACGTGATTATATACTAAATGAATTACATAGTACACATATAGGTATTGTTAAGGCAAAAGCACTAGCACGAAGTCATGTATGGTGGCCATGTATTGATAAAGAAACAGAAACCTTAATTTCTAAGTGTTTTAAAGTAAAATAAGTCAAGGAAATCCTGAAAAAGTCCATTAATACCATGGTTTCCAGAAGGTTCACCTTGGAGTCGAGTACATATTGATTTTTTGGCCCTGTTAATAACTATAATTTCTTTTTAGTAATTGATAGTAATAGTAAGCTTCGTGAGTTGTTTTATGGATTTGGTCTAATTAAACCTTAGTTAGCGACAATGGTCGTCAATTTATATCGGAAGATTTTAAGTTCCTTTTGAATATGAATGGGGTCAAGCACATTTTGACACCTCCAGAAAATCCTTCAACAAATGGTCAAGCAGAGAACTTTTTTAAGACATTTAAGAAAATGAAAAAAAATGAAAAAAAGAATCAAATCTTGATATAATAGTGAATAGGTTTTTGTTTGATTATCGTATCGCAAAACATTGTTCAACTGGAGAGTCTCCAGCTAGGAAAATTGTAAAAACGTTTCAGTTTATTAAAACCATTTTTAGCAAGCAAAAAAATTGAAAAAGCCCAGTCAAAAAATGTTAAATATCATAAAGGTCTTAGGCACAAAGAATTTAGCGTAATGTGGCAAAAATCTGTGGTTAAAGACCGTTTAGGTCAACAAACATATCGTTGTGTTATTTAAAAAAAAAAAAAATAAGTTGATTAAAAGACACGTAAATCAAATGATTAAGGGTATATCAAACAATCTACATTTCCGATTTTTATGTCAGAAGCGAATTTAATTTTTTTCAAGACATTATTCTAAAAATCAGTTTTAATGTTTTAATAAAAATAAATTTTTGTTCAAATAAACATTAATAAAAATATAAAAAAACAGTGCACTTCATTTAATATAAAAACAACGGTGCACTTCAAACGGTATACATGTATATATCAACGTTTTAAAAAAAACAATGAAAATAAAATTTCTAAAGCTACACAAGAACCATGGGTGAGCTCGCGTAGTCCGGGAACAAGCTGTGTAACAACTGAAGAGAAAGGAGAGCAGGCGAATATTACTAAAAGTAATTTAAGACAGTCTAAATAAGTAAGAAAACTAAATTTGGATTAGGCCAAATCTTAAACACCACCTCCACAATAGTGGGAGTGGCAATTATATATAATATATTGCGCCCTCTAATAGTGTATGTCTTACGTATCAGCATGCAAGTCTACTTTTACGTTGAATATGATTTTTTGTAAATTGTGAGGGTGTCTATTATCCGACCACGCTCATTTACGGCACACCTCATCACTGAGGTGGAGGGTACAAGAAAGATTAAAAAATTTAGAGCGTGTGAATTACAAGGAATAATTTTACTTACAGGATACATATGTAACATTATATAAGATAATTGATATGTTTACACTCATATGTACACTGTATTAACACAAATGTAAGATAAATTTAAAATGTTATGTCAATCAACTTGATTATATATATATATTGTAATTGGTGAAAATATGTAGAGGGGGGGGGGGGGGGGAGTTGTGGCATCTTTGTATTGTATAATTAAGTAGTATTAAGTAATGGTATTATATAATTGAGTATGAATAAAACAGTACTGCAGACATGCATACATCGTACTAGTAATTATTTTAATTTGGCACTTTTGATCCACAATATCAAATTACAAAGAACCTACTTTAAGAATACGTAGTAAGCATTTTTATTATATTAGTAATGTTAGTAATATCGGAATATTTTTACAAAAACATTATAAATCTTATGTCATATCCTCTTTTATTGTACACTATAGCGTGTCCAAGGAATTTCGGGAATCCTATTTTGTGCGTAGCGCGAATAACAACAAATTTTTATATAAATTCTTAATAACGTAGGCACATTCATAAAAATTAATATATTATGTACATATACACATGTATACAGGGAACCTTCGAAGAACACGATTAATTGGTTCTGTGTTCTTTAAACCGTGCTGTTCGAGACTACAAAAAACGGGATTATGTTTCATGCGTGAAAATAAAAAATTACGTTATGTTTTAATTTTTTTTCCTTTGGTCATAACTTTTTATTTTATCAAACAAATAACATTTTTTGAAAATAAATTTATTTCAAATGATATATATATTTTATTATTTTTTTAACGAATCACTCGAAAATCGGTAGTTTGGAACCATATAATTCGGAGAAAGGCATCTACGTTCTTCCCAACTCGTTTTCTCGTTTGTTTTCTTTTTTGAAGAAATAAAACAATAATGCTTTATTTTGTAAATAATATAATTTTTAACACAATAAATATTCTACTCTAATTATGCAGACTGTTCTTAAAAAAAAAAATTAAATAAAATTTACCACTTATATACGAAAATTAAATTATAACAAACTATTGTCTAATAGCTCTTGATATTACCACCCTAATCTATATAAATTAATATTACATTACAATCGTACGATCGCCTTAACTTATATAAATTTAATATTATATTACAATGTTTGGTACATATTGTGTTGAAATTTGATACACATATTTAGAGTTATCCCATCTATCGAATTATCAAAAATGGGCGTCATCGGATTACAGACACGCCCACAATATCTATAAATCTTTATATCTGCCACAAAAGTTGACCTAGGAACTTGAAATTTGCGTATACATAGTTATCTTATCCACTGATGTTTTAATAATGAACATGGTCGGATAACAGACAGGCCTACAATTTAGAAAAAACCATATCATCATAAAATTATACTAGCAACCTAATACGTATTATTATCGGGCGCAATATATATATATATATATTTGCCAAGCCCACCGTTTTGGATGTGGAAGGTATTAAAGATTTGGCGCACATTTAGTTTTATTATTTGTTTGTACTAATTTTATAATAGGAATTAATTCTGTAGCCCTTTAATATTACAGAATCTTGCACTTTTTATACCCTTAATCAATGTCATATACATATTTATAAATCTTGACAATATTTAGTTGAATACGACTGTTTGTCTACATACAAGAATGCCATTTGAACGATATTTATTTTGCAAAAAGTTTAAAGGAAAATAAGAAACTTCTAAGTACGTTGTAACATTTATGTGGATACAATATTGAAATAAAATGCACAACTGTTGCAATTGAGTCTTATTTTATTGGTTGAATCAAATTCCGTACCAATCAGTACGTCATAAACTTTACTTCAATATCTAGCGAATAAAAGTTCATTAAAGGAAAACTACGAATGAACGAACATTAAACAATTGTTTTATATTAAAGCCCACCCCCCCAGATTCATTATAATTTCAGATATGTGTGAATGTGCTCACGCATCAAAAAAAAAAACACAATACTTATGCAAACTCCCCATATTGTAGAATAAAATATATATATACATATAATTTTTGCGATTTCTATGATGAAAAATATTATATGGAGCTGAATATATAAGTTATGAAACAATTTAATTAAATAACAAAGTTTAATGACCGAGATCGAATGCCCTGGTTATGAGGTAGTTTATTGACCAATATCGAATATCTGTATAAATTGCTATCTCATGTGTTTCCCACGGCGCGTGTCTGAAATGCAAGCTCGGCACTTTGAGCTTTGTCCGCTGTTATAAGTAAGGCAAAAAAAAAGAATGGCTAAGTCATTCTTCTTTAGTGTAGTTTAGTGTTAAGAAATAATATTAAGAAATAGCATAAAAAATAAAATAAATAAATAAAATAATCTTTTAAAAAGTCAAATAAAAACAATTTAGTTTAATTTATATTAAAAATTACTTGAAAGTCGTATCCATTTATAAAAATTTGAGCTTCCGAAATTTAGTAAAAATTTTAGTTAATAAGAGCGTAAGCAGCCGATCTATCATAGCTTACCTTTCAAAAATGATTATATCTATTACTTTGTACCTAAAATACTGCTTACGTTTTTATACCCTCCACATTAGTGATGACGGCATATTAAGTTTGTTCTTCCGTTTGCAACACCCAGAAGGATTTATATATTTTTGATCAGCTTCGAAAACTGAGTCGATTTAGCCATATATGTCCATGTGTCCGTGTGTCTATCTGTTGTTGGCATTCTCACGGGCGTAAATTTTGAGATATTGAGCTGAAATTTTGTACAGGCACTTTCAGTTTTTGCACGCAGATCGCTATTTAAAAGGATCCACGCCCACAATCGACAAAAATCTATTTATCTACCACAAACACTGAGCTATAAACTTGAAATTTGCTATGTAAAAGTATACATATAAGCTTCGTCGATGTTCTAAAAATTGGCGTGGTCCGATAACAGACACGCCCACAATCAATAAAAATCTTCATATCTGCCACAAAAGTTGATCTAGGAACTAGAAATTTGGTAAGCGGATACATATTTATTCCATCCACCTATAGGCAAAATATGGGCGTGTGCCAACAATTTTCAAAAAATTATATTTACCAGTTCTATGGTGACTACCAAGCTAATACGTAAGGCATACAATATTAGAGAGCGCAATATATATATATTTTCCATGCCCACCGTTATGAATATGTATTTGGCCTAATCCAAATTTAGTTTTCTTACTTGTTATAGCCTCCACCTTAGGGAAGAGGGTATATTCATTTTGATCATCCGTTTACAACACATCGAAGGAAGCCTCGGAGAACCCACAACCATATATATTCCTAATCAGCATGAAAAGAGAAATCGTTTGAGACATGTCCATCCGTGTGTCTGTGTGTCCGTCTGTTGTTGGCACTCTCACGGTCGTAATTTTTAATATATCAAATTCAAACTTCCCATACGTAATCTTAGTTCAATTTTTCTGTTTAGTGTTAAAATTGAGCAAAATCGGTTAAGAGACACACCCGCAATAAACAAAAATCTCAACATACCTCGAAAAAATTGTATCTTTAAAAGTTTATATATCGCACAATACTATGCCTATCAAGTTGAAATTTGGTATATATATAAGTGGTACCTTTGTCCAACACTGTGCAAAAAATGGGCGTGATTGAATAATGCAAATGCCTATAATTAAAAAAAACACTATTTGTTGTTTAAAAAGGATCTGAATAATAATATATACGCAACAATTTAATGCATACTAAGTTGTAATTTGATACACTTTTTAATTATTATAAAATGGGACAGGTATTTAAGCTTCGGCCTTAACCGAACTTTTCTCACTTGTTTTGTTTCACTCCTGTTTGTTGCAAACGCATATTATTGCGTATTATTTAGTATACTCATATATATATCAAATAAAAACAAGTAAGAAAACTAAATTTGGCTTAGGCCAAATCTTAAATATCGTCCACCTCCACAACGGTGGGCGTGGCAAATATATTTATATTGCGCCCTCTAATAGTGTATGTCTTAGCAGCATGCAAGTCTACATTTGCGTTGATTATGGTTTTTTGTAAATTGTGGGCGTGTCTATTATCTGACTACACCCATTTTGGCACATCAGTCAATGGAATAACTATGTATACCCGTACCAAATTTCAAGTTCCTATGTCAACTTTTGTGGCATATATAAAAAATTTTATTAATTATGGGCATGTCTGTAATCCGAATGCTCTCATTTTGGCACTCGATAAAACTAATATTTATAGTTGTACATACCAAATTTCAAGTTTATAGCTCAATTTTGGTGGCAGATAAATAGATTTTCGTCGATTGTGGGCGTGGCTCTGGACCTATTTTGCCCATTTTAAATAACGATCTGCGTGCAAAAACTAAAAGTGCATGTACAAAATTACAGCTCAATATCTCAAAATTTACGCCCGTGAGAGTGCCAACAACAGACGGAAACACGGACACATGGACATATATGTCTAAATCGACTCAGTTTTTGACGCTGATCAAGAATATTTACTTTGTAGGATCTCTGACACCTCCTTCTGGGTGTTGCAAACGGAAGAACAAACTTAGTATACCCTCTTCACTGTGGTGTATATGTATACTATATAATGTTTGTATTGTATTGTATAGTAATTGAATTTTATAGTATTTACACATAAAAGATCAACATCAACAAGTAAGTAAATTTGTTCATGTTATATATTCACGTCCATTGTTCATAAAAGCGGCAGAAAAATCAAAAAGCGTTTATATTTTGTTTTTTGGCGAGAAACGGGGAGGAAATTTTTAAGAAAATGTAATATGCTTGGACCTGCTGAGAGATTGATGTTGTTTTGTTTCGTAGTTTTCTGCATGTATTTTAGTACAATTGAGATATTGCACTCGTACATTTAATTTCTTTGATATTGATTAAAAATTAATATTTATTTTAAATAACAATCAATTTTGGTTTAATAACCGTCATATTAAGCAGTGCAATTTATCTTAACTAAACAAAGTGAATTAAGTAAAATAACCATATATTATATCGCTATAACATTTATATTCAATTAAGGTTTTTGATTTCATTAAAACATAATACTGTTTGAAAAATACTTGAATTCGTGTTTTTTTTAGTTTTTATTCTTTTTGAAACTCTCAAATTAAATTGATTTTAAAATCGTCAAAATATTATAAATTATTTATTTTACTTACATATCGATGTTATTACGGTTCCTTATAGTATAATATTCTAAAAATTTAAAACTTATATTTCAATATATGTATGGGTCTGTTTTGGTATTGATAACCCGTGATGAGATGAATATGTCAAAAGCAGCATGTGGTTGCTCTTAGTGCCGAATTGGAAGTTTAAAGCAGCGAAAAAAAATTAAGCAAGTTAGAATATTACAGTCAATCAATCACCTTATAATACCTTACACAACTGAACTCACCTCGTGATACAACTATTATATATATGATGTAAAATATGCTTTAAGAGAGAGAGGATCTGAAATGTGAAAAATTTTATAAAGTTCTGAAAAAATTTTAAAGTAGAAATTTTTAATTTTAATTTACATTTACCATAGTAAATTTATTTGTTCAACTTTCCATCAATAACTATTAGAACTATGTAATTTTAATATATATAAGAAATTATTTTAAAAATGTACGAAATTATATATAGCTATAGCTATTATTATTAACGCAACTGAGGATAGAGATTTTAAAACACTATGATTTAATACCCTTACAGTGTTGTCCTTGAAGAAATGTATTACATATATGTATAAAAATTTACACAGAATATTCCGAAAAGTGATTTTGCTATATTTATATGTGCACGGACTACAAAAAAAAATGCTTCTTTCGATTCAGAATATGATATGTTGTTTGGTGCTTAAGGTAAGTCTTTTTAAATCGTTTAGAAGCAGCAAAAAACCACACAAACCTAATATATAGTTTTTCAAAAGTGATGTAAAGAATAATAAGCACAATTGAATAGCATTTAACACACAGCGTCTTATACAATTGAAAACATACCTTAGCTTTTACTTGAATTTCTACTATGCACTGTGTGAGGCTTTAATTTTTCACTAGTTATACTACTTGTGGCAAGGAGTATATTAAGTCTGTTAGAAAAATTCCAATTCTTAATATTTTTTGACAAATTTAATTAGCTTAATATTTAAATGTGCTAAATTTGGACCGTGTTGGATTATTTTTATATCCCCTTTCCATATAATGCTTTTTTATGAAGTATATGATAATGATTGGAATTTACTAATACATCAAACTAACTAGAACATAATTTGTGGAACTAAACGGTGAAGTGTATTAAATAATCCGATAAAACCCACTATTTTTTCTTGTTTGTATGTTCTCTAAAATCATATAGGAATTGATTATTTTGAAAAGTAGGGTAAACATGGAAATATTTATACGCTGTACCACTTGTGGCAAAGGGTATATTAAGTTTATGCGGATGTTCGTAACTTCTAAACGCCAAATGCCACACTCATCTTCATTTAAACCGATCGATTCATAATCAAAATCTTAATCGATTTAACCATGTCCGTCTGTCCTCGTGTCTGTCCATCTAAATTTGTACGCAAGCTACAGGTCGCATTTTTTGAGATATTTCGATAAAATTTGGTACAAGGACATGTATTGATCCAAAGGGGAGCCCTATTGAAAATGGACCGGATGGAATCATTTTTAGAACCCCTCCCTATATAATTTTTTTTTTTTTTGATATTATAAACAAACAAAGAATAAAAGAAAAATTCTGACTTATGTATCATTTTGAAATTTTTGAAAATACAAGTAGGTATAGAAAAATAAAATTTTTCATTTTTCATGCCGTTTAGGAATTACAAACATCCGCACAAACCTTTTCCACAGAGTGGTGCAGGGTATAAAAATTAAAAGCAGTACAAAAAAATAAAACTTTTCAAAAGTAGTACAAAAAAATAAAACTTTTCATTTATCAAAGGAAAAAATTAAATTGAATGATATAATATATCAAGTGGTGTAGGGTATTTGATGGTCGGGCTTGACCGACTATAATATTTTCACTTGTTTTACATTAACGAAGTGTTTTATGTGCCAGATTTGAGAACAAATCTTCTATTAGTTTCGAAATTAGCGGATAAAGGTTGTGAGGTGAGGTTTCGAAAAGATTCTGCAACTGTTTTTAAAAATGACAAACCAATATTAAAAGCTAATCAAGATGGAAATTTGTAGTACATAAATACACAAATGCAGGCCAACATGATAAAGGATGCAAATAAAGCTATAGATGTTTGGCACAGAAGTATTGGTCACTTAAAGGAACACGACTTAGAGTTCATGTTAAAATCTGTTCATGGCTTAAAATTTTCTTCAAATGAAATATATTTTGTTACTTTTACGGACTATTTTTCTCACTATACTGAAGTATTTATATTGAAGCAAAAATCTAATGTCTTCAGTGCATTTCAAACTTATAGGAATATGGTGGAGAATTATACAAGACGCAAAATTAAGTACTTACAGACGGACAATGAGGATAATTTTATAACAAAGCTTTTGATGATTTTTTAAATAAATGTATTATACAAAGGCGACTTAGTGTACCTTACACTCCTCAACAAAATGGCTTGTCTGAGCGAAAAAATCGCTGTATGTTAAAAGATGCAGGTGCTCCACCAACTTTTTAGCCAGAAGCTATAAATACAGCACGCTATATAAGGAACAGGTGCCCTACAAAATCATTAAATGGAGATATTCCTTATAAGGTGTGGTCGGGAAAGACTCCAACCGTAGCTCACATGAAACCCTTTGGTTTAAAAGCTTTCGCGTTATGCAAAGATAAAGCACTAAGCAAGTTCGAATCCAGATCAAAGTTTTATGTTCTTATGGGCTATTCCAATTTTGTTAAAGTATATCGACTATTGTCCCCTGAGATCAAAAAAATTATACACAGCAGAGACGTAAAATTCATTAATGAAATGTATTTTAAAAATAAATTTCAAGAAATATCCGAAAACGATAATTATGATTATGATTTTGATTTATTTTACCGTCCTGTTAATTTGATGGAAACGGACAACATTGTAAGCGGAACTGATGTGAATGAACCTTTAAACAAACAAGAAGAAGATGATTCGGACCCAAATATTCAACCATCTACAAGCACGAAAACATGGCTAAGGCCGGCCACGTATATGGAGAAGTGGTAAACAAGGTCGTCCAAAAAAGATATAATAAATATAAACACTGAAGAGAGTGATAATGAGGAGGATTTTGTGGATCGTGAAAATGCAAATGTGTGTTTATGATGATCCGAAGACTTACGATGGAGCTATTTAAAGTGAAGCAATAAGTTGAGAAACAGAGAACTGAACGTTATCAAGTACGAAGTCGGAATATCAAGCTCTAGCAGAAGCAACTAAAGAAGCTCGTTACTTAAAAGAATTTTTGCGTGAAATTGGCATAATAGCAAATTCAGTGATATTATATAATGATAGTCAATCTGCTCAGAAGTTAGCTTTGAATACGGGATATCACAGTTGTACCAAACATATAGGCACAAGGCACCATTTTATAAGAGAAAAAATCCAAAACGGCGAAATAAATTTAGAATATATAGAAACTGGAAAAATGCCTGCAGATACACTTACCAAGGGTTTACCTAAAGAAAAATACCTTACATGTATCAGGGGTTTGGGTGTGATGAAATTTTGAAATTTTGAAATTTTTCATGCAACTTCGAGGGGACGTATTGGTATATACGAAGACGTATAAATATACTTTATAATTTATTGTTTAGATCTAAGTAGTTTTATAATCATATTGTAAAATATATATTTTTCCTTGTCATATAAAATTTTTCTTCGCTTTCAATAATACTACTATCAATCATTACACACTCAGAGAATTTTAATGGCCGGCACAGTTATTGTAATGCATCGCGTTATGTTTTAAAATTTTTCGCCTTTGTTTTCACGTAGTTAAATTTTTTTTCTCCTTGAAAATATATATAAATCTACGGTAATATTTGGTGAAGAAACCAGGTACACTTCTTTGTTTATTGTGATATGTTGTAAATTTTAGGCAATTTCAATAGTTTCAATAAATTTTTGTATAATTTTATAAATTCATAAATTTTTGTTTAAGTTTAATGTTTATATATTATTGTATTATTTTTTGTATTCTACTCAACAAGATACCTAATTTAACCCTTAAAATTTATTCTAACAACTTTGGCCGGCCGCGACTGAGTATGATGCGACTGAAAATATGATATTATATTCGTCAAGCTCATTTATTTGACATACATTGCAACCAAAATTGTTATATCTTCATTTTGTGTCGGTTGATAATGATAATTAACTTATTAATTAACTCTACCAATCAAGCCCTTTCATTTTATATCCATATTAAAAGAATTGTTAAAGATTCGGGAGGATGAATAACTCATATTATTCTACTCATTATTTTATTTGATACCCTACAAATATCACATAGGTAGTGGAGAAATTGATAATCGGTCAACGTGGTGCGGTGCAGTTGAATTTACAGTTGCATTTACTCCAATTTTAAATATATACTAAATTGTATAATTATTACAATAATATAAAAGCTATGTGCAAAACTTCCATATAATGGAATAAACGAAAGTGTTTGAAAAAAACATATAAAAATTTGTATATCAACATCATGGCGCTGATGCTATAGCGGAACTCTTTTTAAAGTGTCCACCGCTTTCAATCACTATTACTATTTTATTTATTAAACATTGCATTATCATCGGAACTGAAGGTGCTTGCAAAATTTCAGTGCTATATTCGAAAAATCGATTGCAATTTTCCTAAAATTAACAATTTCAAGCTAAATAAACGTCTTTAATAATTAAATAGGTAATTTTTTGTGCAACTTCGTACTTAAAGATGAAATAACAACACAAGAAAAGTACATGCCTTGAGGAACATATATGTCATTACAGATACAGTTGCAGCCATATAAAGATACGCCACATAAACCCGGTGTACTCAGTGAAACATTAATAAAGCAATCATAAAAAAACTACAAAAAATGCATACAATTAGACACGTGTCAAAACTAGTTTAAAACGTTTGCCACAAAACAGTTACAATCAGTTTACTTATCAACATCTTTACCATGTCTTTTGCTTCATTTATCGCTGTAGTATAACAAGGTAAATTCAGCGGGACGTTTTAAATGTTAACGAGGGTGTAAACGGGCACACGTCTGGAAAATCTTACATACTGACCCACTCCATGTATATTCAAAGTATTTTGTTTAGTTATTTGAGGCTAAGCCGGAAACGAAGACGGAAAACCATGCTTTTATGCTTCGGCGCATCCAGAATCTAAAACGGCTGCTGATTCAATCTTTCTTAATGATTTAGTATAAATTCTTTTGATTGTTTTTTTAATAGCATTCACACTTGCATTACTTATTTTAAGTTATTTCATTCCTTTCAGCTTTCTACATTTTACTATAGGATTGTATTGTATCAAAAATTATAAATTTTAATGTAAAAGGAGAAAGCAGAAATTTAACATGACCTTGAATTAATAGCTAATTATAAATCGTCCTTTAATTAAAGAAAAACAGTTTTAGCGTGTTGCTACGCTGTATCAGTAATTTTATTATATTTTTTTTATTTGCTTATCGGGGATATTATATTTGCGTTTTAATTGAAATGCATATAGATTTCTTCATAACAATTTTGTACAGTCTATTTGGGTTTATAATTAGTCCCGCTAGCTATGCGGATTATTATCAAGATTTGGAAGTGATGCTTAATTTTTATATTTTCGGATTAAAAATAACATACTTCTAATGTAAAATAATTTGTCACAAACGTTTATCTGAATTTAAAACAAGTAAGAAAACTAAATTTGGCTTAGACCAAATCTTAAATACCCTCCACCTCTACACGAAAGGGCGTGGCAAATAAATATATATATATATTGCACCCTCTAATAGTGTATGTCTTAGCATGTGAGTCTACTTTTACGTTAAATTAGGTTTTTTTTTAATTGTGGGCGAGTCTGTTAGATAACCGCGCCCATTTTTGGCACGTCAGTCAATGGGATAACTATGTATACGCGTACCAAATTTAAAGTTCCTAGATCAACTTTTGTGGCAGATATAAAGATTTTATTAATAGTGGGCGTGTCTGTAATCCGAATACGCCCATTTTTGGCATATAAATGAAGGTAATATACACAGATGTACATACCAAATTTCAAGTTTGTAGCTCATATTTTGTGGTAGATAAATAGATTTTTGTCGATTGTGGGCGTGGCTCTCGACCGTTTTGCCCATTTTAAATAGCGATCTGCGTGCAAAGACTAAAAGTGCCTGTGCAAAATTTCAGCTCAATATCCCAAAATTGACGCCCATGAGAGTGCCAACAACAGACGGACACACGGACTCACGGACATACATGTCTAAATCGACTCAGTTTTTGACGCTGATCAAGAATATATATACTTTGTAGGGTCTCTGACGCCTCCTTATGGGTGTTGCAAACGGAAGAACAAACTTAGTATACCCTCATTACTGAGGTGGAGGTTATAAAAAAGAAACACAATTATCTTTTTATATAAAAAATGTTAAATGGAAAACGAATGAAAAGGCTAAGTTTTATTTATAAGTTAGTAAATTTCAATTTTTGGCAAAAAAAGAAAACACATTTTTTTTTTTTTGGAATGCTACTCAGCAAAGAAATATGAATTTTTACATACCAGGAAATACATTGCAGAAAATTTTTTTTATAAAAATATATTAGAAGACATGATGTCAAAAGGTAAGTACAATATCTTCATCCCATTTAACCCCCTTTTATCTTATTATTAATTTTTGTTTTGAGGATTCTCGCAAAACAGTAGCAAAATAAATGAAAATAAAAAGTTTGTTAAAGGCGTACAAAGCCGGAAAAATAATACGAAGAAAACTTTACTCATGTTGCACCTTTTATGAAATGGAGAAAAAATTTGGAGACAAGGCAATTATATATTATAAATTATAACCCATATACTTTGAACGTAGGCTTACATCCTATTTAGAGGCTTTAGAGGAAAATTTACGTATAAAAAACTCATATTTGACCACCAATGAAAGCAGACTATTACACAGAAAAAATAGTCATTAAGAAACAACTTAACAAAAATTTTTTCAAAATATAAAAAGAATGTTTAAAGAAAAACTTTAAAAATAAAGAAACGGAAAACAAAAAGATATAACGTTTGAAAAATGTTTTCAAAATTAAACAAAACAAATAAATCAACATGAAAGTAACCTTTTATTTAAGGTTATATTATATTTTTTTCTGTAAGTAAGCAAATCTCTTCTCTCATCTCTTCTTGTAAGATTTGATGATGGGTCTTCTAAAATGTTTCTATCTAAATTTTCGGAATATCTTATTTTATTTTCGAAGACACCTGGAGCATCGTCTATAACAATACTTGTGTTATGTAGAACACATGCACTTGTTGCATGTGTCTAATGGAAATAAACTGCTTAAACTATGTATGTATATATATTTCACTATAAGTGACCATAGAAAGGCCAGGGTTATCAGCCGAACAGTTTCTACTAGCTCAGTCTTCCGGGTATTAGGCTCTTAACCTTGTCTTGCTTTCGGCCACCTCTACACAGTAACAATGTAATACACACACTGCCAAATATAGTGGAAAATTATTTTTAGATTTTATAATTCCCGGCATTTTGCCCTCCCTACCAATTGATGGTTTCTCCTTGGTTTCTTGCAATGCAACCCATTAAACGAATTTCACCACATATTCCTGTTAAATTCTTTTTTTATAATAATGTTTAAATTAATATTACACGGGACTTGAGAAGGACGCTCGTGTGCGTGTAGAATTTCCCACATATATGTATGTTTAGTCATAATTTTAATCAATCATAATATGCAATAAAATAAAATTTAAGTAATGTGTATATAAAAACAAGTGAAAATATTATAGTCGGTCAAGCCCGACCATCAAATACCTTACACCACTTAATATATTATATCATTCAATTTAATTTTTTCCTTTGATAAATGAAAAATTTTTCCCCTCCCTATATAATTTTTTTTTTTTTTGATATCATAAACAAACAAAGAATAAAAAAAATTCTGACTTATGTATCATTTTGAAATTTTCGAAAATACAAGTAGGTATAGAAAAGTAAAATTTTTCATTTTATCCTAATCAGGATCTTTTGTATATAGACTCATAGAAGCAAGAAACAATTTATAAATTTTTGACGGTCTACAAAATCACATCTGCACTTTGTCGTTGCCTTGTTTTTTATACCCTCCACTCTGTGATGAGGGTATACTAAGTTTAGTCTCCGTTTGGAACATCCAAAAGGAGGCATCAAAGACCCTACAAACTATATATATTCTTGATCAGCGTCAAAAACTGAGTCGATTTAGACATGTATGTCCGTGTGTCCGTCTGATGTGTGTATTCTCACGGGCGTAAATTACGAGATATTGAGCTGAAATTTTGTACAGGCACTTTTAGTTTTTACACGCAGATCGCTATTTAAAATGGGCAAAACCGGTCAAGACCCACGCCCACAATCGACAAAAATCTATCTATCTCTCACAAAAATTTGGTACATGTATTTAATAATATTATCTTCATTGATATTTCGAAAATAGGCGCAGTTGGATGTGTCTGTACACAAAATCTTTATATTTGCCACAAAAAGTGACACATGAACATGATATTTGGTACACATATGTGTAGTTATCCCATCCACCGCTACCCCAAATTAAATTAGCGTGGTCCGTTAGTAGATACGCCCACAACCAACAAAAACCTTTATATCTTTATATCATAGATAAATGTTTGTACCTATGAGTTTGAAATTTGCTGCACATATTTATGTGCCAAAAATGGGCATGGTCTGATAAAAGAGACGTCTATACCGTTGGAATGTACAAATAAATGACTAATTACACTTTTCTTTGAAATGGAAATTTACTATACAGGAATCGAAATATATAGCCTAGTTAGAAATTTTTAAAGTTGTGCGCCAGTCAGTGGACCGATTTTGCCCATTTTTAGCAAGATACTTTAAGAATGGTGATTTTGACGAATTGCAATAGGAAATCGTAGAAAACCTCTAAGATTGGATGTACCAAATTTTAGTAGAATATCTAAATTTTTACGAATGTGAGAGTTCCAAAACAAACATTTATTATTCACACGAACACACGGACGGACAAACTTTTCTATTAATGCTGACCAAGAATATGTACACTTTTCGGGTGTGGCTTTCCTGCTTCTAGTATTTATAAACGTCTGAACAAAAGCAAAATACACGCACATCATTATGATGATGGTTATAATAAGAACCGTTTAACAAATTGTAATTAATATTGTATACTCCAGAAAGATACCGAAGCGAGTTAAACGGTTTATATTTTTTATCTGTACATGTATTTCTTGGTAGTTCTTAAGTACTTCACAAATGTAGTTCAGTTTAGGCTTATAATATGTATTATATTTATATATATGCATACTATTATGGACTTATTGAATAGGAGGATACAGCAGGTTTAGTCCACGCGAAGTTTCGCTTACATCCTCCACATAACTTAAATAACTTTTGTCAGAGACTATATTTATTGTTGATCTTTGATATCACTCTCACGCTTACTTACAGGCACGCATATATACAAAACATTTTATTGGGTTCGACTGCTTAATTTAAATAAAACTCATATATAATAATTATCAAAAAATAAAAGGCGCAATTTTATGCATGCCGTAACCACAGTTTTCTTATAAATGCATAGGACATTAAAGATTTCGTCTAACATATATTTAGCTTTTTATGTTATTTTTAATCTTATTTGCTTTCTTGTTTCTATTACTGCAAATGTTGTTGTAATATTTTCTTATTCAAGAGATTTTTATAAAATCGCATTAAAGTCATCGAAGCGAAATATCGGAAATTTACAGAGACTAAAATATCAACAGATTAAAATAAATTCAAAAATAAACATGCAATCCTTGCACACATATACACATATAAATACAATATATACTTATATTTGAGAATAAAAGAACAATGAAATATCACTAAATACTGCACTTCTTCACCTTCTTAACCATCATAAGAAAAAAACTCTTTAACTAAAAACAACTATGTCACATATAAAGTCTTACCATCCCTTAGTATTTAAACTTTCAATGTACTCAATCCAATACAAAAAGAAGCAAAATATTTCTGCTCTTAAAAATTTATTCTTTACACAAAAGCGACACAACTAAGTTGAGCTATTTATTTCATTATGGTGAACATTTCGTTCACGTCCCTTCTTATACCCTCCACTTTATTGATGAGGGTATACTAAGTTTCTTCTTCCGTTTGCAACACCAAGAAAGAGGAGTCAAAGGCCCTACAAGGTATAAATATTCTTAGTGTCCGAATGTCCGTCTGTTGTTGGTATTCTCACGGGCGTAAATTTCGAGGTATTGAGGTGAAATTTTGTACAAGCACTTTTGGTTTTTGCACGCAAATTGCTATTTAAAATGGGCAAAACTGGTCAAGACCCACAATCAAGACCCACAATCGACAAAAATCTATCTATATGCCATAAAAATTGAGCTATATATTTCAACTTGGTATTTACATCTATAAATATTACTTAGGAACTTACAATTTAGTATGCGTATCTATAGTTATCCAATCTACCGATATGGCAAAAATTAGCGTAGTTGGTTAATAGATGCGCCCACAATCGATAAAAACCTTTTTTTTTGCTACCAAAATTGCGATCCTTCCATTTCTCTCTAATGTATTTGAAAAAATCATCAAAAAACAAATATGCCATTATGTCCGCATTAACTCATTAATGGGTAACCCTCAGTCTGGATTTCGAAAAAATAGATCGTGCACTACCACCTCAATTGATGTGGCAGAAAGCATAAGGGGCAAACTGGACAATAACAACACGTTATTCCTAGTGTTACTAGACCACACTAAAACTTTTGATTCCGTTGATCAAACTAAGGAAATTTTTTAACTTTGATTCCACATCCTCACAGCTTTTTGAAACATACCTCACAAATAGGTATCAACAAGCGTTTGCCAATAATGTCTTTTCCGATGTACTTCCGATTAAGCGGGGGGTTCCGCAAGGGTCCGTTCTCGGTCCACTGCTTTTTTCAATATATGTTAATGATCTACCCAACTGCCTCAGGTGGTGCCAAGTACTTATGTACACGGACGATGTACAGATCTGCATTAGTGGACCGCCAGATAACATCATAAATACGGCAGCCAAAATTAATGACGATCTTGCCCATATTGCGAAACGGGCCTGCTCCAATGGTCCGGTTTTAAATACTGCAAAAACCAAGTGCATTGCTTTTTGCAAGAAAGGAGATTTAAAGAATATCAATATCCGTTTACTGGGGGCTGATGTGCAGATAGTCGACACGGTAAAAAACCTTGGAGTGACATTTAATAGAAAGCTTATTTGGGATAATCAAATAAATAATAACGTGGCACAAGTGTAAGGAATGCTGAGAACACTATGGCATTTACAATGGTTCACACCCTTAAATATCAGAAAACTTTTGGCCAAAGCTTACTTATATCCAAAGGATTTGAGTTGTTTGCCAATTGTGACTCCATTTCCAAACAAAAAATAAAAAAGGCTAATAATTCCATAATCAGATACGTTTTTGGGCTGAGGAGGTATGACCGCGTTTAAAGCCACACTACAACCCTGTTATCGGTAACTTTTGAGGACCTGCTTAAATGCAGAACTTTTTGTCTACTGCAAAAAATTGTAACCAAGCAGGACCCAAGTTACCTATTTAACAGACTTGAATTCTCAACGTCTAACCCAAACCATAATATTAATCCTATGCGACACATTACCTTAATGTCTGAACGACACTTTTTCATCTTCGCAATTCGATTGTGGAACTCCATTCCCGTCCGCCTACAAACGATACAGAATACCACTCGTTACAAAAAACCATATCATCATAAAATTATACTTGCAAACTAATACGTAATATTATCTAGCGCAATATAAATATATTTGCCACGCCCACTGTTGTGGAGGTGGAGGGTATTTAAGATTTGGCCTAAGCCAAATTTAGTTTTCTTACGTGTTATTTTTGAACTAGTTCGATCTCTAAATTTACTTGTTCTTACTAGCGTGAAGTTAGACCAGAACACACGGACATACATGTCCAAATCGACTCAGTTTTTGATGCTGATCAAGGATATTTACTTTGTAGGGTCTCTGACGCCTCCTTTTGTGTGTTGCAAACGGAAGAACAAACTTAGTATACCCTTATCACTGAGGTGGAGGGTATAAAAAGTAGCCAACAGTTTGACTGTCTAATATGGTGTGTGTCTGGAATATTGTGGGCTAACTTCACAGACCGAAAAGAGGACATAAAATAAAAGTTTTGGCAAAAAAAAATTAATAGAATTGAAAGAAAAATAATTTTTTATTTGTTTTTAAGAAGGCGCTATTTTTATTTATTCTATGTGTTAAATTTTGCAAGTTTTTTTACAATAGTTGTTATTAAAAATATGTAAGAGATTTTATCTGTAAGAGATTTTTAATTCCTGAATTTTTAATATATATATCGAGAACCATCTAGAATATTTTAAAATTATTCTCATGCCATTATATGGCAATCAGCTTTGAAAGGGGGTCCCCCTAAAAATTCATAAAAAATTTGTGGGCAATTTCCACTTCCTGAATTTTAAAATCCTGCATCACTTTTGGCAAAGAGTATTTTAGGGTATTTTAGGTTGGACAATTTTTAGCCGTACCTTGAAAAGTTTTATTTTTTTTTTACTGCTTTTAATTTTTCCTTTGAAAATTAAAAAAAATTTTTGTCCTATACCTACTTGTATTTTCAAAAATTTCAAAGTGATTCATATGTCAGAAATATTTTTTATTTTTTGTTTATTTATGAAATCAAAAAAAATATTTTATATGTGGGGTTCTAAAAATGGTCCGATCCTATCCATTTTCAAAAGGGTTCATTTTTGGACCAACACATTTCCTTGTACCAAATTTCATCGAAATATATCAAAAAATAATAGGACCTCATATGGGGAGGGGTTCTAGAAATGGTCCGATCCGGCCCATTTTCAATAGGGTTCTCCTTTGGGCCAATACATGTCCTCGTACCAAATTTCATGAAAATACCTCAAAAAGTGCGACCTGTAGCTTGTAGTATGCAAAAAGAAAAACGAAAAGCAGTCCAAGAACAAGAAGACCAGCGTAAAATAAAAGAAGATAAACGAACAAAATTATATGAACAAAAAGTGCTAATTTTTAAAGAAATTATAATTATTGTTATAAAACAGGTATGATTGACTTTGACGACACAAACAACATTGTTCACGATTCAACTAGAACTGATTGATGACGTACCATCTCTCACAAATGCCTATATCTCTCGTCTCCGTTATTCTATCTTTTTTATTTTTTATTTTTTTTTGCCTTTTCTTAAGCGCACATATAAATTTATAACATCCTTCCTTTTGTGACCGTGAGTGAAAGTACATCAAACTATTAATATTAGCTTAGTGCATATTGTATCATTGATCATCATCTTTGTATGAACATTATAATTTGAAATAAAACTTGATGAATATTTAAAGAAGAAAACGTTATTGATGAAGACACACGTTTACAGCTACAACTATTAGTGAAAATCTTGAAATATTTTATTTAATTTCACCATAAACTATTTACATTTACGGTCTAGCAGATTTGTACGGTTTGAATGACTTGACCGCCCATGCAATCCTCGTATTCGTGACCATCATGTTTATGATCTCCAATACCTGGTTATCGCATTTGGGAGGTGCCACATGATACAGCGGCTCCTTCTCCGCACATCCAGAGAATTGTGTCCTCATAAGTAACTCCAGGGTTTCTGTGCTGCTTTCCGTGTATTCGCCATCCTCTTTTTCCAGAAAGCTCAGCGCATTAGGAGTTTTTGAGAGAACTTTCCGAAGTCTTGCCGCTTCTATCGTGCTCTCAATCTCCTCACAGAAGGCTGCCCATTTCCTTTCTCCTGGTTTCTTTTTTGAACTCTCTGAGTTCCAGTCCTCCTCACTTCGAATCTTTATTGGTCTTTTGAAGAGCTTTCTCAAGGCGCTTCTGAGGGGCGTCAGCTTCGCTGACCACCAAAAGGGTGGTCCGCTTGCCGCCCAATTTGCTCTCAGGGCATGGCTCAAGAAAATCATTCTTCAGTACCTCGGAGACAAAAATGACCGTTTTCTCCACTTTCAATTGGACGATCTGTTTCTCCATGGAGAGCATTGACCTGATATGAGGGTGTTGAATTTGGTCCAATCAGTATTTCGAGGATTTCTAAAGTAAACGTCTGTCAAAATGAACCTCAAACAGTATCCTAAAATGAAAACGAAAACGAACATTTCTTGGACACGTGCCATTTGCTCTGCTTTATGGAGTCCGAATTTGACACAAGAGTTATATCAATAACCCTAACCCTAACCCTAACCCTATTTATGAAGGTGGGATGATTACCCCGATTGCTTAAAAGAAATATAGTAGAAATAATGTAGTCACATCCTTTCCAAGTTTGGCAACTCTGGTTTGGTTAACTCGCGCTTTTTTGGCTTGTAAATTGAATTAATTTTATCACTTTTTTATTAATTATTGAATACTTCATTGATAGTTTTATCATTTTTGGGACTTTTAAGTGATATAGTGAATAATAATTTTATTACTTTGTTATTAATCTTAAAAACATATATTCTCAATTTCTGCTGCGCAATTAATTTCGCTTTGTAAGTTTTGCATATACTTATTATACCCCCCACCTCAGTGATGAGGGTATACTAAATTTGTTCTTCCGTTTGCAACACCCAGAAGAAGGCGTCAGAGACCCTACAAAGTATATATATTCTTGATCAGCGTCAAAAACCGAGTCGATTTAGACATATACGTTCGTGTGTCCATGTGTCCGTGTGTCCGTCTGGCAATTTTAGTTTTTGAACGCAGATCGCTATTTAAAATGGGCAAAATCGGTCAAGTGCTACGCCCGCAATAGACAAAAATCTATTTATCTACCACAAAATAAAAGCTATAAACTTGAACTTTCGTATGTACATCTATGAATATTAGCTTCATCAATATGCTATAAAAGGGGCATATTCTGATTACAGACACGCCCACAATTAATAAAAATCTTTATATCTGCCACTAAAGTTGACCTAGGAACTTGACATTTGGTACGCAAATACATAGTTATCCCATCTACCGATTTGCCAAAAATGGGGGCGGTCGAATAACAGACACGCCCACAATTAAAAAAAAACATATTTAACATAAAAGTAGACTTGCATGCTAAGACATACACTATTAGAGGGCGCAATATATATATATATTTGCCACGCTCTTTCGTGTAGAGGTGGAGGGTATTTAAGATTTGGTTTAAGCCAAATTTAGTTTTCTTACCTGTTTTTGTTCTATTTTTGCTATGGCTTGTTGTATTAAGTAGTGCAAAGTAAGAGGCTCCAGTGAGAAATTTATTTCTTGATGTTTATGTGGTGATAATACCCATTTTAAGTATGCTGGGCTTACTGCATTTGTGAAAAATTCAAATGTGTTTGGTGATTCGTCCAAGAGTCTCCAATGGAATTGTATCAAATGTAAGGTATATTGTAGCGAATTGAGTGCATTTTTCAAGCAAATTAATATTTATTTTGATGAAATTGGTAATGATTTGCATAACATGTGTAATAAATTGATTCATTATAAATCGCTTATTAATACTTTTAAATATTTAGATGTGTTTACTGTTTCACCTAAACGTAAAAAAGCGTTGCCTGTTCCATCAATATCATTACCTGATTTGTCTTCGTCACAAGTTATAGTACCTATTACTAACGATAATAATAGTATTCTTTGACAATCTATTGTTTCTGATGATAAACATATTGGGTCTAATCACGATTCTCTAGGCTCTTCTGTTCGTAACAATTTGCCAACATTTATCTATTATTACTGCTTCTAAGAGTATTTACATTCCAAATCTGATCTAAAGGTCATTCCTCGCAAAAAGTCAATTTTTATTTCTGGACTTGTTATGATCATGACTCATACACGCAGAAAAGGAAAAAAAGTTAATTGCTCTAGCAGACGGATTATGACCCTATACACACACACTCCTACCTTGCACTCCGAATTTCACACGTACTATCTCATTCATACAATCAGTGTATATGTTTTCCCTGTAACTACGAACCGACAGGAAATCCTCACTTACACACAAATCCACGCACAGGTGTACCAAGTTCCATCTATTCTTTCGTCGTTGCCTCCTCAAACACCCCTACACCTGCATATTACAACACTTACCTACATGTACACCACTAGTAGTATAAAATTACAGGCTCATTTTGCCTCTAGCGTAAGACACCCTGTATTTAAATTTATAAAAATTTAATTTATATAACAAATTCACTCATTTATTTAGCATATCATTGCATGATAGGTATACATATATATGACTAAAAAGTTCAATGATTCATTTAATGTAAATTAATGTAAAATTCATTGGTTGATTTATCATATTAAATATTTCATTAAGATATTTAACAGATTATTGTAGGGTATTTATATGTGTATGAAAAGAAAAAAGAAAATTCATTGGTTGGTTTTAACATATTAGATAATTTATTAGGTATTTAACATATTGTGTAGGGTATATACGAGTATATACATGTATATAAAAGTAAAAAATTCATAGTTAATTTAGCATGTATATATATATAAAAAGAATATATATATATATATACTTACGTCAGCAAAGTTTATTGAATTATTTAATATGCTATTACAGGATATTTATAGATGGTTTATCATTTATCAAACAACAAAGATCCATCTCTCTCAACTATTGAGAAATTCAATCATCTTACACGATGCCTATCCGGCCAAGCATTGGATACAATACGTTCATTTGAAATTACTACTGAAAATTACGAAGCATTAGCGCGTTTAGCACAACGATATGATAAACCAGCAATAATTTTTATGGAACATATTGAAAACTTACATGTTTTACAATCGCTTAACACATCATTAAGTACGCAATTACGCAGTTTGGTTGATAAACCTACAGCTATATACAGCTCGCTCAAATCATTAGCTAATGAATCTGAAATTTTTCAAGCTCTCATTATACATTTGGTATGCACTAAATCCGATCCAGAAATGCAACTAAAATGGAAAGAAAGTCTTGATTATGATACGTTGCCAACATGGGATCACTTTTGTAAACATTTAGAACGTCGATGCCAATTTTTAGAATCAACCGAATACTACAACAACAAAGTGATAAAACTAAATCACAAAAAAAATTTTGCACATGTTACTCAACAATCATCAGCTTAAGTACGCCAAAAAGTATGCTTATTGTGTAAAGAAATCGATCATTTTATATTCAGCTGTCCAAAATTCAGAGCAATGACTCATGAAAATAAATTTAACAATATTAAATTGCTCAATTTATGTATAAATTGTTTGGCAGACGCGCACTTAGCTGCAAAATGTGCATCAAAAAACAGATGTAAAATTTGTAAAAAAGCACATCATACATTGTTACATCGTCCAACAACTAATAATATACATGGTTTACAATTGTCTGATTTGCCAAGTACATCACAACAGGTATCACAACCAACTCATGTTTCAGTCAATACACATATTAATTCATCAGCCCAGGTAATATTGGCAACTGCATTAATTCTGGTACGTGATTTATATAGTGAGTTTAAATTATGTCGTGCATTATTACATTCATGCTCACAAGTAAATCTATATATGACGGAAAAATTAGCAAACATTTTAAACTTATCTAAACAAAAAACATCAGTCTCAGATATTGATATTTCAAACTGGCATATACCAAATAATATTGAATTGGCCGACGTATTATTTAATAAAACAAGTGAAATTGACATACTCCTTGGTGCTGAAACATTCTTTGATATATTATTAAATGGAAAAATTAGTCTTGGACCAGAACGACCTAAATTACAAAATACTAAATTCGGATGGATAGTTTCTGGTTATAACAAAATTTCCAGCACCAAAACTTTTTTGTCGTATTCTACAACATGCAGTGATGACTCGAACCTAATCGATCAAATAAAATTATTATGGTCTTTGGAAAAAACAACACCTTCAAACTCTACTAATGAACCGGATCATGAATTTTGCGAATTGGATTTCATCAATAATACACAAAGATTACCTAATGGAAGGGTACAAGTTCGTTTACCGCTTAAGGAAGATGCTTCAGTGCTTGGTGCATCGTACAATAACGCTTTGAAACGCCTTTATTCATTAGAAAAACGCTTATCAAAAAATCCAGATTTAAAACAATAATATTCAGATTTTATGAACGAATACGAACGTCTTGTTCATATGTCAAGTTTGGTAACAGCAAGCTTAGATCAAGTTCATTACTACATACCTCATCAATGTGTTCTGAAACCATTTAGCACTACTACAAAATTACGTGTAGTATTCGATGCATCTGTTAAAACAACATCACTGAAATCATTGAACGATATTATGTACGCAGGTCCTTATTTGCAAAAGGAATTGTTATTACTCTTACTTGGATTTCGACTCTACCGGTATGCATTAACAGGTGACATTACCAAAGTGTACAAAATGATAGAAATTCATCCTGATCACAGACATTTACAGCGTATATTGTGGCGAGAAAATATTACTGACACTGTAAAAACGTATGTACTCAATAGGGTAACATATGGAATGGCAACTGTTCCATACTTGGCAATTCGAAGCATGCATTATATTGCTGATCAACATGCTAACGAACACAAACTTGATGCACAAATTGTTAAAAACTACTTTTACGTTGATGATATGATTACTGGAACAGATGATGTTGATACATTAATATCTATAAAAGCAGATACAACACAATTACTTAGAAAAACTGGATTTCGCATGTGTTGGTCGCTTTTCTAAGCATTTTCAATTTCAAATAACCGTTTGTCTAAGAATTCTAAAAACTGCGTAAAAGTTGGTGCTTCATCTCCTTCCTTTGTCAGTACCATAAAAGCATAGTGACGTTATCAAGCTTTTTCTTTAAAATATGAATGAGTATGGAGTTCCAGTGCTCTACTGGTTCATTTAACACCTTTAATGCGTTGTAGGCTTCATTTATTGAATTATAAAAATGTTTCATTTATTGAATTATAAAAATGTTAAAGATTTTTATTAATTGTGGGCGTGTCTGTAATCAGAATATGCCCATTTTTAGCATATTGATGAAGCTAATATTCATAGATGTACATACCAAATTTCAAGTTTGTAGCTCATATTTTGTGGTAGATAAATAGATTTTTGTCGATTGTGGGCGTGGCTCTTGACCGATTTTGCCCATTTTAAATAGCGATCTGCGTGAAAAACTAAAAGTGTGTGTACAAAATTTCAGCTCGATATCTCAAAATTTACGCCCGTGAGAGTGCCAACAACAGACAGACACACGGACACACGGACATACATGTCTAAATCGACTCAGTTTTTGACGCTGATCAGGAATATATATACTTTGTAGGGTCTCTGACGCCTCCTTCTGGGTGTTGCAAACGGAAGAACAAATTTAGTATACCCTCATCACTGAGGTGGAGGCTATAACAATTAAGTAGCAGTACAAAAAAAAAAAAAAAAAACTTTTCATTTATCAAAGAAAAAAAAGTAAAGTGAATAATATATGAAGTGGTGTAGCGTATTTGATGGTCGGGCTTCACCGACTATAATATTTTGACTTGTTTTTTAAATGAAAAATTTTTTATATGGGGAGGGGTTCTAAAAATGGTGCGATCCTATTCATTTTCAAAAGAGTTTATTTTTGGGCCAAAACATATCCTTGTACCAAATTTCTTCGAAATGTCTCTAAAAATGCGAGCTGTAGTTTGCGCACAAATAAACATGGACAGACAAACGGACAGACGGACATGGTTAAATCGATTCAAATTTTGATTCTGAATCGATCGGTATAACTGAAGGTGGGTGTGGCATTTTCCGTTTAGGAGCTTCAAACATCCAGACAAACTTAATATACCCTTTTCCACAGGGAGATTCTAGAACAATTGAATTTAAAGAAGGAGACAACGTTTTTATTCGTGATTATTCTGATCCTAATAAAAAAAAAAATGGCAAGAAGCCATTGTTAAAATACGACTTGGTCAACAATCATATCGTTGTATAATAACTCATAACAATAAAATAATTAAAAGGCGCACGAAACAGGAATTGCTTCTTCTCATGCGACGGAAGGAGCTACAGTTGAAGAAAATTTGTCAGTTACTGCTGATGAGTCGGAAAATCGAAATTTAATTACAATCCAAACACCAACTGAAAATGTAGGAGCAGGGAATGATGTACCAAAACATAATAAAAAACGGAATTAACGAAATCTATATGTATTGTATAAAAATAGGATTTAAGGTTATATATATGTAGATATGAATTAACATCAAAGGATGGAAATTTCCAACTTGTGGTAAGAGTTGTAGTATAGCGCCTCCTACAAGTTAAGTTGAATTATGTAATTTAGTAACTTTGTGTCATCTCTAAGATAAATGAATTATTGGGTACACATTTTTGATGATGAATAAAGAAGCTAATACATTACATTATATATTTTCCAAAGTATCCGGATTAAGAGGACGAAAAATGTTTATGAATGAATAAGATAATTCCACTCTAATGCTGAATAGTACTGTAGCCTCTATTTATTGTGTGTTAATTAAAACATGGCATTTATATTTACAAACAATGTAATTACGTAATTATGTAATTATGAATTTATGTAATTATGTAATTATGCAATTATGTAATTATGTAGTTATGTAATTTTTAATGAAAAATCAGCAGAACGAAATCTGGCAAACCAAATTGATATTACCTCTCTTTCAAAACCTCGTTCTAATAAACGGCACATAACTTATTCTGTGCTTGCGATACGTTCTTGCCTTTTCGGAAATAATACAATAAAATATGTCTGAAGTGCACGCCTTGTCCTTTCATTTTTAAATTATATAAAAACTAACAATACGTTTACATTGGCGAGATGGTTAGAGTTAACACGTTAGCTAAGTACGTGCGTTTACACTGCTTTGATATGATTACAACTCTGATATTTTATGTTATGGCGTTTATTATACCCTGCAACACCCTGTGGAAAAGGGTATATTAAGTTTGTGCGAATGTTTGTAATTCCTAAACGGCAAATGCCACAGGTCGCATTTTTGAGATATTTTGATGAAATTTGGTACAAGGACATGTATTGGCCCAAAGGGGAACCCTATTAAAAATGGACCGGATTGGACCATTTTTAGACCCCGTCCCCATATGAGGTCCTATTATTTTTTGAGATATTTCGATGAAATTTGATACGCGGAAAAGCATTGACCCAAAAATAAACTCTTTTAAAAATGGACCGGATTGAACCATTTTTAGAACCCCTCCTAATATGATATCCTATTATTTTTGAGATATTTCGATGAAATTTGATATGCGGAAAAGCATTGACCCAAAAATTAACTCTTTTGAATATGGACCGGATGGAATCATTTTTAGAACCCCTCCCTATATAATTTTTTTTTTTTTGATATTATAAACAAACAAAGAATAAAAGAAAAATTCTGACTTATGTATCATTTTGAAATTTTTGAAAATATAAGTAGGTATAGAAAAATAAAATTTTTCATTTATCAAAGGAAAAAATTAAATTTAATATTATAATATATCAAGTGGTGTAGGGTATGTGATGGTCGGGCTTGACCGACTATAATATTTTCACTTGTTTCTTTTATAAAAATGGAAAATATTTTAACACAATTTTGTATACAATTGCTAATAAAAATGTTGGTCTTAGCAATATTGATTAGCAAAAAATATATTAAAATTGTACAAAAAATAGTTGAAAAAACGGACAAAATTGAATATAAGAAGTATGTGTGTGACATATTAGAGAAGTTTTATCGTAAAGAGTTGTATTTTTAGGTACTTTTTCAGAGTTGCATTGAAATTTAAGGTCGTTAACTACGTGATTTATTACGTAACTTTTGAAACTATTGTCTTAGTTGCGATGGTGGTTGTCGATGATAGTTTTAATTTCATTCATATAAGAATGACAGAAATTTGACGTAATTTGGGTAGATTACAAGTACAGGGCCAAAAAGAAGTTAAGCTTCAATAAATTGGGCCTGAAGAAAACTGGAGGAGGACCGCCGGAGGAAATTCCACTTACTGTTGGTGAGAAAAAATTCTCATTGCTGTGTCTTCATTACTTTGTTCCAGTGTAGTTGACATGAAGTTATCCAACGATATTGAATTTATATGTGTTGCTGTTAATTTACTCGACATTATATGTTTCTTGTTCCTACATTCCACCTCATGCATCCGTGCCTTACTCTTCAAATTATGTTTGCGCCATAAAAAGCATCACCTCTTTATTAAAAATAGGGGATGCCGTCCTTATCTTTGGTGATTTCAACTTACCATCAATCTCATGGATTAGAGCTGAAGATGACATATATATGCTTCCTATAACTAACGTTACTTTGACAAGCGGATTATTAAATGAATTATCAGAATTGAATTGAATCAATTAAACAACATTAAGAACTGTTTAAACAGAACACTTGACTTGGTTTTTTCTAACGTTACCACGAATTATTCTTTTAAACAGTGTCTCCCAATTGTTTGCCCAGAAGATAAATTTCATCCAACAGTATCATTGTAAATAGATTTACATTCCACTTCCATTAAAAAAAACTCAACTAAATGCTATCGCTATAATTTTAAAGTCACAAATTATACTAAATTAAACATTTTACTTTACATTTTACTGGCATAAATTGGTCATTTATCCCGGATGAATCGTCAACGCTCTCGGATGCAGGTCTAGAATAGATAATTGTTATGGTCTGTGGGGTATTAAATGGTGGGGTTTGACCGAATATAACATTTTTAACCTGTTTTAATAATCATTTTGAAAGACACTCAGAACAATAAAGAGATACACATATTTTTAGATTCATTTTTGCCTAAAAATTTCTCACATATACCTATGCGTAGAAAGCGCACCATTTGAAGATTTTACTTTTAACTATTTTACTCGTGTATGGAACATTATTCCTGCAGCTTTTCCTGCAATTTAATTTGTAAACATACACTACAATTACTATCTCTAAATTAGTCGCTCTCTACGTCAAATAAAGTTTTATATAAACAGTTTTTTTATAAACACTATAAACACACAATTTTAACAAACTTATGTGTGGAGTATAAAAAAATTTCAAATTTTATACCTATTTAAAAATTGTTATAATACAGATTATACTTTCGTCCTTTTTTATTTATTCATACACTAACATACAATACGACAATTTTTGATTTAATTTCTGTAGTGTAATTCAGTATCAAAAATAATAATATATTTAAATGTAAAAAGTATAAAATAAATTTGACTTGTATTATCAGAAGGAAAAGTTTGTTCTACTCATATTGCAACCGATACCAAAGTAAAATTAACATTTGTTTACATTCTTAGGATAAGAGGACAATATTGTTACATACATATTAATGCGTATATAAATTTTTCATATTAAATTAAACAAATAGGATTTCGCTCTATTCGCCCTAATCATTACTTGTGATATTGTGCTCTTCTATGTGTTTGCTCTCCGGATACAAGTTCGTAATACCCTCACAATCGCTAACGAATTCCACGTGAGTGAAAGGAAAATGTCCGCGTTTCCCGTTTAATTCGCCTTCCCATTGACCATTAATATTCACTTTTATTACCTAAAGTATTTAAATAATTTAGTTTGATTTTTACATTTTTAGTGTTATTATATTTTTACCTTAATTGTATCCCCTAACTCTAATTTCAAAGCTGTTTTGTCGTACGCATTCGGGACGCGGGATTTCTTTACACGTGCATATGCGGGCAATTTACGCTGAAATATATATTTTTTCGGCACATATAATTGGAATAATTCAACATTAAAAACTCACATATAAATTGCTTTTACTCATTCTTAAGCTGCTTTTTTCATTCAGATGAATATTGTCTCTTTCTTTCTCAATACAAATACTAGATGCAACTTCACTACATTCTGTTTTTTTCTCTCTTCTTCTATCTCTTAGCAATGATGATCGTTCATTTTTTATTATATTCCCTTCATACTCCAATTTTAGGTCATACTTTTCTACATAGGGTACAGGTATTTGCCCAACTTTTCCACAAGAATTTTTTGCTGTCCACCATTGATCTTCATCTTTACGTACTATAAACAAAACTTCTCCGCGGCGAAAAGCCAGATCGTCGTGATCCTGAGGTTTATGGTTTTTAAAAAGTGCATCAATACATGCATATTCATATAAATAAATATTGGTTTAGTGGTTATTGAGATTTAAAGAATATATACAATATAAAAGTAAAATAATACGAGACTCTAATAGTGTAATACGTACACTAATTAGAGAGCGTAATCATCGTGAGAGTTATACAAACACATGGACGATATTTATCTGACACAAAAACTGACCTATAAACTTGAAATTTAATACGTATATTTTTAAATATTAGCTTCATCGATATGTCAAAAATGGACGTATTTGGATTACAGACACACCCACAATTAATAAACATCTTTATATCTGCCACAAAAGTTGACCTATGAACTTGAAATTTGGTACGCGTATACTTAGTTATCCCATTGAATGATGTGCCAAAAATGGACGTGGTCGGATAATAGACACGCCCATAATTTACAAAAAAAAAACCATATTCAACGTAAAAGTAGACTTGCATGCTGATACGTAAGACATACGCTATTAGAGGGCGAAATATATATATATATATTTGCCACGCCCACCGTTGGTGAGTATTAAAGATTTGGCTTAAGACAAATTTAGTTTTCTTCCTTGTTTTTAATTGTGCGGGTGTGTTATATGTTGGGATAATTGTAAATATGTGAACCAAATTTCAACATCATAGCTCAATTTTTGTGGCAGATAAATAAATTTATGTCGTGGCTCTTGACCAACTTTAACCAGTTTAATGTAAATGCAGAAATTAGACTTGTCTGCCCAAAATTTTAGCTCAATATTTTAAAATTTACGTCTTTTAGAATGCCAATAACAGACAGACACACGGACATGCAGATACATTATAGATGCATATTTAAGAATGAGTCTAACAAATTCTTTCCATCATTTTTTTATAAAACCTAAATTTCCTGTGGCTTTGACAATACATTTTCAAGAACTTCAGCATCAATACCTAGTTAATACCTAGTTAAAATGGGGTAATTTTTGTAAAATGATACTTTCTTACGTTTTCTTAAGATTTAAAGACATACGATTTGTGTAAAAGTTAAGCTTCATTTTCTCTACGTAATTACTGGAAATATATATGAACACTTTGTGCATATATACTTTGTATAAATAAATAAATCAATTAGTTTTTGATGTCTTTGTTAATATTTTTATTATTTGTTAATCAAAATGGAAAAATAAATATTCACTTCCAACTTATTGTTCAACAAAAGAAGTTTTTATATAAGCAAACTATAAGAGTAATTAGAGAATATATATTTTATTAACATTAACAAATATATTTCTCCGATTTCTGACTTTATTTACATCTCTGCTAAAACCAAAATAATTACCCTTACTCGAGGGACATATAACGAAATCGATGTTTTTAAAAATTTCTAAAAGTAGAAAATACTACTATTAATATTCAGAAAAATAAATGTTCAATTCCTGTCCTTTAACCAGATTTTTATTTGGTATGGGTACAGTTTACCTTACTATAAAGATTTTTAATAGCAGTACTAGATAGTGTCATATAAAAGTTCAGTCACATACAAATAGATAAAGCAAAAATATCAGGAAAAAAAGAAACATCTAGTAATTTATTTCGAAAGTTGCATCAATTGATTGATGCAAGGTTCAAAAATGCCATAAAAATTTCATTTTACAGTTTTTTTTCGATAAAGGCGAAAACGTAAGGCAGGCGGCTGAAAATGTGAATAGTCTTTATGGTCCTGATACTGTAACAGCCAATCACGCGCAATTCAGGTTTCGTCGATTCCGTTCCGATGTCAAAGGTGCACCACGCACTGGAAGGCCAATTGTCGAAAATGTCAATAAAATCATGAAAATTGTCGAGTCCGACCGTCATGTAAACACTGCCTCGATTGATCAAGAGCTAAAGATTGCACAAGAAACCGTTTGGAACCATTTGAATAAGGCTGGATATAAAAAAAGCTCGATGTGTGGGTGTCACACGAGTTGACGCAAAAAAACCTCATAGACTGAATTTCCATCTGCGATTCACTGCGGAATCGCGACAAAATCGACCCATTTCTAAAACTGGGGTTGAAAAGTGGATCACTTACGATAGCCAAACCAGGTTTTGCTGTGTGTTTGGTTGGTGGGATTGGCAGGGAATTATCTACTATGAGCTGCTCCCCTACGGCAAAACTCTTAAGTCGGAACTGTACTGTCAACAATTGGACCGTCTGAAGGAAGCAACCGCCCAGAAGCGGCCAGCTTTGGCCAATAAGAGAGGAATTGTGTTCCATAAGGACAACGCGAGGCCACACACAAAGATAGTGACTCGCCAGAAGCTCAGGGAGCTTGGTTGGGAGGTTGTTATGCATCCACCTTATAGTCCGGACTTGGCACTGTTCCTGTCCATGGCGAACAATTCATTCTAACTATCGTAATTAAAGCCTTCATTTTCATGCAAAAATAATGAATTTCTTTTTACTACATCTAGTATATTGCGCACTCTAATAGTGTATGTATTACGTATCAGCTTGCAAGTGTAGTTTTATAGTGAATATGGTTTTTTGAAAATTGTAGGCGTGTCTGTTATTCGATTATACCCATTTTTGGCACATCGTGGGATGGGATGACTATAAATATATGCACCACATATCAAGTTCAAAGTTCAACTTTTGTTGCAGATAAATAGATTTTTGTCGATTGTGGACGTGTCCATTCGTCCGCCCATCATCGACACATCTATGAATGGGATAACTATAAATATGAGAATGAAATTTCAAGTTCATAGACCATTTTTTGTGTTAAATATAAATAGGGTTTTGCGTGCAAAAATTAAAAATGCCTGTACAAAATTTCAGATTAATATATCAAAATTTAAGCCCGTGAGAATGCCAAGAACAGACGGACACACAGACATACATATCTACGTTAGCAAGAATTATGCCCAACACGAAGGGTCCTAGGTCCTTTAAAAGGAAAGTTCTTATGGAGGTAATAAAAGGCATTATACTATATGCAGCAAGTATATGGGCTAGTGCCATGAAATATAAAACAAGGCTGCTCTTGAACCATTCTATAGACTGGCCTGCCTGAGAGAGTATGTTACGCCTTCCGCACTGTTTCGGATGAAGCGGCATGTGTTATTGGAGTAATGATACCGATCACTCTACTTAGTAAAGAGAATAGCATATACAGCATTACTCCTGATCTAGCTGTAGATTAGCTCTTGCCTCAGCCAGACAGGTAACTTTCATACAATCGCAAACTAAATGGACTAAGGGGCATTCACTGCGTGCAAGAATTGGCATAGGAAGAGTCTCACAAGGGCGCCAAAAATGAGTTCGACCAACTAAGCTTTAATACCTTCTATGTAAGCCTCTAGATATCCAGGTAGTATTAGAGGTAATATGTCAACCCATCTTTCTTTTTGGTGACATTTATTGTCCTCTTAAGTATTTTGTGTCAACATTCAATGATGTCAATTGCAGCGGGGTAATGTGCTGTTGTTTTAAAGTTGATGATGCTATGCAGTTAATTGAAATCGCTGGAAAAAAAGGATACAAATTATGGTCGGTGCTAATTCGTAAGATTGTGCCAAAACGTAAAATTCAATTAAAGAAAAAGTAAGTACGTTTTCAGGGGGATAAGTAAGAGTAATGGGCCTATTATATCTATGTTAATAAGTTCAAAACGTTGATCAGTTAAATTATACGTTGTAATGGGCACTCGATTTTGCCTCAAAATTTTGGCTTTTTGGCATCATGTTTCTAAATAACGTTGTTATTATTGGCTACACAAATCTGTCTGTGATCAACTTTTTTGTTTTTCGTACACCAGTTGCAGCTTTGCTTCATGGTTCTGTAAGCCATGGTCGTGCTTTACCCTTACTGATGTCGCACATTACTAGTAAATTGGCTCAGAAAATACAAATAAAGTATTTGAGGAGGTCTTCCCCTTTTAGCGCAAATGATAACTGTAATTGTCTGTGAACCGTATAAATATAAAATTTTTGGCCTTCCAGCATATACCTGAAGTAATTTACAGTTTTGTGCGCTGCGAGCAATTTAATATTTTTTTTTTTTTGTGCTGTTGAAAGGCGTTCAGAATAGTAATATTGTTACCAGTCATTACCATTTCGTTGTTGAAACATTGCACCAATTGCACTATTAAATATAAATATAACTGCTATGGGCCGCCACATTTAGGAATAACCAAAAGTGTGCCCTTACTTGACGCATTTTACATTGTTAAACGCTTCGACTGTTCCACTACAACAATCAATTTTTAATTTATCACGTTGTTACCTTTCGTCTATTCGCATAAGATACGTTGGTATTCTGCAGCTTTAAGTAAAAATACGAAAAATGTTAATCATTCCCAAAACTGTCTAAGATTGAACTCACGTCTATAATTGAACACTTCGGGTAATTTGTACTCTTTTACACGATCCGGCGGTGGGCGTATTCCTTCTTACATAGTACATGACCGAAATAGGTGGCCCCTTTGTTATAATATGATAAAATAGTCTGTACTTTGGAACAAGAAACCAAGTTCTTGGTCTCTAAAAGAATGTCGTGGAAGGGAATTAATAACTGAATTGTTTGATACATCACATATAATATTGGAAACAAGGGGAAATATTCTTTAAACTATCCAACTCTTTTCCTTGGCGTTAATTGATACTGATGTTGTACAGTGCTAAAAAGTGGTCACCGAGGCTAGGATACGTTCGCTATGATGACCTTCCACGTGTACGGTCTATGCCTAAGTTGAGTTTTAGGATTTTCCCCGTTGGTCTAGCTTATCTCGGCGTCAGTGTCAACTAAAAATTTAATCTTAGTTTCTATCGGTAACAAAAGTTGACGTTTTGGGTTCGATCGGACCGTTTCGGGCGAGAGACAATTTAAAATTTCGCGCATTGTGGGCGACATTTTTTTGAAATTGTCGTTAAACATACGATGACACCAGCATAATCCGTTTTGCACTAATGTGAATCGGCACCACCAAGATTTCTATCTAACTCTGGATATCAATCCAAAATCGGCACTTTTAAAGCATTGAAACCAATCGAAAAACTGTGTTTTCTCAAGAGCATGTTTGTCAAACAATGACTTGTAGACTGCAGTTTTCTTTACAAAAAAGTGACTCAGCAAAACATCCAACAAATGCTGTTTTTCACCAATTTTCCATGATTGTTTTAACAATAGATGTCAATATTTGTCAAATTCAAATCAAATCAAACAAAATGACATGTACATTTGCTACAGCGCATATACATCTATATATTAACATCTAGTGTTAAATTCCGATTTTTAAGTTACAGACCCATCGTTTATTTCAGCACCGGCTAGCTGTCTCATTTCTTTTAGCAGCTATCATAGTTACATTTTACATGTCATTTTACTGCTTTACAGTAGCCAAATTATGGTTCGCTACAATTCTTAGATTTCATGCAAAACTTTCCTGCTTTTACCGCTAATTCCAAGACCGTCCATTTCAATTTTTATGGTCTGTCGTCGGGGCCACGTCCACAATCGACAAATATATATCTATATTCTACAAAAATTTAGCAATGAAGTTGGATTTTGGTAACGTATTATAATTACGCCGTTCATCTACGTGCCAAAAATGAGCGTGTAGACTTGCAAGCTGATATGCCATGCATACACTAATAGAGGACGTAATCATGTACCTGCTGCACCTGTTCATATATGTATATAAAGAATTGCGATTTTTACCATATGAAGAGTTCCTTTATAAAAGACATTATATGAGGAGAAATACAAAAAATTGTCCAATTCTTTCCATTTTCAATAGGCTTACTTTTTGGCCGAGAACATTTCATAAAATTTATCTCAAAAAATGAGACCTATAAGTTGTATACAAGTAAAGACTCCAGACAGACAATTAGCAGACGGACTTGGTTAAATCAGTTTAAAAAGTTCCTCTCTTCTGCATTTGTTTAAAAACAATAATTCACATTTTAGTTCAATTTTCTTCTTATATATTTTGATTCGTGCAAAAAATTGGTTTCAACGAATGACACAATAATCCGTCTAACAGCATTACATTTTTTTCAATTTTATTTAAACTTAATGAAATTAACTACAACATCTTAGTACTTGCAACGGTACAGAACAAATCAGCAAGTGCTTATGATTTTCCTATCTTTTCTTTGGAATTTATTTCTTATTTCTTATCGATTTTTTTTCTCTTTTACTTTTATATATATTTAGTTTAATAATATATTTTTGATTTTTTTTTTTTTTATAATAATTTATTTAATTTAATTTAATTCAATTTTTTTTTTGTAACGGTTTTGCTTTACCAATTTAGTATAAGGTATTAGCTTGGTAGTTGAGTTCATTTTTTTTTTTTATAAAAAAATGAATAAATATGATTATTAAGCAAACTAATATTAAAATTATTGAATATTTAATGTTATATCGACTTTTCTACAATCCTGGGCGACAGCGGAGCGACTCTGAACCTTCATGTGGCAGAAAATATGTAACCTATATATTATATATGTTGTTTGATGCAAAATTTAGCATTTTAGTAGTGCTATATAATAAAAAAAAACTCATTCTCCTAAGATCTACCATTTAACAAATATTTGGCAAAAAGTAGCCCTCGTGAAGGTAATAAAACTACTTACTCGATTTTTAGACCTCGAATGTTTAGAAATTTCTGCTTTTCTTCTAACGTAATCGTTTTTAAAAACGATTCCAAAATTTATTTCAGCACAAATTTAAAGAATCCCTATACTCTCCACTTAATGAGAGGGTATAGCAAGTGTGCTATTCAATTGCAAAACCAAGAAACTAAATATATACATTCTGGACCAGCATATAAGTCGATTTAAACATGTCCCTCCGTATACCTGCCTGTTGTAGGAACGCTCACGATCGTAAATTTTGATAAAATTTAGTACACATATTTCTAATATCTATCCGTAACGTTTCTTTTTAATTTAAGCAAAATCCGTCAAGTTCCGTGCCCACAAATAACGAAAATCTCTCATTGCCACAAAATGTACTTATGAAAAATTATGCGCATATTTAAAATTAGTACATCTGTCGATTTGACAAAAATGTGCATGGGCGAAAAGCAGACATAATTGTTTTAAATTATTTTTAACAAATACTTATAAATTAAATATTCAAAACAGAGTAAAATACATGTTGAATATATATATGATTCTTCTAAACTAATTCTTGTATATCTTAAACTTAATAGATTTTAAAACATAAAAAAGTTGGTGCTATCCATTATTGTGTTTAAAGTTAGGGATAGCACAAAATTGTCTAGTTCTATTTCAGTTAATCTTACCGTTGCTTCTCTGCGGATGCATTTCCTGATAATTTGAAAAAATACATAATATCCTGTGTTCACAAGCATAAAAATATGCTTATTTTAATTAAATTTCTCTCAGGCAAAAAAAGTGCACAAGTTTAAAATTAATGGATAAATGTGGATATATTGCATGTTTATTCTAACTTGTCAGTGTACTTAAAACACATAGTCTTATTACGTGAAATATTCGCTACTTTAAATTCTGTGGATACAATATTTCTGGGGATTTTGACGAGGATGTTGGTCACGTAATGCCTTTTTTACTTCTATTAATTAAAATATATTTACCACGGTATGTATATGGTTACTCTACAACCAAAATGCATCCTTGTCTAATCTAATAAAACTAGCAGCTATATTAATGTTTGCTAATAACGCTAGACCTTTGGAACGTAATTGTTGAGCAATGCCCCGACGAAGAAGCGGCAAAAAACGTTTAGATAAATAATGATCAAAAAGCGCTGGCCAATATTACGCTGTCAGTTAAGCCAATGAGTTAATACACTTTAAAGATTACACATCAGCTGTGCTGAAAAGTTTTCATCCCAGATAAACGAATTTGCATCTGGCGTTGAAGATTTAAAACGAATAGGTATTATTTTGAATGACGACTTGCTTTCCATCATGCTTTTGAGCAGTTTACACGATGAATTGTCGATGCAATGGAGAGTCGTAACGACTTGCCAAATTTGAAGAGTTTAGTACCTAAAATATTAGAAGAAGAATTGTCTAATTCTTCTTGGAGTATGTGATGATTAAAATTAATAATGTGTGGATCTTACATGGCGGTGCCACATCACATATGTCTAATGATATTAGTTTGTTCTAAAAGATTGAAAAGCGTTGTAAGAAAATTTTATTGGCATCGGGCGAAAATATAAACGCAGAAAGTATTGGGTAAATTGAATTAAAATCTGAATATGTGAATATAACTTTAAAAGATGTGTGGTATATACAGCAGTTGCACTCAGACACAGTGTCTATTAACAAAATAGTTAATGCTGGCTGCTCTATTATTTTTGAAAAAAACGAAGCGACAGCAAAATAGAATAGATAGAATAGACACAGAAGTTTGGCGCAAAAGGTACGGGCATTTGAATAAAAACGATATGTTGGTTGCGGCTCCAAATATTGATATTGTATTAGATGTTATAAAAAACTTGAGTAAGTCAGTAGAAACTATAGATCTTGGATCAGTGTACTCTTACTTGGGTATTGAAATATCCAGATTTGGTTTAAAAGGGGACATAACTATACATCAAATGAGCTACACTGAAGAACTTTTATAGAGATTCAATATGTGAAATTGTAAATCAGCACCAACACCATGGGCAACTGGAACAATTTTGAAAAAATGTAACAAAGAAGTATGTACTGAGTTAAATGAAAGAATGAGTTGAATAAAAATTAAAAATCCAGGCTAGGCGCGGTATTTTTATGTTTATTGTTTATTGTTTATTGTTTATTGTTTATTGTTTATTGTTTATTGTTTATTGTTTATTGTTTATTGTTTATTGTTTATTGTTTATTGTTTATTGTTTAATGTTTATTTTATGCTACAATATACTTTAGCAACTTAAGAACTAGTAAACAGGTGGTGCAAAAAAGTATTAAGAATAAAATTATAAGAATTTAAACCGCAGCAACCGCAACAACAACAACAACAACAACAACAACAACAAGAGCAGAGCAAAAGCAGCACCAAAAAAATATATATAAAATATTATAAAAAAAATTTACAAAATATCTTAAACTAATAATAATAATAAAATTTTTCAAAAGGAACTATAAAGATTTAGCCTTAACAAAAATAAAAATAATAAGATAACAACATAAATTAAGCAGGTTATATTAATATATAATACGGAGCGTATCATATGAACCATGGAACACAGTGATACGCCCCATGGTAGATGATAAAATGAACATGTCACACATATTGTATATGTACATGAATATATATATGCTTACTGAGAAAAAAGCAGTCCATCTGGCATCAATTGCGTAAAACTATTGTTATACCCTCCACCTCAGTGATGAGGGTATACTAAGTTTGTTCTACCAATTCCAACACACAGAAGGAGGCGTCAAAGACCATACAAACTATATATATTCTTGATCAGCGTCAAAAACTGAGTACACTTAGACATGTATGTCCGTGTGTTTGTCTGTTGTTGGCACTCTCACGGGCGTAAATTTTGAGATATTGAGCTGAAATTTTGTACAGGCACTTTTAGTTTATGCACGCAGATCGCTATTTAAAATGGGCAAAATCGGACCAAACCCACGCCCACAATCAACAAAAATCTATTTATCTATCACAAAATATGAACTATAAACTTGAAATTTGGTATATACATCTATGAATATTAGCTTCATCGGCATGCCAAAAATGGGCGTATTCGGATTACAGACACGCCCAAAATTAGTAAAAATCGTTATATCTGCCACAAAAGACGACCTAGGAACTTTGGTACGCATATACATAGTTATCCCATCTACCGATGTGCCAAAAATGGGCGCGGTCGGATAACAGACACGCCCACAATTTAAAAAAACCACATTTAACGTAAAAGTAGACTTGTATGCTGATACGTAATATGTACACTATTAGAAGGCGCAATATATATATATATTTATCACGCCCATTCTTGTAAAGGTGAAGGGTATTTAAGATTTGGTTTAAATCAAAATTTAGTTTTCTTACTTGTTTTTATACTATTAATAGAATAGGACAGATCAAACAGGACATAATTATCATTTACCATTTTACACATAACGCGAAATGGATTGTGAAGCTGATAGTTAGTACGGTAGTAACAGAGATTTAAGGGAACAGTGCCTAGAGAAACGAGTAGGAATATTGAAAGAAATTTGAGGGGAGTCAACTTCACCTGTCTCTTCTCGAGAGTTGGTAACCCAATGAGTAATAATCTATCCTTATGCGGTGGTAAGGCTAAATGAGGATTCCAACCCAAACTACGGAGGGCAAACAGTAAAAAAATTTTCTGAACCGACTCAATAAGGTTAACAACATATACCCTATAACTCGGTAGCCATACCACAGCTTAATACTCAAGTATAGGTCTGACAAGGGAAACAAACAGGCTTTTAGTAACATAGGGGTCATTGCATTCCTTGGACCACCTCTTTACAAAGTTCAGCATTGATTTAGCTCCGTTGACCGATGATTTAATATGGATATTGAATCTAAGCTTTGAATCTAAAATAATGAATAAGAATAAGGGGACCAAGGTGACTACCCTGAGGGACACCCGAAGAAACAGAAATACTACGAGACAAACAGGATTTAAAACATACTCTTTGAGTACGACCAGTAAAATGTTATGTTATGTTACATATTATATAAACATAAAAGAGTAACGGACTTGCTCCCGGCCCTAACATAAGTACTAAAGCTAAAGGTGTACTTAAACTAGGGTGTGCCTTACGACTAAATTTAATGAAAAAAGAGGAAAAAAGTAATAATAAAAACAAAATAGAAAAGTTCGGTTAAGACCGAAGCTTAAATACCCTCCACCTTTAATAACCCTCTAAAAAATATGTTCCAATTGCATTAAATTGTTGCATATATATTATTATTCAGGTCACTCGTTTGCGTTATTCAATCACGCCCATTTTTGGCACAGTATTGGACAACGGTACCACTTATATATATACCAAATTTCAACTTGATAGGCATAATATTGTGCGATATATAATTTTTTAAAGATACATTTTTTTCGAGGTATGTTGAGATTTTTGTTTATTGTGGGCGTGTTTCTTAACCGATTGTGCCAAATTTCAATACAGAACAGCGAAATTGAACTAAGAATACGAATGCAAAGTTTTAATTTGATATCTCAAAAATTACTACCGTGAGAGTGCCAACAACAGACGGACACACGGACGGACATGTCTCAAACGATTTCTCTTTTCATGCTGATTAAAAATTTTATTTCCTCAATTCTAACTTTTATTTCCTCAATTCTAACTTGGTAACTTGGTAATTTTGACTGAGTTGGATGAACTGATTAGTGCGTATATTAAGGCTTACCATTCCATCGAAATCAAATTTTGTAATAACCACTTCTGGTTTTTTTGGTACCGGCTTCCTTAACGGAGTTGTATCCAAGTAATGTAAGGTATAAAAGGCTAATAAATTTGGTAAATTTTCAAAATTTTGGTCACCAATGCGATAAAAGAATTCATTATTATTTTTTGACACCTTGTTGATGATATAATTGCTGACTTTAGTGTCCTCGCTGTATAAAAAGAAAATTATAAATCATTTTCAACTTAAGTTACGTATGATTTTTACTCGTACCGTACGCATAAAACATAATCACCCGCAATTGAATTACTATCTCTGACCAAAAATATACCAGCACTTTGTTCCATTAAAATTTTTGTAGCTTCGTCTCGTGACATTGCACCAAAATACCAGCAACGTTCGTCGGAAACATTAAAAGTATCCATGCGCTTTGTAATTTCATAAATATTACCGCAGTAAAAGCTAAAATCTTTAAAACATAATTTTTGCAAATTAAATATATAAATATAAAACAAAACACTGTAATAAACTAAATTTGGCTTAGGCCAAATCTAGTATATCTTCCGCATAACATTTATACTGTAGGCGTGGAAGATATATTTTTCTGGCGTATTAATACTTGTTAAATTTCAACTTAAATATCGGATTTTACGACCTTAGTGTCAACACCGCCTCTTCATGTGTTTCCCCCACACTAAAACTACAGTAGATCGTATACTTTATATTGTCCCGTATTTTTAATAATGCTTGCTGAAGAAATTTATAATTACTTTCAGTATCAACACATGAACCTAAAATTTATATATAGACAATAGCCAATTTGTTGGAAACAGGTTTCATTTAATTACACACTATTTGTATTAAACAAGAATTAACACTCATAAGAATTTGCCTAAAAATTATTAAGATTCCTTTATACAATCTATAAATTGCTTTCATTATTAATTCAATTGCTATATGCGTGAAGTTACTATAGTTCTATAAAAATGTTCCGTTGGATAATTCGTGGGCGCAAAGAGAAAAATTTTCAACATAACAATTAGCGTGAAGTAGTAAAACGGAACAAAACGAGATATAAACCATAAATAGAAAACCAAAACAAAGTAAGCACATATACGTAAAGTAAAAAAGCTATATTTGGCTGAGGCCATATAATGAATACTTACCATCGTTACGTACTGAGGAGTAATAATATTTCTTATGTACTTTATATCTTTTTAATTAAAAATTGCTCCATTTGCGTATAAAAATTTCCAAATGACTATATTGCTACAGAACACACAGAACGCGAACAAACTGACAAGCTATTCAGTATTCGATGCTGATTAATATATATAGACTTGTATTTAAAGTTTAAATTTAAGTTTATTGAGACTTTCTTTAACAGCATAAGATAGGAGGACCTAAAACTATAGAGTTTTAAATTAGAATGAATATTAAAATGTATGAGCTTTACGCCTAAATTGACATTGTCTATCGTATAAAGATTCAGTTTCTACAATAGCTACGTCATTTCGGCTGTAGGGATGAAACTCGTCTAGCTAGGATGGTGTTCGACAGGAAATCGGAAGGACGTCGCACAAGAGATGATGTACAAAAATAAATTATCGGAAATCGGAAGGACGTCGTACAAGAGACAGACTGAAACAATAGAGGAGGGAGCAAGTGTTTGGTGCCTTGCAAACACTTGGTGTACAAAAATAAATTATTACCATAAAAAATATTTTATATATTTATATTAATATATATTTATTTATTCGTTTTAATAATAATAGCTCTAATATGCATATATAATTGTGTAATTTGTTTTTTCTTCTTCTTCTATATGGGTTTTATTTCTCGTTGTAACTCTATACGATTAACAAAGGTTTTTGTAAAAATAACTTACTGAAGTGAAGCAAGTAAAAGAGGGTTATATTAAGTGAATATTATATTTACAATACCCACTATGGTGGAAATCTTTTTTAATTTTAATAAATTTTATTTTAAGTTTTTGAAAATTTTCGTTTTTCTATTCTGACATCAAAATCAAAGGTAAAATGATTTAAATTATTTTACAATTTAAAATAAGTATACGAAGTTGGCCAGACCAATTTGCCCTTCACCCACCATCATTAACCTCTTCCAAATAGTAAGGAAATAATATTTCTATTTTCTATTAATAAATGCGCTAATTTAGGCATGTAAATAGCAAAAATAGCTACGCCCAAAATTTTCGTATCTTATGCGAAAATACAGTTGAAAATACTACAACACTTCTTGGAAACAGTTTTTCACAGGGTTATTAAATATTTCATAACAACGTAAGTAAAAAATTATAACTGTGTGTCCGCACGTTAACTGATCACACCCATTTTCAGTTTGTTCCGAACATAAAGAAGGGTCAAATTTTATATGGGATCACATAATAGGATCATAGGATATAAACGATAAATATTCTAAATAAACCTCTAAAACTAACATCCATAAAAACCAAAAACTATACGTTTTCGAAAATTGTAGGAAGGTCCACGGATCGATTGAATCCAATTTCAACATCAAGGTGCCTAGGGATAAAGGAGTAATATGTACCAAATTTCAGGTCTACAGGTCTTATGGTTATGGTGTAATACGAAAATAACTTCCAAGTAGAATTAGAGGATGTCAGAAGAGGCGTGGTCCATTATTAATAATTAAATATAAAGAATACTACTATGAATAGGTCTGCCAAATTTTATGACATTTGGCTTAGTAGTTCAAGATTAATGCGAAATATTACAAAAGGATGCAAATTTTGACATAAGCAAAAACACACGAAAGTGTGTGTATTACTTATATTAATCATGCATTATAAAATTATTCTACTTAAAATGGTAACGTATTTTTTTTTTAATACATCTTCCGAACATTGGTCCAATTCTATTCTCTAACCCGATTTTAACTATTTACAATAAGAAATCACAAAAAAATCCAAAAATTACGTATACCAAATTTCAGCACAATATCTAAATTTTTGCTGTCGTGAGGTTTCCTAAAAAATGTGTAGAAGTTCACACGCACACACGGTCGCCCAGATGTACTGAATCGACTTTTCTATTGAAGCTGATTAAAAAAATATATATTTTAGGACTTTCGCTTGCCCTTTTGTGGTACTTACAAATTTTTGAACAAATACAACATACCCACATATTTTCTTCTTCTTTGGACGGTCTTGGCGATCCAACAACTGAAGAAACGCTGCAAAGTGGCGTAAAAGCTCACCGCATACATATGGTATTTTTATACCCTCCACCTCAGTGATGAAGGTAAACTAAGTTTGTTCTTCCGTTTGCAATACCCAGAAGGAAGCGTCAGAGACCCTACAAAGTATTCTTGATCAGCATCAAAAACTGAGTCGATTCAGATGTGTATGTCCGTGTGTCCGTCTGTTGTTGGCACTCTCATGGGCGTAAATTTTGAGATATTGAGCTGAAATTTTGTACAGGCACTTGTAGTTTTTGCACGCAGATTGCTATTTAAAACGATCCACGCCCACAATCGACAAAAATCTATTTATCTACCACAAAATATGAGCTATAAACTTGAAATTTGCTATGTAAAAGTATAAATATAAGCTTCGTCGATGTTCTAAAAATTGGCGTGGTCCGATAACAGACACGCCCACAATCAATAAAAATCTTCATATCTGCCACAAAAGTTGACCTAGGAACTTGAAATTTATTACGCGTATACATAGTTATCCCATTGACTGAGGTGACAAAAATGGGCGTGGTCGGATAATGGACACGCCCACAATTTACAAAAAAACATATTCAACGTAAAAGTAGACTTGCATGCTGATTCGTAAGAGATCTTGTTAGAGGGCGCTATATATGTATATTTGCCACACCCACCGTTGTCGAGGCGGAGGGTTTTTAAGATTTACGTAAATTGCTACAAAAACTGGAGGTGGGTGATATGCGGCCGTCACAACTTTTAAGAGAAATCAGACATTTAGCCGGTGCTGAAATAAACGACAATATACTTAAGATGGCTATGGCTTAATAGACTGCCTCAAAATGTTCGATCTATAATATCTATAAGTAACGAAACATTGGATAAAGTAGCCGTCATGGCTGATAAAATAATTGAGTGAAATAATTAGTGAGATACCGCAAGCTATTACAATAATAACACCAACGAATGTAGATATGTTAGCACAGCGAATTGCTGATTTGTCAAAAGAAATATGCGTATTAAAAACATCATTTACGTACAGAGGTCGCTCTCAGTCGAGAGGTAGGTCACAGTCTAAGCGATCTAATAGAGCTACGTCAACGTCGAGAAAATCAACAACGCCAATTACTAATTACAGATATAAATAAAAACATAAAATTTTTAGTTGACACTGGTGCTGAGGTAAGTGTGATCCCTCCATCCTCGGAGACGATTTTTTAACTTATTTCAATCTGAGCATCGATGCAAGCACCTATGCCAATGCACGAAGTGTTCCACCACATTGTTACGATGGGGACACCATTATTTTCAAAGCCAAGACGCTTTGCGCTTAAAATAGCAAAAGCAGTAATACAATCACTTTTAGAGGCTGGCATATGTAGACCTTCACGTAGTCCGTGGGCAAGTTCTTTACACATGGTTAAGAAGAGAAACGGAGAATGACGTCCATGCGGAACCTTTCGTCGTCTGAACAGTGTCACCGAACCAGACAGATACCCGCTTCCACATTTGCATGATTTTACTTATTCATTACATTCGTGCAATATATTTTGTACAATTGATTTGAAACGAGCATATCATCTGTTGAGTGGGCAGATATTGTTAAAAAAGCTATAACAACTCCTTTTAGATTGTACGAATTTCCTTTTTTGTGTTTTGGGCTGCGTAATGAAGGTCTTTTTCAACGATTGATGGACCACATTTTATTAGAATTTGATTTTGCGTGGCCATATTTGGATGACATTTTAGTAGCATCAAAAAAACGCGGAACAACATTGCACACACCTAAAAAAAGTTTTTTTAAAACTCCGTCTTGTGATTAATCCATCAAAATGCGAATTAGCTAAATCAGAAGTAGTGTTTTGGGCTATACAGTAAATGGAGAAGGTATACGCCCACCACCTGAAAGAGTTAAAGCAATTCAAGAATTCAAATTACCAAAACGTATATGAGAGCTTAGACGATTTTTGGGAATGATTAATTTTTTCGTAGATTCCTACCCAAAGCCGCTGAGTATCAATGCACTTTGTTCGAATTCACTAAAGGCAACAAAACACACGATAAATCAAAAATTCAGTAGTCGAATGACGCAATTAAATCATTTCAACGGTGTAAGAACGAGTTGAATTAAGCTACACTTTTGGTTTTTTCAAAGCCAGGTGCGCTACTGTCAGTCACCGTCGACGCGTCTATTATAGCTATTGGAGCAGAGCTTCAACAATATAATGGTGAAGAGTGGGAATCACTTTCATTCTTTTCTGAACGATTAACAGCTGCACAATCTAAATACAGTGCGTACGACAAAAAGTTATTGGCAGCTTATAAAGCGGTTAGGTATTTTAGACATATTCTCGAAGGCCAAAACTTTTATATTTATACCAATCACAAACTATTGCAATTTACCTTCAATCAAAAGTCAGAAAAGCCATCTCCTCGTCAGTTGCGCCATTTAGAGTTTGTTTTTAGAGGTGGCAGACACACTCTCACGTATCGAAGTGTTACACGTGTCAAATAAAATTGATTATAAACGATTAGCAGAAAGTCAAAAAGACCATATCGAACTACAACAACTAATGAAAAACGCGAAAACTAACTTGAAATTCAAATTGGTAACTGTACCTGTTATCATTGTAAAATAAATAATAAATTGAAAATGAAAATTAGGTGAAATAAAGTTACCTATCACCTGGCTTACAAAACGCACCTCTGTAATAAAAATTTAAAGTTATGGAGCATTTTACAATATATGAAAAATTAAGTAAAAATTTATAAGCTCCTTTGGTTGTGCTAGTGGTGTAAAATATTGTAGGAAATGTATGTGAAAAGAAACAGTTAGAACTGCGTGTGAATGTGTAAAATAAAAATATGAAATAAATTGTGAAAATTAAAATTAAAATTATAGAATAAAAGGAAGTAAAAGTATAAAATAAGATAATTATGATCCATTAATATTTCTATATATGAAGTAAAATCGTACACACGCCGATATACAGTGGCTCACAGCTTATTTGGTACACTACCCTTTATAGAAATAAAACCACTGTAGCTTCTAAACTATTAAAGCTATCAACGAAATTTGAACGCCAAGTTGTTGTTGTATGTTTAATGAACATTGAAAACAAAAAAAATTTCAAAAGAATATTTCTAACTGTTTAATAATAAGAACTTTGTTGTAACACATCAAAAATACATGTCACAGCTTATTTGGTGAAAAAGCACTATACTGAAAAAGGTAATACCCTCTTTCATGAATCCTCCTGTGAAGTCCACATAAGAACCTTCACAATGACGTATATCATTTTCTTACTTGTTGAAATTTAAATTCTAATTAATAACAATTGAAAATATTATAGTCGGTCAAGCCCGAATATCAAATACCCTACACCACTTGATATATGATATTGTTCAATTTATTTTTTCCTTTGATAAATGAAAAGTTTTATTTTTTTGTACTGTTTTTAATTTTTTTCTTTGAAAATTGAAAAATTTTATTTTTCTATACCTACTTGTATTTTTAAAAATTTCAAAATGATACATAAGTCAGGTTTTTTTTTATTTTTTGTTTGTTTATGATATCTAAAAAAACTAAATTTATATGGGGAGGGATTCTAAAAATGGACCAATCCGTTCCATTTTTAAAAGTGTATCCGTATTTCCGCGTATCAAATTTCATCGAAATATCTCAAAAAATAATAGGACCTCATATGGGGAGGGGTTATAAAAATGGTCCAATCCGGTCCATTTTTAATAGGGTTCCCCTTTGGGCCAATACATGTCCTTGTACCAAATTTCATCAAAATATCTCAAAAAATGCGACCTGTAGCTTGCGCACAAATTTAGATGGACAGACACGATCCAGACGGACAGACGGACATGGTTAAATCGATTCAGATTTTGATTCTGAATCGATCGGTATAATTGAAGATGGGTGTGGCATTTGCCGTTTAGGAATTACATCCGCACAAACTTAATATACCCTTTTCCACAGGATGGTGCAGGGTATAAAAAACAATATTTGTTGTTTAAAAATGACTTGAATAATAATAATAATATATACGCAACAATTTAATGCAATAGGAACTTATTTTTTAGATGGTTATAAAAGGTGGGGTATTCAAGATATCGTGGTCTCATATATTTTGGCAATATTAAAAAAGAAAGAACGTTTATTGTACTCGTTAATATTATAACTATCATTTTTATATATATATATAACTTTATATAATATATTATATATTTATTTATAATTTATTTAATATTTGTTTTAAAGAAAATGCTACATATACTCAATTTTATAAAATATTGGAGTAGATCACTTAACATGATAACACATTTATATTTGTATATAAACATGAAACCTCTTAATTTATTTATGTACCTTCTATGTCGATATTTTTACTTTACTTAACATTTTAATTGTTGATAGAATTTATTTAATTTGTATTTGACTTTTATTATAATAATTATTATTAAGTATATTATTTTGTTAATATTATTATAACTTATTATTTTGTTTATCTTATTTTATAGATTATTAGTCATTTATTTCATTATAATAAGCCATTTCATTTTAATGTATTAATATAAGTAATAAGGACACTTTCATAAAAGCTGGAAGAGTATCCATTATTGACATAATCCTAGGGAGTAATAAGACAACATACATACTTACAATTAATTTTATATGTAGAATACGCTACATCAACTACACTTATATATACGGAAGACATTTAAATTTAGCTTATGCCAAATTTACTTTTTTACTGGTCGTACCGTACATTATTAACCCTAGCTATGCTAACCTAAGTTTTATTAAAAAGTATAAAAAAATGTGGATTTCCACCATAGAATAACTTGTTTTTTATTAGCGCATTGTATGTGGCAGTCCTCAAAATATGGTCTCAAAAAATTATTAAAATAATTGACTATGCTCAACAAAATTATGTCGAAAAATATAAAAAATTAAGAATTTTCATCATATAAAAACTTATTGTGCCACACCCGCCTTTAATTATATTGATCAATACAGAATCGAAATCTGAATGATCGCAATTCTTGATATGTTTTGACAACATTTGGTGAAAAATAGTTCATTAGCTTCATGTTTGTTCCAACTTTTTACTCGAACGGATCATATTTAGAACTCCTTTTTATAAACTAATTATAGCATAATTTAGCGATTAATGATAATATCATTGCGGATAATTCACTTAATGCACTTAAACCATTGTCGAGCGGGCTTTTACAAATTAGTCGGTTTTTGTGGAAATTTCACAGTAGAGGATTAACGATAATAGTATTATTGATGCGGTTATAACGCATTAGCCATTATACAATTGTGGATATGATATTCATGCAGTACTAAAATATAGTTATACTAATGAGGTATATTCACTGCATATTTGGTAAATTGCACGGAACATATAATATGAGATGATTTGTTAATGAATGATATTTACAACGACTTTAGGGTATAAAATAATCTAGTCGTGAGAGGAAAAGGCACTGAGTCAGTGAGTTTTATAATGTATAATAATGGAAGAATATACTACATTTATTTGGATAATATAACCTGTAAATTGGACACTTAGCAATAACAAAATCAAGTGATTTGCGTTATAAAATAATTCAAGGCCAAAGTATAGCAAATCACAAAAACTTAATTTTGCTTAAAATTGTGATACATACATACAATATTGATGTTCATAACGGTCAGCCAAATAACTAAGAAAAAAACAAAATTTTGGAAGCTTTACACTTGATATTGACTTCATATAATTGCATGATGTAATTGCATAAGTGATAAACGAGATACATGCATAAACGTTATAACGTTATAACGCGCGAATGGCTAAAGTTTTTTGATTGAGTGATCTAAAGGAATATAATACGGGGAAAATATTTGAAAAAAAAAAATTAAATAAAGTGTTAACATTTTTACAAACATTGACTTAAAATATAAAATAATAAACAAATGTTAAAATATATGTATATAAAACAGTGGGAAAAATTAACTATACGAAACACAACAATAACGATATACAAAAAAAAAATTAACAACATATAACTAAATTATGAAAAAAAAAATACATTGTCAAAAATAAAAAAGAATGTGTGACTAAAAAAAAAAAAGGAAAAAGCAATTTTATTTTCATGAAATTTAATTTATCGTTTTATAAAACGTACTATCAATTCCAATAATAAATACAGAATTCTTTCTTGATACATTTTCCATAACTTTTTTTTTGGAAAGGAAAATCATAATCAAATGTGGTAAAGTGTGTACACACAAAAAGTGATCGTGGTGGTAGCATATATAATACTGTATAATATAATATATTTTACTTAATAATAATAATATATATTATAAATTGTTACCGTAAAACTACATTGTATTTCGTCTCATACTATGATTTTCATACAAAAAAAAAAAAAAAAAAATATATATATATATATATATAATTTAAAAACAAAAGGAAAAAAATTAGAACAAAAAAAAAGGGAATTTTAATATAAAACTGTGCTTGCTCGTCACCTTATATTTAAATTTACTAAAGAACAAATCTACCAACAACAACATTAAATAAATAAATTTTCCAACAACAATTACAGTGAAATATAAACATTCCAACCACAATAAGAAAATGTAACAACAATAAAACATAACAACAGCAAAAGTGTAATAACAAAAAATATATAAAGGTAAACACCTCTACAACGAAAGATCATTACTATTTATATACTGATCACTACAAGGAATAAAAGCAAGTACATAACATTATAAGGAGTTGTACCAGGAATAGCAAATTTGAACAATTATTACAATTTTCTTAACAACATCTTGTACAACAACAGCAAGTATAATAACAACAAGTACATCAACAACAATTACAACAACAAAATAAAATAAAAAATGTACGTGTATAGTATACTCTTAGTCTAATTAAACTACTGGTTGACGATTCTGATTCACATCCGTAAGAACTGTATGCGAGTAATAGTTGTTGGTCACCCAGTCGTGTCATTTGTTTCTAATAAGCTCTCTTAAATTACAAACCCTTGTGTTATCGTTTCTCATACTTTTCCCAAATAACTCGTCACTATGGCACCTATTGAATTCCACACGTCCTAGATCTACACTTTGAACAAGGAAACTTTATGTTTAACTTTAAAGTTCGGTATCGAGACTGAAGAACTCCGTCAAAGATTTAAGCAACTCCTGAGTGAACCCCTTTCCACTAAAGCCGAAAGGCTTCTGGTTATGCAAGAGACTCATGAAGGACCAAGAGCATCCCCATCAAGAGCCCCGTCGAGTAAACGTAAAGTTCGGTTAAACCAATATAAAGAAATACCCTGTAACGGAACACAGAGCTGTTGACGAACAACCTTCTCTTACGAATAAGCGTACCCTCATGGAAACGGTTCGGAAATAGGGAATCACTTATGCGGGTGGCCCTGATCCCTTTACGTTCATTGAACGTTTAGAGAAAATGGCCCTGACATATGGTATAGGCGAAAACGACCTCCCTGCAGCTATGCCACAATTCCTAAAAGATAAAGCGCTAATATGGTATCGTAACAACAACGCGACGTGGGGTGAATGACAGTCGTTCAAAACCGACTTGCTAAAATTTTTCTTGCCTCCACGGTATTTGGAAAGAATCGAGAATGAGATCCGTGGTCGCAAACAGCGACGAAACGAACTTTTTAAAGATTTTGTCTTAGACATTCAGGCCAAAATGAGACACACAACAATGACTGAACAAGAAAAACTAAATCGTATTTTTCGTAATGCACAACCGGACTATCTGTGTTATATAAGACGCAACGATTTTATTAATTTAGCGGAACTACTCGAACTGGCTGGTGATTTTATACCACATTCAGCCGCAACTATCGACCAGCCGAACGAACCCAAGGCTCGCAAGGGAGCGTTCCTGTCTCCACCTGGGTGGGGAGCGAAGTCGCTGACCGCATCATCGCACCCGGATTCCTGGGCGATGTGATTGAGTCCGCGCTGCCAACCGCCCGAACAATGTGGGAGCGCCACCACATCAAGGCACGCTGCAAACGCCCGGTGTTTTTTAGGCACCAACGCTACCGGCTAACCCTGACGTGGAAGGGTTGTTTCATCTTGAAGCGTGTGCGTTCTCGAGGAGGGGATGAGATGTGAGGACGAAACTGTGTGCACCCTTGCAGCCTCCATTGTGATCTACATTATTTTCTCGGCCGTTGTGTTTCTTTTTTTTTTCTCTCCTCTCTGACAAGAGAGCAAGGGAAAAGAGAATCGAGCATGGAGAAAGGGTAAAATGAAATAATTACTCTTGTTCGGAACGTTGAACTCGTCGCAATTGTCGGTCCAGAAATTGAACTACTTAAAAACTAACTGAATTAAATTTTTCGTGAATGTATTAAATTACCATCAGTAGTATAAAAAACTGAAATCATTGCTTTATATTATGAAACACTTGGAGTCATAGTGATTTATTGAAGTTTTGTATGAATAAATATTTTTTGTAAAATCAAAAAAGGAAACTGGTGCCCTTAATTTGCAAATCGACATTAGTTATATAAAAAAAAAAAAAAAAATATACAACCATAGTAAAACGCAAAACCGTGGAACGTGGTAAATCTTTTACTTAGTTAAAGATGTTTACATATAAGTTATACATATGCGTTTATACAAAAGCTATACCTATTACTTATAATTATATCGCATGCTACAAATCTAATGTAAAAATAATAATAATAATAATAATAAGTTATATATATTATAAAGTTAATTGATCTGGCCACTCCACTCTTTGGCCACGTCATCACATTCGGGTCAATATACGACAACTACCAATTCCAATATCTACGTGGCGAAATGCCTTCTTGTTTTAGCTACGAAAACTCTCGGTCTCTTTTGGCTGCGGGCTGTGAAAGCGTGAAGATCAAATATCGATCTCTTAGCTTGTGACTGTGAACATAAAAGCAAGAAGACCTTAACAATAACGTGAAAAAGGATTTTCTATCAGCTGCGAAAACTAAAGGTTTAAGTACTCTTAGATTTCTTGATGGCAAGTACTCAGAAATCTCACGGTCAAGGATAATAACACTGATACGGCGACAAGTTCCTATCAGATTCTATACTAGTCGCAAGTTAATATAAAACAACCCCCAAAAGGATTCGATGGCGAGAAAATACCTCGAAGGTTAACGACGAGTGGAGTGCTGGATGGTTATATTAAACATCCATGTAATATTTAAGATAAAAGTAAGGATATATATATATATTGAAGAAATTAATGGAATTGAAGTAAACATATAAGAGCGTCCCCTTATTTATAAATGTTTGTACGAGTCACACTATAAACCGACGGCTTCAACCCCGGCTATAGAAAACATCTCGTTACATTATATACGTATCAAAATCAATTCTTGTCTCTCAAGTACTAACGGTATATCAAATTCTTACATACGCATCAAGGTCAATTTTTTTTGTTTCTCTCAAGTGCTAACGGCATATTAAATTCTTATACGCATCGAGATCAAGTTTGAGTTTCAAGTGCTAAACGCTCATATACCCATCAAGGTAAATTTTTCTCTCTCAATAATAACTATAAGCTAAATTCCTTTCATATATTTCGCCAAACATTCATATTGACTAACGCTTCCAGCGCAAAAACTACCATTATATACAAACACATAACATTGCAACATCTATTTTAACACTATACAGTGGGCAGTGGGTTTGAATTTATATAATAACTAAAATGGCAACTAGTGAACAATCTCCTCCAACAGAAGCGTCTGATATTAAATTTCAATTCTTGCATATTACCGATCATTTACTTGTTCACGTCCATTTTGATCGTACTAATTATGTATAGCATGCCTAATTATGTGACATTGATCTTATACGCAGGGTTTTTTTTTTTTCATTTTTTTTTCTTATTTCTTATTATTGCACTTCATGCAAGTTTATTAACAAAGAATCACGCGTAGAAAATATATATATATATATATCAAAAGTTAGTTCTCCCTTAGTATGTCCGATCCTTCCGACAGCCAAAACTCCACTGCCCGAAATTTCGACTTTAAAGCTCAGATCTCTTTCAAAGCTTTTTCAATTAGCCAATCACAACCCGACATTTGTCAGACCGATCGATTCTTTCTTCTTTTCTTCTTTTCTCTTTGTTTTTTTTTTTTTTTTTTTTTTTGAATAGTCATGATTGATAGTAGACAACTAAGGAAAATTTTCTTTAAATTATCTCTTGACGTGAGAGGGCGTTTATCAGATTAAATTTATTCACTACAGTATACAAAGAAGATATTTCGGCCATGCCTACAGAAATGGTTTACTGCTGAAATTTGGTTGGATTACCAGGAGAACTTTTAGTTCCTGGTTCTACCTCAAATACCTCAGAAATTTTGGATAATCTCCAAGAACGCACGGTCTTCCATTAGTCACCACAAAGATTCTGAACTAGGTATACATGTTCCGATGTAGTTGAAGAACTGCAAGTTCGTCCTTGTTCGCTCTAATAATAAGAAAAATTTACAACAATATGTCGTTTAAAACCTGCTATAGTTAAAACATCATCCAATAATGATATACACATTCATATTCTTAAACAACAGAAATATGTTACATTCAATTCTTGATTCTCGTGAAAGGGGAGTGATGTAGAGTATATACATTTTTGTATATAATTTAAAGTTTGTTGAAAACAATTATTGTACTTTTGATTATGTTACACGTTGTCAGAACCTTTCAAAATTTTTTCAATTGGATTCTAAAAAAAAATTTTCAATTTGTTAGTTTATAATTTTTATACCCTGCACCACCCTGTGGAAAAGGGTACATTAAGTTTGTGCAGATGTTTGTAACTCCTAAACGGCAAATGTCACACCCACCTTCAATTATACCAATCGATTCAGAATCAAAATCTGAATCGATTTAACCATGTCCGTCTGTCCGTTTGTCTGTCCATGTTTATTTGTGCGCAAACTACAGCTCGCATTTTTAGAGATATTTCGATGAAATTTAGCACAAGGACAAGTATTGGCTCAAAAATAAACTCTTTTAAAATGGACCGGATTGAACCATTTTTAGAACCCCTCCTAATATGATATCCTATTATTTTTGAGATATTTCGATGAAATTTGATACGCGAAAAAGCATTGACCCAAAAATTAACTCTTTTGAATATGGACCGGATGGAATCATTTTTAGAACCCCTCCCTATATAATTTTTTTTTTTTTTGATATTATAAACAAACAAAGAATAAAAGAAAATTTCCGACTTATGTATCATTTTGAAATTTTTGAAAATACAAGTAGGTATAGACAAATAAAATTTTTTATTTTTCAAAGAAAAAAATTAAAAGCTGTAAAAAAATATAAAACTTTTCAATTATCAAAGGAAAAAATTAAACTAAATAGTGGTGTAGGGTATTTGATGGTCGGGCTTGACCAAAATGATCAAATATATATATATATATCAAAATGAAATAAAAATTTTCATTTCATTTCATGAATAATAATATAAATTTATTTTAAATATTAAACACTTATTGCATATTATATATTACCTTTGTACATGTTTGCTATTCACTCACCATTTGAGCCGGAGAGAAATTGATCATAATTTAAAAATGATAACGTTGTTGTGGTTAAATCGCGTGACTGTGCATCTACTAAATGTGGTAATGATACAATCGGCAAGAAAATTGTTGGTCTAAACAGAAGCGCAGAAGTTCAAAACCTTTATCTATAATACTTAAAATTAAAACTAAAAAAAAAATTGCGCCTTCTAATAGTGTACATATAACGTATCAACAAAGTCTACTTTTACGTTAAATATGGTTTTTTAAAAATTGTGGGCGTGTCTGTTATCCGACCGCGCCCATTTTTGGCATATCGGTAGATGGGATAACTATGTACACGCGTACAAAATTTCAAGTTCTTAGGTCAACTTTTGTGCCAGATGTAAAGATTTTTATCGATTGTGGGCGTGTATATAATCCGAATACGCCCATTTTTGGCATATTGATGAAGCTAATATTTATTGATGTACGTACCAAATTTCAAGTTCCTAGGTAATTTTTTGTGGCAGATAAATAGATTTTTGTCGATTGTGGGCCTGGCTCTAGACCGATTTTGCCCATTTTAAATAGCGATCTTCGTGCAAAAGCTAAAAGTGTCTGTACAAAATTTCAGCTGAATATCTCAAAATTTACGCCAGTGAGAGTGCCAACAACAGACGGACACACGGACACACGGACATACATGTCTAAATCGAAGCAGTTTTCGACGCTGATTAAGAATATATACTTTGCAGGGTCTTTAATACAGCCTTCTGAGTGTTACAAACGAAAGAACAAACTTAGTATACCCTCATCACTAAGGTGGAGGGTATAGAAAAGGGTACACTATTTCAAGCACGGCCAGATTGGCTTATATTCTCAAGATATTAAAACACATGTGTATATACTTTAAGTAATTTTCGAAGCCCTTTTATGGAAATAGAAAAAGGGTGGAGTATATGTAAGTTATTTTATTTTTATACACATATATACAAACCTATTGTACTTATTAAACAAATTTTCGGTACACATTTCCTGTATGTTATATTCCTATGGTCCGCCTTGGAAAGTAATACACATATAAAATATTTAAATGGCTTTCAAAAACTTTACTTTAGAAGAAGCACTCAATATTTACTTCATTAATAATATGGTATAATAGAATGGCAATTGTTTTGCAATTATATGTAAACTAATTTAAATACAGTAATAAAATAAATATTGTTATATTTAATATATTAGGAACACGTTGGTTTATTAAATATAATATACATATATAAATAGTTATGCAATAATTCGTTTAGTTATTCGTTTTAAGTTTGAAGGTTTTTGATAACGATGTACTTTTTCTAATACTATAAAAGTCAAATTTCAAACTAAGGATTTATTTTTGACTTATGACTAACGATACATTTCTAGATTTTATACTTTGTTTCATTTTTCAATATCAATAATGTGCACTATAGTTTGCTTTGTCTTTTTTCTCAATAGGAACTTTTTTTACTCTTATAATATAGAAATAATCTTATGTTTATATAGTGTACTTAGTTTCTTCTTGCGTACAATGTATATAGGTAGTGTATATGTATGTGTATCTCAATTTATGTAGAAGAATTTGTGTATAACGATTCATGGTTTATTACATAATATATACATTTAGTAAATATGTAATAATATGCTCGAGTTCATTCTGTAACTGAATATATTTACTGTCCTTTTGCGGCGAAACTTTACCCTATATAACAAAAAATAAATATTCTTTAATTTAAATAGTTATTTCTATATAGAATCATACTCACCTATATATACTGAGACCTGTCTGCATCAAATCATACCACTGTCATACTGGTCATCTAACAGTAAGCAATAAAACTTGGCTTAGCACTGCAAAGATAAATTTATCTCATTTTAATTTTTTTTGTTACTTACAATTAAGTAGATAAACGTATGATCTAAAGCCTAAGTTATTTTGGACGTGCTGTGTTGTTATTTGAGGTAACAAAAAGGACCTTGGGGGACATTCTCATTGGCTTCAAACACATGGAACATCTGGATATAAATTTAACTAAGGACAGGCATAAATTTTCTTCTTTCCTAAATACTTTTTAAAATAAGTTTATTTAAATTAATATATTTTATGATTCGATATAATAGTATGTAAAAGAGGAAAGGTCTTAAAAATGGAATCATTAGGACTTTAGGACTTTAGGTGACCGTCCTCGTTTTTAAAGTAAAAATTGAAGTAAAAATATTCTTATAGTAAAACTTTTAATTCTTTAGTGTATTTGGACAGGCGCTGTATTTCTACAAACATACGACATTGCTAGACCGACTAATAAAATGGGGTCCCTAACGCCTTTTTTTTTTTCAAATGGAGCAACAAACTGATTATATTTATGTATAAGATGCAAAAAATTAATTTCTTAAACATGATCTACAACAACAAGTGCTTTAAAATATTTAAGTTAATATGTAATTTGTTTTCATTGAGGTAACATACTTGACAAATTTTTAATTATATTACCTCTGCGTGGGATATCATAAAATTTGTCACCAATTATGCGGAAAATGTAGTTACGAGTAGTGTTGGCTTTCACGTCTTTATCTTTCTCGTTACCAGCCAAAAGTGAAAATCGTATTTTTGAGAGTAATTTTTATCACCATTTATAATACATACCCGTTATTAGCCTACTTAGGACTACTTTTTATACCCTCCACATAAGACAGGGAGTGTACTAAGTTTGTACCTTTAGGTTTTTACACGCAGATTGCTATATAAATTAGGTAAAATCGACTAAAATATCTAAATCTACCACAAAAATTGACCTATGAACTTGAAATCTGGTGTGAATATCTATTGTAGTGTGTCTATATTGCCGTATGCCCCTACACTCTTCATAAAATATTCGATTTTTGTCCACATGTGAAATAAGTGTAATTGTAGCAAACGTCATATTATTCAAATTTTGCCTGCTTGGGCAATAATTGAAAGAGCTACAAAAGTTTGTCAAACTTTTTGTAATACCGCATAACTACACGCACAATTTAATAAAATAACTTAATTTTTATTATACCCTGCACCACCCTGTGGCAAAGGATATATTAAGTTTATGCGGATGTTTGTAATTCTTAAACGGCAAATGCCACACTCATCTTCAATCAGAATCAAAATCTGAATCGATTTAACCATGTCCGTCTGTCCTCGTGTCTGTCCATCTAAATATGTGCGCAAGCTACAGGTCGTATTTTTGAGATATTATGATGAAATTTGGTACAAGGACATATATTGGTCCAAAGGGGAACCCTATTGAAAATGGACCGGATTGGACCATTTTTAAAACCCCTCCCCATAGGTCCTATTATTTTTTGAGATATTTCAATGAAATTTGGTACAAGGACATGTATTGGCCCAAAGGGGAACCCTATTGAAAATGGACCGAATTGGACCCCTCTCCATATGATATCCTATTATTTTTTGAAATATTTTAAAAAAATTTGATACGCGGAAAAGCATTGACCCAAAAATAAACCCTTTTGAAAATGAACCGGATTGGACCATTTTTAGAACCCCTCCCTATATAATTTTTTTGATATCAACAAACAAAAATGAAAAAATTTCTGACTTATGTATCATTTTGAAATATTTGAAAATACAAGTAGGTATAGAAAAATAAAATTTTTCATTTTTCAAAGAAGAAAATCAAAGGAAAAAATTAAATTGAATAATATAATATATCAATTGGTGTAGGGTATTTGATGGTCGGGCTTGACCGACTATAATATTTTCACTTGTTTTTATTATAATGACATAGATTTGTATTGAGTAGTTAAGCAAAAATATAGAATATTCCAAGTAAAAAATGATTTTAATTATTGTTGTTGTTTTTCAACCTTAGTATTAAGCAAATTTTAGTATATGTACTAAATTTTTCGTAATCAATTCAGGCTAAAAATCTTAACGAAGTTGTCTCATTTACTATAGCACTAATATATGGTATAAGCATATCTACTGCATTCAAACATTGCGCGTTGCGCGACATATAATACTACACTTTATACCCTTTTATTACATGGCGATCACCGCCACACACACTGCTTTCACTCTTTCACTAAATGACAAATTTTTTCTTTTTTTTTTTTGTCCTGGCATAAAATTTGCAGCCAAAAACTCGTATTTTTGTTTGTCCATACCAAACAGAAGACTGATAATAACTTATAATATACGCCGCAGTCAATGCAGCTTCTAACCATACATTCTTCGGTAAATTTGATTTAATCATAATTCTTGACTTTTGGGTAATTGTTGTACCTTTCGGCAATACTATTTTTTCGCAAATAGTAAACAACAATTTTTATGCCTTTACTTTGTAATATTTTAACTGCACTTTAAAGGAATACTCTCGTCTTTGATCAACTCCTAATTTTGAAATTAATACACCTCTTGATATTAACGCTTAATTTACTTTGGTCGAGTTTTTAGCCATGCACCATCAGCTTTTATACCACAGCCCCCGCGAAGCTTTCAGAAGGGGGCCTACCCAAAAGTACGTACTGGCAAGACCCATCCGTTCTTGGGGCTCCAGTACCTCGCGGTACCAGATAGTCTCTGGTTGGATTGTCGACCCCTAAGGATCTACCAGTTCGGGTAGCCTATTACCCACGGACTGGTATCCCATTTTATTTTATTTGCTACAATATTTTGTGATTCTTGAATCTTGTCCAGGGATCTTAGTTGAGTGCTACTATTTATTTTTATTTATTTATTTACTTATTTATTTAGTCTGCAGATTTGAATCTTACAGACTATGATACATATATATACATACTCGTATATATACTATGATACATATATATATATATATACTTGCATGCAATAACTATTATTCAAAATTATCAAATCCTAATTCTAAAATTTAAAGTTTGTTTCAGTATATACTTAGAGATATTAAAGAATTAAAGAAAGAATTAAAGAAATCAATATTATTACATCATTATTTATAAGAAAGTCATTGGAATTTGTAATAGCTCGAAGGCACATTAAACAACCGATAGTTGTGTAAGTGCCTACCAGGGGAAAGGGAATTAATTCTAATAATTGTGGACAATCTATTGTACCGCAAATTATATTTTAGATTAAGACAACGCTATATATAAGTCGCCTGCGACTTCATACCGGGTAGCAAACAACACGTTTCATATGGCGGTATATCATAATTTACAAACATTGGGGACAAAGTAAATTTAAGAAAACTTCTTTAAATTTGTTCAATGCGAGAAATGTGACAGTTGTAATATGGAGCCCAAATTACAACACCATACTCAAGTTTACTTAATATAAAAGATGAATATAATTACTTAAAAGTATAGGGATCACGGAAATCACGACTATGACGCTTTATAAAAGCCAATTTAGAATAGACTATGGATATTACTTGGTTAATATGCGGCACAAAAGTAAATGTGGCATCGAACAAAATACCCAAATCCTTAACCTCATTAACTTTTGAAATCATATTATCACCAATATTATACATGTAGGATTGGGCTAAACGGCTTTTGGAGAATCGTGTGTACGAACATTTGTTAAAATTTATATGCATACCATTCTGGATACACCATTGACTTACACGGTCCAAGTCCATTTGTAATTTTATACAATCAGACAAATCAGTTACCCTGACAAAAACTTTTAGGTCACCTGCGTAAAGTAAAAAATTAGCATAAGTAAAGAAATGAATTATATCGTTTATGAACAAATTAAAAAGTAATGGTCCAAGTATGCTACCTTGCGGAACACCAGACATCAGACAGAAAAGGATCAGTCAATGTATTTTTAAATCTAACGTGACACATTATAGACTTCAGATAATATTGTATCCTTTGCAAAAACTGTAAATGTATACCGAGTTTATTTAGTTTAAGAAGAAGTATATATGTGGTAGCTTATCAAAAGCCTTAGAGAAATCCAAATTTATGGTATCAACACTATATCCAGAATTAAACGATGATATGCAATACTCAGAAAATACAAGTTAGTTATTGTATATCTTCTAGAAATAAATCCATGCTGATGATCACTTACTAGAGTCTTAGTTAAATGAGGAAGCTTATTATACACAATTTGTTCCAAGATTTTAGAAACCGAGGAAAGGTAAGATTTAACGTTATTTCTACAACCCGATTTTAAAATCTGGGTTATATTAACCATTTTCTATTTATCAATGAAACAACCACTATTAAGTGATTTATTAAAAATGATACTAAAAGGATATTGCTCCGTTGCTCCGTGATCCTTGGACGAAGACACTTATGCCGGCGCTCCGTTTCAGAGCGGGGCCCACAGTGCCTGGTATGATAGCACAACATAGTGGATTAACATTCAAAGAAATAAGCGAAACTGTTCTTGAATTCGATCCAACTGAACCCATTTTACTTTCGCCGAACGATTTATTTAAAGAGTTAACTCGACGTTATTACAAATGGGATGAACGGTGTCTCATGCTCGCATATAGCCGCATGAGGGAAGCAGCATGTCTATGGCTGGATGCTTCTTAACCTTTAGTAACTGATTAGAAGACCTAGTTGAATTAGGGAACGAACAGAAGACGAAGTAGATTCACTTTAAGATATCAAATAGTGTGCGTAATAAAAATAAAATGTGGCTTAGTAATCATGAGTTGAAAAAGGCAATTACTGCACAACGCCATACACAACAACCACGTATAAAAATACAGTGCAAACTAATAGTTCAAGTAATAATCAAAGAAAAACCACGAACGTCAAATACAACTAAGAGGATACAAGCGGTAACGAAACAAAACAGAGTGAACGTAAAGCTAGTGTTGTTACATGTAATAACGGTGGTAAATTCGTTCATATATCAATAAATTGCTCAAAACCTCAACTACGACAAAGATGAACTATATGTAATAAAGTTCACTCCAAAAAATAGACTAATTGCAAAATCGTTGAGACCTCTAGGAAAACATTTTGCGAAAATTAAAATATCTTTAAAATAAATATACAAATAAACGGAAAGAATTATATTACATTTTTAGATACGTGTAGAGATATTATAAACAACAATCTCAAATTAATAAACGATAAAGATGCAGTTGATATAAAAAATATTATAGAAAACACAAACAAAAGTAATTGTTTTAAATTATCCATAAATTGTTGAATCAACGCTTCTAAGACGATATTAAAATTGGATATTTTGTTGAATAAATACGAACATGTTTCTCAGATGGACTGAATAAAATCGGGAAAACAAATTTAGTGAAAACAAGTAAGAAAACTAAATTTGGCTTAGGCCAAATCTTAAAAACCCTCCACCTCCACAACGGTGGATGTGGCAAATATACATATATTGCGCCTTCTAACAAGATCTCTTACGAATCAGCGTGCAAGTCTACTTTATCCGACCACGCTCATTTTTGTCACCTCAGTCAATGGGATAACTATGTATACGCGTAATAAATTTCAAGTTCCTAGGTCAACTTTTGTGGCAGATATGAAGATTTTTATTGATTGTGGGCGTGTCTATTATCGGACCACGCCAATTTTTAGAACATCGACGAAGCTTATATTTATACTTTTACATAGCAAATTTCAAGTTTATAGCTCACTGTTTGTGGTAGATAAATAGATTTTTGTCGATTGTGGGCGTGGATCGTTTTAAATAGCGATCTGCGTGCAAAAACTACAAGTGCCTGTACAAAATTTCAGCTCAATATCTCAAAATTTACGCCCGTGAGAGTGCCAACAACAGACGGACACACGGACACACGGACATACATGTCTAAATCGACTCAGTTTTTGACGCTGATCAAGAATATATATACTTTGTAGGGTCTCTGACGCCTCCTTCTGGGTGTTGCAAACGGAAGAACAAACTTAGTATGCCCTCATCACTGAGGTGGATGGTATAACAATATAAAGAATAGTAAGTTTTTAGTGTATATATATATGTTATGAAATGAATTTATTTCGTCTGACTATATTGAAAGTTGTAATAATTTGTTAGAAATCGTAAAAATTAATACTTGGCGACTGGAGTACTTTAATTATATGCTGGAAAGAAGGGAGTTTACGATATTAACGGACTATAAGCCTCTCATACGTGCGTTCTCACAGAAAATGGAAAATGCCTCGCCACGAAGAGCTCGTTACTTAGATTTCATAAGTCAATTTTCAACCGACATAAAACATGTTTCAGGGGGGACAACTACGTTGCAGTTTTTTTGTCACGTATCAACGCAATCGAATGTCCAAATTTTAAAAAGTTAAAAGTCACTCAAGCTTTGATTGTAGGATGGATCTCAATCTTTGGCGTACCGTTGAGCATTTCAACAGATTTAGGTCGACAGTTTACATCCTTAATATTTAGCCAGTTAACAAGGATGTTGAGTGTTGAGCATTTCAAAACGACAGCATATCACCCTCAGGCAAACGGGGCGGTGGAAAGATTTCATAGAACGTTGAAAGTAGCCATTAAATGCCACAACACGAGTGAGTGGGCCAACGTAGTACCATTAGTGTTACTAGGTCTTAGAGTTACAGTGAAAGAAGACCTAGGTGCTAGTCCTGTTGAAATGTTATTTGGTTCACAGCTTAGAATACCTGGTGAATTTACTTATAATAGTGCCAGTAAAATTAACGATTCCGATTTTGTAAAGAGGAAAAATATCAGAGGAAGGAATAACGAGATGTTACGTCATGGTACACAAAAATGTTTTATCGAACCTAAGTTAAAAGAAGCAAATTACGTTTTCGTGCGAGTAGACAGAGTGCGTACACCTTTGGAAGCTCCATATGAAGGACCATTTAAAGTGATCCAACGAAACCAAAAATTCTTTAAGGTACAAATGGGTCAACGTGCTGTAAATATTTCAATAGATAGGTTGAAGCCTGCTTATATAGAAAGAGATCAAGTGAAGAGTGAGGTAGTTAAGGTGTCGGAGGAAGTATTGGAAGAAGCACAAATTGGTGTTAGGGTCATAGCTGATAGGCAAGAAACAAGCAGAACGAAAGCTGCAAGTAAGTTCCCTACGAAATTACTGGTTTACGAAATTTAGCGGGGGAGCCCTGAAGTGTATGTTACAAATGCGACCTTTCTTTTAGTGCTTTTCAAAAAGTGGCATCACCGTTTTTAAAATAACAGAAGGAAGAGGGTCTCGTATACATAGAAAAGATAACAATTTCTGCTACATTTTCTTATATATATTAAGATTAATATTTAGTTTAAATTTTAAAAATTAAAATAATAAAAGTACATAATAAAACTACTAAAAACTAAATTTTGTATATTGTTGGTACTGCTAAAATTGCTAAAGTTATTTTCAGTTTCACCCAGTTGGTTTGCTATTTGGCAATTTATTTGTGCCATTTGTTCAATAATTTGTTCGACTTGGTTAGTTTGGTTTACTTATATAATTACACCCTTCAACAAATTTGTCACTTTAGACATTTTAAACTAATTTTTAGGTGCTCTCTGATTTTATATATCGTATTAGTTTCTCTCTATCACATAAAGTTTTAAAGCTATTTAAAAGTGTTTTTCTTTTGAAAAATACAGCTTAATGAAGCCGCGTAGCCCCAAAACCGTAGAAAGTAAAAAGAATATTACTGATTTGAAGGGAAAAGATCTTTTATTTACCACTCATATCATTTTTGGAAACACTTTGTTTTACGCCATAATGTTGATTTTTATACCCTCCACCTCAGTGATGAGAGTATACTAAGTTTGTTCTTCCGTTTGCAACACCCAGAAGGAGGCGTCAGAAACCCTACAAAGTATATATATTCTTGATCAGCGTCAAAAACTGAGTCGATTTAGGCAAGTAGGTCAGTGTGTCCGTGTGTCTCTCTGTTTTTGGCACTCTCTTGGGCGCAAATATTGAGCTGAAACTTTGAACAGACACTTTCAGTTTTTGCACGCAGATCGCTATTTAAAATGGGCAAAATCGGTCAAAAGCCACGCCCACACTCGACATAAATTTATATATCTGCCACTTAGGAACTTAGTTATCCCATTGACTAAGGTGCCAAAAATGGGCGTGGTCGGATAATAGATACGCCCACAATTTACAAAAAACCATATTCAACGTAAAAGTAGTCTTGCATGCTGGCCCACAAACTTTGCTGCAATTCAGCTTGTACCAACATACAACGGGCCATTTCGACTATTGTCCTATTAGCGCGTTCGGTAACTCCGTTTTGTTGTGGGGTATACGCTACTGTCAATTGTCTTTTAATTCCATCTTGTTGTAAATAAGAATTGAATTCTCGGTTTATGTATTCTCCACCATTATCACTTTTTATGGCTTTAATTTTTCTGCCTGTCTAACGTTCCACCAATTGCTTAAAAATTTTATATTTGTCAAATACTTCATCTTTAGATTTTATGAAATAAATAAATATTATTCTGGACCAGTCGTCATTAAAAGTAACAAAGTACTTTGATCGACCAATAGTTTTTACGTTATAGGTCTCCACACGTCAAAATGAATTAAATCTAACAATTCTTTAGCTTGTTTCTCGGTTGATTTTGGAAATGGCGATACATGGATTTTGCACATCATACTTGTGTTACAAACTCTCTTTTTGCATTTTTGACCGGTTGAATACCCTTTACTAAGTCATTCCTATTCATTTCGAATAAACTATCAAAGTTGAGATATCCAAATCGAGCATGCCATAACATACACATTTCCCTCATGGTGCATAAAACATTTTTGTTTTTACATTGTTTTTGTTTAACTATAAACATATTACTTAGAAGCATATGGTAAGCTTCTAAATTAACTTTTCCTTGCTTATTTTGTTCTTTAGCATATTTTGAGTTTACTACAGTACACCCAGCATATTTTGAGTGTACTACAGTACACCCACCTTCCACAGCTCTACCAATAGATATGAAGTTACCTTGAAGTTCAGGAGAGTAAGGTACGTTTTTAAGAGTTACTTGAGACTTTCCATAAACGTTGATGTCACAGCATCCAACAAAAACTATATACTGTTCACCAACAAGTGAAATTTTTCATTCAGTGTAATTTATAAACATTTCCTTATTATATATATTATACTGTCCAAATACCAATTATTTGAATTCAGTCCATCCGTAGTTGCGAGCGTTGAAAAAAAGTTCGTTGCCCTTCATTCTTACCCTTCTTTTATCAACAATGTTTGGCATAGTGACCTTTTTGACCACATATAAAACATTTGCAACTATATTTCTTAATCCTTTGTACATTATCATATTCAGATTTTGATCTAGATTGTGCCACAAATGCTAGTTGTTGCAAACCATCTGCATTTTCTTTCTTATTTTTTAATCTGTTGCCTTCCTCTAAAAGTTTCACTTTTAATGCTTCAAACGTTGGTAAGTTATCGCGTGTTTCCATGGTTATGGTGAAATTTTCTGTTTTGATAAACTAGACATCAGTATGATAACTAGAAGGTCTTCATTGATGCCAATGCCAACATCAGCCAATTTCTCAATAATATTGTAAAAAAGATTTAAGTGATCAGCCATATTATCATTTTCATACATTCTCGTACTCATCAAAAGTTTGTGTAACATTACTTTTTGTAAAGGTCCTTTAGGTTTATAAACCTTTTCCAGCTTCGTCCATGCTTCAGAGGATTCTTTACAATTTTTGAAGTAATTTAGCTGCGTACTCTTTACTCCAAGTATTATTGTTGCAAGAGCTTTTTCTTGAGTTTCTTGAGTTTCCCATTCTAACTTTTGTTCATCATCACGTTTCAGTTGACCACAAGCGTACTTCCATAGACCATTATGAATTAAAACACTCCTCATCTGAACGTATCATGAATCGAAAGTTCGCTCATCCAATTTGTCGATTTGCAATAAAAAAGTCATTTCTTCCTTTAATTTTTTAATCCACATGAATAAAAAGGGTGAAGCCCACAACCTATGGTATATATATTTTTATATTTATTATTAAAAGTCTGCTCAGTTCAACATTTTATTTTTAAGTGTAGAATAAAATTTATTTTCATAATATATATATAAATCTAACAAAATCAGAGATAACTTTTCTTTTAAAAATTCATGTTAAGGTAGTATTTCTATCAGTAATTAATTTCGTTGTTATTTTTCTTCATATTGCCTCATATTGCTTCATTTGGTTTGCGATTGTAAATTTGATATATGCCGTTAGAAAGCTCATAATTATTAGCTAGATTTTAGTCGAGGTTTACATAGATCTTGCATAATTGAAAACGACTCAAGTCTATATCGGTTTAGCAGCAAAAAATTTGGTATTTAAAATTTAAACAATACAAAACACTAATTTTGAATTGCAAATATAGAGGTATTGTTATTATTTATAAAACTTTTATAAACAGCGGTTTTTCTATATGTTATATTTTAATTTATCGATGCACGTAAAACTCGCATCACTCTATTCATTCTGATAATTTTATTGTCATTTATAGGATTTATATAGATCTTGTGTAAAAATTACCCATTATCAGAAAATTATTAAGACGTAATAAATACTTAATATTATTGTGGTTTTAACTGACTTCGCTTATTTTCAAAACAAAATAATAATAATAACAACAAATAATGAAGATATCATACGGAATTATACTAACAGGAATTTTAAACTTACCAGTGATGACAAAGTTTAAAAAGATAATAGAACCGTTTCGTCCTTTTTTTTTAATTTGGTGCAAGCACTATTATCCATATTTATAATAATCGCCCTCAAGTTTCCATAGTATTATTAGTGCCATAATTATCAATATCAACGATTGACTTAACACATTTGCAAGTGAAACAATAACCCCCTTATTGCTTGATACCTTTCATTAGTGTCATTATATAACTTTTCTTTCTGACGGACCAAAATTGCCGTTTGCAAATTTTGATACTACCGCGGACTCGAATTCAATATTATAAGGGGTTATAGACTTTAATTCCATCAATGGCAGTGGTAGTTGTTGACGTGGTAATGCAGGAAGAGCTGATTTTTTTTTTCATGATTTTTATGCTTATATTTGACATCTTTATTTTAAAAGTCGAACTTAAAATTAATTGCAGTTTGTGCTAACAGTTACTTAGCCTTGAGAACATAGTCCATTTTAAATCTTCTTTCTGGCTTAAATAGGAATTATGAAATGCATCAGTGGAACTAGTAGAGGTAGTAAGTTCACGATACTTATTTATCATATTATTACTACTACTTGCTGTAAGCACTTTCATGTTATATCTTTTGTCATCAGCAGTATTAAAGATATGTTGTCTTTGTTGATTTCGCGTCTTTTTATATTTAGCTCTGGAGTTTTGGAACCATACCTATAAAAGCAATATTTTACTTATCTTATAACTAAATTACATAACAGCAGCATAAGAAGAAACATTTGCATAACTACTTTTAAAGACCTTCAGTTTTAAACTTTTCACTCGTAAAACGAAATTAAAATTAATATCCAATATATATGTTATGGACAGACACGCCCATATGTGCTTATTTTTACATGTTCAATTCGTTTTCCAATATGCACAAAAGGTGCTTTAGATATAGCGAAAACTATTAAAAACTAAATTTTTTAGTAATTTGCGTTTTATTTAAAAACGCATTAGAAAATACAAAATTATTGGAAAGAACATTTAAACTTTATGCATAAATTTATTCATTTTAAATTCATTGATTATAAACTTATGCTGTTTGAAGTTAAATTCTTTGTCAACTTTAATTTTGCTTATTTTCATTACATTCACTCTGCGACGACGGAAGTGTATATACATACATTGTAAGGATGCAAAATCCGTGGCTTAGGTCATAATTATGTATAATTCACAATAGTTTCTCTTCTGGTTTGTAGATTTTATAGAGTGTTGCTATTTCTGTAGTGAAAAAAAAAATCATACACAATTTATCATCTTTAGAAAAGTGAATTGGACAGAAGTTTTTGGATTGCGGAAGAAAAATTGTAAATCGTGCACGCGGAAATATTTTTTTCATGAAAATGATAATTAAAATATTTATAAAAAAAACGTAATCACTTTTCGTTGTATTATTAATTACGATTATTTTTGTATTGGAGAATCCAGTACTCGGTGTCCGTACCGCTTGTAGAAGATGTGGTGGGCAATCAATCAGGGTGTCGGAATCAGGGGCGTTTATTCTGTTGTATTCTGTGTTGCCGAAAGCAGTCGGGAAACGCTTAAGCGACCAGTTACCGACGGGAGGGGACTGGCCGCCTACACGTACTCCCGATGTAATGTTATGCGAAGATAACCACCTATTGGCAGATGTAAACGTCTGTGGTTTAACCATGGTAGCTATTATAGATACAGGCGGAACCCGAAGTTTTATCCGAAGTAGTATCGCCATCACCATTCCACATGTGCCTCGGGTAGTAGTTTCACGGGTAATTGTACACATGGCTCATGAAGAGTTAAGGGTGACAATAAAATTTGGAAATAGCACGTTCGAAATTGACCTAATAATTCTCGAATCCACCATGGATTTCCTGACGTTCGGAATGGATTTTCTGTCAAAGGCAAATGCAAAGCTTGAGTGTGGGGGCCAGACTATACGGATTACTGAAGGCAATGTGGGTGATATAAATTGTTATATGGTCACTACAAATGCAATCGATGACAGGGCAGTGGAACAGTTTCTGGAAAAGGAGTTGGCAGTGTTCGATGAAATGTTAGGGGTGTCAAATGTCACCCAGCATATAATACGCAAGAGAGATGACGTTCCCATAAAATTACACTTCCACCGTCGCAACTCGGCAATGCAATATATTATCAACGCCGAAATCGAAAAATTATCATCTTCAAACTGCATCGAACCATGGAAGAGTCCGTATAGCGCTCCAATAGTGGATAGGAAGTATACTGCGGTCCGGGTCGAGACCTTTTCCAATGGAAGGTAATGCCATTTGGCCTACACTCCGACCCAGCGACCTTTCAACGTGCCTTAGATCAAGTTATTGGACATGGACCCGTTTGCTTTTGTTTACCTGGATGACATCAAAGTGGTCAGTAAGTCGAGGGTAGAACATATTAATCACCAGGTTTTCTCACGCTTACGGTAGCCAAATTTAAAAATCAACCGTGAAAAGTTCCAATTCTTTAAAAAGGAACTTAAATATTTGGGCCATCTGGTTACTCAAGAGGGCATTGCTACTGATCCAGAAAAGGTAGCAGCTATTACGAACCTCAAACCACCAGAGAATCTAAGAGAGCTGCGTTGTCTAGGTACGGCATCTTGGTATAGACGTTTTGTAACAGATTATGCCAAAGTGGTACATTCCTTAACAATGTTGTTAAAGAAAAACAAGTAAGAAAACTAAATTTGGCATAGACCAAATCTTAAATACCCTACACCTCTACACGAAAGGGCGTGGCAAATAAATATATATATATATTGCGCCCTCTAATAGTGTATGTCTTAGCATGTAAGTCTACTTTTACGTTAAATATGGTTTTTTTAAAATTGTGCGCGTGTCTGTTATCCGACCGCGCCCATTTTTGGTACGTCAGTCAATGGGATAACTATGTATACGTGTACCAAATTTAAAGTTCCTAGGTCAACTTTTGTGGCAGATATAAATATTTATATTAACTGTGGGTGTGTTCGTAATCTGAATACGTCCATTTTTGGCATACCGATAAAGCTAATATTCATAGATATACATACCAAATTTCAAGTTTGTAGCTCATATTTTGTGGTAGATAAATAGATTTTTGTCGATTGTGGGCGTGGCTCTTGAGCGATTTTGCCCATTTTAAATAGCGATCTGCGTGCAAAAACTAAAAGTGCCTGTACAAAATTTCAGCTCAATATCTCAAAATTTACGCCTGTGAGAGTGCCAACAACAGACGGACACACGGACACACGGACATACATGTCTCAATCGACTCAGTTTTTGACGCTGATCAAGAATATATATACTTTGTAGGGTCTCTGACGCCTTCTTCTGGGTGTTGCAAACGGAAGAACAAACTTAGTATACCCTAATCACTGAGGTGGAGGGTATAAAAAAAATTCTGACTTATGTATCATTTTGAAATTTTTGAAAATACAAGTAGGTATAGACAAATAAAATTTTTCATTTTTCAAAGAAAAAAATTAAAAGTAGTACAAAAAATAAAACTTTTAATTTATCAAAGGAAAAAATTAAATTGAATAATATAATGTATCAAGTGGTGTAGGGTATTTGATGGTCGGTTTTGACTGACTACAATATTTTCGCTTGTTTTGAGTTTGGAACGTTGCATTCTGCTGATTTCCACCACAGGTAACGCATACTAAAGATAGTCGACAGTAGGTCCTCGTATGACCATACTCCTGGCATTTGTAACATTGTGGCGGGTTTGTTCGTTTATGCGGTGCTTCCACGGTCTATTTTAAGGTGAAGTATTTATCTTATGTTGTAGATTGGGTGCGTGCTTTTTTTATTATCATACTCAAGCTCGACTCTGAACAGTGGCTGTGGGATCTTCTCGCGATTGTGAATGTTGAAGACTGACTTAACCCCATACACTTCATTTTCCAAGGCATCCTTAATGTCATTAGTTGGCACTGTGTTTTCTATTCCCCTTATGACTACAACCAGACCTTTTTCGCTCTTAAGTTGGTGAGTGTAATAGCTCTTTTTGGAACTTTCAAGATATTGAATGCCGATCTTGTAGTTTTTCTCGATATAGAATTGGATTTTCACTTCAGCTATCGCGCCTCTCCGAATTCCTGCTACATGGAATTGATTGTTTCCAACTAACTGGGCGAGCACGTTAATGAGGTTGTTTGTTATAGCTTTCCGAAGATATATAGGTGGAGGTGCAACCTCGTCATCATCGTTTTTATTAGCGAGTGGTGCAAATCTATTAGTCGTAACCAGTTCATTAGATGTAGGGTGATTTTCATTGGTGTTTCCTTTTTTCTGAGCTCGGGAATTCATTGCCTTAGTTGTTGTTGCTGCATCATTGAATTTTTTGAACGAAGAAGAAGCGCACAATTCAGGATTGCTAGCCGCTCTCTATATTGCTACTCCCATTATTGGCTTTGGCCGCTAGTCTATTTTTCTTCTCTGTCTGCTTTGAGGGAGATCTGAAAACCTTGGCTGACTTTTTAAAGGCGTCTGCATCACTTTCCATGACAAACTGATTAAAAAAAACTTTTCACAACACCGAGATTTGAACCCACTACTGCAAAGTTAGTAGACGAGGACACCACACACTGAGCCACCAAAGTGGCAGTATTTGTTGAGTATAAACGTATACAATTATTATGAGCATACAATATATATAGACATTTATGATAACAATGCAGTCGATGATGCAGGAGATGTTTAGAAATCAGTCAACTTTGATCCAGGTGATGATGAACAAGCCATGAACATTATTACATTGACTCATACTAGCGGCTCAACTTTTAAATTATTTTATATTCCTTCATTAATGCTATTGCATATTTTTAGTACACATAATATCTATTTTACTGTTAACTGCCACATTGCTCTTTGCTCAGTTTGTTGCAATATGGGTATGACAACTAGAGACGCAACACACACCATGATCAGAGTCCTCGCAAAACAACATAAGAGAATCCATATCTATCATCTAAATGCACAAAGTTTACGTAATAAGACTGACGAACTTCGCCACATCTTTGAGAATTCAGCTATATACGTAATATGTGTATCAGAAACCTGGTCTGTGCCTGCTGAGCTTTTATGCGTTCGACCTTTCCGAGCTGTTGGAAATTAACAAACGTCTTACCTATTTCGAAAAGCAATGGCGATTACAGGGCAATTGCGATCATCATAAAAAAAATAATGTCCAATTATGTCAATATAAACTCATTAATGTTTTATAATCAGTGTGGTTTTCGAAAAAATAGATCGTACACTACCGCCCTAATTGATGTGGCAGAAAGCATAAGGGGCAAATTGGACGACAACAATATTTTATTCCTTGTGTTACTAGACCTCACAAAAGCTTTTGATTCTGTCGACCATACTAATAGTCAAACTCAGGAAATTCTTTAACTTTGATTCCACATGCTCACAGCTTTTTGAAACATACCTCACAAATAGCTATCAACGAGCGTTTGCCAATAGTGTCTTTTCTCATGTACTTCTGATTAAGCGGGGAGTTCCGCAAGGGTTCGTTATCGGTCCACTGCTTTTTCATTATATATATTAATGATTTACCCAGTTACCTTAGGTGGTGCCAAGTGCATATGTATGCGGATGATATACAGATCTGGAATAGTGGACTGCCAAATAACATCATTAATACGGTAACTATAGTTAATGATGATCTTGCCAATATTGCGAAATGGGCCTGCTCCAACGGTCTGGCCTTAAATCCTGCAAAAACTAAGTGTATAGTTTTTTACAAGAAGGCAGATCTAAGGAATATTAATATCCGTTTACTGGGGACTGACGTGGAGATAGTCGACACGGTAAAAAACCTTGGAGTGACATGGACATGCTTGAATGTAGAACACTTTGTCTGCTACAAAAAATTGTAACTAAGCAAGATCCAAGCTACCTGAATTCTCAATGTGGGTGTTGTAAACGGAAGAACAAAATTAGTAGATTTGCATGCTGATACGTAATACACACACTATCAGAGGGCGCAATATATATATATATATATTTGCCACGCCCACCGTAGTGGAGGTATAGGGTATTTAAGATTTGGCATAAGCCAAATTTAGTTTTCTTACTTGTTTTATAGTGAATATGGTTTTTTGTAAATCGTGGGCGTGCCTGTTATCTGACCATTTCCAAAAAATCACTCAGTTTTTGATGCTGATCAAAAATATATATTCTTTGTAGGGTCTCTGACGCCTTCTTCTGGATATTGCAAGCGGAAGAAAAAATTTAGATTATCTTCATCACTAAGGTGGAGGGTATAAAAACTTCATCATAATAGAAATCATTTGAAAGACAATTTTCCGTAGACTGTAACTATATTTAATACTTTTTTACCATATTTAAAGATATTTTAAAATAATATGATTTATTTGTAAAATTATGAAGAACTCGTAAATTATTAAAAATATAGTAATTATTTACATATATACACATATATACATATAGAAGGTCTCTAAAATTTGAGAACTTCTTATTTATAAAAGGAACCACTACCACCATCTATTGAAACAACTTTGTGTTCTTAAAAATCCTTATTAGTCGCCTCCGTTACGTATACGTTTTGTTTCCTAACCTTGAAGAGTCACGTTTTATAACAATGTTTTACCCTCTCAAGAAGCCGTAACAAACATGTATAATATATATAATGGCACTAAAGTCAAACTCTAGCATTTTACATCCTCACTACAATATAAGAAAATTTAGCTTGTTACGTCAAATTTTTTAAAACTGTGATTATTTCTATATTGTCAAATCCAAATTTACTAAACATATAATAATGTGTTTGTTATTGAAGTACATGTGTACAAATATAAAAAAATATATTTACCTGTACAACACGTTTTTTAAGCTTTATATTTCTAGATATTTCTTCTAGCATTTTACGACTAGGATTGGATTCATTATGATAACATTCGTACAAGAAACTTAATTGTTCGGGTAATATGGTGGTGCGCATTCTTTTGTTCTGCTTAATTTCTGCAATGCCACAATTACTTGTACTACAGGGCGTAGTTTTTGTTGTTTTCACATATGTGTTATTCTCTGTTTTTAGCGCACGTTGTTTATTACTAACTATATTAAATACTGAATCTGCGTCACGACCTTCATCGTCATTTTTCCTGAGGTACTGTTCATTTTGTGGATTTTGGAATGTTTTTATTTTTTTATTTGTAATCATAGAAACATTCATTACGTCGCTTACATTACTTAATTGATAATATGTCGGTCGAAGACTAATATTAAGTGGTGATATTGCTAATGATGGTAAACAAGGAGAGGAACGTACTGAGAATCGTTCGAATATTATATTCTCTTGGTTGTATGAATTATGAGATTTTAATTCAACTAAGCCGTCTAGTTGATCCATATACTCGACTGTATTGGGCGGTGTCTTTTGCCGTTTTTGTGATAAATGTATATTTTTAAAATTAGAGTTTTCATTTATAGGCTCTACCGGTTGACTAACGCAATCATACTCATCAGGAGTTCGCTCGTTTGGCTTTGGAGAAACACACTTGTTGTTGTTGTGTTCAGAAGTGTTGCCAATGTCAAAACTATTACTTTCTTTAAAAAATTGATTTTGAATATGGTGTTGATATTGATAGGTTTCATCTGACAAATCATATTTTTGAGCAACGATTTTGGACAGCAATAAATCATTCAATTTTCTGTCGCTACCTACCTCTCGCTCATCATCACCATAACATTTACCTATTGTTGGAGTATCGGTTTTACCCAAAATAATATTGTCATTATACTCGGTGGTGGGTGGAGAGATAGTACGTATTTGAAAAAATTTCTTGGACTCGCATAGTTGATAGTATTGTAATAAAAATTCTAAATTGGGCTTATTATTCTTTAAATTTGAGGGTTCTTGTACGTTTTGTAAATAGTATTGGAAAAGAAATTCATAATCATTACGTTTCTTTCTTTCGGATTGTTGATAATAATTAAGCAAAAAATCCATACTGAATTCAATATCAGTAGATGGTGAATCTATAATGGAGCTTTTCTCATGCCGTAGAAAATATTGATATAGGAAATTATATTTTTTCGCGTGTGATTCATAGTCCGATCCTTTTTGCGATTGATCACTTAATGAGCAAACGTCATCTACACTAGAGGGTCTTTCCGAATATTTACTTTTTTTATTCGGAGGCTCAGCAACCACTTCTTCCTGCTGTACGTGAGTCGTCTGTGGTAAATTTTGCAATATACTGCTAATTGGTGCATAAGTTTTATCTTGTTGGTGTGTAGATATCTGTTGAATTGAAGTTGCTCTCGTTTCATATAAATGTAAATTTGGCTGAACAAAATGAATTACCTGATGTTCACGTAGCAATTCGAAGTGTACAAAACTTAATGTACATTTGTCACAATCATATTTGTGTTGTTCGAAAAGTGGTGTGCAACCTGCACTAGGTGTTACTTGAGAAGTGTCAAAATGAGAGGTTTTCTGAAATTGCTTATTAATTCTAGTAGAGGTAGGCGTAGAAGAATGGTCTCCAGTTGACAGCAGAGTTATTGCAGCTACGGCGGCATTGTTAATATCAACAGATGAATTTGAGTCTTCTGAACTAAGATTCTGGGCTAATTGTGCAGCTGCAATTTGTGCTTTAGCCGACTTCTTGTTGTTCTCCTCTTTGAAACAATGATTTTTTTGATGACGTATCAACTCATAATAACGCTGAAAGACCAAATTACATTTTTTGCAGGCATAATTAATATTCTGTTTCTTCTCTTCCGTCTCATAATGTAAATTGTTGGGTTGATTTTCATAAATTTTACGTTGCTTTTGCCGAGCGTTCTATTTTATTAAAAACCATATTAAAAAGTAAAGTACACACACATAAACCTCTTTCATATTTATTTTAATTCTTACCTGAAACCACACCACAATAACACGAGGTGAAAGTAGCAAAAGTTTACTTAAGTATTCTAAATCACTATCTTTCGGATATGAATTATTTTCAAAAAATTCTTGCAATACTTTTATCTGGTAATCCGTAAATCGAGTTCGATTAGCTCGTTTACCACTTGAAGTTGTTGAAGAATTAGATGAATTTGAGTTATTGTCATACTGCACGTGAGCAGGAGAATTTTTTTCAAACACTTTGTTACTACAATTACTGACACCTATGATATTCATGCTAACATTTCGTTCGTTTAAAACGTTGGAGGTATTGTTATTCATTACACGTTCATTATTATTGCTGTTACTCCCGCTTATCTGAAGTTTTTTTGGAGGTCCCATGTTATTTTCGGTTAACACAGACATTGAGTTTAACGGTAGAGTCTCAAGGTGATGAATCAATAAATCATTCATGGAAGCAAACATAGTGGGAGCGCTTTGAGGTGTGGATGAGCGTGAATGCATATCGGAAGTTTCACTTTCCGACTTGGTTTCGTAACTGTTGCCGCATGTTATAGAAGACTGTTGAAGATGGGTTCGAAATGGTGAGCCTGTCAAATCGTAGTTTTCTCGTTGCTGCTGGTTATACATTGATGTTTCTACATTTGACATCGAAGTCGGACAATTTGTCTCCTTTTGAGTCTGGTCAACGGAATTAATAGAACTATTTGACGAACATTCCTCTTTTGGTTCAGATTTAGTAGTGAATTCCAAACCAAATTTTGTATGGGTATTCCCATCTAAATCATTTTTATGCCTCTGGTAATAATTTTGCTTCTGATGTTTCATATTCAATGCATTTTGATTGGTGTGTGCTAAGCATGACTCAGATTGATCCTTATCTTTTTCCTTCTGTGTCTTTATATTATTATCAGTATTATCAATATCTTTAAGAGGACTTACATTTGCATTACCCGTTCGCTCATATTCTTCCAAGTTTAAAATTGTAGATGGTGGATTGTTAAAATTATAAGGTGAGTCTTTATTGCGTTGACGTTCTTTAAACAATGTGTTGCGAAACCAATGTTTTACGACCTAAAATATAAACAAAATTAGTAAAAATATTTTTTTTATACAAATAAAAAACATTTAATACTCTACATAATTTATTCCACAATTTATGCTATAATTAGTTTATTAGTCACCGATCGCGTTCAAATATACCTTAATTTATTAATATATAATCCTTATATGTGTGTTCCATTTAGGTTTCCCGGTATATATTGTATAAACCGCATCGAATATATATATTTATATATGTATATACATAAATTGTGGGTGTGACTTTTAAACAATAGCTCCTTTAACTCATCATTATTTAAGTGTATAATATTCTTAATTTTTGGGTGGTCTGCTGTTCAACCGCATCAATATGTTATCTTTCTGTAGTGTACTTATATATAAATTTATACAAGATAGAATTATAAATTTTATAAACTTCCAAACTTTAAAAATTTCACTTTAAAAATTACCCAGACCTTAAGCAAAATTAATTTTTTACTTTTTATACATATCCACACACATTAATTTTAAACTAACGCAATCAATTAGCAATAGATTAAAAATTTATAAGTAGCTTTAAAATTAAACAATAAACAAGCATTACATTCTTTAACACAAACTTATGTTTTGCTTCTATTCTGTTTTTATACCTACCCATGAAAAGGCTGCTATTAAAGTTGCGCCATGCCCACAATCAACAAAAATCTATTTATCTGCCACAAAAATTGAGCTATAAACTTGAAATTTGGAATGTACGTCTATATATATTAGCTTCAACGATGTGCCAAAAATTGTATTTTCGGATTACAGACACGCCCACAATTAATAAAAATCTTTATATCTGCCACAAAAGTTGACCTAGGAACGTGAAATTTAGTACGCGTATACATAGCTATCCCATCTACTGATGTGCTAAAAATGGGCGTAAGTAAGAAAATTAAATTGGGCTTAGGCTAAATTTTACAATACCTCCACCTCCACAATAGTGGGCGTGGCAAATATATATACATATATTGCGCCCTTTAATAGTCTCTTGCAAGTCTACTATTCCGTTGAATATGCTTTTTTGTAAATTGTGGGCGGTTTTATTACACGACCATGCCCATTTTTCGGATAACATATACGCCCACAATTAAAAAAACTATATTTAACGTAAAAGTAGACTTACATGCTAAGACATACACTATTAGAGGGCGCAATATACGAGTATATATATATATATATATATTTGCCACGCCCTTTCGTGTAAAGGTGGAGGGTATTTAAGATTTGGTCTAAGCCAAATTTAGTTTCCTTACTTGTTTTTTTATTCTTTGTTTGCTTATGATATCAAAAAAAAAAATTATATAGGGAGGGGTTCTAAAAATGGTCCAATCCGGTCCACTTTCAATAGGGTTCCCCTTTGGGTCAATGCTTTTCCGCGTATCAAATTTCATCGAAATATCTCAAAGGATATCATATGGGGAGGGGTTCTAAAAATGCTCCAATCCGGTCCATTTTTAAAAGGGTTCCTCTTTGGGCCAATACATATCCTTGTACCAAATTTCATCGAAATATCTCGAAAAATATAGGGAGGGGTTCTAAAAATGATCCAATCCGGTCCATTTTCAATAGGGTTCCCATTTGAGCCAATACATGTGCTTGTACCAAATTTCATCAAAATATCTCAAAATATGCGAATATGCTTGCGCACAAATTTAGATGGACAGACACGAGGACAGACGGACAGACGGACAAATGGACAGACGGACAAATGAACAGACGGATAGACGGACATGGTTAAATCGATTCAGATTTTGATTCTGAATCGATCGGTATACTTGAAGATGGGTGTGGCATTTACCGTTCAGGAATTACAAACATCCGCACAAACTTAATATACCCTCTTCCACAGGGTGGTGCAGGGTATAATCACTACTTGGCTAACCTTTGTTAAATTATAATAAAATATATGACGTACTGACGGACTCACACATTTATATTTTATTTGTTTAATGGTAATATGATTGGAGTTGATTAGTAAAAAATTTAAATATTATAAATATGCAATAAAAATAAATATATTTACCTTCATGGGTAAGTTGGCTTTTTGAGACATTTCTGTAATACTCTCTTCACTGGGGGAGTTGTTAATATCAAAGTGAGCTCGTAATATTTTCAACTGCTCATCGGTTATTCGGGTTCGTGCTCGTTTTTGATTATTTGTTAACTGCACATGTACAATAAAAATTTACATATCAATTATTTTATAACTTAAATAGACATTTAGAAACATTCTCTTATTACTCTCTATGACATTTTTTGAGAGAACAAACCACGATTAATTTTTCGGCCTTCGTTTAAACGAAAATTGGCTTCAAATTGTTGAAAGAGGGTAATTTTCTTAAATCAATATCCACAATGTTATGTAACTCCTTACATAATGTTATATGGTTTTAAAAAAATAACGACTACTATAAAATGGTACATTTATCTTTATCCTCATTCCTTTAGTTGTAATAGCTTAATTACAAACACAGGCACCTTTTTTTGAAGAACGCACTTTTTTGTTTATAACATAATATTGTATTATAACATATACAATATTATATAAAATTTTTGTATAATATATATGTAGGACTTATTAGCTTTCATTTGATGTATAATGCGTTATATTTATTTACGAATTTTAAAATTGCTCTGTTCAAGAATAAGAATTATTTTTTGATCTTATGTCTAGCAAAGTGAAAAAGTAATACGAGAATGTCTCCTAAAGTGCGTTTGATCCATTATAGAACATTTGGAGAAAGTCCCTTAGACAGGCTCCCCACCGATTGTGAAATTTTTTTACCGTTACCGTTATTAAAGATGTCTCGAAACTCACAAATAGGGTGTGGAGAGAGAAGTCTATTTATATCAGTATAATTTCATAATTAGGAAAAAATATTTAGTACAAAGAGATAAAAGGCATTTTTTTGAATAGTTGAAAGTTATAATAAAATATTATATGGGGAAAAGTTAAAAACTGACCAATCGGATCCACAGTTAATTATTATGTAAAACATCAGTATTTTACCAACTTTCTTTACAAACAAGTAAACATGTTATTGTCGATTAAACCATTTAATACCCTACACCATTTAATTACAAAATTTATTTAGACTATAATTTATTTAGTTATATAATTAAGTACGAGTTATTGTCGTATAAGTCACCTTCTAAAAAATTTATAGAGGGAAAGAGGTCCTAAAAATTTTCCAATTCGGCTCAAAATTAGAACATTAATTTTTAAGCTATCTAAGTATTATTTAATTATTTTTATTTAGAAAATCTTAAGATATACAACATTTGTATCCTCCATGTAAGACTGTTGTTCTATTTGCAACAGCCAGAAAAAAACGTTTCCTTATTACATGATTAGGGTTAAAATCTCAGTCGATTTAGCTACGTCCAGCTATTTGTCCATATATTGGAAGGTTTACGATCATACATTTCAAGATATTGAGTTAAAACTTTGTCCTTACATTTCTAGTTTCTGAAAGCAGATCACTATTAACAATACAACGTTATAAGGGGCGGAGACAAAAAATTGGTCTAATACTAAATCACTTACTAAATCAATATGCATTACCAAGTTTTGTCAAAATATATATTGGAAATTGCAAATTTTCGTGAATGGGGATCAAAAAATTGTCCGAACAGGACCCAACTTCGCACAGTCAATTAAGTAAGCTTAAATTTCTTTTTTTTAACTATTAAAAATTTCGATTTTTTTGCCATATAATAATAATATATGGCAAAAATTATATATATAAAATAAGGATGGGAGCAAAAATGGTTCGATCGGGTTCTAATATGGCGCAGTCAATTATTAAACCATTTGTCTTTGCTTCATAAAGTCTTGTAAAAAAAATTTAAAGAATTGCGAATTTTCACCATAGAACGAACTTATATTAAAAGGAAGAAGAAAATTACTCGTATCGGGTCCAAATTTGGCACAGTCAATTATTAAATCAATTGACTATGCTTTAAGAAGTTTTGTCAAATTTACGAATTTTAAAAAGGGCGTAATATTTAGAAAGGTCTTAAAAATTGAACAATTCAGTGCACGCCATTGGGTAAAGTCCCGTCCTTGTACCAAATTTTATCGAAATATTTAAAAGTTGTGGGAAAACTTGAACATAAATTTATGTGAACAGAGACCAAACGGACAGGTCGACACAGTTAAATTGCTTCAGACTTTAATTTAGGTCTATCAGCATTAAATCAAAGTGGCTCTGGCACTTGCCGTTTAAAAGTTACAAACATCCGCACAAAATTAATATACCTCTTACAATACGTGGTATAGGGTATAAAAGAACGCTAAATAGGAAGAGGGCAAAACTACCAAAGTGAGAGTAGTTTTCAATGTATCGAAAACAACCAGTTCCGGTTACTCATTAAACGACATTCTATACAAAGGTCCTAACCTACAACCTGCCTATAGTAACTATTTTGCTAACCTGGTGAAAATATCAATATGTCTTCAATGGGGACGCACAAAAAATTTACAGGCAAATTCTGATTGCCAGAGAAGATCGGTTCATTTCAAAGAATTGTTTTTCAACCCTTACCGAATGAGGCTCCATAAGATTATCAACTAAACGCCGTTACATTTGATATGAATTGCTCCATTCCCCGATGGTACCAGTATACTTAACAGAACGCAATCGAACTTCTTGACAAGCATACCGCGGAGTTGTCTGTGGAGTTATGACCAGTTCGACATGTACACATTTTCAACTACTCTTTGCGAAAACAAAGATAACTTCAATCAAGCCTGTTAGTTTACCTCGATTAGAGCTATGTGGAGCAGTTTTACTATCTAAATTTATTAAGTTTATATTTACATTTCTTGATTGCCTTATACATATATCGCATTATCCACATACACCTCCACAGCGGTGGGCGTGGCATATAAAGTTGATCTAAGAACTTTAAATTTGGTGGACCTATTTGTAGTTATCCCATCCATCGAAGTACCAATAAAAGGCATGGTAAGATATCAGACACACCTACAATTTCAAAAAACGATACTCAGTGTAAAACTAGACTTGTAAGTTGATACGTAATACATATAATATTATAAGGCGCAATACATATATATTTCCTAAGCCCACTGTTGTGGATAAGGAGCGATAAGATTTGACCTAAGTTAAATTTAGTTTTTTTACTTGTTTCATTTATATTATATTAATAAAACATATGAAGACCTACTAGTGTCACCGAACGGACACTGTCGCAGAGAATAGCGCAAACATGTATTGCTAGTAGAATGCTAGAACCTATTTCATTCTTCCATTTTGTATTTTGTAATGAAAAGGACATGTTAACCATTCAATAATGAAGAAAAGAAGTGGGCGATTCAGCAGTCTATTATTCGTAATATGAAGTGGACGCTGCATTTTGAAAAATACAAAGCAGCGATTTTCAATTTTGAACTTAAAAAGGCGGAATTCACATAAATTTAATTCAATACGTAACGGTAAAAATTTCAACAAAATCGGTAAGGGACTTAAGCAGAATATATCGTTGGAAAATGAAATTAATTTTACTACAAAAATAAAAATACTTTTGAAATATCGAACATACAAACCTGCAAATTAGGAATTCCAAGTGAGGTTTGTTGTTTTTGCTGAAATAATTGGGAACCTATATCTGCAGTAGGTAAAGCTCTTGGCGTAGTTGGTGTTTCTCTTGTGGGAGATAACTTTAATATAGAAGTGTGAGTGGTGAGGGATGGTGTTTTTTCACAATTCTTTGTTGAGTGAATATTTATATTGGATGTGCTAGCGTCTACTGTATTACTTCCAAAAATTAGAGGTGGTGCTAAGTTCATGAAATTCAAAGACATTATGTGGTGCTGAAATTGCATAAAATTAAAAATCTCTAAGGGATTAATTATTACACCAGATGATGTTGCTGTAGACGCTGATCTAGATAAATGCTGTACATTTTGAACATCAGGGAGTTGATCAAAATGTTGCTCTTGAATGCAATATAGCTGCTTTAACATTTCACTACTTGAAAATTGCTGTTGCTTTTTAAGCAGAGCTACTGTAATAGCAGTCATATGTTGTTGCAGTGTAGGAGTCATCTGTGAATTTGTAAGCATTTCAGTCATTAAACTAGTAGGTGATGAAATAGTAGCGTTGTACTGATCCAACCCATCGCAGGCATATGTTGAAGATGATGAAGTAGTAGCGTTATTTTCACTAAGCGATACTAATTGTTCGCTTTTGGTGTCGGCGGTTGTATTTATAGGCGAACTATTGCATTCCCTAATACATGTTGTAGTTGTCATATTATTTTTAGAAATTATTTGATTATGTATTTGATCCATGTGCTTTTGCATAGCCTGTGCACTTCGAAAATTTCTTTGGCATATGCCACATTTAGTGGCATCACGCATTGTGTGGTAAAGTGTATGACTTGCTAACTTTTCTGGAGTTTTAAATGCTAACGAACATTGGCGACATCGATATTTGTACACGTGTCGATCAGATACCACCAATCCCATGTGTGTATCGTTATAATGTGTAAACATGGCAGTCAGAGTGGCAAATCGCATTGTACAAGGCTTCCAATAACTATTAGCTGCTAAGCATACATACTCATCCCGTTGCATGCTAAAATGTCGCATTTTTTGAGCGTGCTGTAAAAGTTCTGGCTCATGTTTAAAAAATGCTCCACATTGCTGACATTGTAAATTCTCAGAAGTCAGGGTAAACGTTGTTTTAGGATTAAGTTGATGTTTATGTGGAGAATTTTGACTAACACATGATTTTTTTGTTGATTCTAAACTAACATAATTGTTACTGCTGTTGGTGTTTATATTGTGCCATATGCTGTTATCTACTAATTGCAAAAGACGAGCTAGGCCATCATTATTTACACTGTGTACTGTCATTAAATGTGATTGTAATAAGTCCTTTTCTCTAAAAAAATCTTGACACAGAGGACATTGCATGTTGAGAGTGCTATATTGCAGACTTTCTTTTATTTTATTACTTAATTCATTTTGTTTTAAATTGGCCAATTCTTCACTTTCATTTTCATACACTAATTCAAAGTTTTCCTCCTTTATGACCGCTAGTTTTGAACCATCGGAATCTTCGGTTTCATGTTCATTTATACATTCTTCAGACTTTCTAATAGTAGTAGGACTTATTGTATTAACTTCTGTGGTAAATTCATTAAAAATCTTCAATGGTTTTCCTTCAACATGAGACCCTTTAATACCTGCCGCAAAAGCTGTCGCCGTCATTGCTGCATGAAATGCTTGTATTGCCATCGGATTTGTAGGTATGCTAATGTAGTCCTTACCTTGATTGCCTACATGCATATCTGATACATGGACTTCCATTTCATGCTTCGTTTGACTGAAAAAATCGCAATGCTGACATTTATATATAATTATCGGTATTTTACCGACAATACTCATTTTTTGTAATCCGGTTTCATTTGATTGTAACAACTGGGGCTGTTGATCTGGAAAAATTTCTTCATGATTTCGAATGGAGTTAAATGAATTCCCCGAAAAATTGGAAGTCGGTGAAAAAGCTAATGTCTCAGTTCCCGTCAGGTTACTGTTATCACACGTTTCATTAATAAAATCTGGCAGTACATTAATCTGTAACACTATAAACAATATGTAAAACAAATATTTTTTTAGAAAAGTTTTTATAATGTGGTGGCGTATGCCATATTTTATTTAATATGTCAACCCATTATTTATGGCGTGATAATCATTAAGGAATTTAGTTTGATACGAATATTGAACACTAAAAATAGTCTTTCTGTGAATGTAACATGGATTTTTAATCAAACCCATCAGGATGCCGCTATATTGATGGTATGCTGTATATCATGTAATTTGTCAAAAATTGATAGCCTTTCCCGATTATTGATATTAAATTTCAAATTTGAATAGCGGAATTTGATTAATTTCAAATGAAAGCAGAATTAATTAAAAATTTGTAATTTTTGCCAAAAAAGGGTATGCCTTATTCCAGGATACCTCTTAATGCACCTATCTTTTGTACTTTTTAATTAGCAAAAAATAATATTTGATTCTATTTCTGTTAGGGTAATTCCGGTAGATTCCGTGATGCCACAACAGAGTTCGGAAAAAAAAATTATATCGATTATTTCTTTGGTTTTGTTCTTATTCCAATTTAAAAATGGAAGAACAAGTCGTGCACTTCAGACATATCTGTATTATTTTCGAAAAAGCAAGAACGCAAGCCCACAAGAATTTATTTGCCATATATGGAAATAAAGCCTTGAAAGAGAGGCAGTGTCAAAATTTGTTTGCCAGATTTCGTTCCGGTGATTTTTCATTGAAAAATGCCGTCTGGCTGTCCCGTTGAAGTAGATGAGACCCATATCAAGGCTATTATCGATTCAGGTTGTGATAGCACCACATGTGATAGATCAGAGAAGCTCAATTAATAGCATATATGCATTGGAAAAAAAATTAAAAAAGCTTGTCTTCTCAAGAAACTCGATTCATGGATTTCTCATCAGCTTAAATTCATTTGGTGCAACGCATTAGCATCTGCTATTCGCATATGAAACGCAATGAAATTGATCTATTTGTAAATAGACTATACATTATATATTATTAAAACATTAATCGGAGGAGGTCGTGGATGATGCAAGATGAACCAGCCCAGACGACACTAAAAGCAGAGATTCACCAAAAAAAAAATTCTATTGTCAGTCTAGTGGGATTATAAAGAAATTCTGCACTTTAAACTTTATAAAAAACAACCGTACGTGTACGTTTAACAACTCGCCAAACTGAGCAATGCAATTCAAACAAAGCGGCCAAAAGTGGCAAAACGTAGGAAAGTTATTTTTCACTTTAATAATGCTAATCGCCACTCGCCAAATATTATTGGATCGTTGGTATGTGTTGTCACATCCGCCACATAGCCCTGCGCCTTCAGACTACCATTTATTTCGTTTTATGCAGAACTCCTTAAATGGTAAAATTTTTAATGACGTTAATGATGTCAAATCACACTTAATTCAGTTTTTTAATAACAAAGTTTAGAAATGTTTTAACGATGGCAAAAGGTCATCGAGAAAAACGGACAGTAACTAGAATAAAGCTATATTTTAAAGGAAAAATCTTCAATTTTAAAATCCGCAATCTGCAGCATCTTGAGAAGAATTAAAATTTTCTTTACTTAGTTGAAAACCCCATACTTTAGCCATTAAACTAGAAAATAAAAGCGTTCAAATATTAAAATTACATTCAACAATAATTTATTTATTTATATAATATTAATATAAATATAATACAAGATAGAAAAGTTCGGTTAAGGCTGAAGCTTAAATACCCTCCACCTTTTATAACCCTCTAAAAAATAAGTTCCTGTTGCATTAAATTGTTGCGTATATATTATTATTCAAGTCATTTTTAAACAACAAATATTGTTTTTTTTTTAATTGTAGGCGTTTGCGTTATTCAATCACGTTCATTTTTGGCACAGTGTTGGACAACGATACCACTTATATATATACCAAATTTCAACTTGATAGACATAGTATTGTGCGATATATAATTTTTTAAAGATACAGTTTTTTCGAGGTATGTTGAGATTTTTGTTTATTGTGGGCGTGTCTCTTAACCAATTTTGCCCAATTTCAATACGGAACAGTGAAATTACATTAAGAATACATATGCAAAATGTCAATTTGATATCTCAAAAATAACAAGTGAAATTATTATAATCGGTCAAGCCCGACCATCAAATACCCTACGCCACTTAATATATTATATTATTCAATTTAATTTTTTCCTTTGATAAATGAAATGTTTTATTTTTTTGTACTGCTTTTAATTTTTTTCTTTGAAAAATGAAAAATTTTATTTGTCTATACCTACTTGTATTTTCAAATATTTCAAAATGATACATAAGTCAGAATTTTTTTTTATTTTTTGTTTGTTTATGATATCAAAAAAAAAGTTATATAGGGAGGGGTTCTAAAAATGGTCCAATCCGATTCATTTTCAATAGGGCTTCCCTTTGGTCCAATACATGTGCTTGTACCAAATTTCATCAAAATATATCGAAAAATAATTGGACCTTATATGAGGAGGGGTTTTAAAATGGTCCAATCCGGTCCATTTTCAATAGGGTTTCCCTTTGGTCCAATACATGTGCTTGTACCAAATTTCATCAAAATATCTCAAAAAATGCGCACAAATTTAGATGGACAGACATGAAGACAGACGGACAGACGGACATGGTTAAATCGATTCAGATTTTGATTTACACTTTGTACGGACTCTGACGCCTCTTTCTGGGTGTTTCAAACGGAAGTACAAACTTAGTATACAATCATCACTGACGTGGAGGGTATAATAAATAAATCAAGTGGTGTAGGGTATTTAATGGTCGCGCTTGACCGACTATAATATTTTGACTTGTTTTACAAAGAAACTGTTGTAGAAAATCTATTCCTATTATCCGCAGCCGTTATTGGAAAATAATTGTTTACTATGTGAAATATATGGTTACATTTTGTCTGTCCGACATATTCATTTAAAAAAGTGTATCTAGTTTTTCCGAAAATATTTCACTCAGTTGACATATATTGTTTGTTATTCTTGGTGCAATATTTTTTTAAGCGTTAAATTTTAATAGTGAAATCTCTGCTCCAGTATCGACAAGAAATTTAATATTTTCATAGTTTTCCAATTTTAGAACAATGAAGTGGGTCTGCTGATTGTATATATTAAAAATTTTATATTGACGCGTCGGTGATGCTATCCTCAACGTGATTCGTTTCCCTGGCTCATGTCGACATTACGGCGTTTATTATCGTCTTAAATATATAATGTTGTTAAAATTAAAGTTCTTGTTTTAGTTTTGACTAAAACTGTTTCCATAAATATTTTTTCTATCGTTTTACGATAATTTGGATTAAAATGCCAATTTTGCCTAAAATAATTTCTATATTAAAATTGTTATGATTATTTGTATTATAACAATTATTATTATTGTTGTTACTATTATGACAATTCCATAATTGATATTTATGGTTAATATTATTTTCCCTTTGTTGTTGGTGGTTATATATCCGATTTTGTTTTCTGGCTTAGACCAAATCTTAAATACCCTCCACCTCTACACGAAAGGGCGTGGCAAATAAATATATATATATATTTCGCCCTCTAATAGTGTATGTCTTAGCATGTAAGTCTACTTTTACGTTAAATATGTTTTTTTTTTAATTGTGGGCGTGTCTGTTATCCGAATACGCCCATTTTTGGTATACCGATAAAGCTAATATTCATAGATATACATACTAAATTTCAAGTTTGTAGCTCATGTTTTGTGTTAGATAAATAGATTTTTGTTGATTGTGGGCGTGGCTCTTGACCGATTTTGCCCATTTTAAATAGCGATCTGAGTGCAAAGACTAAAAGTGCCTCTACAAAATTTCAGCTCAATGTCTCAAAATTTACGCCCGTGAGAGTGCCAACAACATACGGACACACGGACATACATGTCTAAATCGACTCAGTTTTTAACGCTGATCAAGAATATATATACTTTGTAGGGTCTCTGACGCCTCCTTCTGGGTGTTGCAAACGGAAGAACAAACTTAGTATACTCTCATCACTGAGGTGGAGGGTATAAAAACATAAATAAATAGATGGATAAATAAACAAATAATTATAAAGTAATTCATTGTAAACAACGAAAAATAAATAATATAAAATTAATTTCTTTAAACGGTCACCATAAACGAAAGCAAAGTACATATAGGTACACATATATTTTCTTAAACATAAATAAACATGAAAGAAACCGACTCAGACTAATACCTAGTCAAAGTAAATTTAGCTGGTGTTAATGATTTCGTCAAAATATCTGCAAGTCGTTCCTTTGATTGCACATATTGAACATTTATTTCACCTGCTTTCTCCATATCACAGGTAGAGAAAAGTTATGTATCTATATGCTTCGTTTGTTTTGATGAATCAATATTTTAACCAGTGTAATCGCTCATTGATTATCGCACTTCAAATGTGTTGCTTCATTTTGCGCAAAGTGTATATTTTTTAACAACTTACGCATCCAAACAATATGTTTTGTAGCTGCACATAGTGCAATAAACTCAGCTTCAGATGTTGCTGTCACAGATTGTTTTCATGAACTCCACGAAATCGCACCACCATTTAAAAACACAACCCATCCACTTGTGCTTCGTCTAGAATCAATATCTCTAGCCCAATCAAAATCGCATAGAATAGGCTGTCAAAAGATTACTATTTGAGTTTAAATTGAATGAAATTTTATTATTTTATGATTTTAAATATTTAAATAGCCGCTTTACATTTTGCCAATGAGTTTTAGTCAGATTTTCAACGTAACGACTTAATACACCTACTACAAATGCAATGTCTGGTCTCGTACAAACCATTAGATACATCAAAGAACCTATTGCTTCACGATATGGATAATTTGACCCAAGTGGTTCACCATCTTTAGTTAATTGTATTCCAGGTTCAAGAGGTGTTGATACAATTGAACAATCTAAATGTTTAAAACATTCGAAAATTTTCTCGAGTTGATGTAATTTTAACTTGTTCATTTCCTTACTTAAACTTATTTGTATACCAACAAAGAATTCAGCATCTTTATAAGTAATTTCAAACTCTGTATGTAGTGCATTCAAAACATGTTATAACATATCATCATTATTTCCACATATTAAACCGTCATCAATATATAGAGCTAGCGAAATTTTAATGTTATCATTGTTGTATGCAAACACACATGAATCAGCCAAAGTTTGCTAAAAAATTTTTATTAAGTAAAAATTCTACAATTCGTTTACTCCAATGACGCGAAGCTTGCTTAAGACCGTAAACACCTTTTTGTAGTGAACATACTTAATCATTTTCTTCAAAGGTAAGATTGTTTCATATAAATTTTCTAATCCAAAGAACCTTGTAAGAATATTATACGCTGAAGCTATACCTGGTAGTAAACGAATGGAATCATACTTAACCACCGGACTGTAAATTTCATCATAATCTACTCCTTTTACTTGTAAACATCCACATACAACCAATGTAGCCTTGAATTTATCCATTTGCCCCTCAGCATTATATTTATGTTTGAACACCCATTAATTTATAATGACATGCATATCAGGTTCTCTATCAAATAAAATGCAACTTTCATTTTTCGAATGTGTACTCAATTTATCTTGCACTGCATTTAGCCATTGATTTGCTTCATTAATATTGAGCGCTTCTTCAAGCGAATTTGGTTCAACCATCAGCATCCATAATTCTGCATCATTGCATAACTTTGTTGCTCTTCTGGTTTTATATGGGCTACGTAAAATTGGTTGCCTTGGACTTCGATACGGTGTACCGGTATTGACATCCTGCTTGTCAATATCTATTGTAAATTACCTTTTATATCATTAATTTTACTTATATTTATGTCGCTTGCTTCTCCGTGGGTTACCTCATTCGTTAATCTATTTTCAACCTTTCGTGTCATTTCAAAAACTTCATTAATTGTAGATGCAGGCTTTTCATTAAATATTACATCTCTTCGTATAAAGATTTGTCGACTTCTTGGATCAAACACTGTGTAAGCCTTACTTTCTGAGTTATAACCAATTAAAATGTACTTAACTGAATTACGTTCCCATTTCGTGCGTTGCTCTTTTTCTACATGAATATAAGCATCGGAGCAAAACACTCTTAAATGATCAACAGAAGATTTTACTCCAACCATTTCATATGGTGTGACTCCATCTAGTACATTACAAGCAGTACGATTTTTCAAGTAAAAAGCTGTGTTTGTAGCTTCTGCTTCAGATACAAAGGTAAACTTTTCTGATGTAGCATCGCTTTAGCACATTCAACAACAGTTCGATTTTGCCTTTCTATAAAACCATTTTGTTCAGGCGCTCTTGGTGTAGAAACCTCATGTTTAATTCCATGTTTTACTAAAAATTGATTTACTGCTTCATTGCAAAATTCTAATCCACCATCTGATCTCAACTTTCTTATTTCATGTCTATCGACCAAAACATCTGCATGAAATTTCATCAGATACTTGAAACGGTTTTTCCTCCGGTTAGTCCGATCCAAGCCGAGGTAGCTGGTCGGTTTTCTCCAGCGGCTCCTTTTCAAGAAATTTATTTAAATAAAAGACTTGGGTGTTAAATAATATCAATACACTCTATAATTGCAGCTTTACACATTCACACATATACAATACAATATAGGAATTATTTTCTTGCTATGTACAAAAAGAAAGGCTAACACGGTGTCCTGTGTTATCATTAGTAGTTTTCACGTTATATTTCTTCTCGTTGTTTCTTCATTGGATTTGGCGTACTATGTTACTTTTCTTATATATCTTTCCTAACCCTGTTTCGTACACTTGTTGTTTATCTTGTTACAGTTTAACATACAGTGCGTTTGGCTTAGCTCTACGTTTGCTTATATGGCTATTTCTTCGTTAAGTTATACACGAGAGTGTTTGCGTTATTGTTTGCATTTCACCACAAGCTTACTTATACCAGAGAAAAATTAAAGAACACCTTTTTTTCCTTTATTAATTATTAATTTATTCATTCATTTTTATCATAGGATAGCAAATTTCATACACATCATCATATATAAAACAAGTGAAAATATTATAGTCCGTCAAGCCTGACCATCAAATACCCTACACTACTTGATTCAATTTAATTTTTTTCTTTGAAAAATTAAAAATTTTATTCTTCTTTTTTTATATATATATAAAAAAAAATTTATTGGGAGGGGTTCTAAAAATGGTCCAATCCGGTCCATTTTCAAAAGGGTTTATTTTTGGGTCAATGCTTTTCCCTTATCTCAAAATATAATAGGATATCATATGGGGAGGGCTTCTAAAAATGGTCCAATACGGTTCATTTTCAATGGGGTTCCCCTTTGGGCCAATCCTTGTACCAAATTTCATCAAAATGTCTCAAAAAATGCGACCTGTAGCTTGCGCACAAATTTAATGTACAGACAGGAGGGCGGACAGACGGATATGGTTAAATCGATTCAGATTTTGAATCTACATACATTTGATATTTGTGTATACATTTGTTTGTGTGCATTTTATACAATGAATACGTAATGGACCTCGAAATAAATCTCTATAGCAGAGAGTTAGAAAACAGAGATGGAGTGTCATTCTCTTTAAAATTTGTTAACTTCGAACGTATAAATGTTTTCGCCAAAAGTAATTAATAAATGAAAATAAGGCTGTTTTCTATTACGTTCTTCTTTCCACTTTTCGACCCTTTATACATGTTTTCTTGATGTTATTGTAAAGTTTTTTTTTCAAAAATTTTTTATTGCAGAAACGTATCAAGCAAGTCTTTAAGAATTGTATAAAATCAATAAAAACCAGCCACATTTGATAGAACAAGAAAGTGGAACGAATTCAATAAATACGATATTTGTGCTTTTTTACGATAACTTTAACCGTACGATATGGGCCTCGATTTGGGCTTGAGATTCTGCCGGCAAGAATTTAAGAGAGCGACACTCCGTCTCTATTATTAGAAGTCTCTGATACTACTTAAGCTTATTAAAATCACTAAAAATTTCTATTGCGTTTGGAATGTCAGTACCGCTATTCACCGTTAACTAAAATAATTTCATAATAAAGAAAACTAAATTCCTTGTACAAAATAATAAAATTCAATTTTGTGTTATTTAGACCAGTGTTGGCCAATTTATTCGCTTTGTGAGGGCCGTGCGTCCTCACATACTTTGAAACATCACTCTTGTTTTTCAAAAAATATACAAAACAGTATCTTGAATAATCATCTCTTAAAAGCATAAAATAATTAGAACAGTCAATAGAACTGACACTCATTTTTCCACATAAATCAACATGTTTCTCCAGGTTTGGTCGCTCTTTATGAACCACTTTTAGGAAAACTTTGCCTATGCTGTTTGTTCAACACACAACCTTCGCAAAACGGTTGTTCTTTGTCAATGTCATGAACGTTTAGATCTTGAACTGCACTTTAAACATACATATTTTTAAGCGTTGAGTAATTTACATGACCGAGACGTTCATGCCAAAGTTTAGCTGGTTCTGTCTGACACCATATTCACTAAATGTTCGATCACAGACTCCAAATTCATTCTATAAAGTCTGTTTTCACGGACACCATCAACAATGATACAATTATCTTTTATAAAATGTACATGGTCGGCTCCTACCACACGCATTCCTTTTTCAGTTGCACGATAAGAAGTTTCTATCCAGGTCCGGAACAAAAAGAACTTTTTAATTATGTGTATTTTGTTGTTATTAGAAACTTGCACTTTTATGTCACCTATTCCATGCACGTGCAATTTTCTGCCATCGCCAACTTTCACTTCACAGTCGCCATGGAAAAATTTCTTAAGGCTTACAAATGACTTCTTGAAATGACATATGATCTGTTGCACCAGAATCAGCGTACCATAAAGTTTTAATTTTCTTTCTTTTAATGCTCGTTTGTGTCATAAATAAATACGTATTTTCATTTGTTTGATTATTATTTATATATGAGGTTTGCAACGTACGAGTAAGTGAGTGTTTTTCTTTTTTGTTATTTTGTTCCCTTTGTTTCTTATAACATTCTCTCGCCCAATGACTAGGCTTGTTACAATAATTACATTTTCCATTTCGTTTTTTATTTGTATTCAAGTTACGTTTCTTGTATTTATTAACATTATATGCAGTTTTTATGGTATTATCTGATGATGAGCATGTACGCAAATTTAATACACATTCTTCATCGATCAAGTGATCGGTAAGCTTTTCAATATTTTGATCATCTTTTGGTACTGCGTACCAAGCTGTTCTAACATTTATATATTTGTCAGGTAGATTGTTCTTCTTCTGGCTCACCTTTAGGCGCTGGGCCCATAAGCTTTTGACACATAAACATTATAACAACACTGTTAATACGCATTGACATATAGAAAGCGCCTTCTACAACACCAGATATGAAGAAACTAGTATAACATTAACTCCTTAATTAAACTAAAACCAATAATAAAAATTGTATCTAACAGCCTGGTATTATTGCAGACGAGGATACAGAATTTACTACCAAAATATAAGAAAAAAAGAAGTTTAGCTAACTTTATAGGAAAAGGACTAATGTATATCGCAGGTATTATAGATATTAAGACGAAGAATAAATTTATAATATGACAAGAAACTTAACGGGCAATATTGAGGACAACGAATATAGTGTAAATTAATTGATAAGTTTTGGAAGTATATTGTTAAACCAAATTCAAAACACATTAATGATCAACAATAAAGGATAACAAATTACTTGAACGTATTAAGAAACACCTTAGTCAATAGAATAGATCACACAAAAGATGAAATAGAACTATTATTTCAAATCAACAATGACATTGCAAAATCACATTACACATTACACATTGATATTACACAAATTCTCTTTACAAGTAAATTACGCATAGTAGCACCCAACATTTTGACCGAATCTGAACTGGACATTATTCATGACGTAGGCACATAGAATAATTCAAAAGTAGCGGTGAGAACTTTCGATAAAACCATATTCATAACGATTTTGGTGCCTAATTGTAATGGCAACCCATATACAGAAATGGGCTTCGTACCCATATCTAACAGTGAGACAAATGCATTTAGCTCATCCAGGAAAATATTATCTTAGACCAATATAATAATATATATGATGTAAAGGTGCCCGGAAACTTGGAAAAGAATTTATTATAATTAAACGATAGTTGTCTATCAAGCATAAATAAATAAAATGAGGCACACATTGCCAATCAAAATTTTATAATGAATGTTATATTGAGCCATTATTCGGCATTCCTAATCCTTAAAAATTTTAATGATAAAACAAGTGAAAATATTATAGTCGGTCAAGCCCGACCATCACATACCCTACACCACTTGATATATTATAATATTCAATTTAATTTTTTCCTTTGATAAATGAAAAATTTTATTTTTCTATACCTACTTATATTTTCAAAAATTTCAAAATGATACATAAGTCAGAATTTTTTTTTATTTTTTGTTTGTTTATGATATCTAAAAAAAATAAATTTATATGGGGAGGGGTTCTAAAAATGGTCCAATCCGTTCCATTTTCAAAAGCGTTTATTTTTGGGTCAATGCTTTTCCGCGTATCAAATTTCATCGAAATATCTCAAAAAATAAAAGGACCTCATATGGGGAGGGGTTCTAAAAATGGTCCAATCCGGTTCATTTTCAATGGGGTTCCCCTTTGGGCCAATCCTTGTACCAAATTTCATCAAAATATCTCAAAAAATGCGACCTGTAGCTTTCGCACAAATTTAGATGGACAGACACGATCCAAACGGACAGACGGACAGACGGACAGACGGACATGGTTAAATCGATTCAGATTTTGATTCTGAATCGATCGGTATAATTAAAGATGGGTGTGGCACAGGGTGGTGTAGGGTATAATTAAGACAAATTGTCACAAAAAACGAAAACAATTTCATGGCACCTTCATATTAAAATTTTTTAATTCTTACATAGAAATAAGAAAGAAAAATTATATAACTATGTAATAGTTAGTATAATGTTAGTTAGCCTAATGTTTATTAGGCTAATGTTATTAGCCTAATAAACTATGCTTCAACAAATTTTATTAAATATATAAAAAATTATGAATTTTGCCATAGAATGACTTCCTTTCGAATTTTTATCATGGAATATTATTGTATTATACTGAACAATAGGTTTATAATAAAACGTAATGTAAGGAGGGATTCAAAAAATTGTCCAGTAGGATTAGGCAATTACTAAACCAATTGTGAGTGCTTGCCAATTTTTTTAAAAATATATTAAATATTCTAAATATATATATATAGATATATTTAATATAAGGACGTTTAATGGGGACGGGTCTTCAAAATTAAAATCATATTTAATGGTGCACGTCCTTGTATCAAGTTTCATCCAAATATCTTAAAAGCTTTGACCAAAACGTTGCGCGCAAATTTACACTGACACCGGATAGACGGACATGGTTTAATCGATTTCGATTTTGATTCTGAGAGGGACCGAACGGTAATTTGCTTGCTTTGGAATTGAAATATATAGATTTAATTGAATAATTAAACCGTCTGTGGACAGATTTGTTACATTTGTCATACTGCACGCTGGTGAAGATTATCTCGATTTCTCAATGTGTGCGGCTGTAACAAGTGAAAATATTATAGTCGGTCAAGCCCGACTATTGTGATGAGGAAATTTTAGAATGAAAATTTCCATCACACGTTGTTACTAAATTACACATTCTTTTTTTTTAGTGAAGTTGAATTTTTTTGTTATATATATTTAGTTTTATTTACTTTTTCCTTTTTTTTTACTAAACTACACATTCGTATTTTATAAATGAAGTTGAATTTTTTTTTATATTCTTGTTTCATTTACTTTTTCTTTTCCTTTTTTTTTATGAATATACTGGTTTAAATTTAATAATATGTTCCAAATTATCCTGTACTAATTATACGGTCAGCTGTAGATATAAGTAACCCTGGATTTATTAAAAACCATATGTAACAAGATCAACTGTAAATGGTGCAAAGCTTAGAACAAAGCTCTTACAAGCAAAAGAAAAAAAAAGCTCAGCCACTGGCCTATAAAAAGGCGAGCAACGCACAGAACATTAGCAGGTTTAAGTTAGCTTGGCAGGTTGTTTAGGAACTAAATACGAGAGTTCATTTCATCCTCTTTACCCCAGTTAAAATTTTTTGCAGCTCGGAAATTAGTTTTCAGGTGATAGGTAGGTTGTATAGGAACTTAGGTACGAGAGTTCATACGACCTCTCTACCCTAGTTAATATTTTTGCAGCTAGTTTCAGGTGATAACTAAATTGTATAGGAGTTTAGGTACGAGAGTTGATCCGTCCTCTCGAAAACACAGGCTTTGGGTTGTTATTATATTAGGCTAACTTAAGCACGAGAGTTGATTCGTCCTCTCTATCTTAGCAAATACTACGTTAGGCAGCACAGGAACGAGAGTTGATTCATTCTCTCTATCTTAGTAAATACTCCGCTAGGCAACATAAGCACGAGAGTTGATTCGTCCTCTCTAACATAACTCAGACATAGGGACCGTACTACGCGTATGTCCTTTATTGATACATTTTTTTGTTCATTTCATTTCATTTGTAATAGTTATTATATATGTATATAATTTGCGTAGGTGCCTCCCACTTCTCCAGCTCGAAGCTTATATGAGGTAAGACTTTATATAATTAAGAATAATATTAATAATTATCATTCACATAACTTAGGGCGAAGTGTGACATAATATCTCTCTTAAAAAGAGTGGTATTCTGTATAGTTTGTAGGTGGACGGGAATGGAGTTCCACAATCGAATTGCAAATATGAAAAAGTGACGTTCAGACATTAAGGTAATGTGTCGCATAGGATTAATATTATGGTTTGGGTTAGACGTTGAGAATTCAAGTCTGTTAAATAGGTAACTTGGATCCTGCTTGGTTATAATTTTTTGCAGTAGACAAAGAGTTCTTCATTCAGTCTTCAAAAGTTACCGATAACAAGGTTGTAGTGTGGCTTGAAACGCGGTCATACCTCCTCAGCCCAAAAACGTACCTGATTATGGAATTATTGGCCTTTTTTATTTTTTGTTTGGAAATGGAGTCACAATTGGCAAACAACTCAAATCCTTTGGATATAAGTAAGCTTTGGCCAAAAGTTTTCTAAAATTTAAGGGTGTGAACCACTGTAAATGCCGTAGTGTTCTTAGCATTTCGTACACTTGTCCCACGTTTTTTTTTATGTGATTATGCCAAGTAAGCGTTCTATTGAATGTCACTGCAAGGTTTTTTACCGTGTCGACTATCTCCACGTCAATCCCCAGTAAACGGATATTAACATTCCTTAGGTCTGCATTCTTGTAAAAAGCTATACACTTGGTTTTTGCAGGATTTAAGGCCAGATCGTTGGAACAGGCCCATTTCGCAATATTGGCAAGGTCATCATTAACTATAGGTACCGTATTAATGATGTTATTTGGCGGTACTCTTCGGTCCATTTTCAAAAGGGTTTATTTTTGGGTCAATGCTTTTTCGCGTATCAAATTTCACCGAAATATCTCAAAAAATAATAAGACCTCATGAGGGGAGGGGTTCTAAAAATTATCCAATCCGGTCCATTTTCAACAGGATTCCCCTTTGGGCCAATACATGTGCTTGTACCAAATTCCATCAAAATATCTCCAAAAATGCGACCTGTAGCTTGCGCACAAATTTAGATGGACAGACACGAGGACAGACGGACATGGTTAAATCGATTTAGATTTTGATTCTGAATCGATCGGTAGACCTGAAAGTGGGCGTGGCATTTGCCGTTTATGAGTTACAAACATCCGCACAAACTTAATGTACTCTACCACAGGGAAGTGCAGGGTATAAAAAGCTAAATGGTTACAGACTTACGGGCATTAAATTGACTAAGTTATTGTGATTAACAAAATTTTACTTTTGAGGGTGTGGCCTGCGCCCATCTCGTATTTACAAAGGTATTATTGTAGTGGTGGGTATACAAGTAAAAAAGATGTGTTAGGCATACAGTAAATCTGGGTTCCGCTAAATCAATATACATTTACAAAATAGAAGACATGCATTACTTTTCAAAACACGCACTTGATAAATCGTAGACATTGTACTTTTTTTTATGATTTATTATACATCAAACAAGCAAAAAGGCTAAATTTAGCTTAGACTAAATCTTAAATACTCTACACTTACACACATACATATATAAAGCATTTGGAAGATATTTTTGATATGTATCAATCAGTCAGATTCAATACAAAACAAGTAAGAAAATTTGGTTAAGCCTAACTCTTAAATGCAATTCACATCTACAGTAGTGGGCGTGGCAGATATATATATATATATATATATGTATAAATTGTGCCTTCTAATAATGTATGTATTACGTTTCAGCTTGTAAGTCGAGTTTTACGTGGAGTATATTTTTTTGTCAATTGTGGGCGTGTATATTAATCGACCACGGGCTTTGGATGGGATAACTATTGATGAGCATACAAAATTTGAAATTCATAGGTCAATTTTTGTGGCAGACATATAAATTTTTATTGCGTATGCGAGTCTATTATCCGACCATGCCCATTTTTGGCACATCGAATAAGATTATTGTAAATAAGAGTATTAAGTTTCAACTTCATAGACCATTTTTTGTGAAAGATGTATAGATTTTTGTTGATTGTGTGCGTGGCACTTTACCCTTTTTACCCCTTTTAAACAGCGATCTGCGTGCAAAAACCAAAAGTGTCTGTACAAAATTTCCGGTCAATATCTCAAAATTTACGACCGTGAGAATGCCAACAACAGACGGACACACAGGCGTGCATTGTAGGGTCTTCGACGCCTCCTTGCAAACGGAATAACAAACTTAGTGTACCCTCATCACTAAGGTGGAGGGTATAAAAATTACATTTACTTAACCTAATAATTAATTGTTGTAATTAGACCGGATTGGACTATTAATACTATTATTAATATTAATATATTTATTTACCTTTACTGGAATTTTTACTTTGCTGGAAGTCCCCCCCTGCTCTGTGTATTAATGTTGTCTGCATTTCATTTCGTTTCGTTAAATGATCTGAGAAAATATCCATTGTATCTATTGTTTCAACTTCCTTTACGGCAAACATATAATCTAAAGATGGTTTGTCCAACTGCTCACCATATCTTTGTAAACTAACAAAGTGTTCGACTTGTATATGACGTAGACTTTTTACATGTTGCAGCATTTCCAACAATGTGATGGTTCTATGATTGCATACTTGACAAAGAAGAATTTGTTTAGGTTTTGTATCTAATTGTAGACTTTTAGCCCCAACAACTGTAGACGTTGATGAATGCACTGAGTAATTAGTAGTTGCTTTTGCATGCTGCTCTTTTAACAACGAATTAAAATGCTTAAATACCATAAACATAGTGTCATGGCGCATATGTTGTGTGTGCAATGACAATTTTTGGATTGAGTTTGTGTAAAAGTCACAACAATTACATTTAATATGTACTGTATTAGTACCAATTTGAAATTGCTGCTGGTAGTATTTAAGTTTGGCTTCGTTTTGTATACCACCTTCACGCACATGGTTGATAAAATTAAGTTTTTGTAAATGCTTTTCAGTCTTGCTGTGTAATTGAAAATTCGCCTTTAAGTTTGTCTTATAGTTGCATATACGGCACATGTAGTTGTTGTTCTGGATTACCATTAAGTCAGTCAATAAGAAACTTGCTGAAGGATTTGAGAAATACCTTGCATTTGCATTAGATTTTCCAGGTGAGCCACTATCCACACAAGATTTGGAAGGAGATGTACCACTCGCGTTGGGAGTGCTGCTATGTATTTGGTCGAAAAGTGTTGGAGACTGTTGAGAGCGATCACTCAGGAGATGTTGATTAAGTTCATCAAGACTATTGCTACTGAACTTGGAACAGATTAAACAACTGTAAAGCATAGTGGGCCAGGGATCAACATTAAATGGTGGTGAATCATTTAGAGAACAACTTTCAGCGTTGATTGTTTGATCATCAGAACTAATTTTTGGGGAAAGCGCTATCTCGCTACAACCCGGTGATAGTTGCGCCGATTTAGAGTTGTTTCGATTTCTAAATTGTAGTAACTGTGGAAAACCATCCGACTGCTTCGATTGTATGTGGCCAACATCTGTGTGAGTTAAAGCGACGGAGGACGGTGTAGAAGGGTTCTGATGTAGTAATTGGACCATTAATGCTTGATTATAGGAAAAATCTGCAAAAGATACTCCAGGTATAAAGTTAGCTTGTTGTTGCTCTTGATGTTGGTGGTGTAAAAAACTAAGAGCTTGTATGTGCTTGATGTTGTTTTGTAAGACAGTGACGTTATGCGTATGTTTCTCGCTGGTCATATGTATGCGAAGATTACGGGCCACTGATGTCTCGTAACTACAAATGTCGCAACGAAAAGGGGGCTTCTGTTTAGCGCAATTGGTCGTAACACCACTACAAGATACTGTTAATACATTATTAGGTGATCTACAATTATTTGTGGTCAAGGTGCTTCCACAAGAGCCACTTTTACTACTATCAATGCTTTGTGTTTGTTGTTGTCCATTTTCTTCCTTTTGTTGGTGTGTTACTGTAAGTTTTTCAGATTTTTCCGTTTTTCCAGCAACTGCGGCATTAGCAGCAGCTATAGCTGCTACTATGTTTTGAGAACTATTCAACTCTTGTATATTATTTAAATGTTTATCCGACTGCATATGTATTGAAAGATTTCCTTTTGTTGTAGTTGAGTAATTACATATTTCACACCGATATGGTTTGTATCCACAAGAGTATGATTCTCCACGAGCTAAACGTGGATGCTGTTGACCTATTTTGATATAAAGTCATGTAATATTAAATAAGTTGTAGCGCTATAGTGTTCGAAATCATGCTCTATATCAAGTATACGAAACCCTGTATCCTTAAAATTAAATTAATATACAAATTATACTTAACGCACAATCTGACTTGTAACTTGACGTATTTTAATGTCCACATACAACATTTTAATATAATGCACTATTTCTAATAAAGTATTATGTATAATATATTTACTTGTAACTCCCAAGCAGCTAAACAGAAATACACCTTTTATTATACCATTCAAAATAACTAAGTAACCATGTCAGATCCTCCGTCTGTTATACGACCATGCCCATTTTTGGCGCATTGATGAAAGGAATAATAATAGTTTCAAATTCATAGCACACTTTTCGTAATAGATAAATATATTTTTATGGATTGTGGGTATGGATATTGGTCCATTTTAAATTGCGACATAACAAGTGTTTCAGCTCAATATTTCAAATTTTACGACCGTGAGGGTTCCAACAACAGACAGACGCACGAATATACATGTCTAGATCAAATCATACTATGATTCTAAACAAGAATATATATATTTTGTGGAGACTACGATGCCTTCTCTAGGTGTTGCAAACAGAATGATAGACTTGGTATACTTTTCATCATCAATCATCATCACCTTTGATAATTGTGGCTAGTATTAATTTAAAATATGTCCTGTTGGTACGCAATTGGCTGGATGTGATGTTCCCACTTTAAAAAGATGCTTTTAATAAACTTAAAGGTAAGTAATTATTAACGTAGTCGTAGGAATACCTTTAATTCAATCTCTAGAGAAAATATTTCTTAATGTTGTTTCTGAGAGACTGCAAAGACCAAAGAAATTTTTATTGCACTTCATTTAAAAAATGTTATAGTATATATATGTAATACCCCACATCATTATTTATAAAATTTATATTGCACTATAATTTATTTAGTTGCATCAGTAAGCAGGAGTTAGTGGTCGTACATTTTGAGATTTTGAACTACGTTTCTAGTTTCTACACGCAGATAGCTTTTAAGAAGTTGCGTCGTACAACGACTTCCTTTATAATAAAACGGTATATGGGGTGGGGATCAAAAAGGAGTACGATCGAGTCCAAAGTTTGTACATCACATTATTCACATTTAAGTATTGCTTAAATTCTTAGAGGAATTTTGTGTTGGCAAATTTTTAACAAAAATTAAATAAAGTTTTTCATGTAAAAATATTTAGTTTTCTAGACACTTTATAGTCTATCGATCGCAATTAATTATATATTGGTCAATTGTGAAAGGCGAACCTAACTTTTTACAGTGAGAAGATAAACAATCTAAAAGGCACTAAAACACGTCACGCGTATTGTTAAGGCGTGTCTCATTTAGTGTAATAAAGCGACAACTCCTAAAGCATAAAATGCTTACAAAAATTAACAAAAGCCTCCGTACGAGTGACTCCAACATTAGCTTATCAATCACTTTACCAACAAAGGTATTGTTACCACAAAAATCCACTGTCCCAACGCACTCTTAGTGAAACAGGATCTCAATTAAAAATAAAGTAGAAAATAAAAAATTAACGATTCAAACTGGCATGGATCACTATTTGAGCATCAAAAGAAAATCGAACTCACCAAATGGCAATCCTACAAAGATAAATAAGCCCAATTCTAATACCGAACATTAAATTCTATAAATAAGTTTTTGCTTCTGGCAGAAAATGAAGAAGAAAAGCAGAAAGATGAATTACCCCTAGTAAAAGAGTACAAACCAACACCAGTGTATCTCCGCAAGAAGATAAAAAACGAACTAATAAATTCGTTGGCTCAAATAGTAGGCAAAAACCAATTTTACATTGTAGGAATACATAGAGGGAAAATTTTCAAGACAAAAATTTAATTTTATACTAAAAACCATTAAAAAGACGGTATTAAGGTCTTTGGTCATTCTAAAAACACTACTATACGTATCAATTGAAAAGTGCAAAAGGGCTAACCGTCATTAAAAAAAGGCATTGATAGTAATATACCGACATCTGAAGAAGCTGTAGAGGTCGAAGGATAAAAAGTAAATGATCATTCTCCAATTCTCAAAGAAGTTAAATGTAATTCCTCAAGCTATGGAGAATAAACCCATAAAGAAAATTACCAACTAGCTTAAATAAGAAAATATCATAAGCTCACACATACTAACTGATATTCCTCTCAGGAACGCGCAACAAATCGGTGACTCTGTAAATATATTGTATTTACCGATATAGTGAAAATAGCTGCGGAAATGGCAATTCCACAAACATAGAAAACCTAATTCAAGATATACGCAGTCTCAAAAGGCAATGGCAGCGATACAGATCCTCGCAACTGAAACTAAGACTAGGGAATTAAAAAAGATGCTCAATGAAAAAAGGGGGCGAGATTTACAGCTATAGCAAAATGAAATATATATACTGATAGTCCAAATAACTTATGCAAGGCCACCAAAAATTTAAATCAAAACCCCACGCTTAGATAACATCACAGCGAAAATGATTCGCGAACTACCACAATATTCCGAAAAACGTTATTATACATCTTTTACGCCATATTCCGCACAAGACACTTCCTAGTGATTTGGAAAAAATCCATTATCATTATGGTACCTGTAGGGTATCTACATGTTAATTTAAAAAAAACAAATTAGAATGGTTTTTATTGTCAATCAATCTTTGTTGTTAAAAATAAAATAAAATAATTTTGTTCTCTCGGAAAAATAAATAAGTTTGTTATCTTAAAGAAATTATAATTTTAATAAAAATATAGAAATATAAGCTTCTATAATTGGCGATCCTGCGATACTACGATCCTGCCTTAATGATAGCAATTTACCTAATGCTGTACATCCCAAATCTAATAACAACAGTGCAAATTTAAATCCAGCACAACAACAATTGCCGAAACCTATTCAAATTCCATTCTGCTATAATTTCGGAAATCAACTCTTCTTGCAGATCAAACCAACCAATTATGCAGAATTAAAAAAAACTGAATATCATTTACGATAAACGAGTCACTACAAATGTAAATTCAAACTTTATACCACCATCATCGTCAAGCGGTACCACTACCCATTTAAGGGCAACAAAAGGTTGCAGTTCTTTGAATAAGTCTTCAGAGCATAAAGCCACATCACCGAACACAAATATTGAAACAGAACAAAAATCTTCAAATTCTAGTGATCTGGCCGAGGCATCCAGAAAGTTAACTGAAACATTGCGGAAATTGTCAATAAGAACAAATTCAAATCAAAACAGATCAACATATTCATTGCAGAATATATATATGTAAGTTTACACGCATAAAAATTTATGCCAATATATATATGTATATAGAGACATTTTTCATAAATTAGGCTTCAAAAAAAAAAATTTTTTTATTAAAAAAATAACACAAATTTCAAAATTTTTCTTTTAAAAAAAAAAAAAAACTTCAAAATTTTTCATCCAAAAAAAAATTAATAATCAAAACGAAACGTTGTAAATTCTCTCTCTGAGATTAAAATGGAATTACAACATACATCTCCACATACCTCAGTCAAAAGTACATTTACCAATAACAACATGATAGATCTCATGTTAGAGAACATGATACAAGAATGTACACAATCTAACACTAATACAAATAACAATAATAACATTAACGATACACACTCACATACAAATATACACACAAACGCAAGAAACAACAATACTGAAATTTGTGCTACATCGGTTAAACTACCCCCTTTCTGGACTGATTTTCCCGACGCTTGGTTCATACAAGCCGAAGGGCAATTTAATTACAAAGGCATTACACAGGACGCAACTAAGTACGAATATGTGCTTACTTCCCTACCACAAGAAACAATTAGGACTGTTCTTGATTTTATCCGAGACCTTCCAGCAACATATAAATATTCTTATTTAAAAAAAATTCTCATTGAAAGACACTCCCTGAGCGAAAGTTTTCGATTAGATAAAGTTTTGTCCGAACCAGATATGGGAGATCGCAAACCATCCGAGTTTGGCATCTCTTAATCCTTTCTGGATCAAATTTCAGTCCTGATGTGCTCAAACGTCTATGACTTAAAAAATTACCTAAGAGTTTAACCGTTGCTCTTACTGGCTCAAACATAACAAATATAAATGAGTTAGTGAAATTAGCTGATAATATTTGGGAAGTGAGTAATCCACCAGAAATGCATGCTATCAGTTCTTACTCCAATGATACAAATAAGTTGGCAATTGAGTCACTACTTAAGACTCAAACGTTACTTTGTGAGAATATCAACAAATTAACGCTTGAAGTAACGAGTCTTAAGTCACAGATGAATCAGCGCAAATCTAGACCTTTTTCTCGATTTAGATCACGCTGACGTAGCAGATCTAATTCACGAAATAATGGTCTTTGTTGGTATCACCACAGATACCAAAACAAAGCCCAAAAATGTATTCAACCCTGTGATTTCAAAAATTCGTCAACAAACTAAATAAGCCCATTGTTGTGGCGACTAACAATGGAAGTTTTGAATATTCATCACGTCGCCTATTTATTTTTGATAAGGATAACGGTCTAAAATTTTTGATTGACAGTGGTGCAGAAATATCCGTTTTACCTGCTTCCAAATTTACACACCAAAAACGTTCATCCGACATAACTTTAACTGCTGCTAACGGCTCATCTATACCAACGTACGACAAGAAACTATTAAATGTTAATTTGAATCTTCGCCGTGAATTTCCTTTTATTTTTCTAATTGCCGACATTTCAAGGCCGATTATTGGTGCTGACTTCCTCAGCAAATATGGACTACTAATCGATGTAAAACGCAAGCGATTAGTAGATCCTTTAACCAATTTATCCGTTGATGCCATTATGGCTTATTGTAAAATAGAGTTACCCAAACTATTTCTCATAGAAAATAAATATTTCGAACTATTGAAGAAATATCCAAGTTTGACCTCTGAACCAGATTACACCAAACCGGTCAAACACAATACTGTACACAGACTAGCAACTGAAGGAGTCCTTCCGTTCTCAAAACCAAGACGACTAGATCCTATCAAATATAAAGTCGCCAAGACAGAATTCGATTTTTTAGTCAAATCAGGTATTTGTAGGCCATCCAATTCTTTTGTGGCTTCACCTCTTCATTTAGTACCCAAAAAGGATCCTAATGAATGGCGTCCTTGTGGTGATTTTAGACGCTTAAATTGTGTCACTATTCCTGATCGCTATCCGTTGCCTCACATTCATGATTTTAGTATAAATCTACGGAACAAATCTATATTTTTTAAATGAGATTTAGTAAAAGCTTACCACCATATCCCTATGGCTGAAGCCGACATATTCAAAACAGCCATTACAACTCCATTTGGCATGTTCGAATTTGTTAGAATGCCATTTGGGTTAAGGAATTCGGCACAAGCTTTTCAAAGGTTTGTGAATGAAGTATTTAGTGGTTTAGATTTTACTTTTGTATACATTGACGATTTTGGGTTTTAATTGCAAGTGAATCGGAATCTGAACATTTAAAACATTTAAAAATCGTTTTTAATAGACTTGAGGAATATGATTTAAATAATAAACCATCTAAATGTGCTTTCGGCACTACATCTATTGACTTTTTAGGACACGATATTTCAAAAGATGCCATTCGACCTTCTGAAGACAAAGTATCTGCCATAAAAGGCTTTGAGCGTCCTAAGTCCGTCAAACAAGCTCAAAAATTTGTTGGAATGATCAATTATTATCATCGATACGTTCCAAAATTAGCAGATTTGACATGTCCGATACATGCTATAATTAATAAGGCTCTTAAAACTAAAGGCAAAGCTTCAATTTGGGATGATGAATCCATCAAATCGTTTGAGCGTATTAAAGACAATTTTGCCTCAAAGGTTCTGTTGAATCATTTCAATAGTGAAGCAAAATTAACCGTAGACGCTTCAAACATTGCAATTGGTGGTGTTCTCCAACAGTGCTCGAATGGTTCGACAGAACCATTAGCATTCTTCTCAGAAAAGCTTTCTCCGTCTGAAATTAAATATAGTACGTTCGATCGAGAACTTTTAGCTATTTATTCATGCAACAAACATTTTAAGTACATACTTGGAGGAAGACTGTCTACAGTCTTTATGGATCATAAACCACTAACAATGGCATTAAATTCCAAAACAGAGAGAAGCCCAAGACAGACTCGGCATCTAGAATATATCTCTCAATTTACTAATGACATACGGTACATACGAGGAGACGCAAACATTGTGGCAGACACCTTTTCTAGAGCTTTTGAAATTGACGTACTACATTGTACTGATTTAAATATGAAAGTACTATATAAGGAACAAGAAAATGATGCCGAATTAAAAAATTCTCTTCTCAAGTCGAACAGCAATTTAAAACTTTACAAAATTCCCGTACTTAATTTTGAAATTGTCTGCGAAATGTCAGGGCCATGTCCAAGACCATATGTACCTTCCAGTCTGAGGAAAATTATATTTGAAAAATTACATAATATATCACACCCTGGTACAAAAGCTACAAGAAGACTCATTAGCACAAGATATTTTTGGCCTGGTATGAGTAAAGAACTCAATACCTGGTCCAGTCAATGTTTACAATGCCAAAAATCTAAAATCAATCGTCATACTAAATCACCTGTTTCTCCAATTCCTATACCCAAGGGCAGGTTTGAACACATCCATATAGATTTGGTAGGTCCTTTACCTCCTTCCAAAGGTCACCGCTACCTTTTAACTATCATTGATAGATTTACTAGATGGCTTGAAGTTTATCCATTAAGGGATATTAATTCAAAAACTATAAGTCAAACATTTTTCAATAATTATATTCCTCGTTTCGGTGTTCCACTAGAGGTAACTAGCGATCAAGGTACACAGTTTACGTCACAATTATTTTCTGAATTGACCAAATTTCTTGGTTGTCACAGGATTGTTACTTCCCCATATCATCCGCAATCAAACGGAATGATTGAGCGTTTCCATAGACAACTTAAGGTCTCTCTCACGGCTAAAAATGATCCAAGCAAATGGTTTGATGAGTTACCGATTGTGCTCCTTGGTTTAAGATCAACTCATAAAGGAGATATTTCGGCTACTCCCGCTGAAATGGTTTACGGACAGAATTTACGTCTACCTGCTGAGCTTTTAATTCAAGGATCTACTGCCACTTGCTCAGAGGTTTTGGATAATCTCAAAGAACATTTTAAAAATGTCCGATCGTCCATCAGTCATCATAATAATCCTAATACTGGGATATTTATTCCGAAGCAATTGAAAAATTGCAAGTTCGTCTTTGTCCGTTGTATAAATAAAAGAAATCTTCAACAACCTTTCGACGGTCCATTTCAAGTCGTCGAAAAAGAACCTAAATTTTTCAAAGTTCTGATCGATGGCATAATTAAAACAATTTCTATTGATAGACTTAAACCAGCCATTATTGAAACACCTATCACCAAAACAAACACCACTACCAAGAAACGTGTAACATTTAATTTATTAAGTTTAAAATCTCTCGGAGGGGGAGTGATGTAGGGTATCTACATGTTAATTTAAAAAAAACAAATTAGAATGGTTTTTATTGTCAATCACTCTTTGTTGTTAAAAATAAAATAAAATAATTTTGTTCTCTCGGAAAAATAAATAAGTTTGTTATCTTAAAGAAATTATAATTTTAATAAAAATATAGAAATATAAGCTTCTATAGTACCAAAAGCAGGAAAGAATATTACCCAAGTAACATCGCATAGACCTACAAGCTTGCTTCCAATTTTGTCCAAGCTTTTATGAAGACTTTTGCTCAATAATATTAATCCATATATTAATTCACATCACATATTACCGTAACATTAATTTGGATTCCGTCAATGTCATGGCACAGTTGAACAAGTACACCGAAGTACACTCATTAGAAAATCGTTTGAAGCTAAAGAGTACTATTCAGCATTGTTCATTATCATATATCAAGCATTTGGTAAAGTACGGCAGGAAGAGCTTTTACAAAAAATTTAAAATAAGCGACTTTCCCCTAACGGGCGCGTCCCTAGGTGGCGAATAGTGGAATACTCCGAAGATATGCGGGGTAGGTGGGATAAAGTACCACTTGCGGACCTAGAAACCGGACAATATGGAATATAATGCAGAGAAATGATAACGGCTCTCAGTACGCGGCAAATGAAGGTGCTAAAATCTCCGGGGACCGCAACGTTCGGGTGGTGGCTCCAAGCACGGGTGGGTGCTATGCGATTGGTGCCTCAACTGTACAGATGCTTTCACCAGGTCTGCATAGTCGACAAGCTACTGGGGGACTGCGCACGCGAGTCGTATCGCCAAGCTTGGACAAGATGGACAGGGCACGGTTATGGAAAAGTCGCAAATCCGTCAAAATTCAATATCCGTCAAATTTCTCAGGAAACTTGGGGTTCGAGATGCCAGCGGTTTAACTCCAAGGGAGAGGAACTTGATGAGAAAGCACTCCTATAATGTGCGCAGGTTTGACGCACTATTTGTAGTGTCTCAGGTAACTATCCTTTCGTCGGGAAAGGCAACGGGAACGGCAAGGATCTGCCTGTCGCCACGTCCAGATCAAGTCAAAGAAACGGTCGGGGGAACAAATGGATCCAAGGTTTTATCTGAGGTAACTCGTCCTCCATCGGTAACGGGACTGACGCAGGGAGAGTCTTCGATCCTTCCACCGTCGCCCGAACCGATGGTGGTAGATTTAGTCTTAGAGAAACCAGCCCCTCACGAATCGACACCTGGCAGAAAGGCGAAAAGGTAGAAGATGAAATCTTCTTCGACTTCCCTAGTAATCGGTGCAGAGAATCCGGGAGGCCTGGGATCGGCCCAAAATCCACCCAGGGTCTTTCAGGCCCTAGAGGAGTAAACGGCGATCACTCTGCTGCCCCGTCTAGCGCCCAAATTCTAAAAGAACAGAGCAAGGTTCAGCAACCCACAGTTTCATCGCTGACTTCTCAACCCTTAGATGATGGGCGGGTGGCGGATGCAGCGGAAGCCTCTGCGGTGTCGACCGGAAGCAAAAAGAAAAGAAAAAATGAAAAAGGGAGCGTCAAGCGTGGACGACACGAAGAAGCCTAAGGGCTCCTGTAGTAGTGATCCGTCCGGAGCGACTGGTGGAGGCATTGCACCGGGGGCTGCAGAATTGACGACAAAATCCTTAAATTTGAAGGGTACGGTGGCCACTGCGAGCATGGATGTCACACCTTCCGCCAATCGGCAACGCTCTAACGACAGTCATCCTGCTAGCAATAGCAAGTGGGCCAAGGTCACGAACACCCTATCCTCCGACATTCAAGTGGCCGTAATCGATGGAAGTCATCCTGAAGGGAAGATCACCGAGAAATGGCTACAGGTGAAGGAGAAGATCCTTCGCGCCCTACTCCGCGACATGGAAACCACCGGCAATTCAGTTGGGAGTTTCAATGGAGCGAAGTGGCACAGAGGCGTCAAGGTGGTACGGAGGAGGCTCGCGCTTTTCTCCACAACTGCATCCAAAACATAGGCGAACCCCGGCAGGGAGCAAGGCTGAAAGTTGTTCCGCTGTCGGAGATTACTCTGAGGACGACGGCAAGTGTGTGGGTTCCACCTCTGATTCTGGAGGACGAGTCCTCCTCCGAGACGAGAGTCTTGCTGATGAAACGTCAGAATCAGAGTCTCCAGTGCAGCGACTAGACCATCATAAGACGGCTTGCGAGGGATAAAGGAGCAGGCAAAGATCTCTGGATTATTGTTAGTTCGGAGAGCCTCCGGTTCCTTCGTGCCTGTCAAGGCCAAATCAGGTATGGGCTGAATTGTCTTAGGATAATTCTCCCCACTGGTGGAGTAAAGGATGGCCGTACACGGACGAGTCAGGGTGGTGCATCACTCTAAGGCGGCAACGGACGACTTCCTCATATTCATGGAACAAGATAGGGTGGACATGGCCCTGGTCCAAGAACTTTGGCTGCATAAAGGTAGGGTTGCCGGACTCAAAGATCTCGAGGGTCTCAAAGCTACATTCTCTATGTCCCACGGCAAGAAGGTAAGTGTAGAACATGTGTACTGGTAAAGAAAGACTTAAACGTATTTTTTCTCCCTCAACACACCTCCCCCAATGTTACAGCAGTAATGGTCGAAAAAGGAGGACAATCGAATGTTCTACTTACGTCAGTCTACCTGTCGTACGACGAAGACGATCCCCCCCGTGGTAAATAACAAATACTAACATACACAGAGATTTAAATGTGCCTACTATTGAAGAATTTCGTGTTCTTTCCTATACGGAGAAAAAACAGACACACGTATAAATGGACGTAGATTGATTCAGTTTTTAATATACATATATATATACTTTGCTAGAAGATCGTAATGTTATCTGACAGGATCGCCATGTAATGATTATATTATTTTTTTTATTTAGAAAGTGGATTATTAAGTTTATCTAAAATATTCACATTTGCTTTTAAAAAGCAAATTCCACTAGCAAGGAATGCTATGTGTGGGTTAATATTTCTTGTTACTGTTATTTATAAAAACTTATATTTGTTTCTTCATTGCAAAATTCAGTAGCATTACTGCTGTGTCCAGGTAAATATTTATTTATATGTTTTATAAAGAATGATCAATAATAATTAAATAATTAATTGATGATTTTTCTTTTGCTTATATACTAATTCTTAAACCACTTTAACATTACTATTTTTGTGTTAATAAAACTTGCCTGACTTGCATAACCTATGCTTACGCTTAGTTAAAATCAAAGTCGCTATTTTAAAAATGCTTAATATGCCTAATTTACAAACTGCTAAAATGAGAGCAAGTAATTTTTGTCATATTGTAAAAAAAGATTAATATCGAAATTAACACTACAGTATATATATACTTCGTAGGATCTCTTACTCCTCCTTCTGGATGTTGCAAATAGAAAAAAACTTAGTAAATCCTCATCACTAAGGTGAAGAATATAATAATAAAAATTGTCTAATATAAATCATTTTTGAAATAAATATTTCAACCGGACATTATATTTTGAAGTAGTGATGTACTTTAAAAAGTGAAAAATGTATACTTGGCGACTGGAAAGGTTGTCCGTATTAAATATTTATTTCAAAAACTTGATACACCGTAAACTCATATAAATCATTTTTATTAATGCGCGTCTTTGGGTCAAGACACACTCAATTTATCGAAATATCTGAAAAATGGTCTGTCTATGCCAAAACCTTGCATGGACAGACGTAGTTAAAACTATTTAGATTTTGATTCCGAGCAGATCGATATAATTGGAAGTGGGTGGTATTTGGCGTTTAGAAGTTACAAACATGCACACAAACTTAATATAGAATACTTTCTTACCATATGTGTTTCAGGGCATAATAAGGTGGTTATAGTAATACATACGTGCTTATAGTAATACATATAAGCTAAAATATTTGCTTGGTTGAAGCTTACGAGACTTGTAATGAGAGCAAAATAAACCAATACAACATAGTAAGCTACATAGTCCAATGGTAATCCAAAAAGGACCCCTTTCGAATATATGCTGATTCTAAGTTATTTTTTAACAAGAGTATACGAAAATAAAATTACCCTTTGCTCAAATTGTTGACTGCATGGCTTCAATTTCTTGACTGGAGCGTATCAGGAGCTTGAGGTCTGAGGTCTGAATGCTAAGAAGTTGGTGTTAATCAATATGCATATCTATGTATAATCATCTGGTTACAGATTTTTAACACTTCCATTTTGTTTGGCTTCAACAAATTTTTTCATAATTTTTCATAACGTAATGGTACAAATGTTACTACGATTACGGTTTTAAGGCATTGGTTGTTATTTGGATGATATCCCTATAGTACGTACTATCAAGGTGGAGGGTATAAAAATGTTTGTAACACTAACAAAACGGAAGATTGTATAAATTATTATTTATTTATTATACCTTCTCCATAAGATGGGGGATATACTAAGTTTGTCATTCCGTTTACAATACCCAGAAGAAGGCGTCAGAGACTACTAAGACTACACATATTCTTGATTAGCATCAGAAACTGAATCAACCTAGACATGTTTGTGCATGTGTCTGTCTGTTGTCGGCATTTTCACGGTTGTAAATTTAGAGATAATGAGATAAAATTTTGTACAGGTACTTTTTTTTTTGCGCGCAGATCGCTATTTAAAATTGGCAAACTCGGTCAAGAGCAACGCCCACAATAAACAAAATTATATTTATCTGCCACAAAAAAATAGGCACGGTCGGTTAACATAGACGCCCACAATTTACAAAAAACCATATTCAACGTAAGAGTAGACTTGCATGCTGATACGTAATACGTACACTATTAGAGGGCGCAATATATACATATATATTTGCCACGCTTGCCGTTGTGGATGTAGAAAGTATTTACCCTTTTAATATTAATTCCTTTGAAATTTTGCCTAGGATTATTCTTTGCGAAGAAGATGTTTTTATTGGGCTGAGAAGACTGAAATACTCTGTTAAGCCAGGACCAGATGAGATTCCTTCTTGTATTTTAATAAATTGTGCTACCGTCCTTTGCAAACCTTTGTCAGTATTTTTTAATTTGTCTCTTTCATCTAATATATTTCCCCAATTCTGGAAATCTAGTTTTATTATACCGTACCGTTAGTTCAGTAATTTCACTTTATCAACATGGATTCTGCAGTGGTAGGTCTACTGTTACTACAATAATTTACTAGAGTTTTCGTGTCACATATTAGACTCCTTCTCTAATTCATGCCAAACTGATGTTATATTTATGGACTTTAGCATAGCATAAGATAGTCAATCATGATCTTTTGATTTTGAAATTGTCAAGAATAAGTTTTCCTGATTGTCTAGTCAAATGGTTTTCGTCTTATTAAACTAACCGTACCCAACGTGTGCTTTATAATCATACCTATTCCTCTGTTATATCGGTTACATCTGGAGTGGCACAAGGCAGTCACTTAGGTCCACCATTCTTTCTTTTATTCATTAACGATCTTCCTAATATCATTCGTTATAGTAATATATTGTTACTTGCTGATGACGTAAAGTTGCTTTACTCAATTCATGATGAGTTAGATGTTCAAACCCTTGCTAATGATCTACTTTTTTTAAATTTTTTTATTCTAATTTATTAGTTAATGTTAAATATCACTAAATGCAAAAAAATGTCGTTCTGTAGGACTTGTCCAACTAATTATCTTACTATATTAATAACCATTGTCTTAAAAACACAACTTCTTATGTTGATCTTGGAGTTTTGTTTGACCTTGGGCTTTATTAAAAGGTGATCGAAGGAATTTGATGACCCATATAAAAATAAAAGTTTGTACACAGCGTTAGTTAGACCGACCTTGGAGTACACATCGATTGTATGGTCTCCAAGTTATTCTTGTCATATCAATTCTATAGAGTCTGTTCAGAAACAATTCCTTTTGTTTGCATTACGCGGCTTAGGATGGGATGTATCCTTACCACTCCCGCCATATGAAAATCGTTTAAAATTAATTAATCTTCCGTCTCTTGAAAAAGAAGAAATTTATTAGTATGTCCTTCATTTTTAAACTGGTAAAGGGAGAAATTGATTCCTTCTATTTATTAAGTAAATTACAATTTAATGTGCTTGCCCGTTTTACAAGATACTATGCACCTATCAATCTTTCTTTATGTCGGTCAAACTACGAACTTTTTTGTCCATTCCTTTTTTTTTTTTTTTTTTTTTATCTTAATATTTGTTTTTCTAATTCATTAAATTCGTTTAAGAGAAAATTTTTTAACATAAATTTATGGTTGCCAGGCTATAAGTATATATGTATGCATGAATAGAATAAAAAAACTGAAATAATTGAACTAAAACTTAATTGTGGTTTTTTCTTCCCCGTAATAAACGACTCTAGAAAGACTCTAGTTGCTTGCGCAGGAAAGATAAGTTGCTCGTTAGCTGCTTTCTGTGGTATATTTATATCAGCTCTTCATTATCCAATGTCAATATTATTCATTATTATTACGACTACGTTCGTGACTGTCAACCTCTGCTCATTGATAATAAAAGTGTTATCATATGAACAAATTTCTTGACATATTTCTTATATTTTTCATATCTGCTTGTCTGTAGGCGCATTTTGAAATTTATTTGTATAAAACTTCTTTTTCTCGGCTCGCAGCATTCTATATTGTTCATGAAATGCATCTAATTTGAAACGTTTCCAACGACTATATGCTTTATTTCGATCAATTATTAATTTCTTTATATTATTATTAAACCACGATTTCTCCCGTTTTATGAGTGGGGTAGTTTTTATAGGTTAAGCAGATATTTTATCTTATCTTCCAAAAAAGCTAGCTTATCATGCAGGTTACGAATCAGATAATCTAAATTCCAATCAATATCATTAATTTCTATCACCACTCTCTATTACCACTCTCTATTACTCTATTACCACTCTCTTTTGATCAATCTTGTGATAGTTCCGGTAAGAATAATTATAAGCCATTGTAAACTTATTGGTAAGAAAGATCAAATCGTACGTTGAAAAGATAGGAGCAGTTAAAATTGATCGACACAATAAATCACTCAAGGATAATTTTATTCACTGAATATAAATTTAAAGTCGATAGTTCTTTTTCAACAATTTATAATTAAAGTCTCCAGATATCATTATATCAGAATAGTATGGCGTAAGATCTTTAAAAACAGAAATTAATTGTAAATAATCTACGTTTCGATTAGGCGGGTAAACATAAACAACAAGAATTTTGGAAATGAGACCACAGATTTCTAAGAACAAGTATTCAACAATAGATTGATTGAATTCATCTATTTTATTTCATAGAGTATAGGCATTTATATGAACTATGCTTAGGCTCTGATTTTGTTGTGTTAAAAAACGTACCACATAATCTGTATTATACTCAGTATAATGATCAAGTCTGGCATCTTTGTAATTGCGCGGTAAAAATTTTTTGCTCGGTGATTATATTTTGCGTATTATAGGTAAATAATAACAATTAATAAGTTTGTGCTTTGTTATCAATCAATTAAATATTTTCGTGACATTTTCTTCTTCTTCATTTATATATATATATTAGCAAAAAAGTTGTTGTTGCCTTTACGGTGTTTGTTTGATTTTTTTACTTGAGTTCATTAATTGTTTTCATTTTTTTTATTTTTAATTGATATTTCGAGTGTAAAAAGAAAGGTAATCCAAAGGAGAAAAATCCACATTCTTCCCCGGAGCGGTATTTGGTTATGTGTGGTATGGCTGTTTATGTGTCTCAGATCTTAAGTGTGTAGATATTACAGGACGACAATTTAATCATATTATTCATCGTGTAAATGGATTGTGTTGGTCTTGTCCGAGTTGCCGGCAGAAGGATGTTAATTTTTACAAACTTTTTGTTCAAACTCAAACCAGTTTCAAGGAATTGTGTAAGTTTGATTTTTATCATGATTTGTTTTCGTCATTTAAATATTTGGATGTTTCTTTTCAGGATTGTGGCACATTTGTCAAGCATGTAGATTCGCGCAATTATTTATCATCTCCAAACGTATCGGATGTACCGTATCGCACAACATCTATATATATATGTCCTATATATAATGCTAAGAATTGAATGTGGGTAATGTACTGAATGTTCCTTTAAAGGAATCTGCTTGTATGCCCACTACTTCATCTAATATATCTGATTGCAACAATGTGGGTGAGTCTGTAAAATCTGTTCCTCCAAAAAATGTTTTAACTATTGTACCTGCTCGCAACGCAATATTTATATCTCTTGCTGTTGATACAAATAAATATATAACGGTGGACATGATTATGGATTACGTTAAATTAAAAATTCCAAATGTGGATACGGCTAATATCGGCATTTTTAAATTCAGTGTCCCCCAGCTTGACATTTCGTCTTTTAAAGTGCAATTACCGGCAAATCTTTATAATTCGATTTCGAATTAAGCTTTTTGGCCCGAGGGGATTTTCATTAAGGACTTTGTTCCACGTAAAAAAGCTGTGGTGTCACTTCAAATTCGGTTAACAGTGTTCCAAAAAACTGAGCGGTGACCTGTATACCATGTATCAAAACGTGCGTGGGTTAAGTACAAAATTATCAACTTTACTCCTTAACACTATATTTACGGATGTTGGTTATACGATGATATACTATTCTCGTTACTTTTTGAACACACCTCGTATACCTGTTTTTACTGAAGTGAGCCAATTTGACTCATACAAAAAAATTGAAGTGTCAACTATGAATAAAATAAAATATATTTCCAATTGTTGATTTTTTCCGCAAATTATCAATAATTTTATAATAAAATATGTTTCTTTAGCCACGCAAAGTTAAAAATAGTTCCAAATCAATGCAAATAAAATTTAAAAAATTCAGCCAATTGGAAAATAAAATCTTCTCTTGAAATATTTACTTGAGTGGTCTCTTTATACAGAATCCAAGCATTGATAGCTGCTAAATCTAAAATGTTATAAAAATGTTGAGCTTTAACGCAAAATTTTCAGGTCATTGGGTCAAGTACATCCACGCCATACTTAGTGCTATTATAATAGGTTACTGTTTCTGGAATAATTTTTTATTTTTATACCCTCCACCTCGGTGATGAGAATACTAAGTTTGTTCTACCAATTGCAACACGCAGAAGACAGAAGTCAGAGACCCTACAAAGTATAAATATTCTTGATCAGAGTAAAAACTGAGTCGATTTAGACATGTATGTCCGTGTGTCCGTGTGTCTGCCTGTTTTTGGCATTCTCACGGTCTTTATACTAACACTTATAGTTTTTGCTCGCAGATCTCTATTTAAAATCTATTCAAAATCGGTCAAGAGCCACGCCCACAATCGACAAAAAAATTTTTATCTGCCAAAAAAATTGAGCTATAAACTTGAAATTTGGTACCTTCGTCTATGTATATTAGCTTCATCGGTACTCCGAAAATGGATTACAGACACGCCCACAATTAATAAAAATCTTTATATCTTCCACACGTATACACAGTTATCCCTTCTACTGACGTAAAAAAATGGGCGTGGTCAAATTACATATACGCCTACAATCGATATAAATCTATATATCTGCCACAAAAGTTGACCTAGAAACTTTAAACTTGGTACGCGTATACATAATCATCCCATCTACTTATGTGCCAAAAATGGGCATGGTTGTTTAATAAACACGCCCACAATTTACAAAAAGCCATATTCAACGTAAAAGTATACTTGCATGCTGATACGTAATACGTACACTATTAGAGTGCGCAATATATATATATTTGCCACGCCCATCGTTGTGTAGGTGGAGGGTATTTAAGATTTGGCCTAAGCTAAATTTAGTTTTCTTACTTGTTTCAATTGTTATTTTTTTTATGTTTTGAACTTAGTAGTAAAACTTTTCTATTAGGCTAGCTTTTATAAATGATCAGGGTAAAATTTTCAGGTTTACATATAAAGTTTTGTAGAAAACTGGGCCACTTTATATTTCTTAGCTTTTGCAATTTTAGGTAATTCTTTTTGGTTTATACGTATAGTGCCAACCAAAGTAGTTGTCTTTGCAAATAACTTTTTCCAAGGAAAATGCTTGTGAAAAAATTATTTATAGTAATATTTTGTCCACAACCCTTCGCTCCAGGGAATATTTGATCCTTGGGTCTCATCCGTGCCCAAATACGGAAAATCGTTTAGAAGATATTTGTTTCTAACACAGGATGCCAGTCAAAATTTGATGCCAAATTTATCCGGCTCATTCGGCTCATATTATATAAATCGGCATCTAGCTTTAGTAGACTCATTACGATATCAGCGGCGGTGCGTTCTAGAGTCACACAATAGAATATTGCAGGATGGCCATAACGGTACGGTAGTAGCGACGATGCGTCATAGAGACACACAATGAGGTATGGCTAGAACGGTACGATATGGGCGGTCGGTGCATTTTAAAGTCACAAAATAATATTTCGAGCTGGCTAGAATGGTATGGTAGCAGCAGCGGTAAATCCTAGAGCCTTACAATAAGGTATTGTGGGATGGCTAACGGCGGTGCGTCCTAAAGCCACATAATGGGGCATTGTGGTTGTGGGAAATTTTTATTTGATCATGACATTCCAAAGGTGCCTTGCTACTTATAAATGCAGGAGCGTATAATTGAATTTCCGCGATTTAGTAGTTCGGTCATGGATTATATCCGTAAAGAAAAGAAAATACCAAACATGTTGGGCAATTAGCAAGGGCTTAAGCAACTGGCACATACTGCGTTGGCCAAATTCTTGCACTTCGGCAATTACCTTAGATGGTAAGCTGATTACTTCATAAGGGCCCTCAAATTTAGGCGCAAGTTTAGTTGCGTAGTTGTCAACAGCCTTAGATAGTGGATGTTGTTCCAAATTTAAGTCACCTATTTTAAATTGCCATGGACGTTTACGGAAATTATATTAATGCCTTGTGCCGCTTTCTTGAGGTTGCATTGAGCGAGTTCCAAAGTGTCACGGAGGTTTTGCATTCATTGCTTGGTGCCTAATATACTGGGCCTTGTGCCTAGTGTAACCTTGTCAAATTAAGGGTTTGGTAGACGTGGTTCTCGTGGTTGAGTTAGATATGCGGGTGTAAACTGCGCAAACTCTGTCTCACTAATGTTTATAACCACAATGACTTCTGGAAGATATTAATTCCATTTCTTATAGTCGTTCGCCGTAAGCTGTGACATAATAGTTTTCATAGTTTCGTTAGTTGTCTCAATAGGGTTCTCCTGTGGAGTGTAGGGAGCTTAGCTATTGTAGAGTGCCGATGGACAGTAAGTACTTCTGGAAGGCCTTGCTGGTTAATCCGAAATAAGCCTCTTCGGGACCCCGTATCTGCAGAATACCTTTTCTCGTAATGTTTTAACAAGACTTTCGGCGGTGGCCTTACGTAGCGGCGTTAATTAGACCCATTTCGATAATTTATCAACTATCATAAGGAGCATTGTGAGACTGGAAAGACAGTGATATTATAACTGCCCATTTACCTAAAAGTAGTAGGGGATTTTTCTGGGTTCGCTTTGCTTTCTCGTGCTTTCTTTTTCAACCGCGGACATGTTATGTTTTCTTCGGTGTATTTGTCGAGTGTATTTAGTGCTTTCGTTAACTAACAGCCTTCAACCAGTTGTCTAGATACCGCTACCACGTTTTGCGTTCCGCATCTATATAGTACATCAAACTTGTACTGCTGTAATTCCGTGGCCAACGGGCGGGGCGATTAGATGGATTTTCGAGAGAATTTAATCATTTTAGGCATAGATGATCTGTCAAAACAATAAATTAGGGTCTCATATTCTTCACTCCTCACACGATGGCTAGGCATTCCTTTTCTGTATTATTGCAGTTTTCCTCCATTTGGCTTAGGTGACTTTATCATGAACTTCAAATTCCTGTATGAGTACAGCGCCAAGACCTATTTTATTTAGCCTTACATCCGTTTGCAGAGTGAAAAGCTTACAAAAGACCAGGCATGATAATACTAAAGCCGAGGTTTGAGTTTGTCAAACGCCGTTGTTACAACCCGGTCCACTTAAAGTGGCGTAATATCAGAAAGATGGTATTGTAGGTAGAGGTGGTGATGGCAGTTTTTTTTTTAATATAAGATTTCTTAAAACCGAAATATTGTAATTTTATATATATACAGAAAATTTCCTTAGTGCACTTTTACATAATTCTGCATTTTACTTTAACAAAATTTTAGTGCAGTTTCTTTCAAATGCCTCCTCTTCAGGTTTCTTTGATTTTATTAATATTTTTATTTTATTTTTAAATATACTTAGCATTATATAATGTATGAGCATTAAAACAATGTTTAGAGGAAAAAAAATTATTAAGAAACTGTTTTCTTTTACGACTTTTCACAACCATACACAACCGTTCGACACAGAATATTTACTCGACTCCTCAATATAACAAAACGAAAAATATAAAAGATATCACAATACTAAGATAATAACAGTTAGAGCAGTGAGGTGAAAACGAGGCCCGACTTTCGCTCTTACAACTTTCTAAATAAATATTACATGTGTTTTAGTACGAATATATATAAAAAAAGGAATTTAAATATCAAAATAATTTGAACAAACGTGCCAAATTGAGCGTGGAAATATATCTTACACGCCCACTTAGGTACTTTATAAAAAATGGATCTTAATGTACTACTTTATAGAAGCCGATTTTTACAGGTTTACTTCACTATGAATTCACTATGAGCGCGTACGTGACCGGTGAACGTACACGCAAGGACATAAAGGAGGATTAATCTATCTAAATTTTAAAAATGTATATATGGTAACCTACGTCGATTATTCTTAAAAAAACCTCTAAAGCATAAGCATTCAGAACATTAGGCTTAGTATTCCGGGAAAGAATGCAAATTTGTAAAAAGCATTAAAAGAAAGTCAAAGTAAACGTATTCATTGTTCACTTTAATCAATTATTGTGAAGTTATTGAATTGAAAAGAAACCGTTTCGTTTTAAAATAACTTCCTAACGGTTGGTTCATTTTCTATTATTCATGAAGCGTTAACATGTGCACTTAATGTACTAATTTCGCTTTTCTTTAAAATCGGAATTGACTTTAAGTTTAAGTTTATTGAGACTTTCTTATTGTAAAACATTAAAAAAGTTTGAAAAACAAGTAAGAAAACTAAATTTGGCTTAGGCCAAATCTTAAATACCCTCCACCTCTACACAAAAGGGCGTGGCAAATATTTATATATATATATTGCGCCCTCTAATAGTGTATGTCTTAGCATGTAAGTCAACTTTTACGTTAAATATGGTTTTTTTAAAATTGTGGGCGTGTCTGTTATCCGACCGCGCCCATTTTTGACACGTCAGTCAATGGGATAACTATGTATAAGTGTACCAAATTTAAAGTTCCTAGGTCAACTTTTGTGGCAGATATAAAGATTTTTATTAATTTTGGACGTGTCTGTAATCCGAGTACGCACATTTTTGGCAAATCGATGAAGATAATATTCATAGATATACATACCAAATTTCAAGTTAGTAGCTCATAATTTGTGGTAGATAAATAGATTTTTGTCGATTGTGGGCGTGGATCTTGACCGATTTTGCCCATTTTAAATAGCAATCTGCATGCAAAGACTAAAAGTGCCTGTACAAAATTTTAGCTCAATATCTCAAAATTTACGCCCGTGAGAGTGCCAACAACAGACGGACACACGGACATACTTGTCTAAATCGACTCAGTTTTTGACGCTGATCAATATATATACTTTGTAGGGTCTCTGACGCCTCCTTCTGGGTGTTGCAAACGAAAGAACAAACTTAGTATATCCTCATCACTGAGGTGGAGGGTATAAAAACAAATTAACAGCATAACATAGGAGTACTTAAAACTATAGTGTATTATTTTAATGGCAGAATGTTTATACAGCTTCGTGCTATTTGTAGGAATTGACTTTATTTGAATCAAAATATACCTAGCTCGGCATGTTGAACTTTTTAAAGTTATAGGCCAGTCTGTAGAGTGTGTTACAGCAGCTGCTGTGCATGATTTTTGATAGATCAGCTCAGATGTTTTGCGTAAAAATTGATCAGCCTTGAGTTGATCAATACTGATCTTATGCTCGTTTACAAGAGTAAAGTACATAGAAATTTGGTATCATAATATTGATTTGACCTAGGCCAAATACTTATAACAGGTACAGGTACTCCCTCTATAGTTTTTTTTACGTATCAACTAAGAAAGTCGGTTTCTGCACCAAATAATGTTTTTGTAAATTATAGAATGAGTTAAAGGAATAATTATAAATATGGGCACTACATATTATCTCTAGCTCAATAAAATAAATTCATATAATAAATTCTTAATCAATCGAATTAACGAAAGATGAAGTGTTCTACAAAATGTGAAACTTTATGTGACAAACTTAGTAATTATTAATTATATCCAAAGTTGTCTATATGACTCGTTTAACATTAAAATATAAACAATTAAATATGGGAACATATATATTTGAGATGTGATATTGTTATAGTTCAATTTAAACTTATGTAAATATCTTTGGCATTGTGCTACAACTGTATCCACTTAAGGCCTAATTCAGATTTCCAGATATTAATAATTTATATATTTATAATTACCTGCTAAACAGTAGCCACAAGCCGATTCACCATCTGGATGTTTTTCTCGCATATGTATTTCCAGTGTTTCCTGGTATTTGTAGTGCCAATTACATTGCGGACATTTTAACGTTTTGCAAGAATTTCGTGTTGACATTGGTACGTTTGAGCTTAACCGAGCTGAATTTAAAATTATTTCACACCTAAAAACATAAAGAGTTAATAAGTTTTTAGTGTATATATATTAGACCGGTCCTTATATATATGGAGAAAATTATTTTTTCGAATTTATATCACGGAAAGCGCTAAAAACATTTTATTTGGTGTCCAAAAAACACAAAAAAAATTTGAGCAAGATCGGACAATTTTTAGCCGTGCCTCAAGCCACTCCTTGTTTTTATTATTAGAAATAAGGCTAAAAATCGACGTTTGCCTATTTGTTTATGACGGTGACTATTATCTAATATCTGTTTCTTAGCTTATATTCTCTGCCTTGGTTGATTACTATGGTTTGGGAAGAGCTTGCTATTTATGTCAACGCTAGAGTTTAATGGTAATGGATATTCCTTAGATTTTTTTTCCTATGTCTTAGCTAACGTATGCGGTGATTTAATATTTATGTTTGTGAAAAGTCTTGTTGTAACTGGTGCAAGGGTATTTTATCTGTGATTCTTAGCCTTAGTTTTTATGCCATGGCTAACTCGTAGAGAATGTGATAATTTCTTATGTGTGGTTACTAATGCTAACGTAAATTATTATTGGGAAAAGACGAGTTGACTCTTGGAGCTTAGTTTGTTTATAGTAACTTGAGGTAGAGAGGATGACTCAACTCTCGTACCTTAATTTGCTTTATCAGAATATTAATTTAAGATAGAGAGGGCGTATCAACTCTCGTTCTTAAATTGCTTAGTGTTGCCACCGTTTGCTCTAGTGAAATATTTAACTGAGGTAGAGAGGATGAATCAACTCTCTAGTTGCCCTATGTTTACCTAGTGTAATGATTTTACTGAGGCAGAGAGGATGAATCGAGTCTCGTACCTAGTACCTGTGCTATTGCCTAATGCTAAGGTAGAGGAGGGTGAATCAACTCTCTCTTACCTTTATTTTACCTATGCTTTGTCTACTGTGAAATTAATCTAGGTAGTGAGGATGAATCGACTCTCGTATCTAAATTACCTATGCTTGCTAAATATAATATTTATTCCCCTAGTAAAATCCTACGCTTCTTGTCTACTGAAACTAGCTAGCCAAAATTTATGTCGAGAAGATTCACTGAGGACTCAACTCTGGCACCTAATTCCCTGATTGACCTACCTGTCAACAAGCTAATGAAAAACTAGCTGATCTTCTACGCGTTGATCGCCTTTTTATAGGCCTTTTGTATGTTTGTTAGAGCTTTGGCGAGAGCTTGCACCAATTACAGCTGATCTTTGTTACATATGATCCCTATGATTAATCCAGGGTTACTTATATTTATGGCCAAGCTAATTACACATGAATTATAATTATTACAGGATGGCTTAATGCTACTTATTTACTTCAAATTAAACTAGAAATTTCAAAATTCAGAACTTCATTTTTTAATTCATGAAATAAAGAAAAAAGGAAAAAAGATGTTTTAGTGTAGTAACAAAATAACTGACTTCATTGTTAAAATAAAAGAGTTGTTTGTAAATATGTGTAAATGGTGAATGAAAAGTAAATACGTGTAAATAGTAAATAAAAATATTATTCATATGTGAATAGAAATGTACGCAAAGAAAGTAAATATGTGTGGATGCAAAATATTAACATATATATATCGGACGTGTAATGGTTTTCTCCCATAAAATTGCCTCACCGCAGTATTATACAGAATGACAGATCATTAATATAGAGCAAGAACAAAAGAGGCCCCAATACTGAAGCCCGTCAAAGACATAGGACAGAGACAATATCACTGACGATTCGAGCTTAGCCTCAGGCGGCTCTCCTGACGTAATATTTAACGGAGATCCTGGGAGATGCACCGTCGGAAGTTCGAAGAGGTTTTAATAGGTAAAGGCCCCACATTGATCTACGGCTTTTAATGCTTTCCTTCTCGTTTAAAAAAAAAAACACTTCGTGTTTCACCAACGCAGCTTGAGCTTGGCTTTTGTTTGGCTTATATTTGAAATATATAATAAAATTGGTTTTTTTTTGACATGTCGATAAAGCTAATATTTATAATTTCAAGTTTATAGCTCAATTTTTATAGCAGATTAATAGATTTTTGTCCATTGTGGGCGCGGCTCTTGACCGATTTTGCCCATTTTAAATAGCGATCTGCGTGCAAAAACTAAAAGTGCCTGTACAAAATTTCAGCTTAATATCTCAAAATTTACGGCCGTGAGAATGCCAAAAACAGACGAACACACGGACATACATGTTTAAATCGACTCAGTTTTTGACGCTGATCAAGAATATATATACTTTGTAGGGTCTATGACGCCTACTTCTGGGTGTTTCAAACGGTAGAACGGTAGAACAAATGTAGCATATCCTCATCATTGAGGTGGAGTGTATAACAAGTGAAAATATTATAGTCAGTCAAGCCCGACCATCAAATATTCTACACCACTTGATATATTATTCAATTTAATTTTTTTCTTAGAAAAATTCAAAATTGTATTTTTCTGTACTTACTTGTATTGTCAAAAATTTCAAAATGATACATAAGTCAGAATTTTCTTGGTATGTGATGGTCGGGCTTGACCGACTATAATATTTTCACTTGTTTTTTGTTTGTTTATGAAATCAAAATTTTTATATGAGGAGGGGTTCTAAAAATAGTCCGATCCTATCCAGACGGACAGACAGACATGGTTTAAGCGATTCAGATTTTAATTCTGAATCGATCGGTATAATTGAAGGTGATTCAGATTCACGAACAGAAAGGGAGAAGTCATACATATGACTACAGCATGTGATGCACCCGATATTGGTTGAATTCATAAATAGCTAGTCTCAGGGAACAACGTTTAGTATTTAGAACAAAATCACAAAGACAAATACGTACACTCCAATATAACATATATATATAACATATAACATAACAGAAAAAATATGCAGAGGTATGTAGGTCACTTAAAAAGCAATAAAAGTTAGTAAGGACTCGCAAGGAACTTTGCGACATTGCTGACGCTAATATATGTGGTGGAGCATATAAAGCAGTTATGGAAAAAATCAAATGTTCTAAAAGAAACATACCAACTAGTACGAGATTACTACTAGATTAAGGAATATAGTGTACGATGATGTTCTTAGGCTTCCAGTACCTGTAGGTATTAATATAATAGGATATATAGATAACATTGTAGTTTTTAGTCATTGTAGTCACTATTGTTGCCAAAACACTCGCAGAGGTTTAGACCTGTTCATTAGTATTGTTACTAAAATCAAAGAATGGCTCTTAGAACATAAACTATAGTTAGCCCCTTAAAAAACTGAAGCAGTTCTTGTTATCAGTAGAAAAAAGAGAAAATTTATGAAATTAATGGATTATTGGATGGACATAACCTAACAACTGTATATAAAATTAATTATTTAGGTGTGGTAATAGATGCGCGATTGAATTTTTTACTGTACATAATATAAGTTTGTGATAAAGTAAGTAAAATATACACCGCATTGGCATGTGTGATGGCAAATATTGGTGGCCCCAGTCAACCAAGAAAATTAGTACTGTCTAAAGTGATTACGTCGATTACTATATATGCTACACCTATTTGGTGTGACATCCTGTAAAAATACCCTATCTACAATAAATATTTGAGCAAGCTGTATTACGCAACTGTACTGAGAGTTTGTTGTGGGTGTTGTGGATATCGTTTGACGTATCACTGATCTTGTCAGGCATTCTTCCACCTGAGTTTCTAAAATATATTGTACTAAAAAACACTTTAGCAGAAAAAACATGTAGGGACAGATGGCTTAAATATACCCGAACAGTGAAATCGTTGTTGCTGGTGATTTCAATGTTCATAATACGTCCTGGCTACGCCAATCGACCACGCGACGCTGAGATTATGGCCTTAGAAAATCGCTTAACGCAATTAGTCTATGAACCGACGCACTTTCCAAGCGTTGACGGGTTGCACACTAATCTAGATCACCATTTAGTAAATAATGTTTCTTAGATGATAATGTAAATGCCGCTGCGGAAATGATACAAAACACAATTTTGCACGGAATGCGGTCCTTCATTCCTTACAAACAAATTTTAGTTAAACCTAAGGACAACAGTTGGTTTAACCAGACATTCGCTGATGGTGTCAGGTCTAGAGTGGAAGCGTTTAGAATATGGCTCTTGAATCCAAACGACCTAACTAATCTGCTTCGCAAACAAGCTGGAAACAGATGCAACCATGTACTACGTCGTGCAAAAGCTCTGCGTGAGCAAAGACTGCGTACTAAAATTCTTGCCACCCCACTCTCTTTATAGGCGACCAAATAATATCTGACCCGGTGGATAAAGCTGATGTATTGGCTGAAATGTTCGCTTCAAACTACCTCTTACCACACAGAAATCAACCACTTCCTAGGGTCGAAAGAGTAGCACACATGATGCCTAATCTATTCTTTCGTATCGGGCAGTAAAAAAGGTCCTTGCTAGTCTCAACGTTCACAAAACTCCAGGGCCGGATGGCATACACCCCTTACATCTTGGCAAGTGTGCCTTAACACTTACTAAACCATTGCGCAATCCTTTTAGTAAGTGTTACCATGCAAACACTTACCCAACATGCTGGAAGATTGCCAATGTACAACCGGAACCAAAAAAAAGTACTCCTTCTGACCCTGCAAGCTATCGGCCAATCGCTATTTGTAGCGCTATAGCCAAAACAATGCGTTGGTAAGACTCAATATAAATATGTAGACTGGATTTCAATTTAATTTTTGTAGCTAATAGATAACATTTTGTTCATTGCAGGCGTGACTCTCAACCAATTTAGCTCAATGCATATAGCGACCTCCGTGTAGAAACTAACTGGGTGATTTTAATTTGTCATAGAATTTTGATAAAAACGTCCGTTGTTTTATACCCTGCTAAACTTGTGATAGATATGATTTATTTGTCGATGGCTTATTTAGTAAATTAAATAATAAACTAAATAAGCAATAATAAAAGTCTTGGCCAACTAATATATAGTACAAACTTTCTGAGTTTAAAAATGTAACTACAATATAATAGCCCTTTAGTCATTTTCAAAAGTGGTTTAACCTATTGATTAAAAAAATGTAAGTACAAGGTAACGACATGTGGATCTTACCGAGCACAATCCATGCCTATGGGGCGTCCGTTGATGTGTTCCGAACAAGCGCCAATGGTAAGGCTAGCTTGGCTGAGTGTTGGGGGGCCACATGCATTAACTATATTCGATGCATGAAAAGATGCTTTAACGTTACTGGTATGTGATGTTAGTGTAGGACTTGTTAAGGAAAGCGTTTTTGCAGCAGAGTCTATATCAGCTAAATTAGTCTCCGATAGAGAACGTTGTGGTGACGATTTAACTTGTAAAGGTATTTCTAGTATTTCACAATCAAGTCCTTTCTCGTCGATTTGTTCCGAACACAAAGGTGCTAAAGGTGTATGTGGGGAACTTATAATGGGAGTAATAATAGGCCTCCAAGGTTGATTACTAAGATAATGTGATAAAGGTTTTTCTTGATGTTGCTGAACAGCTTGAAGTAGTTCATTAATAAACTTGATACCAGCGTTACCACGAACTGTATGCAATGTGGCAAGAGGCTCTGGTATATAATCGAAGTGTGTCGATGCTGGCAAAGCCCTTGGATATGAAATGCTTCCACCTAAAGGTGCGCCAAATATATTTGGGGAATTCCGTTGATGAGACCAACTCGTAAGAACTTCAGTGGTTCCGGCCAAAGTACTAGTACAATTATTTTCTATTTTTAACGCTGAATCTCTCTCTGTTTTTGAGGCAGTCGCAATTTTCTGCACCTTTTGATGTAAAAAACCATCCAACGAGGCACAAGAAGGAGTTGGCGATTTAAGGATGTTATTACTAGGACTATTATGTGCTTGCCTTGTAAGATGGAAAGGCAGCTCATGGCTCTCATGGCTTACAAATATTTTTTCCGTTGAACAGCTGGTAGTATCCAAAATAGGTGCTATTGTTGGTAATGTTGCCACATCATGGTGTGTGATACTGCTTGCGTTAGCGTTTGTTTTTATAATTAATTTGTTTGAAAGTGTATCTGTAAGAGCTCTGGTAGTAGAAACATGTGATTTTTCTGATTTTAAGGAACTTAATGTGTTTACTAGTTTTGACGTTGAAATCTTTGTTCCAATATCTATAGTACCATCTTCGTTATGTATATATTGAAGAGATCGATGCTCCTTTCCCAGCGGTTGAGACATAACGCCAGTATCATGACTTGTTTGGTAAACTTTAATTTTTTTATTTTCAATAAGCATTGTTTGCTTGTCTATATTGCTTTCTGATTTTACTATTTTGCTGTCGTTATCCAGTGATTCTAAAAATAAAATTTGCGGCTCTTTTTCCATGTTCCGTTGTATTAAAGCACTCGAGTACTCGTGTTGTAAGAGCAATTTCTTCTCTAAATCTTTTAAATCAAGACCATGTTCATTAGTGGCATGAAGAATAAACGATTTTGTAATGCCAAATGACAATTTACATATAAAGCACATCAAAATTGACTTTTGCATCTCAAATATTGTGTTGGGTGCTGTTTCCAAAAATTCCTTCGTGTCATAGTGATGCAGTAATTTCGCCTCTTCAGCGAATATAACGCGAAATGAACGTAATTTCGGATTAATATTTAATTCTAAATCGAGCAGCTGTTTTTGTAGTGTTGCGTTTTCGTTTTTTGCAGAAATTACATCAACTGTTTTATATTTTGTTGCAGTTGTTATTTTTGCTGTTGACAATTTTGCGTTCGTGACTGAAATGGCAGCAACTGTAAATTATTTAAATCTTTATCTATTAGTATATTAGATAAATTGTATTTTAATATAATTTTTTAATGAATATTGTAATTCAATGGATATTAGTCTGCTTATAAATAAAATACTGCAATATATAAAAAAATTATATTCTGTTTTGAAAACAATACTATAATTTTTTTTGGATATGTATATGAAACTATAAATTATGTATTCGATTATATCCGCAATACAAAAGTATATAATCAGAATAATTTAGAAATAGTGTATTAAAGCCTTTTCTCTAAAAGAATTTCATTGTACTGTAAAAGTATAAATCCATTCTCCAAAAGAACCGTTCAATGAACGAGGTAAATTTATACTACAGGAATGCATTACTCTCAGACCCAATTGATATATATATATGTATATAAAAGTTATACCTTTGACGCACACATAAATTTTGAAATGTGAAATTCAGTGAATTCTTTCATATATATATTGTAGTGTGTCTATATTGGGGTGTGCACTTGCACTCTTCGTAATATATTCGATTTTTCCCCAAACGTGCAAGAAGTGTAATTGCAGCAAACAAATTTTACCTGCATGTGCAATAATTGAAAGTGCTAAAAAGTATTTCAAACTTTGTATAACACTGCATAACTACATTCTAATAATAGAATAACTTAATTCTAATTTTTATTTTAATTATAGTGACATATATTTGTATTGTTTGGGTAAGCAAAAATACAGAATATTCTAAGTAATGATTTTAATTATTGTTGTTTTTCAACCTTAGTATTAAGTAAATTTTATATACATATAAGATGGGTATTGTATTTTGCGAAATCAATTCAGACTAAAACTCTTAACAAAGTTGTCTCATTTACTGTAGCACTAAAATACTAAGCATCTCTGCTGGATTTAAACTTTTCACATTGCGCGATATATAGTGCTACAGTTCATACAGGTTGAAGTATGATATGTGTTGAAAAAATTATCAATTTCATTAACTTATTATTTGACATTAGCTTAATATTTTAAAGTTATATATATATATATATATATATATATTTTGAAAGTTACATATTTCACTTATATAAAAAAAATGGGGTAAGCTCTGAAAAATATTGCAAATTTTAAAAAAAACTAATTTTAGTTGAAATGCATTATTATTTTAAAGTATGAGTTTTTACGTGGAATTACGACGTAAACTGCAGGAAACATTAACAGTGCCTTTGGCTTTAATTTTACTACGCAACAGACAGTATCAAATTGGTTCGGCAAATTTTGTTCAGGTAGCTTTGACCCCACAAATGAGCCTTGACTTGACTTGACTTCATATATTAGAATTCTTATTATTAGTAATGTTGCCATACATGAATAAAGAGTTCGCTTCACTTAGCGTAACACCTCTAACACCCCCTCTTTTAAGTACAAAAGAAAACAGAATACATATTGTTTAATATATCGCAATGGTAAACAAGGATCAAGATGTATTACATTCATGGTTTCATTGCGATATATTTTAAAGATCATTAAATATAAATTGGTAAAAATCAAGTAATTTTACAATTTATACTTAGCGTATTACTATGTTTCCAAATTTCTAACTAAGCTCATTTCTTTTTAAGTATCTCAATGAGTGTGCGTAATGAATTATGCTTTAAGCGTCTAAAAATTTGCCTCTTATTGTGTCATATTCTTTAATGAATTGCGGCGAATAACACTATCATTTTCCAATTCTATAATGTAAAATCTTGGATGAATATCTTTCTTTAAAATTTTTGCTTTAATCCATCTTTTCCCTTCCTTTCAATAAACGTTTTCGCTTTCCTCAAAACGTTTTTCCCTTGGGTTTTTCTGTCGTAATAAGATTTATTTTGAGTACTAAGGCGTGGCAAACTATTTGAGCTAAGTCATTTAAATTACTGAAATTTGTTAAATACATAAGGCAATGTTGACTATATATTAAAATCTCTACGGGAGTTTGTCTGAAACCTTTTTAACCTTTACAGGTGTATTACGATATGTCAATAATGTTAACCACAATTTTTGGCCACTATGCCTTGATAATAATGTCCTTGGCTATTTGAACGGTTTTCTCTGCTAATAAATTTTACTGAAGATGATAAGGACTATATGGCATCAGCTTGATATTTAATGTGGATGCATATTGTATAAACTCAAATGATTGGATCTGCAAGAATTTTGAAAAATAATCAACAATAACTAGATAAGATTTGCCATTTACCTCAAAAATATCTAAAGCCAATTTTTGAAAGGGTAATTTCGGTATTTCATGCGAAATCATAGGCTTCTTACGTGAGGCACTCCTTTTGGACTTGCATGCGAAACACTTATCTATCAAGTGAAACACTTAACTATACTCCATGAGCCTTGGCCAATAAACTAAAGATAAACTCTAGACTTATTGCCTAATGGCTTACATGTAATAGAATTAGAACTTCTTTACGTAAACTTGTGGGAACTATAAGTTTTTTATTATACCCTCCACCTCAGTGATGAGGGTATACTAAGTTTGTTCTTCCGTTTGCAACACCCAGAAGGAGGCGTCAGAGACCCTACAAAGTATATATATTCTTGATCAGCGCCAAAAACTGAGTCGATTTAGACATGTATGTCCATGTGTCTGTGTGTCCGTCCATTGTGGGCACTCTCACGGGCGTAAATTTTGAGATATTTAGCTGAAATTTTGTACAGGCACTTTTAGTTTTTGCACGCAGATCGCTATTTAAAATGGGCAAAATCGGTCAAGAGCCACGCCCACAATCGATAAAAATCTATTTATCTACCACAAAATATGAGCAATAAACTTGAAATTTTGTACGTATATACATAGTTATCCCATCTACGGATGTGCCAAAAATGGGCGCAGTCGGATAACATACACGCCCACAATTTAATAAAAAACATATTTAACGTAAAAGTATTATGCTGATATGTAATATGTACACTATTAGAAGGCGCAATATATATATATATATATTTGCCACGCCCATCGTTGGAGAGGTGGAGGGTATTTAAGATTTGGTCTAAGCCAAATTTAGTTTTCTTACCTTTTACTAAGTTCGGCCGCCGCGTAGAAAAAATTTAAGTTTCGCTTGAACCGTCTCCAATTCTCTGCTAATTTGCTCTATAGGTTCAGTTTCTTAACATTTGTTAAAAGACCCGTGCTGCTCATATATATAACGTTTTTAGGTGGTCTACCACGTGGTCGTTGTTCTTTTTTGCCAAAGTATGGCGGAGTAAGCAAATGAGTAAATTTAAGTAAACAAATAAGTAAATTTGCTTACTCCTATTTAGCAAACATTCTACTTTATATAATTTATTTTTGTTGTTATTTTCCGCTCATAGACGCACGCGACTCCTATTTACTTAATTTTAATTTTATGAAAGAGATCGTCGCCATGTTATATATTCTTGAACTAATCATAGAGAGCGTGCCGTTTATTCATCAAATTCTTACTATTTTTTGACATAACATCTGCACTATATGGGACCATTTTTGATTCCTACCTCACACAACGCCCTGATATATGATTATATGACGGAAATCGTGAAGTTCTAATATTTTTTTACAAAACTTAGTAAAGCATAATTAATAAGTTTAATAATTGTTTGTGTTATATCTGAACCCGACCGGACCATTTTTAGATTTACTTCCCATAAAACGCCTTTGATTTAATATTTGCCAAATTTGGACTCGATTGGACCATTTTTGTATTCCCACCCCAAACAACGTTTTTATTTAAAATAAGTTTTTATATGACAAAACGGACATACAGTTTATACCGTCCACCTTAGTGATAACAAGTTTCTTCTTCCGTTTGCAACTCTCAGAAGGAGGTGTTAGAGACCCTACAAAGTATATATATTTTAATCAACATCAAAAACTAAGTAAATCTAGACAAGAATGTCCGTTTGTCGGTCTATTTTTCATTATCACGGGTATAAACTTTAAGGTATTGAACTGAAATGTTTTACAGGCACTCATGGTTTTTGTATGAAGATCGCTTTTTAAAATGTGCAAAATCGGTCAAAAGCCACATCCACAATTATCAAAAATCTACAATATATATCTGCCATAAAAATTTAGCTATGAACTTTTTTGTACTTATATCTATAGGTATCCCTTCCATCGATATACCAAAAATGGGCTTGACCTGATAAAAGACACGCCCACAATATTTTTATATATCTACCACAAAAATTTACTATGAACTTAAAAATTAGTGGATATATTAATGGTTATCCCATAAATCTACGTGCTAAATATATGCAGGGTCTGATAACATGCACGTTTAAATATTACCATACACAGCGTATATATATATATACTATTAGATGGCATTAAATTTTGAGAGAAACGTTAGACCAAGTAAGATTTTCTCGATGGCGTTAAAGGAAAGGGTATTTCCTTCCGCTGGTTCCCAAACTGAACGATACAATGTAACACATCTGATATTTGCAATTGCGAGCCATCAGTTAGTAATACGGTTATGTTTGCCGATTTACGTTGCATAAATTTGCCGAGTTGCTGAGCCAGTGTAGGGTTTATACTTCAACTTCTTGTTCCAGTATCTATCATTGCAGTCAGGGCTAGGAAATTAATTGTTATGTTTTTTATTAATATAATGCTGAGGATCGCAGGGTTATTCGTATACCACATTTTCTTTCGGTTGGCAATTCATTACACGGGATATCCTAAGTGTGAGCCATTTCTTCCATCTATTTAAAAATTGGAAAGTATCTGTGCCCCCTCATAATGTATTCCCCACTCAAGGATTACTTACATCATTGTCTTCTTGTCACTGTGGATTTTACTGGTTTTAGGCTCGGTAATCTTGACCCGTACTCCTTGCATGTTGCGATAATAAGTAAATAAGTCTTCTTTTTTCGTAGTCGTTTGTTGTGGATTAGGTGAATGACTCCTACGGTCGAGTCATTATTGGGCTGTAATCCTTCCATTTTGATTTCGTAATTATTTCTTCTTCTGTATGTTCTGACGTCAGGTATTGCGCACAGGAGCATCGCAACTCATCATCGATGCCTGTGGCTTCTAATCCAAAATCTGCCGTTACTGTCATATGTTCTTCTATTCGTAGTGAGGGGATCCAGGATGTACGTATCAGGGAAATCTTTGTTAATAAACTTTGCAAGTATTGTATTGTAGTTATTATAATGTTATGAATGGCGTATTGTATTTTTTATTTTCAGAGACCTAAATGTTACTTTGTAAAGAATCTGTTGAGCTGGGATAACAGTGATTTTATTATAGCAGGGGTTGCTATTATAAAACTTGTTACACTGTGGTTGTTGCTTTGGCTGCTGTTATAATACTAGCTACACTGGCTGCTATTATAAGACTAGATTCCTTCACTGCTAATTAACTTACTTGCTTTGGCTGCGCTTTTATTACTAGTTAATTTTTCATGTTGTGGACACTCTTTTTATAGTGGTTGAACTTTTGTTTACAATATAGAAGCTCTAAGACTTTATTTTTACAAGAGTTAAGTTTTTGCTCGAATTGAACGTAAACAATATAAAGCAGTTCTTTGATATAGTCGATAAGCTCAACGAAATGCAATTATAAATTATAAATGAGATTTTAACTATTATACTACTTTACAGCATACCTGAAGAATATGAATCGTTCAGGATCGCCTTGAGACTCAAGATAAGCTTCCGAACCCAAAAATGCTCAAGATAAAGTTAATAGATGAATATGAATCACGCAAAAGAAATGTCGAAGAAAGCAGCGATCAAGATACTATATACATTCAAGACTAAAATGAAGAATAAAACGAAGCAAAGAAAATGAAAAATTCAAATTTCTATGCTACAAGTGTGAAAAATAGGACACAAAGCTGCCGAATGTAGGTCTAATGACAAAGAAAAACAATCAAAATATAGAGAAAGTGTGGGCAAAGCAGAAATAGCCATGCAATTGAATAATCAACAAGGTGAGTGGTGTCTTGTTTTGGGAGCATCCTCCCACATGTGTTCCCAAAAAGAAAAATTTCGAGATAGACCAAGGATTTTGAGGACAGGGAAGCCAGGGAGATCAAGAAAAGTCCATAAAGTTCAACAACCAATGGAACAAAATGTATCGGAAAATGAAGAATCTTTTGAAGCAGTAGGTTTCGCTGAAGTATTAGATCCAAAAACAGCAAGGTAAGCCCTTAATGGCGATGGAGCCGAAGAATGGAAATTCTAGTAGAATATGAAGCTCTGAAGAAAAGTAAATCTTGGTCAATTGTAGAAAGACCAAAGGCAAAAAGGTAACCAAATGTAAATGGGTATAATGCAGACGGAACTATTGAAAGACGTAAAGTAAAAGTAGAAGAAGTGGATTATTCCGAAACCTATTCACCAGTAGTACGAATGTTATCTACACGCCTTCTAATGGCATTAGTTGTAGAATTTGATCTTATCGTACACCAATTAGATTTCATTAGCGGATACTTGAACGGTGACATCGAAGAAGAAATATATATGGAAGTACCTGAAAAACTTGACTAAATATTAGAAGAAAATGAATCAAATAAATATAAAGGAAATAAAGTATGCAAAATAGAAATAGCATTGTATGGGTTGAAACAATCTGGAAGACAGTGGTCCAAGAAGTTACATTATCAACTTAAGAAGATGAATTTGAAGCCTCTAGAATCAGACAACTGTATGTATTTTGAGAGAAATACAAACGTAATTTTATTAGTTGCTATCTATGTAGCCGATCTCATTATAGCATCTAATAATGACAATAAATTGATTATGTTTAAACAAAAGTTAGCCAAAACTTTCTAAATGAAAGATTTAGGTCCTTTAAGTTACTGTCTTGGTATAAAATTTGTTCAAAATGGCACAATTAAAATGTCACAAACTAAATATACTGGTCCAAGTCATTCCCTTCAGACACCAAGTGTTAATTTTTCACAATTTCAAATACATCATTACAACTTTCAATATAGTAAGATGAAATATTCGCTTCAGATATAAATAAATATTTAATAGTGTATTAACTTTGTTAGGCAACCAAGGCAAACAAGTCAATTCAAGCTCATACAATTAAATACAACTCTTTATGTTCTTTTTCTTTCGCATATTGTATTACTTCTTTATTATTACTTGCATTTTAATAAAGTTATCGTTTACTGCGCAATATAAACCTTTTATTAATTTGTCAATTATAAAAGGTAACAGGTTACGTGCCCAAGTGCTTAAGTAAGTATATACTGCTTAAACCTAAGTATAATTGTAAAAGTAAAAATAAGCGAGGAAACCATCCACATTATACATCGTTTAAACAACACCAATTATAGATTGTGGAAATTTTATGTCGATGCGGTTCTCAACGGTCAAGGCTTATTGGATATTGTGCTGGGGCAGGATAATCTGACTGTAGAGACCAGGCAGGATGAAAAGGTGAAGTGGATGAAGCGTGATGGAAAAGCCATGGGAATTTTAATATCATCTATAGATAAAGAGCAAGTAAACTGCGTGCTATCGTATACGACATCCAATGCAATTTACACAAAATTACAACAAATACATGAGCAACAAAGTGTGTTTATATGAAGAATATTTTTCCTTAAAAAAAAAGAAAAAGAATCTGTTGCTGCATATGTATCTAAAGTGTCGTAATTAGCTGCTGAATTAGAAACACAATGTGAAAAATTGTCAGATAATATAAAAATGACTCGTATAATAAGCAACTTAACATCAAAGTTTCAAAATTTTAAAACAGTTTGGTATAATGTGAAAGAAGGTAGAACTCTAGAAAATTTAATCGCAAAATTACAACTAGAAGAAGATCAACACAATAAACAAAGTGATGATGAAGGAAATGATGCTACCTTTTTAGCAAAAAAAAATAAAGGTAAAACGCTGGTTGATGATAAGAAAAAATATTCAAAATGTCACTTTTGCCATAAAACTAGGCATTGGGAACGAGAGTGTCGTTTCAAAAAAATGCATTTAAATAATAAAAACAGCGGAAGTAAATGTAAACAAAACACCAATGAAGCCGCTTTTGTCGCTTTTAATACTGATATTATAAAGTAGATTCCTTGTGTTCTCATAAATGTTCAGTATGTTTCACAACTGAAACAAAATTTATTTTCAACTGATTCAGCTACAGCTAAAGGCATGACCATGATAACTAATGTTTTCTAAAAGATAAAAATAAAATAAATTGTTGCAGTAGGGCTGCGTGATTTCAAAAATCAATTTAGAATGTTATTTAAAATAAGAAACATTAAAGCAGCGATATTCGCATGGCATTGCAGACTAGGTCATATAAATAATGCAACAATTAAAAATATATGTCACAACGGTTTAGCAGAGGGACTATATATAACAAATACAAACAAAAAGTTTTTATGTGAAGACTGTGTGAAAGGAAAAATGAAACGTGTTACTCAAAAGTCAAATATTAAACGAGGTGCTTCTAAATGTGAATTTATTCATATGGATCTTTGTGGATCTATGTTACAAACAGGTATTGGTGGTGTTCGATACTTCCTGTTGCTTAAAGATGAAATAAACGTACCTGAAGTTTATTTTCTCAAAAATAAATCTGAAGTGCTGGAAAAATTAAAAAACTTCATTTTAATGGTGAACTGGGGAGCGCATTAAAAATTTTAAATATTACAATTTTTAAATAAGGATGTTCTGTCTTTTCTACATGGCAAAGGCATAGTTCTGGAGAACAAAATGGTTTCTTAGAACGAGACATTAGAACTGTTCAAGAATTTGCACGAACTATCCTTCTTGCATAAATAAATCTCTTTGGACAGAGGCAGTTAGAACAGCCGTGTACATTTTAAATAGATCAACAACATCAATAAATGCACAAATTACGCCATGTGAAAGTTGGCTTGGTAAGAAACCGATGAAAATGCAGCAAGTAGTTTACGTAATAATTATAATAATAATAGTAATAATAATAAAGTTCTTAATCAAAATGACATGAGATTTCATGAGCAATACCGTTTACGAAGAGAAATACGTCCGACCATAAAATGCGGCATTGACTACATGAGTTGCGTAGCTACCATCATTGAGCCAAATACATATCAAGACGCTATGAACTCTGCACAAGCCGAACAATGGAAAATGGCAATAAACGATGAAATTTAATTGCTCTATGCTAATAACACCTGGGAACTTGCTAAAAAATCTAAAAGCAAAACTGTCATTTGTGAGGACGAAATTGTTTACTGAATTTCGCCCTCCACTGTGATCTTTTTCCCCCCTTGTTCACCTCTTTTCTAACGAAAAGAGTTCGTGATGAACGAGGAGAAAAAAATTCAAGCGAGTGAAAACAGTTAAGCTCGGATGAGAGTTGTGTTAGCACTTATTTAAAGAGTGTGAAAGAATTCTGGATCTCGACGTGTTGTGAAGTGGTTCGGGGTGTTAAAAAAAGAAAAATAAATTACAAAATCGATTGAAAATACTTCCAAATTGTCAAATGTACAATATTGAATAAGATCCTAAGTAATGAAATAAAGAATAATCTTAAGAACATCTTCTATTAGAGTGAAGAGTAAACTATTAATAAATAAACGTTGAATTAAAGAAATAAAAAAAAAAAATCAAGTGAGTGAAAAAAAACCTTGGAACGTCGTTATTTTTCAACAAGGGGACAAAGCGGACAAGGTGAGTAATCAACTAGTTTTTCTTTCTTTTACAAAACCCAGCTTCTTGAGGCTGTCTGTATCTCAGCCTGCAGCAAGATATCCGATAGGATCGTCCGAACGGACACTTATTAGTTCTAACCGTAGTCCCCAGGCCTGTGTTTGACGAAAGGTGCCGCATTATCCAGCCCTTAGTAACACAGGGTTGGAAGGAATAGCATCGTGGTCCGAACTGTTGGGCGAACCCTGAGCAGTTGGGCCTACCCCAGCTCAAGGGGAATTACGTCTTTACACATTGAATGTAGGTGGGTGTTTAAAATCAAGACTCATCGTAATGAAATATATGTACCTGTAGTAAGGTATGAATCAATACGTTTAATCTTTGCCATAGCCGCTATGGAAAGTATGGAATTTCTACAATTCGATGTAAAAACAGCCTTTTTGTATGGTGACCTCGAAGAGGAAATTTTAATAGAAATTCCAGATAGTTTAGAAGGCAAAACAAATGCGAACTTAGTTTTACGATTGAAAAAGGGTCTATATGGTTTAAAGCAGGCCTCACGAAATTGGAATCAAAAATTCATACAGTTTCTTAATGTTTTCAAAATGAAGCAATCAATAGCAGATCCTTGAGTTTTCTTTGGAGAAATTAATATTGTTTAAATTTATGCACTTTTATATGTCGATGACGGTTTAGTGTTATCACCGAACAAATCTACAATTGAAATTTTTATTAAAACAAGATAGAGAAGTTCGGTTAAAAACGAAGCTTAAATACCCTCTACCTTTTATAATCATCTAAAAAATAAGTTCCTATTGCCATATTTATGTATAGGACTATTTCATGTACCTACGCAAATAGTGTTTTTTTTTTTTAATTATAGGCGTTTGCGTTTTTCAATCACGCCCATTTTTGGCACAGTGTTGGATAACGGTACCACTTACATTTATATCACATTTTAACTTGATAGGCATAGTATTGTACGATATATAATTTTTTAAAGATACAATTTTTTCGAGGTAGGTTGAGATTTTTGTGTATTGCGTGTCTCTTAACCGATTGTGCCAAATTTCAATAAGGAATAGCGAAATTGAACTAAGAATACGTATGCAAAGTTTCAATTTGATATCCCAAAAATTACGACCGTGAGAGTGCCAAAAACAGACGGACACACGGATACACGAACGGACATGTCTCAAACGATTTCTCTTTTCATGCTGATTAAGAATATATATGGTTTGTGGGGTGAGCGGTACAAGAGACGTGCGCTAGAGAGCTGCAGTATAGAGGGGCGAGCGGTGCAAAGCGTCAAAGAATTACAAGAGCGGTGCAGGATACAAGAGGGGCGAATGGTGCAGAGTGGCGTGTAGTGAAGAGTGGCAAGCGGTACAAGAGCGATTCGAAGCCTAGGCCATACAATACGAGTATTGTAGGATATCTAGGCACCGTATTGGGACAGCGATGGTGCGTAACCTAGGCCATATAATGTGAATATTGTAGGATACCTAGAGGCGGTATGGTGACTAATGATACGCTCGCAGCTGCGTTGCTCAAAGAAAGAAAGATTAATTTTTTTTTTATTTACAATTTATAACTTCACTCACCTTTACTTCATGGTGGCGCCAGCCACACTGCCTAATTTTAGGCACATCAGTGGATGGGATAACTATATATATGCATACCAAATTTCAAGTTCCTAGGTCAACTTTTGTGACAGACATAAATATGAAATTTAGTGCACTTATTAAAGGTTAACCCATCCATCGATGTACCAAAAATAGGCATTGTCGGATATCAGACACGCCCACAATTTTTGAAAAACCATATTGAACGTAAAAGTAGACTTGCATTATTATTATAGAGCACAATATATATATATATATATATATATATATTTGCCGTTATGGATGTGGAGGGTATTTAAGATTTGGCCTGAGGCAAATTTATTTTTCTTACCTGTTTTTTTTTTAATTTTTCATATTTTTTTACTTTAATTCTAACAAATTCATATTTTGTTTGTAAATATATTGGCACAATCTTTATAATAAAGTTTTTATTAATTTTTCTTATTAGTCCATAAGAAAACTTGTAATTTTTTTTCTTTTTGCACCCTCCACCTTAGGGATGAAGATGTACTAAGTTTGTTTTTCCATTTGCAACACTCTACAAAGTATATATTATTAATCAGCGTCGAAGACTGAGTCGATTTAGACATATATGACCGTGAGTCCGTGTGTCTGTCTGTCTGTTGTAGGCATTCTCGCGGGCAAAAATTTTGAGGTATTAGGCTGAAATTTTGTACAGGCACTTTTACATTTTGCACGCAGATCGCTAATTAAAATAGGCTCAATCAGCCAAAATCTATCTATCTGCTACAAAAATTAAGATCAACATCATCATCATAACTGGCCAATTACAACCTATGTAGGTCTTTGGTTTACGTTGCAAAAGAGAACGCCGCGCGCCTCAGCCTTGGGCTCGTCTTCTCCAGTTTTATAGTTTTGTTTTGTTTACATGGCATCAAAAACTTGGTCCCTCTACCGGAGATTCGGCCTGCCACTTGCGCGATGCCCTTCCGGTTCATTTTCGAACACCATCCTAGCTATAACACTTTCGTCCATACGGCAGAGATGACTTAGCCACCGCAGACGTCGAATCTTTATGCGACGACCTAAGTCAATGTCGGCGTAAAGCTCGTACTGCTCAAGATTCGTTCTAATTCGGAACTCATCGGTCTTCTTTCTTATGGATTGGACAGAGTGCGCTGAGGTCCTGCCGCTTTATTATTTTTTAGCAGTGAGATAGCTTATTTTATCTCATTTTGGTCGGGAAGTGAGCATCATCATCAGTGATTGGTGGTTCGGAGTCCAGGTCTCCATCCCCTTTTTGATTTCCGACATGCAGATTAGAGAATTGTTCTCCCCTTAACCTTAGAGCTTCTTGTAGAAGGTGTTGTTGTAACCATCGGTTAGACGCTTAACCTTCTCATAGAATTTCTGGGTTTCGTTCATTCCTCTGTGCATCTATATCACTTCCAGCTCGCGCCTCTCATGTTCTCTTACGGCACTCATCGTCTTACTATGGAACCCGCCAAGGCGGCCCCTGGTATTCGAGCATTTCCAAAGCGGCAGTGCGCATCGAGTGCGACACAAGGGTCCACTGCGCGGAAATGTCAGGTTCTGAAGGACGGCTCTAAGCAAGCAGCTGTGAGAGTCGAATAGATTAAGGCGCAGATGTTTTTTGTGATTTCAGCTTTTAGATTGCAAGCTTCCGTCCCGCACTTTGACGGGTGGTATTGGGAGTACTTAAACGGGTTCGGACCTTTGTTGCAACAAGGTAATGATCCGAATCAATAATGGCGCACCGGATCGTCCGCACAACCATGACACTAGAAGCATACCGTCCATTTATCACAAAATGATCGATTTGATTTTTGACTGTTCGTTCAGGTGACAGCCATGTCGCTCTGTGGATGTCGAGATGCTAGAATCTTATACTACTAAACACCATTTCCGCGCCCCGCAAAGTCAATCAGCCTCATTCCATTATCGGAGGTAGTGTCGTGGAGACTGCTTTTACCGATAGTGAGGCCAAAGATGCTCTCTTTCTCAATCTTTGCAATAAAATCACCTAGAACGATTTAAATATCATGGGAAGGGTAGCTATCATGTGTTTGCTCTAAGTGCTGATAGAAGCTCTTTTTGGTCCCATCACCTTTATTCTCTGCTGGAGCATGTGCGCAAATTAGACTAGTAATGTGGCAAGACGATAATTCATTGGAAATTAAGATATTAGGATTACATTTGGTATATATTTGTACCATCCACCGATGCGCAGAAAATGGGCGTGATCGGATAACAGACACAATCACAAAAGATAAAAATCTATAAATTTCTAATTAATTATCTATTAAATTTGGTACATCTATCTATAGTTTCCCCATCCACCGATTTGCGTAAAATGGACGTTGTCGGTTAACAGACACTCCCACAGTAAGCAAAAATTGATTTATCTTCTACATACATAAATATAGTTTTTTTCGAAAAATTTACGGAGAACGAATTGGAAAACCCTTTAGAGAAAATTCAGAACAATAACGATGGCAATTCGGAAAATGAACCAACCAGACAAGGCAACATTGCTGCATCACAGTTATTAGATGAACAATTCAGAGATTAATAGACACGTAGGTGAAGGTGTCTGTTTACTAAAACTCCCTATATTAGTAAATGAAGAGAATTTGTTAAGGTTTGTTTGTTCACACGGTCGACTTGACTCTGCTGGGATTGTTCACACTAACCACGTTGCGCCGAACTGGTTTGTGAGTATCTTGTTTTACTAGAATTGGCCTTGATTGAGTCTGCTTAGCTTGGATCATCTGTGGTTGACTATTCTTAGATATGACTGGCCTCGATTGACTCGCTTTCAGAAAAACAGGCTTAGATTGGCGTTGTTTTCCGCGAACTGGCTTAGAAGGTGGCGTTTTATCTCATGCTAGATTGACATGAATCGGCGGCGGCGTTGGCTTGATATACGACGGCGGTTGTGCTGGCTTGATGAACTTCGCCGATTGTACTAGTACTAGCGTACTAGGCCCCGCCCTGATACGGAACACCAGAATAGGTGACGGGGGGGAATACGGGGTACATTGATGGGACAAGCGATTCTCAAATGATCTAACACTTTATTGTAGTGAAATGATCGTAATATTGCTTAGCGACATGTTGTGTTTCGGCCCTAAAGCAGGTAGAGGGAAAAAGTAGTGGTGAAGGTGAAGTGAGGTGAAAGCTCGCTCAGAGGGCTCATGTTCACCTCATTTCGTCACTCTTAATCACTCATTCGATAGTAGTGAAAATGAGAGGGTGTGAAGTTCATTTTTGGATGCATTCGGTTGTGCTTCTAAGTAGTTTTTCATAATAGTTATAAGTCTGTACAAAATCAAGTCTTATTGCAGGATGACATAAAACGGTTTGCTAAATGGTGTTCCGATAACTTAATGTCTCTAAATATCTAAAAATGCAAACATATGACCTTCTGTCGTAAGGACGCGATAAATTCCAACTATGAAATGAATAATGTACAAATTGAAAAGGTATCATCTATTAATGATCTTAGTGTACTGCTGGACAATAAACTGACTTTTAACGCTCATATCAACATTACATGTAATAAGGCCAATAGAACTTTAGGCTTTATTTAGTCCAAAGAGTTTCAGGACCCATACACAACCAAACTTCTCTTTACCTCTTTGGTAAGACCTATTATAGAATATTGTTCTGTAATTTGGGACCGGCAATATGAGATGTGTATTAACCAGATTGAATCTATACAAAAACAGTTTTTACTTTTTATCTCCATGGCCTGCCGCGGAATCCCCACAGTAGACTCTCTTCATATACAAGTCGTCTGGCATTGATAAAACTTCCTACCCTCAAAAGTAGAAGAACAATGTTGAACGTGTGTTTTATGCACAATTCACTCAATCACTTAACTTATCTGGATGAAAGTGCTGACGTTGTTAAAAATAAAATAATTAAATATTTAAACTCTGTTTGATTGCTGCTTAGTATCAGCTGAACCATGATGTGTAGCTGATTTTTTTCATTTCGATTTAGGGTGTCGGTATCGCCATCTGCACTCTATCGCAGATCTATCCAATCCCATTCATAGGGTTGGATCATCGTTTGTTCGATTCGGAATGGTGATGATGATATTGTTATAATAATATTAATACTCATTGTCACTTAAACTAAACTGATTTGAGCCATTCTATAGTTATGAAATAAGTGGATCATATATATATAAACATATAAGTAATATATATACTCTCTTCCTAAGGTGGAGGGTATAAAAATGTCAGAATATTTTTACATCACATACGGTGAACACAATTATTATGTGGATCTAGAAATTTAACGCAACAAAATTAAAAAATCAATTTCAATAATTCAGAAGGCCTACATCATAAAAATTATAAACAAATTTAAAATGAATGATGCACATACAGTTTCAACTCCAGCCGATTGCAATACCATATTTGGAGCTAACGATGAATCACATGAAAATCTGAATTTTCCGTATAGAGAAGCGATTTGGTGTTTAATGTATATTGGAAATGTATCACCAGACATTTTTTATGCAGTGGGAGAGCTGAGTAGATATGTTCAAAATCGAAAATTGTGCCATATTACAGCTTTAAAGCGTATTTTTCGTTACCTTGATGGAACTATTAACAGATGTATTGAATATAGATCTTTTTTATAAAGTTGTTTATAGAAACCAAAAGAGGGAAACTTAATGAGAGGAATGTATAACTAAAGAGATTACCAGGTGGTGAGTTCAGTGCTGGGTGGGTGAACTTGCATAGGGGCTGTAAATATTTTTTTTGGTTTATATTTCTCCCAATTACCACTAGGTTGGGGAGGGCGAGAGAAAAAAGGCACAACACCTGCTCTAGGGGAAAATAGGAGGTCGGTGGACACCCAAGGCGTGGATGACGGAATAAAAGGAAGAGGCAAAAGGGGTGAAGTCCCCGTTTGAGGGTGAGAACATGCTCACCTGCCGTGGCAATTCCGTTTATACTATACGCCATCTAGTAGTTTTCTGTCCCTAAACGACACAGATAACATAACATCCCAGTTTCGTTGCAGCTACCATCAACGAAATCCAACGGTATTGAATATAGATAATCAAGGAGCTATACGATTAATCAAAAATCCGTAACAACACCATAGTACAAAACACATCGATATGCGTTTATGTTTCATTCGTGAACTATGTGCTTCAAATATATTAAAAATTAAATACATTAACACAGATTTTCAACGAGCAGACATTTTCACGAAACCTTTGGTGACCCAAAAATTCAACAATAACATCATTATGCTAGGAATTCTCGAATCTAAACAGTGAGTGGGAGTGTTAGGCAACACCGTTTAATTCGAGCTCATAAGATTATATCCAATTCTGTTTACTGTTTATGTTCTTGTTCTTTCGCATATTGTATTTCTTCTTTCTTATTACTTGCACTTTAATAAAGTTGTCTTATACTGCGCAATATATACTTTTTATTAATTTGTCAATTATAAAAGGTAACAAATTTAAACATTTCACGGAAAGAAGCTGCTGACCTACATACCTCTCCTGCTTAGGGAAGTAGAGTCTGTGAATGTTGTCGATAGGAAATCAAAAACACATATGAGTTTAAGCTCTGTTTTATTTCTGTTTTTTATCTTATTTATTCCACATTCTATCCTACGTTTTCACTATACTTTAAACTAAGTTATATATTATGTACTTTACATTGACGTATGTAAATATGATATTCACAAGTGCTCATAACTTATATACCAATTTAATGTATTTTATAATAAATTAAATGTATAAGATATGGGTGATTGCCGTACATAGTTATTTAATTGGCTTTATTGGTTACTATTTCCATTGTGTAATAATTTCACTGATTTAGTTACAATACATCAGGCAAAGACATCCGATTGAAATATAATTTTTAAAGCAAAACCTTCTATTAGAGATAAACCCAACATTGGAACTAAGAATGCAATACTAGTATTTCTTTCTTTGTATTCGACTCCTTACCATATACTTTTGTTCCTGTATTAACTCGATTACACCTTAAGAAGGTTTCAAATCGAATACAAATGCCTTATTTCAGAAACGACCCTAGATTTTTTGTAACTATCAGTTTTTGTTGCAAGCTGCCGGAACCACGTTTCAAATTAACATTATAAAATTTGCGTTTCGATCAAAGATTTTTTAAAAATAAGTCAAAATTTTTATATTTATTTTTTTATTTTTATTAAACTGGATAATGGATTTTATAAAGCATTTTTTATTTTGGGTCTTGCAAAATTTCATCCGTCCAGACAGTTACAGCTACAGTTTCTACAGTTATTGGTCCAGAAAGATTGCACTTTAATTTTTACAATCTAAGGACATAATAATATCGGGTAATGTATTTTACAATGCTTTAGAAAAAATCAAAACTCTATACAAATAATGATCAACATAAGGAAGTAACAGTTCATGTTTCATGTAAATTTCACATCAAAATATACAGGTTATATATAAATTTTGACAAATTTTTATTAATATATATATAATAGTGGGATATGTCTTATATTTTGGAAAAATGTTTCTGCTATATAATAAAATAAAGCTCAATAGAAACGGCCTCTGACCTTAAGAATAAACTTAATTAAATATATATGAAATATATTCATGAAAGCTTCGAAAAATATATTTGCTTGACCTAAATACTTACCCCTTATACAAGTATTGCTGGATACACCAGATATTGTTGCGTTTTTAGGATCTAATATGTAAGAACTGTCGTCGATGTTATACACAAATTTACTTTTAAAAGTTCCAATATTAGAATTGGACATTGGTAAGCTGTCATCAGTATGTACAATCTAAAAAAATTGAGTTTATTAGCGTTTGCATATGAATTATATAGTGGAATTTTTAATGTAATTAGTAATAAAACTACTGAAAGATTTACCCCAACCTTCCTTTAAAATCTTCCTTTAAAATTACAAAATATTGACTATAGAACACAATACACTAAAATAGACATACGGTAATGCGTATATTGTACGTACAGTTCTCCCTTCGATTCTATGATCCAAGATTTTGTATAATCATATTATAGATCATACAAAATACATAAATTCACTATATATATATTTATAATAGTGGTATTTATAATATGTTTATGTTATTACTTAAAATTTATAAATCAAAAATTGTCAACATAAAATTATTCCTTATTTTTCTGAAAAAATTTTATTTGAACTAATATACAATATATTTTTATAATAAAATAAAATTTAATTATAGCTAACTAAATAAAGATATACACAATTATATACGTGTGTGGTTTGACCTGACTAAACACACAAAATCCATTCCACTACTACGGAATTTTTACCTGAAAGAACTCCACAATCCTCAAAAACGACTTAAACCACAATTTACAGACAATAGCATTCGCTTAAGACAATTATATAAACCATCAACAAAATCAACAATATTTACAGAAACCAATATATACTATAAAATACCTTCGCAGCGAATTCAACCACCCCAAAAACAATTAATGTTGTTCAACATAATTTACAATGAGCAATCTGTAGAGTTAGAGTATTATACTTTAACCCAATTGTGCATGTTATTAAAATATTTCGGCATACAAACTTAAAAATCCGGGTTGTTACGCGATAAAATTATAATGTAATGTGACGCACAAAGTCACATTCGTTTTGGCTTAAGACCGAAACCAACATATGTCACTTTAAACTAAGTATGGTACTATTTTCCTATTTTCTTGAATACAGTTACTTAAACATTGAAATTATTTTGCTTTGTTGTTATTTGAATTCCCAACTCTGCTTATGTTGTATTTGTTTATTATTTACACTTTAATTTTGAAACGCAATTAGAATTCCCGCTATTTATTTTGTTTATTTTTGTTGCTTATTATTATGTTAGTATATTTCAATTCCCACTTTGCTTATTTTTGTTTTGCTTTATTATTTCCGTTGCTGTCTCCGTAACTCGTTGCTATATCTCTGTCCCCGCGCCTAGATATCCTGCAATATTTATATTGCATGCGCCTAGGTCGCGCCGCCGTTGCTATCTCTCTGTCCCCGCGCCTAGATATCCTGCAATATTTATATTGCACGCGCCTAGGTTGCGCCGCCTTTGCTATCCCTGTATCTCGCGCCTAGATTGTAAAGCCTAGGCCACGCGTCGCTTACCACTCCACGATAATTAACACTCACCGCTCGACACCCGTATCCAGTGAACTCTCTGTATCCTGTAACGTTAGCCGCTTTTATACAGTGACGCTCTCGTTTCCAGCAACGCTAACCACTCTGTATCCTGTAACGTTTGCTGCTTGTATCCAGTGACGCTCTCGTTTCCAGCAACGCTTACTACTCTGTATCCTGTAACGCTTGCCGCTCTGTATCACACGACACTCACCGCTCTGTATCCAGTACCGCTTGCCGCTCTGCAACGCAGCAACCTGTACCGCTCATCACACAAACACGGTAAGTTACTCCCGCACCGCTCATCTCTTAGCACCGTACATCACACTCGCACCACTCATCGTTCAAGCACACATCGCGCAACACACTTGTGCCGCATACCACTCTTGTATCTTGTGCCGCTCATCAGTCAGCACCGCACACACTTGTATGGCATACCGCTCTTGTATCTTGTACCGCTCATTGACCAGGACTGCAAGTCACACTTGTCACCGATTCATCACTCGACATCGCACGTCACACTTCTACCGCACATCGCACTTATATCGCACACGACCCTTGCACCGTTCATCACTCGACGCCGCACGTTACACTTGTACCACATACCGCGTTTGTAATTATCGATCAGCACCGCACTTGTATCGCGCACGACTCTTGCACCGATTCATTCGCTCGACATCACATGTCACATTTTTACCACACACCGCTCTTGTATCGCTCATCGCTCGCACCGTGCTACCCACTTATACCGTTCACCGCTCTGTACCATTCTTGCATTGCCCACTCACCGTTCTGCAGTAACGCCGTGCCCCGCACCATAAGCCGTTACCGCTCTAGAAGTGGAGTTTAAGAAGGCAAATCCAAAGACTGGAGACAAACAACATCCTGTCGTATAAATTTCTTTGGAAAGGAACCTTGGACTCGCTGAGTTATACCCCAGCTACCTTCAAGAATTTATTTAGAGTGAAAATAAAAAATATTTTTTTCAATTAAAAAGTATCTCAGAACCTTTAAACGCGACGCGTTTAAAAAACAAATATAATAGAGCGAAAATCGTTAAAAAAAAATAAAAACCAAGAGAAATAATACATTGTTTTTAACATTTATCGATAAATTTTCTAAATATGCACAAGCATATAAAGCCCAAAATAGATCTTGGACAGAATTCAAATTAGCATTGACACAATACATAGGATCATATAGACATGTAACAAACTAATTGAATAACAATGAATTTGTATTTAAAGCATTACCATTATTAGAATTTCTTGGGGAACAAAATAAATATATAAACAAAAAAAATATTGAAATACATTAGACATCAAATAATAATCATACCTCAAATGTTTACGAGGAACGACTCCACAATTCTATAAATGAACATATCAAGTTGTTACAACGTGATCCTAAAAACGACTTAGAAGCAGTTGATCTATATCTATTAAAACAATTCTATACATTCTAGAACACGAGTAAAACTAATGGATTTTATAACAGGGAATATAATTCCAAATGAGTAGCCTACTATTAAAAAAAAAAATAAGACTTAAGAAAGAATAATAAATCGACTTAACGAAACACGTAATAATAACGAAATCGTAGAAAGTCCCACATATATAAAAAAAGGTAGAGGAGGAAAAAACTACACTACACCATTTTAAGGTTAAATTGAGAACTTCCAAATTATAATTGAGAACTTGCAAATTGAAATTGGGAAACTGAAGTTTTAAATTGAGAAAACCAAATTGAAATTGAGAAAACCAAATTGAAATTGAGAAAACCAAATTGAAATTGAGAAAACCAAATTGAAATTGATAAAACCAAATTGAAATTGAGAAAACCAAATTGAAATTAAGAACTTCCAAATTATAATTGAGAACTTCCAATTTCAAATTGAGAAAACCAAATTGAAATTGAGAACTTCCAAATTGAAATTGATAAAACCAAATTGAAATTGAGAAAACCAAATTGAAATTAAGAACTTCCAAATTATAATTGAGAACTTCCAAATTATAATTGAGAACTTCCAAGTTCAAATTGAGAAAACCAAATTGAAATTGAGAACTTCCAAATTCAAATTGAGAAAACCAAATTGAAATTGAGAAAACCAAATTGAAATTAAGAACTTCCAAATTATAATTGAGAACTTCCAAATTATAATTGAGAACTTCCAAGTTCAAATTGAGAAAACCAAATTGAAATTGAGAACTTCCAAATTCAAATTGAGAAAACCAAATTGAAATTGAGAAAACCAAATTGAAATTAAGAACTTCCAAATTATAATTGAGAACTTCCAAATTGAAATTGAGAAAACCAAGTTGAAATTGGGAACTTCCAAGTTCAAATTGAGAAAACCAAATTGAAATTGAGAAATTTAGGTTTTATCCAAATTGAAATTGAGAAAGTGAAGTTTGAAATTGAGAAAACCAAATTGAAATTGAGAAAATCAAAATTGAAATTGAGAAAACGAAACCAAATTGTAATTGAAAAAAATAAAATTGAAATTGGGAATTAAAAAATTAAAATTTTAAAATTTATCTCAATTGAAATTGAGAAAATAAAAATTGAAATTGGTAATTTTACATTTGAAATTAGGAACTTCCAAATTGAAATTGGGAAAATAAAAATTGATATTGAGAAAATCAAAATTGAAATTGGGAACTTCCAAATTGTAATTGAGAAAATAAAAATTGAAATTGGTAATTTAACATTTGAAATTGGGAAAATGCAAATTGAAATTGAGAGAATGAATTTTAAAATTGGAAAATTTTAAAATTTAAATTACAAGTTAGGAAAATTAAAATTAATATTGAAAATTGGGTTTTTAGTAAATAAGATAAACCAATTTTTATGCTTCAAACTTAAATATTTTATTCCATATATTTTATTCGTATGTAGTACAAAATTAATATAAAAGTAAAAATTCTCCAACTTAAAATTCATATATTCATACATAAATAAAAACTTTATAAATGATTCTCTTACGTTATATTAAAAACACTTAATTTAAGTAAAAAATTAGAAAATTGGATCTTTACATTCCAACTGGCATATCCTCTAAATTAATTGCTCTTTCATAAAACGTTGTAGTATGTTGAACGTATCTTGCACAATCCCCACTTGTCAACGTTAGTTTAGCTTCGTCAATAATACTTTCCAAATACGCTAAACGTTGTTCGCCTACTCTAGGTGGAGTTGGATTTGGAAGTCCCATATATTTCTTCACGTGGGACTTTATTTTTGACCATGCACCTTCAATAGGATTCAACATTGGTGAGTATGGACTGAGCCTTAAAAGAGTTGCCTCGGAATTTTCAAAAACTTCTTCCAATGAAGAATCCCATTATCACAAATTACCACATAATGATTTTATGGGTTTAGGTATTTTCTTCAGGTAATATTTGAACTGTATATAAATATTACCTGTACATTAATATTGCATAAATGGGTTATTCATTAAGTGAATTATTGGTAGTTTGTGATAATGCTCCCTGTCATTCTTCAATTTCTAACAATTCATTGTTAAGAGTCTCGTTCCATATATTGTTTAAGGCCGTATGTGGATTTAAATAGTTTACATCCATTTGATGCACCATCATATTATATTTGACAGCTAAGGATATTAAAAAACGTATGGTTTCGTACCTTATTACTGCCACAAAGGTATCGGAATAATCAATGTATTTCTCTTGCGTAAATCCTTTCGTTACCAGTCTGGCCTTTCTGCATATTGGTATACCGTTTGCATCATATTTCGTTTTAAACACACATTTACATGACAGTGCTTTTTTACTTTCGGGGAGTTCGGTTAATGTCCAGGTTTTATTGGCTTTAAGCGAATCCACTTCATTTCGCGTATCAGCTTTCCATTCTGAAACGGATAATCGGAATTAAACGCTTCTTCTACGGTTGTGGAGTCGCTGGATAAAAAATCCATTGCGCAAAAATTGTAACTACGTATAGGTTTATTTGCAATTCTTTCAGATCGTCGAACTTCAACAGAATTTTCAAGTAAATTAGAAATTTCTGGTGGAGTCAAATCAAGTGTATCTTCATAATCACTGTTATCTCCAAAATTTTGTTAACTGTTAATTCATCAGATGTCAATTCACCATCGTCCTTCCCTGAATTGACATTTACGTTATCGTATAAGTCAAGATAATACGGATCGTTTTGTTGTTCAGTTTTTGCAATATACCTTTGTTTTTCAAAAAATATTACATCTCGACTTATAATGATTTTTTGAGTTTGGGTATAATAATCTATACGCCTTACTTTCATTACTGTAGCCCACCATGATACATTCAATTGACTTTGCGTCTAATTTGCGACTACGTTCTTTAGGGACGAGGACCATTGCTTTGCAACCAAAAGTGCGCGAAAACTTTAAATTTGGTTTTCTATCACTCCATATTTCTTCTGGGCAACGCTCATTATCACGACAAGGAATTTGGTTGATTAGATATAAGGCTGTCGCTGCAGCTTCTGCCCAATATATGTGATCTAACCCACTATCAATTAACATGCAACGTATACGTTCTATCAACGTTCCGTTCATGCGTTCAGCAACGTTTTGTTCCGGAACATAACGAACAGTTTTTTGATGTGTAGTTCCATGTGTTCGTAAATATAATTTCATATTTTCATTTACGTATTCTTTACCATTATCGGTTCGTATTATTTTGATCTTTTTAGAGCATTGATTTTCGACTAAATTTTTAAAATCTATAAACGTTTTGCAAACATTGGACTTATTTTTTAATGGGTACACGAAAACTTTGCGTGAGAAATCATCGACAAATGTTAAAATAAAGCGTGCAGCTGAGAATGATTTTTCTTGTAAGGGTCCAATTACATCTGAATGTACTAAATTTAACCATTCATGTACTCTAGTACCTTGGTCTTTATTCGGCATACGTGTTTGTTTACCTTTGACGCAAACAGTGCAATCGTTCAAATTATTTTTATTGAAATCAATATTAACACCTAATTTCTTTAAAACTTCAAGATTTTTGTTGCATATGTGTCCCATTCGACGATGCCATAATTCAAAATCATTTTTTGCTACGTAAGCTACATTTCTATTAACATTTGTATTACAATTCAGTCGATATAAATCATTGTAAAATTTTGCGCAATGCTCCAATAACACAATGAAAAAGATTGGGAACCACTATCCTTCTATTCCGAACGCCTTTCGACAGCGCAAGCTAAATACAGCACATATGACAGAGAGCTGTTGGCTGCTTATAAAGCTGTTAAATAAATACTTTAGGCATATGTTAGAATACCAGAAGTTTTTCATTTATACTGCAGTTTGTAGTCCAATAAATCGTCACCGCGTCAGACGCGCCATTTCGACTTCCTTAGCCAATTTACCACGGAAATTCAATATCTACCTGGTAAACAGAATATTGTTGCGGACGAACTTTCACGTATTGAAGTCATACGTTAATCGAATGGAATTGATTACGCACAATTAGCAGATAGCCAAAAGACGACGAGTTAAAACAATATATGAATAACAACAGTACTAACTTAATTTTTAAGACCTTCAACATTCCTGGTTATACCCTCCACCTCAGTGATGAGGGTATACTAAGTTTGTTCTTCCGTTTGCAACACTCAGAAGAAGGCGTCAGAGACCCTACAAAGTATATATATTCTTGATCAGCGTCAAAAACTGAGTCGATTTAGGCATGTATGTCCGTCTGTTGTTGGTACTCGCACGGGCGTAAATTTTGAGATATTGAGCTGAAATTTTGTACAGGCACTTTTAGTTTTTGCACGCAGATCTCTATTTAAAATGGGCAAAATCGGACCAAAGCCACGCCTACAATCAACAAAAATCTTTTAAACTACCACAAAATATGAGCTAAAAACTTAAAATTTGGTATGTACATCTATGAATATTAGCTTCATCGATATGCCAAAAATGAGCATATTCGGATTACAGACACGCCCACAATCAATAAAAAAAGTTATATCTGACACAAAAGTTGACCTAAGAACTTGAAATTATGTACGCGTATACATAGTTATCCCATCTACCGATGTGCCAAAAATGGGTGCGTTCAGATAACAGACACGCCCACAATTTTAAAAAAACCATATTTAACGTAAAAGTAGACTTACATGTTGATACGTTATATGTACACTATTAGAAGGCGCAATATATATATATATGTATTTGCCACGCCCTTTCTTGTAGAGGTGGAGGGTATTTAAGATTTGGTCTAAGCCAAATTTAGTTTTCTTACTTGTTTATTCGGTGAAGTAGTGTGCGACGTAAGTACAGGAAATGCACTACCATGGATAATAATTCTTAAGAGAAAAATTGCATTCCATTCGATACACAATTTATGCCACGCAGGCATACGCAAAACGAATAAATTGGTTGGTTTGTTTGGCCCAATGTATATAAAGACTGTAAAGAGTGGACACAATTTTGCATGGCTTGCCAAAAAGCAAAAATTTTCCGACACAATCGCGCTTCCATCTCTACCTATAATTTGGTAGGGAAACGCTTCGAACACATCAATATAGACAGAGTTGGGCCGTTACCACCATGCCGAGGATATCACTACTGTCTGACATGTGTTGACCGCTTTATACGTTGGATAAAAGCGTACTCACTCGAAAATATAACAGCGGAAAATGTGGCATTTTCCTTTTTTTCCAACTGGATAGCCCGTAGTACCACTGCGCATTACTACGGACAAAGGAAGACAATTCGAATGCGCGTTTTTCCTCGACCTAAATAAATTGCACGGTATTAAACATTTTAAAACAATGCATACCATCTAGCTGCAAACGGTATGATCGAAAGATGGCACAAAACGTTCAAAACTAGCATCAAATGTAATCAAGTAGAGAAATGGGTCGATGTACTGCTCCTTATCCTTCTAGGATTTCATGCAGCCTATAAAGAGGATATTAAGGCATCACCAGCCCAACTTACGACAACGAAGCTACCAGGCGAGTTTCTGCATGCTAGCAACGCAGATAACATAAACGAAGATGTATTCGTCCAAAAATTATGGGTTTACATTACAACTTAGATCAACTCCGGCGTCTAACCACGCAAAAGAAGCACCGTTCGTCCAACAGGAGTTATTCAGCTCACCTAACGATTTTGACCGTAATGACATAGTGCGTCGTCCTTCGCAAGCACCGTACGAAGGACCATTTAGTGTGGATCACGGAACGAGAAATATTTCAAAATCGAAGTCAGCGGTAGACAAACCAATATTTCAATAGATCGCCTCAAACCAGCATTCGTGATTAATGAAAAGCCCCATCTAATGACGAGTCAAAGTAGTAATGTAAACCTACAGTCCAATACATACACAACCAGGAGCGGCAGAACGGTATGACTCATGGTATTTTCTTCAGCTAGGGGGAGTAATGTGGCAGACACAATGGCCAGACACATATTGCAGACAATATGGCAGACACTTTTAATTATATTTGTGTATACTTATCTGAGGAAAAACCCATGTTAATTTACCCAGTACATTTACCTGCTTGCTATATAAATAGCAGCGTAAACATACACCAAGTAATCAGTAATCAGTGTGAATCTAGCGTGTAACATACTTAAATAAACGTATTATACGTATTATATATTAATCCCACACACCTATGCATAGTTATCCCATCCACCGATGTGCCTAAATGGGCGCTGTTGGTTAACAGACGCGTATACAATCAACATAAACCTTTATATCTAGCACTAAAATTGACCTATGACATTGAAATTTTATACACGTGTTTTTCATTATACAATCCATCAATGTGTCTAAAATGGTCGTGGTCGGTTAATAGACACGCCCACAGTAAACATTGATTTATCTTTCACATAAATTGAGTTTTGAAATTGGAATTTGAAACTCATATTTATAGTTAATTCATTCTTTGATGTGTAAAAAATAGGCGCGGTCGGCTAATAGACGCATCCACAATCGACATAAATTTCTATATCTACCACAAAAATTGACCTATGACCTTGAAATTTGGTACACCTATTATTAGTTATCCCATCCACCGATGTGCCTAAAATGGACGTGAGAGGTTAACATACACGTTCACAGTAAGCAAAAATTGATTTATTGATGCCAACATGGTTTTACTCAGGGTAAATCAACCTCAACAAATTTGTTGGAATTTACGCATTATATATGTCAAGCGTTCTCTGATTTTAAACAAACGGACGTAATTTTTACTGATTTTTTAAAAGCATTTGATACAGTGGATCACAATCTCCTAACGTTTAAACTTCGACGTTTGGGCTTTCCTGATAACTTTATTCGCTAGTTCTATTCTTACCTTACCAACAGAACCCAATGTGTGTCATTTAATCGTTGCTAGTCGAGGGAAATCTTAGTTACGCCAGGAGTACCACACGGTAGTCACTTGGGGCCACTTTTATTTGCGCTGTTTGTTAATGACCTTCCCACGTCCGTTCATTGCTCTAAAGTCTTGATGTTTGCTGATGATGTTAAACTTTATTATCGGATTGATTATCCGTGTTCTATTGATACTCTTCAGTTTGACCTTTCGAGCTTGGCTAATTGGTGCGTTGTTAACGGAATAAATTTAAATAAGTGTAAAAAAATGTCATTTAACTGGGTTACTGCCATTCCGTCCGATTACTATATCAATAATAACTTGCTTGCTAGTGCTGACACTTTTAAAGGTTTAGGTGTTCTACTTGATACAAGACTAAAGTTTAATTTACACATTAAAACCTCTGTGAACAAGGCTATAAGTCATTATTGGGGTTCGTAAAAAGGTAGCTGATCCTTTTATTGGTAAAAGGCTTTACACTGCTTTAGTGAGACCAGTTTTGGAATATGCATCGGTTGTCTCTACACCTAGTTATAGATGTCAGATTGATTTGTTGGAGTCAGTCCAAAGAAATTTTCTCATTTTTGCCCTTCGTGGACTAGGCTGGGACACTCGTCGCTCTCTCCCTCCTTATGAGAGTAGGCTGTTACGTATTAATTTGCCATCGCTTGAAAAAAGGCGTACCATGTTGAGCGTTATTTTCATGGTTAAGTTAATTCGTGGCACTATATCGTCTGCTTTCTTGTTAGAGAATATTCCGTTTAATGTACCAAGTAGGTCAACTCGCCAGCACAGGCTCAGGGAGTAGTTCTCAACCCTGCCGACCAAACAAACAATAATGTTCCTGTCACCTGTTACTTCTTGTTCTAACACGACATTTTATTCATCATACGCATTATTTCTTCTTTTAACCAGTAATTTATTAACACTCAGAACTATATTAGCTTTCTTTCACTACTTTACACTGGTTGCATAAGGGGCCTCTTATGTTTTTTTCTTGTCGATATTACAATTAAATTATCACAAATCGAATATGCATGAAATTGAATTAACAATTCAAAATCGAAATAACATAAACTTGAATTAACATTTATAAAAATTGAGTTGCTTAAACGTGTTTTTTTTTGTATGTGAAACAGCTTGATATCTATTTATAGCTTAACTTTGTTTTTTTGTTTCATATATACCAAAAAAACAAGAAAACTTATCTGGCTGCTCCGCTTCGCCCACACCATCAGAAGAACTGCTCCGCACGCCCTGCAAACTCCTTTTTTTTATCACCAAAAAAGTCTCTATCTTACTTTTTATAATTTTTTATTGCGTCGACAAACTTTTTTTCATTTTTTAGTTTTAACTCACGTTTTACTTTTTTCTTGACTTCACGCTTCGCAACTTTCGATCCCGTTTTCTATTCTTTTGTTTGTACCTAGCGGCGTAAATGTGACGACTTTCGTTTTCGTTTCGACTTTCATTTATTAAGGCTGACTCTCTAAATGAACAACAAAAGCAGATAATTAAGAATTTTAAAATGTCAGACACTCAAGGACTTCCCACAGAACTTACGTTAAAGACATCTGATAAATAAATGCTGATAGTAAATATTGACACTGGTGATGGACTCGTTAACGGTGCAACGGCCGTAGACATAAGTCGGGAAACCGATTCGACACTTTGGATACTATTTTCTAATAGTTGGCTCTCAGGCAAGGAGAAAATAGCCTCTTAAGAACCACTATGGACTCCTATTGAAAAACAAAACAGAACATTTCAATACAGACGTAACGTACAAATTACTATTGATAGGAGACAACTTCCGGTAGTTCCAGCAGAAGGTATTACGATTCATAAAAATCATTGAGCTACTTACTTACATCTTGCAGATAGAATAAATGGAGCTGCAATGTATGTAGCTTGCAGTCGAGCTGCTAGTGCATCAGGATTGTTCCTTATTGGACGTATCACCCCTCCAAAATAATTTTCTGACACTAAAAAATATATTACCAAAATATACAGAGCCTTAACGCTCCCCACCAAGACTTATTCAGTGATGAATATATAACAGATATAGACATTTTATGTCTTGTAGAAATATGTACTTTACTTTACTTTGTAAAGCGTGGAATAATAGTTTTCAAAAATTCCAACCTGAGTAGTTAAGCGAAAGTTTTGTTCAAACGAGATTATAGATCTGGGTCCGCTACTTTACAAATAATAGCTTTCCGTTTTAAAACAACGTGCGCTATCACTTTATATAGAAATTCTACATTATCGGAAACAACATTTGGTAATTCACTCATGAAGGAAATAGGTACAGTATATATATGTAAAACTTTGTTTTTGCTATTGGTGATTTTAACATATGTAGGGCGACAAACAGCAGTTTAACGAAAAGGTACTTAATTAGCGAGGTATCTTTTGCTGTATCTTAGAAAAGACGGAAACGACTACAGTTGGACGTACGCAGATAGACTGGGCGTCTGCCAAAGTTTTAAGTGGAACGGTGGAAGGAGAGACGTACAATATGGGGCACGCGACGGCATTATTTTAGGAATAAGTTAAATTATATTAGGGTAAGAATTTTATAAATTTACCTATTATTGTTCATGTGTATATGTTGTATACTTTTTAGTTTATTATAAAAATATTCATAAAAAATTAAATAATTAACTAAAAAATTAACAAAATTTTAAGGGAAGTACATTCTATAATTTTTTTCTAAACATAATTATATGATATTTGCGTGTTTCTTTTAAAACTCAAATAGATGAATATGAAAAATGTAAAATTTCATTTGTGAAACGAAAATAGAAAGCCTCATGAGTTCTTCATTTCTTCAATGCTTATAGTAAGGTGGAGAGTATTTAAGATTCGGCCCAAATTTAGTTTTTCTATTTGTTTGAGATAATTCTGTTCGTTTGTAAAAATTTTCAATAACTCTTAGAGTATAAAAGATGGTGTAAATCTTATATAGGCCATATGAAGGGTTTTTCACATCATTACGTATTAATGAGATATTCCTCAAGCAAACGAAAACTCTTCGAACCACTATCGAAAGAACGGGTAAAACCCTTTTTTTAATGATCAAGGGCAAATGCCTTTCAAAATTCCCTTTTTCAAACTATATATTCTTCCTAAATGTCACATGCTGTAAATATGATTTAAGTTTTCTTCTATATAACATTGTACAATATTTTGTTTACATTTTTCTCTCTACGTAGAAAAATAAGGAAATGAAATTATCTCTACAATATTTTATAACTTCACGTATTCTAAACGTCATATTGGTTTATATAATAATGAATAATTTGTTGTATAATATCATGAAGTGTTTGACAATTTCTCGCAGTTTCTCTAAAATAAACAAGAAATTTGAGTATGAACAACTTATAATGTGTTTTTTGTTTTTTCGTAATCGCGTTATGTGTTAACAAGACCTATGTGTAGGTTATTAAAAGTTTTGTGTTTTTAGATAAATTACCTCGCTTTTTGTTAACAAAGCATTAGCAAAATAATTCTTTTTATAATTAATTATAAATAATAATCGCTAAAAATTCATACATATAAATATGAAAAATGTTGTGCGTAAATACATATATGAATATGTATATATTAAATATAGAAAAAAAGAAATATAAAAAAATATATATAAAACAACAAACACTTCGTATCGATAAATACGAAGGCTTCTTTGTGTTTACGAAGAAATGAGTACAAACGCTTTTTAATTCCACAAAGAATAAGTAATGAATTATTTTATCTATTTTGAAATAAATATTTTTTATAAAGTACATATAACGCTAAATATATATATATAATTTTCATAATACACATGTACATAGTTTACGGGTTGGAAAAAACGGATGCAAGTGGTATACGATAAAAATTAATGTATATGCTTGCTGAATTCGAGATTAATGTATGAAAACTTCACACCAATAACGAGATATACCATTGTTTTTAAGTTAAATTATGATCCTTGTGTAGAAGACTGCCAAATATTTACAATATTAATATACCTATATATGTTAATATAATGTGATCGGTCACAAATCTCGAATTTTAGATATTTTTCATATGTATATTAAAATTAGTTTTAAACTTTACATAACAGTATACATGTGTATAATTAATTTTGGAAAAAAGTAAAAAAATTGTACGTAACTATCGCAATAATTTTAATACCCAATAGTTTTAGTTTTTTGTACAATTTTTGAAACAGACATTAAAGAAATTACCGATTTTTGTACTTAAAACCATCAAGTCTTAGTCCAAGCTTATGTTATTCTCATACATTTATCATTGTTGTTTAATTATTAATTTATTTATTAATTTTCTTTTCTTGGAATAAATATTTCTATTCAATATATATATCAATTTGTTATTCTTTTGAAATACCAATTTTTACTATTTTTTCTAAAATACCGATAAAAATATCATTGTCACAAAGTCGTGTTTCTCTTTTGAAGTCTACAAATTTCTGCCGAGTTCAGAATAGCAAGAAATCATAAAATCAATTTGACATTTATTTGAGACGCCTCTGAGATCTTGCTATGAATAGGGCTATATATTTACAAATTTTAAATATCTAAATATTCTGTTTAGTATTATATATTTCCTAAATTAACTAACCATAAATTTAGTGCTCAACAAGTGGCTATTGTAAGTACGTACTATACAATACAAATATACTTCACATAGTGGGGATACTTTTTGTCCACAATATTCCAAATTAATTATTAATAAGCCTTAATCGAGCACCTGAGGTTCCATATCTGATTATAAATAAAATTAAAAATTTTGTGAATAATATATTTGGCTATGTATAACAGATCTTTCGAATATTATACGTATATCCTAAAAATAATAAGCAAAGACTAATGTGAAATAATAAACCAATGCTAATATGAATCTTTTCACATTAGCCTTTGTTTATTATTTTTAAATATTTCGAAATTGTAATGTTTTATCATATATATTCAAAAGATCTAATGTAATTTTTTTTTTAAATAATAACAATTATTATTTATTTATTAGTATTCAAAATGATAGCAAATTTATTAAAAGTAAAAAAAATTCCTTCGACATATAGAGTATAATTATAAAACTACTTAGATTTAAATAACGTGCAGGAACAACAAGTTCATTGTTCTGTATCTTTAATACTCCTCAACGTGGATGTTCCTTACAGATGAAATTCAACATAAATTCTTACTTTGAACGAACTGAAAATGTTTGGCTTTCGTTAAATTCTTTGTTAGAATGTCCGCAATCATTTCGTTAGTTGGACAGTACTTTAAAATAACTTCTCCATATATTATTGTGTCTCGTACATGATGATATCTAATATCGATATGTTTACTTCTATTATGGAACAGGGGGTTTATTATTAATTTTTGAGCTCCCTGATTATTCACATGAATTGTTATAGGACCAATTTCATAATTTGAAATTTCTTTTAGCAAACATCGAAGATATATCGCTTCTTTGGCAAAATTTGAAAGTGCCATATATTCGACTTCTACTAACAGCTACAGCAGTTTGCTTCTTAACTTAATATACCCTTTTCCACAGGGTGGTGCAGGGTATAAATATGACAGTGTGTATTTAAGCTGTAAACAATAAATTGGTCTGGTTGCGTATTTCCTGAAGGAAAGGTTGAATATAAATTTTATAATGGGGCGGTTAAACCAAAAATTGCGAATTATTGGGAACATGAAATTTCTGGATGAATCCATTCCTATGTTGGAAATGAATGTAAATTAAAAGGAAAAGTGGGCCTAAAATGAATCCTTGTACAACACCATTATAGCATTTAAAGATAGAATAAGTAGATCCGGAACTCCAAATATATATGACAAGTAACAAATATATATGAGAGGAACAAGATGTTCGATCTGTAAAAAGATCTTCATAAACATAAACGGTATACCATCCACACCAATAAAATTAGACCTCACTTCTTCTAGAGTTAAACGCAACTTTTCATACTTTGGGGACTAAACCCGATATTATTAAAACTAGTGACATTAAGCAGCGAATTTTGGTTGTAGAATTAGCAGGAGATAAAAAAGATGCATTAAGCTCGTCCCTAAAGCATATGCATTGCGTAATACATGCATATTATGGCTTGCTGCATTTATTTATATCCCCCAAGACTGTACAACGCGTTAGCTCTGACAAAAGTGGAGATTAGACACATATTATTTTCTAAATTAAACAATCAACTATATATAAAAAAATAGCTTTGTCCTAAGGAAAATCATAGGGGAAGATGTTTATTAATAAAGAATACAAAATGGGCCCTTGCGGAACTCCACATTTAATTAAGCTGAAGTTACAATATATGTTGAAGAAAGAAATGTCTAGAATCTATATATAAGTTTTGGTAAGATGGTGTCAAATTCTAATTGCATTAGTTTTAAGATGATTCCGTCGTGAAAAGCTGCATCAAATGCCTTTTCTATATCTTGAGATAAAGTTATTATAGTGACATCTAGATATATTTTTTATCTCTTACATTGTGCATTAAAATATTTGAATAAAGTTGTCAGCAGTCGTTTACAAGTCATACAATGCGTTTGGTTACAACAGTTTAGTGGCGACGAATGTTTCATAAAAAAAAAAAAAAAATTTCGCGTGGTTAGAGCCACAGGTTACAAGCTGGAGTCTTTGGGTTAAACGTTTCGTGAATGCTATTGAAGTTTTAAATGCTGATACTGCAAAAAAACGCAGTTTGATTTTACATAACATGGGAGCTTCCACATATAACATTTTATTTGACAAGTTGATGCTTAAAGTACTGGAGGCGTTGAGTTATGACGAAATTGTGAAAATTCTAGATAATTTCTACCCTACACCAAATGAAATACTCGAAAACTACCGTTTTCACATACGCAAGCAAAATGTGGATGAAAACTGCTCTGAATTTTTAGCAGCTTTAAGAAAATTATCTACACATTGTAATTTTTGATCTTATAAAGATACAGCATTGAGAAATCAATTTGTATTTGGATTACGTAACCTAAAATTTCAAAGTCGTTTGCTAGAAAAAAAGGGATTAACCTTGGATGTGGTCATTAACATTGCCCGCGCATATGAAGCAGCTGAAAAAGGTGGAATTGAATTGCATCAAGCGGCAAGTGCAAGTGTGAAAATAGTAAAAAAGGTAAACAAGAAAATTAGTACTGCAAATGAAAAATACCACGTACAAAAAATTGGGGAAAAAGCAACCCAGTGTTTTCGGTGTGGAAATACAGTTCATTTGGCTAATGCATGTAAATTTAAAAACGCTAAATGCTATTACTCTAAGAGAAGAGGGCACATACGACAGGTATGTTTTAAATTAAAAAACGAGGTTTGCCAAGTAAATTATGAAGGTAAAGAAGAAGACCTAACAGAAATAATGGTAGAAGAAATTTTGCAAATTGAAAATCATGGTGCGTAAGGTTTACGTTCTAAAATTACATGTTACTTAATGGTAGAGAATAAAAAAATGAATTTTGAAATTGATACAGGAGCCACCGTTACAATTATGAGTTTATCGGATGCAAAAGTATATTTTCCCAGGGAAGTTCTAAAACAAGCAGATGTGGAGCTATATAGCTGTTGTAAAACAGCAATACATTGCGTTGGATATATTTTGGTATTATATTTTGCGTTGAATATATTATATATATAGAAGTAAAGGACAGGTTACAGCAATTTATATATAGTACGCTCGGATATGAAGTCATTGCTTGGCCGTGAGTGGTTACGTGTATTTAAGTTAAACTGGCAAGGTATGTTGACCCAGTCACATGATAGAACGGTAAATCAGGTACGTGACGTTCCAATACATAATTTGTTGGAAAAGTTTCCAAGACTTTTCGGATTCTATGGGTAAAATAACCGGTCATCAAACTCGTTTATATTTGAAACCAAATGCAACACCAAAGTTTTTGTAACCGAGAAAAGTACCTTTTTCATTGTTACAAGCGGTGGATAGAGAACTAGATAATAAAATTGAGCAAGGTCTACTGGTACAAGTTAATAGTAGTGAGTGGGCCACGCCAGTTGTAGTTGTGCCAAAAAGTGATGGTAGTGTGCCTCTATGTGGGTATTATAAAGTATCTTTGAATACGGCACTAATAGTTGATGAACATCCTTTGCCCACTATTGAAAAGCTGTTTAGTATGTTGGCTGATGGTACAAAATTCACCAAGATAGATTTATCCAAAGCTTACTTACAATTGAAAATTCATCCAGAAGACCGTCACTTGCTTACGTTAAATACACATAGAGGCTTATATCAGCCGACTAGAATATAAATAGATCTGAGTTTTTAAAAGACAAAATTGAATGTTGTGGCTATGTTATTGTAAAGAATGACATATCAAAACAAAAAAGTAAAATAGCTGCAATACAAAATATTAAAGAACCAACGAATAGAGATGAGGTTCGTTCATTTTTAGGCCTCATTAATTATTATGGCCGGTTCATATAAACCCTCAGCACGTTAGTATACCTGCTGTATAGATTGCTGCACGAAAATGTAAACATCAACTTTAACGCAGACTGCAAACGTTCATTTGCAGGGGTTAAGCGACAAATACAATCCAACACCGTTCTCGTGCATTACGATTCGATATTACCATTGTTGCTGGGCGTTGACGCGAGCTCTGTAGATGTGGGGGCGATTTTGAGCCACATTGATACATATGCTCATGAGAGACGCATTCAGTTTGCATCTCAAACACTTAGTCAAACACAACAGCGGTATAGCCAAGTGGACAAGTTAGCATATGGTTTTCGGTGTTTGCAAATTTTATCAATACTTGTTTGGTAGAAAATTCACATAGATCACTGACAATGAAGCAATATCGCAAATATTTCCACCAACAAAAGGGGTGCCTACATTGACAGCGACGCGTATGCAGAAATATTCTATATTTTTGGAATTTTTTGATTATTGTATTCAAGTGAAGCGGTTCACAGATAACGCAAATGCAGATGCTTTGTCTACGTTACCTCAAAGTTTCTTAACCAATACCATAGAAGAGATTGATATTGTTGAGATAAATTTATTTGAAAATGTGCCGGTGACAATTATTGAACTTGGAGAACATACTGAAAAAAGTGTTGAAGTCAAAATTCTAGTGGAATCGTTGAAAAGCGGACGGCTTTATGAACCTAAATATCGATTTGGTATAGACCAAACTGAATTTACATTAAAAATTGTTTGTTTACTTCGTGGCATATGTAAAAGAATTCTTGAGGAACATACTGGTCATTATACCTTGCACCACCCTGTGGAAAAGGGTAAATTAAGTTTGTGCGGATGTTTGTAACTCCTAAACGGCAAATGCCACATCCACCTTCAGTTATACCGATCGATTCAGAATCATAATCTGAATCGATTTAACCATATCCGCCTGTTCGTCTGTCCGTCGGTCCTCCTGTCTGTCCATCTAAATTTGTGCGCAAGCTACAGGTCGCATTTTTTGAGATATTTGGATGAAATTTGGTACAAGGATATGTATTGGCCCAAAGGGGAACCCTATTAAAAATGGACCGATTGGACCACTTTTAGAACCCCTCCCCATATGAGGTCCTGTTATTTTTTTATAATATTTCCATGAAATTTGGTACCTGGACACGTATTGGACCAAAGGAGAATGGATCGGATTTGACCATTTTTAGAACCCCTCCACATATGATATCCTATTATATTTTGAGATATTTCGATAATATTTGATATTCGAAGCAGCATTGACCCAAAAATAAACGCTTTCGAAAATAGACCGGGTAGGACCATTTTTTTTTTGATATCATAAACAAACAAAATATAAAAAAAAAATTCTGACTTATGTATCATTTTGAAATTTTGAAAATACAAGTAGATATAGAAAAATAAAATTTTTAATCTTTCAAAGAAAAAAATTAAAAGCAGTACAAAAAAATAAAACTTTGCATTTATCAAAGGAAAAAATTAAATTGAATATTATAATATATCAAGTGGTGTAGGGTATGTGATGGTCGGGCTTAACCGACTATAATATTTTCACTTGTTTTGAATTATCAAAGATGAAAATACTTTCTCGAGCATACTGTTGGTGGAATAGAATGGATACGGACCTTGAGAATATGATTGCGAATTGCTCATCATGTCAAATAAATAAACCAAATCCAAACTTGTGCCGGTACATTACTGGGCATCTTCTTCAACAGTGTTTGAAAGAGTACATACTGATTTGCTGGTCCCTTTATGGGTAAATTGTTCTTAGTAGTGGTCGATGTAAATGGCCTGAGGTACGCGTAATGCCGAATACAACTGCTGAAATCACTATACGTGAATTTAGAAATATTTTTTCAACTTTTGGCACACCAAACGTGTTAGTAACGAATCATGGTACCCAATTCAACTCGCATCAGTTTCAAGATTTCTTGATAGAAAATGGCATTGTACGTAAACGGGGTGGACCATAGCGGAAAGATTCATACAAATGTTTAAAAATAAAATTAAAAGCATGAATACACAACCGTCCATATTGGAAATTAATTTATGCAAATTTCAATTGGCGTATCGGCGAGCCGTACATCCAGCAACAAAAAAATCTCCAGCTATGGTAATGTTTGGGCGGCAGATTCAAAGTCGTTTGGATCTACTTCGACCGAATAAGGTGGGAGAGACAGTGGCAGTGCAAGACTATTTATCAAGTACAAAATGGCAATTTGGAGTCGTTCCTGAAAACAAAGGTGATCTTCATTACGTAGTTAAATTGAATGATAATCGTACATGGACGTGAAATGTTGATCAAATCAGAAAAATACGTTAACATGTTCGTCAACTTAATAAAGAGATTGTTGAAATAATTCCAGATCGGGAGCCATCGCCGCAAACAGTTTCTCGGGAAAGTTCGACACAGTTGAATACAACTCACGAGTCATCTATACCAGAGGTTTCACCACCTGTGCAAAGCGATGATGCTGAACCTTTTAGTACTTCACGGGATAAATCTGCCAACACTATACCCAAAACATTTATCAGGAGATCGGAAAGAGTTCGAAGAGCACCTCATAGATTGCATTACTCAAAGTAGTTGGAGTCCACTTGTATATTTTATTTGATATAATATTAATTTTGAAGTTTTTTTTTTCATTACTCATGAATTTTTCACATTGATGTCATGTAATACTTTATGCATTGAATATTTAAAATATGGTTATAATTTTGTAATTTTAAATGAGGGGAGAAGTGTTATAGTGACATCTATATATATTTTTATCTCTTACATTGTACATTAAAATATTTGAATAAAGTTGTCAGTTGTCGTTTGCAAGTCATACAATGCATTTGGTTACAACAAAAGTGATAGTACATTGCTTTTATACCCTTCACCCCTTGTGGCAAAGGGTTCATGAAGTTTGTGCGAATGATTGTAACTCTTACACACGCACCGATTCAGAATCCAAATCTGAATCGATTTAAACTTGTCGAATATTCAAGTAAAGGTCACATATTTTGAGATATTTCAATGACATTTGGTACAAGTACATGTATTGGTTTAAATAAGAACTTTATTGAAAATGGATCGAATCAGACCATTTTTACAACCCCTCTCCATATAAGGTCCTATTATAACAGAAGTTCTTATATGGCAAAAAAACATATCTAGTGAAAAATAGTCAATTAGTTCAACATTTTTTTGAGCCATACATTTTGAAATGACTCGATTTTATTGATACAACCAAATTAATTTTATATGTGTGTTAAGATGACCTTCTTTTTGTTGTATTAAAGAATGAGAAATTTTGTTGTATAAATATGAGAAATGAGCAAAATATCAGTGTTGAATTTCTTTGATCAAAATTTATTGATATTATTTTTTCCCACTATCTCCAACGTTTCATCGCTTTTTGGCAACTTTTTCAAGGCTTTATTTTCCTAAATCAGATACTAATAATGCTTAACAATTATTTAGTCACATACTGATGACAAACCTTACTATAATTTAGAGTAATACATAGTTTAAATTCGATAACAAGTTCAGATATTAACCTCTAGTAATCGCACAATCGTTGATTACTAGTTTAGTATGACAACATGGACCATATACAAACTCTATAATTAAACAGCAGTAACAATGCCCTAATAAAAGAAACATTGATAAATAAACATAACATATTTAGAGGTAAATAAAACCTAATAATTAAGTAATATAATGATACACAGAAACAGGTACATATTTAATATTCACCACCATCCCAACACTAATTAGATTGTTGCTTTAAAATTTCTTCACTTGAGGGCCAAGTGGTATACAGTATGAGTTTTGTCTAAGTCTTCTTTTTTATTTATGTTTTTGTGTTAGAATATCTGTTTGTAAAGGTTCTCCTTTATGAACATTTTTTGTGTACTTTTCTCTCTGTCTAGTATTTTGACATTGATCACACAGATCAGCTGTGTCTTTAGTGTTGAGTATGTGTTGTGAGAGACCTGTTTTTCAAGACCCTTGTTTATGTCGGTGGTGTGTTCAGCTAATCATGGGAGGTATTTTTGTTGTACCAATGTACAGCTTTCGTTATCATTACCTGTGCATTTTATTATTGAATCGTATATATCGATAGTATAAATTTTTCATGCGGTTTTGAGTTTTACATTGAAGATGTTACACTTATTAAAATATTCTTCAAAAGGAGTGTATTTGTTTACACTCTGCACCCACATTTTACTGAACATGTAGATGGCATTTCAGATTTGGCCTACGCCATTTATAAATGCTTTACTTCTTTTCTAATGAAATTATCGTTTCTATAGGAAAATGTTTTATTTTCAGTAAAAAAATTTTCTTATGTGAATGAAAGTATTTTATGTATTTGTAAACTTTTCAAACAAAAACAATTTTTATATAAAATTATATAAAAGCGTATATATTTATATCTTTTAGGTGTATAAACTTATCAAGCAAATGATATAAAGATATATTAAATCTACGACAAAGTAAAGTTCATAAGATGAAGAGGATAAGTGTAAATTTAATAACTATTATATTAATATTTCTTTTAAGTTTTAAGAAAAATAAATAATGGCGAAAACTGCCTTATTAAAACTGTCATGTATATCTATGTCTCAAAAAGTGATCGATCCATATATATGACAAGTGAAATTTCGAGTTAACGAATTGTGAGGATACATTTAAAACAATGCTATACAATTTATTGTCGTCATAATTAAACAAAAAATATTAAAAAAAAAAACTGCTTAATTAGAGTGCAAGAAAATACCAAGCAATAATATTTCAATGCTATTTTATAAGACTACGTTATCAATATTGCCGTTGATAGAATATCCTTCATCCAGCTCGACGTTGACAATAGTATATTGCCGAACGTTTAAAAGTGCCGACAAATCATGTTTTACCTGTTATAGCAATAAAAAGTATTTTCGTAGGAAATCATATAACCGTACAATTTCCTGGCCAACTTCATTTATACAATCTCTATCAATTCGGAAAGAAAATGAAGTACACATTAACCGACTAGCTAATAATATTAATCCATTAAAAAAAATTATGATATATAATAAAGATATGGATAACTGTAAGCGCTGTAATTTGTCACTGCCAATAGACCTTGTTTCACAGGAAAATAAACACATATATTTAAATTATAAAAAGACTTCCTTTACACATAGGTGGAGTAATGAAGCTTTTAAAATATTCTTATTACTACACATACTAAAATTGTGGTACAAATTTTTAGTTACCACTGGAGTCTGTTCTATAATGATATCAAAAAAAATTTCTGTGAATAAAAAACAACCAATAAAATTAACAAAGGTAACTTCGTCAACGATTTCATCAGCATCATCTGCTTCAACTATGAGAAAAAGCTTCCTCGCACTACCTCGTCTTGGTACTACATCATTTTTCGCTATGGTCATCATAATTTGTCTAGAAACTGTCCTATTATCAACTATGACTAGTTGCGCAAAAACATTCTACATGCATTGGAATACTTCAAATAGCATGTAAGTTTTATTAAAATAACAATATTTTGAATAACTACGTTTTTAATATCTGTTACAAATAGTAGAAAAAACATTTAGAAGAACTAAAAGTTTAGATATATTAAACATAAAACTCTTTCAAAGGCTTCAATTTTTCTTCTCTGAGCAATAAATATTTGATGGTCTGAAATGCGGAAGATTAGAATTCAACGTTCAAATTTTCAAGATCAATAGTTGACAAATACTGAACATAACGGTATATTCAAAGTTGAAAAAGAATCTTTTACAGAACCAATATTCGTTGTCCGATATAATTTTTTTTATAAAATATTCTTTTCATCGATGTGTAATAAAATCACCCTTTTCTTTTCTGATCAAGGGTTTATTAAAAATAATTTAAATAGCCTCCACCTTTTTATAAGAGTTATAACAATCAATAAACAATATAATGCAAACACGCAGTTCAAGGAACAAATCCAGAGTGAGTTTATTAACAGAATGAATAACAAATATATAGAATATAGTGCAAGTCATATTGCATCGATAATTGTAGTAAAGGTACTTAACACAAAAATGTATAAGAGTGTTTGAGTTGAATGACCATCAATCTACCCCTCTACCAAACGCGATTTAAAATTTTTTACAATTCAAAAATTCTTATGTAACATAATACAAAATTTTAAGTGTTAAATTTTCGGTAACAATTTCGTACATATATCAGCAACATTATCTGATGATGGCACATATTCAAGAAAGAGATTGATATCTTTCGCTTCAAACCTATCACGACTATAATGATATCTATATATATATGCTTACTCCTCTTAGGAGTAATCGGGTTTTTAACAAAAAAATGAGCACCTTGATTATCACATTTTATGATTGTCGGGTCATCAACATATTTCTCCAAACCAACTTCCGTTAACAAACTATGGATGAACATAATATCTTTCGTACCTTGGCATATAGCCACGTACTCAGCTTCTATTGAACTTAATGCAACGATGCGTTGTTTTTGTGATTCCCACATTATTGGGCATCTGGCGAAATAAACCACAAAACCACTATATGTCTTTCTATAATTTTGATCAGATCCCCAATCGGCATCTGTATAACAAGTAAATTCATTAGTATTCGTGAATGATAACGTACCATTAGATTAATGTTTTAGATATCGTAAGACATGCTTACCTGCCAAGAAATGCTCAATTAATTTAGACCTAACCACCACTGTTTCATAAAACTCAATTCTAATTTAATCGTCCTTTATCAAAATGTTTGTGGTCTTAATACGAAGTTGAATGATACTTTTCTGAATACCATTGGTCGTGAGTATCACATTCTATTATTCTCTGAAACGTGGCTGAAGCCTTGGATTAATGATTCGGAAATTTTCTTCCCTGATTTTCAGATTCATAGAAATGACAGGATTCTTAGAACTAGTAGAGGTGTGCTTGTGGTCGTTAATCATGTGTTGCCATCATAAATTTTAATTCCATCTGTGAATTGCGATGTTGAATTTGTATGTGCTCAAGTTAAGCTTGATAGCTTTCACCTGTATATCACTTGCTCCTATATTCGTCCTACGTCCGACCCTTTCATTTATATGGAACATATATTTTTAATAAAATATGTTTCATCATTGCTCTAGCCTAATAATAAGATTTTAGTGCTTGGTGATTTCAATTTACTTGATATCACTTGGATTCCTAATGATGATTTAGGTGGCCTATCTCCACTATCATTTTCTACTACTTTAACTGATTTTTTTGATACTTTATTTGAGTTAGGTTTGTTTCAGATTAACAACATCATGAATTTGAATTGTAAGATTCTTGATTTAGTTTTTATGAATGACATTAACGTCCCGGTCTCACGTATTTGCCCCTTTGTCTTAGCTAAAGATTTACATCATCCCACTTTGTCGGTCACTGTGAATAATCTACTTCAAGATAATATCCGTACGAACGCTGTGCGTAAAAATTATCTTGATTTTAGCAAAGCCAACTTCATTATTATTAGAGACATTCTGCCTGATGTTGTCTGGAACCCGGAGTATGAAAATATTGATAAATCTTTATCTTTGTTTTACAATATACTGTTTTCTACTATTTCTACATCCGTACCGTTTAAGTCCGTTTCCGTCTCTTCAAACTGTCCAATGGTTTAATAAACATTTAAAAATGATCTCCAACAAAAAAAGTAGATTATTCAAAAACAAGTAAGAAAACTGAATTTGGCTTAACCAACTTACTCCACCTCCACAACGGTGAGCATGGCAAACTTGCAAAATTGCGCCCTCTAATAGTGTGTCTTACGTATCAGCATGCAAGTCTACTTTTACAATGATTGTGGTTTTTTTAAAAAGGGCGTATCTATTACTTGACCACGCCCATTTTTGGCACATCAGTGCATGGGGTAACTGCATACGCGTATCAAATTTCAAGTTCATAGGTCAACTTTTGTGGCAGATATAAAGGTTTTTATGAATTGTGGGCGTGTCTGTAATCCGAATACGCCCATTTTTGGCACACCAATAAAACTAATATTTATAGATGTAAATGCCAAATTTCAAGTTTATAGTTCAATTTTTGTGGCAGATAAATAGTTTTTTGTCGATTGTGGGCGTGGCTCTTGACAGATTTTGCCCATTTAAAATAGCGATCTGCGTGCAAAAACTAAAAGTGCCTATTCAAAATTTCAGCTCAATATCTCAAAATTTACGCCCGTAAGAGTGTCACCAATAGACACACGGACATACATGTCTAAATCGACTCAGTTTTTGACGCTGATCAAGAATATATATACTTTGTAGGGTCTCTGACGCCTCCTTCTGGGTGTTGCAATTGGTAGAATAAACTTAGTATACCCTTATCACTGAGGTGGAGGGTATAAATATAAACACAGTGGCTTACTCACAGATTATTTGGCTTACTCTCGTGCTAGGAGTGATTTTAATGCTTGGAATAAGTTTTATTTTTCTAATTATATCACTTCTATGAGATCTAATTTAATCAGTAACCCTAAAAATTTATTTTCTTTTGTGAATACTTGTTGGATTTCCTTCAGTAATGTGCTATGCTAATTCGGAATCATCGAATTAATATGGTATATCGTAGCTTTTTGCTCATTATTTTGAAAATTCTTACTTATCCGCGAATACCCTATCTGATAATTATCCGTTTTTTATCAATTCATTTAATATTTTCATTAACATTTATCTCTCTAAATTTGAAGTCTTCGACACGTTATAGAAAATTAAGTTCTGTAATTGTCCTGGTCTACCTTCCTGGTATACCTTCTTGTATGCTACGTCGTTGTGCTGACCTTCTGTATGTTCCCATTACTAATATTTTCAATTTCTGTTTAAAAAAGGATATTTTCTCACTAATTGGAAAACCTCTTTTATTTTACCGTTATATAAGAATAGGAATTATATCGAAAATTATAGGTGTATTACTAAACTTAATGCGTTACGTAAGTTATTTGAACTTATTACTAAAAGACACACGCTGTCAATAAGGTCGAATATATCTCCTTCCTAACATGGCTTCTCTAAAGGTAAGTCTACATCCATCAATCTTCTTGAGCTAACGGGTGATATTTATCGGGCATTCGCGGAGCACAAACAGACTGATTTTGTTTATATGGACTTCTCGAAAGCATTTGATAGAGTAAATCAAAATCTTTTGATTTTTAAACTTAAATGTATAGGTTTTCCTGTCAATATGGTTTCTTGGTTTCGTAGTTATCTCACTGGTCGTACTCAAAGAGTATGTTTGTTTATGTGTTTGTCACGTAGTTAGTTCATGTTTCTTCTGGTGTCTCTCAGCGTAGTCACCTTGGTCCTCTCGTATTCTTATTATTTGTAAATGATCTTTCCAAAAGTATTAAATCCTCTCTAGTGCTCATGTTTGCTGACGACGTTAAAATTTATTTGTTATTTACTAGTTGAGCCAAATCCACTCTTGCAAGTTTAAGCGCAAATAGTTAATATCAATAATTCACACTTCAACATCATCACGAACCATACACCATTTTACAAGTTAAGCTTCATTTTGTTATATGTAGTGAAAGGATGGGTTACCATATCAAATCTAACTACTTATCAAACGGAATTGTTTGTGCTGAAGTAGCCTGAGCTTATGTTTGAATACTGCCAGCCTTATATTTGTTGATGTTGATTTTTTTTTTTCTCTACATAAGTTCTTGCCTGGTCCATGTGTAGTATATATTAGTGAGTTTTTGGTGCATCAATATGTATATGTTTCGAAATAAGAATTTTTTATTTCAAATACATCATTACTACCTTCAATGGTAAGTCTGGTTAAAATTTATTTTTGGTTGGATTCTTTGTCTGATGCCTCTTTTTTACAGGCAATCTATCCTCTTGGTGTGATTCTAATGGAATGTCTCTAAATTTGAAAAAATGCAAAAAACCTTCGTTTACTTGGATTAACTTTGTACTCTTAATAATCATACTTTAGAAAAGGTTTCTAGTTTTAATGACTTAGGTGTTATTTTAGATTCAAAACTTAGAACATCCATATTGAATCATCAGCTAATAGAACTAAATCTATGTTGGGCTTAATAAAGAGGTGGTCCAAGAAATTCAATGATCCCTATGTTACTAAAAGCCTGTTTGTTTCCCTTGTCAGACCTATACTTGAGTATTCAGCTGTGGTATGGCTACCGAGTTATAGGGTATATGTTGACCTTATTGAGTCGGTTCAGAGAAATTATTTAATGTTTGCCCTCCGTGGTTTCGGTTGGAATCCTGATTTGGCCTTACCACCGCATAAGGATAGATTATTGCTCATTGGGTTACCAACTCTCGAGAAAAGACGGGAGATGTTAGGCGTTTCTTTTTTTAGTAAAATTAATTAAAGGTGAAGTTAACTCCCCTCCCTTGTTGAGTCAAATTTCTTTTAATATTCCAACTCGTGTCTCTAGGCAATACGTATTTAAATCTCTGTCACTGTCGTACTAACTATCAGCTTCATAATCCATTTCGCGTTATATGTAAAATGCTAAATGATAATTATGTCCTGTTTGATTTGTCCGATTCAATTAATAGTAAAAAAACAAGTAAGGAAATTAAATTTGGCTTAGGTAAAACCCTAAATACCCTCCACCTCCACAAGGGCGAGCGTGGCAAATATAACTATATTGCGCCGTCTAATTGTGTACGTATTGCTTATTAGCATATACATAAGTGTAGTTTTATGGTAAATATGGTTTTTTGTAAATTTTGGGCGTATCTGTCATACGACGATGCCCACTTTTGGCACATCGATGATATATATATATTTATATATATACACAGATATATAAATTTTTGTTGATTGTGGGCGTAGCTCTTAATCGATTTTGCCCATAAATAGCGATCTGCGTGCAAAAACTAAAAGTGCCTGTACAAAATTTCAGCTCAATATTTAGGTTCGTGAAAATGCCAACAACAGACAGACACACGGACATAAATGTCTAAATCGACTCAGTTCCAAGGCTTCCTTCGATGTGTTGTAAACGGATGATCAAAATGAATTTACCCTCTTCCCTAAGGTGAGGGGTGTAATATTGAGTAAACAACACAATTATACAAGATTAATCGTCAACGATTATCATATCAAATAAATACACCCTCGGCATAGGCAACTACAATACCTTCTTGGTCTTAATTATTGGATTCAATCAGTAACATACGTAATGAAGCAATGTATATATAAATGTATAATATGTATGTGTAATCGAGGTAAGCCATATCAACAACAAATGGCAAACACCTACACAACGATTACAACCAGGCTGCGTGTTTTTAAATGTTGGTATTGATTATGCTGGTCCAGTATAAATTAAATCATGGAAAGGTAAATTATACAAATGTTGGATAGCCGTTTTCGTGTGTTTAGTGACAAAAGCCATACATATCGAATTGGTTACTGAACTCTCAACTGTATGTTTTGTAGCGTCATTAAGAAGGAGCAAAACGGGTATTGGGCGTTGACTCATCATAACCTCAATTTGTGAAGAAGAACCTAGTCAACGATTCCATTGCAGCAGCAGATTCATGGTAACATCGTATCAAGTGGACAAGTGGTAAAGAGTTTATATCTTTCAGAAAGGTATATTTCATTCGCATAATAAGGTATAAGTTAAACATCAGCAGCACCACGCAAGTCACAGCATTAATTAATCATCAGCACTATCGCATTTTAACGCATAATATTGGCAGCATAATTTTAATCATTAATCAAAGATTTACTATTATAATTTCGCAAGAACATAATCACAATGGAATTAGAAAAATTAAAAAAAGAAGACAAGCATTAAAGGGTGCCTTATCAAGAATATATAATTTTTGTATTGATTACAATGCAACTGAAGACGACGTACGTGTACGAGTTATCAGAGCAACTGAAATATTTAATTCATATGAAATAATTCAACAAGAAATTGATAAATTTGTTAGAAGATCAGCTTCAGGCAGAAGAAAAGTATCGATCTGATATAGAAGAAAACTATTATGCTTTAAAATCTGTACAAATGCGTTTAGTCCATGATCGTAGTAATCAAACCATTGTAAATAATCAAGCAACATCCAATTCAGAACTAACAACAGCTATGTAGATTTTAATAGACAATCAAAATGTTATGACCTCGTTTCATTAAGCAATACCGAAAACCGATCATCAGGTACAAATGAACGTTAAGAATTATTGCTTCCAAGAATTGAAATACCTACATTTGATGGACCATATACTGATTGGATAAGATTTCAAGGTTTATTTCAAGCATTGATTGATTCAAGACAAAATATATCAAAAGTTGAAAAATTGAAGTATTTGCATACAAAATTAAAGGGAGGAGCTTTATTATTAATAAAACATCTACCTCCTACCAACAACAACTATAATATTGCATGGCAACTTTTGAAATCGAGATATGAAAATTCCGAAAGTGTGAAGAAATCTTACTTACATTTACTAATGGATCAACCAATCAATTTAAAGTCAGCGTCACTAAAGGATATGAAACTGTTTTATAATAATATAAACGAAAGTTATAACGCGCTTAAAATATTAGAAGAACCAATTCAGCATTGGGATACAATTCTATTATTCCTATTAGAAAAGAAAATTGATTCAGAAATTTCTACTTTATGGCATACAGGTAAAAAACCAGACGAAGTTACAACGTTTATGAAATTTTTAGAGTTTTTGGAGGGTCGGATTTTTGAATTAAAGAATTCAAATCCTTCTAACGACAACATGAAGAAGAATCAATCTCGTACCTATACAGCAATAATACAATGTTATCTAGTTTGTGGTAAAAAGCATTCTATTTATAAATGGAGCGAATTTAAGAGCATGGATGTCGAGTCCAGAAGGAAACTAATACAACAAAATAACATATGTTTTAACTGTCTCCAACAAACACACAGAGCCATTGATTGTAAAAAGTCTTCATGCAAAAAATTGGTAAAAAGCACAGCACCTTATTACATATGCCATCAAACATGCCAAAGGAGTGTAACCCCTTAACAAATAACTACATCCAATCACCAAAAACTAATAAATCAACAAGTAAGAAAACTAAATTTGGCTTAGACCAAATCTTAAATACCCTCCACCTCTACACGAAAGGGCGTGGCAAATATATATATATATTGCGCCCTCTAATAGTGTATGTCTTAGGTATCAGCATGCAAGTCTACTTTTACGTTAAATATGTTTTTTTTTAAATTGTGGGCGTGTCTGTTATCCGACCGCGCCGCGGCACGTCAGTCAATAGGATAACTATGTATACGCAAATTAAATTTCAAGTTCCTATGTCAACTTTTGTGGCAAATATAAAGATTTTTATTAATTGTGGGCGTGTCCGTAATCCGAATACACCCATTTTTGGCATATCGATGAAGCTAATATTCATAGATGTACATACCAAATTTCAAGTTTGTAGCTCATGTTTTGTGGTAGATAAATAGATTTTTGTCGATTGTGGACGTGGCTCTTGACCGATTTTGCCCATTTTAAATAACGATCTGCTGCCTGTACCTGTACAAAATTTCAGCTCAATATCTCAAAATTTACGCCCGTGAGAGTGCTAACAACAGACGGACACACGGACTTACATGTCTAAATCGACTCACTTTTGACGCTGATCAAGAATATATATACTTTGTAGGGTCTCTGACGCCTTCTTCTGGGTGTTGCAAACGGAAGAACAAACTACTATACCCTCATCACTGAGGTGGAGGGTATAACAAATGAAAAGATGCAACCATGAATATGTAGTCAATCTGCAACAAGCGTTATTCCATCAACAATAAGCACTCAGCTATCAACATATGTTTTATTACCTATAGCTGTTATCATGGTTTACGATAAATATGAAAAATTACAATTTTGTCTGTCGAATTTGACGAAACAATTACCTACTAATGAGATCACAGATGAGAAGCTAAATTATTTTCCAAATTTGAAATTAGAAGATAATTATTATCAAAAACCGGGGCGCATCGATATAATAATTGGCGTGTTTACAGAATGTTGCTTACCGGATAAGATAACTCACCCAAATGGTTCACCGTCTGCCATAAACACATTATTTGGTTGGGTAATCATAGGCAAAACCACAACAGCAGCCACAAATCAAATTATATCAAGCCACGTTTTTATTGACTTGAATCACCAATTACAACGTTTCTGGGAAATTGATGAATTACATACACCAATACAACATATATCACCAGAAGAAGAAGAAGCTGAATTGCACTATGAAAAAATATGTTCAACGTGACAACACTGGACGATATACGAGTATAGTACGGCTTTGAACACAGCTGATATAGAAAAAATGTATCGTCAGATTTTAGTACATAATGAGGATCGCGCATTACAACGAGATCATCAACATTAGGAGAAGTACAAGAATTTTAATTGAAGACAGTAAGGTATAGCACATTATCTGCACCATTCTTGGCCACACGAACTTTGAAGCAAATAGTAATGAATATTCAAGAATTAAACCCATTGGTATCTACAGCAATTTCTGATCATTTTTACGTTGATGATCATTGATGAACTTCAACAGAATCTTTATGCTATATTAGAAAATGCTGGCTTCCACTTATCAAATGGTCATCGGATTCCAAAACATATTTAGAGAATATTAAAATAGAAGACAGAGAAACTACTCTAATAAGTAATATTGATGATCAGTAAATGGTTAATACTCTAGGATTACAATAGGATACGATTAATGATTCATTTAGGTATACTGTACAATTGGCAGATTATGAACAAGAAGTTACTAATTCATATTCACATATTCGGGATACTATCAGACGTATCCCGAATATGTGACCTATTAGGTTGGATTTCCCCTGTAGTAGTTCAAATAAAAATATTCATGCAGCGATTATGGTTAAAGGGTCTAAGGGATGAACCACTACTAACGTGTTTGTACCATCAATGGATCGAATTCCGTGAAAATATGAAAAATAGAAGTGAACTTAGAATTTCAAGATGGCTGAAGTTCGCAGATGAAAATGACGTTGAATTACATTGTATCAGAGTTAGCACTGGTAAAGTATATACAAATTTAATTGTAGAAAAGATAAAGGTGGCGCCTGTTAAGCGAATAACGTTACCAAAATTAGAAGTGTACAGCGCATCTATCAACAAAATTATAAGTGCAAAAAGCTCTAGATTTATCAACATGTAAAATATACGGTTGGACACACTCATCAGTGGTATTAGCATCCACGAAAATGGAAATCGTTCATAGCGAATAGAACCACGCAAATCATAAATTCCTGCAAAGAACAGGTATCATATCAGGTATCACGTAATACGTACACTATTAGAGGACGCAATATATATATATTTGCCAATGATTTGGCTTAAGCCAAATTTAGTTTTCGTACTTGTTTACTATTAAAATATAAATCTTGCATAGTCTGTAAGATTACATTTCTATAGAAATAAATAATGTAACTTGTGCGAATGGAAGATATAAACCAATTTAATTTATTTTTTGACATGTTATTAATCTCAATCAACAATAATTTGTAATAAAAATGCCTTTGTCGCTGTACTTGCGCACGCTGATTGTCTTTGAAAATTCTTTGCTGTAAATGCTTCATGGGGTTTTTTTCTCCCTTTTTCGGTGACGGTTAAATTATTTTGTACAGCATACTTAATTAAAGGACAAGGCATTCGAATCGTGGTGTTATATACTAGAAAATGCTGATTTTATATATAGAAGCAAGTCCTTATATAGCAATAATACCCTCTACCTTAGTGAAGAGAGTATACAAAGTTTATTCTTCCGTTTGAAACACCCAGAAGGAGGCATCATAGACCCTACAAAGTATATATATTCTTGTTCAGAATCAAAAACTGTCAATTACATGTCGTCCGTGACTGTCTTGGATTGGCATTCTCACGGTCATAAATTTTGAGATATTGAGTTGAAATTTTGTACAGGTATTTTTAGTTTTTGCATGCAGATTGCTATTTAAAATGGGAAAAACCGGTCAAGATCCACGCCCACAATTGACAAAAATTTATTTATCTGCCACAAAAATTAAGATATGAACTTGAAATTTGGTATGTATTTCCATAAATATTCCCTTCATCGATGTGCAAAAAGTGGGCATGGTCGGATAACAGGCACGCCCACAATTTACAAAAAACTACATTTACCATAAAACTAGACTTGCAAGCTGATACGTAATACACATAATATTAGAGGGCGCAATATATATAAAGTGTAGTAAAGAGAAATCCATTATTTTTGCATGAAATTAAAGGCTTTAATTACCATAGTTAGAATGACCCGATTTAGGTCAAATATGTACCGTTTTGTTGCATAATTTGTTCCAATTTAAAAGATAATATTTATATGCCTCTCTCATAGAAGCCCTTGTCCCTATTGGAAAAAAATTGATTTTCGATTTTCACAAGCCTCTCTTTAAGCGAATTTTTTTACCAGCAAAATTGTTCGCCATGGGCAGGTAATTACTTGGTGCCACGTCCAAACTATAAGGTGGATGCATAAGAACCTTCCAACCAAGCTTCCGGAGCTTCTGGCGAGTCACTATCGATGTGTGTGGCCTGGCGTTGTCCTGATGGAACACAATTCCTCTCCTGACGGGCCGTTTCAATGCAATTGCTTCTTTCAGACGATCCAATTGTTGACAGTACAATTCCAACTTAAAAGTTTTGCCGTTGGGTAGCAGAATATTGTAGATAATTCCCTGCCAATTCCACCAAACCCACAGCAAAACCTTCTTCTTGGGCAATCAAAACAGTGCTTACATGACGGTCGGACTCGACAATGTGAATGATTTTATCGACATTTTCGACACTTGGCTTTCCAGTGCGTGGTGCATCTTTGATATCGAAATTACCGGAACGGAATCGACGAAACCAAATTTGCGCATAATTGGCTGTTACAGTAAAGACCATTCACATTTTCAGCTGCCTGCCTTGCGTTTTCGCCTTTGTAAAATATGGCGTATTTTTTCTTTGCTAGTATCCATCTTTGACGCGCGCCAATACAAAATTGAGTCAACCAATAGCAGAACTGTCAGAACAGTGTTTTTGTCGCGAAATCTCATCTTTTGAACGCTAATAGAACCCGATCGGACTTATACAACACGAGATACAGATAACTAAAGCCATATATTGGAAAAATAATGGATTTCTTTTTACTACACCAATATATATTTGCCACGCTCACCCCTGTGGACGTAGAGAGTATTTATGATTTGCCCACTTCAACACATATATTCAAATAAAATGTTTTTTTTTAGATAATAAAAAATTTTAACCTTGAGATGCACAAACTTAAGAAAGAATGAATTTTATTTATTATTTTCTGGACATTCCAAAACATTGTGTATTTTTATACCGTCTTTTTATTCAATTTCAAACATTAGAAAAAATGTAAATGCATATGTAAAGTGATATTTTATCTATTGTATTTTCTTACAGATTTCGCATTGATAATACCGACCATATAATAGATGTAAATAAGGGAAATTTAGCATTCGAATTTGATCAAGTACACATAATATGCCCTGTATATGAACCGGGTACATTTGATAATGAAACAGAAAAGTATATAATATACAACGTATCAAAAGTTGAGTATGAAACATGTAGAATAACTAATGCCGATCCTCGTGTGATCGCCATATGCGATAAACCACAAAAGCTGATGTTCTTTACAATAACGTTCCGGCCATTTACTCCTCAACCAGGTGGCTTGGAATTCCTTCCCGGAAACGACTATTATTTTATTTGTAAGTAGCGGGATATTGTGAAATTTCTGTTACTGTTATTTAAATAATCATATTGTTTAGCAACTTCATCAAAAGATGATTTATATCGACGTATAGGCGGCCGTTGTACAACAAATAATATGAAAGTTGTTTTTAAGGTTTGTTGTGTCTCCGAAGAAAAAAACCACACTACACTAAGTTCACAAGTGACAACGGGCAGTAGTTCTGGTATAGGCTCAGGCAATGCTGTAAATGCAGGTGGCATTTACGGTGAAGAAGATTCCAATATATCTTCAAACATACATAGTCAATCATATGCTTCACACAACAATGTGAACATGATCGGTATAAAAGGATTTAATGGCAATAATTTACCTAACGGTGTTGTAAATATAAATCCAATAGAGAGTGGTAATGACGGCTTACAAATCAATTCTATTATAAATAATCCGAGTGATGGTACTGCGATCAATACTAATATAGACCAATTTAATCGTGCACCTATACAACCAAATAATATTAATGTATTGGGTAATAATATAGGAGGAAGCAGTACAGGACTTGGTGTTAGCAGAAATAATATTATTGGTGGTGGAGGTATTATATTAACTAATGGCAATAATGGTGTAAACATGGTATCCACCAGTGGTATTTCAGGTGCTGGCAGCCAATATCCAAGTCATGAATATCAAGGACAAAGTGGTATACGTATTAACAATGTTCCATCGTCACATCATACAAATTATAATCATAATGGTAAGGACGATAGTAAAAATGTTGGGGGTAGTTTCTTTGGTATATAAAGAATGCTTGCTATACTCAATTGTTTATGAAACTTATTTTACTGAAACGTAAATGTACGTGTATAAATAAGGAAATATAAATAACGATTGTTTTTTCCGCTCGTCTTAAATTAATACGAGGGAAGACTTCAACGATGCAATAGTTTAAAAAATAATTTTTTATAAAACAGAGTTTTTCAAAATATTTTATATATTTAAAATTCTCTTTTTTAATTGATATATAACATTGTATCCTTTGTTTGCTTAACAAGTGTTTCATGATAATTTAAAATGTATTCTATATTTTTTTTTAATTTAAATTTTCTTATAGATTGGTCCACTATAAATATAAGCACATTATATACATATATATATATATATATGTGGAAAGTACATCCTTTTCCCTTTATTTTGAATAATATGCATGGGTTGATAAGATAAGATAAAAAGCCTCATTATCTGTATACATTTGTTATTTTTAAGGGTCCTATTATATCAATTTCAATTAATTCGAAGGTGCTGCTTGGTGTATGATATGTGTTACTCTTTGCAGTCCTTTTGTGTGACGTACTTGTTTGTTCACTTTGCGTTCTATGCAGTTATTGACAATTTTTTTGACCATTCTATTTATATACGGATAATAAATTTAAAAATATAAAATATTTTGTAGTTTTTGAATTAAAAATAATTCATTAATAAATGAAATTTTAAATATTTCAAACATTAAAATAATTAATAATGATAAAAATGAATAAATAAAAAAATATATAGTTCATTTTAGACGATTAATTTAATGAATAAGCTAATTATTTACGTAAGAGGTTTAATTTAATCCTCCAATCGAGCCAATAATACAAGAAAAAATAATTCTTAATAAAATTATTGGTTTAATTATTATATAAGAGATTAACATTAACATTAAAGGAGCAATTTTTTGTTAGATTATTAAAATTAAATTCATGATAACCCTTCCATACATACACATTAGTTCGAGGTAGTTTTTCCATACATACAATATTTTAGCTTTAATAGGTTTTTTCTGAAACCAGTGTGTCTTTGTGAACTTTTGTGAAATTCTTGGTCCTTATGCATTATTATTTTTAATGTTTGGCATTTGTTTTGGTGTCATTTCTTTTAAATTATGTACTGGACATAAGATTTCGGGGTGGAGAAAATGACATTTGTTGTACCCTCCACATTAGTGATGAGGGTATAGTATGTTTGTTCTTCCATTTGCAACACCCAGAAGGAGGCGTTAGAGACCCTACAAAGAATATATATTCTTGAGTCGATTTAGACATTTTTTTGGTACACATATTAACACGTGAACACGCGCACAATCAACACAAACATAACAGACAGACACGTCCACAATTTTCAAAAACTAGATATGCAATATTTCGATGAAATTTGGTACAAGGACGTGTATTAGGCCTAAGGGGAACCCTATTGAAAATGGACTGGTTTGGACCATTTTTAAAACCCCTTCTCATATAAAGTTTTTTTTTTTTTTTTTTTTTGAAATATTTTGATGAAATTTGGTACAGGTAAATGTATTAGCCCAAAAATAAACCCTTTTGAAAATAGATAGGATCGGACTATTTTTAGAACCCCTCCCCATATAAAAATTTTGATTTCATAAAAAACAAAACTAAAAAAAATTCTGATTTATGTATCATTTTGAAATTTTTGAAAATATAAGATATAGAAAGGTATAGAAAAATGAAATTTTTCATTTTTCAAAGAAAAATATTAAAAGCAGTACAAAAAAAAATTAAACTTCATGTATCAAAAAAAAAATATTAAATTGAATAATATATCAAGTGGTGTAGGGTGTTTGATGACGGGCTTGACCGACTATAATATTTTCACTTGTTTTAAAATAAGTAATTCCACAAAATAAATATAGGTTAAATCAAAAAGAGTAAAGTGTGTATTAGACCGGTCCTTATTTTAATTTTTTTGAATTTGTATCACGGCAAGCACTAAAAATATATCATTTGGTGTCCAAAAAACACAAAAAAAAAATGGGGAATGGGGAAAAATATATCATTTGATGTCCAAAAAACACAAAAAAAAAATGGGGAACGATTGGACAATTTTTAGCCGTGCCTCAAGCCATTCCTTGCTTTTATTATTAGAAATAGGACTAACAAGTAAGAAAACTAAATGTGGCTTAAACCAAATCTTAAATACCCTCCACCTCTACAACAAAGGGCGTGGCAAATATATATATATATACATATATATATATATTACGCCTTCTAATAGTGTACATATTACGTATCAGCATGCAAGTCTACTTTTACGTTAAATATGGTTTTTTTAAAATTGTGGGCGTGTCTGTTATCTGAACGCACCCATTTTTGGTACATCGGTAGATGGGATAACTATGTATATGCGTACCAAATTTCAGGTTCCCAGGTCAATTTTTGTGGTAGATAAAAAGATTTTTGTCTATTGTAGGCGTGGCTCTTGACCGATATTGCCCATTTTAAATAGCGATCTGCGTGCAAAAACTAAAAGTGCCTGTGCAAAATTTCAGCTCAATATCTCAAAATTTACGCCCGTGAGAGTGCCAACAACAGACGGACACACGGACATACCTGTCTAAATCGACTCAGTTTTTGACGCTGATCAAGAATATATATACTTTGTAGGGTCTCTGACGCCTCCTTCTGGGTGTTGCAAACGGAAGAACAAACTTAGTATACCCTCATCACTGAGGTGGAGGGTATAAAAATGTTTTTTTTTATTTTTTATTCAAAATTATTTGCAAAATGAACCTTACACTAAAATATATTAATTAATTACATATTAACATTAATTTAATTTAATAATGAAGTCTTTTTAAAATTGAGACAAATATATATATATCTCACTTTAATGTATAAGCATATGATAGTTTTAGTACAAAGCGATGGCAAACAAAAGAATTCGATCGGATGACGATATTTTGTTAATAGGAACAATTCATCATCAAATCACTGGTGCTTAATTACCATCAATAAAACAAGTGCTACAAGTATTATTTTATAATTTACGAATAGTTGGGTTTAATTTAAGTACTAGATTAGTTGTTGCTGAGGTTAGCACATTTTGGCAGAAAGCACGAATTCCAACACACCACGAAAAACACTGCATTGACAAAGTGGAAAAATTATACAATGAATGGAGATCTATTATAAAGAATCATTGTCGGAAAACTGAAACTCAAAACAAGAAGGAAACTATTCAATTTCAAGAGAAATTGGATGATTTATTCGGTATCGCACGCGCAGACGCATTGGAATTAATAAAACTACAAGAAGACAGAGAGTTTTTATTAAAGCAGCGAGAAAAAGGAAGATCAGGTTGTATGATAGGAACAGATAAAATTCTTAACGAAAGCGAAAAGTAGACCAAAAAGAACAAGAAGACCAGCGTAAAGTAAAAGAAGATAAACGAAAAAAATTATACGTACAACAGACTCAAAGAGGTATAAAATTATGTTTGATATAATTATTGTTACAAAACAGGTATGATTGACTTTGGCGACATAAACGGTATTGAAATTGAAGAATCGACATCAGCAGAAAATCTAAATCCAAATGAATCTAACAAAACTTTATCAGGTGTACCAAGAGGTAGAACAGATTTTTTTACACCAAGATTGCTTTCAACTTTAGATAAGTGAAGAATACCTGATGGTGCTACAGTTCATATTCTAAGTGCAACTGCTGACGCGTTAGGCCATCGAATCGAAGAACAGCGCAAAACATGGCAGAAAACTTCGATGCAATGTAATATGTGTCTGTCTTTTCATAATATTCGTAAAAGCCTCCTTTAGATGCACCAAAGCAAATGAAGCACCAAACCAAGACCTAAATTTAAAAATATAATTGCTTATCCTGAACGAGATATATCTTTTGCTTTGCTACAACAAGTTAGCAATCACTTATGGTATTTGTCCGAAGAAGCAGTCGGTCTTTCATTCTTCGATCCTAATGTAAGTGTTGATATTAAAAGAAAAATGGTTGAAGCAATTAATGTTCAATCAAATAAAGAAAAATGCAAAAGAATCATAGCTAATCCAACACATATACTTGAAACATATTCACAAAAAGATTTAAGCGATTTTGTAAATTCAAACACCCATGCGTTCTTTGATCGCTTAGAAATTTTCGAAGAATTTTTGGAAGTCGATCCATTGAATTAGAATGAAATATTTGACCACGTTTAAGGCTCTCAAATTGAAAGAGGTGCCAAATTCATTACATATTATAATAATAAATTAACAGACAATGAAGAAGAGAAATAATTTCTTTTTCAAGTGATCAAAAAATATAATACTAATTATCCCACTTTTAAAAAGACTTCACTATTAAATTAAATTAATATTAATATGTAATTAGTTAATATATTTTAGTTTAAGGTTCATTTTTCAAATAATTTTGAATAAGAAATAAAGAAAAAAACGATTTTAGTCATTTCTAATAATAAAAACAAGGGGTGACTTGAGGCACGACTAAAAATTGTCCAATCGTGCTCAAATTTTTTTTTGTGTGTTTTTGACACCAAACGAAATGGTTTTGGCGCTTGCCGTGATATAAATTCGAAAAAATAATTTTCTTCATATATATAAGGACCGGTCTAGTGTGTATCTGCGAACACAATAAGGTATACATATATAAAAGAAAATGTCAATTCATTCCATTTAGATTGGAGTTACCACCTAACATCTCCGTCTCAAATTCAATTTAAATTTCTTTAAGTTATATAGCAATTCAAATTCAACAGCCCACAATCTTTTGCATGATTTTGTTTTGCCTGAGCTTTTGTTAAAATGTCTGCAGCATTCTCGGATGTTGGTACAAATTTGACATCTATTTCACCTTTAGTAATATTCTCCCGTACATAATGGAAACTCATATCAATGTGTTTACTTCGTTTTTGAACGCTCGGATTTTTTACCAAAAATTTTGTACTTTAGTTGTCACAATACATAGTTGTCTCATTCTCAACATATTTATGAAAACCCATTTCGTTTAGTAACGTTCTTACAAATGGAACCTCTTTTGCCCCCTGCCCCAAAGCTCCGTATTCTGCTTCCAAAGACCTCAAGGAGGTTTCTTCGACTTTGAGATTTTCGATCATTCGAATCGAACGAAGTGGAAAGAAACCAAGGGTACTAAATGAATGAAATGTTAACGTTTACAAATGACAATGATTGGGGTAAATAGGTTCCATACTTTGGTTTTCCTACAACTTGTGAAGTATCTTACGTTTGGAGTCGGAATAATACCGTCGGCAACCAGGGTTCAAATTAAAAATAAAAGTCTTCACACTTACTTTAATTCCACTTCTCTTATTTTTGTTTTGCACTTTAGATAATTCTTTTAATTAATGGAGTTTAATTGTACTTATATTTATTATAAAATTGACCGAAAATAGATTTATATATGTAGATTATTTTCTTTTAAGGCATAACAATTTTGCTTTATGTACCACAGAGATTTTAAGTTTTATTTAAACATAGTTTGTTTCACTTTAGTTTAAAATTTATTTCTTATAAAAAAAAAAATGATGTTTGATTAGCAAGTTTGTCCAAGGTTTGCTCACACAGTTCTCCCGATGTCGACTGCACTCGTTGATCACTTGACTTAGATTCCACGACCTCAGATTCCCTGACTTAGACTTCTCGAACACTAGACTTAGAATGCCATTTCTCCCACACTCTCCCAAATCATACATGATACAAAATCAATAATCTACAAATTAAAAAAAAAAAAAAACAGCAGAAACCAACATTTAGGGCTTTTATGGCCCAATAAAACAACTCCCTTCCTCTTTTTCCTCTCCTCCAACAACCGGTGCGTTGGGTTGGACGGGTGCGGCTTCGGTTCGGGCGGGTGCCTGATCGGTAAAGTATTGCCGAGCGGGCAATCCGCACTTTAACTGAGATGGCCAGATGTCTTTTACATGATTCAGGTACATTCCATTCGCTATGGTTAGAAGCACTGAATACATACGAAATCGATATCCTAGTAGAACATTGAATGGGAAGACGCCATATGAGTGTTGGTTCGGTCGCAAGCCCTCAATGAAACATATGCGGAAATTTGGATGTAAAGTTATTGTGTTAAATAAAAAACGTGATAAATGTAAGTTAATGCCAAAAGGAAGTGAAATGACGTTTGTCGGGTACTCTGAACAGTCTAAGGGTTATCGTTTGCATAATAGTCGCAACAGGTGTATTGTAATAGCATGAGATGTTATATTTTTTGAATCTAATGATTTGTAAACTAATGTGTCAAATTCTGATATTTTGGACGTCCCATTCACTACAGTTGAACAAGATATTACGGTTGATCAAGATAATGTACCACTTTCCACTGAAAACACAGAAGGAGAAGAAGAATCATACGTGGAAGATACATATAAAGATGGTAATACAAATTACAAGAGAAAAAAAGGAAGGTCGAAAATAATGAGAACGGGTAGGGTTGGATGACCCAGAAAAATACGTGTAATATCACTATAATTTTCAAGAAATTTAAGCGTAAAAACGAAGCACTTGACAATGAAAATGCTGATGATTGGTTAAAAGCCATGACGGGTGAGTATAATGCATTAATACGGGGTGGCACATGGGAACTAGTCATAAAAATGTAGTAGGAAGCAAGTGGGTGTTTGTGAGAAAATTTAAACCAAATGGTCAAATCGAAAAATACAAAGCTCGTTTAGTTGCACAGGGATTCACTCAGCAATACAACATCGACTACACCGAAACCTATTCACCGGTTGTAAGACATTGAGATAGCTGCTTTTATCTCATTTTAGTCAGGAGGTGGACATACGACATCATCGTCAGTGATTAGTGGTTCGGAGTTCATTCATCCACTTCATTGTTTTTAACAAGCAGATCAGAAAAGTGTTCTCCCCATAACTCTAAGCTTCTTGTACATCTTTGACCACATTCCTGTTTTTGCCTTTGACAGAAAAAGAAGGTATTGTTTGAAACCCTCGGTTAGTCTCGATGCTTAACTTTTTCACACATGTGTCCACTGCGCAGAAACGTCAAGTTCAGAAGGAGGACTCTCAGCAAGTAGAGCAAGTAGCTGAGAGTCGTCCGAGACAGCCGAGTGGAGTAAGCTACAGCTGTCTGTTGTGATTGCAGCTTTTCGACTGCAAGCTTTCGTACCGCACTTTGACAGGTGATGTTGGCAGTACTAAAACGGCGGACCTTAGCTGTAGCAAAATAGAAATCCTAATTGATGTCGGCGCCCCTGGATCACCAGCACATCCATGGAACTAGAAGCATGCCGCCCATCTTTTAATCTATTTGATTTTTGACTCTTCGATCAGGTGACAGCCGTGCGGCTTTGTAAATGTCGAGATGTTGGAATCTTGTGCTACTGATTACCACTTTACCATGTTTTTCGCCCTGCCAAAGTCAATTAGCCCCATTTCGTTAATAAAAGTGGTGTCGTGGAGACTGAATTTACCGATGGTGGGGCCAAAGATGCTCTCCTTCCCAATCTTTGCATTAAAATTACCTAAAACGATTTTAATCTGCGTGCGGCACGTCTATATTGCCTTCAGTTTTGAATCGTCTCACTCAATATTCGGGGAGTCAGGTGAAATGACTCCTACTCGGACAAGCTCTACCACCTCCTATATTGGAAGGCGCATTCGTCTTTTTAGTTGAGGTTCATTTTGGTGGAGGATCTTAAGTGCCGGGCGAGATGGTGTCGTTTTGCCGGGTTTCTGCGTGTTACTGGACGTTTAGATACCGACCGACCGCCGCTTGACCTAGTCGAAAGCTCGGATCATATTCGATAAATTTCTATATTTTTCTCGCGCTTTTATAGTGTAAATAATATATATATAACTTCGATAGGGTTTTTTTGTAAGCCCCGTGTAGCGCACAACGGGCGCTGTGACTTTGTCTTTGACTTTAACCATTTGTTACACAAATAGTCATTCTATGACGAAAATTTGCAATTTTTTATACTTAAAGCATAGCCAATTGATTTAATAATTTACTGTGTCAATTTGGGACCTGGGCGGATCATTTTTGATCCCCGCCCACCTAACGATTTATTATAAAGAAAGTCATTATATTGGCAATTCTTAAATACCTCCGTGCTTTAACCAAAAATGAAAGTTTAAAATTTCAACTAAATATCTCAAAATGTACGACTATGAGACTTTCACTATGAGACACAAGCTTAGATTTTGATGCTTATATAAATATATATACCTTGTATGCCACTGTCTGGGTGTTGAAAAGGGAGCAGCGAACTTATATGCACACAAAAATTGCAATTCTTAATATTTTAAATTTAATTTGTAAATAACCTTTAGATAGCCTAAAAATGAATGTTTTAATGTTGAACCCCATTGGACAAATTTTAAAACCTCCCCACCTGTAAAGATTTTACACGAGGTAACAACTAAACAAATACAAGTAGAATATAAATTAGTAAGTGAAGTAAGTAGTGTAGGATATAAAATCAATATAATACAAATATAACGTCATATATATTAACTTCTTTATATAAAAATATTTATATTAAAGGTCGATTGCTATGACTCACATTTAAAATTTTTTGTGTTACTAATGAAAAATATAACTTTATTTTATGAAAATTTTTTTATCAATGTAACTATGTCCGCCTGTCTGTTTTTCTCCATGTAAATAGTGCAAGCTATAAGTCGAATATTATGAAGTAATATTAAATATCGTTGTAATTTGGAAAAGGAGGCACTTATTAGATCATGTTAAAACCCTTCCCCATATAACGTCTATTTGCCTTAAAAGTTCTAAATTTTTAATATTTTTTCACAAAGCTGGTGGAAAAAACTTAAGTAGTATAATAATGCACAGCCTTAAATTTGTACATCGTACCGTATGTGGAACTCCTTTCCATATAAGGATTACTCCCAAATTTGTGCCTTAAAAAATACATAGGTATAAAATTTAATTTTTCTTAGGCTAAATCTTTAATATACTTTACATAAATTTATAAATAAGTGGATGTTGGACGCAAATAAAATATTTCAAATTACAGATGTTCTGTCCCATACACTTTTAGCACTTCGAACTTTTAAGATAGATTTTTGTGGATTGTGAACGTAACTCTCAATAGTGCCAAATTTAAATAGTGATCTACGTACGAATTAGAAATGTATCTAAAAAATTTCAGGTCAATATCTTAAAATTTACAATAGCGAGCTTTCGAAAATGGAATTATACGGACGGACGGAAATATGCTAGATCGACTCAGATTTTAATGCTGTTCAAGATTTAATATACGCCTCCTTCTGGGTATTGTAAAAGCAAAAACAAACTTAGTATAGCTCTATTATATGGTATGAAAATCGTAATCCTTAAAAATTATATATTATAATTTGTGTTGTATGTATGTTATGTTATGTTATGTTATGTTTGGGCCTACGCTTCCTTTTGGAAAGTTTTTAAATAAGGAAAATAAAAATAGTTCAACATTTCACATAAACAAATAAAACGGGGCCATATTACACGTGCGCCGAATCTAGGACACTCCTAACCATTAAACTCTTCCAAATACATAGGTTAGGTTAAGTTAGGTTACTCGGGTGCGCGCTTAAACAAAAGCGCTTCACTTAGGCCAATAAGAAGTCCCATTGTGATACCCGACGAAATATAATATAACACAGAGTCAATTAAGCCATCCGGAAGGGACTATATATCGTTTGAGGAGAATATTAGCATCTGCTAGTGATCCTAGACCCTCTGATCGATTTTCTATTTAGACTTAGTAAGTCTTTAGTTCGTTTATAGTTTAGCCAGAGAGTGCGAGATATGTAACAGTTCGATAGAGTACTCCATCTACTGTTTGTCCATCTCACAGCCTCCCTATCCAGTCGGCCGTTCAATTCAGAGAGGGAGGTCCGCACCTCCACTCTCGCTAATGTCTTGTCTACCCGCCTCGATTTTTGCACACTCGTAAGCAATCTCATTTCCACGTATACCTGAGTGCCCAAGGACTTAGCAGAAAGCAGCGTCATGTTGTCGAATCTCGACAAGGTAACGTAGGCACTGCGCTACGCATTTGAATTTGAGCTTCACAGAGTCGAGAGTCAAAATTGCCACTTTGCTGTTCACACATATGATGACCTTTGAGGTGGATAACACCTTTGAGGCAATCATCTGTTCTGCCAGATCAATTGCGGTAGTCTCCGCCTGAAAGACTATCTTTCCACCATGTAGGCATCAACTGAAGTATCACATCAAGTGCCGCCTGGGGCGTTGACCACAATGCCCCCGTGATGTGAATGCTGGTAACTCGTTGGACTTTTCGAAGGCTATTTAGGTGTGTATTGGTGTTAACCGCTTTCCACCAAACCAGCGCTCCGTATGTCAGAATGGGCCTTACAACCGCTGCATACACCCAATGTGTAACTTGCGGTTTCACGCCCCATCGCTTGTCTTTTGGCTCAAATGGAAAGCACAAAAGGCTTTTCTTTTTCTTTCCTCCACATTGCTCTTCCAGTTGAGCTTGGAGTCTAGAACGGAACCCAAATATTTCAAATACATATATAGTAAGGAAATAATATACCATTTTCTTAATGTGTAAATTTTATATTTACATGTTTATAAATAAGTACTTACAATTGAATTGAAAAATATTGTGTGGTGTAGTCGTAGAGTAAAGGGTTTAAAAGTGGTGTATTGTTGGTTCGATTCCTGTCGAAGGTTTTTACTATTTTTTTATTATTTGTGTTTGTGTATTTGTATAAATTTATATTTATTTATAATCTTTCTTCTCTTTATACCCTACACCACTTGTGGTAGAGGGTATATTAGGATGTATTAAGAAATGCGCGTTTTCGCCACTTCCTTCATTCCTTACGATATTTATTTTAAATCCCAGATTACTACCCCTTTAACTAACTTGATATATAAAATAATAAGATATCTTGTACTAAAAACTAAAGGCAAAATTTTTTTCTTTTACAGATAACCATCATTATAATAAGCATCCCAACGAGGTTGTAAAGAACGAGGAGCTTAGTTATAGTAGTGGTTCCATTAGAACATATGACATCATGAATCGTATATATCTCATTGCCAGAAGCAGCATAGTTGTTTTGACACATTCGATCTTTCCTGCACCACAAATATTAAATACCACGGAATATCATCAATATATTTATAACTTCTTCAAGCTCTTAGTGATAAAATTTAAAATTCAGTTACCTTTTCTTTTAAACCCAATGATAAGTTCTTTATTATCAATAATTATCATACAGGTTACTTTAAAAAATATTCTTTTAACTACCACTTTAACACAATTTAAAAAGCATACTACGAAAATCAATAAAAGAGTTGGACGCTCTCGTGCAGATAATGAAACTATTACTGCGTCCTATAAATTGCCCCAAAATAATATTAAACAAACGTGTAGAATAATACCAAGTACTAGATGAACGCCTTTGCTAATAATATTACAAATATTAATTATTTACAATAATATAAAATATGTGTACGTCCTAATGTCCAATTTTGTCCAAATGATTTATAATATAATGTTTGGGGAGCTAAATCTCAATGAAATAGACATGACTTTGAAAAATTTAGCAGTGCGTAGTATTTGATTTCTATACATTCACAAGCATATCGCTAAACGAATGTAAGGGTATAAAAATGTACCAACATTTTCTATTTTTAGTAATATCATATAGATCATTAATAACATAGATTTAAGGCATAGTGTTAAGTACCATCCCTTTTGTAAGCAATGTGTATTTAACTAGACCGAAAATTATCAACAATTTACCTTAACCCTTGTTATTGATTGATCTAAATTATTTTTATGAAGTTTAAATTTTCCAAGATATATATGTCTTAAGAATTAAAACTTAGAAACTTTTACGGGATCACAAAAAATAATTATAAACCAAAGATGCTTATTCATACCACTCCATTATCGGTTGCAGATTTACAAAAGCTCTCTTTTAAATAATAACTTTTATTGATCTTAAGGAAAAACAAGTGAACATATTTTAGTCGGTCAAGCCCGGCCATTTAATACCTTACACCACTTAGTTCTTAGAATTATGCTACAATTAGTTTAGTTCTGTCTGTATGGAACGAGGTATTGCCATATAAGTCTCTTCAAGAAATTTGGCACGTCCAATTTTAAAAATTATCACACTTTTTCAAAAAATATTAAGAATTGCGATTTTTGCCATATAAAGACTTCATTATAATGGGACCTTAAAAAAAGGAAAAAGGTTTTAAAAATGTTCTGCTTTAGTTCTTTTTCAGTATAATTCCTTTTTGTCCTTGTACCAAATTTCATCAAAAATCTTGAAAAATTCGACCTTTAGTTTGCGCACAAATATACATGAACAAACGACGAGCAGAGAGATATGGTTAAATTGGATCAGATTTTAATTCTGATCGAATAATTGAAGATGGGTGTAGCAAGTCCCGTTTAAGAGTTACAAACATTCGCACGAACTTTATATACCTTATGCCAACTGGTGCAGGGTATAATTAAATTACAATTATCACTAAAAGGAATATTATCAAGTAGGTAATGTACCGTTAAATACTAAATATTAAATATGGAAAAATGGATTATTCCTTGAATTAAATAAAAATAATAATAAAACAAAATAAGTAAAGGCTTAGTCCAAAATTTGGATACTCACCACCTTTATATGTATATTAAATTAAAATCTTTGATTAGTTGCTTTTATGGGCGTAATATTAATGCAAATTTTACACACAACCTCATAACGTCTCTTCTCTACTTTCACTTCGTTACACTTGTTCTATTATTTTTAATACTAATCAACCAACGTTTTCAGTACCAACCAGAACATTAGGATTACCAACACTTATGCCAAGTTTCAAATCGTTATTTTATATTGATCAATTATGATCGGAAAAATGTTTACTACAGAGGTAAGGGCAGACGGGCATAAGACGATACACTTAAGGAGGTTCTCTGAAAATTGTTGTTGCTGGGTATTGCAAACGTTTTAACTATGCCTGTAAATACTAATATAATTCTAAATTATTATTATAAGAACGGGAACAAATCCATATTAATTAAAATTACATTATTGACAGGAATTACCAATAAATATTATGGAATAACCAATAAATAGTTTACCTTAACGTTTTAAGTGCACAAGTGTCTAAGAATTTAGTACGAGAAGTAAAAATTTATATTTCCTTTAATTTGGTATACTCGGCACATATATACAAAAGCCCCCGTAATGGTCTGCACACAATTGCATTCTCTTTTAATGACCAATAATGTATATGATGCATTTCAATCCGAACATCATTGTTAATGTTAATTTTTTTGGACCAATTTCTTAAATTTGGCCTTTTGGTACAGTTACATCTATTTTGGAGTAAAACCTTACAATCTATAAAAACACTGATACATCTATAACAGTGTTTATATCTGCTATATCACGAAATTTCTTTCGATGAACACCGGTAAGTCCACTTTTGTTTCCAAATTTGATTCATATGTAAGTAATCTTTTTATACCCATCATCATAATAATATGTATTGTTTTTGTTTAAGTGTTTGTGTAAGTACCAGAAACGGTCGAGTCATAACCACAAAAGTATACATATTCTTGATCAGCATCAATAAAAAAATTTATTTAGTCCATCTGTGCGTCCGTGTGTCCGTGGGAATTTTCACACAATTTTGTTGTATCTCACACGGTCTCAAAAATTAAGATATTGCGATGATATATGATACGCGAATTATTCGAGTTTTTTTTGAGATATTCATCACAAACATCAAAGGATAGTATTGAAAATAAATTCCTATTTCAAAGAAAACAAGTAAGAAAACTAAACTTGGCTTAGGATAAATCTTAAATATCCTCCACCTCCACAACGGTGGGCTTAGCAAGTATATATTTATTGCGCCCTCTAATAGTGTATGTATTATGTATCAGCATGCCAACCTAGTTTTATGGTGAATGTGGTTTTTTATAAATTGTGGGCGTGTCTATTAACCGACCACGCCCATTTTTATCATGTCAATCAATGGGATAACTATGTATACGCGTACCAAATTTCAAGTTCCTAGGTCAACTTTTGTGGTATATATATAGATTTATGTATATTGTGGGCGTGTCTGTAATTCGTTCACGCCCACTTTTGGCACATGAGTAGATGTATTAGAATACCAAATTTCATGTTCCTAGGTCAACTTTTGTGGCAGATAAAAAGATTTTTATCGATTGTGGGCGTGTATCTAGACTGATTTTGCTCATTTTAAATAGCGATCTGCGACTCTACAAAATTTCAGCTCAATATCTCGCGTCATTCTATATAAATGAGCATCTGGGAGGGTTCTAAATACTAGCAAATGAAACTGCGGAGATGTTTCTAAGGATGACGGTGAGTTCCTTCTCAGATTTTGGAGAATAGTCTCACTGTCCAAAATCAGAATGCGAATGCATTGTAGTAAGGAAAAAAAATTAATTATCGGTAGTGGTCAAAATAACTTGATGTTCTACTCACATCGGTATATTTTTCGTACGATGAAGACGATCTTCTCCCTATAACCCTCGTATGTGTCACATCTGGGGACCTGGATCTGCGATGCAAACACACACTATCATAGAGGCTAGAACTTATACCAACAAAATAGATGAGTCAATTTTTGAAGATATTGTTTCCTCAGATCGTATTCTTTCTAAAAGCGGTAATCATCCCACCTTCATTAATAGCGTTAGGGAATAATAGGTTATAGATATAAATAACTCGTCAAATTCGGACTCTAAAAAGGCGAATAATTGTCATGTGTCTAAAAAGTGTTCGTTTTTCAGATTATTTCAATATATTGTTTGATTGTGTAGAATAATACTTTTAGAAACCCCCGGAAAACTAATTGGACCAAGTTTAATACCCATATATCAGGTTCAAATCGTCTTTTGTTAGAGGAACCGATTGGTCAACTAAGATCAATTGTGTTTCTAATATCCTAAGGATCCAAAGAGCAAGCCCGTCAGTACGCGGCTCTGAGAAGCGACATGAGAAAACTCTTTAACAATATAAAAAATACGTGGATATCATAAACACAATAATTAAGGTTATCCAAACCATTCAGATATGCAATATCGTACCGCTTTTTTCTATTAGTGGATATAACTGTGCCCTGGTTAAAATATAATACATATTCTTGGGATGTGTTCATGAAGAGCATTTCATTTTCTTTCGTTTCGTTTTGTTCGTAGTTCCTGCAATCAACAACCCAACAGATCACAACGTTATGTCATCGAATAGATATTCGACAGTTAAGATCAGTTAGGTTCCCTGTCACTATGGGGTATATCCAACTACAAGATGCCTGACGAGTATGTTAGAATCGAAACAGAGCGGCAAGTTATATAGATGGAGGTACGTGTGTCCTTCTCTGAATTAAACAGTCGATTAGATAGGAATGTGGTAACTTTGACAAACAGCAGATGGAGTACTTAATCAAGTTATTACATTTTACACGCCATCTGTCGGTTGAATACAAACGAACCACAGACTCATTAAGTATAAACAGGAAATTAATCTCTACAGTCGTCAGAGTACATACAGAGTCCTACCTTATATGCCACATAGTACTCCGCACAAAGATTTCTGTAGAAACGGAAGATATAGAGGAGAGTTTGAAGATATAAAAGAGAGTTTTGTGCAAACAGCCAAGTGGCAATGTTCCCATGGCCTTGATTTGTTAAAGAAAATATGTGCTATTCCAAAGAATAGCATATAGCACAAGTGCACAAGAAACGTGTATGAACACGAATTTCGAAGAAATGCATCTTTGCATGAAGAGCGTTTCTATTTCCGTGAAATAATTATCTAGAAAAATGTATCAAAACTGCTTGTTTTGCAAAAGTGTCGCTTGAACAGGTATCTAATCGACACATAATAACAGCAGCGTCCCCACGTCCATTAACCACATATCACACACACACACAAACTAGTAACTGTTAGGAATTATAAATATAAGGAAACATTTAGAATAAGTACACTCGAACACCATCTTTAGAATAGTGAACATCGGGAATATAAATTATGTAAAAAGATTTAAATGAAATATAGATTTTTTTTGAATTGAATAATTACCTCGTAATAAAACTGTTAATGTCGCAATGTTATTTACGGAAACGGGAACATTAATAACAGCACCGCGAATAGCAATTTGACATAAGGAAAATATAAAAAGTAACCTAACTGTTATTAAGCAGTGCTCTCTTTTTGTTAAACCTTGAAAGCACTCTGGTACATCCGGATAGTCTAATCCGTTGACTAGAAATATATTTGGTACTCTTTTGTTCTTAATTCACGTTTTATAAAAATAGTACTTATTATTGTTGGAAGGGTATTTGGAAGTAACATAAAATTTTTAAAACAATTTTTTAATTCCTGTAAAATTTCGAAGACTTAACTTTTAATATAAACTGCGCCCTTTTTGTTGATTTATTTCTGTTTTACTGTACGACCAATCAAGAGTCCCAAATATTTAATTTTTAATAAAAACTATTCAATATGTCCCGACGTTTCACTTAGTTTCCAAGCCTTTTCAGGGGTGCTTTATTTATTTTTCTCTCTTTTACTTTCATAAAGTTGTATTTTCTCCCCCCTTTTTACTTTTATAACGTTCTTTATAGTGTATTAAACTTTTTATACCCTGCACCACCCTGTGGAAAAAGGTATATTAAGTTTGGCGGATGTCTTTAACTCCTAAACGGCAAATGCAATCCCTACCTTTGGTTATACCGATCGATTCAGAATCATAATCTGAATCGATTTAACCATGTCCGTCCGTCCGTCTGTCCAACTAAATTTGTGCGCAAGCTACAGGTCGCATTTTTTGAGACATTTTAATGAAGTTTATTACAAGGATATGTATTGGCCCAAAGGGGAACCCTATTGAAAATAGACCGAATTTTACCATTTTCAGAACCCCTTCTCATATGAGGTCCTGTTATTTTTTGAGATAATTCGATGAAATTTGGTACAAGGACAAGTATTGACCCAAAAATAAACCCTTTTGAAAATGGACCGGATTAGACTATTTTTAGAACCCCTCCCTATATATATATTTTTTTTTTATCATAAACAAAAAAAAAAATAAAAAAAAATGTTGACTTATGTATCATTTTGAAATTTTTGAAAATACAAGTAGGTATAAGAAAATAAAATTTTTCATTTGTTAAAGAAAAAAATTAAAAGCAGTACAAAAAAATAAATCTTTTCATTTATCAAAGAAAACAAGTAAGAAAACTAAATTTGGCTTAGGCCAAATCTTAAATACCCTCCACCTCCACAACGGTGGGCGTGGCAAATATATATATATATATTGCACCCTCTAATAGTGTATGTCTTACGTATCAGCATGCAAGTCTACTTTAACGTTGAGTGTAGTTTTTTGTAAATTGTGGACGCGTCTTTAATGCAACCACGCCCATTTTTGGTGCGTCAGTCAATTAGATAACTATGTATACGCGTACCAAATTTAAAGTTCCTAGGTCAACTTTTGTGGCAAATATAAAGATTTTTATTAATTGTGGGCGTGTCCGTAATCTGAATACGCCCATTTTTGGCATATCTATAGAGCTAATATGTATAGATGTACATGCCAAATTTCAAGTTTATAACTCAATTTTTGTGGCAGATAAATAGTTTTTTGTTGATTGTGGGCGTGGCTCTTGACCGATTTTGCCAATTTTAAATAACGATTTGCGTGCAAAAACTAAAAGTACCTGTACAAAATTTCAGCTCAATATCTCAAAATTTACGCCCGTGAGAGTGCCAACAACAGACGGACACACGGACATACATGTCTAAATCGGCCCAGTTTTTGACGCTGATCAAGAATATATATACTTTGTAGGGTCTCTGACGCCTCCTTCTGGGTGTTGCAAACGGAAGAACAAACTTAGTATACCCTCTTTCCGCGTATCAAATTTCATCGAAATATCTCAAAAAGTGCGACTTGTAGCTTGTGCACAAGTTTAGATAGGCAGACAGGAGGACAAACGGACATGGTCAAATCGATTCAGATTTTTATTCCGACTCGTTGAGGAAATACAAACATCCGCACAAACTTAATATACCCTTTTCTACAGGGTGGTGCAGGGTATAAAAATATAAGAAATTGCAAATTTTCGCCATAGAATAACTTCCTTTAAAATAAAAAGGTTATATGGCATGGGGATCAAAAAATGGTCAAATTGGGTCCAAATTTTTGCACAATCAATTATTAATAAAATTTGTAAAAAGGTGTTGAAATTTCGAATTTTCATCATATAAAGAGTAAGTAAGGACGTTATATGGAGAGAAGTGCTTTGATTGGGTCCAAAATTTATACGGTACGTTATTAGCCTAATTAACTGTGCTTCACCACGTTTTGATATAAAGTATAAAGAATTGTCAATTTTTACTTCTTTTAAATTAAACGTTGTATGTTACTCAAAAAATGGATAAAAAATGGTCCGGATTCGTTCGTTCATACAGTTTGTACGGTACTGTATTAGCTTAATTAAATATTTTTCATTAAGTTTTGTTAAAAATTATGGAATTTACGAATTTTCGTCATATAAATACTCATTTTATACATGGGAAGGGGTTCTGAAAAATTACTAACCTAAACCATTTTCAACAACGCGTGCCTTTGGATCAAAACACTTTTGTACCAAATTTCATCGAAATATCTTAAAAACTATGGTTAAAACCTTAAGCACAAGGTAAATGGACATACATCGGGCGGACGGACGGAAAGAAGGACATAGATTTCGATTCCTTGGTATACGATATAACTAATGTTGTAATTTTGGACCGATTTGGATAATTTCAAGGACCTCTCTACCCATAAAGATTTTTAATGATTCTTATACGACAATGACTCGCGCTTCCTGATGCTAAATAGATTATAGTACATTATAAATTTTGAAAGTAAGTGGTGTAGGATGTTAAAATGTCGGGATTGACCGAATATAACATTTCTACTTATTTTCTTTTACAGATAACCATCACTATAATCATCCCAATGATGTTGTCAAGAACGAGGAACTTATAGTAGTTGTTCCATTAAAAAATTTGGTATACTAAACCGTATAAACATTACTAACTTGGCAAAAAACGGCATACTTGTTTTGACACGTTTGATTTTTCTCGCAGCACAGACATGAACTTGCTCGAAATATTATCAATATATTTGTAACTACTTTAAGCTTTTATTGATAAATTTTAAAATTTAGTTACCTATTTTTAAATCTATTTATAAATTATTATTATTATTATTATATTAATATTTTAAAAATTTTTCTTTTAACTACCACTTTAACATAATTTAAAAAGTAAAAATGAAGTTATAAGTTAGTTTAATTGTATCAGTAAACACAAGGCATTGCAATATAAGTCACTTCGTGAAAAGTCGTTTTAGGAAAAGGATTCAAGAAATTTTAAGACCGGGTCCAAATTGGTTTTTTGTTCGTTTTAATTATTATATTTATTTTTATTCTATGTATGGTATATACATTGGTATATATATTAACTTATATATATATATATATATATATATATGTAACAATATTTGCATTTCAGTTAAAACTTTTTTATTTCTCTTTTTTAATTAATTTCTAAATAATGGCATTGAGTAGAATTTAAAGTTGGCCTTTGATGGTTTTCCATGCTACGTAGTAAATAGCAAAACTCTTCAAATATTCCAATAAAAAAGGATCGTTTACACGGATTTTTATACTGCTTTTCTATATATGCATTATTAGACATTTGGTTGTATATTTTATTTTGTTTTTTGAATTCCAAAAATTTTATAGGACAACGCTGCTCTTTTTGTTTTGAAAATTCTAGCCAAAATTCGTAAACGGCAACAAAGAAAGAATATATTATACCAACCAAAAGAACCACAAAAACGCCACCTGGAAAAATGAAATAGTTTATAATTAGTTATAATTTTATTAATAAAGATTAATAATTATCTCCATCATATCATAATGATATGGAGGTATATTGTTTTTTTTTCAAACAATTGTAAGTACCAGAAGTTGGCGGTCAAAACCGATGAAAATATATGTATATATATTCTTGCTCAGCATAGAGTTGAGAGCTAACTTTTCTGTCCGCACCGTGTGTCTGTGTGAATTTCTGCGCTATTTGGTGGAAACTCTTACGATCACAAAAATTGAAATATTGTGCTGTAATTTAGCACACGCAATCTTCGATTTACGCATTCCAATTGCAATTGGACAAATTCGGATAAAAGTAACGCTGACAATAATGTTCTAACCTGTAACTTGCAGTACATACAGTCAGTCGTAAATTGTAAGATAAGGTTTTATTATTTTTTAATTAAAAATAAAGAATTTTGGTTTGGAAGAAACACATTGTCTCTTTATCGTTTAAGAAATACAAACATGAATAGGGATCCGATCGTGGAATTGGTCGGAGCGACCGCCGAGGCCCTTACATATGTTTTCTCACGAAACTGAAGACTTTGACCAAAAAACTGAACTGCTTGACGTCTGAGCTCAGTCCAACCTTTCGGAAATTAACCAGTAACCCCGATGTGGTAAATGGATCGACCATATTAAGGCTGATAAAATCATTGCCCGAATTCAAGGGCAATGCTCAAGGCTATTCTATAGGGAGAGATGCGACACGCATAGCCATGAGCTACTACGCAGAGGGTTCCGAGAACTATTTCGTAGCTGTATACCTTGAAGTAAAATAGCAGGACCTGCCAATAATGTTATGGCAGTTTTTAACGCTGTTTTAAACTTTATCGCTATCATCACCAGACGACCAAATTACACTTTATATCCTGAAAAATGAACTCAGTGCCCTTGGACAAGGAAATAAGTCAATTGCAGAATTCTTTAACACAGTAGATAGACAGTTGACTTTAATCAATTATTAATAAATAAAAATAGAATAGATAATACCGGAAATGAACCGGTGACCGTTGATTTAAATGATAGGCGTTTTCACGCCTTGAGATCATATATCTCTGGTTTAAGGCGACCATTATGCGATATTTTATTTTCATCTCGTCCTTCTGATTTACCATCAGCCTTAGCTATAACTCAAGAGGTTGAGGCCAATCAACGTCGACATAAGTTTGCTAGAATTTATGTTTCAGGCGGAATAAGTAAACCACTGCATCAGGGAATTCCGCGGGTTTGTAGTTATGATAATCGTAGTAACTATCGACAGTAACTATGGTGGGAATTGTATCAGCCTCACAGAAAATACAAATATTAACAATAGTAATAACTATTCTCGTAGAATGTCGGTAGGTATTATAGAGAGCCATAATTTTTTAATTGAGAATCCAATTCCTATGGACGTTGACCCAGGCTCGTTAATGTTTACGAGAACACCCAATAACCCAAATATACTTACCGGTCATACTATTTCAACCCGGAAATAGCAAGTAAACTTAGTTAACCCTAAACCCCTAGAAAATATGCCCCCCTGCTCTTCATCTACAAAACACTGAATGGAAGAAATTTAAAATTTTTGATCGATACATTCACGAATTTGTACGGTGTTGTAGGTCATGATTCCTTAAAAAAGGCCGAAGCTGAAAAAAAAATTCTCCGTTGTGGGTATGAAGTAAGCTGCCTTGATTACAAGCAAAAAACTCAGGAAATAGTATAGAAACAAATACTTCTCCAATTCCTGTAACTGTGAAAGTAGAATTTGAAGATATGTTAGCAAGGAATTAGTTCATTTTTGCCGATTCTGATAGCGCATAATACAAATGCCTGTGCTGAAATACGTACTAGGTACGATAATCCCACATATTCTAGACCATATCCGGAATTCGTTAATAAGGAAATAGAATCACTTTTAAGAGATGCGGTTATAAGAAGGTCTCTTTATGCTTACGATTCTCCAATTCACGTGGTGGGGAAAAAGGGACTTGATGAAAATGGGAAACCCAAACACAGATTGGTAATAGACTTTAGGAAGCTGAACGAACAAACTTACGACGATAGGTATCTGATGCCAGAAATATCCGCGTCCTGTCGAACTTGGGGATCTTAAAGTCCTTTACCACGTTAAGTCCGGTTTCCGCCAGATCATATTAAAAGAGTCCGATTAAAAAAAAAAAGCTTTTAGTGTAAACAATGGCAAATGCGAATTCTGCCGCTTGCCATTTGGATTAAAAAATGCACCTAGTATCTCTCAAAGGGCAATTGATGATGTATTGAGAAATGACATAGGTTATCCTTATCTGATTAACTCCTTTGATAATTTTCCGTTCGTTTTTCTGAAGAAGAAATTGTCTACTCGTTGTCGTCTCTGAAATCTTCTAGTCTTCCTGGCCCAGATTACATTCCATTAACGCGTATTTTCAATATTTGTTTTTCTAAAGCGTACTTTCTAGTTTCATAATATTTCTCTATAAAAATAGTACTAGTAATTGAATTAACAATTACGAAGGCATTGTTAAGTAATATTAAATTGCTAGAGTCTTTTGTCAGAGTTATGTCCCAAGAAAAATCTATATACATAATTAATTTATTACATAATATATATATATATTTATATTTTTTCTATTTACTTAACCAATAATAATTTTTTACAAGGAAATAAAAAACACGTGAAAACTTGATTGATCGACGATTAACATCAAAGAAGATATAGACAAAATTAGATACGCACACAATTTAATATTAAAATAAAAGTTTTGCAATCATAAAGACGTATGACTACATAAGACATAATAAAAGAATAAAAGAAAAACTATATATTAAAAATATATATAATATAGTGTATAAAATTGAATTATGTGTAAGCAAAATAATTTTAAAGCTTGGATACAAATATTTTTATATAATATATATATGTTTGGTTTATTTTGTACAGCGCCTTAGAGCGACATTGAGATTAACAACAATAAAGATTGTTCTTGAAAAAGTCTGTATTTGTGGACGTAACGTCGACGAACCAACATTTTTGAGTATTTACTAATAATTAACACTTATTAGACCACAGTCTATGATGTGTTAATACATCAAAACCAACATTAGTTACTACGCGTATATGGTCAAGTTTGTAAAACAAACTAAAATAACAAGTTAAACAAATTATACTTCAATTTTAATTATGGAATTAAGTGGTTTAGTGTATTAAATAGATGACCGACTATAACGTCTTTACTTGGTTTTCTTTAACTGTTTAAAACATTAGGTAAGCTTAATGATATAGGAAAGTTTTTATAAAGTAAATGTATATTTTAGACTCTACCCTCTTAAACACGTGGTATGTACTAAAAATTAGCAGTTATTATTGAAACTGAGAAAAGATAATAAAGGTATACTTCCAATAAATTTTTAAAACACATATTTTAATAATTTAAAGTAATGTGATGTAGCATAATTTAGTCAGTAATATACCATTTATTTAATTGCTTCGATAAACAACTTACCTATATTTTCTAATCCCAGTGAATTTGTAATAGATTTATTAATATTACGATTATGGGTACATGAGTGATCTATATTTTTCCACCATTTATCATATAGCAGTTGTAACTCGCCTTTTTCTTGCAATGCTAAAATTGCCAGAGATAGCTTTTCTCGCCAGGGTGAATTTTTGGGTGTCGCAATACCATAACCTAAGTAATATATTAAATTATTTTATTAAATCTAGGGTATGTAAAAGTACCTTTAGTATCCAATAATCCTCCTATCTGAGTTAGATTACAATCCCTCTGTTTTACATAGTCCATCATAGTAGATTCCATTAGAAAAGCATAATTACTACTTTTAACACGTTTTATGCCTTCCTCGTATGTGCTGGTAAAAACGCTTGGTTTATTCGTATTGCCCATACTGTGCCACATTTTTTGGTAGGTTTGAATCAATGAATCTCGAAAAAATGTCATAGTTGAACCGCTTTCTAATGTGCCATATGATATTTCTGACTGACTTGCTAAGTCTTTAACATTCTCAATAGGTGTGCTCATGCGTTCAACAGTAAGAAAAGCTGCTAAATTGGCGGTATAAGAAGTGATTATAATGAGCGAGAAAAACCACCAAATTACACTGACCAAACGCATAGATATAGCGCGGGGAATCAAATCTGAACTTTGTTGCATAAGAGTACCTACAGCAAACCAAAAACTGTTGTTCAAGTTGAAACTCACCTCCTTTGCTTTTGCAGAACAGTGCATACAAAAAACATTTTTACTTATATTTCGTTGTTGTGGTGAAATTTTTGCAAGAATATAAATAGTAAATGATACACAAAAATATGCGGCTAATACATAAAGCCAGATATTGAAAGCCAACGGGTTCATAAATGCAAAAAATCTAATAGGTAGTGCTGAAGGTACCTGTTTTGTGATAATAAATTGATTATAAATGATATAATGCATAATTTATAATTAGAAAGCTCTTAAGTACCTTATATAATATGCTAATTCCCAGATTCATGAAGGGTTTTGTAAAATCAATGACACTTTCGCGGTCGTATGTTATAGTTATTGAACCTATAGCCAAGTCAGCTTTCTAATTATTAAAGCAGTTCTTTAAAATTACTTATTGTTTCATTGTTGAAATTAAAAATGTTTATTATGTTTACCATTATTTTAAAAAATCACGTTAGATGATTGTTGCCGCAAGTTTAATTTTTAACAAACGTGTGGGAGGATATATAATACATTTTTGCGGAGAGCTAATGTCTTTTACTCGAAACGACTAAAGATCATGTTAGTAGTATGCGATATTGTAGAACCAGAAAAATGGGAAAAATAGGGTATAGGGAAGGAAAAATCGTAAAACTTATAGGAAAAAAAAGGTTATTGGGAAATCCCAATTTTTAAAAAAATTTCTAGATTGTGAAGTGGTCTTATTATTAAGCTTTTTAAATCACTTAAGTTACAATTCGAAGAAAGAAACATGTTCATCTTATCATGATACCCTAAAAAATTTATATCGTCTAAGTAGTATGCGACACAAAAAACTTAGGGAAAAATTAAAAACATATGGGAACTACATTATAATATAAAACAAGTGAAAATGTTTAGTCGGTCAAGCCCGATCATTTAATTACTTAGTTTCACGAATTAAGAAATTAGTTTAGTTCTATCAGCATCCGAAAGTACTGCCATATAAGTTATTTTAAAAATAGTCCGATCCAAATTTAGAACTGCCAAATATTATGCCATTAACTATTCTTCACCCACTTCTATCAAAAATAATAAGAATTACCATCTTTGTTATATAATATAAAGTCTTCCAATATAATAAAATTCTATAATTCAGTCTAATTTCAATAAAGTTCCTCTTAAAACGAGTACATATACCAAATTTTTATTGAAATATCTCAAAGCTTAGCCACATATTTAAATGGACAGACAGGCGGACATGGTTAAATCGATTCAGATTTTCATTCGATCAAAATCGATCGGTATAATTGGAGGTGCATGCGGAATTTTCCTTTTAGGAGTTTCAAACATCTGCAAAAACTTAAACCACTAGTGAAAATGTTATAGATGGTCAAACCCCGCCATTTAGAGCCCCACCAGACTTAGTTCCAAAATTTATATTGTTTATATTCGTTTAGTTATATAAAAAAGGATGAGTTATTGTCGTAAGATATACATTGGGAAAAATTTTAATATGTAGGGAAAATTGTCCAATTCGGTCCACAATTAGGATTCGTTTTTAGGCTAACTAGTATTATTCATCAATTTTTATTAAAATATTATAGAAATGCAAATTTTGCATCCTCCATATAATTTTTTTGCTCCCTTTGCAACACCTAGAGGGAGGTGTTAGAGAACTCACCAAAGCATATATAATTTTTATTTACATCAGGATGTTGGTCGATCTATTTAAGGCAGTTCGTATATCCATATATTGGAAGACTCATTCATTTTGAGATATTAAACTGATCATGGAATGACTTCCTTTCCCATAAATTCGCAATTTGTAACGCATTGAACAATTTTTAAAAGCTCCCTACCTATAAGATTTTGTATTTGTTTTTTTAAGTTGTATTATTTGTTTAATTTAAATTTTAGATGCTTCCCTTTAATTTGATGAATTTACCATTTAGATAATTTGTATATACATATACATATTTATTATGTTATCTCCATAAAGCGAACCAAGCTATGCATAGTTGCATTTTATAAATAAACTTAAACAAAAACAGGAACGTCCTTACTATATTAACAACCACTGTCTTAAAAACTTAACTTCTTATGTTGACCTTGGAGTTTTTTTTTTACCACAAAATAACCTTTATTTTACACATAAACTCTATTAAAGCAAAAAGAACATTGGGCTTTATTAAAAGGTGGTCGAAAGAATTTGATGACCCATATATAACTAAAAATTTGTATACAGCGTTAGTTAGACCGACCGTAGAGTACGCATCGATTGTGTGGTCTCCATATCAATTCTATAGAGTCTGTTCAAAAGCAATTCCTTTGTTCGCATTACGTGGCTTAGGATGGGATGTATCCTTACCTCTCCCGCCATACGAAAATTTAAAATTAATTAATCTTCCGTCTCTTGAAATAGAAGACAATTTTTAGGTATGTCCTTCATTTTTAAGCTGGTAAAAGGAGAAATTGATTCCTCCTATTTATTAAGTAACGTTTTGTCCATTCCTTGTTGCCTGCAGATGCTTAGATGAATTTTGTCCTAACATTTGTTTTTCTGATTTATTATATTCGTTTAAGAGAATATTTTTTAACATAAATTGATTAGGAGACCCCACAAACCATATATATGTCCGTCCGTGTGTGCGTCTGTTGTTGGCACTCTAACGGAAATTTGTTCTTGCTCAAGTTAATCCAATTCTTGGAGCTGATTTTCTGAAATGTTATCATCTTTTGCCTGACTTAAATGCACGAAAACTGATTGATGGTACTACAAATCTTCAAGATGGTTTCTGGTAAGTCTGTTTTTCATTTACTTCTTAAAAAGTGCCCTGAAATTATTATGCAAAATGTCCATTTTTATTGTGATAACGGCATTTATCATCATATTGTTACCAATGGGACACCTGTTAGTTGTAGACCTCGACGTCTTGATCCAGAAAAGCTTAAGGCAGCAAAAAATGAATTTCAGTACTTGTTGGACAAGGGAATCATCCGACCTTCCAACAGTAACTGGACGAATCCCCTACATATGGTCAAAAAACTTAACGGAGAATGGCAATGCTGTGGTGATTATCGTGTTCAAAATAGCATAAGTACTCCCGACAAATATCCAGTGCCATATCTTTCAAATTTTCAAATGAATTTTAAAGGTTCCGTAATATATTCTAAGCTAGATTTAATTAAAGCATTCTATCAAATACCCGTCCTTCCTGTTGATATTCCTAAAACCGCAGTTATAACACCATTTGGTTTATTTGAATTTCTTAGAATGCCATTTGGATTATGTAATGCAGCTCAAACTTTCCAGCGCTACATTGACGAGTCGAGGGCTTGATTCCGTTTTTGCTTATATTGATGATATTTGTGTATTTTCTAAATCAGAAGAAGAACAACTTCAACACCTTAATATTCTTTTTGAGCGTTTTAAGAAATTTGGAATTTATATTTGAGACGATAGATAGAAATATTTTAATTAAAAACTACATGTATGTAGGGTGCAAGGTATAGAAATAAAATGGTTTAAATCATTCTTATGTAATCGACGACAACGAACAAAAGTTGGTGATACTATATCTGAATATATTATGAACGTACTCCAAGGAAATCGATCCTTAGGTCCATTATTATTTACATTATAATAAACGAACTGCCAAATATTTTAAATAAATGTGATTTACTGATGTATGCAGATGATACTCTAATTTACGCTATGGAAGAATGTTACGAAAAACTCAACTGTAATCTATTTAATACCTGGTTAGCGATAAATAAAATAAAACTTAAGGAAAAAAAACCTAAGGTAATGGATATTAATTCGAACAGTGATTTAAATATAACTATCAACAATGAATATATTGAAAAAGTAAATATTAAATATCTTAGTTTTACTATTGACAGAAGTCTGAAATTTAATGAACCCATTTCTTCTTTAAACGATTACGTGATAAAGTATCAACATTAACCTCCATAAAGCTATATAATATATTAGTAAAACCACACTTTAAGTAGGGCTCTACAATTCTTTATTCTTGCTGTAATTATACACAAATGTAGCGTTTACAAAAACTACAAAACCGGGCAATGAGAATCATATTAAAGTGTAATAAATATACGTCTATCTGTTATATGTTGGATACATTAAAATAGTTGACTGTACAACAAAGATTAATGTTAAATACATTGATATTTATTAAATAAATAAGGATGCAGCAAGCGAATACTTAAGTGAACAAAAATGTGTGCAATTTGTTAAAGATAACTTTAATTAATAATCTATTTTGTTACTATCATATGAATTGGTAATGTATATTTTATATATTATTTATTTAAAGTTTAAGTAATAATATTATTGTATGTAAGTGATTTAAAATATTAAAATACTCAAAGGAAGATCATTCATTCATTCATCACAATATTATTTTGCATTTTATTTTTGAACGATTTTAACATCTAAGCAAAGAAGTCCCATACTAATTAATTTATCTTTCAGAAACTTAGTATCGGTTTTATCCAGCCCATAAAGAATACCTTTGTATGGTCTATTTTCTTTTGAAGCATAAGTAAAATACTCATATTTGAACCGTTCAGTGCACACATTGATTAACTCCACTTTTTGAAAAATCTTAAATTTAGGTATTAGCACTTGGTATAATCATAACTTTATTATATCATCGCATTTCCCAACTTTATTTTTTATGGAGTTAATCGATGTGTGCACTGAAAGGCTCATTTATTAACTAGACTTGAAATAATTTTATCAAGATCTCGTTTATTATTATAGAACATCGAAATTTTTCTTATAGCGTAATTTTCAACTTTGTGTAATTTACAAATTGCATGTAATTTTTCAATTGAACACTTAAGTATAGTAAGTAGAGGAATGTGTTGTTTAATAACATTGTTAAAAATAATTTCATTTTCTGTTTCACAGTCAGAAATACCATCGTCAATATCAATTGTTTGTGGTGGCTTATTATAATTTTTGATGTTAACGGAAACATCAACCGCATTGATAGTAGTCTTCTTTTTTCTTCATATTGTTACGCCCTTGTAGAGCAGAAGAATTGTTTATAGAGCGTTAAATTTTTCTTATAACTGTTTATCACTTAGATTTTTTTTTTGGTATTAATTTTTTATTGTTTTGTATATGTATGCATAGATATGTATACACGTATTCTAATAATATGAAAATATTAATGCGCAAAATTTAATTTACACTCTCAATAACATCGCTAGACGTGTGAAATGTTGTGTAATTTATCAAAAATTACAAATTTCAAGTTTGGTGGGACATATGATGGAGGTACTTTTCCAGAGATTTCACACCAAATTTGAAATTTCAGTATTTGGAACAACTTCAGATTATCTTTACGGACAGACTCTGTTTTGTATAAACTTGACTATTTTTGCTGTTCATCTTGTAATTATTCTAAATTTAAAACGTTTTGATGTATTGTCTCGATTTCATAAGCCCTTGACAATGTATCTGCTAAAATGTTAGAATCAACTCGTATGTATTTTATGTCATTTGTAAATAGAGAAATATATGTGAGGTGTCTTGTTTGTCTTGGACTTTGTTCTGTTTTGGAAGTAATGGTTTGTGGTCTGTGGTATATACAGAAATGTGCAGTATTTTATTTCAGACGAAGACAGCTTCTTGGAATAAAAAACTTCTATAGTCTTAATCATAGTTTGTTCTGAAACTCCACCAATCGCTACATATATCTACTGTTAAGGAAAGTTTAGCATCTATACTAAAATGATTTAGTATTACTTTAGATTCGAAACTTTCTTATGCTTATTTCCATCATCCCATAATAAGATTTTGTCTTTGTTTTTTGCAGCTTTTGTAATAATATCGTGAATAGGGGTTGTCATTTCATAGATATGTACCTATGGTAATAATTCATCAAACCGATAAATTGTTGTCCTTGTTTTGTGGAATTCATTTAAGAGGTTGTGACGAAGAAAATCTAAATTCGATGCTCCGAATATACATTTATTTGGTTTAATATTTAAGCTATATTTATCCAATCTTTTAAAAAGGTGTTCTTCATCACTGTCATTAGTAATGAGAACGTCGTCAATATACGCGAAAACAAAGTATAAACCGTAAAATACTTTGTTTACAAATCCTTGAAATGTTTGTGCTGAGTTTCTTAAACCGAAACACATGCGTACAAATAATTTCGACATACTACAAAAATGTGATTTACGGATAAACTTGTTAAAGGATCAATTAGTCGTTTACGTTTAACATCAATTAGGAATCCATATCTGCTCAAAAAGTTTGCGCCTATAATCGGTCTTGAAGAATTAGCAATTAAAAATACAAATGGAAATTCCCTTCGTAAGTTTAAATTTATGTTCAAGAGTTTTTTGCCAATTGTATTTATTGTGGAGCCATTGGCTGCCGTCAAAATAATGTCATATGCTTTGTTATAACGCGGAAACTTAGAAGACGGAAAGACAGAAATCTCTGCTCCGCTGCCTATTATAAATTTAGTTTATTTGTATTGTCAAATACAAAGAGGTGACGTGAAGAATTATCAACTTCACCATTATCAGTCGCCGCAATAATGTAGGAAGTTAGTTTGTTGGTTTCTTATAGGAGCAAGGTTCTTCACATTTCCTCGCTTTATCCTTAATCTTGTAGCGTACCAGCAAATCCAGTTTGATTTGTTTCGGGAACTAGACTGTCCTTGGGATGGAGATCTGTATCTCATGTTTCTATATTTATCCCTACAATTATGATAATTCATTCGCTTGAGCTCAAAAGTTAATTTTGGGATTGAATCACAAATGGTTGTTTGCATTTTAAGCATATTTTGAATTAAAGAATGTTGGAGATATGCATCAGTGTCATTTTGTAATTGAATAGATGTAATATTATGGGAAGATGACACTTCCCATATATTATCCCCAATTTTAATTAATTCTTCCATTTCACTTACGTTTTTACTAGTTAAAACTACCAAGGTATTTTCGGTAACTTTTATATCCATAACTTTTTTATTAAGTCCGTGTTCAAAATGAATCCAGCTGTAATGTAGAGGTGATGGTAAAATTCAGATGGTTCTCTATCTCCAATGCACGTGTACGATAGCAATTTGTCTAGTCTTGACGTTTCGCTTAATGTATTTCTTTCGATTAGGACTTTTTTAGTTAATTAAATTTTTTGTGACGGAGGACTCTGTACATAGTCAAAAACCGACTGGAAATGATGCAATGTTGATGTGTATGATTATGATGATGTTTCACTTGTTTTTATTATACCCTCACCTTAGTGATGAGGGTATACTAAGTTTCTTCTTCCGTTTGCAACACAGAAGAAGGCTTCAGAGGCCCTACATAGCGTATACATTCTTGATCAGCGTCAAAAACTGAGTCGATTAAGACATGTATGTCCTAGTGTCTGTGTATCTGTCTGTTATCAATGTTTTGAACGTCCCATTATTCTGTAACTACTAGTTATTATTTATTTTGAATAAACCTTATATAGTTGTCTTACCAAAAATATTTGATTTTTAGATAAAATAATTTTTTTTTTTGGAAAATTTTAAAAAATCAACAATAAAATACAGCACTGCTATTATTATGAACAGGCATTTTTGACTATTGTTGAAGTTTTTTTTGTTTCATTAAAGGAATATGTGATGAAATCAAATACTTTTCTATACATTCCCTTTGTTTTTGAACATAGTTAAATAAAGAAAAGGCTATAAAATTTTATTCAAATTATGTTGGATAAAATCGTACTTTTTCGATCGAAGTAATAAGCACTGCTATTATTATGAACACTGACTGACTCAACGAAATCATCACACCAAACAAATTTACAAATACAAAAGAAAATGTTTATATTAGGCAGGATCGCCAATTGTGGTGGAAGTCTTTAATTTTTTTATTTTTAATAATTTTTATTTTTACATTTATTTTGCTTGAAAATTTTTGTTTTTCTGACAACAATTGAATTAAAATACATAACATTAAAATTAAAGGTAAAATGATTTAAATTATTTTAATTTAAATTAAGTAAAATGTTGGAAGTTGGCCAGACCAACTTGCCCTACACTGGGGTTGTTGATTTTAGTAAGGCAGATGGCTTTATTAAATTTTGCTTATATCGACACGGGCTGCTTCGCTACCATATCTTTCATGGAATCAGCAGGCAGAACTGTGTTGTTTTTAGGGCCGGCACTTCTAGAACGGCGTCGTGATACCATGCCTTGACGGGAATCATGTACCTTTACGTTAAGTTCACCCATGGCAGCGCGTATCACGTAATTTTTTTTTTTTTCGGTTAAATGAAATGCGTTGAACGGGGATTGGGATAACGGCATGAACGATGGAATCTCAGTAAACTTTTCAGCCGAACCAGAAAATGCGGCAATAACCGGCTGTGCGTAGTCTGGTAGACGTTTTGTCCACAAACCTTTTAATGCAGCTTCCCCGATCGTGTTTCGGCAAAATGTTCAATGACTTTCTCCTTTACGTACTTGAAACGATCCACCTCAAGTAAAGGGGTTATCAGGTCCGTTAAGTGACCCATGATGCTAGAATCCGCACCAGTCAATATGGTTGCTGCTTTTTGCTTGTCAGATGTGATACCAGAGGCCACGAACCAGAAATGCATTGAGGCGAACCATGCCTCAATATTCTTTCAGGACATGATTGGTACAAGTAAGATAGCATACTCGTACACTGCGAAGACGCTGGTTAATGGTTCGTTGTGCGCTGTGGAATCATTTTTATTAAACTGCTTGCACTGTGAAATTAATTGGATTATTTGCTAGCATGTTCCTGGTTTGCAAAAATCACGTCGGAGGCACCAAATTTAAGTGTCTTGTGAAATGACAAAGTTATATCTTTTTTATCAACCGAACTCAATGTTCAAGTGTTTTTATGGTTGCCAGATATACTTTGTATTTTACTTATAAGTTATTCTATTGGATGTGGTATTTGGATAGACCCTGTTGCTGCCTCCACATTTTATGAAATTAATATGATAGATGACCTCTGGTAATTTATTTTTGCAATCAGTTAATAAATTTTTGTGAAGTAGAACAATTAGATTGCAGAAAGAATCCGTTTATTTGTAATTGCATTTGAAACCAATATTAGAAGCCATATTTTTATACCCACCACATAATCTATTTATCTGCCAAAATTCAGCAAAATTATAGGGCAAGTTGGTCTGACCAACTTCCTACACTTTACTTAATTTAAATTATAAAAATAATTTAAATCACTTTACCTTTAATTTTAATGTTAGTGATTTTTAATTCAATTATTGTCAGAATAAAAACAAAAATTTTCAATCAGTTAAAAACATAAAATAAAATTTATTAAAATAAATTTAAAAATAAAATTAATTAAAAACAAGACTAGAGTATCATACATTATTGTAGCGATAGTGGTGATAGTTCCAATAAATTTAATCGCTCTATTTTTAGTGTGCAAGGGTCACATCCTATTGCTCCTTATAGCAATAACAAATAAGAAAACTAAATTTGGCCAAATCTTAAATACCCTCCACCACCACAACGGTGGGCGTGGCAAATGTATATATATATTGCGCCACCTAGTGTATGTATTACGTATCAGCATGCAAGTCTACTTTTAGGTTCAATATAGTTTTTTGTAATGTCATGTCTATTATCCGACCACGCCCATTTTTGACACATCAGTAGATGGGATAACTACGTATACGCGTACCAAATTTCAAGTTCCTAGGTCAAATTTTGTGGTAGATAAAAGTTTTTTTATTGATTGTGGGCGTGTCTGTTATCCAAATATTCTCATTTTTGGCACATAGATGAAGCTAGTATTTATAGATGTACATACAACAGTTTAAGTTTATAGCTCATTTTTTGTGGCAAATAAGTAGATTTTTGTCGATTGTGGGCGTAGCTCTTGACTGATTTTGCCCATTTTAAATAACGATATGCATGCAAAAACTAAAATTGCCTGTAGGAATTTCAGCTCAATATCTCAAAATTTACGCCCGTGAGAGTGCTAACAACAGAAGGACCACAGACACACGGACATATATGTCTTAATCGACTCAGTTTTTGACGCTGATCAAGAATATATATACTTTGTAAGGTCTCTGACGCCTCCTTCTGGGTGTTACAAACGGAAGAACAAAATTAGTATACCCTCATCACTGAGGTGGAGGGTATAATTAAAAATGAATACTCTACCACATATTTACAATGATTAATAACAGAATTACAGACGCGCCCACAATTTACAAAAAAGTTGATACGTAATACATATTAATCTTATACCGTAACGACGTAATCATATATCTGCCATGCCTACCGTTTTTTATGTAAGTGTGGAGAATATTAAAGATTTAAATTTTTTTTCCTTACTTGTTGTGCCAATATTTTTACTGCTCTATTCTTTTATACTTTAAACTTTTCAAATAATTCAATGCAATGTATGTGCTCTTTAGTCTCTTGGTCTAGATAGCTAAATTCAATTTTTAAATTATCTATTTCTTTTAGCTTAGTTCTATCGTATTTTCGATGCATAATTGTGTTTTCTTATTTTATTTCATAGTTTACTTTTTTTTATATAGGGTATAAACTTAATATACTCTATAAAAAAAGAAAGTAACTCCAAAACGGAAAATGCCATACCGATCTAATCAAAATCTGAATCAAAATCTTAAACCATTTAAGTATGTCACAAGGATATGCCTTGGACACAAAATGATACCTTGACTAAACGAATCCTATTGAAAATGGCCGATTCGCGCCATTTTTAGAGCCCCTCTCCATATAAGGTTCTATTATAATACAAGTTTATATATAGCAAAACATTGCTATATGTTAATATTTATTGACAAAATTTGCTAAAGAAAATTTAATTAGCTTCATAATTAACTGTGTCAAATTTGAGCCTGTGCGCGATCGGAATATTTTTAGAATATATTTCCATGTAATGATATATTACCAAGAGACTAATATGGTAATACCTCACGTTTACTGACACAACTAAACTAATTGTGGCATAATTTGTGGAGGGAACTAAGTGATGTAGGATATTAAGTGGTCTGGTTTGAGCGACTATATCATTTTCACTTAATAATTTTTAATATCATATATATTACTACAATATCTATATATAGTATCCTGTGCTATGTTAATGACCAATTGCGTAAAATTGTTTTTGTCAACGATATCGTTTTTATGACAAAACGAATTGCGTAACATAATATTTTCTATAGTCTCGTTTTGACGATTATTCTTTCTATTTGTGTAAGCACTTATTGAATTTGACGATTGATATTCTATCGTAAAAGTGAGTAAAATGAAACGATTGAATATTTGGTATCGTTTAAGTGTAAATTGATTTTAAAATTAACAAAAATATTGAAAAAAAGTTTTAAAACTGTAAGTGTAATTAATACTATTAAAATAATAATGCATTATTAAATTATTACTTATTAATTAATTTGTTAAAGGATGTGCAGAAATATTTCATCATGTGTTTTTTAATTGAAAGTGCTCCTTAAGAACCTTATTCGAAAGCTAGGTGCATAGTAGAAGGGTGTATTGGAGTTTTTAAAGGTAAAATTATTCAAAGACCATAACAAGCATAATTATTTTTTAACTTTTTCATTCAAACTCAGAAAATAGCAAAGTTTTCCAATGTGTGCGCTGCATTACATAATATATATAATACACTTTGATAACGATGAAAGCTTTAACGAAGAGGTTAATGGGGAACTTAGGGGTGAATTAGTGAATATAAATGAAGAGGAGACATTTCCATTTTTTGTACGACAAATGTAAGAAATAAAATAGCTGAAGAATTAGCACAATAATTTTTTTTCTTTTATTTATTTAATTATTTATTTATAAGTAAATAAGATAATAATTTATATTAATATGAATTACATTACGTTACATTCTTCCTTTTTTGTATTTATAATGTCATTTCTTTCCTGCATTATACGTAGCCACCTCATGTTTTATTCCTTGACATCGAATTGGTACTTAATTTTTTTTTTGTTCTATATTTGTAGTCCATCCACACCTTAAAATTTTTTTTCTTAATTATATAATTTATAAAATGCTTTAAATCTTAATTTACCTTTCCCCATCCGTTTACACTTTTATTTGGAAGACCAATAGCGTTTAGCTTATTCTTCAACTCTTCCCATAACTCATTTCATTTTTGTCGTCCTAGGGAAGAGTTACTGTGATTTCGCGTCATGTCGCTGTGGTCTTCCATAAAAATTATAATTATGTCTAACTGTTCTTGTGTTACTGACCTGTAACAAAAGATTTTTAAATTTTATTCATCAATTTTTTTACACACATTTTTTTCGGGAATAATTCCAATACTTTATTTTTTTAAATAATTTTATTTTTTATTATATTTCCTGTATTATACAATTTTGTTTTTTGTTTTAATTTTAATGTCATTTTTCACTCACCTTAAACCCATAATAACGATTCGATTACAGTACCTTTACGTAATTGTTTTTGGGGACGATATCGTTGAATCTTAATCGTTAAAAATAATATCGTTTGAAAATTACGCAATTGGTCTGCTGTTTCAGTGTACAGCAAGTATACCACCCAAGTGGTATATTTTATTATATTTTTTATTTCATTTAATTAATATATATCCTAATTTTTTATGCCATAACATAACATAACAAAACAAAAACTTCTTTGTTTAAGTTTAATAATCAAAATTTTTTTTTATATAAAAATAATATATTAAACGCCTTCGATTAGCTTTCCTTCGACGTATGTATGTACTCTTTTGCTAACTACGAAAAATCGATCGTCGAGCTATCTCCTCGTTTGAACGAGCGAAGGCCTCAAATATTCATCTTTCAGACGAAAGAGACCCTACAAATTATGTAACTTGTATGGTTTCTTACGCCTCCCATTGGGTGGAGCAAATGGAATATTAAACTTAATATACCCCCATTTTAAGTGGAAGATATAAGAACTTCAAAAACTTTCTAATAAACTTACGTATTTCATTAATTGCGCTACCATACCGTTCCATTCACCCGTTTTAGGATTTTTGACCCCGTACTTACGATCAGGCACTAAGTCCAATATAAATTCAAAACCTACATATCGCGCTGCTAAGTGTAGCATATCTACACAAAAGCCGTAAAAGCGCTCGTTTCCGGTAATGTTTTTTTCATAGTGCATCATCACATATGGAGTTTCCTAGTTTTTTATATAATATTTATAAGTTCCAAACTCTTTTAATTATAAAAGAGTAAATTACTTACCAAAATCGTTATAACTACTAACGTTATATTAAGTGAGTCGGTATCAAATAAGCGTGACTTCTCCACTATATTTAAACGAGTTTTAGGAGACCATTCACCAATTTTAACAATGGACTTTTGTTTTAATTTTACTATATTCAGTTTGAATTGCACACGGCTGCCTCTTATAAACTGAATAGGACCCGTCATACCTTTCCACTTCACCTTTTTTATTTAAAAAAAAGCAAAATTAAATTCGAAAAACTTTACGAAAAAAACATACATAATGATATGAGCATATTGGTTTTTTTCGCCAAAAAGGGTCGTGTAAGTGTGATTTTTATTTGGCACTCTCACATACTATAACAATATTATAGTCGGTCAAGCCCTGCCATCAAATACCCTACACCATTTGATCCAATTCAATTTTTTTCTTTGAAAAATTAAAAATTTTATTTTCTATACTTGCTTGTATCCAAGATCCAAGACGTAAAGAAATGTTTAGAAAATATTTTTGAAATGAAAGACTACGGCTTACTTAAAAATTTTATTCGTATACAATTCTATCAGGGTACAGCACCACATCAATTATTTATAAGTCAAAAAGAATACATACAAAGTAGATTAAAAACGAGATAGAAAAGTTCGGTTAGGACCGAAGCTTAAATACCTTTTTTTATTGTAAACGTTTGCGTTATTCAATCACGCCCATTTTCGGCACAGTGTTGGACAACGGTACCACTTATATATAGACCAAATTTCAACTTGATAGGCATAGTATTGTGCGATATATACTTTTTAACCGATTTTGCCCAATTTCAATACGAATTGGCAAAATTTAACTAAGAATACGTAAGAATACGTATGCAAAGTTTCAATTTGATATCTCAAAAGTTACGACCGTGAAAGTTCCAACAACAGACGGGCACACGGACAGACGGACACACGGACGGACATGTCTCAAACGATTTCTCTTTTCATGCTGATTAAGAATATATATGGTTTGTAGGGTCTCTGAGGCTTCCTTCGATGTGTTGTAAATGGATGATTAAAATGAATATACCCTCTTCCCTAAGGTGGGGGGTATAAAAAATTCAATATGGAGGATTGTAAGCCTATTTCTACACCAATTGAAGTTGGTTGTAAACTAGAAAAACCAATCAAAAGTAAAAATTCAGTTATGGGTTTATATCCTTATCAAAATCTAATTAAATCGTTCCTATATTTTGCTGTAACCACACGACCGGATATTGCATACGCCGTTAATTTTTTAAGCCAGTTTAATTCCAATTACGCACTGGAAAGCAACCAAAAGGATCTTAAGATATTTGAAAGGCACACAAGGTTTGTTATTTAAATTAACAAATATTTACTTATTTGGTGTAGTTGATGCCGATTGGGAAGCTGACAACGACAGAAGGTCCTATTCAGGATATGCTTTTATCTTTGAAGGTGCAGCAATAAGTTGGGAAACAAAGAAACAGAGGAGTACTGAGTCTGAATATCAAGCTCTAGCAAAATAAACTAAAGAGGCTATTTACTTAAAAGAATTTTTTACGTGAAATTGGCATAATAACAAATTCAGTGATGTTATATATTGTATATATATATATATATATAATCAATCTGTTCATAAGTTAGCTTTGAATATGGGATAATACAGTAGTAACATATAGACACAAGGCACCATTTTATAAGATTAAATTATTATTGTTGTTTTTATTCTCCCTTTTGATTTCGGTAGAGATCCTTTGCCACTATTGACGGCAGCTAGCTGCAAGTCGGAGACGGTAGCTTTTAAAGCTTTTATATCAAAATTCGTTTAAAAATCTTCGGACTATGTTGCAGGTTTTTAGTATGACAGCCTTGAAACGGTTTTTTCCTCCGGTTAGTCCGGTCCAAGCCGAGGTAGCGGGACGGTTTTCCTCAGGGGCTCCTTTTCAAGAAATTTTGTTTAAATAAAGAGCTCGGGTGTGGTGTTAAATAAAATCAGTACACTCTATATTTGCAGCTTTATACATTCACACATATACAATATAGAGATATATATATATGATATATTATTTTCTTTCTAGGTACAAACAAAAAAGGCTAACACGGTGACCTGCAAATAACCATGATTCGATAGTATACACGTTATTCTTAACTCCTTTAATTGCTTCGTACCTGTGTTATTACTACGTATTCACGTTATATTTCTTCTCGTGGTTTCTTCATCGGACTTGGCGTACTTTGTTACTTGTCTTGTATGTCTTTCCTACACCCTGTATGTATAGTTTTTCTTTGTTAAATTCTGTAACGTGGCGAGCAAAGGGGTTCCGCGGCAAGCTGGTCATTCATCGGTCATGCGAATTGTCACTGTCACTGCTATCGCGGCTACTTGTTGTCCTTGCTTCTATTAACCTTTCAATGAGGGTATCCGCCAGCTGCTCATGAACGCGGCCGGTTGGTCCTCCATTGACCAGTGTATACAGTTTGTCCCTTTGTTCAACTATACTTATACTTGTTTCGTATACTTGTTGTTTTTCTTGTCACAGCTTAATAGACAGTGTGTCTCTCTTAGCTCTACGCTTGCTTATATAGCTATTTCTTCGTTAAGTTATACACGAGAGTGTTTGAGTTGTTGTTTGCATTTCACCACGAGCTTAACGTATACTCTTAACTTACTCTTTTAACTATCAATACTACTTAAACTTATTAGAAATCACTAAACATGTCCTACTGCATAATAAACGAAACCGTTTGGAATTTCAGTCCCGCTGACGTGTCTATTATAACAAAGAACATTTCAATGAAACAAAAACAAGATAATAAAATTCTATTTTGTATTATTTAAGCCAGTGTTGGCCAATTTATTCGCTTTGGAGGGTCGTGCGTCCTCACAGCTTTCTGTTTGAGGTGGTGTAGTCCTTCTTTGACGTTGATCACTGTAAGACCTGTAACAAAGTCTTTGTGGATGATGCCTGTAGCGGATATGACCAGCGGTATGGTTACGACTCTTTCTTGTTTCCATATTCGCTTTATTTCTGCCGCCAGTTTCTTGTACGTAGTTACTTTTTCAATATCTATTATTATTTTTATTTATTATTATTTTATTGTTTATGCTGAGTATTATATACTGGTATTCATTCACCTGCCTCAGGTACTTCGTACCAAGAGGGTGGGTGCCTATCTATTGCAGATATCTTTATTAAAGAGCAAATAATAATAAAGAAGTAATACAATGTACGTAATAACAAGAACACAAAACATAAAGTGTAAACAGAGGTGTATATAATAATTGTATAAGCTCGAATTAAACAGTGTTGCCCAGCCACCACCACTTTTTTTCTTTTTCATTACATGGCGATTCTGCCTATTATGCGGCAGATACGTACTACACAAATTCACACAAAAACTTCATAAAAAAACCTTTCTATATAAAAATTGCAGATACATTCCATCGATACTAAACCCTACAAAAATTAAAATAAATCAAAATTCTCATAAAAAAGTCTATTGAAAATAGATTGCGAATCAAATTTCTACCTAATAGTAAAACAAGTAAACCACTTAGCTTCACAAAGTGTGCCACAATTAACTTAGTTGTATCAGTAAACGCAGGATAACTATACATATAAGAACCAAATTTCAACTTAATGGCTCAACTTTTGTGGCAGGTAAATATATTTTTGTTGAGTGTGGGCGTGGTTCTTGACTGAATTAGCCGATTTTAAATAGTGATCTGTATGCAGAAACTATAAGTGTCTGCATAAAATTTCAGATTATATCAGCCTCAAAATATATATATATATTTGATACTGATCAATAATTAGTAAAATATCTAACGCCTCCTTCGGGATTTTGGTAAACTTATTATATATCCTTATCTTATGTGAAGGCTACCTCCCGAGAGGCGACACCTCGAGCTCAGGTTGTAAGGAAATTATAAAGCGTTCCTAGCGCCCCTGAAGGTATAAAATTTAGAAACTCTATTTCAAATAGTTATCTTCTCCCGTTGGTGAGGGGAAAAAGAATTACTCCCGATCGCTCTTGGGCCAACCACCACCACCGCGATACTTCTACAAGGGGACCAACCTCTAAGTAATGGCAAGAACAACTTATTCCTGGAGCTCCAGTACCCCGCGGTACCAGACATAGTCTCTAGTCGGATTAGCGACCCTGAAAAATCGAGTCTCCCAGTTTGAGCTTTCTTTCAACAATGGGCTGGTATCTTGAGTGAAAACCTGAGCACATGCTCAAGTTTAGCCCTTGATTCTCCCTTAACAATAACAAGTAAGAAAACTAAATTTAGTTTAGACCAAATCTTAATACCCTCCACATCAACAATGGTGGGCGTGGCACATATTTATATACAGTGGCTCACAGCTTATTTGGTACACTAACTTTTATAGAAATAAAACCACTGTAGCTTCTAAACTATTAAAGCTATCAACGAAATTTGGATGCCAAGTTCTTGTTGTATGCTTAATGAACATTGAAAACAAAAAAAATTTCAAAAGAATATTTCTAACTGTTTAATAATAAGAACTTTGTTGTAACACATCAAAAATACATGTCGTCATGCTTCCTCTACTGTAATATTGTATGTATTACGTCTAGTTTTATAGTGAAAATGTTTTATGTAAATTGTGGGCATGTATTTTATCCGACCACGTCTATTTTTTCCACCTTGATGGATGGGATAACCATAAATATGGGTATTAAATTTCAGGTTCATGTATCAATTTTTGTAACAGATATATGCATTTTTGTTGATGTTGGCACATCGGTGAAAGAAATATTTATATATATACGTATCAAATTTTAAGATCATGTGTCAATTGTTGTTGTAGATATATAGATTTGTATCTATTGTAGGCGTGTCTGTTATCAGACCACGCCCGTTTTTTGCACATCGATGCATGGGATAACAATAAATATAAGAACCAAATTTGGTAGATAAATGGATTTTATTTGATTGTAGGCATAGATCTAGACAGATTTTGCCTCCCGTCTTTTCTCGAGAGTTAGTAACCTAATGGGCATTTATCTATCTTTATACTCTAATAAGTCTAAATCAGGATTACAAGCAAAGTCACGGATGGCAAACAGTAAAAAAATTCTCTGAACTGACTCAATAAGGTCAACGTATTTACTATGCAATTTTCTGTAATTCTGATTCTTTATCTAGCATTAAAAACGCGTTATATTTTCGTTTATAATATTAAGTTGCCAAGTTTTTACTTTTTTCACGTATGGCATATGCACATGTGATATTACTCACATTTGAATATGCTACTTCTTTATACATATATTAATGTAATAATTTATTTACATTTATACTGTTAATTTGTTTGAATTAATATTAATGTACATAAATTTTTCATATATCTAATAACAATAATAATATTTAATTAAAAATTTGCATTATTACAATTGTTATAATTATAATTATTTGATAGCTTGTATGATCCAAGCTTTATGTATACCTCTATTATATATTTGAATTGTATTAGATTACCCTTTTATTATTTTTACAATTTCTATATTATCTTTTATTAAACTTTATTATTATTATTAGTATAATATAGTTTAAAATTTTATTTTTAATTTTCACATATAGTATTTTTTGCTGCTGCTGTTGCTCTGCTGCTGTTGTTGTTGTTGTTGTTGTGGCTGCGTTTAAATTGTTATTATTGTTTTTATTTTTACTTATTTTTATTTTTTACATTACTTTGAGTACATTTTTGTAGCTTTTTATTATTTTAATATTTAAGCATTCTTTTGGATTTGCACTTCTGTTTATATTTTTCAATTGTTGTAATCATGTGTTTTTTCTTTTTGCCAATTTTTATTTAAATCTATCATTAGTTCTTAAGTTGCTGAATTTTATATTGTAGCACAAAATGAAATAAATAAAAAAATTATACCCTGTAACTTAGAAGCCACACCACAGCTGAATATTCAAGTATAGGTGTAACAAGGGAAACAAACAGGCTTTTAGTAACGTAGGGGCCATGAAAATCCTTTGACCATCTCTTTATAAATCGCAGCATAGATTTAGCTCTATTAATTGACGGTTCAATATGGATATTGTATCTTAGCTTTGAATCTAAAATAACACCTAAGCCATTAAAACTAGAAACATTTTCTAAAGTATGGATTTTAGTATACGACTATACGACTCTCTCAATCTCTAATAGGCTTCACACAAAGAATCCAACGAAAAATAAATTTTAACGTCGTCAAATATAAACACTACCCTGAAAAACACTGGAAGAAATTGGAATACTACGTGATAAACAAGATTTAAAACATACTCTTTGAGAACGACCAGTGATATAGCTACGAAAGCATGAAACCATATTGTCAGTAACACTAATACGTTTAAGTTTAAAAACCAGAAGATTTTGATCTACTCTATCAAATGCTTTTGATAAATCCGTATAGACAACATCAGTTTCTTTGTGTTCCGTGAAGGCATGATAAATGTCACCCGTCACCCAGAATATTGGTGGATGTAGACTTACCCTTAGACAAGCCATGTTGGTAAGGAGATATAATCGATCTTATTGACGGTGTAAGTCTTTTAGTAATAAGAAGTTCAAATAACTTAGGTAATGAACCAAGCAATTTCTCTGTAATTTTCAAAACAGTTGCTAGGCCCATTCTAATGTAATGTAAAATGAAACAGGTTTTCCAATTGGAGGAAAAATAACCTTTTTTGAGGCAGACTTTGAAGATATTAGTTATGGAAATTACAGAAAATCAGCATAACGGCGTAGTATACATCGAGACCAGGACGATTAGAGAATTTAGTCTTAGATAACGCGTCACAGACTTGAGCTTTAGAGAGATGTTAGAAAAAATATTAAATGAATTAATTGTATAAGGATAATTATCAGACGGGACATTCACAGATGAGTTTACGCTTAGTATTCACAAAAGAAAAGAAACGTTTGGGGTTGTTAATTAAATTAGATTCCAAAGAAGTGATATACTTAAAATAATATAACTTATTCCAATAATCAGCGAATATGCCACTGCGTTAATATTTTTTGAATAACCTACTTTTTTTGTTGCGGACCATTTTTAAATGTTTATTAAACCATCTCGGACAGTTTGAAGAGGCGGAAGTCGACTTAAACGGTAGGGATATGGAAATATCAGAAAACAGTGTATTGTAAATATCAGACAAGGATTTATCAATATTTTTATACTCCAGGTTCCAGACAACATCAGACAAAATGCCTCTAATAATATTGTAGTTGCCTTTACTGAAATTAAAATAATTTTTGCGCATAACCTTCATATGATTATTATCTTGAAGCAGATGACCAACAAAGTAGGATGATGTAAATTTTCAGGTAAGTTAAAAGGGCAAACACGTGAAACAGAGACGTGAGTGTCTTTCATAAAAACCAAATCAAGAATCTTACAATTCAAATTCAGTATGTTGTTAATCTAAAAAAGACCTAACTCAAATAAAATATCAAAAAAAATTAGTTAAGATAGTAGAGAATAATAATTTAGACAGGCCATCCATTCAAAATATCAATAACATTCTCAGGGATATCGGGTAAATTGAAATCACGGAGCACTAAAATCTTATTATTAGGCTTAAGCAAAGTTAAAACATATTTAATTAAAAAATATGTTCCATATAAATGGAAGGACATGCGCAGGAGAAATAAAGAAGCTGGTAAAAATTATCAACCTTAACTTGAACACAAATAAATTCAACATCACAATTCACAAACGGCATAATAATTTGTAATAGCAACACATGACAGCTATAAGGACATACTAAATGTGTTTTACGTGAGCACCTGTCATTAAGGAATAATGTTACGGTGCAAAACACTAATTTTGGTTGAAATTGATGCGGTATGTGACCCTTCCACCAGGATCGCAGTCCCACCTCGCCTGCCATCTACTTGGGGCTGACTCCTTACGTGGGTTACGGACGTTCATTTCACCATCACACACAATACCCTGCAACCAATCATTCGGACCCATTTCAAGCCCTCTTTTAAAACGTCATGGGGCGCCTAATTATTTCTAAATCCAACGGAAGCACACCCATCAACACTTGGAGCTCACATACAGCCTTGCACCTCTCACCCGTCACTCCGCCCACATTCGGTGACCTCCTAGCTTTTAGTGATGTCTCACTGCTTGTACAAATTAATACCACTTTGTGACTTTGTGTTTGCGGCTCCTCGCCAATATCACAACAAGGCGCACTCTCTCCTAATCCTGGAAAAAAATGATCCATCAGTCTAGTCACACAATCTGTCCAAGTAGTCAGGATAACTTTAACATCGAGTAAGGCGTTAACATGCCCACGACCTCTACAAATTCTGTAGACCCGACCCCAGGGATCATCCCTTTGATCCATAACAAAACGTCTCCAATTATTCAGCTTGGTCGATAGTAAAAGACACTTGTATTCCCTAAGGGACACTCGATTTCTGTACATTGCTTTTTCAAGTCTATGCCATTAATTCTGGCTCTTTGGAAAAGACGCTGCAAACGGCCCTTCCTAGTCAACCGAGGAGTCCACCAACGCACCTCTCGGCTCCCCGGATGAGACCTGCCGAGAAATTCATCCCTTAATCGCGGAGAACATACGGGAAATCCGCTTGCGCATGGTTATTTGACGAAAGGGCTCGAGAGAGAGGCTCTCAAGCTCCTTAACAATTAGTGCTGAAAAGGCACTTCAGTATGTGCCAGTCTTACGCCAAGATTTCTCAAGCACTACTTCAGAACGGACGGACGAACTAATTAACCCAACACGGATCGGATTGTGGTCCGTGATACCGGTTGCATTTAAAACTGTCCACTCAAAAGTGTGTTCACTTTCGTCTGTTTGTCTGACTGTTGTCTTCTGCCACAATCATTAGTCAACGTTACGCCAATGTCACTATTACCGTTTGTACTATGGAAGGTGTATAACTCACTAAGGACATTTACAGCATACAAATTGTTCGAAATACACCACTCGGACATTTCAACACCCCGACTATGTGCCACGTTACCGGTAGATGTAGAAGATTTACTTTACCACAATGGGGAGGTAGCATTAGCATCCACCCCAATCACAAGAAAAGCATGATCCACCATCTGCAACGCAATATCCAGGTACGTCAAATACAGGTAATTCTCCTCACTGTATCTGAAGTAGGCGGAACATAATAACCCATGTATCTCCAACATACCCACATACCCCCTACTCAGTAGAACAGACAAGCAGACAATTGTAGTCGACATCGTTTACCACGATTGTAGAATTGTTTCTTGCATCAGCGAATATTCGCAAATATCCAGGAAGACCTCTAAGTTCTCTGAAAGCAATATGGTTTCCGCAAGAGCGCAATCCTGCAATCGTATTACTTAAGCAGTCTTCCTAATTCTGCCATGGCAGCGTAACCACGTCCACAATTCAGTTGCAATATTTTGACACCCATTTGTGTCTAGCAGTAATCCGATCCAACGTCAACTTTTACGTCGGAAAAGCGGACGTTAGCATAAAATGATCGGCAGGCCGACCATAAAAAGCGCAATTGCGAAAACGCAAGGCAAGACAATGACGTACTACGTGGCCAGCCCCGCCGCATATGCGGCACCACGGCTTACAATCTTTCACAAGGTGGTCATGCGACAGGCAGGAAGCATCTCGAGACCTGGTTCTGCGGAAACACCCTAAAATAAAACCACTTTACGTTGATCCGCCCGTCATCAATACTCCTAATGGCGTCTTCACTTCCTTCCACAACAACATCTACGGTTTTACCGGCGACTCCTAACCAAGGTTTGGTCACAAGGGAGGCGTTCTTGTTAAATTCACCTACGGTTGGGAAAACATCCTTCATACTTTGTTCGTAGAGATCAATTAACAGTTCGTCCGGAGTGATTAGTGTCTCCACCCTCTGATAATCATTTTCGATTTCGGCGGAGCATTAAGGGAGACTTCAAGGCCCACCTCTTCTAACTTCGTATATCTGAGGATTTTCTCCCTCTCCGAAGCTGACCAGGTGCGCACAACATCACCACTCTTACCTCTACGCTTAGGGGTTTTAGACTTATCGGACGGTAGCTCACCCTCATCCATACCCGAGGGATCCCTACCAGGGCGTTTCCCCTGCTGATGTGCTATATTCACCTACAGCATCTGCTGCTACCTTTTTGGGTGGCATAGTTCTTCTAAACCTAATCTAAATGTAGGACCTGTAACGTGCAAAATAAATGTGTATATGGTGTCAGTGTACTACATGTATGGTATGTAAATTATACTAAAAAAGAAAAAAGAAAAATAAACAAAAACTAAATAGAAATAATAACATAATATATAAATAAATAATACAACCAGAAATTCAAAAATTAAACAAACAAAAAAAATAGAAAAATTAATATAAACAAGTAAAAATAATAAATTTGGCTTAAACCAAATCTTAAATACCCTCCACCTCTACAAGAATGGGCGTGGTAAATATACATATATATTGCGCCTTCTAATAGTGTACATATTACGTATCAGCATACAAGTCTACTTTTACGTTAAATATGGTTTTTTTTAAATTGTGGGCGTCTCTGTTATCCGACCGCGCCTATTTTTGGCACATCAGTTAATGGGATAACTAGGTATACGCGTACCAAATTTCAAGTTTCTAAGTCATCTTTTGTGGCAGATATAAAGATTCTTATTAATTTTGGGCGTGTCTGTTATCCGAATACGCCCATTTTTGAAACACCGATGAAGCTAATATTCATAGATGTAAGTACCAAATTTCAAATTTGTAGCTCATATTTTGTGGTAGATAAATAGATTTTTGTCTATTGTGGGCGTGGCTCTTGACCGATTTTGCCCATTTTTAATAGCAATCTGCGTGCAAAGATTACAAGTGCCTGTAGAAAATTTCAGCTCAATATCTCAAAATTTACGCCCGTGAGAGTGCCAACAACAGACGGACACACGGACACACGGACATACATGTCCAAATCGACTCAGGTTTTGACGCTGATCAAGAATATATATACTTTGTAGGGTCTCTGACGTCTCCTTCTGGGTGTTGCAAACGGAAGAACAAACTTAGTATACCCTCATCACTGAGGTGGACGGTATAATAATATTTTATTTTATTTGCTTATATCCGAATATATTTGTATTTTCCACGAGCAATAAATCACAACCGCGTAGTTCAGGCGAACAACACAAATTGAGTTACAACGACATTACCAGTTTTCAGAAACCTGTCGTTTCTATAAATCTGAAAATTAGGGCAGAAAATTTCAAAGAATCCATGGCTTTAGCCATGTTTCAGAGAATACTAGAATGTGATATTCACAACCAATGATATGTATTTGTATTTAAAAAAGTATCATTTAATTTAGTATTAAGACCACGGACATTTTAATAAAGGACGGTTAATTTAATGTTTAGTTTAGGGTAGGTGTAAAATAGTTTGGCTATTCAGTTTATTCCTCGAGGCGCGGAAATCACACTTTATACAACCGCGAAAATTACGCTTTGATGTAATGCCGATCACGAAGGCCCACAGGCTTGTAAATTACCCAATCCGAAGAAATTCCCTTGTATAACGCTTGTTCACAACGAAATGAAACGCCCGAAGTAAAGTTATCATACCGAGATAACTCGAATGCTAACAACGCTCACAAAAATCAACCGCCGTCAGCTACGCCAAATGAAATAACACAACATGAGTCTACGAGCTTAGTACATCACCGAAGAAGTATTCACTGCATTTGAATTTATCTAACATTGTTACATTTACAATTTCTTGGAGTCTGAGTTGCAGAAATTCTCCATACAATTCATAGTCCATACAATTCGCCTATTATGCTAGCGAAGAAAAGGAATGGTAAGTGGAGGCTATGCATGGATTTTCGACATCTTAATAGCAAATCAGTTACATACCCACTACTGAAAATCTCTGCCATATTAGACTATATTATGCAAAGCCAAGTTCATAAGTACTTTCGATCTACGAGATGGATACTGGCAGGTACCACTGGCCGATTCGAGTAAACAGTATACTGCATTCACAGTAGCAGGCCGAGCGCTATATCAATGGCGTGTTATGCCGTTTGGCTTACACTCCGCTCCAGCTACCTTCCAGCGGATGCTCAACACAGTAATAGGGTCCAAAATGAAGCCGCATGCGTTTGCATATCTAGATGATATCATCGTAATAAGTAAGGGAGGATCAATGATCCTCCCTCCGTCCCCCCCAATGGGAACGCCAACGGTGGTAGATACAGTCTTGGGGAAATCGGCCCCTCACGGGCCTACACCTGGAAAAAAATCTAAAAGGAAGAAGGAGATGAAACCTTTGTCGAATTCTGCCTGGTGCAGTGGATCAGACACCGGAGAGGCCTGGGGTCGGCCTAGGGTCGGCCCAGGGTCTTTCGGGCCCTGGGGGTAAAGGATGATTCTTCCACTGCCCGTCTGGCACCCAGATCTTAAAAGGGCAGAAAAGGGCAGTGGTGAAACTTACAGTTTCATTGTTGACTTCTCAATCCTTAGATGATAAGCGGGCGACGGCCACAATATTAAAGCCGACTCGAAGCTGTGTTATGTTTCGTTTCACGCACCCGATTAACCTAAACTAACCTTAACTATATGATCGAATTGACGTCCACTGAATTCCGCACCCTGGTACGTACTTGGGATGAGGCAGTCGATCACATAGTCAACAAAGAAGGAAACTATCACGATTTCTTTTCTTACAATTCAAGTAAGAATACTTTTTAATTTCAATTAATAGTGTAAGCAAAAATTAAAAACACTATTAATTGAAATTAAAAAGTATACAGATGTTAATTGATAAAAGTGATTTAAGCTTAAATCAAGAAGAGTCTAAAATTAAGCTAAACAACTCTTGTAAATTAAATTGAAAAGCTCAGCTTAACAGCAAAAGAAGAATAATGAGTAAAAAAAAAGTGTATTAAATTAAATGTCATAAGTGTGTTTAATGACCTTCTTTATTATGTTAAAGTGATGATTGATGAGCACAAGGTCAGTGTTTTATTTGTCGGCAATACCAACAACAATACAATACAATAAATTTTATTTAAAATAAAAATAAAACACTGACCTTGTGCTCATCAATTATCACTTTACCTTAAATTAAATATGTTAGAATTAAAAAATTAAAATTTTATTAATTGTACTTAAGCTACTTTGTAAATTTTTTGTTTCTTTTTTCTTTATTAATCTATCACCAAAATAAAAACAAAATTTCAGAATATTGTTCAAAAAATTTTAGTAAACCGTTTAAGCGCATAAAAAGTAAAAATTATCGGTTTGGCATTCAAGACTTAATGACAATAATAAGTATAATAATAATAAAAATAATAACTATTATATTAATAATAATAATTATGATAATAATAACAGTAAAAAGACAGGCATGTTAACTATTTACTTAACCGATTCAAAGTAAAAAATATTGTAAACGGACCCTTACTTTTTGTTAATAAATTTTTTATAACAAAAACAAGCACAACGAGTCTGAGTATGCGCTTCTTGTAGCAATAACAACAAAAAGCATACAATAACAGTAATGTATGAAAATCAATTATGATGTGAAATAATGACTGAATTAATTTTTTGCACAAAATATTTGCACCATACTTAAGAATCACGTAGAAAATGAGAGACATTAGCGTTTCCACTCCAGGAAAGGCGTCTATAATTTATGAATAATCAAATTTTGGCCGAAAAAATAAAAGGAACTCATCTTTTTATTTTCGTCAAACAACCTCAGTAAAATCAGTGAGTTGTTCTGTAATTTCATGGTTATTAACAAAATTTTAGGATAATATTTTTCAAACTGCAGTTTTGTAAATTTAAATAAATTTTTGCCACCAATAAAGTTCCCAAAATATACAGACCTCTATGACTAAGGTTTACTGAAGTCACTTAATATAGATGTTGCAACAAAATTCTAAACCTTATTAAAAAATACGTTAAATTAAGAAAAGCTTTAACCAAATTTTAGCTTATTATCTCAACTTTAACCATAGTAACAGTGTCAATGTAAAACGAATATATAAAGAGAGAATACTTTCGTAATCTTAAGCATACACTCAATTGGATTGGAAATTCTTTCTGCGCTACATGAGCTTTTGGCAGAAATAAATAATACACACTAGTTTAACTTACCGCATTAATATAATTCATTAGGCTCAAATCTCCTTCCCAAGTTTGGTTTTCTTTACAAGAAACGTTAATGCTACGATAAAATTGTGCATGCTTCAAAGTTTGTAGACCAATTACAAAAACGTATATTGAATCGTAAATCAAAGCGGACATTGTCTATAAAAAGTTAAAGAGATATTATATTCATTAAATTTATGCGTGACTTATTTTATTATGTTGGTTTGGGAATTAACACCATCAAACCCAAAAATTTACTACAGTAACAAAGAGTAATGTAAAGTATATGCGGGGAAAATTTTAAAGACCAGATGAAAATGTTGGACTAAATATTGACGTATTTAATTATATTTTACCCTTATGAGGAACGTGTGTGGATTCTCAATACTAGTACATTTTGCGAAGGACTCCTGCCATTTCCACGTTTATTACGGTTCATTAAAAAGAAACTTCTAAAAAGAGTCAATGTTATTTTTGTATTATTTATACTTATAGTCGTAAAGTTTGAGATATTAATCAGAAATTTTATACAGATACTTTAAATTTCCGAATACGGGTTGCTATTTAAAATGCAAATGCTAAAATGCTATTTAAATTGCAAAATTGATCAATATCTACGTCTATAATTAGAAAATATAATAATATTAGACACAACAATTAAAAATGGGCTGAATTAGGCGCATGCCAAATCTAGGATACCCATCATCATTAACATCCTTCAAATTGTTAGGAAATAATTTCTTTGCACGATTTATTGTGTATTGTGAATTGTGCGCGTTACGTTACGCGATCGCTTCTATTTTCCCAAGTTGGTTTTAGACACAAAGAAGTAAGAGTCATTGTAAATTTTATATTTATATAGAGTCACTAACGCCAAATTTCTAAAGAAAAAAAACTTCTAAAATATACTAAAAACCATAATAAGTCCACTTTAGGTGGGTATGGTTCATTTGAATTTTTCATATATATGTATATAAACAATTAATAATTCGTTAATATTCTGGTAAAATTATATTTTTGTATCTCTTATGGTTTGTCTATAATAAAGAAAAAACCCTAAAAATTATACATGTTTTAAAATGGTAAGAAGGTCCTCTTCGGTTTAAACCCATATATCAAACATAAATAAATTATTTATACCCAATTTTAGGTCTACAGGTTTTATGGTTAAAGAGTAATATGAAAGTAACTTTCAAGTAAAATTTAAGGATGACAGAAGAAGCGTGATCCATCCAAAGAAAATTTTAAATATAAAAGATGGCTTAGGTCAAATCTTAAATACCCTCCACATCCACAACGGCGCTCGTGGCAATAATATATATGTTGCGCCCTCTGAAAGTTACGTATAAGCTTGCAAATCTAGCCTTGTGATAAATATGGTTTTATGTTAATTTGGGGCGTGTCCGTTATTTCAAATTAATAGGTTAATTTTTGTGGCAAATATATAATTTTTTTGATTGTGAGCGTGTTTTTCATCCGACCACGCCAATCTTCAGCATATCTGTGGATGGGAAAACTATGAATATGTATACTAAATTTTAAGTTCATAGGTCAACTTTTGTTGTAGATATACAAATTTTTGTTGTTTGTTGACGTGTCCATTACCTGACAATGTTTTTTTATAAATCGATGGATGGAATTACTTTAAGTATACCAAATTTCAAGTGCATAACACAATTTTTGTGGCATATAAATAAGTTTTTTTTTATTGTGGGCGTGACTATTGACCAATTTTGCCCAACGTATATAGCGATTTATGTACAAAAACTAAAAGTGCCTGTACAAAATTTCAGCTCAATATCTCAAATTTACGCCCGAGAGAATGCTAACAACAGATGGACACACGACATATATATTTGTGTTCACTCATTTTTTGATGCTGATTAAGGATATATGTACTTTGTAGGATCTCTGAATCTACTTCTGGGTATTGAAAACGCATGTGGTCGGTTTCTGAATTCCCCTCTCCAACACTTGAGCATGTGCCCGAAAGGGAGAAATCGGAAACCCCCACGGAAACTTTTATTAAAATATATATAGAATATCAATTTTATGTTTTTTAAAAACTTCTTTATAAAAAAACGTTATATTGGGAGCAGTTCTAAAAATGGTCCAGTCTAATCCAAAATTATAACATTTAAGTTTCGTCTAATGAAATACTATTGACCATAACTTTTTAGGAATTTTAAAAAATACCTTTTTACATTTTCGCAAAAAGCTTGATATGGAAAGGGATTCCAAAAATAGTACGATCGGGTTCAAATTTAGCGAAGTCAGTTATTGACTATTTAATTATTCTTAACTATTTTATGTAAAAAATATTAGGTATTCCGATTTTTGTCACATAAAAATATTGTATAAATATTTGTGGGAAAAGATATATTAAGTTTGTGCGTATATTTGTAACTCCTAAACAGCAAATGCTACACCCATCTTGAGAATTAAAATCTTTATCGATGTAACTATGTCCGTCTCTCCGTCCGTGTGTCTATGCTAATTTCTGCGCAAGCTACAAGTCGCATTTTTTAAGACATTTCGATGAAATTTGGTTCACGGACATGTATTGGTCCAAAGGGAAACCCTATTAAAAATGATCGAATCGGAGCATTTTTAGAATTCTCCTCATAAAAAGTCCCATTGTAATAGAAGTTTTTATATAATAAAAAATTGCAATTTTTAATATTTGTTGACAAAAATGAATGAAGAGATCTCTAACGTCTCCTTATGGTTATTGTAAAGGGAGCAATTAACTTATGTGGAGAATGCAGAAGGTGTATTTCTTAATTTTTTTTTTGATAGAAATTAGGAAGTAATACTTATTAGTCTAAAAAATAATAATGGGATTATCAATTATATTTTGATCCTGTGAATAGTTTATTGTATATGTTATATATTCAGCTATAAAGCTGAAATATATAACATAATGCTTTATAGATGAAATATATAACATAATATTGTTATTATTTTGGACCCAATTGGAGAGTTTTTAGATTCTCCATACCTATAAAAAAATTTCACGAGGCGACTTATACGACTCGTTATTACTGATTCAACTGTATAAATTAAAGTACAATATAAATTTTGGAAGTAAGCGGTGTAGGGTATTTAATAGTTGGGCTTGATTAACTGTAACATTTTCGCTTGTTTTATTAATTTTTATTATACGTATGAAATAAAATATGCTATACCTTTAAGTGTAGTAATGTAGAGTGTGATGCAGTTTGTGTTTGAGATATCACTCCCATAAGTTGATTATAAGACTCCATGTTTTTGATAATATTTTTAACATCTATGTCATTAAAATCAATCAATTGGAAAGACGTAATATTTATATAATTATAATTTAAGTCTTCTAAATCAAAAGTATCAATATCGAAACTAGTAATTATGTAATGATACTTGTATTCATTCATTTGTAGACGTAATATCTGAAATTAGAACCGAATATATGATGTAAATATATATACTCGTATATGTATAATTTATAAATTAGGATCAGCGGAAAACTATTTTTTCGCTTCTTGAATTTTAATAGTAAGGAAAAGATGTAAATTAATATGATTAAAGAGAAATAAACTTGCTTCATATCTTCCGACAGCGCAAGAGCTCCTAATTTGAAAAAAATATTGAAATGCACAGTCTGTCCTAGATCCATTAAGACTGGTCTATTAACCATTGAATAAACATAGCGTTCCGCACTGTCTTGCGTTGTCCATGTCATTACTTCGAAGTACTTACATATGTGTACAACTGTTTTCGAGAATGAAACATACCAAATGCAAAAGAGAAATAAAATGAAATTTGATAACTTTGAGGAATATCTAAGACTGCAACTCTCTCGAACTTCAGTTGAACCTCATATGGACAAAGTTTTGTAACAAAAATGCCACTAATCGTATTAGTTTTATGGTTTGAACTTAGGTATATTTTTTGGAATAAAAAAGTTCGAATAAATATTAAAATAATACATATGTAATAAATGAATTTTCTATTTCTTTTGCCTTTAATCTATGGTCAAACCCCTTCGACCCAAAACTTTTCCATAACCTAAGCTAGAGAACTAAAAAAGTTGGACATCCATGTTTTCAAAAATTAAAAATTTTTTTTTAAGAAACATTATTGGTTCCAGATATATTACATTGAAACATGATAAGTTAAATATAATAATAATATAATAATAAAGTAGGTATTAAACTAAAATTTAGGACGAAAATTTACATTACACTTTACATTATTCACATTTTTGGCATAACAATGGACAGAGTAAACATAAATAAAAACTAAATTATAATTTTGTACTTTTATTTTTATAGACGTGAGAGAGTTTTGTTAATTTTCTCATCAATTCGCGACTTTTTCGCACTATTATAACTCGGCAGAACGAAGAAGTTCTTTTTGGGCGCATTCTAATATGCATACTTTGTACATTGTATGTACAAACATATTGTGTATACATACTTACAGATTTTAATATCTTGTTTATATATTTATCATCGGTATCAATTATTATATTGTAAATTTCCTTCATCTTCATTTCGTTTAAAACTTTGTCATAAGTTAAGACATTTACATAACGAACATAAACCTCCATCGTCATAGTTGTTAAACGGTGCAATTGAATTAAACCTGTGTAGTAAAAGTAAAACTGTGTAGTAGTAAGTAAAACAAAAAGCTCAAAATGTACAAAATTACTTATTGAAAGAAATTAGGTATTATTATGATATGCGTATAATTTTGAATTCATCATTAAAAATTTTCGGATAAGTAGCGGTATATATTTAAAGTACAACCATACATATATATATTTTTTTGCCGCAAAAACAAAATTAACCTCTAAAGTTGAATAGAACCGATTTTAAAATTTTTAACATCTTTAAAAACGTCATTAAATTTTCTTTTTATTGAAAAAACTTTGTAGCGAAGAAAGTCGCGCATTGTTTTCCCCGTCAACTATTCATAGTTTCTTAGTATAAGTTATATTATATAAAGAAGTATAAATCTAGTTAATTTGTTACAAGTATGATTAAGAGTTCTGGCTACCGTTCGCCGTCATGTCATCATGTTCATTCTAAAGTATAGTGGAATACGATTCCAATACTTCCAGGGGAAAAATAGCTTGTTAAGTGATCATCATAGATTTCTTGACCTCTTTAGTGGCTAACCGTCGAACTGTGCAGACCAGCAGACCAATTGCCTAATTTTCACACTATATCATTTTTAACGTTTAAGATTCAACGATATCGTCCCCAAAACCAATTGCGTAAATGTATCCTAATCATATCTGTTATATATTTGTAATAATCATTTTACAACACTGTTATCAAAATGATTATCTATTTGTATTAAGCATTTGACAAATGTTATATTTTTTGAAGATACTTACTTTTTTAACGCGTGCATTATGAAATAAATTGAATTAAATGAATTAATTAAAAACACAACAATATCGTTGTTATCGGTTTAAGGTGAATAGAAAATAACGTTAAAATAAAAACAAAAAAAATTAAACTATTGAAATTATTAAAAAAAAAATTGAATAAAATGTAAAAATCTTTTGTTACAGGTCAGTAACAGTAACAAGAACAGTTATACATAATTATAATTTTTATGGAAGACCACAGCGACATGACGCGAAATCACAGTAACTCTTCCCTAGGACGACAAAAATGAAATGAGTTATGGGAAGAGTTGAAGAATAAGCTAAACGCTATTGGTCTTCCAAATAAAAGTGTAAACGGATGGGGAAAGGTAAATTAAGATTTAAAGCATTTTATAAATTATATAATTAAGAAAAAAAAAAATTTTAAGGTGTGGATGGACTGCAAATATAGAACAAAAAAAAATTAAGTACCAATTCGATGTCAAGGAATAAAACATGAGGTGGCTACGTATAATGCAGGAAAGAAATGACATTATAAATACAAAAAAGGAAGAATGTAACGTAATGTAATTCATATTAATATAAATTATTATCTTATTTACTTATAAATAAATAATTAAATAAATAAAAGAAAAAAAATTATTGTGCTAATTCTTCAGCTATTTTATTTCTTACATTTGTCGTACAAAAAATGGAAATGTCTCCTCTTCATTTATATTCACTAATTCACCCCTAAGTTCCCCATTAACCTCTTCGTTAAAGCTTTCATCGTTATCAAAGTGTATTATATATATTATGTAATGCAGCGCACACATTGGAAAACTTTGCTATTTTCTGAGTTTGAATGAAAAAGTTAAAAAATAATTATGCTTGTTATGGTCTTTGAATAATTTTACCTTTAAAAACTCCAATACACCCTTCTACTATGCACCTAGCTTTCGAATAAGGTTCTTAAGGAGCACTTTCAATTAAAAAACACATGATGAAATATTTCTGCACATCCTTTAACAAATTAATTAATAAGTAATAATTTAATAATGCATTATTATTTTAATAGTATTAATTACACTTACAGTTTTAAAACTTTTTTTCAATATTTTTGTTAATTTTAAAATCAATTTACACTTAAACGATACCAAATATTCAATCGTTTCATTTTACTCACTTTTACGATAGAATATCAATCGTCAAATTCAATAAGTGCTTACACAAATAGAAAGAATAATCGTCAAAACGAGACTATAGAAAATATTATGTTACGCAATTCGTTTTTGTCATAAAAACGATATCGTTGATAAACTTTAAAATTACGCAATTGGTCTACAGATCACTAACAGCAGAGACTTCTAAACAGAGACATCTAAATATAGAGACGGAGTGTCACTCTCTTAAATTTTGCCGGCAGAATCTCAAGATTTATTTCGAGGCCCATTATATTTTACGTATACATTGTATACAATGAATACAAGCAAATGTATACACAAATATCAAATGAATGTATACAGAAATATGTTACTTATTACGCTGACTTCTGTTATCAAATTTAGTTTGTGCTTACTTGTTTTATATATTTTTTAAAGGATTGTTGAATACTTTTCTGCCCAATAATACAAAAAAAAAAAAAAAGTTGAAAAAAAACTTTACAAAACATGAAGAAAAATATGTAAATGGTCGAAAAGTTCTGTTCTTATTTACACAGAATACAAAATTCGAATGAAGCTACAAACAGCTGTTAAATATGTTTCATAAAAAAATGTACATATGTTATGTTCTATAAATAAACAAAAACATTTCATAAAATAACGCTTACCATTATTCTTATCGTGTAGAATAGCAGCTTTCGACCAATTAAAGTAACGTATAACATCCAGGAAAGCATTATTGATATAATCATGATAAGGATATAAATTTATAGAAAATTTTTTCGTTGTAGTCCTATCAACGTCAATTATAGCCTCAATGTGTGGAATATCTAAGGCATCACATATCGAATTTATATGATAACTGATAGGGTTTTTAGAAGGTCCAAATATTGCTTGAATACCGAAATGAAGTTGACTGCAAACTGTAAATATGATATATTTCTGATAAAACATATTGTCATTGATTTTTTTAACCGTGTAGCACATGTGGGAAAGGGTATAGTAATAGTATATAATAGTTTGTTATAGAGTAATTCTAATTTAACAGATGTTGTTTTAGAGAAAGAAAGTGGAGAGACAAAACTATATTTTTATTGTTGGATATTTTCTGTGTTATTGTAAAAAAGTCATAGTCGGTTAAACCCGACTACTTAGCTTCTTAAATTATGCTACAAGTTTAGTTGGATATGTATAGAAGTAACTTCTGTATATAAGTTATTTCGTAAAATATAATTATATGGAAAGCTCTTCTAAAAATGCTCTGATCGATTACAAATTTGGCCATTTAACCATTCAGGACATGGTTAAATCTATTCAAATTTTATTTCTGAATCGATAATTAATTGAGTATCGCATTTGCCATTTAGGATTTAAAACATCCGCACACACTTAATATACCCCTTGCCACAAGTGGTGAAGGGTATATATATTCCGGCGTACATATTAAAATGCTCTCTAATTTACTTATTACCATTTGTAAAGGATGTTAAAACTGAGTTAATGTAGAAATTCTAAGATGTTGAAATTATATATGAATACTTTATGCATACATATATACTTTTTTGATGTTTTTATTAATACTTTTACTTGTGAATTTAAAGAAAGTTATCGCGATTGGCAAAATAGTCGGACGTTGAAGGGGTTTTAGTGGGTGAGAGTGCCACACTGATTGGGCTTTCAACGCTTTCCCCTTCTTAAAAAAAAAAACTACAATAGGTTATAGACTTGCACTTCATGTAAATTTTTGGAAATATAAAAAGAAATAATTGAATAAAATCGGAATTAAAGCAAAAATTAGAATTTTTCAGGAATTAGAATTGATCCGTTAAATAAAGATAACTTCAACACATGAAAAATTCAAATAGAGGCGCTTTTGGTTAAAAGTGATACCTGGAAAACAGCTCTTGTCAAAAACCTAACGAATCAGCGAAAGAAATTGCAAAATAAGAATTGGTAGCCGCAAAAGCGAAAGCGGATTTAATCCTCTCCATGTCACCAGCAGAGTTAAAAAAATCAAACCTTGTAATACATTAAACGATATTGAGTAAGTTTCATGAAATTTACTATTATGGAAGAGCAGGAGAAGCTTCTTAAATCGTTAATCTTACTCAAAATCAAATCAGGAGATGATATTAGAGAGCGCATCAAATAATTTTTTGATATCGTGGATAAAGTAAATGAAATGCAAATGGAAATAATAGATCAATTATTAACAATCATCCGCCTTTTCAAAATTTCATTAGTAGTGTTAGTGGTCCGATGTTATAAAATTCCTCAGGAGGTACAAAATATTTCATGACATTTATAGACGACTTTAGCAGATGGTGCGAAGTATATTTAATTAAAAACGAGTAAGAAAACTAAATTTGGCTTAGGCCCAATCTTAAATACCCTCCACCTCTACAAGAATGGGCGCGGTAAATATATATATATATTGCGCCTTCTAATAGTGTACATATTACGTATCAGCATACAAGTGTACTTTTACGTTAAATATGGTTTTTTTAAAATTGTGGGCGTCTCTGTTATCCGACCGCGCCTATTTTTGGCACATCAGTTAATGGGATAACTATGTATACGCGTACCAAATTTCAAGTTCCTAGGTCTACTTTTGTGACAGATATATAAATTTATTTTGATTGTGGGCGTATATGAAATTTGACCACCCCCATTTGTGGCCCATCAATAGATGGAATAACTATGTATACGCGTACTATAAAGATTTTTATTAATTTTGGGCGTGTCTGTTATGCGAATATGCCCATTTTTGAAACACCGATAAAGCTAATATTCATAGATATACATACCAAATTTCAAATTTGTAGCTCATATTTTGTGGTAGATAAATAGATTTTTGTCTATTGTGGGCGTGGCGCTTGACCGATTTTGCCCATTTTTAATAGCGATCTGCGTACAAAGCTACGTGAAATTGGAGAAGAAACCTTGTCGGACAAATGGAGCGCTGTTATGCTGTTAAGCAGTTTACCTCAGAGTTACGACACGTTGGTTATTAGTTTAGAGTCCAGAAGGGAAGAAGATATAACTTTTGCATTGGTTCAACAAAAAGTAATTGCCGCATATGAAAGAAAGAGTCTCCAATGGTAATGTAAAAAGCCTGGACATCAAAAGAAGTCTTGCATAAAATACAAACATGTCCGGTCGCATTTTTTGAGATATTTTGATGAAATTTGGTAAAAGAAAATGTATTGATGCAAAGAGGAACCGCATTAAAAATGGACCGGAATGGACCATTTTTAGAACCCCTTCTTATATGAGGTCCTATTTTTTTTGGAGATACTTTGATCAAATTTGGTACAAGGAAGTGTATTGGCACAAAAATAAAGCCTTTTGAACATGGATAGGATCAGACCATTTTTAGAACCCCTCCCCATATAATTTTTTTTTATTATAAATTTCTGATATGTATCATTTTGAAATTTTCGAAAATACAAGTAGGTATAGAAAAATAAAATTCTTCATTTTTCAAAGAAAAAAATTAAATTGAATAATTAATCAAATGGTGTAGGGTATTTGATGGTCGGGCTTGACCGGCTATAATATTTTCACTTGTTTTTATATACTTTTCAGTACTGTCTAATACACAAACCTACAATACATCACATAAAATTGAAAAAGATTGGAACAAAAAGCAATATTATATTTACACATAAAATAAGTTTTGTGAATGTATAATTAAATTTGTACCTTTATTGTAAGCGTTAAAAGAATCAAGCTCATCTACATATTGAATGTCATAGATCAACGTGCTATGTGGTAAGTAACTCTTATCTTGATTAATGTTGTGCACAGCAAACATAAAGGCTAATTCATTTGTTGTATTCACTTCATTTTTTGGAAAAAAGGCCCCTAAAAAAACACTTAAGGTCAAGCATATTTCAGTGGAGTTTTGATTTTATACAAATACCAATCTTAATAATGGGTGGTAGGCAGTTAACATATAGTATCAGTATGATCAAAAAGAAGTATTCTTTCTGCATTTCAATACACTATTTCAACAAAAAAATATATTTATATGTTAATCACTATCGTGGCACTGGTACCCACAACGTATCACAAAATTTAAAAAATGCGAAGGCTAATTTGCACAGACCTAACTGCTCTAAATTAAACAAAATGAAATAGACGAAAACAACTATTAAAACTGCAAAAAACAAATGTATCAAAAATTATGCACGGTATGACGGTATTCGGGATGGTTTATTCTCAAAATCACGAATATCATTAAAAAAAAATAATATCTGACATGTCCTCAGCTTTATCAAAAGAGTATTTATTAATGGTGTTTTATTGGTACACACAAGTTAATATTAAATAACATTGTACTATAGACACAAGAATAAAGAGTTGATCAATAAATATTGATCAATTAAGTTGTAAATTCAAAATAGCCGAAAATATATACAAATATATTATATAGTTATACACGGGAGGTTGGATGCTAGCATTTCTATGGGAGCCATTCCATCATATTCAGCAACCATACTCAAATATTTGATTTTCAAATGAAATTGATGTCTTCTCAATACAAACTAGATGAAAACTATATGATTTGTAAAATAACTGTAGCAGTAATATATTAATATTTAAACCAATGGAGGGAATCTGTAGATCCATATTAGCACTTTATTATCAAGATGTAACTTAATGTTCGTATTTAGCAATCGCAATTCTAACATGCACGTAGATTTGAAAATATTTGACAAGTGTTTATTTCCATGTATGGTTACTAGTACACACGTTTCCCTTTTAAGGAAGTTGAAGTAATGCACTCACATTTGGATGGGTTCACGCTTTTTTTCCCTTTTTGTAGTCTAAGATTGAATTTTCCCTGACACTATATTACAGTTTGCATAGGTGTTTATAGTTGTTGTGTCATCAGGAAACGTGAACGTATTCAAAAGTATGTGAGATAGAGAGTAGGTCTCTGAATACTATCTTGAGAAGCAGCAGCTAAAATTTTCCTGGTGGTAGACGTGCAAACATTATTACGTACTTCAATGACGGTGATTCTCTAGTAAGCACATACGCCAGAGTAGGTGATTTATATTGAATTTTATGAAAGAATCATTCTTGGCTTACTTTGTCAAATACTCGAAATACAAATGTCAATAAAAAGTTCTGATGTTCAATGGTGCTTTATATTGTTTGAATCCAAATTGGAACTTCAGGAGTTATTACAGGGGCATTTGCTATAATATGCTTATACCATTTATTGAAGTAGGTTATCAAAAAATTTTATGAACAGGTGTTCAAAAATGGTCTGATCGGATCTATTTTCAACACAGTTAATTATTTAAAAAAAATAATAATAATCAGCAATTTTTGCCATGTATTGCTTCCTATGTAATAAAATATGTAATGGCGAGGGTTTCAAATAATGGTCTGACGTACTCCTTCTTAAGATCAGATAATTATTATATAAAACATCAGTCTTTTATCTATTTTATTAAAAACAGACACTGAATAGCAATAACCATTAAAAGTAAAAATCATGGATAACGAAATTTAATAATTTACTCTCCACATAAGATGAGGGTACAGTAAGTTTGTCATTTCATTCTCATCAGTGATGAGGGTATATTAAGTTTGTTCTTCCGTTTGCAACACCCAGAAGGAGGCGTCAGAGACCCTACAAAGTATATATATTCAGCGTCAAAAACTGAGTCGATTTAGACAGGTATGTCCGTGTGTCCGTCTGTTGTTGGCACTCTCACGGGCGTAAATCTTGAGATATTGAGCTGAAATTTTGAATAGGCACTTTTAGTTTTTGCACGCAGATCGCCATTTAAAAGGCGCAAAATCGGTCAAGAGCCATGCCTACAATTAACATAAATTTATTTATCTGCCACAAAAATTGAGCTATAAACTTGAAATTTAGAAAGTACATCTATGAATATTAGATTCATCGGTACGCCAAAAATAGGCGTATTCAAATTACAGTTGTGGAGATGGAGGATATTTAAGATTTGGCCTAAGCCAAATTTAGTTTTCTTTCTTGTTTATTTTTATACCGTGTTGGTAGATCTAGATATTTGTTTTACAATACATTTTTTTATAATGTGTATTTACTCTGTATATAGTGTAAATTATTATTAATCGAATTAACAATAATATATATATATATAATGACATCCTCTTTAACCTGCACCAAAGTGTTATTTGTATATATATATACGGGCAAGACTTACCAATGAATAGAGTTCAACTTTAGCAATAATAGGAATAAGACTAATAATTTAATAATTATATTATTAAAATTAAATCCTGTCTTATTATCCTTATTGTTGTTCACTCTTCATTGGTAAGTCTTGCCCGTACATAGCAGTTCACTGCTAATGGTTTTTGCTTTCAGAAGTAAATGCAAGGCGTACCTCTACATAAAAGGACTGTTACAACACAAGCCGATCCTCTAAAATTACATGGCGATCCTGAAACTTTATGTGGGGATCCTGAAACATTACAAACCGATCCTAAAACATTACATACAGATCCTCAAACATTATTCTAGTATCATTATGTTGGTATCTATATCTGTTTGATTTATTTATTCTTGGGATTTCTTTTGGAAGCTATGGTCTTCCTCTAATTCTAGAGCTAAGTTGACTGCTTGGGTCAACGATTGGGGTTGCGCAGCGAATAGAGTCTGCTTATATCTTTTGTCAATTCCCTTTTTAAATACCGTGAGAGCATAATTATAATTCATCTTGGTGATAACCTTCCGTTCAGCTGTAGATCCTGTACTACCTAATTCTTGAATCTTCAGGTCATGTAGTTGGATAATCAGACTAACTATTTTATCCCTAAAATTATCAACGCTACCTCGTTGTTATAAATTGTTTAAGGTGTTGTGTAGTATAGGTATTGTCTGTGGATTTTTAAAATTATTTTTGATTGAACTATAGAGTTCTTCTAATGTGCTAGGTATTTGAATTGAGCCTATTGCCGTCTTCACCTTTTGGGTGAGTTTAATGTGGTAAATAAATTCTAATAGATCTGTTTTACCAGCTTCGGATAAATTTTTTGCTAGTATTTCGAAAAATTTGGAAAAGTTTTCGACCTCTTCAAATTTGCCAGAGAAACTGGGCAATATCTTCATTGCGAGTTCCCTATTAAAAGCCATCTTAAAACTTTCTAATAGTTCTTCAAAAGTTACTTTCAAGTTAATATATATGTTTTTATATGTTTACGGACGACTGGGCGTCTTCTTCAAGTTTGTTTCAATTTTTATAAGGGTTTGTAAAAGTTGTGAAATTATGTAATGTAAATTATGTGTATTTATTTTAATTTTAAAATTGTATAATAATTGTGTATGTCCAGACATTAGAGAGCGTGATAGGAGTATCAAAGTTTTATTATTATATTGTTTAACCTATACAAACCATATCCTAGTACTATTACTATTACTAATATACTACTAATGTTTCTGTAGTTATTTTTATTGTGGTTAAATGACCACTATTGTTGCCACCGTTGTTGTTGTATGAAATGATTTTGAATGAATTGTGGTGGGTTACCCCAATTATTGTACGTTTACGCGGCACTTACGGATTGGATTATTTGGAAAATTGCTGAACCACAAATATGACAAATATGAAGATAGCTAGTAACCATGGGCCGACAGGATACTGATTTTCCTTAGATTTCGATGATTTTGGTACATTGCCACGCATTGTTACATATTTGCTAGCTTTTTCATTGGCTATACGCATTCTCTGTGGGGGGGCCATTTTTTCAATATTGTTTTTTTTTCAGGATCGTGGTTGGCAGGATCGCCATGTAATGAAAGTGTGACTAACAATGTAGTGGACTATGTGTATAGGTGTAACAGTGTCTGGTCTGTAACATTATATGTTACAGGCGCAACGCTTGAATTCAGCAGTGATGCTTGTTATTTTAATATTTACAGTGAAAAAGACTAACGAAGTACGTTTTTAGTCTGATTTATTTAATAAAATTCAGCTTTTTATATACTAAAATTATTACAATAGATTTACAACAAATATAACAATAATTATAAATATTTCAATAGTAAGCATAAACTTAAACTAGGTTATTTTAATTGCTAACTTAACATAAATTCTATTTTTGCATGTACAAGCAAAAATCTAAAATAACTTAAAATAAAAATACAAATATTGTATATATATAATACCTATATTTACATTTTGTTATAGTAAGCAAAAGTTATTTTGCTTGATATATTGAATGAATGTGGTCACTTAATTGCGAACACACTACACTATCAATTCTCTAAGCAATGCGACTGCGAACACATAGTGTGTCACCATACAACGCCTAGATATCTTACAAGTCTCGTATTGAATGGTCTAGGTTGCGCATCGTCGCTGTCTCCATACCATGCCTAAATGTCCTGCTATACCCGTGTTCCGTCGCACCATGCCCAGATATCCTACAATATTCTTATTGTATGGCTTAGATTGCGCACTGTCGTTGTCTCTGTACCGCACGTAGATATCCTGCCGTATTGCAAGGCTTAGGTTGCGCGGCGCTCTTATAACGCTTGCCGCTCTGTATCGCTCGCCGCTCTTGTAACACTTGCCGCTCTGTATCGCTCACCGCCCTGCACAGCTTTCTTGCACCGTACTGCACGCCGCTCTCGTACATCTCACCGTAGCCGTAACACTCATCATTCCGCCGTAACGCTACCAGACTTTTTTGCAATTATTTTGTTTATTTATTTTAAATAAGAAAATATTTTGATTTTGATTTTTTATAAGTTTGAAAATTCTCTCTTTATCTTTGTATCCTAAGTTTGTTATATCCTGCACCACCATGTGGAAAAGGGTATATTAAGTTTGTGCGGATGTTTGTAATTCCTAAACGGTAAATGCCACACCCATCTTAAATTATACCGATCGATTCAGAATCAAAATCTGAATCGATTTAACCATGTCCGTCTGTCCTCGTGTCTGTCCATCTAAATTTGTGCGCAAGCTACAGGTCGCATTTTTTTAAATATTTTGATGAAATTTGGTACAAGCACATGTATTGGCTCAAATGGACCGGATTGGACCATTTTTAGAACCCCTCACTATATAACTTTTTTTTAAATCATAAACAAACAAAAAATAAAAAAAATTTCTGACTTATGTATCATTTTGAAATTTTTGAAAATACAAGTAGGTACAGAAAAATGAAATTTTTCATTTATCAAAGGAAAAAATTAAATTGAATAATATAATATATCAAGTGATGTAGGGTATTTGATGGTCGTGCTTGACCGCTTCGCTTCATTTAGAGCAATTTGGAAATAACCTTTCACCAAATCTATTTTAGAAAAATTTTTCTTGCCAAATAAGTAACTGAGAAATCCTGCAAATGTGGGAGTGGGTATCTATCAGAAATTGTTACCTTATTGAGAGCCCTATAATCAGTGCATGGGCGTCATTCCATATTAGGTTTTGGCACAAGGTGAAGAGGACTTGCCCAGCTACTTTTTGATAGACGACAAATGCCTAACTGCAGATGGCACCCCATTTTCAAAAATGCTATTAAGTGTTACAATATTGCGTAGTGGGTGGATATTTTACTACTGGTTCTTCTTGGGCTTCGTAGTGCAATTAATGCTGATGTTGGGTACACTCCTACAGAATTAGTATATGGAACAATTCTTCTATTGTAGCGGAAAAACCACATCATACTAAAATTGATTGGGTGTTCAATTTTTGGATATATTCAGTCTAATGAAATAATACGCCATGGTAAAGCTGCTGTTTATATTCCACAGGATCTTCAAACGTGCTCCCATGTGATTTTACGAAATGATGCAGTTTTAAAGTCCCTTCAACAACCTTACACTTATCCTTACCGTGTTATTAAGGGCATAAACAAAACTTTTACAATTAGACGTCGAAAAAGTAATCTCACTTGATCGGCTAAAATCACCAAGAATGCTTAATTTAAATACTAATGAGGGTCAGATATGTACCAAACCGCAAGGAAAAAATTTTACGTTTCAAACTAAATTGTAACTGAAAGTACCCCCCATACTTTATACTTTAGTAAATTTTAATTTGATAATTTTTTCATATAGTAACATAGTTTTTCTTTGTTATTATTATATATGTAAAAATTTACTTGTACATCAATTATTCATTGAGTCTGAATAAAATTTTTTTATAATTTAATAAAAAACAAGTAAGAAAACTAAATTTGGCTTAGACCAAATCTTAAATACCCTCCACCTCTACAAGAAAGGGTGTGGCAAATACATATATATATATATTGCGCCTTCTAATAGTGTACATATAACGTATCAACATGTAAGTCTACTTTTACGTTAAGTATGGTTTTTTAAAAATTGTGGGCGTGTCTGTTATCTGACCGCGCCCGTTTTTGGCATATCGGTAGATAGAATAACTATGTATACGCGTACAAAATTTCAAGTTCTTAGGTCAACTTTTGTGCCAGATATAAAGATTTTTATCGATTGTGGGCGTGTCTATAATCCGAATACGCCCATTTTTGACATATCGATGAAGCTAATATTTATAGATGTAAATACCAAATTCCAAATTTTTAACTCAATTTTTGTGGCAGATAAATAGATTTTTGTTGATTGTGGGCGTGGCTTTTAACCGATTTTGCCCATTTTAAATGGCGATCTGCGTGCAAAAACTAAAAGTGCCTGTACAAAATTTCAGCTCAATATCTCAAGATTTACGCCCGTGAGAGTGCCAACAACAGACGGACACACGGACACACGGACATGCATGTCTAAATCGACTCAGTTTTTGACGCTGATCAAGAATATATATACTTTGTAGGGTCTCTGACGCCTCCTTCTGGGTGTTGCAAACGGAAGAACAAACTTTGTATACCCTCATCACTGAGGTGGAGGGTATAATGACAAAGAATATAAAAATAAAAGCAAATTAAAACATCAATTCCAAAAGTCCATAAGAAGGACACAAAAGTATCAGCAAAATCTTATTAAAACTGAAACTACGATATGTATGAAGAAATATGATAAAATATACAAAATTTTTGTCAATAACTGCACAGAAAGCAAAGTAAACAAATATGTACGTCCACAAAAGAACCGGGAATTGGAACCAATACGTTAAGCAGCAGCTTCGAAATAATTGAAATTGGTTCAATAGGATCCTTAAAAATAACAAACGGATACAAAACGCACACCCAATACCTAGTAAAAATGCTAAAATTGTAACTCAAACAATAGTCGAAGGATACTGATACTGAATATAAGGACAATTTACAATTCTACAAGCACCAACCCTTTTAAGTTATACTAATGAAAAACTAGAACAGAAATAAGAAGTAAGAAAACTAAATTTGGCTTAAGCCAAATCTTAAATACCCTTCACCTCCACAACGGTGGGCGTGGCAAATATATATATATATATTGCGCCTTCTAATGGTGTACATATTACGTATCAGCATGCAAGTTTACTTTTACGTTGAATATGGTTTTTTGTAAATTGTGAGCGTGTCTATTATCCGACCGCACCCATTTTAGATACATCAGTAGATGAGATAACTATGTATACGCGTACCAAATTTCAAGTTCATAGGTCAACTTTTATGGCAGATATAAAGATTTTTATTAATTGTGGGCGTGTCTGTAATCCGAATACGTCCATTTTAAATAGCGATCTGCGTGAAAAACAAAAAAAAGTGTCTGTACAAAATTTCAGCTCAATATCTCAAAATTTACGTCCGTGTACTTTATATAATATACTTTGAATATATATATTTTGTATATATGTATATTCTTGATCTCTGACGCCTCCTTCTGGGTGTTGCAATTGGTAGAACAAACTTAGTATACCCTTATCACTGAGGTGGAGGGTATAAAAATAAAAAAACCATACATAGAACCTTACGAAATAATATCTAGAGAAAAAGTCTAAACTTACTATTAACAATAATAATACCATTAAAGAAAGACACAATAATCAATTAACACCGTACAAAAATAATAAATAACATTTTACACATAATTAAGTAACAGAAGGATATATATATATATATTGTATATATATATTATTTTAGAATAAATATTATTATTTATAAATATATTATCAAAATATATTAACATAACATTTGCAAATGACAAAAATAGTGGGTGTAGATTTGGCGTTCGCCCTTTTTTACTGGCTTCTATTGGAATACTTGTATTGAGAAATCCACTTTAACAATATTCAACAAATTTTTGAGTGGCATGTGGTGAAAGTTTTAAAGCTTTTCAACATTTTGGCTTCCGAGTTTACTCACCATTTAATGCAAATTTAATAACTTCATGTAAGTACATGCGTACATCTATCATGGTAGTATATCAAGACACTTCTAAGAATATTTATAATTTTTCTTTTTTATTGTATACCTTAATTTGTATATAATATAAGCACTTATGTTTTGTTTTATTTATATGAATATTTATATGAAGGCAGTTGGTGAAATTATCTAAAAGAAACAAAACAAATAAAAAATTTAAAAAATTGTATTCTGAAAAAAGAGAATGTAAGAACTTTGTGTTAAAAGTGTATATATAAAATAATAACACGGCGATAATTAATAATCCATAAAAATATGCATGTACATATGGTATGTAACTATATAAAATATTTGTAAAGTGGTAATAAATGAATAATAAGATGCATGTGAAATATATGTACATTTAAAGATATATTAAAAGTCGCCAGAAATAAGGCCTCGTCATATTCAATTATTACTTTAAATCACAGCTTCAGTCATATGGGCCGACAGAAATTGATAAAAATATAAATCAAATATATGATGAATTAAAATTCTGCAAAAAATCTTATCGCAGTAACATATGGGGTCATTTAGGATTTTTTCTTGCGTTTGTAGCACAATCCAAAATGCATATATATTTGCTCGTCGATTTTCTATGTAATTGTTTGTTATTTGTATTCTCAAGATCCCACAGATTGTGTTGTTGAGCTGAAATTTGATATGAAAATTTTTTATACTAGTCTCTATTACAATAAATGTCTGCCTGGTATGGCATTCTCACAGTCGTAAATTTTGAAATATTAAGATGAAATTTTGTACAGACAGTTTTATTTTTACACACAGATTGCTATTTAAAATGGACAAAATTGATCAAGAATCACGCCCAAAATCTACAAAAAGCTATTTATATGCTACAAAAATTGAGCTATTAAGTTGAAATTCTAAATTGAGCTATTAAGTTAAAAGTTTGAATATGAAAAGGACACAAGAATAAATGAAATGGAATATTAAAGTTTATATTTACTATTAAGAATACACCATGACAATCAATTTCAAATGTTATAATATGGAGGAAGAATTAGAGCGTGAATAAAAATCATAAAAAACAATTTACCGTGTTGACCACGGATTGTATGTAAAGATAACCAAAAAGAGCACCAAAATTAGTAATATGTGAAAAATTTACTAAAAAATTCTCTACGCAGTCAATACAGGACAACTTCTATTAAATGACAACTTCTTACAGTTTATTTGATTTAATGGCATAAGGTTGTCATCATTTATTAACAAAAGAAAAAAAAATTCTCTAGAGTACGCACTGCGTACGAAATTTTAAGTGGGACTTGAGCAATTTAACTAATATAAATGAAAATCCCATTAAGTACACGACAAGATAATTTTAATAGATTAGTTATGGTAGACTTTCCACTAAAAAATCCGTGCTGGTATGAGGAAACTATGGAGTTAATTGAGAGAACTAAGTAATATTTTTTTCAAATAGTTTAAGCAACACACTTACACGTTTGAGAATAGCTCTGCAATTCTCAGTAAGATGCCTAAAATCATTTTTATGTAAAGGAATAAAAAAAACACTTTTACAAATATATAGAAATATGCATATAAAAAGGAATAGACTAATTAGATATGAGAATATCAAACACTGAATAGTTTTATAAGTTTGAGAAATAAAATTTCATAGTTTACGGTATCAAAAGCTTTAGTGTGGTTAAGAAGAATGAAAAAGTTAACTTTATCCAACTTTGATCTAATTCGTTCAATTACATCAATAAGTACAGTAGTACACAATCGATTTGGGCGAAAACTAGATAAAAAGTTATTATTTTGTAAAAAAAAATATATTTGTTTGTTATGTTATGTTTTTTTTTAACAAGGGAAAAAGCATTGAAAGCCGCTAGGACTAATTTCTTCACCAGTAAGTTCATCAATCAATTGTCGTTCGGAAATAAATCTAGGGCATTTCACAAGTATATGTTCAGCCGTTTCTTCCATATTGTTGCACGTTGGGCAGCGTTCCGTATCGTGCTTGAAGCGCTACAGATAAACGCGAAAGCATCCGTGTCCATTAAAAATTTGTGTTATATAGTAATCCATGCAACCTTGCCGCCTATTCAGGGCAAAAGCTCTTATGTCCATCGGCCTTGTGGAGAAGCATTCCATTTCATTTGCCACTCGTTAAAACTCATCTGGGCTATGGCGTTTTTCTCGGCGAGCGTGAGCTTTCTGCTTAACTTCTTCTTACTGTCATGCATCCCAGTGAGCTGAGGTGCCATTATGTCTGGCGATGCTACGCCAGCCATTAGAGTAGCGCGTCTAGCGATATGGTACCAAATCCACAGCATACTCTTAGAGCTATAGCACGCCACAGTTTATTAAAGCTTCTCGCGTATCTTGGGTACTTCTGAATTCTGTTGATCCATATCGGCGCGGTGTAGAAAGCTATTGAGAATAGTAATCTTCTTGTTTGGAAAGGGCCGCCAGTGTTTCCCATTGTACGTGCAAGTGCTGCATATATGGCATATATGTCTTAATTTAATATTGTTACCTTTTATAATTGATAAATTAATAAAAGGTATATATTGCGCAGTAAAAGATTACTTTATTAAAGTGCAAGTAATAAGAAGGGAGTAATACGATATGCGTAAGAACAAGAACATAAAGAGTAAATAGAGTTGTATATAATTGTATAAGCTCGAATTAAACAAATATCCTAAACCACTTTGCTACAATTATTTTAGTTGTTTTAGTAGTGATATTTGTATACGTGTATTGTAGTACACACACGGAACTGTTAGTAAAGAAAATTTTATTCAGAGTGAGTTTACAGAGAAAATTTTTTGACAGGAAAAAAATTATTTTACAGACATATATGATTTATTGAATACGTTTATTATAGTGTATATTTTGAACAAATATTAAAAATACACTTTACTTTGTGAAATATCATTTAATAAAAATGGGTTCTAAAAATGGTCCGATGGGGTCCAAATTTGGCATAGCCACAAATATGAATATAATTAACTATTCTTTATCCATCTTTGTCAAAAACGATTGATAATTAAAATTTTTTGCCATATAAGGACATTATATGGGGAGTGGTTCTAAAATGGGAACACTATTGAAAATGGCCATTCGGTCCATTTTCAAAAGAGTTCCCCTATGGGCCAATACATGTCCTTGTACCAAATTTCAACGAAATATTTTAAAAAATTTGATTTAACCATGGACAGACATGTTAAATTCAGAATCAAATCTTAATCGATCGGTTTACTTAAAGGTGGGTGTAGCATTTCTTGTTAAAATTTACAAGCACACATTCAAACTTAATGAATTCTCTTAGGGTATAATTACATGTACTTTTTGGACATGTAATTTTTATGTTCTTCAATCCACTTAAAAAAACTTGTCCTTTTTTATTTTTTTCAGTTTACTAGTCAAAGTAAAAATTATGTTGATGAATTTGTTGCCTTATCCAAACATTGTCGACCAATTAAGAACACTTTTCAATGCAAAGGTAGTTATAAACATTACATCAATGGAGAAACAGAAAATTATCTAGAGATAACGACGGCGTTACCATATGGTTGCGATGGTGCCTATCCTTCTCATAAATATGAAAAAGACAACAAATGTGATCTATCTATTAAAATGAACAATACTTTAATAAACGAAAAAACAACTTTAGTGAATGTTCAATATACAAATACAAAAATGGATAATTTTTTGTATCACCAAGAGGCCTATTTGAAAGAAACAGTCACAGCAGTAGAAAGCGGATTAAAATGTGTTCAATCTAATAACACAAGTGAAGTAGAACGAGGAGGAAATTCTGCTAATATTAAAAACCAAAGTTTGAATAGTCTTTTAGCAAAACCGAGTATATGTAAAACTAAAAATCTGCCACTTCTTTCAACTGAATGTGATAATGTTATTTCCAATAGCGATTCAAGTGCAGTTATGAAGAGTGGATTCATTGATAAGAATGTAGAATGTTACTGTCCATTATCACATAAAAATTCCAATTATTGCTTTGACTCCAGGAACCTTCCATTTCAAGACAATATATCGTTAAAGAGCGAGCTCAGTAGTATATCTAAAACAATAAGCAATCAATGTAATGCAATTCCACAGCAATATAACTCTAATTTAAACGATGATTATAGCAACTTTACAGAGGGCCAATATAAAATCAGCTTAGGTGCAGAAGATCCAGTCATGAATTTTATACACAGGCCACTTAAAAGCGAGAATAATTTTGATTATATATACGTAGATAATAACCAGTCCGATGTGACATTAGTGGCATATAGGCCTCTTTCCAACTGCGCTAGACATTACAAATTGCGTGAATTGAAGCAAAAGCGACATTTTTCTATTATGCAAGCAATGACTACAGCTTCTGTAATAGCCACCGGCGATATACGTATGCCAGTACAGCAACTAACTAAAAAGATAATTACTCTTAAAGCACAACAACTAAGCGGCACAGATCCAAAAAATATTTCTGAATGTTCAAACAAGATCCATGACGCGAGATTCAGTTGTACTTCTAATAGCTCATGGGAAAATAGCGTAGCAATTGGGAAACATAAGTATGCGTATAACAGTATAAGTGCCCAAAAAATAAAGGAAACTCACCTAATATTAACCTCCTCGTCCAAAAAAGATTTACAAAATACCAGCATACCTTTAACAAAAGTTACTTTGGCAACTGGTACATCCATATTGCTATCTTCAGCTTCACCTATAGTGAGTTCAAGAACACCTCTACCTCCTATAACAACCGCAATGGTTTGTACAGATACATATATGGATGCAAGCTATGCCACTTTAAATGCTATGAAACAACCAAAACGTCTACCCGCCACACCTTCCGTTAAGTGGAAAAGTACGGAGTCTACTGGTAATAAAATTAAACATATACGTCCGTTCCAAAAATTAGGCGTACTAACGACGAATAATTCAGATAAGTCCTTAGCAAGTGCAATAACAACTCCATCCTCTACCGTAGACTTATCACTACTTAAAGCTGATTTGCAAAATACATCACAAGGATTGATAAGCTCTTATTACACTGATAATAGTAGTAACAACAGAACCAACGATAATGATAAAATTTATAACTCCATTAAAATAAAACAAGAAAATAATAATTGTGTATTAGGGTTAGAACATATAAAATGTTTGAATAATACAAAGTTCGAAAATAAAGAAGAGAAGCATATAATAAACGAAGTGACGAATTTACAGAACCAAAATATGTGTAGTGTGATTGTGGAAACGTCGTCGGAATCTTATACCGCTAATACTACAGATTCAGATATAAGTATCAGCCTGAATTCTACTAATATGGATTTTTTAAATTTTACAACAGCTCCTATATTAAATAAAAAAGTCGCTTCAGTATCATATGAACCCAATACCTACTTGAATTTTCCTACTACGTCATCACACGTTTTTAAAAATGTTTGTCGAGAGGATGGCCCGTGTATGGACTATTTAAGCAACATATCATTTACCAGTGCTAACATTAGCAACAACGAGTTCAGTTCTTGCACAAGTTTGAATTCCATATATGATAACCATAATAACGCACTTCTGTGTATAGATCATACGAACAATCAATATGGAATAATTACTAATGATAATTTGCAAATAAATTATAACAGTAAAAATTCAGTTAGTCCTGATAGTAATATAAACCTTAATCATAATTGTAAAGAGAGTGAAGAATTTATAAAAAACACTACCATATTAAATATACAAAATTCGTTGCCTTCATCAAACACACTGTTTACAGTATCACCTTCTTCAATAAATTCATCAGAAGAACTAATTTCGATTCCAATTTTTGCACATTCCAATAGTACATTTACAACATCTAAAACAACAAACAAAACCAATATGATGGAAGAACCCAAATCAATATTTAATGAAAATGCACATTCAAATTTCGAAACAATAACTAAAAAACAGTTCAAAACGACTACAGAAACTACAATTACAGCATCTACTTTGTGTTATTTAGACGATTGTAACAAATTTTTAAAGGACGAAAACATTAAGTGTCAACTTAGTGAAATTGAAAGTAACGTAACTCAAAGTAAAGTATTCTCTGAAAGTGAAGCTTTAGGGAATAATAAATTAAATACAATCGATAAACCTCTAAAACATCCATTAGGCTTCAATGATGATTATTTAAAAGACTTCCTTGAGTTTAAGTCCAAAGTTTTCACTACTTTAAGCTCTGAATCTTCCATATTACCTGCTTATATTAGTGATAGTTTGCTAAATGTATCATACACGGAGTACTTAAGCAATTATAAAATAAATGGGGACAGTTCAAAAGACGTAATGTCAGGGATTACCTGCAGCAATACTACCACTACCTTAATAAATTCGAGCATTGAACGCAATCCATCTTTTGAAACATGTTTGCCTATCCGCATAGAGGAAACCAGAAATAATAATTTTAAAGTAATAAGTAAAGCATTGCTTCAAACAATAGAATATCAAAACACAAATCAAACTTTTGAACAATTAACTAGCTGTAACAATAGAACGACTCTAAGCGCAACTACATCTTTCACAGATTCTCTATTCAATGATCAATATAAAATGAAAAAGACTTTTGGACCTCTAATTAATTCCCAGGTTACCACAACAATAACGACGACAACGGCAATATCAGCAACAAATTCCATGGTAGACTTTGATGATAAGTTTTATTACAGTTATGACATCGATTTGAATTCATTGCTCTCTTCTGAAGTTGGCGCTACAGAAAAAAAGAACTCTTTTCAATCCCTCTTGACGGACGGACAACATGAAAGTTGTGAAGACGGAATAACAAAAACAACAACTTCATTCTCTCCCATAAGTGAACTACATAAGTTAGTTATTTCAACAACAATGTCTCCACCATCAACATCAGCAAATAGTAAAAAAAATGTTATTTCTACCTCATTTGTGTTCGATGGTTTATCCAAAGGTTTTAGAGGTAGTCTCGATGGGGTTCTAGGGATTAGGGTCTTGCAGAAAGCTGATTTTTTGAGCACACAGTCCTCGACTGAAGACACAACAACATTAGGCCTTACTTTAGCGAATAAAATGGGAGGCCTTTTCAACAACTCTCTACAATTTCCAATTTTAAATACTTCCATGGATGATGAGCAAGTAAAAATATCGAGAAGAATTGAAAGTGATGGGAAACAAAGAAAGTGTATAGATTTTGTTATAACTACATCAATAACTCCTTTTGAGGATAACAACATATATAAAAATTACAATGAAAATCCTGTAAATAATAACATAAATACATTAACGAACGCAAGCAGTTACTCATTGGATAAAAATAGCTTATGTAAAAAATCTGATTATTCATCATCGTTAACAATAAGTCATTCCAAAAATAATAAAGATTGCAACGAAATAAGAAATATTCATGAGAACTCAAATAAGGATTATAACTCTGACAGCATTAAATATGATTATATAACCACAAATATAAATACTGTAGAGCAACACATAACTTTGATTGATACTCCTATAAAAATAGGCATCACAAGTGATAGTCTGGGCAGCATTCTAGGTAATAATATACGCAACAATGACAAAGGCTGCACCGTATCTCTGTTATCAACTTTAACGAAGGAAGTTCCAGTGAATCAAACCACTGAAAGTGAATTTTCTAATATTAGGAGTTGTACCAAAAAAATTTCTAGCAGCAAAGGTATGTTTGGAGAATTTTTAGATAAAGCGGCTGCAGCTGTTCAATCTGCTACACAAGTCGTAAATCAGGGAGCTTTTACAGTCAACGCAGTAGTTTCCAAAAAAAGTTCTACCAATAATATCAACTGTAATAAAATACAATCTCCTTCACCAATTAATTTAAACTCAGATATCTGCACCAACGATGATATATTGTTATCAACTCAAGAAAACCGTACTACCGTTGACACGTATTATTCAATTATGAATGGCGAAAATAATGCAGTAGTGTTAACAGCCGAAGCAATGCAGCCTAATTACATTAATGAAAATCAAATAAATATAATGACTCAGGATGTGCCTTTATATACGACGACTCACGGGTCTATAGGAAAAAAACTCCCCATAATTAATTCTCTTGAGACAAAATCAGGCGATAATTCTTTGTATCAGTTGGATCAAGAAACGACAGAAATACGTGACGACATATATGTTATTGACGAAACTGATTACGCCATCGAGGGAGGGAACAGAAATTCTGAACAATTACATGTTCAACAACAAATTGAAGGGTGCTTAAATTCAGGCTACCGCTTAGAGGAAACTTACGTCGAATATTCTGTTATTTCGGGTAATTTTTATAGTAAAGACTGTTTATATAAAGAAGAGGATGCATATGAATATTTGGATGTTGATGAAGAAAATTTGACAAAATCCGAAAGAAAGATGAAAGAAAATCGTCCAAAAGAATTATTAAACTACACGAAACAAGGCGTAAAAGATATGGACAATTATTTTGATTTGGAAGATGTTCTTGTTGACGATCAACGAGAAAGCTCAAGTGATAGTGAAAGTTATATTGCTGAGTGTACAAAAAAAAAAAAAAAAATAAGTACGGAAATAACAGCAATTAAGACACACCAGAATATAAAAAAACAAGATAGCGTAATTATGGAAGAGGAAGAATACTTATCAACAAATGAAACACTGTCACCACGTTTGATAGAGTACACACCTCGTGAAAATCTTATAAATCACTTAGTATATGATTCACCATCTAAAGAACTGAATTATAAATCTGACTCTAATGTAAATTCGGGGGAAAAAGATAAAGAGCAAATGCAAAATCTTTCTTCACAATTGGCGCAACGATCTCAAAAAATTAAATTAATACGCGGTGAAACAGAAGAAGTAGTTGGGGGTCATATTTCGTTGATTGTGAAGCGAAAGCCAGAAATTACAGCAAAGCAACGTTGGCACTGGGCATACAATAAAATTATGAATCAATTAAACGTAAGTAAAACTTAAATTAGTTATATACAAATCTTAAAATTTATTTTCATTCAAATCATTAATAGTTTTTATTTAATGATGTAATATTAAATGTATGGTGCTGAAAGGAGTACTTCTATGTGGTAGTATACGATTGTAATATTATGTATCGCAATGAACCTTATTATGGCATTTTACGAGTAATTGATTCAGTGTGATAGCATTGCTTTGCAAATACCTCATATTTTTCAGGGTAGCTTCTAAGGAAAACATTAATTGGTGCGTGAGCACTTACTTATATACTTTATATACCTTACAAAACAAAGTAGTAAAAGAGTATATTGTATTTGCGTTGTCGTTTCTACGCGACCACATAATATTCCACTTAGTTTCCAATTTATGCTATAATTAATTTAATCTTTATTATTTAAAAGTTAATTCGTAAAAAAACTTTATGCGGTTAGGGGTTCTAAGAATAACTCGATCGAGTAAAAAATTGGCACGAACAATTTTTAAGCTCATTTACTATTCATCATATTTTATTATATAATTATATTAAATTGGGAATTTTCGTCATATAAAAACATATAATATATTTGAAATAATTATTCAATATATAGAGGGGTCCTAAAGATGGACTCATAAGGTCCATTTTTATTAGTCATATATTTATACAAGCTACCTAAATACTAAAAGACGTCAGAGATTCTTGATAAAATTAAAAAACTGAGTCGCTTTAGATATACGTGCACACGTGTCCGTGTGTCCATCTGTTTTTGGCATTCTCACGGACGTAAATTTTGAGATATTAAGCTGAAATTTTTTATACGAACTTTTAGTTTGTGCACGTAGATCTCTATTTAAAATAAGCAAAATCGGTCAAGGGCCATGCACACAATCTATATATCTATATATCTGGCACTAAAATTGAGATGTGGAGTTTAAATTTGGTATACATATTAATATTTATGTTATAGTTATAGATAAAAATTGTCGTGGTTGGTTAAAAAAGGCTCCCAGAAACGATAAAAATCTTTATATCTGCCACAAAAGTTGTGCTATGTACTTGAAATTTGCACATATTTATAGTTATCCCATTCACCGATGTGCCAAAAAGGAGCATGTTCGATTAACACACACGCCCATAATTTACACTTGCAAGCTGATATGTAATACACACATTTGGATGTAGAGGGTATTTAAGCCTAAGCCAAATTTAGTTTTCTTACTTATTAATTGTGAAGTTAGATTCTTGAAGGAAAATGGCCCACCTTGAAATTCTTAAAGGCACATCTTTCTTTCTAATTGTCATCGCAAATGCACTACAATCCATAACACTCTTTAATTTAATTCCAATTACATAAACTTTCCATTTCTTTAAAACTTTAATAATCGCAAGAACTTTCAGTTCGTATATTTCTGTTCCTTAAAAATTTGTCTTTCGACTCATATATTTATATATTATTGGATGTCATAGTTGTTCATCTGTGTTTTCTGGCGTAATACAGATCCATAACCATATATACTCGCATCGGTATGTATTTCAGTTAATGCATTAGGGTTTAAAGACAAAACAGAGGTCTTAATTAACCGATGTTTTAACTCTAGGATGCCAGAAACTTATTATCTCTTATATACAATATTAAATGTAGCGTTCTTACGTAGCATATCAGACAGTGGCTTTGCTTCAATTGAATAATTAGGTACAAACGATGCCATAAATATTGCATAGATGTATTTTGAAAAGGTAGCTGGAGAATTAATTTTTTCAAAGGGCACATACAAAAATTCGTATTCGTATTGGGTGTTACGATGAGTATTTGCGGGAATCTTCTTCTACAGGTACGTGAGAAAACCGTTTCTTAAGTCTAATGTTGTATAAGTTAACAAGTTATTGATGATTGTACATGGAGTTTCATTTGATTGTGCACATCACCTCTTTTCAACGATGGAAAATCTTGAATCTAGTTGAAAAAAAAAGCATTTGCATTTGCCAGGTCCGCGCGAATTTATATAGGAAAATTTTAACATCAACATATAGGGTTGACAGTATTCAAACATAAGCTCAGGCTTTAATACAAACTAGAATACTTTAGTAGTTAGATTTGGTACGGTAGTCTATCCTTTAACTACATATAATATAACGAAGCTTAATTTGTAAAATGGTGTAAGGTCGTATGTTGTTGAAATGTGAATTATTGTTATAAACCATTTGCGCACGAAATTGCAAAGGTAAATTTGGCTCAACTGGTAAATACCTGCTGATGAGAACTCGATGAGGGCGAGTTCGAAACCGGTCCAGGTTCAACCCCTCCAGTCGCTAAGTTAGTAATTTTTCACATTTTCAAATATATCATTACAACTTTCAATAGTCTGTATGAAATATTTATTTCGAAACACACTGCTTGTTTTGTTAATTTAACAACCTTGAGCTTATTGAAAACATCGCCACAAATTATCAATGTCACTTCCTGAATCGAAAATTGCCACTACTTCATTTATATTTATATCTTTAAAAGAAGTTTGGCAACTCTTGCTCGGTAAACACGCGCTTTTATTTACTTGTGCTTATTCAATTAAATTTTTTCATTTTTTTAGTAATTATTGAATGCTTCATTGATAATTTTATCATTTTGGTGACTTTTAAGTGAAATAATATTTAGTAATTTTATTACTTTGTAATTAGTAAGGCATTTGGTAGTGAATTGAGTGCATTTTTCAAGCAAATTAATATTTGCTTCGATGAAATTGGTAATGATTTGCATAAAATGTGTAAAAAATTGGATCATTATAAATCACTTATTAATACTTTTAAATATTTAGATGTGTTTACTTTTTCACCTAAACGTAAAAAAGTGTTGCCTGTTCCATCCTTACCTAATTTATCTGATTTGCCTTCGCCGCAAGTAATTGTACCTTATTATTAATGATAAAAAAAGTGTTCCTGATCAACCTATTGTCTCTGTTTATACACCTATTAGGCCTAATCATGGTGTTCTTTGTTCTTCTGTTCCTAACAATTTGCTACCTACTGCTTCTACACGTTCAGGTAAGGATTTACGTCCCAAACCTGGTCTAAAAGTCATTCCTCGCAGAAAATCGATTTTTATTTTTAGACTTTCTGCTGATACTTCAATAGATGAAATCAACCTTATATTTGTGATAATTGCTCTGATATTAGTTTATCTGATTTTACTATTCATAAATTAATTGCTGTTGAAGGTCGAGATATCTGTTCTTCTAAAATTAATACACCTCCGAAATGGTTTGGTACGTTTATAAATAAAAACTTTTGGCCGGATGATCTATTAATTAAAGAATTCGTCCCGCGTAAACGTGTCACTCAGCCTAAGCCCGTTGTATATTCCACTCTTCTGCAAGCTTAAAAAAAATGAATGAATTTTCAGAATCTTTAAATAATTTATCAAAACGTTAGAGATCTTAATACAAAGTTACAGAATTTGTATTTAAGTAGTGTTGATTATGAATACAGTGTTTTTGCCTTGACCTAAACTTGCCTTAAACCGTCTATCTATGGCTCCGAGCTTTTGCTGTTGTAACTATGTTGTTAATAGGTGTGATAGAGTTAATTGCTGTCACTTCGTTAATACCGTCTTAATTTGTAGGTGTTTCTGTCCCTTCAAATATTGAATTTCTTTGGTTATTTAAAAAGTATAAAATAGGTGGCTCTACTATTGATTATGGTAGTTATTCTGTTGCTCGTTGTAATTTTATTCGCTTAAATCGTATTTGCTATGCTAATTATCTTCTGGATATGAAAACAAAAGTTATGTCTAACCTAAAGTATTTTTATGCCTTTCTTAATAGTAAAAGGAAAATTAATAGTATTCCTTTCAGCATGGTTTCACTAAGGGTAAATTTACTAAACCTAATTTATTAGAATTAACTTGTAGTATTTTCGGCAAGAAAATAAACTGATGTATTATACACTGATTTATCTAAGGCCTTTGATAGAATATCTCATTCTCTTCTCTTGCTGAAGTTAAAGTGTATTGGTTTTCCTTTTAATCTAATTGAGTGGTTTAAATCCTCCTTGTCTGGTTATACTCAATGTGTAATTTTCCAGGGCTGTGTTTCACATAATATTGATGTTGCTTCTGATGTGCCCCAAGGTAATCATTTGAGTCCTCTTGTTTACACCGCTATTTTAAGTTTGTACGAATGTTTGTAACTCCTTAACGGCACCCACCTTCAATTATACCCACCGATTCAGAATCAAAATCTGAATCGATTTAACCATGTCCGTCTGTCCATCTAAATTTGTGCGCCAGCTACAGGTAGCATTTTTTGAGATATTTTGATGAAATTTGGATATATATTGGCCCAAAAATAACCCTTTGGAAAATGGATATATATTTTCACTTGTTTTTTTAGTGACCTTTATTATTTTAATGTTTGTTGATGATGTCAAAATGGTTCGTAAACTTGAATTATTTAATAGCAGCATGTCGTTACAAGCCGATCTTTCTGAATTATTGAAGTGGTGAAAATTAATGGTATGGCTTTGAACTTCGATAAATGTAAAAAAATTTCATTTTCTAAGTCCTCTATCCTCCGATTATTATATTGGCAATTACAAGCTGGAAGGTGTTTCAATTTTAAAGGATTTAGGAGTTTTTTTGATCTAAAATTTAACTTAAATTTGCATATTCTTTATAATGTTAATAAGCCCTACTCCGTCCACGATTCATTAATCCAATTGCGGTGGTAGTTGATTACCTAATTATCAAGTGCATTGTAATGTTTGAAGATCGGTATGTAATGTTTCACGCCATGTAATTTTAGAGGATCGGCATGTATTGTAACAGTCCATTTGTATGAGGTATGCCTTGCATTTGCTTCTGAAAAAAAAACCGTTAGCAATGAACTGCTATGCACGGGAAAGACTTGCCAATAAAGAGTGAACAACAATAAGGATAATAAGACAGGATTTAATTTTAATAATATAATTATTAAATTATTAGTCTTATTCCTATTATTGCTAAAGTTGAACTCTCTTGTTTAATTCTAATTATTCTAGATTATATACAAACGTTAAACAACAATCTAATCTAATCTTGACCTATCATTATGTTGAAATTAAATTAAGTAGGTATAGACTTATAGGTAACTTACATGTAACCATCTTATATTACAATTGTTATTGAACGAAAATGTACGTGTAAATGAAATGTATTACTAAATGTATTACTCATCAATGAGTGGTACTCTACAACATATTGAATCTGTGCAGAAATTTTTTTAAGATTCATTAATTTGATGGATTGAAATCCGCAGGATTTTACCTACCTAAGAAAATCGCCTAAAACTCATAAATTTGCCTTCTTTAGCTAGTCGAATAGTCTCACTTGGCTAAGGTGGTTACTTAATAAACTGAATATTAATGTTCCCTCACTTAGCAGCAAGCAGAAGTGCATATATATATACTTGATCAGCATTAAAATCTGAGTCGATATAGACATGTATGCCCCTGTGTTCGTATGTTGTTAGCATTCTCGCGGGCGTAAATTTTGTGATATTGAGCTAAAATTTTGTACAGACACTTCCACTTTTTGCCCCAATATATGTATGTATCGATAATCAATAAAATTGAAACAAAAACATTGAATATATTTTTATAATACAGACAATTTTTTTGATGATTTGTTTGAGACAAATTAAAAAAATAGTTCACAATTTAAAAAAATTATATACAAATTGTCTTTTTAAAAAGCATGTAAATTTTTTTTGTATTTGTATTTGTCCGTTTGCTTGTTCTTGGTAGAATATTGAAACACTAATATTGTTTAATATAATAATAATAATATTGTTGTTTTTGTTTAGCTCACCAAATTGCTGGTATTTTTGCTTTTGCTAATTTTGTTGTTCCTCAACCCTCTACTCTTAAGCATTTACTCGCTTATGATGATTCAATAATACCAAATGGTGAAACATGAGACCACAAATGTCGCACTTGAAATTAATATTCGATAATAGTGTTTTATATAGGTAATATAGTCGTTGCTCTTGGTTTGTTTTGATTAACAATTTGCAAACACTGCTGAGCATCAACAGTAGCTATACTAATGGTGCTACTTTGATTCAATTACATATCTGGATTCACTAAAGCACAACCACTATATCCACTTACTGGAGCAATGTAACAAGTCTGTGGTAAGTTGAGCCGTATTGACAGCGGCAGCGGTGATACCCCATTTACGCAGCGGTGTTACTCTGTTTACGCAATAGAAAGTTTTCTTAGTATAGCTTTCCAGATGTGCACATGTTTATCAATATTTTAATTTAACTTTTATTTTAACACCAATTGTTTGTTTCAATAGTAAAATCGCCAATTTTTAGAATACATTTAGTCATTTGATTCCCGTATTTATTATTTAGTATTTTAGTATTTATTTTGAACATATAAAATTTACAAAATTAATACAACAAACGTGCAAATAGAAAATCAAACTTTAAATACTGAAAATATTTTTAACATATATGACAAAACAAAATTAATTTAACTAAAACTATTCGATTAAATATGTAGGGGTAAAAGTCACCACCGACTACCTACCCCACCACCATAATGGTTATGGGAGTATATAAGGAGGCGAGCTTTTTTTTTCTGTAAATGAAATAGGACTATCAATGATAAATATAAATTATAATAAGGGGATAAGTTTATAAATTTTCACGTTAAGTTAACTTATACAAAAAAATACTTCTTTGAACACTTTACTAATTCAAAATTAGTTCGTGGTACTCACAAAGCCGAAGTAGTGCGACGAATAATTCCAAATTTAACTGAAATTGAGCAAGAATGCATATTTTTAATAGCTAAGTTGAAGAAATCTTCTTAGATGCACTAAGAGGAAACCGTGACCATGTCAATATTAGAAGTACGGACAGATTTGGTTTAATCGACTCTAAAAAATTAAATTTGTGGGTCTCTATACCCTCATTGTGGTTATAGCTAACGGAATTACATTTTGAAGTATGTGCCCATAACGTAAAGTAAACATAATACTGCAACAGTTCTCGAACAATCAGGATGCCAATAACTATAATATTTTAACAAAAAAAAAACATAGATTAAATAATTTTAGGTAACTTAACACATTGTAGTTCTATACATATGTATAGAGGTCATATATATATATTTATGGCGAAATACCACTATATGGAACTTCCTGTTAAGATAAGTGTTATAGGATTTTCTGTCACTTTTACAGCTGGTCGATATGTATGCTTCCAAAAAACTTTTTCTTTAAAAAAAAGTAATATATAATTAATAGTTGCAAAAATATTACTTAATATATGGGCCATTTCGTGGTATAAGTGAGGCTCTATAGTATTTTGTACTACACCATTCGAAATATCTCAAAAAATAATAGGACCTCATATGGGGAGGGGTTCTAAAAATGGTCCAATCCGTTCCATTTTCAAAAGCGTTTATTTTTGGGTCAATGCTTTTCCGCGTACCAAATTTCAGCAAAATATCTCAAAATATGCGACCTGTAGCTTGCGCACAAATTTAGATGGACAGACACGATCCAGACGGACAGACGGACATGGTTAAATCGATTCAGATTTTGATTCTGAATCGATCGGTATAATTAAAGATGGGTGTGGCATTTGCCGTTTAGGAATTACAAACATCCGTACAAACTTAATATACCCTTTTCCACAGGGTGGTGCAGGGTATAAATATAGCAGTGTTATTTATTAAACCAATTGACAATGTTGTGTCTAGTTTTGTGAAAAAAGATTTGAAATTGCGAATTATCATCATTTATAGCGCCAAAGTATCTAGTCACTAAACTATTAAATTGAGTGTAATTGTATGTGTATGTATGTTGCAAATCTTTTTGTACTTTTACCTTCACCCTGTAATATTAAAGCTGTTTTAGTTATTTTTAGTTAAGGGTAAGAAGTGAAAGCTTTTATCCAGTGAAAAAACAAAATATATATAAAAGTAGTACGCATACAAATGAATCTTTGGTAGTATGCGGATAAATAATGTGTGTACATATTTTACACATAAAAACCACATTTTTTATTCGGTATAGATTTCTTTTAAAATATTTGTCAAATTTAATGAGAGTAGTTAATAACTTAATAACTTTATTAAAATACAGAGCGAAAATATAAGAAAAAAGTAAGAATTGCGTTGTAGAACCGAACGTATGAGAGAGTGACTATTTATGAAATATTTATAATATATAACTAAATATTATTTGCATATTTGAATATAACACAAAACAAGACAAATTAAAAAATAGGACAGTGCTAAAAAAACATCGTTGGAAAAACATAATGGAGAATCTTTACTACTCCAAATATAATATAATAATTTTATGAGAACAAAGGAACTAAATAACGAATATTATAAATATACAACAGTTAAAAAACAGCGTTAACAATATACTTATATAATTATACGCATTAATTTATAATTATGTTTCGAGAAACACTTTAGACATCTTAAAAATAAAATTGAATTTCGTTTCCTTATATTATATTATAGTAAAGTATTATATAATACTCTTATTGTATAAACATATTGAAAATTGTAGTCACTTGAACAAACTCAAACAGATAGATTAACAAAATTTGTAATATATATGTAACCATAATAAATAACAACAACAATTCTGTTAATATGTCAAATATTGATCAGTTTCGCGCTACTGTTAATTTTAATAATACTTTGATATCTGAGACTATTACCAGTAATCCAATTAATATATATAATGGGAAAAATGATTTATTCAACATACCACAAGACAACCTTAATTTAATCCTTGACGAGAGATCAAAATTATATTCGAAAAATTCCCTAACGTATGATGTTTCAAATTTTCAACAATATCAGCAACTAATACCAAGTGATGCGAAATGTGAATTTAATTTAAATAAGTCTCCTGAAATTTGTGATGGTATATTTTCTCCTTCTAATACTAGTGGCTCTGCTTTATTGAGTAGCAGTGAGCAGTTCTTGTACAATGTTCACCAACAACGTTATGATTATATAATAGCGGACTACATAGACAAAATAAGCACACGAATTAACATGCTGGAAATAGAATTAAAATATGCTTGGAGTGCTTTAGATATGCTTTCCCATGAGTATAGTAAGATTTGGTTTCGCATGGAAAAATTGGAGCACATATCTGAGAACCAAATAATTGTTGTTAATAACTTAAAGGATTTCTTAATAGCTAACGACCATCATCTACAAAAACTAAAAAACTTAGAATCTTCGACTCTTTATAATTATATAAGCAATGATTACTCAGATAATTTTATACACAAAAATATTATAGGAGCAAAGAGAACTCCAGAAAAAATTAATTCCTTCTTCGTATCTCCTGTAGATGCTTTGGTTGCAAATGCCGAAACGGATAATGAATCACATACTCTATATAATATGTTCACCAAACAACAACACCAGCTGAGGTTTGGACATAAAAGACACGATAGTGCTTATTTTAATAATGACGAAGAAGAAGAAAATGTCTATTCTCCCTTTAGTAGTTATGGTCATAATGGCTCGTTAAGTTTCATTGATAAAACATCAGCACTCTATGAGTTGAACTCATTCACCGAGGTACCACTTCGGATATGTCAGAAACTTTATTCTGATTCTGATCTTTATACATATGAGCACAAACAACAACAGATCGCATGTCAATCAGAATTAATACATCCGTTAAATACAAAAAGTTTAAGCAATCATAGCTTAACTTGTATACCTTACCAGGATTATTCATTTACCCGGGAGTGTAATACTAATGATGACTTATGTAGAACTCTTTTTAATAATTCATACGAACATAAAAAGTTTCCACAAGATAGAGGTATAAAAAACGATGAAAACTGTAAACCTTTAAAAATACTTGAAATTAATGAAACCTTACACAGCAAAACAGAAAAGGAACTTTTTTATGAAACATTAAATGAAGTGCATAAAGATAAAGGTACACTTTCCGAATTTAACAAACTAGAACAATTGTTACAGCAATCTGAAAAAGCAAAACAAGGACATGAGTTGTATTCTCTTAAACTCAGTTTGCGTACAAACTCTCCAGATATGTTACATGAAGATAAAGAAGAAGACTCCTTTATAAACGACAAAAATCAAACGTGTAACATTACGGATCACTTTAATAGAAAACCGTTTGAAAATATATCGATTCCCAAAAATATTTCAGTTTCTAATATTAAAACAACTTTTACAGATTGTGATATTACTAATAACGCAAACTCTATAATCGCTAATATTATTAATACTTCAATGAATAATAAAGTCAAAGAGCCAATTAAAAAACATATTAAAAAAAAACATCACCATATAAACGAAATGGATATGTTAAATAACCTAAAAAGTGCTCTAAAAGAAAAAAGAGATCATATAAATTCTCTTACCCAGAAAGAGACAAATGATGCAAAAATTATCAAAATTGATGGAAACTACCATAATAAAAATAATTTAAATGAAGTTACAAAAAAAAAATCGTTAAATACCAGCTTAAATGAAGACGTGATTAATTCAGAACTATTTAATAGTAATAATTCTGATTATTACTACAATGAAATGATAGACAGCATTACAGGTGTGTTGCTACAAGAGATAAATAAAGTTAATGATTTGCAATCACTGAACGGTACACAAATCGACGAATTGCGCTATTTCATTAAGGCTGAAGGACAATTTTTTTATAAACTTCAACAGGTGGATAAAAATTTAATACTTTTGTTATTAAACCCTGTAACAGTTACAGAAGAGTTAAAGCCGTGGGATGGCGATGGTAATCAGAAATTTAAATTGGTTATTGGTAAATTGGAAAAAAATATTGAAACCTTGAAGAAACTCCTCGGTAATTCTTTAGATGGTTACTCAATAAAATTTCCACGGGGTAAACCTCAACTAAAAGTAGCTAAAGTGCCGCGAAACTACATTTCTGCACCTGGCTTTGACATTGAATCTAACTGCAGCAATCAATTACTGAAAAATAAAACAAGTTTTGATGAGGAGTCGCAAATCTTGAAAAGCAAAGAACAAAATATTCAATATCATGTCAAGCGTAACCAAAAGACTCAAGAAAATTCTAATAATCACCGCAGCTTCCAAAGGAAAGAAATCATTCAAGATCAAGATCAACAGAAACAAACACCAACACCTTTTTCTGCTTCATCTCTTAGTTTATATCAGAATGATGAGTACATTAAGTCACTTAAGCTCAATTTAGAGCGTCACAATAGTATGTTGTTCTTGTTGCATGTACAAAATCCAGATTGCACGGCAGAAGATTATAGTAATTATGCTGGTTTACTCGGTAAAGAAGAAAATATTTTGACACAGAGTCCTCCACCGCCTGCTCCTGATTTAGATAAATGTAATTCTGATAGTGATTCATCTTTACGAACCATAAAAAATTCACATATAATCGACAGTTCTACAGAAAAAAATAAGGCTTCTTTTTCTTCAACAAATGAGATACATAATGTTTGTTTTCCTCAATTGACTATTTCTAATTCGAGCTTCTTATCTCACAATTGCTTCTCTTCTTGCAATAAATTACACAAATTATCACCAAATATTACGCTCAGTACAAAGGACTCCATTTCTAATCCGTTCTCTCCACAGTGTGATAATTTTAATATAGAATTTTTGCACTTACTTAGACAATCACCAGAACCGAACTTTAAGCATATAATTTCCAGTAACAATGCTGATGGTGACAGAGATTTTATTAAATTTAATAGAAAAGACTATGTCTTTAGTGAAGAAAATCTAACTTACTTAAGAGAATTATCGCTCAATAGTCCTATATGTTCGGTATACGAAAACAAATCCATTTTCAAAAAAAGAGATGAAATGAGTAACAGTGAATTTATCACTGTAGATGAAATATTAGTTAGAGATCAACAATACAATCAGCACACACAGTTTAACCCACGGCTTATGCCAGATTTGTTAAAGAGACCCACAACTAAATTACCAATATTAAATAACTATGTAACTGGAAAAATTAAGACAAATATGTACCTATCTAATTTAACTGATCATTTGATATATTCCCCAACTTCGAATAGAGATTGTAAGTATTACAAAATAAATTCAGTATTAGATAATTTAGAAAAAAAAATTGATGAACATAATTTAGATTCGCAGAAATCTCTACACTTAACATCAAACGACTTGCAATTAAAGCGCAAAAAAAACGTTAAGAAATTTGTGAAGGAAAATTCTGAATACCAAAATTCACCGCAAAAATTGACGGCTAATATTAAGCAGCAACTTGGCGTTCAAAATGATATGATTGATATATTAAACGATAATTTTAAGTTAAAGAGAATCATGCGTCATAAACGCTCCCGATCATTACCTACCTATGGAGTGGAAACTGAAGAGACTACTATTGATAATAAAAATTATCATAAAATAAGTAATAAAATAATGGAACAAACGCATAGAACATATTATAATAGATCTCATAAAATTAGCAAAAAAAAATTTATTTCTATTGGATCCCATGAGTCGAAACTCATTAAAAAGATCAAAACATTCAAACAAAAGCAGTTGAGCTATGTTACTAGTCTCTCCGATACTGAAATAGACTTACCCAATTTTACTTTATTCGATAATGACAATGTTTTATCAAGTCGGAATGAATATGACAAGACTATAGACATACAAAATAAACTTAACCCAAAACCGGGTAAAAACCTAAAGCAACATCAACAAGAGTTAACAAAAGAACAGTTTGATGCTAAAGATGCACATGAAAAGGACTTATTTCTTAAAATAAGAAGAAATCAAGAACCCACAAAAGTGACTAAAAATTTAGACCATTTTGTAATGGATGCTCCTATAATACCAAAGAAAAATGACTTATTTCCTATCGTACAAAATGCTAACCGTAAACAATTAATAGCACGGTTCACAACATCTAATAACTACCTAATTGATCTCGCATCCTCTATGTTCTTGTCTAACGTAATTGGTACTGATGACTCAAAAAATATAATAACAACAAAAAACCAGGATTTAAACAGTGCTGCATCTCAAGATTTATCAAGCGAGATGACTTATAATAAAATAGGAAACTGTGGCAGTAAAACTATAATGTCGATAAATGGTCGATGTCCAAACCAACATTCTTTGGAAATATCTCTTAGAGATGATGAGGATAACCGTAGCCAACACTCATATCGTACACATCTTTCGAATTCGCGCCGAGAGAGTACTGAAGATAGCATTGATACTGATGACGAATATTTTTATTATGAGCTAAATCAATTAAATATACTAGAAAATCTTCAAGGTCAATGCACAAATCAAATAAAAAAAGAAGTACCATCAGGAAAAGGCTCTTTAGTTGTTGACCAACAATTATTCGATCAAATTGATCAATTGAAAGTCAACAGCGCCGAAGATTTTGCCGGGGTTGACTATGAGCCCTCTGAGGTAGTTAAAAAGCTAATGTCCCAAGTACTAAAAGAACTTACATTAAGAGTAAAGCGATACCCTGAACAACAGAAGTTTATTCATAAAAGCGATTATTCCAAATCACAAGCTAAATTATTTTTTGAGCATCATACCAAAATTAATGATTTACATAGTGCTTGGCAGGACATAAATAGCGGAGATATGGCAATCGATCATTTCGATAACAAGCGAAAGAAAACTCATAAAAAAGGAGAAAACAATATACAGGAAGGCAAAATGCCACAAAAACGTTATAAAAAGCGACGTGAAACGCGTCGAAACATGAGTACTCCGTCATCGTCTACAGATGAAGGAGATTTCACGGAAAATATCAAAGAAGAATCAGTTAACGCTCAAAAATCAACAAACACAAACTTAGGAGTAACTGGTAATTTTGAAATAAAAGGGATTATACTAGATGAAGATGCATATGATGTGGAACTAAGTCAAATAGAAAAAACATTATCATCAAGCGCAAATTCTTGCTCCGATATACCTATAGAACTTTGCGAAATAAATGGATTAACTATTAAAGAAGACAATTGTAAACATTTAATTATTACCATAACTAATGGTAACAAATCAATTAATGAAATACCAAAACAATTACAATGCAATAACAACCTAATAACCAATAACAAAATAGAATTCAGTCCTTTAGAAGAAAATATTGAAATGAATAAACCAAAATACAAAGAAGAAGAGTCAGTTAATGTAAAATATCAAAAACATAATCAAGAAAACATAGAAAACGAACAAGAAAAAGTATTTCAGTTAAACTTAGCTGGAGAAAAATGTTTAGGTAAAAACAATGCAATCACTCCACCTCTGAAATCTTCACCATCTATGTCACCAGCTAATATCAGAAAAGAATTAGTAAAACCTTTATGCAAACCTAATAATGTAGAGTTTACTATTGATTCATCTGTAAACAGCTATTTGAGTAGTAGTAAATGGAAATTGTTGAAAACTCTTAAAGAACGTAAATTGGAAGAAAAAAATCAAGAAAAAATTAAGAAGGATGAACTTAAAAAGCTACATGAAAAGGTAAGAGAGATCAAAAACTAACACTAATAATTCGATATTCAACATAAAAATTTTCGGCATTATTATCGAAATAATTTTAAGTAGAATGGTATTTTTTGTATCCACCATAAAGATAATATTAACGTTTGTAAGTGCGAGAAAGGGCCGATCCGTACTCTAAAAAGTATATATTATTGGTCAGCATTAAAAGCCGACTTAATTTCTGTCTGATCGTGTAAATTTTTTACGATACTCTCACGGACGCAAACATTAAGATATCGAGCTTAAATTTGAAATACATAAATTTCGAGTTTATCTAAAATTTTCTATTTCAAATAGACAAAACCTTTCGGCGGACAAACTCACAATGGCGGGAAATATCCGAAACACTTTAGTTTCACCATTCTCACCGTCACAAGCTTTATAGCACTTTGGTTATCAACACATATAGTAGAAAGGCCAATTTTTTCATGAACTATCTTTTTCAACGATAGTTGCACTCATATTATCTTTCTTAAGCCTTTTCATGCTGGTATAATATATGTGCTCAAAAAATACCTAAAACAATTAATCCACATCGTATTACTTTTACCAAAATAAAGTTTTGTAGCCGGTAAAGCCCGACAATTTAATACCCTACATCACTTTCTTCCAAAATTTATAATGTACTATAATTTGTTTAGTTGTATCCTGAAAAATCTTATAAAGAGTTTTTTTAAGAAGTAACTGATTTAAAATTTAAGTAAAATGCATGCTAAATAATAAAGTAGCCAATTTTTATTTGGTAGATAATTTCTTGGCATTCAATAAATCGATTATTTCGGTGGCAGTATGGTAAGTGGCACCGTCCTGTTGAAACCACCTTTCGTCTATATCCATGTCTTGAAGGTTTGGGAACAAAAAATTCATTGATCGTTGTTCTGTATCAATTTTCATTGACGGTAACCACCAGCCCATAAACCGCACCAAACAGTACATTTATCGGGATGCATCGGTAATTTTTGAACCGCGTGTGGATTACCTTTGCTATGGCAATTTTGCTTGTTGACGTATCCTTTCAGCCAAACACGCGCTTCATCAGTGATTTTGAAAACGTTGCTCTAAAGTTAACCTATTAATTATGATTTATCAAATAATACTGAGTAAAACGTAACTTTGAACTGTCAAAACAACTGTCAGAGAACAGAGTAATCCTATTGAAAAAACAAACCTTCTAAAAAAACACCTTATAATTAAAGAGTTGCTAGAAATTGTCCAATTACGTCAAGAATTAGATTTAATTTATTGAACCTTATTACTTTACTTTTAAGGCCAACTAAGTGTTATTTACCAATTTTTAATAAAATAATTTAAGGAATTCTATTTCTGCATCTTCACAACGTTATGTCCGTATATTAGAATGTTCATGGTGATATGTTTTGAGATATTCAGCTAAAATTTTGAACTTTCATTTAGTAACTATTAAGAATAGCAAATGACTTCTCTTATAAAAAACGTTATATGATATCAAAATAAAATTAGGCACAATTGAATAAATTCATTTATAATAAAACATTATATGTGAGAGTGATCAAAAAAATCGGGTCCAAATCAATTATTAAACTAATTGACAATATTTTGTCAAGTTTGCGAATTATTATCATAAAACAAGTAAAAATGTTATAGTCGGTCAAGCCCGATTATTTAATACTATTTACCACTTAGCTCCTTTAATTATGCTTAAGTATTTGTGCTTCACTAAGTTTTGTTAAAAAATTACCCCGGTGTCCAGTGAAATTTGGCACAAGGGCGTGTCTTAAACCAAAGACATATAAACCCTGTATTTAAAATAAGCCTTTCTATGATTTTTTTTTATTTTTGAACAAAACTTGATACAGCTTAATCAATTTTTTTAATAATGAACAGTACCAAATTTGGAGCCGATAGGACAATACAATATATTGATCCGCGCTCCATATAACGTTATCCTAAAAGGAAGTGCGAAAATTTTATATTTTTTGAAAAATGTTGGTGAAACATAGTTAATCATTTGAATAATTCACTGTGTCATATATGAACTAGATCGGACCATTTTTTGATCCCCGTCCTATATAAAGTTTTATTATAAAAGTTATTATATGATGAAAATTTGCAATTCCTTGTATATCTTAAATAAAATTTAACTAACATACTTTAAAAACTTTGTACCCGAACGAACTCTTTTATGATCCCCTCCCTTTTATTTTAGATACATTATATGGTAAAAATTCGAAATTTTTATAAATCTTGAAAAAACTTGGTGAGGCATGAGCAACTGGTTTAATAATTTACAGTGCCAAATTTACACTCGATCGGACCCTTTTTTATCCCTGACCCATATAAAGGAAATCATTTTATGGTGCAAATTCGCACTTCTCAATCGCGACCTCTGTGTAAAAACTAGGAATGAAAGTTCAAAATTTCAGCCCAATATCTCCAAATGTAGGACCATGAAGCAATATAGTGATTGAAGTGCACAGTTGTTATTTTTATATTTTAATCAATAATTAAATAAAGTACACCTGTTGCATTATATTTTCATTAATATTTATTTGAACAAAAATTAATTTTTTATAAGACAGAAAAACTGATTCACAATCCTTTTTGGAATAATATATAGAAAAATTTGAAAATGCTTCTGACATAAAAATCAAAGATTACAATAATTATTTTTAACATAAGAAACATATGAAATAGTGTATAAAGATGTAGATACCCCACATCACTCCCCTTCGACGAGAATCAAGGTTAAGTAAATTGAATGTGACATGTTTCTTTTGTTTAAGAGTATGAGTGTGTACATCATTTTTGGGTGATGTTTCAACTATAGCAGGTTGTAAACGATCTATTGGAACAGTTTTAATAGCATCGTCTACCTGTATTTTGAAAAATTCTTGCTCCTTCTCGACGACTTTGTAAGGCCCGACGTAAGGTTGTTGTAAATTTTTCTTATTAATGGTGCGAACAAGAACGAACTTGCAGTTCTTCAACTGCATCCGAACATGTACACCTAGTGCTGGATTTTTGTGGTGACTAATGGAAGACCGGACGTTTTTAAAATATTCTCGGAGATTAACTAAAATTTTTGAGGTATTTGAGGAAGGACTAGGAACTAAAAGTTCTCCTGGTAATCTTAAATTTTGGCCGTAAACCATTTCTGCAGGCGTGGCCGTAATATCTTCTTTGTATACCGATCTTAGTCTTAAGAGAACTTAAGTAATTATTTGTCGAACTATTTAATTGAATAAACTTTAGCCATAATAGAAGCCTTAAGTTGTCTGGGAAAACGCTCAACGATACCATTCGACTAAGGATAATATGGAGAAGTAACTATCTTATGACAACCTACCAGTTGAGTCAATTCGTAAAATAACTTTGACGTAAATTGTATCACTTGATCACTTGTAATTTCTAAAGGTACGCCAAAACGAGATGTATAGTTATTAAAAAAGGTAAATGCTACAGTACTAGCATTAATGTCTCTTTATGGAAATGCCTCTGGCCACCGCGTAAAACGATCAATTATGGTGAATATATAACGATATAGTATGCCGGTGAACCTTTGATTTTTGACAACGTATACATTGACTGGTCCAGGTATTATGTTCTTTACTCATCCCTGGTCAGACATATCGCTTACAAATAAGACGTCCAGTAGCTTTAGTGCCGGGATGTGAAATGTTATGAAGTCTATTAAAAACTTAAATTTGGCTGAACATATGGTCTAGGAAAATCTCCAGAAGTTTCACAAACAATTTCAAAGTTAAATACGGGAATTTTAATTAATTTGAGATTATTATTTGGTATTGAGAGTTCTTTTTGTAATTTAGAATCGTTTTGTTGATTAACATGTAGCGTTTAACGCGCCAATTTCAAAAGCTCGCGAAAGGGTATCTAGCACTATGTTTGCGCCGCCATGTATGTATCGTATGTCATGGGTAAACTGAGATATATATTGTAGTGGGTTTTCAATACTCAAGTTTTTAATTTATTATAATTATTTCATTTCTTCCAAATGTTACAAAAAGTAGTAAGTAAAAGTAAAAAAGAAAATAGTGAGTCAAAGCAAAAAAAAAACGAGATGTTGCCAAAATTCTCTCTGTTAGATCACATCTCACAAAAAAGAAAAACAGGGTCCATAGCCGTCACTTACAATTACAGGGTAGTCCGTAACATTGCCCCTCCCCTAGACTCGTGACCCCTGGCCGAGCTCCTGGAAAGGCGCAAGACGGTTCACGTGGACTACCCTGTCAGCAGCACGGGATTTCAACCTGACTTTATATATGAGGTCCGTGGTATATTCACGGACCACAGAAGGCCCTATCCAATCGGATTGAAGCTTGGGATACTGGCCTTTGCTACGCCTTGGCGAATAGACCCACCTGAAACTGCATCGGATGTGACCGCAGATCGTAGCGGGTTTTCATCGATTCGGCACTGAAGGTTAAGTGGTCTCGAGCCACTTGATGGACCTCCGCCAAAGTGTTTTTCACCTTCAGCACGTAATCAACAGGCTCCTGTGGAGTGGGCCCAGGAGCGGGGCCAACCAATAGGTCCACAGGAAGGCGAAGTTCGCGACCAAATGCCGTCATAGCTGGGGAAAACTCGGTAGCTTCATGAACCGCGCTGCGGCACGCTAGCAGAACTAAAGGCAGCGACTCGTCCCAACTACCTTTTGCTCCCCACAAATTTTGCCAATAGGTCCAGGAGAGTTCTTTTGAACCTTTCCACCATACCATCGGACTGAGGATGCAGAGGCGTAGTCCGTGTTTTTTCAGCTAAAACCTTTTGGAATATTGCGGATTCGAAATTGCGTCCCTGGTCGGAATGAATAACAAAAGGGACGCCAAAACGACTTACGATGGAAGTAACCAGAGAGAGCGCCACTGTGACGGCCGACTGATCAGGAATGGCAATACACTCGGGCCACTTAGTGAAATAATCCATAGCTACTAAAATAAAACGGTTGCCCCGATCGGTTCTAAATAAAGGACCCAGTATGTCCATTGCAACCCGTTAAAACGGAGCACCTATAAAGCTTGGTTTTAATTTGCCAACCGTACGACGAGCTGGGCCCTTACGGGCGGCGCATATCTCACATCTTTTACACCATAGCATTACATCGGTATTGCGGCCTATCCAAAAATAACGGGCACGCACCTTTTTTAGAGTTTTACGCCTACCTAAATGGCCACCAGAAATTGAATTATGTAGCTGCCCCAATATAGTCGGTTTGAGTTGTGTCGGTGTAACCGGTAAATCGCGCTCGCCACCCGTGTCCGAGAACCTATAGCATAGGACACCTTCCCTAATTGCCAAACGAGCGTACAAATGCCAGTAGGCTTTCAGAGAAAGTTCTTCTTTCAGCGTGTGCTCTTTGGGAGGTCGAACGCCTTCAGCTGCCCATTTGTGCATCACTTTTAATACACTATCTTTTAACTGTTCCTCCCTCAAGTCGGTTGGTACACTGGCAACAGTTAAAACGTCACGCCCAAATTTAAGTTGGGCACTTAAGCAGTAGTCACATTGATCGCATGGTCGCCTTGACAGCGCGTCGGCATTAGCATGCTTGAGGCCAGGCCTATGTTGAATTTCAAAATCATATTGTAGCAACCGTTCAATCCATCGTGCCATCTGTCCTTCCGGCTCTCGAAAATTATACAACCATTCAAGTGATGCGTGGTCAGTACGTAATAAAAACGGCCTACCAAACAAATAGGGATGGAAATGTTTTTCTGCCACAGCCAGCAGCTCTTTTCGAGTAACACAATAGTTTTTCTCTGTTTTCGACAATGTTTTGCTGTAGTACTCGATCACTTTTTCTGCTCCATTTCGGTTTTGGCTTAGCACCGCACCAATGCCACAGTGGGACGCATCGGTGTCCATAATGAACAAATTATTTGCATTTGGGAAAGACAGAATCAGCGCAGATGTTAGTTTCGCCTTGAGCGTAATAAAATACTCTTCGGCCGTGGCATCTCACTCGAATTTCCGCCTCGATTCGGTAAGTACAGTTAACGACCGCGCTAACGTTGAAAATTGATATATGAATTTTCTGTAATAAGAGCATAAGCCAAGAAAAACCATAACGTCTTTTTTATTCGTTGGCCTCTTCCACTCTACCACCGCCTCGGTTTTCCTTGGATCCACTTCAAGACCGGCACGTCCCACTAGATGGCTCAGAAAACGCATCGGGGTTTGAAGAAATCACATTTCTTTGGACTCAACTTCAATCCTGTGCTTTTCAAGCGCCTAAAAACTTCTTTAAGGTGACTTATATGCTCTTCCGCCGTAGAAGAATGAACAATGATGTCGTCCAAATATATAAGAGTAGTCCTCCAAGCTAAATCACGGAACAAACCTTCCATAAGGCGTTCAAAGGTGACAGGAGCATTGGCCAAGCCAAAGGGCATAACATTGAATTACCACAGACCGCAGTCGAAACTAAAGGCTGTTTTCTCCTTCGACTCCGAGTCCATTTCTCCCTGCCAATAACCGCTCTGAAGGTCTAAAGTCGAGAACCATTTCGATCTATAGAGAGTGGCAAGAATTTCATCCATTCTAAGCAGTGGATACAAATCCTTTTTTGTTAGGTCATTTAGACGCCGGTAATCGACACAAAAGCGAGATGAACCGTATTTTTTTCCTGACAAGCACAATCGGCGACGACCACGGACTCTCAGAAGGCTCTATCACACCTCGCTGTGCCATGTCTTGCACCAAACTATCTACTTCGGTTTTTTGGCAAAAGGTACGCGGCGGAGCGGTTGTTTGAGGGGCTTGGCTGTGCCTTATGTTTGACCAAAGATGTTCTACCAAAGTCCAGGGCACCCGTAGAGTACACATCACAAAATTCATCCATCAAGGCAAGAAAGCGATCCTTTTGATCGGAAGTAATTTCGGGATGCAACAGAAGCTCTGAGCCCAAGCAACATAAACTAGGCTGTTTCGACTTTCCAGGAGTCATAGTGGCTACATAAGGTGGGATGTCCCCATACGCATCAACCTCCACTGCCTGACCAACCACTGAATTCGCAGAAATTTTAACCGCTTGGTCGGTCGTATTTAAAAAGCGAATCGGAATTAATTCATCCTGAGCATTCACTACAGCACGCCCGACGAAAATGCCATTGGGCAATGTAGAATCGAGTGTCTCTTCAATTATAATGTCTGCGCCCAGTTTTGGAAATTGGCACCTCATGGGAATTAACGTATCAGTGTGAGGCGATAGTTCCACGTTGTCAACCAGAAATACTAAGTTAGATTCCTCCAGGCCAGGCAGCACTAAAGGTACTGAACTCGCAAAGTTAACTCCAATTTCCCTAAATCTATGACAGCGTTTTGAGTTCGCAAGAAATCGAGTCCGAGAATAGATGGATTTTGTCGATCCGCGACTAAAAACTTATGAGTGAATTTAGATGTTCCAATGCCAAAATGGAGTGTGGTCGTATAATCGGCATTAAACACCTCATTCGATGGACCTTGGAGGCTTACAGCGCACTTTCTTAATTCAGCATTCCGCGGCAACTGCTGACGATTAATTAACGAAACCAGAGCGCCGGTATCAACTACAAATTTTTTTTTCCTCCTTCAAAATTTAACGTAACAACTTAGGCTGCGTTCACCGACCGCACCTTCATAGAGTGGATCAGACGCGCCACCGGAAGGCGCACCATCAGATAATTCAACACGATCAGTTGACCTGGTTCAAATTGTTCACCCTCTGGGGCTGTGGTTGTTGTTGCGCTTGACGTGGTTGCCGTAGATGTGTTGGTTGTTGTTGTTGTTGTTGTTGTCGTTGTTGTTGATGACGTGTTTGTTGTGGTTGTTGTTGCACTTGGTGTGGTTGCTGTGGATGTGTTTGTTGTTGTTGTTGACGATGTATTTGTAATTGCTGTTGTTGATGATGGGTTTGTTGTGTTTGGTGTGGTTGCTGTGAATGTGTTTGTAATTGCTGTTGTTGACGATGGATTTGTTTTTGTTGTTGTTGTGCTTGGTGTGGTCGCTGTGGATGTGTTTGCTGTTGTTGTTGATGATGTGTTTGTAATTGGTGTTGTTGATGATGGATTTGTTGTTGTTGTTGTGTTTGGTGTGGTTGCTTTGGATGTGTTTGTTGTTGTTGTGCTTGATGCGGTTACTGTGGATGTGTTTGTTGTTGTTGTTGATGATGTGTTTGCCGTCGTGATTGTTGTTGTTTTGGAGCTAGATATCTTTTCATCGGCCTCTGCTCCCCTAGACCGACGGTTACTAGTTTCCCGGCTCCGTTTTAGCGCGTCGGCCCCTTCTTCCACTTCGTCGCCTTGACCCAAACGGCTCCGGCTCGATTTCAAAGACATGTTTGGCTCGATTTTTGGAACGAGGTTCGAGTTCAAGAGTCATTTTCAATGCTTCATTAATATTCTTAGGCTTACTTGCCACCAAGAAATTTTGCAAATATGTGTCCCTTATCCCATCAATAAACTAATTTTTTACCATGTCACTAAATATAGTACACGGCACTCCACTAAATGCACCAATGGAATAGCGTTCCAGATCCACTACAAAGTCTGACAAAGATTCATTTTGACCTTGAACTCGATTACGAAATTGTTGATGGGAGGCCCTGGGATCTAAAGCATACCGGTTGCGCATGAGGCTGCATATTTCAGCATACGGCGGGGGTGGATTGAATGGTAAGGTGCCGTACAATTTCAATGGGCCCCCACGTAAATTTGAAAACAACACCATTCTTTTTTCCTCCTCATGCCATCTACAAAATCGTGCGCTTTCCTCTAGAAGGCGCTCATATTCCACCCAGGGGGTCGCTCCGTCAAATTCAGTGATGAGACTTTGTTTAAATATACGCCCTTCATTGACAGTTGTCGGCGGATTCACGTTTACGGTGGAATATAAAGTTGGTTGCACAGCTGAGGCGGTAAACAGCGATGCATTTGATGGATTAACGGTTGAGGATTGTGAAAACATGATTACACGCTTACCGAGCGGAAAACGATTGAGCGTGTATGTTAGAAGGTGTGGTTGTGCTCCCCGAATGCGGAGCGGCAGTATCTGCGACTATTGAATTAAACTGGGGCATAGTGCAGGCTAAGTGATACATGCCGCTGCTGGTAAATGGTCATCGGATGTCCGCGGCATGGTGGCTGCAGATGCTGCAGGTGAAGCGACACATGTTGCAGCCGGTAAATTGATATGAGACGGCTGAGTCGTGTTCGCTGCGGGGGCTGCAGGTAAAGCGACACATGCTGGTGAAATGGGACGGTTGAGTCATAGTGGCTGCGGAGGCTGCGGCTAAATTTAAATTTGATGACTGCGGTATAGTGGCTGCGTATGCTGCAGGCCAAGTGACACATGCCGCTGCTGGTAAATGGTCATTGGATGTCCGTGGCATAGTGGCTGCGGATGCTGCAGGTGAAGCGACACTTGCTGCAGCCGGTAAATTGATATGAGACGGCTGAGTCGTGTTCGCTGCGTGGGCTGCAGGTAAAGCGACACATGCTGCGGCTGGTACTTTGAAATGGGACGGTTGAGTCATAGGGGTTGCGGATGCTGCGGCTAAATTTAAATTTGATGATTGCGGCATGGTGGCTGCGGGTGCTGCAGCTAATTTAACATTAGTATGACGCCATTGAAGCGTCATAACATGCCCCGCCGCGTCATCACCGCATGCGTACTTACGGGTGCTAGAAAAGGTCTGGTTCCCTAGCAACAGCGAATGTCACGCCTTCGCGTATGCTGCCGGCCAACTTCGCCACCAAACTCTCCTCAATCGCCTCCAGCCGCTCTGCCAAACGCTGCTCTATCATTTCGGAAATTTCCAGTTCGACATCCAGTGCGCTCTGTTGTTTCTTTCTATTTTTTGGCATATTCTTTTTCCTGTTGGGGAATTAATTTATCCCACACCTGACACCAAATGTAGTGGGTTTTCAATACTCAAGTTTTTAATTTATTATAATTATTTCATTTCTTCCAAATGTTACAAAAAGTAGTAAGTAAAAGTAAAAAAGAAAACAGTGAGTCAAAGCAAAAAAAAAACGAGATGTTGCCAAAATTCTCTCTCTTAGATCACATCTCACAAAAAAAGAAAAACAGGATCCATAGCCGTCACTTACAATTACAGGGTAGTCCGTAACAATATTCTAAATGGCGAGTCTATCTTGGACTCCTCTCAGTTTTGGAATTAAGAGCTAGAGTGAGCGGCTTATGATCAGTAAAGACAGTACTAAAATATATTTAAAGTGTTTAATAATGTGGTAAATCGCTAAAAGTTCGCGATCAAATGTATTGTATTTCATATCAGACGGAGCTAACTTCTTATAGAAGAAAGCTAATGGTTCAACAATAACATTTATTGACTGTTGCACTACCACTACCAACTGCTACATTTGAAGCATCAACAGTTAAAAATAATTCTGCCTCACTATTATAATGATTTGATAATACCTTGGAAGAGAATATATCTTTAATGTGATCAAATGCGCTGAGGGATTCATCATCCCAATTTAAAGTCTTGTCCTTGGATTTAGATTTAATTGAATTATTTATAATTGTATGTATCGGACAAGTATATTCAGAAAGTTTAGGAAGCTTACAATGCTAAATATTTATTACATTAAAATTGTGTAGTACAGTGCGTTATATTAAAATTGTATAGTACACTACAATAACGATCATAATAAACAATTTAAAATATTGTCCCATATTGTAATATACAAGCTTTTTACAAGGAAGATGAGCTCAAAAACACGTTGTAATTTAGCTTTTAAATTAATATCATGACGCAATATCATATATAGCTATTTATACCCTGCACCACCCTGTGGAAAAGGGTATATTAAGTTTGTGCGGATGTTTGTAATTCCTAAATATATACTCGTATAACTATTTATACCCTGCACCACCCTGTGGAAAAGGGTATATTAAGTTTGTGCGGATGTTTGTAATTCCTAAACGGCAAATGCCACACCCATATTCAATTATATCGATCGATTCACAATCAAAATCTGAATCGATTTAACCATGTCCGGCTATCCGTCTGCCCGTCTGTCCTCCTGTCTGTCCATTTAAATTTTTGCGCAAGCTACAGGTCGCATTTTTTTTAAATATTTTGATGAAATTTGGTATGAGGAAATGTATTGGCCCAACGGGGAACCCTTTTGAAAATGGACCGGACTAGACCATTTCTAGAACCCCTCCCCATATGAGATCCTGTTATTTTTTGAGATATTTCGATGAAATTTGGTACAAAAACATATATTGGCCCAAAGGGTAACCTCATTGAAAATGGACTGGATTGGACCATTTTTAGAACTTCTCCCCATCTGATATCCTATTGTTTTTGAGATATTTCGATAAAATTTGATACGCGGAAAAGCATTGACCCATAAATTAACCCTTTTGAAAATGAACCATTTTTAGAACCCCTCCCTATATATATATTTTTTTTTTTTGATATCATAAACAAACAAAAAACTAACAAAAAATTTCTGACTTATGTATCATTTTGAAATTTTTGAACATACAAGTAGGTATAGAAAAATAAAACTTTTCATTTATCAAAAGAAAAAATTGTCCGACTATAATATTTTCACTTGTTAACATTATAATATTACTATGTATTATGTAAAAATAAAAAAAATAAAATAAGTCGATACAGCTACATCCCAACAGGCATATCCTCCATATTAATCGCCTTTTCATAGAAGGTGGTGGTGTGCTTCACAAATCTCCCCTCTGCCACCACCTCTTTATTGGCTAATATGAGGTGGTACTGGTGTTGGGAGCTCCATATTTAATTTGGCGTACTGCTTTATTTTGGACCACACACCTTCTATAGGGTTCAACATGGGCGAATAAGGGCTTAGACCTAGAAGGTTTGCTCCAGTGTCTTCAAAGCCTTGTTCCAAAGTGCAGTGACATGGGGAATTATCACAAATAACTAAAAGCTCGTCTAATGCATTTCCCATGTCAGTCCACTTTACAAAGAAGTTTCGTACCTAATCATTTCCCTGTTCTGACCGAAATGCACCTCGCTGTTTTTCAAAATGGATAACACCACTTGAGCTTATTGCACCTATAAGATGCACATTCGGTCCCTTACAAGTTGGACGTACCTGAACCGCACACGGACGGACCATCCATATCCCCGCCGACAAAATAAATTGAAATTGGTTTCGTCTAACCAAACAATTTGTTTGCCATGCGTTATTTTTACATAATAATAATGTTGATTTATTATAATGTTAAAAATGTTATAAAGACCATTAAAAATGAGATATACTTATAGCTTATATACTTTTGAATCTTTCATCAAGACTATTTTTGAATGTTGTTAATGCAAGTAGTTCGTTGGTTTTAGGTATGACTGATCGTTCAGTCGCTGTTGCTGTATCTCCTAGCTGTGTTATTTGGAAATTATTTAGTTCTCCAATAAGGTCAATTATTTTATTTTTATAATTTGTGATGTTCCCTTGTTGTTTAGTCTAGTTTAAGTTGTTAAGAATTGTCGGTATAGTGTTATTAACTCTGTAAGAGTACTTGGTGTTTGGACTGACCCTATTGTTGCTTTTACTTTTTGCGTGGATTTTATGTGGTAAGCGAACTCAAATAGTTCTGTTTTATCATCTTCAGTTAAATTTTTTGATAATAGTTCTAAAATTTTGCAAAATGATTCGGTCTCAGTTACAATTGAAAGAAGGTAGTGTTTTCATCGCTATTTCGATATTAAAAGTCATGATTATTTTTAAGGTAGGTAGTTGTTGTTGCAATAAATCTTTTACTTTGACGTATGTGATTTTAAATTGGTTTGTTATGCTTTGGATTTCTTCCGAAGGGTTTGTTTGCTGTAGTACTTGACCAAATTCATTTATCCACACCATCCCATTTCTGATTAAAGTTCTCAATTGCTTTTGCAAATGCCAACTTTCATCGCACTGCAACTGAAATAGTAGCATCCGATAGCCATCTAGGATACTGAGAGGGTCTATATGACTCACTTAATAACGGGACGCCAACGTTAAGTTTCTTAACTGTTTGGTATAAGAGCTCTTGAGCAGCTTCACAATGATTTAGATTTATTTGGAGAATTTACGGTAAAATGGGCACGACGTCCCACCTGTAAAGTGATTTCTATTTTCGGTATATTTGCATAGGATACAATTTTTTGCCGCACTCAGGCACTGTCGGCTGTAGTCACATTTACTTTTAAAAGAGCCGGTCACATGACCAAAGTTGAGGCATCTGAAGCATCTTTTTGGAGAACATTTCTCGTGGATACGACAGACCACCAAACTTATGCGCATCTTACCCATATCTAAAAGTCTTCTTCCCAAGTTAGCACTTACGGCTACTGTGGCGGTCTGAGTGCCACGATATGCCTTATGCAGTGACTTTATTGCTTCTTCTTCCCAAGTGGAACTCTGTGCATTATTTTCGCAATGCTTCTAGAATATCATCCTACATCGTTATTTCATCGATATCCTTGATCACAATGAGTATTTTGCGAGATCGAATGCCCTGGTTATGAGATAGTTTATTAACCGATATCGAATGTCTGTGTAAATTGCTACCTCATGTGTTTCCCACGGCGCGTGTCTGAAATGCAAGCTCGGCACTTTGAGCTTTGTCCGCTGTTATAAGTAAGGCAAAAATAGAATGGCTAAGTCGAGGACGTATCAACTCTCGTGCCTGTGTTGCCTAGCCTGGTATTAGCTGAGATAGAGGAGAATTTAATCAACTCTAGCCTAGTGTAATGTTAGTTGAGATAGAGAGGATGTAATAAACTCTCGCCTAGTGTAATGTTAGGTGAGGTAGAGAGGATTTAATCAACTCTCGTATCTAGTTCCTATGTAATTTACCTGAAGAATAATTTCCTAGCCACAAAAGAAAAATATTAACCAGATTAGGGAGGATCACATCAACTCTCCTATTTAGTTCCTAGACAATCTATCTATCACCAAGCTAGTTTTAAACTAGCTAATTTTCTGTGCATTGCGCGCCTTTTTATAGGCCAGTGGTTGAGCTTTTGCGTTGCTTGTAAGAGCTTTGTTGTAAGCTTTTCACCATTACAGCTGATCTTGCTACATATGTTTTATAATAAATCCAGGGTTATATCTACAGTTGGTCTTACAATTAATTACAGCATAACTTAGAACTTATTATAAAAAATTTAAACAAATATATTCAATAATAAAAAAAAGGAAAAAGAAGTAAATATAACAAAATTCGACTTCATTGCTTAAGATACGAACGTATAGATTAGAAAAAGGGAAATTAAACTAGGTATATATATATATATATATAACAAACAATTTAACTTCATAAAAGAGAAAAAGAAAATGTAATAGTAATAATTGAGCATTCAGTGCATCGATTAATCTATAAAAAAAAAAGGTTGAGAAATGCGATGAAATAATAAAGTTATGACTATACCAAGTGCTTTGTTACCTAAATTTAAGATTTTTCAAAAAGTGGAGTTAATCAATGTGTGCACTTAACGGTTCAATTGTGTGATGTAAATTTTACTTTAAAATTTTCTCATCACAATATATACTAAATGATAGGCACAGTATTGTGCGATATATAATTTTTTAGACATACAATTATTTCGAGGTATGTTGAGTTTTTTCTTTATTGTGCACGTGTCTCTTAACCGATTTTACCCAATTTTAACACAAAATAGCAATTGAACTAAGAATACGTACGCAAAGTTTCAATTTGATATCTCAAAAATTACAACCGTAATAGTGCCAACAACAGACGGACATACCTCAAACAATTTCTCTTTTCATGCTGATTAAGAATATATATGGTTTGTGGTATCTCCGAGGCTTCCTTCGATGTGTTGTAAACGGATGATCAAAGTAAATATACCCTCTTCCCTAGGGTGGAGGGTATAATAAAAAAATTTCCTGACATATGTATCATTTTAAAATTTTCTGAAAATACAAATACATCAAGTGGTGTAGGTTATTTGATGGTTGGGCTTGACCGACTATAATATTTTCACTTAAAATATTTTAAATAAAATTATTTTGTAAAATTTATGACCCTGACAATTTACAACAATTAATATTTGCAGATTTAATTAAAAGTAAAATTGAGGGTAGAGCTAAAAATGAATAGCCATTTGAAGTCATGGTCAGGCATTACAATAGCATTGTTAAACAATTTTAAGGGAAGAATTAGAATTATATAACGAACTACATGTAAGTAAGTAGTAACTTCTAAGACTAACTGCTTAGGTTTTTTATAACGAGATTAAAGACACACAAGTGAAAATATGTGTTTGCTCGCTAGAGTTGAACAAGCAACAAGGTGCGGAATTTTTTTCACAATTTTTAAATAAAGATTCGAGAAAAAATATCAGAAATCAACGTGCATATTTAATGTTGTTGAATCAAATCAAAATCTACAACAAGAACGTTAAAAAAAAAAAAAAATAAAAATACCTTTAAATAATTCTTTTTGAAAAAATAAGAACGAAATAGAATATTGTGAACCCAATTTAACATACGTTTTCAAAAAGTGAGATGTTTTTGTATTATTGGAGAAAGAAACTGTTACTTGGAACATCAACAACAACCGTTAATTATACCCTGCACCACCCTGTGGAAAAGGGTATATTAAGTTTGAGCGGATGTTTGTAACTCCTAAACGGAAAATGCCACACCCACCTTCAGTTATACCGATCGATTCAGACTCAAAATCTGAATCGATTTAACCATGCCTTCTATCATATGGAAAGGGGTTCTAAAAATGGTCTAATCCGGTCCACTTTCAAAAGGCTTTCTTTTTGGGTCAATGCTTTTCCGCATATGAAATTTCATCGAAATATCTCAAAAAATAATAGGACCTCATATGGGGAGGGGTTCTAAAAATGGTCCAATTCGGTCCATTTTCAATAGGGTTCCCCTTTGGGCTAATATATGTCGCAGTATCAAATTTCATCAAAGTATCTCCAAAAAGTGCGACCTGTAGCTTGCGTATACATTTAGATGGACAGTTAGGTGGACAGTCAGGGTGGTGCAGGGTATAACTAAGAAAACTAAATAACAAAACAGACGCCTCAATGGTAAATGAAGCTAGCATAGCAGAACTCGAGCTTAACCGACTATAATATTTTCACGTGTTTTTGATTAAAATGTTTTCTGTTTTCAACCTGAATATGGCTCATGCTATCTCAAGCAAGAAGGCTCAAGGTAAAACCTTCAAGTAGTTTTCGTAAATCTGTTTGTGTATTGATTCTCATATAAATTCCAGTTAATATTTTAAAAGGCGTTACATTATAATAATTTTTCCGCTTAAGGCCCCTAAGTAACTTTATCCGTCGCTGACTCTTGCTCTTTATTTGATAAATTGCTAAAACCTTTAAAAGTATATATATATATAGTTAGAATTATAAATATATATTTTTAAATAATACACAAAACTGGATTTAAAACAAGTGAAAATATTATAGTCGGTCAAGCCCGGCCATCACATACCTTACACCACTTGATATATTATAATATTCAATTTAATTTTTTCCTTTGATAAATGAAAAATTTTATTTTTCTATACCTACTTATATTTTCAAAAATTTCAAAATGATACATAAGTCAGAATTTTCTTTTATTTTTTGTTTTTTTATGATATCTAAAAAAAATAAATTTATATGGGGAGGGGTTCTAAAAATGGTCCAATCCGTTCCATTTTCAAAAGCGTTTATTTTTGGGTCAATGCTTTTCCGCGTACCAAATTTCATCAAAATATCTCAAAAAATGCGACCTGTAGCTTGCGCACAAATTTAGATGGAGAGACACGATCCAGACAGACAGACGGACATGGTTAAATCGATTCAGATTTTGATTCTGAATCGATCGGTATAATTGAAGATGGGTGTGGCATTTGCCGTTTAGGAATTACAAACATCCGCACAAACTTAATATACCCTTTTCCACAGGGTGGTGCAGGGTATACATATGCATTGCATAATAAATGTAAGAAATGAATACATTTCACATATCTTGATTAATATTGTCAAACATTAATTAATATAATTTGGCTCCAATAATTTCGTATTGTCTTGCTTTATTTTTTAGAATGGAAATGTTATACGAGATGGTAACTTATGTCCTAAGGGACATCCTGGTGATAATCCTTTTTACAGCAATATAGATAGTATGCCTGATATAAGACCACGCCGAAAATCTATCCCTTTGGTTTCAGAATTGGTAAGTTTCACAGTTTTCAATATTAACATACTTATAAATTTTTTATTAATTATCACGAATGACTGAGAATCCTAATGTATTATATATATATATATAACTATAATATATTGCATAAATACATTTTATTTAAATATATGAGTCGTTGCAAATGGGATAAGTCCAATTTTTTTTTAATTTTGAAATATTTGGAGACACAATCATGATAAAATTGTTGCAATAATGTTGTCATTTTACTTGCATTCAAAGAAATTTGATATCCTAATTATTTACAACAGGTTAATAATTATGGATGTCCTAGATTTAGCATAGGTCTAATATAGCCCCGTTTTCGTGTTTTATTACTTGTAGTATGTCTGTAATAAGGCCTTAATTTATAGACATAATATTTGAGGCAGGCTGCTTTAATCCATTTTCAAAACTAAGCTACTTATATATATATAAATTATTTATTCCTAATTTTGAATTTATATCTCAAGTTCCGCGGCCATGGAAATGGTTAGGCTAAAGCGTTAATATTTTGTTTTTTATTAGCATTATGGGCATGTATCATAAAATATATTACATATTTTTTATGAATTTCACAATTTAAAAAAAATGAAAATATTATAGTTGGTTAAGCCCGACCATCAAGTACCCCACACCACTTGAAATATTATTTAATTTAATTTTTTTGTTTGAAAACTTTTTTTATACTTATTTGTATTTTAAAAAATTTCAAAATGATATAATATGTCACAATTTTTTTTATTTTTTTTTGTTTTTTTATGAAATCAAAAATTTTTTTTTATATGGGGAGAGGTTATACATATGGTCCGATGCTATCCATTTTCGAAAGAGTTCCTTTTTGGGCCAATGCATTTCCTTGTACCAAATTTTATCGAACTAGTTTTAATCAGATGTTGTAAGAACAAAAAACAAATAAAAGACCTCGAGCTTGATATTTAATAAAGAAGAATTTGCAGTATATTAAGAAGGTCAATAAAACATAAAGAAGCATTTTATCGAAATATTTAAAAAATAATAGGACTTCATATGGGGAGGGATTCTAAAAATGGTCCAATCCGGTCCATTTTCAATAGTATTAGTATTGGCCATTCTTGTAACAAATTTCATCAAAATATTTCAAAAATGCGACCAGTAGCTTGCGTACAAATTTACATGGACAAACAGGCCGATAGACGGACATGGTTAAATCGATCCAAATTTTGATTCTGAATCGATCAATCGGGTGTAGGATTTTGTCGTTTAGGAGTAACATATATTCGCTCAAACCTAATATACCCTTTACCACAAGTGGTGCAGGGTGTAACAAGTGAAAATTTTATAGTTGGTTAAGACCGACCATGTAATACCCTACACGTCTTAGATCCTAAATTGTGTCTTTTTTTGTTTTGTTACATGGATTTACTCTCATTCGCAACGAATCATGTGTTTGTAAAGTATTTCTCAGGCAAAAAAAATCTTTACACACATTCGTTTTTTTTTCAATTATAACAGAAGAGAGATGGAGAGAATTAAAAATTTAATTAAATTACAAAGGTTTTTTGTTAATTATATAAATAAACGGCTATTAGAGTTCCTTTTGGTATTCCGAATATCTTCCAAATAGCTGTTTACCCTTGTTGTAAGCGCTTTAAGTAGTATATGACACGCCTAGAGAATTACATTGCTTGAGACACACATTGTCGGTTTACCTTTGCAAAGTAAATGGTAACAATTAAAGAAGGTTTTTTAAGTTCTTACACTTGCAAGAAGAGTACATTTTTATACCTTACACCTCAATGATGAGGGTATACTAAGTTTGTTTTTCCGTTTGCAACACCCATAATGAGACCCTACAAAGTATATATATAGCGTCAAAAACTGAGTCGATTTAGACATGTATGTTCGTGTGTCCGTCTGTTGATGGCACTATCACGGGCGCAAATTTTAAAATATTGAGCTGAAATTTTGTTCGGGCACTTTTAATTTTTGCACGCAGATCGCTATTTAAAATGGGTAAAATCGGTCACGCCCACAATCGACAAAAATCTATTTATCTGCCACAAAAATTGAGCTATAAACTTGAAATTTGGTATGTACATCTATAAATATGAGGTTCATCAATATGCCAAAAATGGGCGTATTGGAATCACAAACACGCCCACAATTGACAAAAATCTATTTATCTGACACAAAAATTGAGTTGTAAATTTTAAATTTGGTATGTGTACGTGTATCTATAAATATAAGCTTTATCGATTTGTCAAAAATGAGCATGGTCGGATAACAGACACACCCACAACCTACAAAAATCTATATAACTACCACAAAAGTTGACCTGTGAACTTGAAATTTGGTGCCCTTATTAAAAGTTAACCCATCCAACGATGTACCATAAATGGGTATGGTCGGATAACAGACACGCCCATAATTTACAATTCCCTTACGTGTTGCGACCGATATAACTTCGTGGTAGTAAAGGAATTTATCTGCATAGATACAGCCGTAAATACCTGCAATAACGTTAGCATGGAGATAAAAACGAGAATTATGACTGCTAACAGGTGCTACTATGATTTTATTTAAAAAAAAAGTTATTTACAGGATAAATTTTTACTTTGAAAAATGTCGCAAATATGCCACCAGTAGCTCTTGCTTTAAACAATAAATCATTATTTTGATCTTTTACTAACGCTTCATTTTTGTTAAAAATCACTTTATTGTTGTGCTGTATAATTTTGTGTACGAACAGAAAATTTGCATTTAAACTTGGAACAAATAACACCTTTAACAAATGGCTATTAGTGTTATTAATTGTGAAGATGACTTCTCCTATTCCTTTTGCATAAACACAGTCACCTGTCGCAAGCTGTACCTTTTGTTTATATTCTCTAAACTTTGAAAGCATATTTCTTGCGTAACACATATGCGACGAGGCGGCGCTATCTAATATCCGCTCATTGTGTTTGGGAACTTCTTCATTTTCACGTACACTCATTACTTTGTTATTTATTTTGTTATTTTTATTCCGGCATTGTGATTTGTCCCCTTTTTCCGCAGTCATAGCACTTCACATTTTTATATTTTTCTTGATTATTCATTTCTTTATTTCGTTTTACACTTTTGTCATAAATACTCTCTTTTCCCTTTGAATTTGCAGCATACACATGCTCATCGCTTGCTTAATTTTTTTCAATTCGCCGCTGGTGCTCTTTTAAAATTTTTACCTTTAATTGCGCAAGCGGTATCATCTTATCACGACTTTCCATCGCCACTACAAAATTTTCGAAGTCATCAGGAAGGCTGCAAAGTAGGCATATACTAGCAAATTCACCAGGAACGTTATGATCGACATCTTTTAAAGATTCCACTATATTTCCAAACTCGTTTAATTGTACTGAGTAATTCTCAGAATCATTTATCCTGTATCTTATTAGCCTCTCAAATAAGTGAACTTTTCGTGAGGGTGTCTTTGCTAAGTACACACTACTTAGTTTTTCCCACGCTTTCCTTGATGTTTTACATCCTTTTATATGAATCAACTCAGATGTCTTAATTCCCAAGGTGCCTATCTGTCAAGTACAAACAGTTCTTTTCTTCAGTTGTTGCTGTTTCAGGACATACACGTTCAATCACAGCACAATAATCTAGCGTAATAAGAAGGCTTCTCATATACACAGACCAACTTGTACAATTATCCAACCCCAATTTATCTATGGGCATCGAAAAAGCCATATTTTCTCATTATTTATTTTAATATTATTATTATTATTATTTTAATTGTTGTATTATATTATTAACAGATGTATAATCATTTTATTATTACTTCTTTTGTGGAGTTCAATTGTAGGAAATCTTCTTGGTAGATTTAATATCATTTTGAGGACTTTGTTCTGAATAAGTTGTAACTTTTTTAGATGCGATTTTGCATTTTGGGGGTACCATGCCGGCAACCGTACATTGACCTACTGCATTTCAGTGATTTATTACAAATTCCTCGTATATGCTCTTTGAAGGAGAGTTTCTGATCCATTAATATTCCAAGATAATTTATTTCATTCTTCATACGAATCTATGTACCGTTAACGGTAAGTTGCGTAGAAGGAATTCTTTTGGGCGATTTGTTGAATGGAAAGATGATTGCTTGAGTTTTTAAATCATTAATACGGATTTTCCATTTCTCAAAATATTTTTGTGCAAATTTTAAAGCCCTTTGCATATTTTTGACAATAGTATTCGATAATTTCCCAGATGTTAATAGCGCAGTGTCATCAAATGCTCCCACAAGTTTCCTCGGGAGTTTAATATCTGAAGTGAAAACAGAAAAAAGCAGCGGTGAAAGTACGGATTCTTGCGGAACTCCTGCAGAGATGGATCGTGGGGTAGAATTAGTTTTATCTAAATTTACAATAAATGATCTCTGCGTAAGAAAACTTTGAATTATTTTTTGTAAGTACAAAGGCACTCAAACTTATTTAATTTATAAATAATTGCATCATGCCAGACACAATCAAAAGCCTTTTCAATATCTAAAAATATTGCACCCGACATTCGGTCTGAATCCAAATTGTTCCTGGCAAATAACATTTCTATCATCAGATAGCAATTGTTTTAATCTGATATAGATAATTTTTTCAAAAATTTTGTCCAATATGCTTATCATGCTTATTGGCCGGTAACTTTCAAGCAATTTTGGATTTTTTCCTTTCTTTAAAACAGGAGTAAGTTTTGCAATTTTAAATAAATTTGGATAATGACCATTTCTCAGGCACCAAGGCATTTTTGCAAGTGCGTCGAAAAAAATTCGAGGCATTTTTTTTAAAACTATACTTTTAATGCCATCAATGCCCGGAGCCTTTTTATTTTTTAATTGATTAGTAAAATAAAATACTTCATTTATATTTGTTAAAAATTCAGTTTCTATTGGCGCTGTTGAAGAATTAATAAACAGAGCGTCATTTTCAGCTTTTTTCTCCATGGTAGACTTCATATTGGTAGTAATATTATGTTCTTTTTCAAAGATGTCAGCAATAATATTTACTTTGATAGAGTTATCACATACAATAGAACCATTCAGCGTTAAGTGTTCAACATATGCTTTTTTCCTTTTAATTAATCAAATAGTTCAGTTGTTTCATTATACCAACTAGTGTAGTTTTTAATACTAAATTTGAGCATCTCTGTATTCTGCGTCTATAAATATTTCTTTGAGTGATTAAATATAAACTCAAATTGGAAATATTTCTTTGCCATGAACGGCGATTTCCTGTAGGAACCATTTTGGATGCGTTTTGAAATAATTTTGTTATCTTTGATAGAAACATGTCTGCGTTGGTAGAATTAAATAGAGTTGTAAATAAATGTGGCTTATATTTTCAAGTTCTCGTTGTACAGGGTGTCCGCCGGGAAGGTTTGTTTTGCCTCCATTTTAGTAAACATTAGTCTTGACAGTTCATATTTGGCAGTCGTGAAGTGGACACGTGGCAAATTTATTATGGAAAAATATTCGGTAAACCAACGTGTTTTATTTGTTAAAACATTTTATCAAAATCAATCATCGATTACTGTGACAATGAGAAAGTTACGTGAAATTTTTGTTTTATCGTGTAGTGAATGATTTTGAAAAAAGAGGGTCTGTAGGTGATAGGCCCAAGCATGGACCACAACGTACTGCAAGATCGGCTGAAAACATTATTGCTGCCCAAAAAAGTGTTCAAAACAATCCATCAACCTCAATTCGACGCCGTGCTCAGGAGCTTGGTCTTCAAAGAACAACTTTGGCCACAATTTTGCACAAGGATTTGCATTTGTTTCCATATAAGATTCAGTTGACACAAGAACTTCTTCCACAAGACCATTTACGCCGCCGTACATATGTCAATAGAATGTTACAGCTCGCCCATGACAACGCTGATTTTCATGAAAAAATCATAATGAGTGACGAGGCACATTTTCATTTGAATGGATATGTGAATAAAAAGAATAGTCGGTTCTGGGGAATGGGAAACCCTCAAATTATTCATCAATCACCTTTGCATCCATTAAAAGTGACAGTCTGGTGTGCAATTTGGTCAGGAGGAATAATTGGACCTTACTTCTTTGAAAATGAAAACGGTGTAACGGTAATTGTGAATGGGGAGCGATATCGTGATATAATTGAAAACTTTTTATTGCCACAACCGCATGCTTTGGGCTTGATTAACATGTGGTATCAACAAGACGGTGCCAATCACATACATCCAGGATTACAATGGAATTACTGCGAGACCTCTTTCCACAACAAGTTATTTCAAGAAATGGTGATGTTGATTGGCCTCCACGGTCGCCTGATTTGACTGCTCCGGACTTATTTTTGTAAGGATATCTGAAAAGCAAGGTTTATGCAAACAAATCAGAAACGCTTAAGCAACTAAAACAAAATATTCGTGATGAAATTAATGAAATACCGCGTGAAATGTGTGAGAATGTAATGAAAAATGTTCTCAAAAGGGCTCGCATTTGTGAGGCTAACAGAGGCGGATATTTATCTGATATTGTATTCCATATATAATTGCCGACAATAAATAAAACATTTATCAATATAAGATCCATTCTCTTTCATTTAATAAAAAAATTTAAACAAACAAAGTAGTATACCTTCCCGGCGGACACCCTGTACATATTGACCAATTGTAGTCCAGTCAGCTTTGTGATAAAGAGGAACTTTCGCCACATCTTCTGTATAAGTACCATGTAAGGTGTACGAAATTGGAACATGTTCGGAATTCAGTTCATGTGGATGTGTTGAGCTAGGTCTACTGTTGAAGGTCTGACAGTAAAAACACCTTGGCCAAAACGAGTATAAACGTCAGGTGCAAATATATAGTAAGTAGAAGACAGCTGATGATTATATAAAGCAATACTGAAAGTGTTGTTATGCGAACAATTCCAACTAGTATGTTGAGCATTCAGATCCCCACAAATAAAAAAGTCTGAAGAGATATTTGTTATAGTGTCCAAATCATTAGTGAAAGTATGCGTATACTTAGCACTATACGCAGAGATTAGCAGAACTTTACGATTGTTAATTTCCAAAGTTATACAGATATTTTCAATGATGGTTGTATTGAACTTGGGTATGAGTTGGTGAGCTATATTTTTTTTAATTGCAATTAATACACCTCCTCCATGTGTAAATCTATCTTCTATGTATATTTTGTAGTTTTCAAGTCGAACTTTGTGGTGAGACTTCAAGAACGTTTCGTTTACTAAAGCTACATCTATATTTTTGTTCATAAGGAATAAAGCAAATTGGGCTTGAGAGGATTCGGTTGTCAAACCTTGAGCGTTCCACTGCACAACATGGAGCCTTGAACATAACTTTGAGTGATTATAAAACATATTTTAGCATATTTCCTAAGACACGTAATTTGACATATTTATTTTTGCATTTTTGTAATGCATCAACAGCTTCGAAATATATTTCAAGAATTTTTTCATTTGAAATGTTATCACTTGGATCATTATTAGAGTTAATAGTACGAGCATTACTGGGAGCTTCGGCATAAGACATTTTTCCGCTACTCTCAAATGATATATGAGGAGCTTGATCATATGTAATAAAGCTTTTTGGTGTGGAGTGCACTGCAAGAGCATTATTTATACGATTGAGTTTGTATTCAGTTACTTTGCTATTTGTTAGGTGTTGACGAATATTGAGGTAATCTTGACGGCATGGACAATGAGGGTCGTCTGCCCGATGATTTATACTTTTGTACTTCTTTTTCATACAGTTGTGACATTTAAATACCACTGAGCCTATATTAGTTATTTTTTTAAATGACAATTTGTAGTTTCATGTGACCCACCACAGCTTATGCAGACGAGTTTACGAAAGGAGTTATTTGCTCCATGACCAAACTTTGCACATTTAGTACATAGCGTTGGACCGTTGATTCGACAACGAGGACTCTTCCAATGGACAGAGATCCCGTAGAAATATCTTATTTTAACTATTTCACGCTTTGTTATTTTGAGACGGTCAAATTCGATTAAAAATAAAGCGTCATCAGCATTTGACGTGCAGTTTTAATTTCTTTGACGGAAACTGGTTCAATATTGAACGACTGTTTAAATTCATCAACAATAGTTTTTTCGCCAAGTTGAGGCAAGCCAAATAACGTGAGCTTAAAAGTTTGGTTACTTCTTGTTGGATGTGTATAAAATTTGATAAAGGATTTAACTTATTGATTGCGCAATGGTAATCGCTAACATCTTTTGCTAGGATTTTCGTTCCTATTGACATCCGTTTGTATTTAGACTCAGAACCAATTAGCTTTATAGCAGAAGTGAAAGTGTGATCAGTATCCACAATTATTGGTGGGACCTTAACCGATACATTTTTGACAATATTTTCCTCCATATCGGAATCGGAATCTCTTTCAGATGAAGCTTCAAATCTATTATTATAAACCGAGGTGGAGTTTTTTGAATCCTTTTGTTTGGGAATATTTCCACTAAATTTTTTACGCTTCAGTAAAGGCATTTTATCGAAAAATTACAACGAAAGTTTTTAGAAAAATTTAATGAAGAAAATTTCCCTTTTTTTTATTTTTTGTTTGTTTTGTTTATTTAAAAATTTATTTTTGAAAAATTTAAAAAGTATGTCTATACTGCTTGAGCTCAAAGCAAACTGTCATTATTAATTATTTAATACTTTAATTTATCAATTAATGTGTTGGAAAAATTGAAAGAAAATTAGTTTATTAAGATGCGTATATATATAAGAATTAAGGGCATGTTCACAAAGATGACAAAAATTCATAGATATTACAAGAAATATTATCGATATAGCAATATAAAAAGTAATTGTGATACACGGCGACTCATAACAGGTCCAACTAATATAAATATAATATAGTTATTGTTCAGTGTGTCAAAATTGAACTTACAATATTTTAAAAAATTTGTCATGTAAGTTTCTTCGTGCCACAATGTTAATCGTAGTACAAGGAGGAAAGACACCCAAAGTTAGTTTGTTTATCTTTTATTTTTTTATGTTAACTAATATCACTAATATTTTTTCCCGCTACTTGTTGTTCTGTTGTGTTAATGTTGCTGGTGGGGCGGAGGCTGCTGTTGGTATTATTTGATGACAGCAAGGCTCTTTGTTGTTTGGTTTTTGTTGATGTGTTGATGATGATGTTACTGTAGTTGGCGATAAATGAAACGTATCTTGCTGGCTCGCTGCAGGTTTTCCGTTAATTCCTTATAAATTATAATTTCTAATACCCTTTGGGCGGATTGTGAGGTCATCTTTATATAAGTTTATATAAGTTAAATGATTACTATTAACTTTATATATATACCTCGAAACATCTTTTCTACACCTGAACAAAGTAAGTAAAGATATTGGCGAAAGTGTAAACACACACGTTGAATTGGTGGACCAATATGGAAACGGTCACTTAAGGAATATCCAGATGAATCTTTAGCGGAATTATCAAACCCCACACGACATTTTATTGTTGAACAACTTAACTTTTAAAAAATGTGATGTGCTAAATATAAGACCGTGCATCCTACTATTTGTACGTTAGATGAAAGTATTTCCATATAGCCCAGATCTAAAAACTCTTTCCTAAACGATAAAAAACACAAAAACAAAAACTCTTCATAAACTTGATAAAGATCATCATCTTTCTTTCTAAATTTTGCAAACGCTATAAATAGATTTGAAGCAACCGGCGTAATAGTTTCTATACATGGATATTCTACAACGTATGTACCTGATTAATCTTTTGCATGTGTTTTAGCAAAATGAAGTTCACAAGGATCAGCCTTGGGTACTTGGGGGTATATTCTTTATGTCCATAAATGATCAAACCAAAGTATTCAGGCTGGCATGATTCACCAAATGAGTATGTGAATGGATATTGATACCAAAATCATTATTAAAGTTTCCAGATATAACCAAGCCAAAAATACTGTTTAAAGCAATAGGTAGTGATGCATGCAAACTGCTTCTAGTGTTCCGATGAAACATTAATTGATTGAACTGGAATGGATGATGACAACTTCGGTAATACATACGCATTGATGTTGAGTGTGTTGTTTGAAATACGAAACAATAACGTGACAGAAATAACCCCAGTGAAATGTCAACATATCGAGATCCTATTCCATTAACCGAAATACGAGCATTTATGCGTTGTGCTAAAGATTCGATGATTAAATTACAAGTAGAAATCGAATCCATCAAAATACGACAAGTAATAAATTACCCATTTGTAATTTTAACCTTTACTAAGGCAGTTGACAAAATTGTATATGATGAATTCATGGTGCAGAAAGCATACAGATGCAACCGATTCATTTATAGCTGAAGAAGAACTATTGTTTCGTCTCAGAAACGATAGTTGACAGATGATATTGATTTTTTATATTATTTGTATGTAATAGGGTTCGGTGACTACGACTGCACACATGAAAGCGTGTAGACGATGCACAGTTTTTAGATCGGAGACTAGGACCCAATTGAAACATAAATGATTAGCTTTCACAAAGGCTTTTCGTTCGTTTACATTAGCATTTTAAAATTTGTACAATTTATATATTTGATGTTTGCCTTTACAATGAAAACATTTATACGATATTGAATTATTAGTTACGGCATCGATATTTATCACATTTGCCACCGCTGTGCTTTTACTACGTAATAACCGAAAATTTGACTCCCATGTTACTAATGTGATGAAAATTTCAAAAATACTTCAAATTTGGTTGTTTTGGTCACTATGTTCTGTCCGGTCCTTTCATATTTACCAGAAAATGTAGGTATTTTTGATGTGGATAAATGCACAGTATTTTCATTGGTTTTTATAAATTTATCCAAAAACACAGCTTGTTAAAAGGTAAGTCTGTCAATTAGGTCGTTTCGTGGAAATTACATCAATCTTTTTGGAGCGTAAGGTGGCAATTATAGCATTGGCCTCGTAATATATATCTTCGAATTCTATTGTATCTTTTTTGATATCTATTTTCCCTTTTTCATCGCCATCAACAGCCAATTGCTCAGTGTTAGACATAAATTCTTTATATAATTCCTCTAATTTTTGTAATTTTTTTCTAATTGTTCTACACCCTTAGACCCAATGCATATACATGTGAACTATTAATTTGCGATTTTAAAAGCAATCATATTTTTCAATAAATAACCCGTACTTTTTTATAAATATTGCGTTTCAATCAAGCAGAAATAAATATTCCGTATATATGAACAAAAAAATTATATGTTTATTACAAACCAAATAATACGTATATTAACACACCACCGTTTCAAAAATGCTTATTGTTAATAAACTGTATAACTCATCTAGATCGAATGACCAAAACATATATTTTAAATTAAGGCGAATTAAGTTTAAAATTGACAAACGTTAAAAGATTTATTTAATTTACGTGTTTCTAATTTAATAGAAGAAATTACTATGATGATAACAAACTAACTGTGCTAAAGTAAATGAACATATGTGTGTAACAGAATAATGTAACTGTACATACATTCCTAAGCTAGGTTATGTATAAAAAGATAATAAAGAAAAATGTAAATAGAAAAACACCATATCAGAATTTATAATGACAGTGGTTTTTTAACTAGTCTGTATGGTTCTACAGCTTTATATGAAAAATATTTCGTTGGGGTACAAAGTATATTATTAAGCTAATTAACTATTCTTCCCCAACTTTTGTGAAAAATATTTTGGGTTGTGAGTTTGATCACATATGGGATAAGGGATATGTGATCAAACTCTCAACCCAAAATATTTTATTATGTCTCATGTGAATTATTGTATAAGTAATTCACAAGTAAACAGTTATAATAGTATAACAAAAATTCAACACTGTAATATAAAAACTTAAATAATTGTCCCTAATATAAATTCTTCTAAGAGAAAATATAATGTTGTGTATAAAGTTTTTATGTTTGAAGGAAAACGAAATGTGTGTTTCAACATGCTCTTAACAATTCGCCAAACACGTTTTGACCGGCCGCTCATATTTTGCCAAATTGAGTTGGGGACAATACATATATATATGTCCACACTTTACTTTCAAAACAATAACTCTCATATATTTTACTTTTAAAACGCACTTTGGATAAATAAAACGGTTTACGTTATACACAGTCTCTCTATCTCTCTTCTTCTTTCCAAAGCTTTAAATTTGTCAATTTATATGTTAACCTTTATATGTGTTTCTTCACCCTTTCGTGCCTATATTTGTATTATACAAATGCAAACGTACATATATATGAAAAATATAAAAAACTAAAACGAAATCCGACTCAAATGGTAATAATGAACGATCATCTCTTTCAGGTGCTCAAGGTATTAAAATATATTTATATTCTCTATTATATAAAATTTTTAAATGTATTGTTAATTTAATATTTTTGTAATATATTTGTATTTAGCGTAACTACAATATGTCACGCCATTTAAATATATTGTTGAACTTATATTCAAATACTTTAAAATTTACGATTTGTATGTAGTTCATGTATTGTTTGTATCCAGCATCCTTAAAAAGTTAAATATTTAATTTAATTTAGTGGTTCACACTTATATAGAGAATGATGTCACCTTCGATTTGCCTGCCATAGACTTTTATTTTACACGAGAAACATTAGATCTAATATATATCCATATCTCTAATTGCTAGCACATGTGACAAGATGATAAAAATTTAATGCTTTTATTATTTAAGTCAACTTGTGTTTTAATTATATTTTGCGATAAATAAAAAATTTCTTACTTTTCTAGCAAAAAATAGCCGTGCTTCGTTATGGTTTTCCTTATATTATTTAAATTTTATTCTTATAAGTACAAAATATAATGAGCAAAGTAATATTAAACTAAATCCAATATAGCGACAGACAGAATATTTTCGATAACCAATTTTTTATACCCTCCATATAAGAGTTTGTCATTTTGTTTGCAACACCCAGAGGGAGACACCAGAGACCCCACAGAGTATATATATAAATAATATCGTTAAAAACATATATAACGCGTATGTTTTGATCAGATAATCTTTATTTCTACGAAGGAGGGCTTAAAAATCTAAAAGTTTCAAGAAAGATCAAAATTCAAACAATACATACAATACATTAATATTTTGAAAAACATTTTATAACGCTAAATTTAATTTATATATATTTAATTTATAGTTAATTTAAAGCCGAATATTGCACAAAAAGTAACATATTTTTTAACCAATATAAATACACTTGTGAGTGTTCCAATTATTATGTAATTATTACTATTTATTAAGTACTAACTATTGGAGATCTATCTTACAAAGAGTAGTGTACAAAAATTAAATATGCAAATCGCTCTAGCTTTTTCTAGACATGACAATATTATTATTTCGATAATTTAAGGTCTAAACAGAATTAATGTACACAATGCTGTCACACTACTACATTTGAGGTAGTCTATTAAGGCATAGAGACTTAAGTAAATTGTCGTTTATTTCAGCACCGGCTAAATGTCTCCTTTCTCTTAGTTGTGACGGACGCATATCACCCAGCTGCAGTTCTTGTAGCAATTTGGGTGTGCGCATTTGTTCTGAATCAGAAAATCTCTCTGTTAAACGCGTTTTTAACGTAGCAAACATTTCCTGCTCGGGTGGTTTTAATATAATGTCACTAATTTGTGCCAAAATATTGCTTTAAATTGCTGCCACCACGGTGTGGTATTTAGTTTTATCAGATGTAATACCTGTGGCAATAAATTGTGACTTGATTTGAGCAAATCATAATTGTGGTCGTGCATACCAAAATGGAAGAATTTTTATTAAAACACGAGAAATTTCCCCGCTTTGCTTTATTATTATATAGATAATTTAATGTCAAAACAGAATATAGATAATTTAATGTCTAATATACACAATGCTGCCACACACTCATTATATGTAAGTACATTGTCTCTGTTCAAACTTTTGTAAGAAGAAGGCGTAACATATCCCAAAGTATATATAAATATCATTATTCAGTACCTGGTCATTTTAGCATTATTAAGAAGGAAGGTATACCAACTAGGCAGGTAAGCAGCAGTATTTTACAGCACAGCTAACGAATCAGAGGATCCTTATTGAAATACTTTGGATAATTAGCCGTTTAATGTTCGTAGTTTAAATTCGAAACTAACGCATTATTTTTAAACAGCTCTTCATTTAATGATGATATTATAATTTTTTCTCTGAAACCTGGTTATCTTCTTCTGTATTAGATTCGAAAATTTTTTGTCCGAATTATAACGTATTCAGATGTGACCGGATGAATAGGCGCGGTGGTGGGGTTCTGATTGCTGTGTCTTCATCACTTTGTTCCAGTGTAGTTGACATGAAGTTATCCAACGATATTGAATTTATATGTGTTGCTGTTAAATTACTCGACATTACTTTATATGTTTCTTGTTCCTACATTCCACCTAATGCATCCGTGCCTTACTATTCAAATCATGTTTGCGTCATAAAAAAGATCACCTATTTATTAAAAACAGAAGATGTCGTCTTTATCTTTGGTGATTACAACTTACCATCAATCTCATGCATTAGAGCTGAAAATGACATATATATGGTTCCTATAACTAACTAACTATTTCCGTTTGATTGCTGCCTTTGTATCAGCTGAACCATGATGTGTAGCTGATTTTTTTTTTCATTTCGGTTTACGGTGTCGGTATCGCGATCTGCACTCTATCGCAGATTTATCCAATCCAATTTATAGGGGATTATCCCAATTAGGGTTTTTTTAATTAAATAATATCCTAAATTTTAATAATAAACTTCTCGACCTAGTTTTCCTGAATGATACGACCATTTTGATCAATCGTAAGTTTCTTTTTGTTTTACCGGAGGATATGCATCATCCTGTTGCTTACCTTAAATAATCTTCTTCTAAGTAATGTGCAGTCTAGAGTTGTGTATAATAGAAACTTTAACTTCAATAAGAATAATTATAATAAAATCAGAGATATTTTGCAAGTGTCTGTCTGTAATTTTATTGTCGCTGTAAACAATACACAATAGATAAATCATTCTGTTATGTAGGGTATACTTCTGTCTGCGAAATACTATTGCTACAGTCAAAACGTTTAAGTTTTGACTTTATAAGGAGTATGTTAGTTTGGTTTCGTATTTACCTTGTCGGTCGTTCTCAAAAAGTATTGTTCAAGTCTTCTTTATTTATCTGTGTCTTCTGGAGTCCTTTAGGGTAGTCATCTTGGTCCTATACTTTTTTTGCTTTTTCTAAATGATCCAAATTGTATTAAATTTTCTAGTGTTCTTACATTTGCTGACGATGTAAAAATTTATATTTTTTTCAATTCTTTAGAATATTCTTCTTACTTGCAGTCCAACTTATGTAGTCTGTCGGATTGATGCAAAATTAATGGCATGTTTTTAAATTTAAGCAAATGTAAAAATTTAGCGTTCTCTTGGTCCTATTCTCTGCCTACATGTTATTCATTAAACAATCACGTGCTAGGTAATGTATTCAGTTTCAATGACTTAGGTATTATTTTTGATACTACATATTAAGTATTCCGTTAACAAAGCGAAATATGTTCTTGGTTTTATAAAAATATGGTCAAAGAAGTTTAATGATTCTTATGTTACCAAAATGTTATACTTCGCTTGTTAAACTTATCCTTGAATATTCAGTTGTCATTGAATCAGTTAAACGAAATTTTTTACTTTTTACACTTCGTGTGTCTGGGTTGGAATTTTGATATGAGATTACCACCCTATAAGCCAGGTTAATACGTAACGTATAAATGTTGGGAGTTACATGTCAGCAAATTCTTTTATATTTTGTTTGTTTAATGAAATAAAATAAAAAATGTATATGGGAAGGGGTTCTAAAAATGATCCGATCCTGTCCATTTTCAAAAGAGTTTATTTTTGGGCCAATACATTTTCTTGTACTAAATTTCATCGATATATCTCAAAAAATAATAGTATCTAAGTAAATTTGTGCGCAGTTTGGCCACACTTTTTCAGTATTTCAATAAAATTTAGTACAAGGACGTGTCCAAAGGCGTGCACTATCGAAAATTTGTAATTTTCAATATTTTTTTTGTAAAACTTGACAAAACATTGTCACTTGGTTTAATAATTGATTGTGCCAAATTTGAACCCGACAGGAACATATTTTTATTCATTCCCAACCCATATAACGTTTTATTATAAAGGAAAAATTATATAAAAAAATTCGCAATTCTTTTATTAAAAATTGGTATATAACACTTAATAATTCTAAACACGTGAAAATATTATAGTCGGTCAAGCCCGACCATCAAATACCCTACTCCACTTGATATATTATTCAATTTAATTTTTTTCTTTGATAAATGAAGTTTTATTTATTTTTTTTTGTCTTTGAAAAATGAGATTTTATTTTTCTATACCTCCGTGTATTTTCAAAAATTTCAAAATGATACATAAGTCAGAAATATTTTTATGCTTTGTTTTTTTATGAAATCAAAAATTCTAAAAATGGTCCGATCCTATCCATTTTCAAAAGGATTTTTTGGGCCAATACATGTCCTTGTACCAAATTTCGTCGAAATATCTCAAAAACTGCGACCTATACTTTGTGCACAAATTTAGATGGACAAATAAATGGACGGACATGGGTTAATCGGTTAAGATTTGGATTCTAATCGTTTCAGATTTTGATTCTGAATCGATCGGTATAATTGAAGGTGGGTGTACCCTTTGCCTCTTAGGAGTTACAAATATCCTCACAAACTTAATATACCCTTTTTCACAAGGTGGTGCAGGGTATAAAAATGGAATTTAAATTTTAGGAATACAAGACATTATTTAAGGATAATTATAATTCAGTTTTTTTAACTTTACGCTTTACTCTAGGCCTTATAACTCTCTGGCTGAGTTTGCAGCGATATGAGAAGTTACAGTTTGAGTATTTGTTGTTGCAGTTGGTGACGTTTCATTTTGCATGTTGATCTGATCATTGTTATTTTGCGTTTGTACTGTGTCAAGCATTTGATTAAGATGGCGTTTAATTTTCTTATTGTTGTGACTTATGATACATGTATATGTTCTAGGACCAAGTTGTTCTTTAATTGTAGCTTCCGCCTAAGTAGGCTTGTTAGGATTTCTGTAGTAACGAACAAGTACATGTTGACCATTCGAAAATTCTGTGTTTCGTTTTCCTTTGTAATTGCAAACATATTTAAATTGTTGTTGGTCTAATTAATTTTTCGTTGTTGGTGGTGATAATTTGCTGAATCGAGTTTTTAATGATCTTCCAAAAAATAATTTGGATGGTGACTCTCTATATGCTTTATAAAATTCATTGATTAAAAACCTTGAAATTCAGTTATGTGAACTGAAGACCATTGTCACTAACAACAATGTCGGGTAAACCATAAGATTCAAAAAGTTCTCGTAATTTAATTATTGTAAAATTTGATGAAATGTATTTCTCGTTTAAATTTCTTTATCCATTCCAGGCCACCACATGTACGACTTAGCTAAAGCTTTAGTTTTCACTATTCCAAGATGAGATACATATAATGGTTTTAATAATTGCTTTCTAAATTTCAATGGAATAATAGTTCTATAACCCCACATAATGCAATCATATTCTGCAGTAAGCTCTGCTGCTTTATTTTGAAAAGGTTTAAATCTTTAAAATTTATATATAAATGATTTTCAGATTCCACTAGATTAATATATGTTCCATGTTGATAATCATCAATAAAATTGACTTGTGGCATATGAAATAAATTATTTGAAGTATTATTGTTAGAACCTTTTATGTACTCAATGACCTAATTAAAAGCGGATAGTGTGCATTAACACTCGCTGCAAACGTGCTGATGCCATAATTGGCAAGACTTTATTTTAATTAAAAATATAAATTAGAGGTTTGTGATCGGTTCTCAAAATAAATTGACTGCCCAAAATACATTGTTTTAATTTTGTTATAGAAAAGTAGATTGTTAATGCTCCTTTTTCAAGCGCACCGTATTTTTTTTCAGATATTGTTAATGATCTGGATACAAAACAAATCGGTTTTAGGTCTTCACTAATATTATGTGTTAGTACTCCAGCTACAGCATTGTTAGAAGCATCCGTTTTTGGTATTTTAGGCAAATCAGGATTAAAATGTACTAGTTCTTGATCCGAAGTCACTTCTGATTTAATTTTATCATAAGCTTCTTGGCATTGTTTATTCCAGCAATATTGTAGGTTTTTTTTTCTAATAATCGATGTAATGGATTCATTTTTCCAGCAAAGTTTTGTATAAATTTAGAGTAATAATTTACTAGACCAATAAAAGCTTTTAGTTCAGAAATATTTTTAAGAATTGGTGCAGATGTTATACTTGAAATGTGATCATTATTCTTTTTTAATCCATATCCGTCAATTGTGAATCCTAAATATGAAACTTTAGACTGAAAAAATAAACATATTTGTGCGTTCAATTTTAATCCAACAGATTGCAGTCTTTGTAAAACAGCTTTTAATGAATTTATGTGTTGATCTAAATTTTTGCCAATGACTGTAACATCTTGATACACAACAACGTTACGGATGTCCCTTAATAAATTTTCTATCGTTTTAACACCAAATGGCAAACGTTTTAGTTTAAATGTGCCAATGTGAGTGTTCCAAGCACAAAATAATTGTGAAGGCTCATCCAATTCTAGTTGATTGTAAGATAAGTATTTGATAAATCAAGTTTCATAAATATTTTTCCTCCTCCAAGCAATGCAAATATTTCTTCAATTTGTGGTAATGGATATTTGAAATTTAATAAATGTTTGTTGATGGTTATTTTGTAGTTACCCCAGATGCGAATATCTTCATTTTCTTTCAGAATTGGCACTAAATGTGTATCGCAATCTGAGTTATCCACTCAAACTCCCAATTTCATTAAATCATTTAATGTATGTTCAACCCGCGCTTTCCAAGAAAGTGGTAAAGATTTAGGCTTTACAAAAATTGTTCAGCAGTATGTTTATAATTACATCATATATGAAGTTTATAATTATATGATTCAATAATTTGAAGGTGAATAGTTTGAATAGAAATGTACGGTAACGGTGGATTTTTAGTGTTCGAAACAACTACAACAAGTATTGAAATACGATCACCACTATAAACAATATAGGAATTTGTACATTTCCTAAGCTTGGGTGTAAAATTTGTTTCTTTTAAAAATGATGTAGATGATGCATGGTGCTCCAGTGTCACAAGTGGCAATGATCTCAACATCATCAATTTTAACTCGCAACTTAGACAAATCACACAAAACCACTGGAAGAACTCTCAGACAAACTAAAAATAGAATTAAAAGTATCGCTTATTTCATTATTAATAAAATTCAATGTAGACTTATGTTTAGAACGGTAAACTGATGATATATGTCCAATCTTTCCACATGTATGACAAGAACAATTTTTAAATTTGCAAGTTGTAGAGTTATGGTTCTTCCAACCACAATGTAGATATGGTCTCTTTGGTGCTGCATTTGGCTTTTTGTTGAACTCATTCCTTGCTTTTTTGTTTATGTATTTACAACCGCTGTCACTCACTTCTTAATATATATAATATAATATAGGTAATTCAGTGTTTTCTGCTTTTGACGATATCTATGTTTAAATGATAAGGGCTTTTTGAAATATAACAGGTAAACTGATATTTTCATCTTCTTCGTACATTTTTGAAAATGTTGTCTGGTAGACCCATTATAAATCTTTCTTTTGCAAAATCATCTAGATTAGATCCAAATTTACAAGATAATGTAAATTTTTTTGCTCTTGTAAACCATTCAGCTACGGTTTTACTTTCATTTTTAATTGGCGAATGAAAAATTTTCCTTTCACGAAAAACTATCGTAGATGGTGTATAGTGTGTGCTTAATATCTCACACAAATCCTTGTATGTTTTGCTTTCAGGTGAATCCGGACTACATAAACTATGTAAAATGGAGTAGACTTCATTGCCAATCGATCTTAATAGAGTGGCTTTCTTTTTATTGTCTTCTTCACAGTTGATTTCAAAAATAGATATCCAATCTCACCTTCCAAATGTTCCACGAATCTTTGGTTGGGCAGAATTCCGCAATCGTTGATGTGCTCAATAACATTATTGAACTTTCATTTACAAGCATGATTTATTAATACATAAAATGAAAAAAAGAGAAATTCGCGAAATCTTTTTTACGCCAATATGTAGTGTCCCGAGTGGAAAAACGCACGTATATCTTACATTAATTCATCTTTATTTCTGTATACAATGTATTATATTTTATAAGTGAAGTTAACAACTATATATAGAGCGTTGCCAGATATGAATATCGAACACTCCCTAAGTATAAACATTTTTCACAAAGTGACTTATACGACAATAGTTCGTGCTTTCATGGTACATAATAAGTTTTTCAAATAAGTTATGTAGTGTACCAAATTGTCGGGCTTGACCGAATGTAACATTTTCTCTTGTTTTATTTGTTTTTAAATAATTAAATTGCTCAGTACATTCAAAAATTTTACTTGAGTTCGAAAAGATTAAAAAGTACTCCTTAAGTAATTAACGTTTGTGTTTATAAGAATGTCCTGATATTTACGTTACATTATGTGGAGTATAAATAATTGTGTTTTTTACTCCTTGCCCATCATTACCTCGACGAAGGGTTCCACAGTTACAATATATATCCAAATTCCATTAAATAACAAGTAAGAATACTAAATTTGGCTTAGGCGATTAATTGTGTATGTATTACGTAATAACTTGCAAGTAAAGTAGAGTTGCTGAATGCGGTTTTTTGTAAATTGTAAACGGGTCTGTTATCCGACTACGCCTATCGATGAATAGAATAATTATAGAAATGCTTGCCAAATTTCAAGTTCATAAGTCAATTTTTGCGGCAGTTAAATACGTTTTCGTTGGTTGTAAGCATGTATATTGTCTGACTACGCCAATTTTTAGTACATCGATGGAAGGGAAAATTTATTAAATAAAATTAATTTATGAAAATATAAAAAAAAAACATCCAAATCGAGTTTTCCTAAAAATCTACGTCTTTTTTTATATAACGGTACGTATTATTAAAATTTATGATATTTTTAAAATTCCTTCCTTTTATTTTTTATAATAATATGTATAAATAGTTTTATTATATATGCTTTTATTATCATCATCAATAATGATGCATATTCTTGTTCAGCATCAATAGAAAAGTCGATTTAGCCGTCCGTCTTTGTGTCCTTCTAAATTTGTACACATTTTTGTTCACACTGTCGCAAAAATTTTTTCTTAATAATTCATAGAGCGGAACCATTTTATGAATTGTTTTGAATTGTTGTTCTCATCGTTAGAAATCTAATCATAAATTTAGAACAACAATTCAAAATGCCAACCAAGGCTTTCACTTCAGATACATTTTTGGGAACAAGTGCATCTAAAATAGATAAAATCCTATCAGTCTGGCAACTTGGTGATTTTGTTCGCGAATTATTGTTTGCGTATAAAATTGTTATAACTATAATGGTTTTTTAATGATTATTGTTTAAAAAAAAATTAATAATTGTCATTTTGCAAATTGAGAATATATTTCTGATTTTTGTGTATGTAGTGCGGCTAAAAGCTATTATAATTTGCCCAATAACCTAATATTCTTGATATACACGGCTATGCTTGTATATGTTGTTATTGGCATTTTTTATTTCTTTATTTGGTAGACATCATTTCCTCTGTCAGGCATCTCATTTAACAGCGCATTTTAACACAATAATTGCGATTTATTCGGGTTTTGACTGTCAACGCGTAAACACGTGCTTTCATTTATTTTATTCTAAAAGAAGTGATTGCTTACATAACGCAGTTTTTACCTAAAATAAAACTCGAAAGTTGAGTTACTAAATATTTACTGTGTTACATCATTTTTGATGTGTTCCTTACGTGTTTCAACAGATTGCGAAGCATGGTTTGGCCGAGAGGCAGCATTATTCAGGTGAACGACGCGGATATAATAAAGATACCACGTGCGAGATTTTATGCATGTAACGCACGTGAGTACATAGTGTTCATCCAATGTAGAAAAATGCACACCTCCCAGTCATCGAACTGGGTAAGAATCTATACAGCAAATTCTCTGACGTTGACATTTTTTATGTCTCAAAAAAGAAACTAAAAATAATCACACCTACTCTAAGTACGGCCAATGCCATAGCAGCAGCATACGTCGTCTATATTCCGTCCAAGCTGTGCGAAGTCCGGGGAGTGGCACTTATACCTTCTAATTACTTAGAAGAAGAAATATTCAATGGTGACCCAATACGGGCCTTTGCCCCCTTCGTGTAAGGTCGCAATCCTATTGATCTTGTTACGGTCCGCATCTGCTTTTCTGGGAACATTGTGCCACAGCAAAAGCCTTACATCGAGCCGGTCGTACAGTGCGGCAAATGTTGGCGCCACGGCCACTCTGTTCAAGACGAAATGCCATTTGTCCGTAGTGCGGCACCTCCCATGACCTTTCAATTGAGTGCACCCAAAATAAAAAGTGCGTCAACTGCAAAGAGGATCACGCAGCCAACTCCAAGCTTTGTCCGACTTATAAAAAAATCTTTAAACTAAATAAGATTCCGCCGAACGCACCAAGCCCTCACCTTTCAATTTCAATCAAAGCTCTTACGCGCACTCAAATGCAAACTTCAGACTTACCACATACGACTTTCCCAGTCTTAATGACATCTCAGTGGCATGCCTTTCCGAAACCTTTCTTAAACCTAATGACTATTTTACAGTCAAGAATTACTATGTTGTTAGATCTGACCGTGCCTCAAACACCTCACACGGCGGGGGTGTTGCGATTCTTATCTCCAACAAGTTAACATACAAATGTACACCTTTCACCATTAACAATAGCCCAATTGAAGTCTGTTCGTGCACTATTAGCACCTCATTGGGGGAGCTTCTGATACTGAGTGTCCCGTTCCGCCCAACTGCAACGTGTCCGTCCGAGCTTTTAACGACCTCTTTTCCTTCAGCCCTGGTACATCCGCGATTGTCTGTGAGAACTTCAATGCGCACAATGAATGCTAGGGTAGTCGATCTTCCAATTCTAGAGGGAGAAATATTTTAAACATCATTGAAGATAAAGGTCTGATTCTCCTGAACACAGGCGAGCCTACGCACTTTGGTCTCACCTCTTCATGCATTGACCTAACACTTTGCACACCAAATATCGATTCTCTAGCCACCTGGCGTACCATTAACGAAACTCTGGGTAGCTCCCATTGCATAATTAAAACCTATTTACATCTTCGCCACGTTTCTCATTTTGCCACCCGTACTTGTGTTCCCAAGCACCTGGGCCCTCCCTTACTCAATAACACTGTCCGCACTATCTCAGATACTATAAAACGCAAAAACTCTGAATCTTTTTTTTATGAATTTTCGAACGCTTTCACAGACAAGTTTAGTCAACGCAAGTTCAAAAAATTCCATCATCCAAACCCCTGGTGGAATAGTGCATGCAGCCTTGTTAGGGGAGCTTCTGTGCCAAACTTAGGCTTGCAATTGCCAAATGCAAAAGGCCGCCCTCTAGAAATAATTTTTCTGCATTAGCCGCTATAAAAAGGGAATATATTCTCACACTTAGATATAAAAAAGGCAAAGGCTGGAAAAAATTCTACACTAATATTACCAGCGATATGTCGGCTTCGGGTCTTTGGCGCACAGTCAGAATGTTAAGAGGAATAATATCTTCCTACAGTCCCATTCCTGAACAACTCTTCGACGAATTTTGTGACAATCTCGCCGGCCCGCATGGCCCCACGATGCCTTTTCTCGCATCAAACAGTGCCTGTGACAGCCCTCTTTTAAGAGAAATTTCTTTATACGAGCTTAACAAAGCAATTGTTTTTTTCAAAGACACATTTCTAGGCCTGGTTTTTGGACATTTCAGCGGCCTTTGACTCGGTGAATATTTGCACTTTAAGGTCGATGTTACTGTCTCTCGGAATCCCCACGCACTTTTGCAACCTGATATATAATCTTTTTCTATACAAAAACATTACTATTAACAAAAATGACAGTACAGCCCACAGAAGGTCTTATACGGGCGTCCCACAAGGTTCCATTTTAAGTCCACTGTGCTTAAACATCAACCATATATTTAACTCTCTTCCATCTCAATTCTGGGATATGCCGAAGATCGCGTTATTTTTACCTCTCACTTAAATCCCAACGTATGCAGACAAACCCTGCAAATTGCATTGGACGCGATTTCATCTAACCTTATTTCGATTCACTTGTCCCTCTCCGTTCGGAAAACCGAATGCATGATATTTTCCAACAAGCACAGGCGCCCCACTGTAGCTCCACTCCTCGTTAACGACTTCGACCTACCCTATACAGACTCTTTCAATTTCTTAGGCTTCCTGTTTCACACCAAACTCTCTCCCGTTCCTCACATCAATGCAGTCAGCAAACAGAGCTTTACCTTGACGAACGTTCTAAAATCAATTTGCGGCATATCCTGGGGTTCTGACCCTTGCTGTATCATCAATTTGTACACGGGCCTGGTTGGACAGAAAATTGAATACGCCTGCGCACTCCTTTTGGACGCTCCTCGGAGCTCCTTTCTGAAGTTCTGTAGGATTTAATGGAGGTGTCTCCGTACCGCTTTGGGCGCTATGATCTCCACCCACACACTCAGCTTAGAGCAAATTGTCAACGTTATGCCTCTAGCCCAGAGATTTCGACTAAATGCCAATTCCGTCATCAATAAGATCTTGTCGATGGAAAACCACCCTGCACTGCCGTTTATCCGTGACCTTGTGGTACTCAATTTCTCCCACACATTCTTCAATATCTATACTGAAAAATCCAATCTGGACTTGCTAAAATATCACAAACATCCGCTTTACCATATTCCGTTTGGTGCCCACACCGTCCAACCTGTAATTAAGTTTCTGCCAATCCAAAGTGTCTCCGTCCGTGGTCCAACATCAATACCTAAATATAGTACGCAACAAATGGAAAAACTTTTCGCTAATATTCACAGACGGATCTAAATCCGATATTGTAGGCAGTGCATTGTGGTTCCCAGACATTTGTATAGAAGCATACTCTTTAAACCACCCCGACAGCTCCATCTTCTCGGCCGAGGGTTTAGCTATCCTCGAAGCCATACGTCTAGCCTCTCTACACACCAGCAGAAAATATCTTATAGTTTCCGACAGTAAATCTGTCCTACTAGCTCTTCAATCGTTTCCTACCAGCATAACGCATCCGTACGTGCTAGAGATCAGATCTCAGCTGCATAACGTAAGATCCAAGGGGCTTATCTTTCACTTTCTCTGGGTACCCAGCCACATGGGCATCCAGGGAAATACTATCGCTGACGAGGTTGCGTCTTCCAGACCGACCCACACAGACTGCCGACCTCTAATTCCCACTGACGTCAGGGCCTTGGACAGGTCCAATGCGATTCGCTCTTGGCAGCTGCGCTGGAATGAGTCGCCTCACGGTCGCCATTACTTTTCTCTGTCATCACATACAAACATTAAGCCATGGTTCGCTGAGCCTCATTTAAGAAAAAGAAGAAGAATTGCGATTTTATGATTTTTCATTACAGAAACAAACAAAAGCTCGTAATCTTAATTCTTTTATTATTGTATATAGCAGTTTTTTTTAGTTTTTCTGTGGCATTTATTATATATATTTTTATATTTTTTGTTGGTGTACATTTTCTAATACATTTCATCCCTTTCCATGTGCACTGGGTTTAAAGGAAAGCAATTCGACTGCATAAATTTTAGAATCAATGGTCTCCGTTGGTCATGCCCAACTTTTCGTGAGCTTGATTTTGATATTTTTAAATTATTTAAACAAAGGCAGGGGAGCTAACATTATTATTGAACCTGCTTTGAATGATCTTTCTTCTCCTACTCCGTCACCGATGATTACGGATGTTTCTTCTGTTGTTAGTTTTAGGAAAAACGACGTCAATAAGTTGGTTAATATCGCTTCAAAGAATTTAAATCCTGTTAAACGTAGTGTTAATCGAGCTAACTCCTTACAAAACCATTCATCGGCAAATGATGATGATTTAGTTGTCATACCTATTCGCAAGGCAATCTTTATATCTCGTTTAGCTGAAAATACTACAATTTATTAAATAATGAATTATATTCATCGCAATATGTACTGAGTTAACAAAAACAAGTATATTTAAATTTAATAATTCTCAGTCACGTGACATTGCATCTTTTAAAATTTTATTTCCTCATTCTCTTTTTGAGCGAGTAATATATAAGCAATTCTGGCTTTCAGAAACCTTTGTTAAATCATTTGCTCCATATAGAAAGTCAAACGTATTTATGTTGGGCTCGTATATTCCTCCAATGTTAGATGTCTCTATCTACTTGAAACATCTCCGACTTATTAAAGAGCTTTTTACATATCTTAGACCTTGAGATAAAATATTGGTCCTGGGTGAGTTTAATTTACCCCATGTATGATAGAATTTAAATGTCGATCTTGGTTACTTTATTCCCATTTATTTGATTTTCTCGAACGATACGAATTTAAATATTTTTTGTATTGAACGTTTTGTTCTCCCTGAGGATAGTAACCACCCCACACTATTAGTATGAAGAATAGTTTGCGTGCTAAAGACCTTAATTTAAAAACTACCATCATAAACTCATTTGTGTATAGTAAAACTAACTTCATTACACTTAGAAATTTTTTATCTGAAATTGATTGGAACTTAAATTACAACGACATTTATATATACTATTCTGCATCTGTTGGTTCAATAAGTACTTAAGAATGGTCCGTAATAAAAAAGCAGACTATTCAAAAAATATAAACGTAGTGGTTCTCTCACTGATTTACTCGTTATTCCAGTTCTATAAATTCATAGACTCTAAACGTTTCCCTTCTGTTATGCATTATAGTGTTTCAGAGTCTACATGCACGACTATTACAGATAATCTTTTTGCTGACTTTTTCGGGAAATGCTACTCTATATCCAATATTCAATGTGATAATTATTCATTTCATATATGGTTAATACTTTTGACATCTTTCCGTCTGTAGTTTCACTGAAGATGAAATTTTTACTTCATTATTATGCCTTATAATGCCATTCTGTACTTATCCTGGACCTGATGGTTTACCCTCATGTATCCTTTGTTCATGAGCCGATTTCACTGTGAACTCCGTTTACTTTAATTTTCAATTAGAAGACAAGTTTTATTATTCTCCTTTATAAAAATGGTTCCAGATGTAATATTGAAAACTATAGAGGTATTGCCAAATTATGTGTTATACTCCAATTGTTCGATTCGCTCATAACTAAAAAAGACACATCAGCGATAAGATGTGTTTTATCTTTCAGCCAACATGGCTTTTTTAAAGGCAGGTCAACTTCTACAACCTTGTTGGAATTGACAGGAAATATTTTTAATGCTTTCTCTGAAAATAAGCAAACGGATGTAATTTATATTGATTTCACGAAAGCCTTAGATCGAGTGAACCACAAACTTCTAGTTTTTAAATTGCATAGTATTGGTTTTTCTGTTAATATGGTTTCATGGTTCCATTGTTATCTTACTGGTTGCACTCTGAAAGTTTTGATTAATTCTTCTTTTCCTCGCGAAATTTCGGTTATATCTGGTGTCCTTCAGGGTAGTCACTGAGGGCCTCTTTTATTCACCTTGTTCGTAAACGACCTTCCCACATGTGTAAAAGTGTCTAAGATTTTAATGTTCGTCGATGACGTTAAAATCTCTCATTCCTTTAACTCATTAAGTGATACTGCTACTCTTCAATCGGATTTGGATAACTTAGTCTCGTGGTGTAAAATCAATGGTAAAAAGGACAAAAAGTTGTCTTTTTCATGGTCATCAATTCTGCCTTCCACATATCGTATTGAAGATTTCGTGCTAGAAAACGTTACCTCTTTCAATGACTTGTGCATTATTTTGGATTCAAAGTTGAGGTTCCATTTACACATTGAATCTTCTGTGAACCAGGCTAATTCGCATCTTGGATTCCTGAAAAAATGGTACAAAGAGTTTGATGACCCTTACGTCGCCAAGCAGTTATATACTACACTAGTAAGGCCGGCTCCGGCTCTTCTGTTGTCTGGGCACCAAGTCACATAGATTCGATTGAATCTGTACAAAGCAACTTTCCTCTTTTTGTTTTACGTGGATTAGGGTGGAACGCATGATTGAGCTTCCCTGCTTATGAAAATAAATTATTTTTGATTGACTTACCAACGCTAGAAAAAAGGCGTGAAATGTTAGGTGTTATTTTTGTAGTCAAGTTAATTAGAGGTAGCATTTGTTCACCCGAATTATCGGACAGAGTCTCCTTCAATGTACCGAATAGATTTACTAGGTATTATAATTCAATCAAATTGTCCCATTTCCGCACAAAGTATCAGCTTTATAACCCATGTCAGGTTCTCTTCAAAATGTACTTATCTATCTTTTTTGTTGTTTTTGTTGTTTTTTAAAAATTCTTAAATAATTTTTTTTACTCTTAATTAAACTTAGCACATTAGCTTCTAATGTATTATTGTATTTAGTTTATAAGTTTTGTAATTAGTTGGATTATAATCGTAACTAATTCTTTTTGAATAAATGAAATGAAATCGTTTTTACTAAGTACGTTACAGTCGATAGTAAAATATTATGCTTGAAAAATTATCACTTTTTTTAGAACTAAGGCGAAGACCTACAGATTTTAATTTTGACAATAGTATTTCTAGAGATTTCAAAAACTATCATCAGTGAAAATTATATCATCTAAATAACACGCTACATTTGGATTGTCACGAAATATATTTTCTATTGTATTTTGAAAAATAGCCGCAGCAGGCTTAATATCAAAAGGTAAACGTGTCGTTTTAAAAATACCCATATGGGTGCTCCAAACACACAACAATTGAGAAGGTTCATATAAACCCAACTGATTATAAGCATTGGATAAATCCAATATAGTAAAATATTCTCCTTTAATGGACGATAATTCATCATATTGTATTTCACATCCTCCCAATATTTATTAATGGCAGATTTATAATCCCCACAAATGTGGAGTTCACCCCTTAGTTTGACAACTGGCACAGAGAGTACATAGTTTAACGTCCACTTCTACCTCGATAGTATTATTAGACGTTTGTTTAGGGCTTTTTAAGCGTCCCGAGAGCCCTCGGTTGGGCATTTTTAACTAGTGTTAATTTAACAGTATTTCCCTAAACACTTTTTGAAAACGAGTTTTTAAATTGGCTACTACTCTATCTACATCTTGCTACATGTTCACTTGAGAAAACCCAAATCCAAATAAAGTTATAAAATCGCGACCTAATATTGGAGGTGAATTATTACAATAAAACGAAAACTACTTGATTTATCATTAATTTTGACCTTAGGTGAAAAACTCACCAACCACCCCAATACACTCACCATTATAAGCAAAAATTTTGCCATGACAAGGCGTTAATGTCTTTACATAAAAATAATTCCAAATATTTTTTCACAAATTTGAATAAATTTGTATCAAAATAAGTTTCATGTAATTCTGACAATCGCGCAAATATTTTTTACTTCCTCAAAAGTTACCACACTAAATAATTCTCATAGAACACACATAATTTTTTAAATGTAAATTAAATTATAAGTAAAAATTTTAAATTTTTTAGACGATGGCCGCCACAAAACGTAATGCGGGTTTAACGTCTGCGGTACCCAGAGCTACACTAAATGATGAAGAATTGGTAAGTGTAATAAATGAATTTTTTTTTTTAACTCCAACTAAACTTAAGCAAAAGTAAAAAGCTACAGTTGACTTAGTCATATCTTCAATGTGCAGGGTACTTTTTAACTAAAACTTTGGACAAAATAATTATAAAATTTTATTTTACTCCAATGCACAAATTTTGCACCAAGGAGAATTTTTTTTAAATTTTGAGCGTGTTTTTATCTTTCCGCATCCACTTTATGTAAATGCTGCACTTTTAGGTATGTGTAACAAATTTCAACTTTGTAGATATACTTTTGAGGGTGTGAGCGATGTTTGTCAAATAAGAGCGCGGCTAATAACCGATTTTTAATAGGAAAGCGCATACTACAAAACAATTCTGCAACTAAGAATGGGTGTTAAAGAGAATGTATATTTTTATTCCCTCCGCATACGATTGGGCTTTTTTTAAACACTCGCCGGTGAGTTGGTTTTCTAAATAGCAACGCTCGCTGCCGTCTTACCGTCCTAGCCATCCCGTAAGAATTTTCTTGTGCGCGCTCTAGGTCGTAACGATCGCTGCCACCATACCGTCGTAGCCATCCCGCAAGAATTCTCTTGCGTACGCTTTAGGACGCAACGCTCGCTGAAATTACACCGTCCTAGACATTCCGCAAGAATTTTCTTGTGTGCGCTCTAGGGCGTTATGCTCATTTCTGTTGCTATTTTTAAACCGCTCGCCGCTGTACCTCGCGTCGGCGTTACTCTCGTACCATTCGCGCTGTTATTTTTGTACTGCTCAACGGTACCGCTCAGCGCTGTTATTTCTATTCCACCGTTACCGTATCGCTCACCGTCACCGTATCACCCTTCGCAGTGCACCAATTGCCAAGAATATGGACATACGAAGTCGTATTGCAAGTTGCCTACAGTATGTGTCATATGTGGTGATTTACACCAAACCACTCAATGAACTTTAAAAAATAAACCAAATGATAGAAAATGTAGTAATTGTGGCGAAAATCACACTGCCAATTATAGAGGTTGCTTGATATTCCAGCAATTAAATCGAGGAACAAAATCACAACTCTAGTCTAAACAAGTGCCTAAACATATACAATCAACTATATCAAAAACTCAGCCTATCCAATCAACTGCAACCCCCACTAATAACGTAAATATGACTCATAAATTCTCATATACTGATGCCTTAAAAAGTGTTATCAAAGTAACTCCCAAAGCTATCCTACAAGAGAACCTCCTTATATTAACCAGCAGCAGTCTACAAACCTAGAAAACACTATTGCAGTGCTTGCCCAACAGATGCAAACTTTCATGTCTACTATGCAAATGAAGCTGTAAAGAAAAGTACTAATTGGCTGAACTATAAAAAATACATAAGCTCACATATACCAACTAATATACCTCTTAGAAATGCTGAACAAATCGATAACGCTGTAAATTTGTTTACAGATATAGTGAAAGACAATTCAAACTAATTTTAGCGCAATGAAACCTTGAAACCTTAAATGCAAATAGCGAAGGTCCAAGTAATTTGAAAGCCCCCAAACATTTAAATCCGCCGGTTAGAACCGAATGTCCAAACAGAAATAGCCACGGCCATTCCAAAAAATGTGAGGTATTTGCAAACCACTTAAAAAACGTGTTTAAACCAAAAGAAGTTTATTATCGCAATAACACAATATTAAACAACCTGCCGTTGCACAATCACCTACCTCAAAGTGATAATGTTGCAACCACCACCCATAATACAACATTGGCGGAAGTGCCGGCAGTGCGACACCCCGATCGCAATGGCATAATATTAACTAACCCGCCGTTGCGCGATCACTTATTTCAAAGTGATAACATTGCAATCTCCGCTCGTAACATAACTCTGGTGGAAGTGCCGTTAGTGATATACCCCATTCGCAATAATTTAATAAATAAATAACGTATCATTAAATATTACCCAATCCATATTACACTTCCACAAATAATCGAACCAATTAAAAACTTAAAACGGTTTTTCCTCCGTGGACTTGGCGTACTATGTTACTTGTCTTGTATATCTTTCCCACATCCTGTTTCGTATACTTGTTGTTTATCTTGTCAGAGTTTAACGTACAGTGCGTCTCTCTTAGCTCTACGCTTGCTTATATAGCTATTTCTTCGTTAAGTTATAAACGACAGTGCTTGCGTTGTTGTTTGCATTTCACCACGAGCTTAACTTATACTCTTAACTTACTCTCTTCAATATTATTTAAGCTTATTAAAAATCACTAAACATTTCCTACTGCGTAATAAACGACACCGCTTGGAATGTCAGTCTCGTTGCATTATAACAAAGAAACATTTCAATTTTTAGAAGAATTCTTTTCGTTATGAAACAAAAACAAAATAATAAAATTCAATTTTGTATTATTTAGGCCAGTGTTGGCCAATTTATTCGCTTTGTGGAGGCCGTCCGTCCTGACAAACTTAAAAGTAAACAAAGCACCAGTGTGCGATAGTGTTCCAACGAAAATGATTCGCGAACTACCACAATGTGCTGTGAGGGTCTTACTGTACATATTTAACTTTGTACTACGAACAAGATACCCAACTGGCTGGAAAAAATCCGTAAATACCGAAGCCAGGGAAAGACCCTACTCAAGTTACGTCATATAGATCTATAAGTTTACTTCCGATTAGGTCCAAGTTATTAGAGAGGTTAATACATAATAACATAATTCCATACATTAATGCTCATCAAATAATTTCACAACATCAGTTTGGATTCCGGCAGCATCATGGCACCACTCAACAAGTGCACCGTATTGTTGCATTTATAAGAAAAGCATTTGAAACAAAACAATACTGTTCAGGACTGTTTATAGATACATCTCAAGCCTTTGATAAAGTGTAGCTCTAGGGATTACTACAAAAAATCCGTAGTAAGCTACCCACAAATACACACATTCTGTTAAAAAATTACCTGATAGGACGAACATTTAAAATACGAATTAAAGATTGCGTTTCTACCACCAGAATAATATCAGCAGGCGTCGTCCCCCAAGGTAGTATTTTATTTCCCTTAACAGCCTCACAGCATATGCAAAGTCACCTCAGTCTTTTAGAACAGTGGTTGCAATTATGGGGAATAAAAATAAACCGTGCAAACCGTGTACTCTTAGAAAATAAACATGTGCTCCAATAACGTCCCAATATACGTCCCAATACCTCAGGAGACACATGAGACACATCTGGGAATCCACTTAGATTGTCGACTTACATAGTCACACCACATCAGCACAAAAACAACCCAAATTAAGTTAAAAATCAATGAACTGCGGTGGATGCTAAATTCATATTCGAAACTAAGGCTAGACATCAAAGTTCTTATTTATAACGCAATTATTAAGCCAATATGGTTGTATGGAATTCAATTATGAGGAACAGCTTGCAACTCTAGCATAACAAATATATAAAGACAGCAGTCAAAAATACTGAGGCTGATAACAGGAGCTCCGTGGTACGTGTCAAACAATAACATTCACCGAGACTTATCCATACTCACTGTTGAAGAAGCAATTAAAAGAAGTGCAACAAAATATACAACAAAAGTCATCCGAATCCCCTTGCTCGTAAGATTCCATCATTCCATTCGTTTGAAAAGAAAAGTCTTCTCGGACCTACATATTAAATTAAAGCCCTTCGAAGCCTGACCCTGCTGAGGCGCTGGCAGTCATCTCTTAAGTAAATATTAGATATAAGGTTTTATTTCTTCTTGTCATTTCTTAACAGGAAGATTCAATAAATAACAAGTCTTAAAAAAAAAACTTTTTGTTGAGAACATTTCAGTCTGATTTTTAATTCGTTACTGTAATTATCTAAATTGTAATTTTTTGCTTTTGTGTTAATATTATCGTTTGGCAAATACGGTAATTATTCAAATACTTGTTCGTAAGGTGTGTATGCAGTCGTTATATGTGGTGTTGTGTTATAGGCAAAACAATAATATGATACCCATTTGTCCCAATTGTCATTTTTTGTAAATGACAACATATATTTATTCATAGCTCTATGATTTCTTTCAATGGAGCCTAATGTTGATCAGGGGTAGAAAAGATTTGTTGAACTTTTGACAGTTTTTTGATAGTTTGCATATATTCTTTAAGAGTTATTCGTGAATTCGGTTCCTCTATCAGAGTAATTTGAAGTGGCCATATATAAGTATGTCTTGTTCGATAATTGTTTGCGCTATTGTTTTAGCGTCTTTGCTTTGTATGGGTTATGCTATTTATTTTGTTAATTCACATTGCATGGTTAATATGTATCTAAATCCATTTGATACTCGTAGTGGTCCTACTGTGTCAATCTGTACTTTTTCAAAACTTGTAGAAGGTATATATGTTATGATCTGTTTCTCTCTAGTGTGTCTCACTTGCTTATTTGATTTACATTCTGTGCAATTATTTATAAAGTGCTTTATCATTTTGTTCATATCTTTCCGTATATACCTTTGTTAAAGTTTTAATAAAGTTTTTCTAAATTCTAAATGTCCTCCAAGTGAACTATTGTAATACGCATTAGTGAGTTTTTCAGTGTATCAATATATATCTATGTGTTTCGAAATGAATACATCATACCGATTTAATATTGAAAGTAGTAATGATGTATTTGAAGATGTGAAAAATTAATACTTGGCGAAGGCTCTATCACACCTCGCTGTACCATGTCCTGCACATGTTTTGCTTACAACACGACACCTCACGTTACGACGAACTATACGCCATCTGAATTGGTTTTTGGAAAGTTACTCTATTTGCCAAATGACTAGATTAAATCAAACGATTAAAACACGGTTAAACGATTAAACGGATATAAACCATTTTAAATATTTTATGATAAAACTACGATAAATTAAAGTAAAGTGTAGCCAATTCGTTTAATTATTAACTGCGCCAAATTTTGACCTTATCAAACCTTCTTCATTATTTTAAGCCTCTTTATTATTTTATGCCTGAGTTATTAAATTTAATCATTTATACTTAACTTTTTCTGTGTAAAACTGTATAAAATTTGTCTTTTTCATTACACCATAAAATAAAATTGTAGAAAACTCACGTTTATCGAAAAGCTTTGCAAGCACTAATCTATCCCATATCCTCGACAACTCCTCATAATTTTGTGTTATGGACGGCTACCTCACCTACTTATTGCTATGAATGTGAAGGCTTGCTCTGGGGTATAGCTCGGCAAGGAGTACGCTGTACTGAATGTGGTGTTAAATGTCACGAGAAGTGCAAAGATTTACTGAATGCTGATTGTTTGCAAAGTAAGTTTAAAATTTTTCTATTATATAGATTTGTACAAAATAAATACATACATATACTTTGCAACCATTAGGAAAAATTTTACACCACTTAATTATTAACCGTTGAATACATAGTCACTTCTGAATCGATATAATTATATCAAGCTAGAGGTTGAATTCATTTAAGTACTTCGATGAAATTTGGTAAAAGGACATTTTTTGTTTTAAAGAGAAACTGAATATTTACCGAATTGAAAATTGTTAAACCTCCTCTCTAAACTTTCTATTATAAAGGAATTTTTAATTGGCGAACACTAGCAATACTCATTTTTTACAAAATTGGTAACAGTTGATTGGTTTAATACTGAACTATTTTAAATTTGGACTAGATTGGCCTAATTTTAAAACCTCTTTTTATAAAACGCTCTTTACCAAAGTTTCATTATATATCAAACATAAGTAATTCTTATTTTTTATACCCTTCGTATAAGATAGGAGTATACTTAGTTTATTCTTCCGTTTATAAACAAAAAGGGGGGACCCCTAAAGGTATAAATTTTTTTGATCAACATCAAACTTTAAATCAACCTGGACATGTCCGTCTGCATGTCTGCCTGCTTTTGGCGCTTTCATATTTGGAAATTTTAAGGTATTGAGATGAAATATTATACATAAACTTCTAGTTTCTGCACGAGTAGTACTATTATATTTTGGCAAAATCGATAATTCGACATACAAACAGTGGTTGTGCCAGGTACATGAATGCGTCTTCTATTAGTGTATTATGTATCAGTTTGTTAATTGAGTTTTACGCCGAGTATGGTTTTTTTGTACGTTGTTGGTTAAATTTAATCCTCAAATTTGTGGTAGATAAATAGATTTTTTCCAATTGTACCCTCTTAACCGTATACACGGACGTACATATCTAGATCGAGTGAGTTTTTGAAGCAAACCAATTTGCGTATTTGTTCTTTAGAATGACTTTCGTTGCAATAAAATGTTATATGGGGTGGAGATAATAAAATGGTGCAATCGGGTCTAAATTTGGCACAGTCAATTATTAAACCAATTGCCCATGAGTCACCAAGATTTATTAAGAATATAAAGAATTGTGAATTTTCGCCAGAGAATGATTTCCTTTTTTTTATTTTTTTTATTCTTTTTATTTTTTTTTTTTATTTTTTTTATTTTTTTTTTATTTTTTTTATTTTTTTTTTCAAAAGTTACATAATGGGTATATAGTTTACATGGGTGCCTCCCACCTCTCCAGCTCGGAGCTTATATGAGGTAGGAGTGTGCACCAAATTACCATATAATACTTATCAACTACTTAACAACTAGTTACAACTAAATGTCGTTCGCAAAGCCTTGCGCGAAGTGCAACATAATGTCTCTCTTGAAGCGAGTAGAATTCCGTGTAGTATGTAGACGGACAGGGATGGCATTCCACCATCGGATTGCGAAAACAAAGAAATGACATTCAGACATTGGGGATATGTGTCGGATAGGTCTAATATTTTGGTTGCGGCTGAACATTGAAAATTCGAGCCTGTTAAACAGATAGCCTGGATCCTGCTTTGAGACAATTTTTGGAAGTAGACATAGCACTCTACATTTAAGCAGGTCTTCCAAGATGACTGATAACAGAGCTCTTGTGTAACTTGAAACGCGGTCATACCTCCTCAACCCAAAAACGTACTTGACAATGGAGTTATTGGCCTTTTGAAGTTTCTGTTTAGAAATGGAATCACAATTGGCAAACAGCTCGCATCCATGAAGGAGTTTTGGATACAAGTAAGCTTTGGCCAAAAGTTTTCTAATGTTTAAGGGTGTGAACCACTGTAAGTGCCATAGAGATCTTAACATTCCGTATACTTGTCCCACATTGTTATTGACATGGTTCTCCCAAGTTAGCGTTCTGTTGAATGTCACTCCGAGGTTTTTTACAGAGTCAACAATCTCTACGTCTGTCCGTAATAAACGGATTCTAATGTTCCTTTGCAATAAAACGTGTTATTGGGAGATTGAAATATAATTTGTCACATCCAAAATCTAGATCTTCAATTAAGTTAATTACTGAACGTTTCGTGTGGCCTACAATGAAAGCTGATATATCAAATTGGGTAAGATGTTGCATTCCGTGTCAAAAATCAAAGATTGGCAGACGCACAAAAACGCCAATATAACAGAGGTTCCTCACGAACGTTTTAAATACATTAGTATTGATATAGTTGGTTTTATACCTGTGTCAAAAAAGTACCGTTTTTGTTTGACATGCATCGATAGGTTTACTAGATGGCCAGAAGCTTTACCCTTAGAAGATATTTCAGCAGAATCAGTAGCTAATACTCTGGATATCTAGGTTTGGTGTACCAAACCAAATCACAACGTGCTAGGGCAGGCAGTTTGAATCATCATTATTTCGAGAATTTGCTGCAGTACTTGGTTCAAAAGTTATCCATACAACGTCATATCATCCTCGAAGCAACGGTCAAATCGAGATATGGCACCGCATTCAAAAAAATGCTAGTAAGTGTTACAATAGTGCGTATTGGGTGGATATTTTACCACTGGTTCCTCTCGGGCTTCGTAGTGCAATTAATGCTGATGTTGGGTACACTCCTGCAGAACTAGTGTATGGAACAATTCTTCAACTTCCTGGCCAATTTGTAGAGGCAAAGCCATATCATGCTAAAAATGATTGGGTGTCCAATTATTGTGAGGCTATGGGAAATATCCAATCTAATGAAATAATTCGCCATGGTATTGCTGCGGTTTATATTCCACAAGATCTTCAAATGTGCTCTCTGCTTACGAAATAATGCAGTTTTAAAAACCCTTCATCAATCTTACACTGGACCTTAACGTGTTATTAAGCGCATAAACAAAACTTTTACAATTAGCATTAATAACATAGAAAAAGTAGTCTCACTCGATCGGCTAAAACCAGCAAGAATGCTTAATTTAAATGCTATTGAGGGCCAGATATGTATCGAACCTCAAGGAATTAATTTACGTTTTAAACTAAATTGAAACTGAAGGAGTGGGGGGGGGGGAGTATTGTGGGGTACTTTATACTTTTTATCATATTATTCATTAACTATAAATAAATATTTTTTATAATATAAAGGAAAAATAATAATTAATATAAAAATAAAGGTAAATTAAAACATCATTTCCACTTATTCATTATATTATGTGTACCGATCAGAGATGTTGCCTGACATGCTCATCTTTATACGACGCATTTGCCTTATATACTAATAATTTTATAATAAATCTTGTCTTATCTTAATGTCATCGGTTCTTTTTTTTGGGTTATTAAACTTTCTTTACTTACAAATAGTTAAAATTAATGTAACTTAAGAATTGGACCATGTTAAATAGATTCCTATTATTTTTTGAGATATTTCAATGAAATTTTGAACTAGTATATGTATTGGCCCAAAAAGAAACCCTTTTGAAATTGAAAGGATCGGATTATTTTTAGAACCATTCCCCATATAATTTTTTTTTTTCGATATCACACACAAAAAAAAAAATTTTTTTGGAAAGTACAAGTAAGGACAAAAAAATAAAAATTTTCATTATACCCTGCTTTTTCAAAGAAAAAAATTAAATTGAATAATCTATCAAGTGGTGGGTATTTGATGGTCGGGCTTGACCGACTAAAATATTTTCACTTGTTTTTAGATTCAAAAAGAAATTTGTTAAGCTCCTTTAATCTAGCGTTTGCACTAACAAAGTTGGTAGCGTTGTCGCAATATTTATTGGTCGGCAGGCCTCTTCGTCCAATCATGCGTAAATATGTAGTTTCTATACTGCACCTTCTTTTAATGCGAAAATACGTGTTAATTGGCCCGCGAAGTCCACAGTATATCGTGCAAATGGCCTAGCAGGATTAAGCTCCACTGGAAGGTTTTCCATTACTTGTTGAAGAAGTTTGGGTCTCTAACGTACACAAGGACTACACGAATTAACGATTTTGCGGCATACGCGACGTGCATTTATTATCTAAAAATATTTTTTATTAAGCCTATTAGCGCATACGCCCTTGCGTGTTAATTGATGAGATATAAATGACGAACATAGGTTTCAACAAAGTGATTCTTGTTAGGTAAGATTATTAGATGTTTCTGCCCGTCCTCTAAATCTGCTAATTCAAGTCGTCCACAAACCTTAAGCAACGTAAAACCATTAACATTCTGGAGAAATCGGTTTAAACAATTTAATGAGCCTTGCAGATCATTTTAATTTTCTAATCGTTTTATGTCATTTTTGAAATCATTCTGTTAAATGAATCACACAATAGAATATAATGCATGATTTAATTCATTTGGTTGCAAAGTATGAAATTTGAGAACAGTTGAAGACTTCGCCAATGAATTACGATAAAATCGAAATTTCCATGCGAAAATGCGTAAAATATTTATGTATGAACTTTGCTTCTTTAAGCAGTCTAATAGACAATTGGTTGTATTCGCTGCGTAGAAAGCTGATTTGCGCTTTTCAATTTCAATAACGTCTTTATCAAGTTCTTGAGGGCAATCAACTTTCCAATTGTTTGGTTCTACTATCAAGAATGACAGTCTATTAAACCATATTGATTTATAAGTTGATCCCCTAGAGACGACATCTGCAGGATTCAATTTCGGTGCTACATATTTCTAGATTGCAGTTGTGGTAAGTCCTTGTATTTCTGCTACCCTATTGCCAACAAAAACTGATAGTGTTAATCATGAGCGCAGAGAAAGTAATAAAAATTTATTCATCTATCGTAAATGACACAAAAGTAAAAGTACATAACTATAAAAAAACTACTAGATAATATTATAATGTATAGTAAATTCAATTTCCACTTTAACAGTTAAGGAGTCTTGTTTTAACCATTAGAGCACCAACTGTGAGTCTGTCCACAAAAAACCCCTTGTATGTGTTAATTTAGACAGATGTTTAATTTTATCGTACAACTTGGCAAGCAGCAAAGCGCCGCATAATTCTAACTTTGGCTACGTTTTCCTTTTTGTTGGCGCAACTTAGTTTAGCGGTGAGCAATTGACTGTGGCCTTCTCCTGTAGTCGTTTGTACTACTACATAAATACAGCAGCCGAACGAACTTGAAACGTCGGAAAATCCATGAATTTGAATAGCCTGAGCATCTACAATTAAACAATATCGAGGTATTGTTAATAAATTTAAATGTTCCAGATCTGATATAAATGATTGCCATTTCGAGTGAAGTTCTTGGGGTAAGGATTCATCCCAATGCAATTTTAAAACCCATAATTCTTGCAATATGATTTTAGCATTGATGATGATCGGTGCTACTAGTCCCAATGGATAGAAAAGTAAAGATTATTATATATGTTTATTGATTTTATCGATGTCCTTCGGCTTAGGTAAAAATGTAAGAAATTCATCTGTGACTAGACTCCAAGTGATGCTCAAAGCGCTTGCAAATGACTCTTTGAACTTGAAATTCTTTGTTGTGGCATCACGGTAAAATAATTTATGGTTTGAGTACCACTTATCGAGTTCTAAACAACCCTTTTTTCAAAGTTTCAATCACTTCGTTTTTCAACTCAGCAACTTTTTGCAATGTATCGCCGCCACTCAAAATGGTAGCGACATAAAAACAGGTTTTAATTTTTCTTGCTCCGACTGGATAATCGGTCTCATACTTCTCGGTAAGATAATCTAGGCTTCGTAAAGCAAGATATGGCACAGAGGACGTTTCATATGTTAAAGTGTTTAAGCGATATGTATGCAATTGTTCGTACGGCGACGCTCGCCAGATGATGTATTGCAAATTGCGATCATGCGTATCCACTAAAACCTGCAAATACATCTTAACAATGTCCGCTATGAATGCAAATCAAAACAATCAAAAACGAGCAAGTATCATGCACAATTCTTCCTGAATAGTGGGGCCGACCATTAAAATATCATTGAGAAATTTCAATGACAATGTTTTGCATCATGCATCAAATATGACGCGAGATTTGGTAGACGGGGTGGTGGGTTTCAAAACACAGTGATGTAGAATATAAGAATGTGGATGGTTTAATTGTGGGAATTTTACTAAACTCATATAATTCTTCATATTCTTTCATAAATTTTGCATACTTTGCTTTAGCTCACTGTTTCGAATTAATCGATTTTCCAATAATGCAATTCTTTTGATAGCCAAGTGTCTACATAGACCTAATTGTTCGGCTCTTTGAACGGTAATTTAAACACTATTCTACCAGATATTTCCCGAGGTACTGTTTTATTAAAAAATGGGGCGCAATCTTGCTGATTCTTTGTCCATTGTGTCTATATTCTCTATTTGCCAAACTCATTCTAATTTATTATCAATTTCTTGTTCGATTGAATAAATCAATGTCGACCAAGCGAGATTAGGTGAGGCGTGCGCCTTATAGGTACCAGCTATTACCCATCCGCACAATGTTTTTTGCAATTTTGGTAAATTAATATCGAGCTGAATTCTACGTATAGGCAGGCAATTAAAAAACGTGTCAGTGCCAATTAGCAAATCAATACGATTTGATTTGAAAAATTCTTCATCAGCAAGCTGAATATTGGTTGGTAACTGCCAGGATGAAATATTTAATCGGGCTTATACTATAAAAGGAAAACGATGCAAAATGGCAGTGCCACCTCGAACTGCAAAAACCGCGATTTAACGTTTGTATTACATCTATACTTAATTCTTGTAAAATTGTTGCCAAAGCTTGAAAATTTTACATCATATTGTGAACGAGATAAGCGAAGTCGTTGTGTAAAATCTACAGTAATGAAGTTTAATTGCGAACAAGAATCAAATAGTGCTCGTCCCAATTGATAATTTCCATTGATGTTTCGAACTAAGACAGTGGCGGTGACTAAAAGAACCTGATCCGCCTGCGAATTTCCCACGTGTGTATGGGTCGAAAATAGTTCTTGTTGTACAGCTTCTTAATCTGGTTTCGGCGACGACGGCCTTGATGATGATTGAGTGCAATGCAGCAAAGTGTGGTGAGAAGCAGCACATGTTCAACTTATTGTACGTTGACGGGCAATTGGTCAGAAGTCGACTTTTAGACAAAAAATTTAGGCATATGCTTAGGCGTTCAGTAATATCAAAGAGTTGAGCGACGCTCATTTCCTTAAAACGGGAACAACGAGAAACATTGCCTTTGAACAGACACCACATAAGCGTTTTGTACAAATAAATAAGTTATAATTTTTCGACTTTGATTTGAACGATTGTTGCCATGGAGTAGCATTCATCGATTCCAAATAATGGCAGTGATGGTCTAATGCTTCATTCCAAGTGGGCAATTTTGAATAGTCAAATGACTCCTTCCATTTATTTCGAGAATTTTCATCGACTTTCATCATGACAATGTGTATTAAAATTGCATTGGCGATATCTTCATATGAACCATTAGACTATAACGAGCTGTACAAAGCCGACATATTATCAATTTAAAAAATCGCGCAGCACTTTGTTGCATTATTGAAGGAAATTCAAAAATTGATGAGATGGTTCTCATAAACATTAATGTGCTGTTATTATGTCGCGAATTAGGCCTCTCTAGTGTCTTGATCTAATTTTCATTAGTCATTTGAATTGATTCAACAGTTTCCAATGCTTCCCTTTGCAAACAATTGATAAGAACTTTTCAATGTTGCTTATATCTAATATACTTAGGTGAAGAAATTTTTGGATATTTGTTTTACACACATAGGTGTATTAGATATATTCATTAAATAAAATAAAAAGTGAAACAAAATGTCAATAATTTTTTTATAAATTATCTGACAATAACACTCATCAACAAATTTTAGGATCTAAGTTAAATTTAGTTTTTTACTTATTATCTCCTAAATTAATATAAAACAATTAAGAAGAATAAATTCGGCTTAGGTCAATCGAGCACCAAAACAATCAAGAAAAAAATCCATATCTAAGATGGTACTGGTAGTTCTCGAAAATTGTACTTTTCCTTGCTCTTCCGGTGTTCCTTGGGGTACTTACTAGACCGGTCCTTATTTTAATTTTTTCGAATTTGTATCACGGCAAGCACTAAAAATATATCATTTGGTGTCCAAAAAACACAAAAAAAAAATGGGGAATGGGGAAAAATATATCATTTGGTGTCCAAAAAACACAAAAAAAAAAATAGGGAACGATTGGGCAATTTTTAGCCATGCCTCAAGCCATTCCTTGTTTTTATTTTTAGAAATAGGACTAAAAATGGTTTTTTTATTTTTTATTCAAAATTATTTGAAAAATGAACCTTAAACTAAAATATATTAATTAATTACATATTAACATTAATTTAATTTAATAATGAAGTCTTTTTAAAATTGAGACAAATATATATATATCTCACTTTAATGTATAAGCATATGATAGTTTTAGTACAAAGCGATGGCAAACAAAAGAATTCGATCGGATGACGATATTTTGTTAATAGGAACAATTCATCATCAAATCACTGGTGCTTAATTACCATCAATAAAACAAGTGCTACAAGTATTATTTTATAATTTACGAATAGTTGGGTTTAATTTAAGTACTAGATTAGTTGTTGCTGAGGTTAGCACATTTTGGCAGAAAGCACGAATTCCAACACACCACGAAAAACACTGCATTGACAAAGTGGAAAAATTATACAATGAATGGAGATCTATTATAAAGAATCATTGTCGGAAAACTGAAACTCAATACAAGAAGGAAACTATTCAATTTCAAGAGAAATTGGATGATTTATTCGGTATCGCACGCGCAGACGCATTGGAATTAATAAAACTACAAGAAGACAGAGAGTTTTTATTAAAGCAGCGAGAAAAAGGAAGATCAGGTTGTATGATAGGAACAGATAAAATTCTTAACGAAAACGAAAAGTAGTCCAGAAAGAACAAGAAGACCAGCGTAAAATAAAAGAAGATAAACGAAAAAAATTATACGTACAACAGACTCAAAGAGGTATAAAATTATGTTTGATATAATTATTGTTATAAAACAGGTATGATTGACTTTGGCGACATAAACGGTATTGAAATTGAAGAATCGACATCAGCAGAAAATCTAAATCCAAATGAATCTAACAAAACTTTATCAGGTGTATCAAGAGGTAGAACAGATTTTTTTACACCAAGATTGCTTTCAACTTTAGATAAGTGAAGAATACCTGATGGTGCTACAGTTCATATTCTAAGTGCAACTGCTGACGCGTTAGGCCATCAAATCGAAGAATTTATACTAAATTGTTCATCAATTCGTCGCATGCGTCAGAAACATCGTGCAACAACAGCACAAAACATTGCAGAACACTTCGATGTAATTGAATATGTGTGTGTATTTTTATAGTTCGTATTTATGTAAAAGCCTGGTTTAGATCCACCAAAGCAAATGAAGCACCAAATCAAGACCTAAATTTAATTAAAAGTATAATTGCTTATCCTGAACGAGATATATCTTTTGCTTTGCTACAACAAGTTAGCAATCACTTATGGTATTTGTCCGAAGAAGCAGTCGGTCTTTCATTCTTCGATCCTAATGTAAGTGTTGATATTAAAAGAAAAATGGTTGAAGCAATTAATGTTCAATCAAATAAAGAAAAATGCAAAAGAATCATAGCTAATCCAACACATATACTTGAAACATATTCACAAAAAGATTTAAGCGATTTTGTAAATTCAAACACCCATGCGTTCTTTGATCGCTTAGAAATTTTCGAAGAATTTTTGGAAGTCGATCCATTGAATTAGAATGAAATATTTGACCACGTTTAAGGCTCTCAAATTGAAAGAGGTGCCAAATTCATTACATATTATAATAATAAATTAACAGACAATGAAGAAGAAAAATAATTTCTTTTTCAAGTGATCAAAAAATATAATATTAATTATCCCACTTTTAAAAAGACTTCACTATTAAATTAAATTAATATTAATATGGAATTAGTTAATATATTTTAGTTTAAGGTTCATTTTTCAAATAATCTTGAATAAGAAATAAAGAAAAAAACGATTTTTAGTCATTTCTAATAATAAAAAAAAGGGGTGGCTTGAGGCACGACTAAAAATTGTCCAATCGTGCTCAAATTTTTTTGTGTGTTTTTGACACCAAACGAAATGGTTTTGGCCGTGATATAAATTCGAAAAAATAATTTTCTTCATATATATAAGGACCGGTCTAATACTTACCTTAGTTCTCTTTTATTCTTAATATTTGTTTTCACATTTTTATATTGAATTTTATCATTGTTCTTCCAAAAATTGGCGGCAGTGGATAATGGACATGCGTACAACTTAGATAGGCATTTTTATTTAGAATCAAATGTGCGAGTTGATACGTATAAAATCATTATTAAAGAACTTAAACGCAAATTTGCTAGGCTAACATTTTATATATATACAATCTGTAGAGGAACTATAGCTTTTCTTTACTTTTTTTATAATATATGTAAAAATCCAACAAAACCAGGAGCTGCTGAAAAAAGTACAAAACATGGAGCTGAAGATAAAGCAATATCTATCATTAAAGCAATGGAGGAACGCATGAAGCAACGAGAACGCGATAAGCCTGAAATATTTGAATTAATAAGGTAAGTTTAATTTTTTTTACAGTATTTAACCTAAAATAATTGTACAATAAGGATTCGGTGAGTTCCTTTATATTTACCACCAATAAAGATATAATACTATATTTAAAATTAATTGACTATTATCATCACCTCAGCATCTTCTTATACCCTTTTTATACGTTAGGAAACATTCTCAGATAATATCTTTAATATCCTTATTTCCTTCTCCACAAAGTGGTGAATTGATGAATTTTGTTGTGTCTTAGTTTAAAAGATAATTGACTTTAAAGCGTTAAAGAGGGGGCATTTTCTTTGGGCAATATATATGTTATGCAATCTCGCCAATTTTGTACAGTATCACGTACATGATGATATCGTATATCGATATGCTTACTTCTGTTGTGATATATAAGATTTGAACCAAGTTTTTGCGCACATTGGTTGTCAATATATATTTATATAAATCTATTACAATAATCTATAACTTTTTGTAGCAAACGCCTTAGGTATGTCGCTTCCTTTGCACAATTAGATAATGCCATATGTTCTGCTTCAGTAATACTTACTGCAACGGTTGTTTGTTTCTTAGGCTCCCATGAAACTGCACACTTTCCAAGAAAAAATACAAATCCCATATACGACTTTCGATCTTGAAGATCACCACCCCAATCAGCATCAACGTAAGCTTTTGCAGTTTCCTCACCTGTCTCATAACGTAATTTAAAATCAAGTGCTCCAGATAAATATCTTAAAATATGTTTGACTAAAGTCATGTGCTCCACGTGCGGATCCGCATTGCATTGAGCTAGCTTAGCCACTGAATGTTGAATACCCGGCTTAATAGATAAAGCAAAACACAATAATGCACAATAATGCACAATAAAGCAAGACACAATAATTACGCATTGGTAATCATCTTGGTTAGTCTTCTTGCAATTACCGGTACATTTTATTTGATATCCAGGATCTAATGGGGTTGACATTGACTTACTTCATTTCTATAGCTAAGAAATGTTGCAATTTTTTTTATTTTTCGAATTCACTAACAAGCTGTAGCTTTACAGTGAGTACATTTTACTTGTCGCTACACGCAATAAAGTACCACGAGTGAAAAAGTTTCTGTATAGTCAAAACGTTTACTGCAGCCTTTTGCAACCAATCGTGCCTTGTATCGCTCAATTTCACCGTACTTATTTCGCTTTAGAGCAAAAACCCACTTGCAACCAATTGCTCTTTATACCCTGCATCACCCTGTTTAAAAACTCTTAAGCGGCAAATGCCACACCCACCTTCAGTTATACCGATCGATTCAGAATCAAAATCTGAATCGATTTAACCAAGTCCGTCTGTCCGTCTGTCCGTCTGGATCGGGTGTGCCCATCTAAATTTGTGCGCAGGCTACAGATCGCATTTTTTGAGATATTTCGACGAAATTTGGTACAAGGACATGCATTAGCCCAAAGGGGAACCTTGTTGAAAATGGACCGGATTGGACCATTTTTAGAACCACTCCTCATATGCATTCCTGTTATTTTTTGAGATATTTCGATGAAATTTTATACAAGGACATGTATTGTCCCAAAAATTAACCCTTTTGAAAATGCACCGGATTGGACCTATTCCCTTCTTCATATGATATCCTATTATATTTTAAGATATTTCGATGAAATTTGATACGCGGAAAAGCATTGTCCCAAAAATAAACCCTTTTGAAAATGGACCGGATTGGACCATTTTTAGAACCCCTCATTATATAATTTTTTTTTTGATATCATAAACAAACAAAAAATAAAAAAAATTTCTGACTTATGTATCATTCTGAAATTTTTGAAAATACAAGTAGGTGTAGAAAAATAAAATTGATCATTTTTCAAATTTTCAAAAAAATTAAATTGAATAATATAATATATCAAGTGGTGTAGGGTATTTGGTGATCGGGCTCGACCGACTATAATCTTTTGACTTGTTTTTCCTTCGGTGAATGGGTTAAAGTCCATGTTTTATTTTTATACCCTGCACTACCTTGTGGAAAAGGGTATATTAAATTTGTGCGGATATTTGTAACTCCTGAACTTGAAATTTAAAGAACTGTTATGATCGTGGGTGTTGATGTAGTGGCGGGTGCGACATGGTGGCACGCTAGCTCTGGCCGGCATTGGGGTGGTTTCTTGCCACTACTCGATCACAAAAAAAAAAGGTCATGTCGCAATAGTTACCCCTTAGTATTGACTCACACACAAAAGAAGAAGAAAAATACGTTACTTTCTCTAGCAGACGGATTATAACCTTATCTACACATGCTATGCACTTTGAATTTCAAACATACTATCTCATTCATAAAATCAGTGTATATATTTTACTTGTAATTTCAAACCGGCGGCATATCCTCAATCACACACTCACTCACACCACATGTGGATTTGGGCATACCAAGTTCAAAGCACATTCATCCATATTGATACACTCACACTGCTTCAGTCACTCCGTCTAATGTGAATTTCTGTCCATCTATTCGTCCATCGTTGCCCCCCTCAAACAACCCTACACCTGCATATTACAACACTTACCTACAAGTACACCACTAGCAGTATAAAATAATAGGCTCATTTTGCCTATAGCGTAAGGAACATTTTATTTGAATTTATAAAAATTTAATATATAATAAAATATATATATATATATACACCACCAAAGATTGTTTATCAAAGTATTTAAAATATTAGTGTAGAGTATTTATATATATATATATATATAAAAGCAAAGAAAAGGAGATCATTAAAGTATTTATTGTTGTTTTGGGGGAAAACCCTTTATGGGTACCACATGGTTAGATGGTTGCAACCACGTGGTTATGTAGGAGTCATCGCCTTTTCGACATACCCACTAAAAACCCACTCCGCTGACTGCTACCCCTACCATACCACCATTACTTTGCAAGAAAAGAGAGGGAACCAGCCCTGGTACTCAGATGTATATCAAATAAGACACAGCCTGGCCCCCTTTTTAGGGTCCAGATACGCCTCCCTCCCTTTCTGTTGTTCTAAGGGTATTGATAACGCTGCAAACAAATTTGCTAATAATGTCCCAGTTTTGAGGAGATTGTAACATTATACTAATAATGTTAGAAGGCAAAAAATTTCCGCCTACCATCCTCTCAACCTCCGATCGTCCTTTGGCAAATCTTGGGCAAATAAAGAACACATGCTCAGCGTCCTCTATGCCATCATTGCCGCAATAAGAACAAAAAGGGTCATCTGCATGTCTGAGGCGATGCAGATATGATTTAACACACCCATGTTCACTTAATAACTGCGTAAGGTAGAAATCTACCTCGCCGTAGCCCTTATCAGCCAAGGCTCAAGCTGCGATATTAGCCTATGTGTCCAACGCCCTTTGACAGACGCAGTCCATTTGGTTTGCCATTCCATGACAGTTATCTGCCTAGGCAAGCCCAAAGCTGATTTACGACCCGCGCGGGAGAAGTACCGTATTTGCTTATTCTCTTTAGTGAGAAGAGTGATCGGAATCATACCTGCAATAACACATGCCGCGTCATCTGAAATCGTGCGGAAGGCGCAAAACAAGACAGGCCAATCTATAGACTGGTTCAATCAGCCTTCTGTACGTTTTATATTTCATGGCACTAGCCCATATGCTTGCTGCATTTAGTATAATGCCTTTTATTACCTCCATAAGAACTTTCCTTTTAAGTTGTCTTGGACCCTTCGTATTGGGCATAATTCTTGCTAACGACGTGAAAACTTCTCCTGCCTTTGCTTGCACATACTTTAGGTGACTTTTAAATGATAAGCTGTCATCAATCATCATCCCGAGGTAGCGTACATGCCTAACGACTCGATTCTCTGGTTTCCTACCCATATAGTGGCTGTTTCTACTTTTTTGCGGCTGGAGATTAACACTGCCTCAGTCTTATGATTGGCTAGATTTAGACCAACCGATTCGAGCCAGTGCTGGACTATCCTAAAAAAGCCTATGACTCCTATTAAAATCCTATGACTCAGGTAACTATCCACTAAGGCAAGCAAGTAAGGGGATACATTGAGCCTGCAAAGGACGTCCTGACCCATTTTTACCGTGCATTTTTGACATACACCGTGAAGACGAGGCAGTATTTCTTAGTTCCATTTTTCCATCTGCGGCCTTCTATAGCATTAGCCGCCACATTGATAACACAGTCGATTGCATATACTGTGGATCGTAGCTTCCTGAAGCCAAATTGGTTGTTTGAGATACCACCCAAAAGTTCAATCTCAGATTCAAGCCTAGTCTTTATAATTTTCTCTAGGAGCTTCCCATTTGCATCTATCGTACAGCCGTGGCAGCCGTTGGATCTGAACCAGGGTTTGCCTCCTTCAGAAGCGGAGCAAGTTTTTGCACTTTCCGTATCGAAGGAAAGACCCCTGTTTGAAAGCAGGTGTTAAAAACCTATGCAGGTGTTAAAAACCTAAACGTGAGGTACACTTTGGACGGCTATTTTTAGGATCCTATTAGAGATTCCGTCAGTTCCAGGGGCTTTTGCTGAACCAAAGGATTCTACTGCAGCCAGAATTTCATTTTCGGTGAACACATCTAAGCCCAAGTAGGAAATTTCGTTGTTCCATCAGTATACTGGTCTATGCTTACTAGTGTTACGTTTCCTGAACATAGACACATCGCACACCGCAGTTAAGTGATGAATAAGTTGTCATGCCATTTCCTCTGCGTTTCCGCTAACATCGACATCATTAAGCCATACTTTGAATGAGTCAACGTCTAAGGTACTCATCTTCCATGCAAATCCATTGCGGCCAGGCGATAGAGTAATGACCGAAGGACGGGCCAGCACGTCAGTGATTATAGCTTTATGATCGCTAAAGGTAAATTTATCGTATAATTGCCAATGCATTAACGGAGCTATGTCGCTGCTTGAATACAAAATATCAAAAACGGAACAACGCCCATTCCGTTCAAAGGTAGCCTGATTTCCAACATTAAGCAAGGTCAAATCTAATTGAGCAAATGATTCAGGGAGGACTATTCCCCGATAATTTGTTCTAACAGAGCCCCATTCGAGCGCCCATGTATTAAAGTCACCAGCGATGATTATGCAATTTTTTCCTTTTGCATGATGGACCAACAAACCTAAGTTAGCAGTAAGCTCTACTGGTTTAGAGCTGAAACGCAACAGAACTTATTAAATATTAGCCCATCCACTAAATCCGATAAAGCAAAAATGGGCGTGTTCGAATAACAGACACGCCCACAATTTACAAAAAACCATATTCAACGTAAAATTAGACTTGCATGCTGATACGTAATACGTACACTATTAGAGGGCGCAATATATATATACTCGTATATGCCAGGCACACTGTTGTGGAGATGGAGAGTATTTACGATAAGCCAAATTTACTTTTCTTACTTGTTTTATTTACCATTCGATTGCTGAATACGACGTATTGTCAAAAGCCCCTTGACTGTCAATGAAGGCATTAAGAGGTATATGTTTAGTCTTTAACGCCCTATCTATTACACACGTAAGCTCATAAATTACCATCATAGTGAAATGCCTTTTTGATAAGCAAATTGGTTTTTATGAAAGGTTTGGAATGAAAGGATTTTTTTTTCTAATATAGCTGTCCCTTATAAAATTGTCTAAGGTTTTCTCCATAGTTTAAAGAAGAAAGGAGCTCAGGCTTATTGGTCTATACGACTTAGGCAGGCGTTCGTCTTTGTTTCCTCCCTTTGGTATAAATACCACCCTAACCCCATTCTAGTTTTGTGGAATAAGTTTCATAAGGAGACAAGGTTTAAATAGTCTAATGAGTACAGAAACGATTATGCATATAACATACAGGGCTGTTCCATCCGGTCCTGGAGATTTGTATGGGCCAAAAGATAAAAAAGCCTATAGCACTCTGTTGTGTTGAAAGATTTTGTCCGCGAGACTGCGCTCTCTATGAGATTTCAATGAGGGTATCAGTACGTTCTTCTGGGGTACAGTCAGGAACAACCAGAAATCTGCATTTCCATTAGGAGGCCACTCCTGTCCTCTGGTGTTGTCGTGAAACTTCCATCAGTTTTCTTGAAAATGATGATACCGTTGCTGTATCCTTAAGCAAGGCCCTTCTGAAAAGGAGCATCTTCAGGAATAAAGAGGCAATAAACACTGAATCTTAGAAGATGAATTTAATACAACAGACAGTTCCGAATCAGATGTATAATCGTTGTTTGCTAGCTGAGCAATTATTGTTTTGATCGTTTTGTTAGTACGTTCTGTCGGGTTTTCTTGTGGGGTGTAGGGCGTTGTGAGTTGATGTTTAATGCCTCTGATTCCTGAACTTGTAAACTGGGTACCGTTATCTCGGATCAGAACCTTAGGTACGCCATACCGGGCCACAATATTTTCCCGCAGCGTTTGTATCAGACCTTCTCAGGTAGTTTTCCGTAGTGGAGTCAGTTCGACCCACTTCGAGAACTTGTCTACTTGTCCACCAGAAGCATCGTGTAGGCATGAAAAGAACGCGGTAGGGGACCCACGAAGTTTGCACAGATAACTGACCAAGGTTCGTCGGGAATGTCTGACAGCATCTTCCCTGCCGATTTTCTGGCACGACTCCTACTGTAAAACATAACACTTGATGTCTCTATACATCCCTGGTCAGTAAGTACCGCTTACTTATGTGTAGCACGGTTTTCCTAATGCCAAGATGACCTGCTGCTGGTTGATCATGGTTCTCGTGTATTCACATATCGGTAATGTTGACCGTTCATCCAACTATAGTCAGCATACTTTTGAGGATACGTTGCCATGCCCGCAACACGTTTACGGATCCAGGGGCATTTAATGTCTAGGGTAACCTTGGCTAGAGTCTCCGTTGTGGCGAGATGGCAGGTTTCGATAGGCTGGTGCGACAGAGCGTCCACCACGTTAATTTAGCACAGTAAACTGGGATTGCTGCAGCTCTAGCTCGAGCTAAGCGCCCCGATGGATTATCTATGGAATTCAGCCACTTTAGTGGTCTGTGACTACTATGAAGCGGTACGGCCGCATCTTACGCACCCCCAAATGACTACAAAGCATTCTTTCTCTGTGGTGCTATAGTTTTTCTCGGCCTTGTTCAGATGTCTGCTCGGATACGCTATGACATGTTTACTCCCGTCGATTTCTTCGTCAGGACCACACCTAGGCCAATATCACTCGCATCGGCTTGCAGCGTGAATGTTTTGGTAAAGTCTGGGCATGCTAATACCGGTGCCTCGGTTAACCTTTTCTTGAGAGCCTCGAAGGCCTGCTGCTGATTGTCACCCCATTTCCAATGTTTGCCATTCTTCAGTAAAGATGTCAACGGTTGAGAAATTATGACCTAAATATTTCACTTCTCGAAGGTTGGACATATGCTGTTGCAGTTGTACACAACAGCGTACGGTTCTAAGTCAGGACCCGCTGCAGAAAGCAATAGCCACAGCAGATAAATATACACCACTTAATATCAGCGCCAACACCGAAGACAACGTACAAACAATCCCTGATAAGCTACTAATCTAGACTCAAAAAGAGCTCCATAGTAAGTACCCAAAAATTGTCAAAGAACACCAAGTTGACAAACAAAAAACATACACGTGGCTAAAGAAAGGGTATTTGCAGCCTGAAACAGAAGGTTTTTTAATTGCTATTCAAGATTACGTAATAAATACAAGAAACTATAGGAAAAATATCATCAAAGACCCAAATACAACTGATGATAGATGTCGTAAATTTTGTACAACGGTTGAAACTGTTGACCACATAGTATCCGGATATCCACTACTTGCAGGAACCCAATATACCGAAAGACATAACCAAGCTACAAATATACTACATCAAGCAATAATTAATAAATACAACATAAAACAAAATAAAGTGCCATACTATAAATATGTGCCAGAACCAGTGGTTGAAAACGATACATACAAAATATATTGGGACAGAACTATGTTATATAGATATAACAATAATCAACAAAATAAGCAAAACAACCTACATTATAGATTTCAGTGTACCCAACGACAACATACACAAGAAATATATTGAAAAGCTAACAAAATATGAAGAACTGGCGATAGAAATAAAACGAATATGGAAACAAGAAAGAGTCGTAATCTTACCATTAATAATATCCGCCACAGGACTTCACAACAGGTCTCAAAATGATAAACATAGAAGAAAAACTACACCACCCAATGCAGAAAGCCCTCATATTAAAAACCTTTAACATAGTCCGAAGATTTCTAAATCAATAACAAAATACAAGTGCAATACTAGTCTAATTAAACAACGTTGTTGACTTGCAGCTAGCTGCCGTCAGCTACGGAATAGGCCCCATGCCGAGCAACAGGGAGATCCAAAGATACAAAAGATAATAAATATAATAATAATAATAAAATAAAATTCACTAACAGATTAGTGCAAAATAAGTAGAGGATCTGAAGATGTGTGTAAAGTTCTGAGAATAAACAGTTACACATTGAAACTAAAAAATCTCGTGAAGACAATCAAGTTGCTTAACAGCATGTGCGTCCGGATCGTTTAGTGATCTTATGTACCCAATGCCGCGTTTGGTGAATAAAGTTGAAATTTTTTCTGCTTCAACAGTTTATAAGCAGCTCTGAAGATAGTATAGTTATGTGGGGACTACTCTACTCGTTGATGTAGAACGGAACGTCACTATGAAAGTCAATATGCGATAAACGTAGTTTAGATTTATTTTGCTTCATGTAAATTGCCAGCTTGCTTTGCAGCAAATATTTATCGAACGGCGAGTTTAATTTTAAAATTATAGAAGAGTCCTTGTTCCCATTTTTGCTTTTTGTGCGGAAAATAGAATATGTATTAGGAATATTTAATTTCACAAGTTCACATATTTTGGTAAATAACAATTCAAGATTCTCTCCATCCTTGAAAGGTATACCAACAATGCGCAAATCTGACGAATAATGTAAGTTTTCTAATTTATCAGATTTGGATTTTAATTTGTCTATCTCTTTAAATATATCGGGCATTGTTGCTTCCAAATCAATTACTGTTTGAGAGATTGTATCTAACTCATTTTTAATATGCTCGATTTTATTGTTTAAATCAGCCACTACCGCATTGATTTTTACGGATAGGTCATTTAAATTTTTTTTTTTACTCTCAAGTAGATGATCGAGGAGAACCTGCTCTTGTTGCTTGAAGCGAGCATCGATTAAGCGAATTAAGCGGGGTGAACTATCATCTAGAGTAATTTTAGGAGTTTTAAGTACAGGAGAGAGCGACTGTTTAGACTCGCGCGATCGTTTTGTTTGAGCAGTTGATGCATTTGAAGCTATCTCTCTCACTCAGTTAAGAAAACCCAGTAATAAGAATAATAAATCAGCCACCAAAACAAAGAGAAACAACAACAGCAAGAAAGAGCGGCAAACCAAAGAAAATAAAATTATCGGTTGTTGTTGGTGTTCCAAGTTCCAATAGTTTCTTTCTCCAATAATACAAAAACACCTCACAGGTCGCATTTTTTGAGATATTTCGATAAAATTTGGTACAAGGACATGTAATGGCCCAAAGGGGAACCCTATTGAAAATGGACCAGATTGGACCATTTTTAAAACCCCTCCCGAAATGATATCCTATTACATTTTGAGATATTTCGATGAAATTTGATACGTGGAAAAGCATTGACCCAAAAATAAACCCTTTTGAAAATAGACCGGATTGGACCATTTTTAGAGCCCCTCCCTATATAATTTTTTTTTTATATATCATAAACAAACAAAATATAAAATTTCTAAATTATGTATCGTCGAACTGTGGAACTCCAGAATTTAAACTTAGAAAATCGTAAAATTCATTATTAATAGAGACACAATAATGTTTATCGTGATGAATGCTTCTAATAATTTTAATAAGAAAATAAATTATTGATGTTAATATATAAAAAGTATATATAAAAGATGTTAATATATAAAAAGTATGTGTTTCGTTTTAACGTAGAGCGTCTTTATTCAAGGAAGTTTTTTCGAGAAGGAACAAAAAATTTAACAAAGGAACATTGACAAAATCACATTTCCATAAAATATGTACTATTATCTATTAAACATATTATATGTACAGTATTATTAATCAAAGTGCGAAGTATATAAAAGTATATTAGTGAGGATGAAATCTTTTCGAGTTTGGTTAAAATAAAATTCTCTACGCTGCTTGGCCCTTATGGGTTACCTTCTTGTATTCTTAGGTCTTGCGCTGATATTCTTACTGCTCCTCTAATACAAATTTTTAATACATGTCTATCATGAGGTTATTTTCCTGCAATTTGGAAATGTAGTTATACTATACAACTTTATAAAAATGTCGAGAACTACCGAGGTATCGCTAAATTATGTGTTATACCAAAGTTTTTTGAATCCTTGTTAACTAAAAGACTTACTCTGGCGATAAGTTCTGTACTTTCATTGAATCAGCATGGCTTCTTTAAAGGTAGGTCTACAACTACTAACTTATATGAATTATGATACATTTTATTTCAAGCATTTTCAAAATAAACTGATGTAATTAAACAGATTTTTCCAAAGCTTTTGACGGAGTTGGCCCAAACCTTTTAATTTTAAAATTGCGACGTATGGGCTTTTCGGAAAATATGTGTTCATGGCTTTTTTTCTATCCTACTGGTCGTACAGAAAAAGTTTTATTCAATTCATGCTTATTCCGTGAAATTTCTGTGACATCCGGTGTACCACAGGGTAGTCATTTAGGACCGCTTCTTTTTACCTTATATGTTAATGATCTTCCTACGTGTGTTAAGTTTTCAAAAATATTAATGTTTGCCGATGATGTAAAAATATTTTACTCATTCAACTCAATTAATGATGCCGAGCTTCTTCAGGCTGACTTAAATAGATTACATACATGGTGTACGGTTAACGGTATGGGATTGAATCTGAAAAAATGTAAAAAATTATCCTTTTCATGGTCTTCGTTACTTTCTTCATCTTATTGGATTAATAATTATAAGCTTTAAAAATGTACACTAGAGTATTGTTCTGTTGTCTGGGCACCTAGTTATAGGTGTCACCGTAATAGCCATTAAACTTCGTATCGTAGATTTGCTATGAGAGAGAACGTATCTTTGTAATCAACACCAGTGCTGATTACAGCCCATGGCAACGAGTCTGGATTTATATCGTTTCAACGCAAAAACCCATTTGCACCCTATAGCATTATGGCGCTTTGGTAAATTAACCGGTATCCATGTTTTGTTTTTTGGTAAAAATGAGAATTCACTTTTCATTGCATCTCTCCAATCATCTGAGTTCGGACTTGACAGAGCTTCTTTAACCGTTTTTGGAACATAAACTGCATTCAAGCGTTTGCTTTATTCAATCACGCCCATTTTTGGCACAGTCTCAAACGATTTCTCTTTTCATGCTGATTAAGAAAATATATGGTTTGTGGGGTCTCCGACGCTTCCTTCGATGTGTTGTAAACGGATGATCAAAATGAATATACCCTCTTCCCTAAGGTGTAGGGTATAAAAAGAAAAGAAAAGACTGAAAATGTTTAAAGTTTTCTCAAAATTCACATAGTGAAAAATGCCCATTAATAATAATAAATATAATAATACAAATTAAGAACTAAATAAAAATAGGCCCGTAAAGCTATATTAAAGTTATATTTAGGGAGATTCCATAACATATAAACTCAAGCTCAACGCTATAAACATATATTTAGATTGTTCCAAATATCGGATACTCGTCCTACGAGTATGAATGATGAATGTGTGTAGTAAGTGCACTATTTTTATCTAGCAGTGTAGATAGGCCATTTAATATTGTGTGAAAAATTTCCGATTAAAATGGTTTTCGCTGCAACTTATTTGTATAATATGTGTGTAATTATATAAAATTGCAAAATATATATAATTATTTCTATTTATCTAGAACGGTATTCAACATTGACCAAAAGTCACATATAGGACACATGAGAGCAGTCGAGAAAAGTGTCTTGGACGGTACCAGCAAATGGTCAGCTAAAATTGCCATAACAGGTTTGATTAATATGTCTTCTTATTAATATTTTTAATAGAGTGGTATAGTTATGTATATATTTTCAAAAACCCTAAAGTACCTAAAACTCTTAAGGCTATTTATAACAGATGCTTGCGTTATTGTTGCTCAAGTCGGATCATTTCACACCCTACATTACGTAGTCTTCTCACATTTGTATGGTAACACAAAGTGACCAGAGGACCTGTATCTTAATTCTTTTAGCAGTATTAGTAAACATGAGTCTTTGGTATTTCAAAGTCACTATTAAAAAAATTTTATTAACGAATGGCTTCTTTCATTCATTTGTACAATAGGTTAAATTAAATTTTTTTTTCTTGTTTTTATACACTTGATATTTATAAAAAAAATTTCTATATGTACTAAAATCTCACAAACTCGATATAACCATTTGGCTTTCGCTAACGCCTGGCAAAGGGATTAAGAGGCGAAAACAGTTCAAACAAATATTTTGTATATTTTAATACCCTGCACCATCATCAATTTAATTGTGTTCGTCTATATGTCCAGGTAATGTAATGTATCTAAAGTGGACAGAATTCGACTATTTTTCGAACCCCTTCCCATATAAAGCTCTAATATAAAGTGTAATGTATTGTGTGCTAAGCTATATGATATGCTATGCTAAGTATTACGAACAAAACGCGTGCACTCGGCAACCCTAAAATAAGTTAGTTTATTACTACGTCTCACTTTGCTATATATCTTAATGAAATAAATACATTATAAATACATTATATAAAGAAATCATTATAAGTATTATAAGGAAAAAATTCGAGATTCCTTTATAAGTTTAAATTTATACCCAAGCGACCCCTTTTCCACATTCCGATATTACTCGAAGTGAATCACATAACAATATTTTCCTTTACTGATACAACTAAAAAAAGTATAGCATAATTTGTGGAACTAAGTAGTTTAGGATAATTGATTATATTTGCACTTGTTCACTTACAACATCCTTCACCGCTAAACTAGTAAATATCTATGGAAATTCATATTAGGTACCATGGAGACATTTGTTTCTTCGTCTGGCTTATATACTATAACAATGTCATATTTTTCCAATTTATTTTAAAAGTATTCAGTACGAAAAATAACATTTGCAGAAACGTTGTCTATGCCTAGTCCTTCATTTTTTCCCAAGTAATTATTTTTTTATATTAAATGGCGCAGTGTTAAAAGAAGTGAAATAAACAAATAAGAAAACTAAATTTGGCTTAGACCAAATCTTAAATACCCTCCACCTCTACAAGAAAGGGCGTGGCATATATATATATATTGCTTCCTCTAATAGTGTACGTCTTAGGTATCAGCATGCAAGTCTACTTTAACGTTGAATATGCTTTTTTGTAACTTGTGGACGTGTATTTTATCCAACCACGCCCATTTTTGGCACGTCAATCAATGGGACAACTATGTATACGCGTACCAAATATTAAGTTTCTAGGTCAACTTTAGTGGCAGATATAAAGATTTGTATTAATTGTAGGCGTGCCTGTAATCCGAAAACGCGCATTTCTTAAATTTTAATGAAGCTAATATTTATAGATGTACATACTAAATTTCAAGTTTATAGCTCAATTTTTGTGGCAAACACATGGATTTTTGTCGATTGTGAGCGTGTTGACCGATTTTTCCCATTTTAAATAGCGATCTGCGTGTAAAAACTAAAAGTGTCTGTAAAATTTCAGCTCAATATCTCAAAATTTACGCCCGTGAGAGTGCCAACAACAGACAGACACACAGACACACGGACATACATGCCTAAATCGACTCAGTTTTTGACGCTGATCAAGAATATATATACTTTGTAGGGTCTTTGACGCCTCCTTCTGGGTGTTTCAAACGGAAGAACAAACTTAGTATACCCTCATCACTGAGGTGGAGGGTATAAAAAAAGTATTACTACGTTGTGTTGTGGTATATGATTATTATACCCTCCACCTCAGACACGCCCACAATTAATAAAAATCTTTATATCTGCCACAAAAGATGACTTAGAAACTTGAAATTTGGTACGAGTATACATATTATCCCATCTACGGATTTGCCAAAAATGGGCGCGGTCGGATAAAAGATACGCCCACAATTAAAAAAACCATATTTAACGAAAAAGTAGACTTGTATGCTGATACGAAACATATACACTATTAGAAGGCGCAATATATATATATATTTACCACGCCCATTCTTGTAGAGGTGGAGGGTATTTAAGATTTAGTTTAACCCAAATTTAGTTTTCTTACTTGTTTTTATTATCATCGTATTTTACAAGTAATTCGTTTCGTTGAAACGTGGCTAAAGCAATGGATTAATGACTCGGAAATTTTTTGACCTGATTTTCAGAACTATAGAAACGATAGGATTCTTAAAACTGGTAGCTGTCAACCATGTGTTGCCATCATAAATTAATAATTAATAATTCCGCCTGTAAATTGTGATGTAGAATTTGTATGTGTATGATATCACTTGGATTGTGAATAATGTTTTAATTGCCTTGTCTCCAGTATCATTCTCTACTGTCTTAACTGATTTTTTTGTTTCAGTTTGTGATGCTGATCAAAAATATATATACTTTGTAAGGTCGCTGACGCCTCCTTCTGGTTGTTACAAATGGAAGAACAAATTTAGTATACCCCCATCTTATGTGGAGGGTAAACGAAGCGGCTTACTCGCTGATTATTTGGCATACTCTCGTGCTAAAAGTGATTTTAATGTTGGAATAAGTTATATTATTCTAATTATATCAATTCTTTGGGTTCTAGTTTAGGATATACGGCACACTGCATCATGCCTGTCTTTATATTCAGTGTTAGTCATTTAAGTGCACCCAGAGGTTATATGGTGAATGTCTTATTCCGCCTGGCATCCGTAATATTCTTTTCGTAGCTTCTCGTTCGAATTACCTGGTTCTGGATGGCTATCTTGAAGACTCCTGTTTCATTCATTAGCCATTCGTTTACTTTTTCCTAGGCCATTTTGACATTTTCATTGTTCTCGTCTGAGAGACGTTTGGTTGTTCTATACATTGTTGGTCACAAAGTTCTTGAGGATTCTGCCACAGTTTTGAAATTTTGACGCAATGAGTTTATTTAATTTATTTGCTGGTTCATTACGTCTAAAATTCCTCTGCCTCCAAGCCTTCTGGGGAGCGCGGTTATTTCCAACGCTGCTCTTGGATTGTATTTCCGTCCCTTGGTCTTTAGAGTTCTTATCTGCCTTTGCAAAGATGCAATGTCAGTTTCGCGCAATTGTATTATTCCGAAAGAATAGCTCAAGAGCGGCACGGCATACGAATTTATGGCTTTTATAAAGTTTTTTGTATTTAGACTGGTTTTAAGAATACTTCTTATTCTTCGTATAAATTCACACTGGAGATCATTTTTAACATCACTGTGACTTATATTTCATGCTTGTTTGACTCCTAAGTATTTATAGGTGTCGTTCTCCAACATAGACTCTATCATCTCCCCACCTTGCAATAATTAATTTTATTTTCCCTTGCGGATGTGGACTGCACGTCATTTATGAAGTCAAAATTAATTTTACTATCGGAGGAAAAATTTTTAACAATTCGTAAAAGGTTATCTAGAGAAGGACCAGTCCTGCTTTAGTACTGCTATACAGTTTAAGAATTAAGTTTCTACTATAGTTTAAATAATAAAAAAAAATACAATTTTCTTTTATTCAAATTTATTCAAACTATATTCACAACTCAAAAGATGGTAGCTCAGTGTCTGACACTACTGATGTTAACTAAGTGTGTCTTATTCTAAATATTTCCTATATTTATAATTTAATTGTTCATGGAGACATATGTGTGTTTGTGTGTGTGTGATATGTGCAAAGGAGTCCAAGCAACACATTTACAAGGTAAGCGATTTGTCTTCTATTCTATGGACGTGGAAACGTCGTTGTTATGATATTTGCAACATTAGCAATTTATGTTTTCTTCATAAATTCTATGGACGTGGAAACGCTGTTGTTGTGCAAAGATGCACTTCTTTTAAATGCATGTTCAGTTACATTTGTATTATATATATTATTACTGTCATTTGGTATAGGTATAAAACTTATTTCAGTATAGGTATTATTATCATCTAATCTTGGAACTGAAATTGATATAATTTTAGTTTCAGCAAGGGTTCTAACAGCTACTTTCAAATTGTAAGTATCTAAACTAGTGTTTGGAAAGTTACCTTATATGCCAAATGATAACAAGAATATTAATACGAACAATTATGTTTTAGAAAATTACTATAAGAAAATTAAAGTCAAATTAAAATTTTTTTAACAAAAAGCAAAAAACTTTTTTGAAATTGAAAATAAATTAAAAAAAGGACCTTACAAAATAATTATAGTAAAGGGAGCAATCCTTTAAACTTACTATGTATTATAGTCGGTCGGGTTTTAAAAATGGTCCGATTCTATCTATTTTCAATAAGGTTCCTCTCTAGGCCAATTTATACCCATATATCACATTTCATCAAAATATCTCAAGAAATATTAGGACCTCATGTTGGGTCCAATCCGGTCCATTTTCACTTTCAATGGCTCCTTTGGGACAATACATGTCATTGTACCAAAAATTTCATCGAAATATTACAAAAAATGCGACCTGTAGCTTGCGCACACATTTACATGGACAGACAGGCGGACATGGTTAAATCGATTCAGATTTTGATTCTGAGTCGATCGGTATTAATAAAAATTTTATTTATTTTCCACTTTAGTTGTTGTTACAAAATAAACCATCTTGTTCTAAATTTTGTTCCCATCTTAAAACAGAAAGATATGTTGCCATATGTTTATAAACATGCCATCTTAAAACAGGGAGATAAGTTGCCATATGTTCATAAACATCCCGGCCCCCTGAAACAGTGTTTCAGCTAGCAGGTAATGGTACAATTTTAGGTAAGGATCTCATAATTTCTCCCGACTTGGTACGGATTTGCGCAACTCGAACCAGGCCATTCTTGGTAGAAAATACAGAACTCTCTCGTCGAACCAGCCAGGTGCTCTTTGACTAAAACCAATGACCTAATTTTAATATTCGGTTCCTTTGCAAACCATTTAGAACGTTGTTGTAGGGATGTCAGGTATTCTTGATGCCATTTCTTCCAAAATCCTTGATACAAACATTGGATATGTTTTCAATAGTTTAGCTGGCTGACCTTACAATTTGTTATGTCTGCTTCAGAGATTGAAGTATATGGCCTTCCTATCAGGAAATGTGCTGGAGATAAATATTCCACGTCAGTGTCGGGTGCGGTGTGTTGTGGTTGAGAATTAACAACGGCTTCTATTTGTGCGAGTAAAGTGATCATCTGTTCAAGAGTAAGAATGGATGCACCAATATCTCTGCGTAAATGTAGTTTGACTGATCGAACAGCAGATTTCCAAATGGCACCCCAATGTGGTGAATATTGTGGAATGAAATGCCACTTTGTTCCCTGTTTGGCTAATTCTGCTGCAATTAGATTGTTGTGTTGTGTGGAGTGTATATGTTGATACATTTCATTTAAAACACGTGCGGCTCCTAGAAAGGTGCCATATAACGTCGCAATGCTGCGATAAAGGCTTCTGTGCTTAAGTCCTAAATATATTGCGGAGGTTACCATACAAACAAATAAACAAATGTAGCCTTTAGGCATTCTTGGGCGCCTTCCAGCGTCCATTTTCAGCACGAATGGTCCAGCGTAATCGCAACCAGAATTTGCTTGCCTAGCACGAACTGATGGTAAATCAGCCATTTTATGATGATTGTTGTGTTGTACCTGTCTAAAGAAATGTAGTTTTAGCGTAACGAATATAGATTTTTTAGGTCACAGCATCTCTATCGAAGGTATTAAGCCTTCCGAACAGAAAGTTAGCGCCATTCGTAATTTTAAATTGCCCCCCAATATTATACAAGGTCAGAAATTTTTAGGTGTTGTATATATTGCTATCATGGGCATATATTAGCCGAAATAACCACAGCGATACATTCAGTTATGAATAAAGCTACTAAAAATAAAATAAAAAGATAAAATTTTCTCTGAAAATTATGAGAATCTTATGCTTTTTATAATTTTTCTTAATTGTTTACCATTTAATTTATCGTTGTTTTTTTTATATATTTTCAGCTACTAGAGCTTTCTACGTCTTAAATTAAAATTTGGTCTTTTAATACATAAAAAAAACAAGATATATTTGATATATATATATTTTGACAATTATAGACAGATTCACATGATGGCCAAAAGCATTTCCACTGAGAGACATCCTTAGATAAAATTGTATCTGATATTTTAAAAAATTATATATGCCGCTTTGATTTCCCTCTTACCACAGATCAGGGACTACAATTTTTAGCACAAAATTTTACATATCTTACAAAGTTTTGTGGAACACACAAAATACACATTGGAATCGATTTAACCATGTCTGTCCGTCCGTCTGTCCATATAAATTTGTGCGCAAGCTACAGGTCGCATTTTTTGACATATTTTGATAAAATTTAGTACGAGGTCATGTATTGGCGGAAGGAGAACCCTATTGAAAATGGACCGTATTGTAGATATGAAATAGTACATCAACTTGTTGTTCCTACTCGTATTTAAATCTAAGTAGTTTTATAATTATAAGTTTTCTTGTCAAATATTCATTATTCAATACATTTTTGTATTGCTATCAGGTTATGGGCCCTTCTGGCTCACGGTTTTTAAAAAATAAAAAATTGAAATTTTTTATTGTCAGATAGAAATGCTAGAAATTTTTCTTTTGCTTTAAACGTACAATTTAAAAATATAAGAATCGTTATGTCGTCGTCGTTTCAAATTGATAAATTGGATGGTTCCAATTATGATACGTGGTGCGTTCAAATGAAGAGTATCTTAATTCATGGAGGTTCCTGGAAAATTGTTAGTGGTCAACTAACATTGAGAGCAGACATGAATGGCGACACTAAAGAACAATGGATAACAAACGACGAAAAAGCTCTTGCTAGTATATGTTTGTGTGTTAAATCATCCCAGTTAACATACATTAAAAATTGTAAAACTTCTAATGAAGCATGGAAGAAACTAGAAGATGTATACAAACCCAAGGGACCTGTTCAGAAAGTTGCCTTATATAAGAGATTGTTAAGTTTGGTTATGCATGATGGATGTAACATGCAGGATCATTTAAATGCTTTTTGTGATACAGTTGAAAAACTAGCTGATACTGGCATAGTAATTCAGGAGGAGTTACTGGTAATAATTCTCTTATCGAGTTTGCCAAAAAGTTTTGAGCATTTTCATTGGCATGGAAACTAGAGATGATTTGCCCATTTTAAACATTCTGAATCGGACGAAAATAAAACACTCGCTTTTAATGCAAGAAGATTACCTAAAGATTCTGGAAAGGAAAGTGTTTTAATTGTGGACAAATTGGACACTATGCTAATAAGTGTGTACATAAGAAAAAACAAAAAGAAAATCTATTATCTTTTAGTATGTTGGCTGCGACAGAAGCTGTTGATTTGCATAGAGACTGGTATTTAGACAGTGGCGCTACAACACATGTGTAACGAACGTGATATGTTTATACGTTTTGAGCATCATGAGGAACATATTGCATTAGCTGGTGAAAAGTATATTAAAGCAATAGAAATTGGTGATGTACTTTTGAAAATGCCTTATTGTGAAATTTTGCTGAAAAATACGTTATATTCACCTGATTTACAGGCAAATTTTATTTCTATAAACAAAGCAGTGCAAAGTAATTGGACGGTAGTTTTTAATAATATGGGTGCAATAATACGTAGTCCCAAAGGCAAGGAAGTTCTAAAAGCACAAAGGCGAAACAATTTGTTTATGGCTCAATTAGCAGCTAATGAGAAATTATATTCTATGGGCTTATGGCATGAACATTATGGCCATTTAAACGATAAAAGTTTACAACTTTTATATGATAAAAATATGGTAGATGGACTTAAATTTAAACGTCCTGGAGAAAACACGAAATGTTTACAGTGTATATGCTTGGTAAAGCTCATGCACTGCCTTTTCCTAAGGAATCCAAATCGTCAACTAAGGAACTGCTGGAATTAATTCATTCGGACGTTTGCGGTCCCATTGCTACACAATCTATTGGCGGTTCAAAATACTTTGTGACTTTCATAGACGATAAGTCACGTCATATATTTGTATATTTTCTAAAATCAAAAAACCAAGTCTTTGAAAAATTTAAAATGTTTAAGTAAATGGTAGAGAAACAAACTGGCCGTCAAATCAAATTATTACGGAGTGATAACGGCAAGGAGTATATATATATCCTTACACTCCACAACAAAATGGATTTGCAGAACGCGCTAATCGCACTTTGGTGGAAATGGCGAGAACAATGATGATTCACGCTGGTGTAAACAAAAATTTATGCGCAGAAGCAGTGATGACAGCATGTTATTTGCGAAATAGATGTCCGACGACGGTTCTAGGAGACAAAACGCCATTTGAAAATTGGTATGGTAGATAACCGAATGTTGAACATTTAAGAATTTTCGGTTCAACTGCTGTAGTTTTAAATAAACGTCATAAAACCAAATTTGAACCAAGAGGTCAGAGATTCATTATGGTCGGGTACTCACTGACATCTAAAGCGTATCGGCTTTATGATAAAGATACAAATAAAATTATTGAATGCCGTGACGTATTATTCGATTAAAACATAAAAAATAATCATACAAATTGTATTGAAGCAGTGCCCTTACAATCCACAGAATATGAGAATATGCAAGAAAAAGTAAGAGACAACAATATATAGGTATACAAAATGTAACAATCGATGAATTGAATGATGGTGCACATTCTCAAAATACAAATATTTGTTCTGATACAGAAAATGATTTGAATGAAGGTGATGATGATGACGCAGTTTTTGATAAGGCTGATTCCGAATCAGAATTGGAGGAGGACAGGGTTAGAGGTCCTGGAAGGCCACGTCTGATTCGATCTAGCAAACCTGGTAGACCAAAAAAGGTTTACAATGTATTACACGTTTTAGTGGATGAGCCCGTACCACAAACTGTGAAAGAGGCACTTTCTGGAAAAAACAAGGACAAATGGGTTGACGCAATGAAAAGCGAATATGACTCGTTAAAGAAAAATAAAACTTGGGTTCTTGTTGATCTACCAAAAGGTAAAAAAGCCATAGGATCAAAATGGGTTTTTGCCTTAAAACGTAATAGACACGGTGAAATCGAAAGGTACAAGGCACGATTGGTTGCGAAAGCCTGTAGTCAACGATTTGGAGTTGATTATAACGGAGCATTTTCACCTGCTGTACGTTTTTCAACTATAAGATTATTGTAGCTTTGGCAGTTCAACATAAAATGCACTTGCACCATATAGATGTGACAACTGTATATATTAACGGAGAACTTCATAATGAAATTTATATGCGTCAACCAGAAAATCTAATTAACCAGCAATGTCCTAATGAAGTGTTGAAATTAAAAAAGTCTCTCTATGGGATAAAACAAGCAGGTAGAGAGTGGAACCACAAACTTGACTTTGTCCTTAAAAATCTGGGTTTTGAACAGTGTAAGAATGAACCATGTTTATATAAGATGAATCGAAACGGAGAAGTTATATTTATTGCTGTTTACGTTGATGAGTTTTAATCGCTTGATAAGGGCGAAGTTTTAAATGTTAAACTTCAAATTTCTCAAGCTTTTGATGTCAAAGACAAGGGTGAGGTGCGTCATTTTCTAGGCATGAAAATTAATCGACAGGGCGAAACAGGTGCTATAACAATTGGCCAAAGTAACTATATACAAGAACTTTTGGATAATTCAGGTATGAAGGATTGTAAGCCAATTTCGACTCCTTTAGAATCAGGTTTTCAAACTAATTGCAAAAATAATTGCAAGAGAGCATGTCAAAAAACATATCAATCCATGATAGGAGCCTTGTTGTATCTGGCTTTATCAAGGAGACCAGATATACAACATTCTGTTGTTAAATTGGCACAAAAGAACACCGATCCATATGTGGAACATATGTCTGCTGTTAAGCATATTTTTCGTTATCTGTCTGCAACCAAAAATCTGAAATTATTTTATAGCCAAAGTAGTACAATGGTTGAAGGATATGTTGATGCAGATTGGGGCAGCGATCATACGGATCGCAAGTCTTTTACAGGTTTTGTTTTCTTCTTGGATAAATGTGCTATATCGTGGGAGTCCAAGAAACAAACCGCTGTAGCTGTTAGTAGTACAGAGGCCGAATATATGGCACTTTCAAATGCTGTCAAAGAAGCGATATATCTTAGACGTTTACTAAAAGAAATATCAGACTGTGAAATTAGTCCTATAACAATTCATGTGGATAATCAGGGAGCCCAAAAATTAGCAATGAATCCCTTGTTCCATAATAGAAGTAAATATATCGATATTAGATATCATCACGTACGAGAAACAATTAAAGATGGAGAAGTTATTTTAAACTACTGTCCAACTAACGAAATGATTGCGGACATTCTAACAAAGAATTTAACGAAAGCCAAACATTTTCAGTTCGTTCAAAGTATGCATATATGCTTAATTTCATGTGTAAGGAACATGTACATTGAGGAGGAGTATTGAAGATATGAAATAGTACATCAACTTGTTGTTCCTACTCGTATTTAAATCTAAGTAGTTTTATAATTATAAGTTTTCTTGTCAAATAAATTTTTTCATTATTCAATAAATTTTTCTATTGCTATCAGACCGGATTGGAACATTTTTAGAACCTCCTTTCATATGAGCCACTACTATTTTTTGAGATATTTCAAAAAAAAATTGTATTGGCCTAAAAATGAACCCTTTTGAAAATGGATAGGATCGGACCATTTTTAGAACCCCTCTACATATAATTTTTTTTTTATTTCATTAATAAACAAAAAATAAAAAAAATTTCTGACATATGATTCATTTTGAAATTTTTGAAAATAAAATAGAAAAATAAAATTTTTAATTTTTCAAAGAAAAAAAACAAATGAAAATATTATAGTCGGTCAAGCCCGACCATCAAATACCCTACACCACTTGATATATTATAATATTCAATTTAAGTTTTTCCTTTGATAAATGAAAAGTTTTATTTTTTTGTACTGCTTTTAATTTTTTTCTTTTTTCGTTGTAAAATGAAAAATTTTATTTTTCTATACCTACTTCAAAATGATACATAAGTCAGAAATTTTTTTTATTTTTTGTTTGTTTATGATATCAAAAAAGAAAATTATATAGGGGGGGTTCTAAAAATGGTCCAATCCGGTCCATTTTCAAAAGGGTTTATTTTTGGGTCAATGCTTTTCCGCGTATCAAATTTCATCGAAATATCTCAAAAAAAAAAAAAAAAAATTGGATATCATATGGGGAGAGGTTCTAAAATTGGTCCAATCCGGTCCATTTTTAAAAGGGTTTATTTTTGGGACAATACTTATCCTTGTACCAAATTTTATCGAAATATCTCAAAAAATAACGACCTCATATGGGGAGAGGTTCTAAAAATGGTCCAATCCGGTCTATTTTCAAAATGGTTTCCCTTTGGGCCAATACATGTTCTTGTACCAAATTTCATCAAAATATCTCAAACAATGCGACCTGTAGCTTGCGCACAAATTTAGATGGACAGAAACGAGGACAGACGGACATGGTTAAATCGATTCAGATTTTGATTCTGAATCGATTGGTATAATTGAAGATGGGTGTGGCATTTGCCGTTTAGGAATTACAAACATCCGCACAAACTTAATATACCCTTTTCCACAGGGTGGTGCAGGGTATAACAAGGGGTGGTTTGAGGCACGACTAAAAATTGTCCAATCGTGCTCAAATTTTTTTGTGTTTTTTTGACACCAAACGAAATGGTTTTGGCGTGATATAAATTCGAAAAAATAATTTTCTTAATATATATAAGGACCAGATAAATATATATGTATATATATATATATTATTTACTAATTATTAGTGGACAGCTGCAATAAGGTAGTAAAAATTCAGATGTAATACAAAAAACAATGTTATTACGTAATTTTTGTCGTCCTATTGTAAAATTTATGAATAAAATAATATATAATATAATATGTATCATTGTTTTTTTACAACAGGGAACTGCGATCACAACTGTAAACGATAATAAATAAAGTTGTGTTAATAAGAATAATGCGATTAATATATTTAACAAAGATATTACCTCCTAGTTCACACGTGCGTATAAATGTATAAAATATGTATTGAACAATATACACGGGGCAAGCGGAGTAAAGTCTAAACGATATATATGTAGTAAACGGGTAACGAAATGACTACTTTAATGAAACAATGTAATAAAATATCGAATATTACATATATTGGCAAGCTGAAAAGTCTTGCATTCTTTAAGGATTTAGGAATTCTTTTTGATTAAAAATTTAACTTCAATTTGGATATACTTTCTGTTGTTGATAATCCAAAAAATTCGTTGATCTATATGTCACTAAAAAGCTTTATGTTTCTTTGATGCGACCTAGAGTAAGCGGTGGTAGTTTTGTTACCGTATTTACATGTATATATTGATCTTATAGAATCTGTTCAGAATCCTTTTTAAAATTTACATTACGTGGATGACTTGAGTTCCCTAGCGGGCCTTACCTCCCAGCAAAAATCACTTAAGACTCATAAATTTACTTTCTGTTTTGATTATACGCACTTGTTTAATCGAAACTTTATTAAATTGTTGCAGGGTGATGTTAACTCACCTATTTTACTTAGTAAACTGAATATTAATGTTTCCTCTCTAAAGGTATTTTTTATCCCCTTCACCTCAGTGATGAGGGTATACTAAGTTTGTTGTTCCGTTTGCAACATCCAAAAGGAGGCGTCAGAGACCCTACAAAGTATATGTTTTCTTGATCAGCGTCAAAAACTGAGTCGATTTAGACATGTATGTCCGTGTGCCCGTGTGTCCGTCTGTTGTTGGCAATCTCACGGGCGTAAATTTTGAGATATTGAGCTGAAACTTTGTGCAGGTACTTTTAGTTTTTACACGCAAATCAATATTTAAAATTGGCAAAATCGGTCAAGAGCCACGCCCACAATCAACAAAAAACTATTTATCTGCTACATAAATTGAGCTAAACTTGATATTTATTATGTAAATCTATAAATATTTCCTTCATCGGTGTCCAAAAAATTGGCGTGGTCGAATAACAGACACGACAAAAATATTTTCATCTGCGTCAAAAATTTACACATAAACTTGAAATTTGTTGCACATATTTTTAGTTATCCCTTTTTTCGATGTGCCCAAAATTGGCATGGTCGGATAACAGGCATGCCCACAACCGACAAAAATTTATATATCTGCCACAAAAGTTAATGTCATATTTATGGTTATTGATATGCCAAAAATGGCCATGGTCGGATAACAGGCACGCCCACAATTTATTCATCATAAAACTAAACGTGCAAGCTGATACATACACTATTAAAAGGCGCAATATATGTGTATCTGCCACGATCAGATGTGGAGGGTATTTAAGATTTGGCCTAAGTCAAATTTAGTGTCCTTACACTTTTTTTTATGTTTTTTGTTATTTTTTCTGTTGTTATTTTGTTGTTGTTGTGTGTTGTTTTTTATTTGCTGTTTGTTTTTATTTTAATGAGCTTAATTTTGTCAATAGATGCATTTTACACTTTCGTTAACGTGTTCAAATTACCTAAGTTATATTTTTTTCTTATTATTTGGACTTCTATTTTTATTTAAAAAAAAAGTTTCCATTAATTCCTTAGTTTTATTTTATCCCAATTTAAAATTTGAAGAATAAAATGTTTATTGTATTATTTCTGAAAAGTTGCCAACCCAATACTATTGGGTTAAGTTTTTTAATCATTATATATACTAATTTTTACTTATTGTTAAGTCTTATTTTGTTGTAATAGCTTTTAAGCTAGATGTATATATTGTAGCTAAAATTATCAATAAACAAATAAATAAATACTTAACTTATATATACTTTACTTTAACTTATATTGATTTATTGAATTTTTTATACAAACTTTTTCACATATTAAAAGCTCTGATCCGAAATTGTTTTGTATCAATATGCAGTTAAAGTTTTTTTCAAGTTATGCATAAATACGATGTTGTGGATTCATATATATCCCAGCGTAATATATGGGACATATATATATATATATTCCACCGTAGAAGATATATATAATTATAAAAATAAAATATTGCTTGACATTGAAACCTTTACTAAAGACTTCCGTTTTTCTCCTTTTTTCTTTCTTCCTTGAAATGTTGTTGAAATAAAATGGTTCTGTTCGTTTCTAATTTATCAAAAATACACGAAATACATTCTTCCAATTAAATTTAAAAAAATACTTCATCCACAAATTTTGTGAAAACAATGTATCCACGTACTCCATTACTTTTTTAAATTCCCAAGTTTTTATTTTATACCTCAAAACTGAACTTATATTCTTTGAATTTTTTTATACATTTTTTTTTGGATTTGACCTAATTTTATTTGTCATTTCTTAAAACATATTTTCGCTTTTATTCCTTCATATTATTCTGTTGATAAATAATGAAACGAACATATATACGAACCAACGCTGGCGCTTAAAAACAATTTAAAAATGTACATATAAATTAAAAATATAAAAACACAATACTTTAAATTTTCAATATCCTCTAAATTAATTTGAGCTGATTTTTAAAAATTGTACACAAAATGTATATTTAAAAATATCTGCGCAGTGATTTGTGCTCAAGGACTGATAGCAAAGGATAAATCCGGCTACAGCGATCCCTACGTTACCGTCCAGGTTAGCAAGGTGAAAAAGCGTACACGTACTATGCTGCAGGAGTTAAATCCTGTTTGGAATGAAAAATTTAATTTGTGAGTATTCTTTGAAAGATTCTCCATTTGTTTTACTTGTTCTCTATTTGTGTATATCTTCTGTGACAATTATGTCTTCTCACAGTCTATCTTTCCTTCTATTTCTATAGAGCCTTGGCCAAGGCTATAAGTATGCCAACGACTAAAGTGTTCAATATTTCTTCGATTTTCATAAAACTTTTTTTGCTATTAGTGGAATTTATGTCAAACATATATACTGTATTTTTTGCTCGCTTCTAGTTTCTACGAAATGTGGTTTTAAAGTTGCAATGGAAACAAAGATTCAGTCAACTACTGTCGATATTAATAATGAATATTTTAAAAAAAGGTTTGCAATATATTGATTTAAATTTTTTTAGAAGTATATGTGAAAAGTTTCCTCTTAATAATAAAAAGGTGAAATAAGAGAAAAACACCATAATAATTTGTATTATATTGGTTAGCGAATAATTTGATGGAAGTGATTTATGATATAGGAAACTAACTGTACTATCTAGGAACCAAAATTTCAACTCATGCAACGAAGAGAAAGATTTTCACACATATACAAACAATCAGACAGATGGACTCGGTATTTAATTCCGATTAGAATAAAATTAATTTATCGGGCTTCTAAAGCGCTTTTGTTGCAAATGTTTTGCCAAAGAGATATTGGGCTTATACAATACTCAGATTTTCACGAAATTTATTTCATCGTTAGTTGAACTATTGTGGAACATAAATTAGATTTTTGGAGCAAATTTACTTCACGGTATAATCTGAAAATTATATTGGGAAAATTTCAGTTAAGGAAAAAACTGTCCATATTTATTGAAATCGCGAGTTACTTCGGAGATCACCTAAAAATACCTGCTTAATAGTATAGGTAGGAAAGACCTAGAAAACATCTTAACCTACTATTGTTATTAAAAAATCTCACTTTATTCCTTTGTGTATTTCTTTACTCTTCCATATTTATAGTATCAAAAGAATGTGATTTTGTATACATAATAGCTTGATTTTAAAAGCGTGATAGGAAAAAATTTCAATATCTTGTTTTAGCTTCACAAAAGTATCACAATAAAAATAAAACTTTGTGAAAAATAATTATATGAAAAGGGGTTTTACAAACTGTTTTATAGCTTTAAAATTTTGCATGGTTAAGTATTAAGCTAATTAAATATAATCAATTACATTTTGTCAAATAATATTAAAAAAAATGCAAATTTTCGCCATATAAAGATTTCCTTTATAATATAATCTTACTTGGAATGGGATAAATGGTCCAATTCGGTCCATTTTCAATAGGAATCCTTTTTGATCAATACTATAGGATATAGGATTGAATACTATAGGATATAGGATTGAATACTATAGGATATAGGATTGAATACTATAGGATATAGGATTGATATCATCGAAATATCTCAAAACATTCAACCGGTAGCTTGCACACAAATGAAAACAAACGGGTAAACGAACAAACGGACAAACCTGCCAAAGAAAAAATAAGTTCGATTAATATTTTCTGCTTCTGCAAGAGCACTAGTTGAGAAAATCTTTGAAGAAACATGAAATTTTACAAAATTTTACAAATTAGTCAGTTAAGTACTATTAAGAATCGTTATAGACCATAAAAAGTTTATTTCCTTCTAAATTAGTGTCGATACGCCTTTTTTCCATCTGAACGTTCAAATGTTAAAACGCTTAGGCTGCAAAAATTGAGATATTGAGGTAAAATTTGACTCTAATATATTTAATTCACGCAGGTATTTTTCTATTTAAAATGAACGAAACAGTAACAAACGTCCATGTTCTCACTTCAAGTTAAGAAGTTGAAAGTTATAGCACATATAGTCCGACATAGTCCGTTCATCGGTGTTTTACAAATGGATGGTGTCCGACAATATACAGACCCACAATTTACATTTTATATAAATGTTAGTAGTTTGCTTATTTAGCTTATAATTTTAGTACATACATATGTATTTTTATACATATGTACGCAGCTTAGTATTGACAAGTAAAAAACTAAATTTGGCGTATGCCAAATCTTAAATACCCTCCACATGCACAAGGATTGGTTATGTCTATAGGCTCTTAACCGATTTTGCCCATTTTAAATAACGATCTGCGTGCAAAAACTAAAAGTTCCTGTACAAAATTTCAGCTCAATATCTCAAAATTTACGCCTGTGATAGTGCCAACAACAGACGGACACACGGACATACATGTCTAAATCGACTCAGCTTTTGACGCTGGTCAAGAATATATATACTTTGTAGGGTCTCTGACGCCTCCTTCTGGGTGTTGCAAACGGAAGAACAAATTTACCCTCATCACTGAGGTGGAGGGTATAAAAATAAATAAATTAATTTGATAATGCATTGATCAGTGCTCAGTGTAGTACTGATACAGAGAAAGAATAGGTAGTATTTGATATATATGAAACATAAGTAATTATTAATTAAAACTTACCACATTTTACATAAAAATATATATTGGTTATAAATTGATTTTTCAGATTTTATTAATAATTTTATCTTATATATAAAAGTGAAGATTTAACAAGTCAAAATATTATAGCCTACATATAATATAATTTTTATAGCCCGACATCAAATACCCTACACCACTTGATATATTATTCAATGTAATTTTTTTTGGTGAAAAATGAAAAATTTTATTATACCTTGCACGACCCTGTGGAAAAGGGTATATTAAGTTTATACGGATAATAGATTGATTTTTATTAATTACGCCTGTTAACCAATTTTTCCCATTTTTATTAGGACACATAAGAAAAAAAATATCTGTACTAAATTTCAACTTCATATCTAAATTTTAGTAAGCGTTATTGCTTTACCAACACTCGTAAATGTTTCTGAAATACTAATGGAATTTTTGCATTTTTAAAAGAAATTGTTCATTTGAAAATTAAATTCTTTTATTTTTAAATGAAAATCTTTTCTTTTCAACAAAAATGGTGTAAAAAAATTTGATTCATTACCATTGCACTAAAAAATAAAATTTATATAATAATATAATAACTTTCCGTGCAGAAAGATCTTTCGCCGTTACAATTCGTAGTGGCCATACTTAAAAAATGCGAATTGTTGTTTTTAGAGAATATGGACTCAGTTTTTGAGCGAACTATTTATCTTAAATTGAGTTTCTTAGGAAAATTTTAATTTTGTACCTTTTTGTAAACGTTTCCAAATGTTGGCGTATACATATTTTTTATAATTACAATTAAATTGCAAATTCATTTACGCTTAATAGTTATATTTTTATTTATTGAACTATATATTGAATTTAACAATTTTTATAATCAAATTATAAGGGTTATGATACGATTCATACAATATACAAAATTTTTATAGACCTTCAAAACATAAGTAGGATACGCGTCTGGTAAAAAGGAATACCCATATTTTTCTATTTAAAATTAAAAGAATTACAGCATATCAACATTTTGTAGCAATTACTGCCTACAGTACGGTTTCTAAACCGATACAGGTTTGGTAAGTACATTTTTTAACTATAATTTTGGATAAATTATAGTGATTGAAATTTTAAATTAAAAATACGTTTTGTATGTGTGGCTGAAAGTAACAGAATATATCGCGGGTGATTTTTATTGTAAAAAATTTGCTTTCTATTGCGATATTTAGAGGCCTCTCTTGTAGAAGTAAGAAGCGAGAACAAAAAATTAAATTATTAGGATCCACATAAGATTCACGCACAGAAATATAAGTTCCCCAAATATCAGATAATAACCAAAACAAAAAGTGTTTAAGTTATTTTATTTCATATAAAGTTATTTCATTTCCATAAAAATGTTTGCATAAAAATAAAAATTTGTAGGAAGGAAGTGTTTAATAATAATCAACGGATATTCAAAAAGTAAACTTGCAAATAAACAAGATAGAAAAGTTCGGTTAAAACCGAAGTTTAAATACCCTCCACCTTTTATAACCCTCTAAAAAATAAGTTCCTACTGCATTAAATTGTTGCGTATATATTATTATTCAGATCAATTGTAAACAACAAATAGTGTTCTTTTTAATTATAGGCGTTTGCGTTATTCAATCACGCCCATTTTTGGCACAGTGTTTGTAGTGAATAACTGATAAACGCCTTCTCACGTCAAGATATTATTTGAAAAGAAAAATTTTTCATTAGTTGTTTTCTCTCATTCATGAATCGATCGTGCCATGAGGGCCTGACAAATGTCGGGTTGTGATTGGCTATTTGAACAAAAAAAAAAAAAAAAGCTTTGAGAGAGATCTGAGCTTTAAAAGTCAAAAAAATTAGGGGAGTCGAGTTGTGACTGTAGAAAGGAGCGGACGGTAATGGAGGACTAATTTGTGAGATATATTTCTTTTTGTTTCCACGTGTGATTCCTTTTTTATTAAAACTGCCCGAAGTGGGAAAAAAAAAATAAGAAAATAAGAAAAAATTAAAGATGCAGCTTAAAAAGAGTAATGTGACATAATTAGGCATGCTGACCATAATTCTTTCGATGGAAATGGATGTGAAAGAGTAAAATTTGCGGATTTTTTTTTTGTCATACATGTGCGCACAAATGAAACTCCAATACATGTTTAAAAAATTAAACATAGCCATCGGTGCATAAAATTAATGGCCAGTGGCTGAGAAAAATTTTTATAAAACCCGAAAACATTCTGTGAGGCATATTGGTGTTCCTTCTCGTCATTCCGGATTACTCATAGTGCATGCCATATATAGGGACGGCGGACGTTTAATATAATAAAATAAATAAGTTGGATTTGGAGAAGCAGCTCCATTTTGCTGAGGTACATATAATTTTTGGTGCGGATTCCGAGGAACGTATCTTCAATTAAAATATCTTATATATATATATATATATATATATATATAGTCCTGGTGGATACCTTAATTAATTTTTTTTTCTCTGTTTTACTTGCTTTAGAAAACTTGTTAAGTGAAAGGTTCTTTTTCAGCATTCCGCAGTTTTTGATTAATTTTTACCTATTGTAAAGAAAATATAGCGGTGTACCAACATATCAATCTCGTCATCGATGGGCCCAACGAAACGAGCGCAGTTCAACACAAGAGTAAGTACACGAATTGTAAAATTTTTTTTTGCTGTATTCATATATAGTCCGCCTAATGTGGGATGAGAAAAAGAAACTTGCACTCAGTTGAGTTCTTTTAGATATATAAAGTATATTCATTTTTTTGTTTATATAAAATTTTTTTTATATATAAATTAAGGGCTATTTTCTTTGGTTTTTTTTTTTTTCTTTCATTTATATTGAATTAAATTTGTGGAAATGTTGAATTTATTTAAAATGGACTAAATACATCGTTTAGACTCAAACACACATAACTTGGGGTGACCTTTAAATTTGTTAGATAGGTCACCAGGCAGGGAGGGTAATAGGAAAGGGGAGGATCAAACTCTATCTACGATTGTAAAAACTTATAAAGAATTGCTACTTTTCGCCATAGAATTACTTCCATTATAATAAGGGGCGGCGGTCAAAAAATGGTCTGATCGAGTCCAGATTTAACAAAGTTAATTATTAAGGTAACAAAATTATGTTAAAAATATTGAAAATTGCGAATTTTTATCACATAAAGACATTATTTATATAAGAGCGTTATATGATAAGGGCATAAAAAATGGTCCGATTTGGTCTAAAGTTTGTGCAGTACAATATTAGCTTAATTAATTCTGCAAGTTTTGTTAAAAATATAAAGAATTGCGAATTTTCACCATAGAAAAAATCTACTATAATAAAACATTATATGGGGCGGTAATCAAAAAATAGGTCTGATCGGTGGCAGGCAAGTTTTTGTCCGCATTTACTATAGTTTTGGTAATCTCACAGTCTTTCCTGTTTCTGAAGTACTCTTGAAGGTTTAGTAACTGGTCCTCATGCATATTGGATATTTTTAAAATTCCGCAACTTCCAAGGTGTCGAGGAAGGCTTATTCTTTCTACTGCGCTATTAGGATGATAAGAGTTGTATGTCGTCATGGCTGTTCTGATTGACCTTTCGGCACTCTCTAGATCAGTGTTTATCCATTTAACCACTTCGAATGAATAGCTGTATGTTGGAATTTCCAACACATTTATTGCTTTACATTTGTTCCTGGAGTTAAGCTTAGTTTTAAGAATAGTAGTTAATCTTTTTCTAAATGTATTCCTGTTTTTACTTCACTGTTCAGTGTACCCTTCAACTGTAAAATCCCTAGGTATTTCTAACTGTCATTACTTCCTAAATTTTCCATAACTTCCTCCGCTTTCATTATATAATGAAGGTGCATATATATGCACCTTCTTTCTCGCGTATGCTACCACTTTTGATGTGTATAGTCTTACATTTGTTCCAGCCAAATTCCATACTTATATCTTAGCTAAATTTTTGGACCACATCGATACACACAGAATAACTTTTCTTTATTTGCAGCATATAACTTTATATCATCTACGTACATTAGGTGGTCGCATCCCTTGCCTGGCTGTTGATTTTATACCCCAGCTCTTCGCTTATTCCGTTTAGCTGGGACCTAAGGACGTTCATACAGAACCAAAGAGGGCTGAGGGAATCACCTTGAAAAATGCCATTTTTATGGGTATATATTCACTTGCTTCCTCTCCTGCATGCATTCTTACAGACCACTTTGTTGTGGCGTATTTCAGAAACTCGATGATAGTTTGGTTGACTTTATACATTTTCAGCGTTTCAACTGAATATTCGTGCGGTATAGAATCGAATACATTTTTATAATCAATGTATGTCATACTGAAGTTTCTGCGGATTTTCGCTGCCTGACCGACTAGAACGGCGCCTATCGTCAGTTGATCTTTACAACCTCGAGAATATTTCGTTCAACCTTTTTGGCTTTAGTTATCAGTTTATATTACTCGCAGTGTTGATATATAGCGTCACCTTTGTCAGCAGTTTATTGAGGACAGACAGGCAGGTAATTGGCCTGAAGTCTGCGGACTCGACCGACCTTGGTGTTTTTGGGATCAAATATGTATTGCTATTGAAAAAGTTTGTGGGCGCTGTTTTGGGAGGATGTAGTATTTTTGAGTAGTACTTAGCCAGGTGTTCATGAATTGATGTGAACCTTTTTAACCATATATTGTGAATTCGATCTGGTCCTGTGGCTTTCCACTTTTGGGTGCGGCTGATCGTAGCTCTTATTGTAGCAGCTGTAATCTCTAAGAGTTCGATATGGATATCCGGTATATTGTTGGTAGAAGATACTTTTTCATTGAAAAAGTGCGATTGATTATTAAATATTTTAGGAGTGTTCCATAAGTTCCGCCAATACGCCGTAATTTGGCTCATCGGAGGGTAATGTGCTTGGTTGTTATTATCAAGCTGGCGGTAGAATTTTTTCTCATTTCTGGAAAAGAGTTCATTTTGTTGTTTCCTCATTATGCTTTCTTTGTATCTCCGTAACCTTTTCGAGTAGAGGGCAAGTTTTTGGCGCTTTCCATCTCTCATAATGGTAACTTCGGAGTCATTCAGGGGTTTTCTGTTGAGCATCTCAGTAACTTTTTAACATTTTTCTTTGATCTTTTTCCTTCTATGTACGCAGTGAGTCTGTTTAATTGAACGCGCAGTTTTTGTACCTTATCTTCCAGACGTTTCTGCCAGGGTGGCTGGCTGTGACTTATAGTATGTTCGGATATTGTTTCCGGCCAGTGTTATTTTTTACCCATTGTTCGCGTAAACAATTGTGGCTTAAACTAGTAAATTTAGCCGATCGATATCACAGTTTTCAGAAAGATAGTTTGGTAGTATCTTAATGTTTAGATCTGCTGCAATTTTGTCAAGTCGATGGAGTGGGTAAAGTTTGGTAATCGTGAGTCTCATCTCGAACTCTATATTTTCAAATTCCAATATAGCTGTTTCGAATATTACCAGCAGTTTGCTGATGTATAATTGTTGTGATATTTCGAGTGTGGAGATGTTTTTCGGGGCTTCGTTAGTTAGCGAGGATCTCGATGGGGTTGATTGTTGCTCATTGTGTTGTTGACATACCTTATTTTCTGCATAATTAGACGCTACTTCAGGTTCAATAATTTGATGTATATCTGTAGGTAATTCCATGTAAATTTCATTATCTATATCGCCATTCAAGTACGCACTGACAAAGACGAGTTGGTGAACTTCTAATCCTGGTTGTGCCGATAATGCCATCACCAACCGTATAGTACTGAGTCTAGCAACCGGAACAAAGTTTCACTGCAGTCTATGCCAGCATGTTAGGTGAACCCTTTGCGACAAGTTGAGCTTTTCTACAATTAAGGCTACCGTCATAGTTAATTTTTGTAAGCTCCACTTGGATTGAACAATTTTTTCATTTTGTGGTTTGTCGACTATTACCCATGTCTTATTTTTCATCAAAGTATTGGATTCTTTCAACATGGAGTTTTTCCGTTCAGTAGCATCTTTAATAGATAATGCCTCAACGCTGGTTAGAGGGTTTTCAATATAAATTAGGCCTATAGATTCATATTCTTCATTACATGAGTACTTTTCATCAAGTGCATTGTTTTCTGTTTGTACAGTAAGTATCTCTACGTTTGCTTGTTAGGACTTTCTTTGAATGCCCTCTGACCCTTCGGATCGAATGTTCGGATTGTAGTTCTTCTTGTTTGGAGTTATGTTCTGGTACTTTTTCAGATTGTGCTTCTTCTTGTGTAGTCTTGTGTAGATACGCTTCATAAATTAAGGAACTTTTGATCGAAGATTCATTGACCAAAAAGTCATCGTACTCACTACGGTTAACAAGTTCGGTAAATACTACGTATTTACTTCTATAAATTTTTCTGTCCCTTGGGCTTCACAAACGATACGCCTTAGACGTATTTGAGTATCCTATCAATATAAATTTATGACATCTTGCTTCAAATTTAGTTTTACCTGGTTTTTTGTCTAACATGAATGCAGTAGTGCCAAATTTTTGGAAATGGCTAACGTATGGTGATCTACCCAACCAAATATTGAACGATACGTCGCCACCCAAACTTTATGAAGGACACCTATTGCGGACGTAATTTGCGGTGGATACAGCCTCAGCCCAAAAACTTGGTGGAACACCTGACTGTAGCACCATGCACATGGCCATGTCGAATAACATGCGGTTTCTTCTCTCAGAAACGCCGTTCTGTTGTGGAGTATACTCAATGCTTAGTTCGTGTCGTATACCTACGCTTTTGAGAAAAATTTTCATTGCATTATTTATGTATTCTGTGCCGTTGTCACTTCGTAAGGTTTTAGTTTTGCTATCGGTTATCTGTCCACTAGGTTTTTGTCTTCTTTAAATTTTTCTAATACTTCGTGTTTACCTTTAAGATAATATATTTCACACCAACAACTTTTATCCTCAATAAAAGTGATAAAGTATTTCGAGTGGGCGTGAGAACTTGTTTTCATTGGACATACGTCGGTGTGGATTGTTGCTTCTACTTTTTGATATTGGGAATGGTTTTTGAGTTTGCTTTACTTGTATACATATTTCACAAATTTGTTTTCATATTTACGTTTATACTGACTACTTTATTTGTGAGTTTAACATCTTTTAAACCTCTTTTATTTAAGTGACCAAATAATTCATGCCAATCTTTTAGAGATTTTACCTCCGTATTAATTGTATTTATTGTAGATATGAAATAGTACATCAACTTGTTGTCAACGAGTAGGAAACTCGTATTTCCGATCGACGTGACAAACAGGATTTAAAACATACTCTTTGAGTACGACCAGTGAGATAACTACAAAACTAGGACACCATATTGTCAGGAAACCCTATACTTTTAAGTTTAAAAATCAAATGATTATGATTTACTCTATCAAATGCTTTCGAGAAGTCCTTATAGATAACGTCGGTCTGTTTGTGCTCAGCAAAAGCCCGGTAAATATCACCCGTTAGCTCAAGAAAATTGGTGGATGTAGACTTGCTTTTACAGAAGCTATGTTGGCAAGGAGATAAAATCGATCTTATCGCCGACGTGAGTCTTCTAGTAATAAGGAGTTCAAATAACTTAGGTAACGCGCTAAGCTTAGCAATACCCCTATAATTTTCGATACAATTCCTAGGCCCATTCTTATATAATGGTATAATAAAAGAGGTTTTCCAATAAGTGGGAAAATATCCTTTTTTTAAGCAGACATTAAAAATGTTTGTAATAGGAACATACAGAATGTCAGCACAACGACCTAGCAAACAAGATGGTATACCATCAGGACCAGGACAACGCGTCAAAGACTTCTGATTCAGAGAAATAAACGTTAGGGAAAATATTAAATGAATTGATAGGAAACGCGTAATTATCGGACGTGATTTTCGCGGATAAATAGGAATTTTCAAAATAATCAGAAAAAAGGTTGAATATACCATATTCATTCGAAGATTCCGAATTAGCATAGCACATTACTGCGAGAAAACCAACAAGTTTACGCTTAGTACTACAAAAGAAAAGACGTTTTTAGAGTTACTGACTAAACTAAATCCAAGAAGTGATATAATTAGAATAATAAAACTTATTCCAAGAGTTAAAATCACTCCTAGCACGAGAGTAAGCCAAATAATCAGTGAGTAAGCCACTGCGTTTATATTTTTTGAATAATCTGCTTTTTATGTTGCGGACCATTTTTAAGTGTTTCTTAAACCATCTCGGACAGTTCGAGGAGGCGGAAACGGATTTAAACGGTACGGATATAGAGTTGGCAGAAAAGAGTATATTGTAAAACACAGACAAAGATTTATCAATATTTTCATACTCCAAGTTCAAGACAACAACAGGCAGAATGTCTTTAATAATATTGAAGTTGGCTTTGCTAAAATCAAGATAATTTTTACGCACAACGTTCGTATGAATATTATCATGAAGTAGATTATTCACAGTGATCGACAAAGTAGAATGATGTAAATCTTCGGGTATGACAAAGGGGCAAACACGTGAGACCAAGACATTAGTGTCATTCATAAAAACCAAATCAAGAATCTTGCAATTCAAATTCATGATTTTGTTAAGCTGAAAGAAACCTAACTCAAATAAAGTATCAAAAAAATCAACTAAGTTAGAAGAAAAGGATAAGGGAGACAGGCCGCCTAGATCATCATTTGGGATCCAAGTGATATCCGGTAAATTAAAATCACCAAGCACTAAGATCTTATCGTTAGGCTTAAGCAATGATGATACTTATCTAATCAAAGAAATATGTTCCATATAAATGGAAGGGTCGGACGCGGGAGGAATATAGGAGCAAGTGATATAAAGGTGAAAGCACTCAACCTTAACTTGAACACACACAAAATCAACATCGTAGTTCGTAGATGGAATTATAATTTGTAAAAAGTTCTCCTTCTCTCAGCATCGTATTAAGACCACGGACATTTTGATAAAGTATGGTTAATTTAGAATTCAGTTTTTTGAAACAGTGCTGGAAAGGTCTAAATTAATTGGGCGATTAAGTTTATTCCTCGGGATAAATTTCTTAACTAAAACACCATCAGGCCAAAGTTGTTTAATTATTAAACGATCAAAAAATTTAACTGGAAGTAGAATTTTGAACGATGATATGTCTCTTGGCTGGGATATTTTAAATTTAAAAACATTTACGTTATATTTGTTTAGCTCAGGAAATTTTTACAGAATATGGTTAGTGACTATATCAGTTGTAGTATTAACAAACAGCCTTCTAAAAGTTTACAACTATTGAATATGTCTTCCAATTTAGTGAATTTGTACGAGAGTGCTTTCAGCTCTCTACCCAAATCTATAAAGCCTCTCTGGGTTTGTTTAAATAATTTAAACAAATCCAAATCCATCTTACAACAGTCGCCACATGACCAATGTAGTCCTTTAGAACGATTGACTATATGATCGAATTGAGGCCCACTAAATCCAGCACACTTAGGATGAGCCGATCGATCACATAGCCAACAGAGAAGAAAACGATCATAATCATTTTCCTTAAAACTTCAGTTTCATCATCTGCTTCCATCATTTCATGCTCACACTTTTGCTTAAATACTGTGACTTTACCAGCTTCAATTGTAACAACTGCCAATTTTTACTTTGGCCACAAACGACTCTTTTGTTTCAATTTTCGCACCAAAACTTACTATTGTAGTTGGAGGTTCATTACAATATCATATAACATTAATACGTCGAACATATCAACAGATATCGCTACCCGTATCAAGTAAAGCATGAATTTTGAAATCATTAATTTTCACAGGAATGTACATGATCAACAATGTGAGTGCGTAACAACCGTGTTCACTTTTGTATTCGAATTTTTCTTGACAATTTTTTTTTATTTTCTCATAAATAATTAAATTTACTTTGAATTTTTTTTTATGTTTTGCAATCGTATAATACCATTTTATTATTTGCTAAGTCGGGTATCCCTTCAATTATATAGGAGATGACAGACAGCTCTTCAATCTCTGCCCGTTCCGCGATATCAACCATAACATAAAGATATTCTCGTACTCGATTCGTTCTTCTTCTTCTTTCTGTCTTTTAATAGTTGATGTACATCTGCACTGTTTAACAAAGAAAGTTCACACTTGATGTCGCTTTTCAAATCAATATAGTTCTTAGGTTTTGTTTCACACTCAATAAATAATTTTGCTTCACCAGAAAGAGATCGTTTGCAAAATATAAATTTTTGCAGGTCATCAAGATGGAATACTTCTGCATATTCTTCAAATTTGGACAACCATTTCGTAATACTTTAACTATTTCCGCCCGAATATTTGCGGCAAATATTCTTAAAATCAGCGAAGTTAAACTTAACAACGTTATCTGTTGATGTTGCTGTTTCGCGAGCGCTCGTAGAATTACTTTGAAGGTCACCTTGAAAACCAACCGCCATACTGCTATTTCGACGACGTCTTCGTGCACTCATTTTGATAATTAATCTTCCTTTTTTTTTAATAAATTCAACTTCTACTTTTAAAGCTTCAAGATTAACTTGATATTTTCCGCGTTCACTTTTGGTCTCAATCCCACTTCTGACACCAATTTATATGGGATCTTGCCTTAAGAGCAATTGAATAAGTACGCAAAATTATACATAATATACATATAACATAACATATGTTTAAGAGTTTAAGAAGTATTAGGTTTATTTATTGCAATTAACTTATTTAAGGAGTAACAAAAAGCAACTTCTTTCCACGTCTCCTTTTTCCGACTTCTCCGCTTCTTCTTTCTCATTCAAAGTTCCACTAGTGTTGATCAACACGCGATAATTTACTTTCTACTTAAATCCCACATACATACAAAAAAAAATACAAAAAATTTATATATATTTTAACACTCCTCCACACCATATTACAATTTAAAAAGTTGATAAAAAGCAACTTTATAAAACATCAATTAAAACAAGGACACAGATAAAACCAGTAATATGCCGATAAACCGATCATTCTATCACACAGCATTCTTCAAATCGATCGCCTAATACTGGACCTATATAATCGCACGTAGAACAAATTCGTTGTGTATATGAAGCATATACACCATAATAATATGATGTTATCTATTGTATTCTCTTTGGGTTATTATTTCTTCGCAGGTGATATGCCTGTGTAATTACGGTCATAGGGCTCAAACCAAGAGCCGTAATATGTGATCAGGGCTCCAACAATAGAGCATTGTACCGACAGTTGGGTGTGAATGACACGAGGCCTAATTTGTGCACAACCATATAAAAATTTATTGTGTATATGACTATTGCCACTTAATAAAGTCGGCAAGGAACACCCTTCTGTCAGCTGACATAAAAGTTGGCCCAAATATGACTATCTTTAAGGTCATAAAGGGGGTGTACAAGAAAATGTACACATCAAAATATGTCCCAAGTTGACCGAAAGACACACCTACTCCAACAATTTCAGAAGATGTCGCTATCCAGAGCAGTACAAACACTGAGCAAGTCGGTTGCAGCAGCCATCAAAACGGCGAGGGATAACAACATGCTCAGTAATTCATGTTTGGATATATATGTCGATGGAACAATATAATACGTCACATATATGAATAATATTTTTGACGAATTGAATGTGAAGGTCTTGAATTTAAAGAAATCACTGAGCCGTCCTATCACAAAGGCTAGCATGGACAAAACGCGGCCGATGGGGAATTACGTGGAATTTTTGGGCATTCTTTCGACAAAAAAAAGAACACATTGAATAGAGGGACTTATGCAAACGATTTTCAGAATAATGCAGTTATCGGAGGAGCTGTTGCAGATGGACAATTGTGCTGCCGGGAAAATTCAATCAGGATGCGCTGGAGAACTTTTTTTCAAGAATACGCGCTTCACTTCCTTTCAACGACCATCCTTCCCTCAACGAAGTTAAGTTTATTACGGCGAGGCTCATTTCACTGCAGATATTACGAGGAACTTTAAACGTGGCCACGAAGAATTGCGAAGAGGACGACGAAATAATGCTGAATTGGACTGTCAACTTTAAGAACTTGATTGAGGAAGAAGCAGAGGGCGACAACCTGGTCGCCCTCTGAATTTGATGTTGAGGATTCAATAGTGCAGGTCGACTTTAGGGATGTTGCAGATAATAGTGTAGAAATGCAAGTTGAAAGGTATTTGTCAGGGTACGTCATTTTTATAAATAAAATAAAAAAATAATTGTCGGAGTTGTGAGGATAGGTTGATTAAAAAAAATAATTCATTAGAGGATAGGTCGCAATTTCTTATTAAAAATAAAAATGATGGGGATGATGATCATCTAAAAGTAGTAAATCCAAGTTATGGGTATTATGAGGTTAGCTCATACCAGATTTTGTGGTATAAGCGATTCTTCCACAAATATGCCCACCTATATAATGTCCGACACCTAATTTTAAAAGACATCTTAAAGAAAACGTCTGAGCCATTTCCTTGGTTTGTGGAAGATGACGGTTGTAAAGGGCATCGCCTTAGCTGTTTAAAATTTTTAATTGAGGTATTATTATTTAAAAATACCAAGTGGATTTGCGAAGACCACATACGAAAAAAAAAAAACGCTCCGCCAAAAAACTCCCGAAACCAAGGGAATTGGCTAAACTGAACGTCTTCTCATCATAAATTATTTCATTATTTTGTTTTATATACTTTGTTGTAGTGGGTAAATATTCCAAGCATTACTTAGGAAGTGCATGTGTTATATACTCAAATTAACTTAACTCTGACCTTGGCTTCCCATAGCCTACTTTTGACGCAAACATTTATACGTAGGAATTTAATATATTATAATGTGTATGTAATTTCATTTATTTTAATTATAATAAATAAATAATTAATAAATGAAAAAAGGCGTTCTTTAATTTTTCTTCGTTCGATTTTTTCACTTTTCGATCATTTATACATTTTTATATCCTGCACCAACCTGTGGAAAAGGGTATATTAAGTTTGTGCGGATGTTTGTAATTCCTAAACGGCAAATGCCACACCCATCTTCAGTTATACCGATCAATTCAGAATCTAAATCTGAATCGATTTAACCATGTCCGTCTGTCCTCGTGCCTGCCCATCTAAATTTGTGCGCAAGCTACAGGTCGCATTTTTTAGATATTTTGATGAAATTTGGTACAAGAACATGTATTGGCCCAAAGGGGAACCCTATTGAAAATGGACCGCAATAACCCATTTTTAGAACCCCTCCCCATATGAGGTCCTGTTATTTATTGAGATATTTCGATAAAATTTGGTACAAAAACATATAATGGCCCAAAGGGTAACCTCATTGAAAATGGACCGGATTGGACCAATTTTAGAACCTCTCCCTATATGATATCCTATTATTTTTTGAGATATTTCGATGAAATTTGATACGCGGAAAAGCATTGTCCCAAAAATAAACTCTTTTGAAAATGGACCGGATTGGACCATTTCAGAACCCCTCCCTATATACATTTTTTTGTTGATATAAATAAACAAAAAATAAAAAAATTTTCTGACTTATGTATCATTCTGAAATTTTTGAATATATAAGTACGTATAGAAAAATAAAATTTTTCATTTTTCAAAGAAAAAAGGAAAAATATTAAAAGCAGTATAAAAAATAAAACTTTTCATTTATCAAAGGAAAAAATTAAATTGAATAATATAATATATCAAGTGGTGTAGGGTATTTGTTGGCCGAGCTTGACCGACTACAATATTTTCACTTGTTTCTTCATGTTTTGTAAAATAAAAAATTTATAAAACTAGTAAACACAAGCTAAATTTGATAACAAGTCAGCGTCGTAACAAGTAACATACATATTTGTGTATACATTTGCTTGTATTCATTGTATACATGATAGCCTGGTAATGGAGCCTCTAATGGAGTGCCATTCTGTTGTAAAATATCCCGGATGAATTGCGTTTGGTTATGTCGCCTGTTTCGCCATCGCATTCAATTTCCATGCCTAGGAAATACCTCAATTGCTCTGTGTCAAAAACTTTTAGTTCGGCTGAAATTTGATTTTTAATGTCAATAATAGCTGATTTATCTTTACATGCTATTGTAGTATACTATATATTTAGATATTAATCTTTGTACAATATGACATAATTTTTTGTGCTCATTTAAACAGTTAGCACATCAAGCATAATAAGTATTATTTTTAAAATGTAAATGTTAAACATTATTTTACAATTTGTAGAAACAAATATAAATAAATACTTACCCGAACACAGCAGTAAATGCTACTGGGTTTTGTTATGATGAAGTAAACGTACAATAAGTATTTATAAAATAACTAAATATAATTATACTCACCCACTCATAGCATTCCTTGCTAGTGAAATTTGCTTTTAAGCAAATGAAAGTATTCCAAAATAAATTAATAAACAACAGTTACATAATAATATAATAACAGGCCGATCCTGCCAGGATATAAGATGCCAAATAAATAAAAATAATAATAATTTAAGTACCAATGCAGATTTTAGACGAAAATCAGATCAAAAGTAAACATAAACAATTTTCTTTAATTTAAGCGCCGTATCGACTTACTTTTCTGTAAATGCTATGGCATTAAAAGGCAATCTTAAGCAATTTAATATAAAGACGAAATCTTCCAATATGACTTAGTTTAAAACAGTAGTAGAACATTTAGCATCATCATGCAGGCGTATAAAGAAACTCAACAAAATATTGAAAAGATATAGGATAATATTACACGTCTAAAACAATCTAGAAACCACTTAATATTACAGTCCTCAACCATATATACCATCAAGGGGACATACCAATGAAAGTCAATTGCAGACCCAGAAAATAAAAAATGCCTACAACAACAGGTCAAAGATTTGAAATTTCAATATAAGCAACAAAAAGGAGAAGGAACATAATTCATCACTATGAACTATATATAATTTTTTATTTATTCATTTTTATTCTTTTTAATTATTTTGATATTTGAAATATATAAAATTTCATTTTATTTTATTATACCCTCCACCTCAGTGATGAGGGTATACTAAGTTTGTTCTTCCGTTTGCAACATCCAGAAGGAGGCGTCAGAGACCTTACAAAGTATATATATTCTTGATCAGCGTCAAAAACTGAGTCGATTTAGACATGTATGTCCGTGTGTCCGTGTGTCTGTCTGTTGTTGGCACTCTCACTGGCGTAAATTTTGAGATATTGAGCTGAAATTTTGCACAGGCACTTTTAGTTTTTGCACGCAGATCGCTATTTAAAATGGGCAAAATCGGACGAAAGCCACGCCCACAATCGACAAAAATCTATTTATCTACCACAAAATATGAGCTATAAACTTGAAATTTGGAAAGCATATACATAGTTATCCCATCTACCGATGTGCCAAAAATGGGCATATTCGGATTACAGACACGCCCACAATTAAAAAAACCATATTTAACGTAAAAGTAGACTTGCATGCTGATACGTAATATGTACACTATTAGAAGGCGCAATATACATATATATTTGCCACGCCCACCGTTGTGGAGGTGGAGGGTATTTAAGATTTGGTCTAAGCCAAATTTAGTTTTCTTACTTGTTTTTTTTTTTTAATTGAGAAACTACGAAATACTTTAAATTTATCATCTTTAGGAGGATTACACACACATAATACACAAAAAATAAGTAAATAAATCCTCATGGAATAAAGCAAAACAATTTTAGAGAATTTAAATAAGATTTTAGCAAACTTAAAAAAGACACTAAGTAGACCAAATAAGAAAGAAACTGTTATGAGTCGCCCTGTGTTCAACACAATTACTTTTTGTATTGCTATATCGATAATATTTCATGTAATATCTATGAATTTTTTTCATCTTTGTGAACACGCGTTTAATTCTTATATATACATATATATATACGCATCATCCTAATAAACTAATATTCTTTCAATTTTTTCAACATCGGTTATGGGCCCAGACGCGCATATTAAAGTATTGATAAATTAATATCTGAGAATTAGTCAGAACAATTAAAAGAGTTTGGAAATATAGTGAAATCCTTAAAAGATGTCGATTGTAGCGTTCCTGATGAATTTGCTAGTATATGCCTACTTTGCAGCTTTCCTGATGACTTCGAAAATTTTGTAGTGGCGATGGAAAGTCGTGACAAGATGATACCGCTTGCGCAATTAAAGGTAAAAATTTTGGAAGAGCAGCAGCGGCGAATTGAAAAAAATAAATTAAGCTATGAGCACGAGTATGCGGCAAATTCAAAGAGAGAAGAGAGTGCTTATGACAAAAGTGTAAAACGAAATAAAGAAATGAATAATCAAGAAAAATATAAAAATGTGAAGTGCTATGACTGCGGAAAAAGGGGACAAATCACAATGCCGGAATAAAAATAACAAAATAAATAACAAAGTAATGAGTGTACGTGAAAATGAAAAAGTTCCTAAACACAATGAGCGGATATTAGATAGCGGCGCCTCGTCGCATATGTGTTACGCAAGAAATATGCTTTCAAAGTTTAGAGAATATAAACAAAAGGTACAGCTTGCGACAGGTGACTGTGTTTATGCAAAAGGAATAGGAGAAGTCATCTTCACAATTAATAACACTAATAGCCATTTGTTAAAGGTGTTATTTGTTCCAAGTTTAAATGCAAATTTTCTGTTCGTACACAAAATTATACAACACAACAATAAAGTGATTTTTAACAAAAATGAAGCGTTAGTAAAAGATCAAAATAATGATTTATTGTTTAAAGCAAGAGCTACTGGTGGCATATTTGCGACATTTTTTAAAGTAAACATTTATCCTGTAAATAACTTAAAGCTAAAAGAAAAAATGCAAGATGATAGCATGTTATGGGATTTAAGGTTCGGTCATCTAAACATTAATGATTTAGAAAAATTAAGAAAAATGACATAGTTCAGGGTATGAAGCTTGGTTCAATGGTTTCAACAATTAAATTGTGAAGTTTGTACAGCTTGTAAAATCACTACAAAACTATTTCCGAATTTCGGTGAAAGATTTACAAAAGCACCTTTAGAATTAGTGCACACAGATATTTGTGGACCGATGCGCACAAAAAGTCAAAGTGGTTCTAGGTATTTTATTACCTTTATCGACGACTACACACGATGCATAACTGTGTATTTTCTGAAGAACAAAATCGATGCATTTAAAGTATTTAAGCAATTCCATGTGAATGCAGAAAAACAAAGCGGCTATAAGTTGAAAACCTTACGTAGCGACAATGGTCGCGAATATATAAATTCACAATTTAAAAACTACCTATTGGCAGCAGGTATTAATCATGAAATATCTGTGAGCTACACACCACAACAGAACGGCATAGCCGAGAGAGCGAATATGACAATTGTAGAGATGAGCCGTTGTATGCTTATGAATTCTGGTTTAAGTGAATCAATTTGTTCTGAAGCGGTAAATACCGCTACATATTTGAAAAATAGATGTCCCACTAAATTTTTGAAAAATAAAACTCCATATGAGTGTTATTTCAATCTTAAGCCAACAGTTTTTCATTTACGAAATTTTGGATGCGATGCCATTGTTTTGAATAAAAAGCCAGGTCAATCGAAATTAAAGCCAAGAGGCGAAAACTTAACTTTTGTTGGTTACTCTCATCAAGCCAAGGCATACCGATTTTACAATAAAAATCAAAAATGTATTGTTAATGCGCGCGATGCTATATTTATGGAAAATTCATGTCGAGAAAGTGATTCATTACGTGAAAATGATGAAACGAATGAAGTAGTTTTGATATACTATTAAAATCAAATGAAAATGTTCCAAGTTGGTCAATATTAAAAAAAATGAAGATGATAATTATAATAGTGATGAACAATCGTATGAAGAGTCAGATGAAAATATAAATCTTGATCAATCAATCTTGTTGCATTCAAACGTAAAAGGGGCAGACCGAAATTTGAAGGAACCGGAAAAAGGGACAGGCCAAGGAAAATGATAGCATTAGAGCCAATTGTCGATTCTACAAGCGTGTTAAAAGCAGATCACGATCCCGAAACTGTTGAAGAAGCGTTGCAAGGAGAAAATTCTAAACAGTAGAAGAGTGCGATGAGAGCTGAATATGATTCATTACTAAAAAATAATACTTGGCAATTCGTAGAAAGACCAAATGGTAAAAATGTCGTTGATTGCAAGTGGGTATACGTTACGAAGAAACAAGCAAACGGTGACATAGAGAAATGCAAAGACCGTCTTGTAGCAAGAGGATTTACGCAAAAATATAACGTCGATTATTGTGAAACGTACGCCCCGGTGGTTAAGCATTCAATTATTCGTTTAATTTTGGCTATTGCAGCTCAAAAACAGTTACTTATCAATCATATAGATGTCGTCTCAGCATATCTCAATAGTATCTTAGAAGAAGACGTTTATATAGAGCAACCTCAAGAGTTCGTAAATAAAATGTAACCAAACTATGTATGTAAGCTAAAAAAGACAATATATGGCTTAAAGCAAGCAGGCCATCAATGGTACGCTAAAATTGATAAAGTTTTTTTGGAAATTGGTTTTACAAGGTGTAAAACTGAAAATTGCGTGTGGAAATTGCATAATGGTTATGAATTAATTTTATTGGCTGTGTATGTTGATGATATCCTGTTGTGTTGTTCTTCAGAGCAAACAATTGAAAATGTAGTGTGCGCATTAAATAAACGTGTTGATGTAATCAATCCTCTAAATAAAAAAATAATATAATAAAGGTATGGAAATAGAACGTATTGAAACTAGAGGTAGAAGATCATCAGAAGAATATATTGAAGAGTTTAATTCAGCAGTGGCATATTGTGTGAAAGTAAAGCACAATCTACTCCACTTAGTACCGGAACAGTGTTGGTTATCAGAAAAAGTTATATCAATCCCTTGTGGGTTCATTAATGTACCTGACAGCCCTCACGCGTCCTGATATTGCTCATATAGTGTCTCGCCTGTCACAATTTAATACATATCCAGACAAACAACACTTTATCGCAGCAAAAAAACCGGTGGAGATACCTAAAGAAAAATGCAGCTATTTTGAAGTTCTGTAAATCTACTAGCGGTCTTGTCTGCTACACAGATGCTGATTGGGGATCAGATGCGACTGATCGCAAGTCGTATAGCGGTTTTGTTGTCATGGTTGGTGGTAGTCCTATATCGTGGGAATCTCGAAAGCAAAATGTTGTGTGCCTAAGCTCAATGGAAGATGAATACGTTTCAATGTGTCAAGGGGCCAAGGAAGTAATATTTTTGAGAAATATTTTTAATGAAATTGGCTTAAATGAGTACACGAAAGATGCAACGATAATTATATGCGATAACGACAGTAACTTTAAATCGCATAAACGCGGGGGTCAATTCAGAACGTTTCTTGAAATAATGTTGTCGTTAAAATGTCCCTGCAATAAATCGATTGTTTCGGTGACAGTATGGCAAGTGGCACCGTCTCGTTGAAATTACATTTTGTCCACACCCATATCTTAAAGATTTGGCGACAAAAATTTATTGATAATTGTTTTATATTGATTTCCTTTCACGGTAAGGCGTCGTCCTTCCTCATTTTTTAAGATATAAAAACCCATGATTCCACCAGTTCAAAAAATGTACCAAACAGTACATTTATCAGGTTGCATCGATTATTCTTGAACGGAGGGGTTATCTTTGCTCCAAATATGACAATTTTGCTTCTTGACGTATCCATTCAGTCAAAAGTTCGTTTCATCACTGAGGAGAATTTTGCAGTAAAAAAGCGGATATTTTTTCAATTGAGTAAGCGACCAACCACTAAATTCACGACGCATACGATGATCGTGTGGTTTTAATTATTGCACCAAACCCAAACTTTTCGCAAAATTTTCCATAAAGTCGATAGATAGACAAAATCCAACTTCTTGTGCACGACGGTGAATCGTCGTTTTCTTCGACCCTGGCATCAACAACACGATATTTTCTAATCCTTGTCGGTGGCTTGGCATCGAAAAGAGTGAATGTAAATAGAAATTTGGTGATTACGTTCTTTATGGTGGTCTTAGTCGTAGATGTGCACCATAAAATTCACGAAGTGCTCTATAAACTTATTTAATTGAACACTAATTTTAAAAATAAATAAAATCGATTTGGAAGCGTTTTTCTGAAGTTAACATATTGATGATGATATACAGAAAATACTAAGTATAAGCGTCACTTTGAACTGCCAGAGAATAGAGTAATCCCTTTTGAAAAACAAACCTAAAAATACCCGTTATGTACATAAATTTTAAATAAAATCCTCAATAGTTTTTCCTTACTGTATAATAAGTCGTTGTTGTAAAATATAGTATTTAGACTTCAACTTCCTATACACACTTACATAGGATCTTTGTAGCGTTTGGTGCAGGCATCTCTGATTACTTAATTTAAATACGTTAATTCTTTTCTATAAAAACACGAATTGTTTATAGTTGACGCGCTATTTTATTTTTCTAGTGAATGTCACAATTCATCCGACCGCATTAAGGTACGCGTCTGGGACGAGGATAACGATTTAAAATCAAAACTGCGCCAAAAATTGACGAGAGAATCCGACGACTTTCTTGGCCAAGCAATAATTGAAGTACGTACTCTATCTGGGGAAATGGATGTGTGGTATAATTTGGAGAAGCGTACAGATAAATCGGCCGTATCTGGAGCAATACGACTACACATATCAGTAGAAATAAAAGGCGAAGAGAAAGTAGCGCCATATCACGTTCAATATACTTGTCTACACGAGAATCTTTTTCACTATCTATGCGAAGAGAACAGCGGCATGGTAAGTTACTTATGTAAAACATGCATGTATTGCATGTATTGTGTAATATATTTACTACTCACAGGTTAAGCTACCACTGCAGAAAGGTGATGACGCCTGGAAATTGTACTTTGATGAGATACCTGAAGAGATTGTAGATGAATTTGCCATGCGCTATGGCGTTGAGAACATCTATCAAGCAATGACTCACTTTCATTGTCTTTCAGCAAAATATTTATGCCCCGGAGTTCCGGCTGTAATGAGCACATTGCTAGCCAATATTAATGCGTATTATGCACATACAACTGCTTCATCTTCGGTGTCGGCTAGTGATCGTTTTGCGGCCAGTAATTTTGGGGTATATTTAAACACTATATTAAAAAGGAAAAACAGGGGAAATATATTTTACAGAACATTCGCCAAATTTGTCTGTTCTATTTTAAATTCAGATAAGATTGATTAAACCTCAAATAATGGTTGCAACAGTTTTAATAATAATATTATATAATTAAGGTTTTGCTGCTCGTACCTATTCACTCTTGCGAGAAAAAATTATTGTATTTTAAAAGAAAATTCGCCAAAAGATAGAACACGTATAAATTAAAATATCAATTATTCATGTGATATAAAGTATAATAAAACGTTATATGAGGTATGGATCAAAGAATAGTTTGAAAGGAACGAAATTTGGCACAGTCAATTATTAAACCAATTGCTCATTCTTCTTTTACGAAGTTTTATTAGAAAATATAAAGAATTGCGAATTTTACCATAGAATAGGTTTCTTTATAATAAAACGTTATGTGAGGAGGTGATCACATACCACCATTAAGCATTAAAAGGGGTTTTAACCTTTGAACAAACATTGGCCAAAGTCTTATAAAGTATATGTTATCCTAAGATTACTTTTATATTTTACTAAAAATGTTCTGTTTGTGTTCTAGAAAGAAAAGTTTGTTAAGCTGTTGGACCAATTACATAATTCATTACGAATTGATTTATCAATGTATCGCAATAACTTTGCTGCTTCAAGCCAAGAAAAACTGATGGATTTGAAGTCAACAGTTGATCTCCTGACTAGTATTACATTTTTTCGCATGAAGGTAAATCCTTAAGTTACGAAAAGTTTTATTTATTCTTCACATAATTCTAATTGCTCTTAAAAACTTTGGAATAATGATATTTTTAAAGACCTTTTGTTTGTAATGAGGGAAAATTTTATTTTAATCTCTTTCTTACGTTTACTCACTCGATTTTCTTAAACTTTACTTCTATTCTTAACGTAGGTACAGGAACTTTCCAGTCCTCCTCGAGCTAGCACAGTCGTCAAAGATTGCGTTAAAGCTTGTCTTAGATCCACCTATCAATTCCTCTTTGAAAATTGTTACGAACTGTACAATAGGGAATTCCAGGTAATATATATATATTGATGAAAAATGAAAGTAAATTTATATTCCTGTTATTGATTGTCGGTGTCACAGATGGATCCAAATGAAGCAAAACGTGATGCTGACGATCACGGCCCTAAATTGGATAGCGTGGATTTTTGGCATAAGTTAATCGCACTTGTCGTTTCCGTAATCGATGAAGACAAGAACAGTTACGGAACAGTTTTGAATCAGTTTCCTCAAGAATTGAACATCGGCCAGGTGAAGTTTTATAATATATATAATAAATCGTATACTCGTAAATATATTAAACAAATTTTTAGAATTTAAATTGATGTTGCATTTATTTAACTTATCAATTAACAGTAAGCCACACTTTGTAATTTTGCCAATAAAATTTAGACGTGTTTGTAATATAATAATATAAAGCAAGTAAAAATATTATAGTCTTAGTCTTCTTAGCTAGTCGCATCCAAAATGAAAATATAACAAACTTTTATAGCGCTGCCGGAAGGCTAAATGATATACATAAAGGAGTAAATTCTATAAAAATCTCTCGTTTTTATACCCTGCACCACCCTGTGGAAAAGGGTAAAAAAAAGTTTGTGCGGATGTTTAGAACTCCTAAACGGCAAATGCCACACCCATCTTGAATTATACCCATCGATTCAAAATCAAAATCTGAATCGATTTAACCATGTCCGTCTGTCCTCGTGTCTGTCCATCTAAATTTGTGCACAGGTCGCATTTTTGGAGATATTTTGATGAAATTTTGTACAAGCACATGGCCCAAAGAGGAACCCTATTGAAAATGGACTGGATTGTACCATTTTTAGAACCCCTCCCCATACTTCATATGTGGAGGGGTCCTGTTATTTTTTGAGATATTTCGATGAAATTTGGTACAAAAACATGTATTTTTTTATTTATTTGGTAAAGGGGAACCCTATTGAAAATGGACCGGATTGGACCAATTTTAGAACCCCTCCTCATATGATATCCTATTATTTCTTGAGATATTTCATTTCTTTTATCAAAGGAAAAAATTAAATTGAATAATATAATATATCAAGTGGTGTAGGATATTTAATGGTCGCGCTTGACCGACTATAATATTTTCACTTGTTTAAATATCACATAATTCCGAAAAACTCAATGGCACTTCCAAACGCTTATCACTTTGGTAAAACTTGGTAATCGGATATCAAGAGCACGAAATTTACACCGAACCATTAACATTGCCAATTGTTTTTTGTAAGAATAACCTTTACTATAAAAGAAAAATACTTGCTTCCGTGCAATTGTACTAAGAATAACATTACTGAAAGTTATTATTAAAAAAATAAATAAGTAAAATCTAATTAATGTAAATTTAAGTTTGTAGCATCTCAATCCTTTTATTCACGTTCAGAGTTGTACTCTTATATTAGTTAGAAAGCGGTTATTACTTAAACTACATAGTGTACTAACAGTATTGCCATATACTACAAAGTTAAAATAAAGTCTAAGTTTGAACTACATAGTCGTGTCTTTATGTGAACACTCCACATGTAGTTAACAACTTTTAACTTTAAAGCTCTACTTTAGTAGCCATTTGTCATCTGTGGCGTTGGATTTAAACTAATTTTGCTTATTTTTAAAATTTAAAAGCTTTAAAAATTTAAACTCACAATATCTCAACTTTGACGATCGTTAATGTTACCAAATCGAAAACAAGTGAAAATAGTCAAGTAGTCAGTCAAGCACGACCAACAAATATCCTACACCACTTGATGTATTATTAAATTTATTTCTTTGATAAAATGAAATACTTTATTTTTTAGAATTGCAGGTAATTTAGCAAACATTTGATTTAAATGTCACAACAAACTTTTTACATTTTTTATACCCTCTACCTCAGTGATGAGGGTATACTAAGCTAGTTCTTTCGTTTGCAACACGTCAGAGACCCTCCCTTAGTATATATATTCTTGATCAGCGTCAAAAACTGAGTCGATTTAGACATGTATGTCCGTGTGTCCGTATGCCTGTCTGTTGTTGGCATTCTCACGGGTATAAGTTTTGAAATATTAAGCTGAAATATTGTACAGATATCTTTATTTTTACACACATATTGCTATTTAAAACTAGCAAAATCTGTCAAGAGCCACGCCCTTAATAACCAAACGCCCAAATTATCAGATATAGTGATCCCATCCCCTATATGTCAAAAATACGGACACATTTAAAATTTACAAAAAATATATATTCACCATAAAACTAGACTTGCAAGCTGATGCGTAATACATACACTATTTAAGGGCGTAATATATATATATTTGCCATGCACACCGTGTGAATGTGGAGGATATTTAAGATTTGGCCTAATCCAAATTTAGTTTTTTACTTCTTTATTTATAAAATCAAAATTTTATTTTTTATACTTACTATTAACTCTTCTTCACAAAATATTAGCAAAAAAAAAAATAAAAGTAAGAAAACTAAATTTGGCTTCCACCAAATCTTAAATACCCTTTACATTAACGTGGCAAATATATATATATTGCATCCTCTAACAATGTATATGTTACGCATCAGCTTGCAAGTCTTGAACGTTATATGAGGAGGTGTTTTTAAAATGGTCTGCTCATACCCTCTGTTTTATGTAGTGGGTATAAATATGATATAAAAGTCAACCGAATAAAATAAATAGAAAGATGCAATATAGATTATATTAAAAAGTGTAAATTGTGACAATGAATATTATTTTGCCTTCAGGTAGCTGTTTAAGTCAAACTCTTTTTTATAAAGAAGTAGGCAGCATTTTATTTTCTCAAATGTAAATAAAACTTTCTTTCCTATATTTGAAGTTATCAGCTGCTACTATGTGGAGTTTGTTTGCGGTGGACATGAAGTATGCTTTAGAAGAACACGAACAACATCGCCTCTGTAAATCTTCTGCTTATATGAATTTACATTTTCGTGTCAAGTGGTTATACAGTAACTATGTGAAGGAAGTTTCACCTTATAAAGGGGCTGTGCCAGAATATCCTGCGTGGTTCGAACCATTTGTAATGCAATGGCTGAATGAAAATGATGACGTCTCGCTTGAATATTTACACGGTGCCTTTAATCGGGATAAAAAAGATGGGGTCTGTTTAAATAATAATATATTTTTAATTACAGCCTATTTCAACTAACACAGGTTGAATAAGCAATTGCTTTTATGATCTAGTCCAAAATAAATTGCAATTTTTAATCCAAAATAAATGCGCTTAATACAACAAAATAGGAATAGGAATAGGGCCCGATTTAGGTTCTTGACGCCCCCAGGGTTAGGTTTTTAAGATAAATACTAAAGCATTGGAGCTTTATTTTTTTTTTATACAATGGTATGGTTCTTCCGTTTGCAACACCCAGAAGGAGGCGTCAGAGACCCTACAAAGTATAGATATTCTTGATCAGCGTCAAAAACTGAGTCGATTTAGAAATGTATGTCCGTGTGACCGTGTGTTCGTCTGTTCTTGGCACTCTCACGGGCGAAAATTTTGAGATATTGAGCTGAAATTTTATACAGACACTTTTAGTTTTTGCACGGAAATCGCTGTTTAAAATGGACAAAATCGGTCAAGAGCCTAGTCCACAATCAACAAAAATCTATTTATCTGCCACAAAAATTGAGCTATAAACTTAAAATTTGGCATGTATTGTACATGTATGAATATGATATGTAAGACATACACTATTAGAGGGCGCAATATATATATATTTGCCATGCCCACCGTTGTAGAGTCGGAGGGTATTTAAGATTTAAGAAAAATTTTCATTTTTCAAAGAAAAAATTTAATTAAATGGTCCATTTGGACCATTGGACCACCCAAAAGGGTTTATTTTGAATTCGGATTAATATTACAAAATCATGCAACTTCATAAATATAATCAATTACGCTCTAACACAAAAAAGGGTTTAACTCGTAATAAAACTGTCATTGAATCGTATAGACGTAGCGAAGGAAAACCTTTGACTTCAACAGAACTAAAGTGCCGGTTGGGAATTTGGGAGTCTTACTTTAAGCAAATTCTTACCTACTAAACGTAAATTGATAAATTCGATCCTGATGATGCTGGCAGAGCGGAAGTTGAGGTTATATAATGGTAAAAACACAAATACAGTCTCAGCTCAGTGAAGACGTTAGCAATGCTTTATTCATAGAAGGTTCAGTGGTTTTACCTATTCCTAGTAACAAGATGCCTCAATTAAAATTGCCAACCTTTAGTGGTAAATACTCTGAATACACCAATTTCATAACATCGTTTAAACAAATTATTGATCGCGAGCACAGCCTAAGTAACTTTGAAAATTTCAATCATCTTATCAATTGTTTGCAAAGGGAAGCATTGGAAACTGTTGAATCAATTCAAATGACTAATGAAAATTAGATCAAGGCACTAGAGAGGCCTAATTCGCAACATAATAACAGCACATTAATGTTTATGAAAACCATCTCATCTATTTTTGAATTTCCTTCAACAATGCAACAAAGTGCTGCGCGATTTTCTTAATTGATAATATGTCGGCTTTGTACAGCTCGTTATAGTCTATTGGTTCATATGAAGATATCGCCAATGCAATTTTAATACACATTGTCATGATGAAAGTCGATGAAAATTCTCGAAATAAATGGAAGGAGTCTTGACTATTCAAAATTGCCCACTTGGAATGAAGCATTAGACCATCACTGCCATTATTTGGAATCGATGAATGCTACTCCATGGCAACAATCGTTCAAATCAAAGTTGAAAAATTATAACTTATTTATTTGTACAAAACGCTTATGTGGTGTCTGTTCAAAGGCAATGTTTCTCGTTGTTCCCGTTTTAAGGAAATGAGCGTCGCTCAACTCTTTGATATTACTGAACGCCTAAGCATATGCCTAAATTTTTTGTCTAAAAGTCGACTTCTGACCAATTGCCCGTCAACGTACAATAAGTTGAACATGTGCTGCTTCTCACCACACTTTGCTGCATTGCACTCAATCATCATCAAGGCCGTCGTCGCCGAAACCAGATTAAGAAGCTGTACAACAAGAACTATTTTCGACCCATACACACGTGGGAAATTCGCAAGCGGATCGGGTTCTTTTAGTCACCGCCACTGTCTTAGTTCGAAACATCAATGGAAATTATCAATTGGGACGAGCACTATTTGATTCTTGTGCGCAATTAAACTTCATTACCGGAGATTTTGCACAACGGCTTTGCTTATCTCGTTCCCGATAAGCATGATAATAAGAAGATTTGGCCCTGGGAGTTTAGCAAAATTCTTACAATTAAATCATCCACATTATTATATTCCACACCACTGTGTTTTGAAACCCACCAGCTCGTCTATCAAACTTCATATCGTATTTGATGCATCATGCAAAACATCGTCATTGAAATCACTTAATGATATTTTAATGGTCGGCCCCACTATTCTTCGTTTTAGATTGTTTCGATTTGCAATCACAGCGGACATCCACTATACTACATACTACATGATCGCAATTTTCAATACATTATCCGGCGTGCGTCGCCGCAGGAACAATTGTCGCTTAAACACTTTAACATATGGAACGTCCTCTGCTCCATATCTCGCTATACAAAGCCTAGATTATCTTGCCGAGGAGTATGAGTCCGATTATCCATTCGGAGCAAGAACAAGAGTTTTTTTTGTCGATGACCTATTGAGTGGCGGCGATACATTGCAATAAGTTTCTCAGTTGAAAAACGAAGTGATTGAAATTTTTAAAAATGGTTGTTTACAACTCAATAAGTGGCACTCAAACCATAAATCATTTCACAGTGATGCCACAACTAAGAATTTGAATTTTGAAGTGTCACTTGGAATCAAGTCACGGATGAATTTTTTTTTACATTTTCACCTAAACCGAAGGACCTCGATAAAATCAATAAACGAACAATACATTCCTTATCGTCTTCACTTTTTGATGCCCTAGGACTAGTAGCACCCATCATCATCAATGCTAAAAATCATATTTCAAGAATTATGGATGTGTTATTTCTTATATTGCTAATGCAATTATGACCCTCCTCAATGTTTTCACTATAGTTTGGTATAGTACCAAAGCGGGCTTATAAGGTCAAATGTTTCCCTTGAAAATAAAAAACTTAAATAGTTTTTGGTTTACCTTTCGTCTACGTTTTACCGGTTGTTGCCGGATTTTTCAAGACTTTTTATTGCGATGTTAAATTTTCCTATATTTTGTATAAATATATACATAATATATTATTTGAACAACAAATTAATTCTCATATACTATATAATTAATATCATACCTGTAACTGTAATTTTTATATATATATTCCTTATATATTTTATTTTAGTGATATTGTTGAGACACACTTTATGAAATTTTACTTTATTAAAATTAATTTTTTAAAAATCAAGTTTTCATAGCTTTTTAAATTAAAAAATTTTCTCTGGAATTTTTTTTTTCCTAATTTAGTTGGTATTAAAAGTTTCAATTGAATAAAATGTTTTGTTTTCTATTTAAAATCTAAAAAGTTTTTTCAATTATTTAAATACCACTCTACTGGTGACCTACGATATTTTATTAATGTGCCAATATTACCAAAAGATAACAACGAAACGCACGATACTATTCAAAGTCAAGAACAACCTTCGTCGCCTGCAGCATCAATTGTTGAGGCAGAAGTTTCGAACTTACGAACACCAAATATACCACCTCTTTGGAAAGAAGAACCTGAAGTATGTTCATTCAGGTAGAAGCAAGCTTCCGTTTATGTGGGATTACCCAAGATTCAACCAAGTTTGAACATCTTTTGACGAATTTGGATCATTTAATATTATATTTAGTAAAAGACCCAACACAACAATAACTCTTAAAAATACAATAATTGATTCATTTTCGAATCTGCTGAAAACCAGGTAAAGCGTCTTCTTGGTGGATTAGAACTTGGTAATTAAAAGCTGTCTCATTTTCTTCAACGCCTTAAATTATTATCGGCTGGAAATGATATTCTTAAGACTTTGTTCCTTGAGAGACTGCCAGAAAGAGTTCGAAGTATTCTCGCCGTGTCAGATTCTACAGATGTTAATAAATTATCATTACATGCTTACAAAATAATGGAAACATATTCTAGTAATTCTTTTACATTTATAACTGAAGTCAACAGATGCACACCTACAGATGTTGATATTTCTGCTAAACTGGGTGCCTTGATCAAACGAATTGATGCTCTTGAAGTGCAACCAAATAGAACACGTCGACATTTTAATAAGCGCTCTAATTCAAGATCTAGATCATCTTCTAGAAAGGATTTTGGAATGTGTTGGTGTCATTGGTGTTTTGGAGACAAAGCACAAAATTGTTTGCCTCCATGTAAGTTACAACTGCAAAAAAACTAAATGTTGACCAGACAACTTCATCGGCTGCTTGACTGGATAAATTTAGCCAAGGCCGGTTATTCATTACCGAAAAAAAAAAACACAATTTCTTGTTGATAATGGGGCCGAAATTTCAGTATACCCTGCAAAATCATGTAATTCACCAGATAAGCTTATACTTTATACTGCAAACGCAACAAAAATTAATACATTTGGACAAAAATTTATGCATTTGGATTTTGGACTTCGAAGACATTTTCATTGGAAATTTATTTTTGCTCAAGTTGCTAATCCAATTCTTGGAGCTGATTTTCTGAAATTTTATCATCTTTTGCCTGACTTTTCATCATTCTTCCGAATTTCTCCGCTTCTATTAAGATGGTTTCTGGTGAGTCTGTTTTTCATTCACTTCTTAAAAAGTTTCCTGAAATTATTATGCAAAATGACCGTTTTTATTGTGGTAACGGCATTTATCATCATATTATTACCAATGGGCCACCTGTTAGTTGCAGACCTCGACGTCTTGATTCAGAAAAGCTTAAGGGAGCAGAAAATGAATTTCAGTACTTGTTGGACAAGGAAATCATCCGACCTTCCAACAGCAACTAACCTAACCTAACGGAGAATGGCGATGTTGTGGTGATCATCATGCTCTAAATAGCATAAGTACTCCCGACAAATATCCAGTGCCATATCTTTCAAATTTTCAAATGAATTTTAAAGGTTCCGTAATATATTCTAAACTAGATTTAATTAAAGCGTTCTATCAAGTATCCGTCTTTCCTGATGATATACCCAAAACTGCACTTATAACACTATTTGGTTTATTCGAATTTCTAAGAATGCCATTTGGATTATGTAATGCAGCTCAAACTTTTCAGTGGAGTATGTCGAGGGCTTCGTTTCGTTTTTGTTTATATTGATGATATTTGTGTATTTTCTAAATCAGAAGAAGAATAACTTCAACACCTTAATATTCTTTTTAAGCGTTTTAAGAAATTTGGAATTTATATTATGTAAGCGAAATTGATTTTCTTGAACATCATATTACAGCAAAAGGCACTACACCGCTAAATGATAAAATCAAAGCTATTTCAGATTTTCCGTTACCGAAAACGATTAAAGAGTTAAGACGTTTTTTGGCAATGCTGAATTTGTATAGAAAGTTTCTTTCTAATGGTGCTTCTACACCAGGTGCTGTTACGAAAAATGATAATCATGTTATAACTTGGTCAAATATCACTTTAGAAACTTTTAATAATTGCAAAAACCAATTAGCTGAGGCCACCCTTTTTTCCAAGTGTTAATGCAGAATTGGCTTTGGTGGTGGTGGAGTTTTGGAGCAGCTCACTGATAATTCTTGGACTCCTGTCGGATTTTTTTTCTAAACGTTTAAATGCTACGCAGATGAAATACGGTACTTATGACCGAGAACTTTTAGTTGTTTATAAATCTGTTATACATTTTCGGCATTTGCTTGAAGGCCGTCATTTCACTATATATATATACGGATCATCGTCCTCTCAGTTTAGCTTTTAAACAAAAATTAGAGGAAATCATCTCGATTTCAACGCACAATTTTCTACTAATGTCAAATATATTTCAGAATTAAAAAACCCAGTGGCCGATACTTTTTTGAGAATAGAAGTTATTCAAATACAACCTGTTGATTAATTTAAAATCGCTCAAGTACAATTAGATGATGAGGAGCTTCAACAGTTATTAAAAACTAAAAGCAATAATAAATTAAAGCAAGTGTGCCTTCCGAATTCTGATCAACATGTCTTTTGGGATTTATCAACTGGATCCGCTCGTCCTTTCATACCAAAGGAGTATCACTTACAAAATTTTTAAGAATTTACACACTCTATCACATCCTGGCATTCATGCTACCAGAAAGCTAGTTACATACAAGTTTTTTTGACCTTTTATGAATAAAGACGTGAGTCACGGAGTTGCCAAAATTGGCAATGTTCAAAAATTACGAAACATACAAAGATCAAAATTCATCATTTTCCTCCAGTTGCAAACCGTTTTTCCTTTGTACATCTAGATATCGTTAGTCCTGTACAAACTTCCGAAGGTTTTACATATATACTTTTATGTATTGACTGTTTCAGTCGTTGGCTAGAGGCTTTGCCATTAAAGGACATTCATGCAGAAATAGTCTTTCGAGCAATTTAATAGATTTGTCGTTTTGGTGTGCCAAACACTATTGTTACAGACAGAGGTAGTCAGTTTACTTCTTTCATGTTTAAAGAAATTACTACTAAACTTGGCATTTTTCACAACTTTACCACTGCTTATCACCCACCTGTGCTGGTATAAACGAATGGACAAAATCTTTGCCTACCGTTCTGGGTCTACGAATTTGCTGTAAAGAAGATTTGGGATTTTCAACATCCGAACTAGTTTATGGAGAGAGGTCATTTAAATTGTGCTCTCTTGAAAGGTTCTCTCAAGGGGGGCGGGATGTTCGGTCAACCTGCATTGGCCACCGAGAGCACCTCGAATTAAAAACCATCTTTTTTTTCGCTTTTTAAAACAACACATGCATTGTAAAAATGAACTATAGATTAAAAATAAATTTTGTTCTTGAGTTTTTGTATCGTCAAAAACTTTCGCATTTTGTTTTCGCTTTCGGTGTTCAGGAAAAACCTTATGAATTGTACAAACTTTTTTGTGGTGGATACATCGATTTTTGTCAATACAAATGGCTTTTGATCCATTTTGACCATTTTAAATAGAGATCTGCGTGCAAAAACTAAAAAATTTCAGCTCAATATCTCAAAATTTACAACTGTGAGAATGCCAACAACGGGCAGACGCATGGACATACATGTCTATATTGATTATTTTTGATGCTAATCAAGAATATATATATATATTGTGAAATACCAATGTAGAACCAATACTAATAGAATAATATTTTGCTTGATTCGCCTTTCACTTTAATACATTTTTGACTTCATCTACAACCAACATAACAAAATTATTAATTTTAGTTGAAGATAAAAAAGGAGGAAATGCCATTTCCTTTATTTCTAAATCGAAGTATGTGTTCAGCCATAAAAGAATCGAATTTAGATATTAGCCTAATGCAACCAAGGAAGTTACATTTTTTTATAACCTGTAGAGTCAGAGTAAATTAACGATTTGTTTTCACATTTTCTCCATTGGTAAGCTTCTTAAAATATTTTCTTTTTGTCGGATTTGGTATTGAGTGGAGTATTGACTTGTGGAAATAATAAAGTCGGGCAATTCTTCATTTACTTTCTACATAGATGGGCCATTTAATTTGTTTTTGCCTAGTTTTTTCTTAATAGATTTTAATGTAATTTGGTAGAAGTTGATGGTTCTGTATTACTGTTAACTATTGAGAATATGTAGAATTTTTACATAGTAATACGTCTGCAAGAGTTTGTGGCTCCTAAACGGTAAATGCCACACCACATTTAAGTATCGATTCAGAATTAAAATTTTAATATATTTCGTCCGTCTGACTATTCATGTCCATGTAAATTTGTGCGTAAGCTACAAAACCACTTTCCATATAATGAAATATCACGAAGTATCTTATAATTGCATCGTGTTTACTGACATAACTAGCATAATTTAGCTTAGTGATATGGGGTTTTAAATGTTAGGGCTTGCTCGACTGTAACATTTTCACTTGTTTTTATTATATTTTCATACTTCTCCTCGTTTTCCTTATAAATTTTAGTACAAAGAATACTGTAGAAATATTTTCCAAATATCTGAAGAAGTAGCCAATAGTTTGGGTTTTTTAAAACGGTGTAAAAATACTTTACACCAGCTGACATCCGATATATCTACGCCGCCTATATTCGGCCGAAACTAGAGGATAACTAACACGGCGAGAGCCTCTAACACATGTTTGGAGATTCTCGATCGTATACAGCGAAAGGCTCTAGTGATTATAGGTGACGAGGAAGTATCCAACTCTCTCGACTTAAACACCGACGCAATGTGAACTGTGTTGTGCTTATGTACAGGTAATTTTACGGCATGTGTTTTACAGAGATAAAAGAGATGTGTCCTCTGCTGAAAGCCTTTAGAAGGACAACCAGGCTTGCTTACCGATCTCACCCATTCGTTATGGATTTGTCGGTGTATCGCACAACACATTACCGAAATGCTTCGTTCTTTAACCGGAGTGTTTGCCTCTGGAACCACCTGTCTCCAAAAGTGTTTCCCACCATGCCGAGTGTGCGCAGATTCAAATCCAATGTCCACAAACTTTACTCCTCCTATCCTCCTCCGTCTAATCCGTGCTTGCACGTATGGGGGTCATCCCATGAGTGGATGGTTAAATATGAAAAAAAAAATCGCTAAATCGGGCCCTAAATAGCTATGCATGTATATCAAAAATGGATTAAAATTGTATAAATATACTTTTCGTGCTTTTCGTAAATATTTCGTACTAATTTTTAGTGTAAACAAGAGAAATTATTATAGCCAATTCTACCTGACTACTTAATATCTTACACCATTTAGTAGTATATATCATATTTTTTAAGAGTTTTTGTAAATTATGGGCGTCTTTGTCTTACGCCCACGCCCATTTTTGACACCTCGAAGAATAGTATAGTTATAAATATGTGCACTAATTTTTAACTTTACATTAAAACAAGTGAAAATATTATAGTCGGTCAAGCCCGACCATCATATACCCTACACCACTTGATATATTATAATATTCAATTTAATTTTTTCCTTTGATAGATTTTTTTTTATTTTTCTATACCAACTTGTATTTTCAAAAATTTCAAAATGATACATGTCAGAATTTTTTTTTACTTTTTGTTTGTTTATGGTATAAAAAAGAAATTATATAGGGAGGGGTTCTAAAAATGGTCCAATCCGGTCCATTTTCAAAAGGGTTAATTTTTGTGTCAATGCTTTTCCGCGTATCAAATTTCATCGAAATATCTCAAAAAATAATAGGACCTCATATGGGGAGGGGTTCTAAAAATGGTCCAATCCGGTCCATTTTTAATAGGGTTCCCCTTTGGGCCAATACATGTCCTTGTACCAAATTTCATCAAAATATCTCAAAAAATGCGACCTGTAGCTTGCGAACAAATTTAGATGGACAGACACGATCCAGACGGACACACGGACATGGTTAAATCGATTCAGATTTTGATTCTGAATCGATCGGTGTAATTGAAGATGGGTGTGGCATTTGCCGTTTAGGAATTACAAACATCCGCACAAACTTAATATACCCTTTTCCACAGGGTGGTGCAGGGTATAAAATGGGTTGATAAATAGATTTTCATCCATTGTGGATGGGGCATTTGTGTGGCGATTTGTCCGATTTAACGCAATTTAAATTTACTTTAAGCAGCGAAAACTTGTAGTGTTAACCAATAATTGTGCCAATAAGAGGCGGACACATCTAGATCGACTCAGATTTTGGTTCTGAATCTATACTTTTTATAGTCTTAGAATACCTTTAGAGGTGTATAATAAAAGATTAGGTTTTGTTATCGTAATACATAGGCAAAAAGACGATTTGGATTTATCGGTATAATTCAAGTTTTTCAAATATAGAAAATAACTAATAATAACTAAATATTAAAAAGCGAATAAATATAAAAAAGTAATGAAATGAATAAATTTATACTCGCAGTTCCAAAAAAGTAGTGAACATGCTCTTTTTTCCAATTCCGTTGTGGATGTGTTTACGCAATTGACACAATGTTTTGATGTAGTTAGCAAGCTCGAATGTCCCGATCCAGAGATATGGAAGCGTTACATGAGACGATTTGCCAAAACTATCCTCAAAGTTTTGACGGCTTATGTCGATATTGTGGAACGCGAATTCCCAGATCATATGAAAGACGAACGCATTGTAAGTATATGAATATAGGAGAAAAAATTTCTTATTGTGTACAGTTACGTTTTTTATCCCTTTTTCAAGGCTTGCATACTTATGAATAATGTGCAGCAACTGAGAGTACAATTAGAGAAAATGTTTGAATCAATGGGTGGGGATAAACTAGAGGAAGATGCAGCTAATATTTTAAAGGAGCTCCAACAAAATTTAAATAATGCCTTAGATAATTTAGCTTCTAATTTTGCAATAAGGTAAATTTTTATATCAAAGCTTAAACTTGGTTTATTACTGTTTTCTAACCGTATATGCTGTTTTAATATTTTAAAAGTACTCTTAAAAAATTTAATACTTTAAGTACTAATTGCTTACAATTAAAACTACAAACAATTTTCCACATTACATTTCTATAAATAACGTATCGTTTCTAAAAGCGTTTAATAATACAAATATAGGTGTATGAGTGACCCTTTATTGTTTAATAATACAAATATAGGTATAAGAGTGATGCCCTACACCATTATATTAAGTTATATTAAGTAGGTTGGGACGTTTTTAAATCCACCTTTTATTACACTAATCGGGTAAGAAACAGTTTTGGAGCCACGGTTTTAAATTTTTATACCCTTCACCTCAGTAATGAGGGTATACTAAGTTTGTTCTTCCGTTTGCAACACCCAGAAGGAGGCGCAGAGACCCTACAAAGTATAAATATTCTTGATCAGGCATGTATGTCCGTGTGTCCGTCTGTTGTTGGCACTCTCACGGGCGTAAATTTTGAGATATTGAGCTGAAATTTTGTACAGGCACTTTTAGTTTTTGCACGCAGATCGTTATTTAAAAAAAGCAAAATCGTTCAAGAGCCACGCCCACAATCAACAAAAATCTATTTATCTGCCACAAAAATTGAGCTATAAACTTGAAATTTGGCATATCAAGACATACTTAGAGGGCGCAATATAAATATATTTGCCATGCCCACCGTTGTAAAGGTGAAGGGTATTTAAGACTTAGTTTTCTTACTTGTTAATTCTGATTTGCTTAGAATACTAACAACGGTGCTTCTATCAATGCTGTAGCTGGAGTACTAACACATAATATTAGTGAAGACCTAAAACCGATTTTTTTTGTATCCAGATCGTTAACAAAATCAGAAAAAATACGGTGCGCTTGTAAAAGAAGCATTAGCAATCTACTTTTCTATAACAAAATTAAAACAATGTATTTTGGGCAGTCAATTTATTTTGAGAACCGATCACAAACCTCTAATTTATATTTTTAATTAAAATAAAGTCTTGCCAATTATGGCATCAGCACGTTTGCAGCGAGTGTTAATGCACACTATCCGCTTTTAATTAGGTCATTGAGTACATAAAAGGTTCTAACAATAATACTTCAAATAATTTATTTCATATGCCACAAGTCAATTTTATTGATGATTATCAACATGGAACATATATTAATCTAGTGGAATCTGAAAATCATTTATATATAAATTTTAAAGATTTAAACCTTTTCAAAATAAAGCAGCAGAGCTTACTGCAGAATATGATTGCATTATGTGGGGTTATAGAATATTATTCCATTGAAATTTAGAAAGCAATTATTAAAACAATTATATGTATCTCATCTTGGAATAGTGAAAACTAAAGCTTTAGCTAAGTCGTACATGTGGTGGCCTGGAATGGATAAAGAAATTTAAACGAGAAATACATTTCATCAAATTTTACAATAATTAAATTACGAGAACTTTTTGAATCTTATGGTTTACCCGACATTGTTGTTAGTGACAATGGTCTTCAGTTCACATAACTGAATTTCAAGGTTTTTAATCAATGAATTTTATAAAGCATATAGAGAGTCACCATCCAAATTATTTTTTGGAAGATCATTAAAAACTCGATTCAGCAAATTATCACCACCAACAACGAAAAATTAATTAGACCAACAACAATTTAAAAATGTTTGCAATTATAAAGGAAAACGAAACACAGAATTTTCGAATGGTCAACGTGTACTTGTTCGTTACTACAGAAATCCTAACAAGCCTACTTAGGCGGAAACTACAATTAGAGAACAACTTGGTTCTAGAACATATACATGTATCATAAGTCACAACAATAAGAAAATTAAACGTCATCTTAATCAAATGCTTGACACTGTACAAACGCAAAATAACAATGATCACGTCAACATGCAAGATGAAACATCACCAACTACAACAACAAATACTCAAACTGCAACTTCCCATATCACTGCAAACTCAGCCACTGGGAGAGTTCTAAGGCCTAGAGTACAGGGTAAAGTTAAAAAAAAAACTGAATTATAATTGTCCTTAAATTAGGTCCTTTATTCTTAAAATTTAAATTCCATTTTTTTAGGAGGGGCGTCTTGCATATTCATATATGGCAAGACTCCATATTTAGTTGTTAACTTCACTTATAAAATAAAATATATGATATTCATGGGAAGAAATGAATAAAACGCGCGTGCTACTTTGTATTTATATGCTACAAGAACGAATATAAAAGAATATAAAGAATGAGATAACTATAATATTACGAGAGTTGTTGTTCTCTTCACAACATCTTACCTGAACAACAATTCTCTAATCAAATTATTAATTCAAAAACATTTCAAAACCATACTTTTTAATAAAATCAGTTCAAGCCAAATTCATTAATAATTTTTTATCAGCTACGGCTTTTGTAAAAACATCCGCAACCATTTTATCTGTTGGTACATGTTCTAATTTAATTTCTTTATTTCTAATAGCTTCCTGAATGAACCTTTTGGCCCTTACATTAATATGTTTGGTTTGCACAGAATACGAATTATTTATGGTAACAAATATCGCACTTTTATTATCATAACATACAGTTAATTGTTGTTTTGCATCTGGAACCAATTCTGCCTGCAACTTTTTTAACCACATAGACACTTGTGTTGCAGCTACCATTGACATTAGCTCCGCCTCAGTGGAAGATAACGCAATAGTTTTGGGATGTTTTGTAGACCACGAGATTACTCCACCTTTTAAAACAAACACATATCATGTTGTTGATTTTCGGCTATCACTGTCACTGGCCCAATCGGAATCACAAAAGCCAATTAAATCACTTTCGCATTTGTTGTAAACTAGGCCTTTGTTTATGGTACTCTTTAAGTAGCTGATTTCTATTTCGCCTTCATCGTTTTTTTGATTTACAACATCAATTCAATGGTTGATTATTCCCCCTCTCTATTGACAAAGTTTGGATACAAATTTTGGTAATAGATAGAATCTTAATTTTTACTATAGTGGTATTTATTTTCATTAACCCATATTTTACCGGTACCCGAAATCGTTGAGATAAATTTATAATTTTTGGTATTCGTAACCATTTATACTTCTTTATTCATAATAAAAAAAAATACTCTAAGTCTACCGAGTGGGCGTAACGAAGGTGTTGCGTTTTCGCAACGTCGGCTAATAAGCTGCAAATCACTCAACGTTTATTTTAGTATATTTTTATTTATGAAAGTTTGAAAAACATTTAGAATGTAACGATACATTGCATTTAATACACTCGAACGTTGTTTGGGAGTGGCAGTAGGCGCATCTCCTTCGCTTATTTTGGGGTATTTTGCCTATAGTGTGGAAATTTTCGTCGACCCTTGGATTTTTTGGTTCTGGACATCCTCTTACTTGGCTGTCGCTTGCTCTATAAAGAAGCAAAGCCCTTGCCATTTCCTCCTTAAACTGTATTTGGGAAACTGTGCTTTTTCCTTCTTCTTTACAGATTAACGTATAGATCTATCATGCATTTACTGTGGTTGTATTTATAGCATTAGTCCACAAAGGCCACCACCACTTCTTGCTGGGTATAGCTACACCATAATTTAATACTGCATTGTCTTGAAGATCTACTCCACCCATATACTGATTATAATCATGTTTTAGTAATGGCTGTTCTAAAAAAACCTATATATATGTACATACATATTTATAAAAGAGTATACTTGAAATTATATAAAAACTAACCTTATTTTTTTTAACTTTCGAATTTCTGGATGTAGTGACTGCCGGCCTAGCGCTGATAAAATTTGACATTATTGTGACTTCATTATTATCCTGCCAACGAACTACACATATATTTTTATTAGTTTCAATACAACCCTCATACGCATGCTTAGCCAAATTACGATCCGAAGAAATCAACTCATTCGCACCTCTTACGCAGTTTGAACGCACGGTTCCTGTGGCACGAAACTTTTTTTCATTTAACAAACAAAACAAATAGAATGACGAAAAGAGGTTATCGAAATAGATAGCATGATTTTCTGGATTAGGTACTGACTCTAACAGCTTCAAAACTACAGATGCCCCTAAGCCAACATTTTTATCGTACTGAGAATTTGCTCCTGCATATGGTATTGCGTGAAACAGATATCCATAACTAGAACAAAGGCACCAATACTTAAATCCAAAACGAATAGGTTTTCCACGAATAAACACTTTACAGCTGTGCCTCCCAAAATATGGAATAATTTGTTCATCAATAGATAGATGAGTTTCAAAAATTCCAAATTTTTTGTAATTTATATTTAGAGCATCGATCAGTGGTCTCACTTTAGCAAACCTATCACTGCTGTCAATTTTATCATTATCGGTTAAATGGAAATTCTTTTTAACCTGATAAAATAAATTCCTCGAAAAGGCCTGTTTTGCAATGGTACACCTAAAGTAAGTTCATTCGACCAATAATGTTGTGTCTGAGGAACTGTGTGATAACCAGATAATATAAGCATGCCTATAAATCGGTACATAGTTTCCTTTTGGGACACCAAAGCTCTTTTCTGTACTGTATTTCAATTCTTCAATTTCTACAGGCACTATTGCCGGGGCTGCCAAATCTGATGTTTTCGACAAATACTCCACGTATATTTCGCCACAAATTTCCACATTGGGCAGATTATGCGTCATGAGATTCTCATCGTTAATATTTTCCTCATCACTTACCATATCAACTTTCTCAGGAGGAATGTATATGAATTTTTTAGTTTTATCTACTACAATATCCTCCTCATCACTGCACTCTTCCCCATAAAGAATGCGTTCAATATCTGCGTGTTTTAAAATTTTACCGCTCGCCATTATTATTAGTAATTTCAAATTATTTTTTTTTTTTTAAACTGCAAGTCATACGTTTGAATTATTTGCAGCCAATTAGCCATCGTTGCGAAAACGCAACACCAGTTTTCAAAATGGAATCGTGGAAAATGAAATGAATATATTTTAAAAGTAGTCATTCCATAGATATATAAACAGGACTTCCGGCATAAGCATTTTTTGCGTCATTTTTCATTTTTTTTCAAGTTTAATATAAATTAACTTTAATAATTGTTTTATAAAAAAACACCAAATTTAGTTACAAAACAAAAATGAAACGTCTATCTTAAATAGTTTTCTTTTTGTTAAGAATCAAAGTTACTGTTGCGTTTTCGCAACGCCTGTAAAAAATGGGTTAACAAAAACAACATCTTTGCTTATGATAATTTCTTTTGTGCTTGGGTTAATTAGACGATAAGCTTTAGACTCCTGGCTATACCCCATTAACAAACATTCTACAGATTTTGGTGCTAATTTATTTTGTTTTTGTTTTGGAATATGCACTAAAGCTTTGCAACCAAAAACCCTAAGATATTTTAAGTTCGGCTATCTTCTAGACCAACGTTCTTCAGGGCTAATATTATTTCCACGACATGGCACAACGTTTGTCAAAAAAGAAGCTGTTACTACGGCTTCAGCCCAATATTCTTTACTTAAGCCACTATCCAACAACACACAACGAACTCTTTCCATTAACGTTCGATTCATTCTTTCTGCCAACCCGTTTTGTTCAGGAGTATACGGGCAGGTAGTTTGGTGGATTATACCATGCGATTTCAAATATTCATTAAAAGTTTTGTTCACATATTCTGTTCCATAGTCTTTACGTAATATTTTATTACTTTTTTCACACTGCTTTTCTGCCATATCCTTAACTTAGATAAATTTGTCAAATGCGTCGCTTATATTTTTTAATGGATAAACAAATACCTTTCTAAACCAATCATTAACAAATACTAATACATAAGCATTTCCAGAATGTGACTTAACACTAGAAAGACTGAAACTTTGTATATACCTATATGGACTAAAAGCAGTCAAAATGATTGCTTTGTGAAAGAAATACAAAGTCCAGGGACGTATTCCAAATTTTTAATAACAGTATCAGTGCGTTTATTCTTTGATTCAAGAGAAAGTGTAACATCTCCAGAATATTCAACACTAAGTTTACTATCATTAGCAGCCACAATTCCTTTTTTTGGAATTTTGCATCTTACAGTAAAATGTTCTTAACAACAAAAAAAGACACTTAACTTTGAATTTGAATTCTCTACAGCTAGAACAAATAGCCGAAATTCTTCTGTCAAACCAGCCAACATTAATGACATCCTAGCTCATCACTTACCGTCAGCCCAGCGTTATTCACTTTTAAAAATGTTAATACCATCGCATTTACATATTCCTGTATATTTTAAAATCAGACAATTTCATTTGGACTAATTGTTTCAGTAATTCGACTTTTCTTGTTAGTCCGCTGTCTTCATAAGCGCTCATTAAAGCATCCCATGCTTCTTCAGAGGTTTTTGCTGTAGCTATATGAGAAAAATTCGTTGACTCTAAAATCAAAGTTAACTCTGCCTCATCTTCTTCTTTAGCAACTTCACAAACCACCTTCCAGCATCCTTTAATTATAAGTGATGAATTGGCATGAAGTTTCAACGTATCGAAGTTTTCACGACTTTTTAGCTTTCCAAACGGGAATGAAACCGTATTTGTAGCCATTTTTTCAAAAACAATATAATTTTTTAAAAACGTATACCGTGTGGCATAAAGCCCATAACCTCTTGGGAAAAATGAATAAAACGCGCGTCCTACTTTGTATCTATATGCTACAAGAGTTTATTTCAGACTAACTTCAATACACGAGAACGAATATAAAAGAATATAAAGAAAGAGATAACTATAATATTACGAGAGTTGTGTTACTCTTCACAACAGATATACAGAAATAAAAATGAATTAATGTAAGAAACACGTGCGTTTTTTCACTCGGTACACTACACTTATATTTTTCTGATTCATGTAAAATATTTTATTTAACAATATTAAAAGCGAATTTCTTAGATAAATAGGTTTAAATTATTTCTTTAAGGAATTTCATTTAACTGAATATATTTCTTTTTTAACGAAACAAGTCTGATGTCAAGAACCACACTCTTAGACGTTTACTTCACAATTGACTCAAGCTTCTCCCTCTAATTTTTTTTATCCAAGCGTAGTCAGCCGATTCTTATTATTTTCTCTTCCAAAACTTGGTCACCATATACTCATTATACCCATATCGTCTCGGCGGCGTAAACGCGTGTGTCCTGACAGAGCTGTAGTAGGATCGGATGGGCGTCGACGCACTCGCTCCTGCCTTTGAAGATCTTTGCCTATCGTGAACGTGCGCCCGCCTGAGGTTGGCTCATATATCCCGTCTGGCAGATAATCTGGCATCTGTTCGAACTTACGGAAGCTCCCCTCCGACCCCTCAGTATTTATGCCGACCGCGCCTTTTACTTGTAAAACGCTGGATCTTCTTGACTGTTCTTAACGGCATCTCAAAGGAGGAATCCTCTCCAATATTTGGCACTGTCTCCGAACGAGCTGATATATCGTCAGGATCGGACATTGGGTTTGATACTTAGGACCGTAAAACCTTTCGCCGCGGGTCACAAATTCTCGTCTTTACTTCTTCTGGCTCTAAGAACACGACCACGGGTTTAGTCACAAGCTTGCGCATATTTACCTCGGTCTGTATGCATTAGTTGGTCTCGGAAAAGATAACGTCTAGGGCGACCGCCTTTCATTAAGTCATGGCACGTCTGAAACGATAGAAAACAAAGAAAGAAAATATAACATATATAATACATGGTATGTGCGACTCTGGCTAACAATAATAATAACAATAACAATAACATTAGAGACGTGACTCTTGAACTCGTAAGGCTCGTCATACTCCGGGGCGTACTTTGATCTTGTACCGCCTTTCTTCCGGGAGGTTTTACTTGTGACTCTGTACCTGCTGTCACGTTATCGAAATATGTATTGGGAAGTCTGAACACGTTGGAAAAATAGAACTAAAAAAAATAATAATCTCGTTCAACTCCACTAGTTGGCCCCATATTATCGAGGCTCTGGGGAAAAATCACTTACCACTATATTTGGCGCACATCATGAGAGGCTACCTGTCACAGCGGGTCCTGCTCTACGAAACTGACGTAGGTTTATGTGTCTATAACATAACAGCCGGCGTCCCTCAAGGCTCAATACTTGGACCCCTGCTTTGGAACATATAAGGTGAGGTTCTAAGACTACCAGTGCCAACAGGAATGAGTATCATTGGCTATGCTGACGATATAGCAATTATTATCGTTGCCAAGGAACTCGCAGATATACAATCCAATTGCAGAGTAACTATAGGTTTACTCACAACCTGGCTTAAGGACAATAAGTTGGACCTTGCGCCACAAAAAACGGAGTCACAAAAAGAGAGAAAACCTGCAGCTAGATATTGGCGGATTGGAGATGACCACTATGGAGGTAATCGAATACCTAGGAGTCACACTCAATGCAAGACTATCGATTTTACCACACTTGAATACAGTATGCGAAAAATACAGCACTCGCAGCTATAATGGCAAACATTGGCGGCTCTAGTCAAACAAGAAGGTTACTATAGGCCAAAGTGATTTTCTCAGTAGCTCTCTACGCCGCACCGATATGGAGCAACCGTATTCAGAAGTACCCAAGCTACGTGAAAAGCCTGAATAAACTATGGCGTGCTACAGTTTGAAGGGTTGTTGTGGATTCCATACCATATCTCTAGACGGGGCACTTATATTGGCTGGCATTGCACTGCCAGACATAATGACGCTACATTTAACTAGGATGCACGACAGCAGGAAGGAGTTAAGCAGAAAGCTTACGCTTAAATTATAAAAACAGTTTACAACAATGTTTTTTTTCTTCAATTTTTATAACCACCCGTTCAACTGTTCGTTATGTTTGTTGCGTTTCGTTTATTCTCATTCATTTGTTTATATAATAAAATAATTATATTCGGATTGTACAAATTGTTTGACTATTTGATATTTTGGGTAATTATTATTAAAAAAGCACATTTAATGTTCCGTTCCAACATTTTTAAAACCCTTTAATTTCTATTTATCTCTGTTCTCCATTCTGTAGACGGTTTATTTCTTTCGAAATTCTTTGCCACACTGTTCCTTAGTATATTCCACTTTTTCTTTCTATTCTTTGACGCACTGTTTGTTCGTTTTTATATATAACAATAGCGTTTCCCAAAAGTCTGCTGATCGGTTTTGTTTGAATATTATATGAGATATTCAGGATATTCAATGATACTTCGAAATAGACAAAATACCAAAGTTAAGTTTTTTCGCGGTTTTTTTTTTTTACATTAGTTCGGTTTTTATTTTATTTGTTTATGTATTTTTAAAATTTATTTAATAATATTAAGTTTTTTTTTGGTCTCGAAAAATTAATGTCTTGGTTTTTTTGTGCCACGTTTTTCGTACGAACAAGTTTTTATATATATTATTTGTAACACTTGTGTAAAAGAAATTTTTATTTTTCCTTTTTTTCTTAATCACATGCACCACTAGCGAGATATGACCACACTGCCTTTAGTTCAATCGATCACTGAATCACGATCACTGAATCAATGAATGCTTAACAGAGTTGTGCCTAATCATCATCGTTTTAATATGCGGAAATAGTACCGAAATTTCCCAATATTGTTATATATATATTATATGTTATATATTGTAAAGAAGTTCTTGAAGTAGCTGGGGTATAACTCAGCGAGTCCAAAGTTCCTTTCCAAAGAAATTTATACGACAGCATGTAGTTTGTCTCCTAGTCTTTGGATTTGCCTTCTTAAACTTTACTTTTGAAGCGGTAACGGCTTATAATGCGGGGCACGGCGTTACTGCAAACGGTGAGAGCGGTGAGCGGTAGAACTTGGTAGCACGGTGCTGAGCGATGAGCGGTACAAGAGCGGTGTGTGGTACAAGTGTGTAGTGTAATGTCGGGCGATGGATCGGTGAAAGAGCGGCATGCGGTACAAGTGTGACGTGTGATGTCGAACAATGAACGGTGCAAGAGTCGTGTGCGGTACAAGTGCGGTGCTGATCGATGAGCGGTACAAGATACAAGAGCGGTATGCGGTACGAGTGTAACCTGCGACGTCGAGTGATGAACGGGCAAGAGTCGTGTGCGATACAAGTGCAATGTGCGGTACAAGATTGACGTGTGATGTCGAGCGATGAATCGGTGATAAGTGTGACGTGCGGTGCTGGTCGATGAGCGGTACAAGATACAAGATCGGTATGTGGTACAAGTGTGATGGCGGTGTTGATCGATGAGTGGTATAAGATACACGAGCAATATGCGATACAAGTGTGATGGCGGTGCTGATCGATGAGTGGTATAAGATACACGAGCGGTACGCGGTACAAGTGTGACGTGCGATGTGTGCTTGAACGATGAGTGGTGCGAGTGTGGTGCAAGAGCGGCGAGCGGTGCGAGAGTAACTTACCGTGCTTGTATGATAGGCAAGAGTACAGGAGTGGTACAATATACATATTGCAGGTTATCTAGGTGCGGGGACAGAGAGATAGCAAAGGCGGCGCGACCTAGGCGCGTGCAATATAAATATTGCAGGATATTTAGGCGCGGGAACAGAGAGATAGCAACGGCGCCGCGACCTAGGCGCGTGCAATATAAATATTGCAGGATATCTAGGCGCAAAATAAGCAGAGTTGAGAATTCAAATAACACCAATCAGGCAAAATAATAATCAATGTTTAAGTAACTGTAACAAAGGCATAGCAAAATAATAGCTTACTTAATCTAAGTTGACATATGTTGGTTTCGATTATAAGTGTAGCTCAAAACTAACGGTGTGACTTTACGCGTCGGAGTATATGAGTACCGTGAGGAATTTCGTTATTTAGTTATCGTGTATTTTCAAGCACACTTACACTTTTTAATCTTGTTATTCTTTAGTTATTTTTTCTTTTCTTTTTTTTAAACAAAGCAAAAAAAAACCGTCACTTGGGACGAGTGCCCCTGTTCGGGCGCCAATGTAACAATATTTTACACTATGCTGGGGTTAAGACGTCGGCGTAGGGTATCTCGTCCATTTATTTTTAAATGAAAAAGAAACGTTTTCTTACTATTATTAGGGAAACGAGTGTCACTTTATTATTTTGATTATACTAGTTCCTTGGCTTTATTATATAATTCGATTAACTTTATTACCCTAACCACACTCGCTGCTTCGATACAGGCTGCACGCCATGTTCAACGCATCTATACTTTACACCAGTTCGTACAGACTTTACGCCCTGTACGCTAAATATCTCTCACCACACTTGTACAGAATTTACGTCCTGTACTGTAAATATTCTCGCACCGTAATTGTACAGAGTTTACGATCTGTACCCTATATCTCGTACTGTAACTGTACAGACTTGCGTTCTGTACACCAATATTTCCACAAGTATTTATGTACTTACTCTTCGCGTATCAGCTAAACGATTCAACTTACGTCTTATCTCCACAACAGCTAGCCAAAAAAGAGGTCGAGGAATATGCGAATATTTCCCATTGGAAATATTGGAATCGCGTTCATATACCTTCGGACAGTACGCGATGACGTGGCAGCGAGTGGTAGCCAGATCTACAATATTATTTTAGCACTAAATTATATTATTTTTATTTTATTTATTTTATTCATGAATTCCAACAACCAAGCTGAAAGCTTAAATTTAGTTGGGATTAAAAATTACAATAACGTTGAAAACATTTAACAAAAATAATACTAATAATATTAATTAATATATATTAATAATATTAAAGAAAGAAAAAAAAAGAAGAAAGGAAAGAAAAAACAATTACATATAGTACTTAAGAAATTCCTTCCTAAACGTATTAGCATCAATCATGAATTAAAGGGCGGTAGGTAAGGAGTTCCAGAGGCGCACAGCATTTATAAAGAATTGTCTTTCAGACATTGGAGTATCGTGTTGGAATGGTGTAATCTGTCTGTGTCTAAGAGACCTTGTAAACACTAATTTTTCAAAAAGATATTTTGGCTCCTTTATGGTAATGATTTTATGGGCAGGATTAAAGTTCTAAATTTCAGCAGATTATCAAAAGAAAGGCCATAAAGACGGTTTTTATGAACAGCTAAACTGTCGCGTCTCTTTAAATTAAAAACATACCTTATTATTGAGTTGTACATCTTATTCAGTCTGCACGAGGATACTTAATGGAAGTTAGAGAAAACTTCGCAACCATATGTCAATACAGGCATCAAATATGTTTTAGCTATAAGCAATCGTAAATTAGTCCAAGATTATTTACCGTATCTACTACTTCAATCCGTTCATTATTCATAATAATATTAAAATTAAAATAAGTCGTTCTAGTTCGTTTATATATCACAATGCATTTACTTTTAGACGGGTTTAGACAGAGTCCATTCTCTTTTGCCTAATTTGACACATTAATCAAGTCATTATTAAGATTATTAACACAATTTGACATTAAGTCAAGCGGACAGCTAAGATGAAGTTGCACATCATCAGCGTACATGTGGGACCTGCACCATCTTAATACATCAGGAAGATCGTTGATAAACATGGAGAATAAAAAAAGACCCAGTATAGAACCTTGAGGCACTCCGCGAATAACAGGTAAAACATCGGAATACGAATTTTTAACAAACACACGTGAAATCTACGTGAAAGATATGATCGAATTAAGTTATTTGCGGAAGAGGAGAAATTAAATAATAGCTTAAGTTTGAGGCAAGGGACCTCATGGTTGATGGAATCAGAGGCTTTATTATGGTCAAGAAGAACTAGAAGAGACACCAAGCTTTTGTCCAGGTTCGATCTATTGCTCGATCACGTCGATTAATGCAGTAGTATTCGGACGATAACCGGGCTGATGGACGGACAAGAGCTTATTGATGATGTTTCTTTCTTAAACATCTGAACATCTGTCGTTGTATTAAACGTTCAAAGGTTTTAGATAAGAAAGGCAAAATGGCAATTCGTCATTGCGCTTACGCAGTGGGATAATTTTAGCCATTTTCCAACATGAAGGGAAGGTAGATCTCATGAAAATGTCATTAAAAATGTGAGTGATTGGCTTAATGATATTAGGCAAAAATTTTGGGTTATAACCGTCATAACTAGAAGCTATAGATTTGATAGATAGAATACTATCTAAGACATCACACTCGTCAACGTATGAAAAATTAAAAGCAGAAAAATGATGTTCATATTGTCTCTCTGAATAATGAAGCGGATTTGCAATAGGGGCCAAGAAATTCACAAATTTTTGATTAATGTGGTTAGCATCGAGGTCAACGTCATTAGATGTACATTTTTTTCCGATGCCGATATTTCGGATAGTATCCCATTTGTGTTTAGTACTGGCGGAAGAAGAATTCTACAGCAGTCACATATATACTTTATCTTGTAAATGTATGTGACTTTAATAATATATTCTTATATTGTACTGTAATATATTTTTGATATTTTACTTATTTTTTTATATTGTACATCTAATTATTGTAATTCTTATTCACTTCTAATTATTAATTAATATTAATTTCAACTAAGTTGTAATTTTATTCTATTAACTTATTTTTAAGCAATATTATTAATTATTTGGTTTAAGTTCTATTAGTTATTCTAGTAAGTTTCAGCGGCTGTTGTTGCAGTGGGTGTTGTTGTTGTTGTTGCTGCGGTAGCTGGTTACGGTTATTTTTAAGTTTACTTTACTGATTTTTTATATAGGGTTAAGCATTATATTATTTATTGTTATTACTTTGTTCTTGTTTACGTTGGCTGATTTCAATGTAGCCAACTACTTTATAATAAATAAGTAAATAAATAAATAAATAAATAAAATATTTGCTATAGCTCTGAATAAAGATGATGAGATAAAATAAAATTAAAATAATAAATGAAAATGACCTCAAAGAAAGAGTGAACAAAATATTACAAAATATTTGTAAAAATGGCCAAAATTTGAATATTTTATTGCATAAAGACCCTCAGAAGATTAATGACAAATTGACTCAATTTGAATTAATAAATGAGTATCACAATAGTCCACATGGAGGACATTTAGGAGTTAGAAAAACTCTACCAAAACTCAAACAAAGATATCTATGGAAGGATATGAACAAAATGATAAAACACTTTGTAAATAATTGCATGATTTGCAAATCAAATAAACAAGTAAGACACACTGGAGAACCACAAATACACCTACGACAAGCTTTGAAGTAATAGAGATTGACACGGTAGGACCACTAAGAATGTCAAATAAATTTAGGTACATATTAACCATTAAAAGAAGACACAAAGAACACGGTTTTTGAAAGTACAAATTTTATTTAATACTATAATTATTATTCTTATTATCCATTTAGTTCATTGTTTCTTATTGAGTCCGCGTTAAATTTTTAACTAACTCTCTTTTTTACTTTATTCTCCGTTTTTTGTCTTCTCCATCAGAGTTGCATTTTTCTGTGCGTGTTATCATATTATTTTCAGATCATTTTCTGCATTATTTTGCACCATGCAGTATGAATTAAAAAAATATATAATTGCATATACAAAGACGCTAAAACAATAGCGACAACAATTGTCGAACAAGTTGTACTTTAATATGGTCATTTCAAAATATTAAAATCCGATAGACGAACCGAATTCACAAACGAACTACTAAAAAACATATGTGAACTGTTACAAATTCAACAAATATTTTCTACCTCTTATCATCATCAAACGTTAGGCTCCGTTCAAAGAAATCATAGAGTGATGAATGAATACATGTTATCATTCACAGAAAATGACAATTGGGATAAATGGGTACCTTACTATTGCTTTACGTACAACACAACCCCACACATAACAACTGGATACACAACTTATGAAGTGGTATTTGGGAAACTACCCTACTTGCCAAAAGATAATATCAATGCATACGAAAAGAACTATGACTTGGATAACTATTATAATGAAACAAAAGCCAGACTGAAATATTCCATGCTAAGGTAAAATAATTTATAGAAAAAGAAAAAGATAAAAGAGTAGTAAAAGATATCAATAAAGCAAGAAATCCTTTAGAATTAAAAGTAGGAGACTATGTATTACTAAAAAATATGACGAAACGAAAACATCAAAAATCCTATGCTGGAACACACGAAATAATCGAAAGAAATGGTGTAAAATCCACCATCGAAATAAACAACACTTTAAAAACATTTCACAATAATCTACTAAAACTCTATATAGGAGGAGTATTTTAATTTAACTCTAATATTGATAAAACATTGTTATATTGGGTGTATAATTTAATAACCGGAATTTTTTTAGGAAACTTGAGCATTTATTAGAGAATTTATTCCTAAAATTGTGTTTTTTAAAGTATAGTCCATCGAAAGCTACAACTTTTTCCCATCTCTCTGGAAGTTTATGAATACCGTCCAAGAAAAACCGGTCATATTTTGAATCGAAGAACGATTCAAGCCCGTTTTGATACCTGATACACGCTCACAATTGATAAAAATCTTTATATCTGCCACAAAAGTTGACCTAGGAACTTGAAATTTAATACGCTTATACATAGTTATCCCATTGACTGACATGCTAAAAATGGGCGTGGTTGGATAATATACACGCCCACAATTTACAAAAAACCATATTCAACGTAAAAGTAGACTTGCATGCTAAGACATACACTATTAGAGAGCGCAATATATATATATTTGCCACGCCCAACGTTGTAGAGGTGGAGGGTATTTAAGATTTGGCCTAAGCCAAATTTAGTTTTCTTACTTGTTTTTTTGTTTATATTTTTTTTATTTCCGTTTAATACAACGCTTTATTATAAAGGAAGTCAATCTATTGCGTAATTCCGAATACTTAATAACTGAAGAGTAGAGAAACTAGGAATGGAAGTACAAATTTCAGCTCAGTATCTCAAAATTTCCGATGACGTCTCTAATGCCTCTTTCTGGGTGTTCCAAAGAGAAGCAACAAATTTATATGGGAAAGCAAAAATTGCATTTTTTAAATTATTTTAATTAAAATTGCGAAAAAACATTTACTTAGCTTAAAAATTAATGTTCTAAATTTTTAGAATCTCCATATATAAAAATTTTTTCACAAGGCGACTTATACGACAATTGCTCGTGCTTACTGTTACAACTAAACAAATTATTGTACAATATGAATTTTGGAAGTAAATGGCCAACTGTAATATTTCCATATAGGTAAAAAATAGTTATTAACAAATGTTTCACAGTATAATTTTAATAAAAATTTAATATTTCTACAACACTAATTGCGATTATATATAGAGTTTTGGGAGACGCAACTAATGATATAAAGTATTAAGTTTCGGTTTTATTATATATTTTATTTTTAGTCTGGAACCCCGCATCACACAATCAGTTCGAGAACTAGGTGATTTATTGCTGGGCATTAAAGGCGGAATTGGACCTTGTGGTGTGTTAAATATTGATTTTAACCAACAGGTGTCGCAACAACGAACAGCAGTAGCTGTAGAAGCAGACGAAGTTTTGCGCCCTTTGATGGATTTATTAGATGGATCCTTGACATTGTATGCTTATTCTTGCGAAAAAACTGTTCTAAAACGCCTACTCAAAGAGCTTTGGAAAATTGTAATGCGTATCTTAGAAAAGACGATTGTGTTACCACCCATGAATGATAAAACGGTATACCAAATTATCATAACATTTTACAAAGTTGATTATCATTACATATCATAATATAGTTATAACTTATCCTTCACTGTACATAACCTGCTTTTAGGTAATAAATAATTTTTGGAGTTTGAAATTTTTTTATACCCTCCACTTTAGGGAAGAGGGTATGTTCATTTTGATCATTCGTTTACAACACATCGAAGAAGGCCTCGGAAACCATAAACCATATACATATATTCTTAATCAGCATGAAACAAGTGAAAATATTATAGTCGGTCAAGCCCGACCATCAAATCCCCTACACCCCTTGATATATTATATTATTCAATTTAATTTTTTCCTTTGATAAATGAAAAGTTTTATTTTTTTATACTGCTTTTAATTGTTTTCTTTTTTTCTTTGAAAAATGAAAAATTTTTCTATACCTACTTTTATTTTCAAAAATTTCAAAATGATACATAAGTCAGAAATTTTTTTTAGATTTCAGAATTGCGACCTGTAGCTTCCGCACAAATGTAGATGCACAGACACGAGAACAGACGGACAGACGGAAATGGTTAAATCGATTAGGATTTTGATTCCGAATCGATTGGTATAATTGAAAGTGGCTGTGACATTTGCCGTTTAGGAGTTACAAACATCCGCACAAACTTAATATATTCTTTTCCACAGGGTGGTGCAAGGTATAAAGAGAAATAGTTTGAGACATGTCCGTCCGTGTATCCGTGTGTCCGCCTGTTGGCAGTCTCATGGTCGTAAATTTTGAGGTATTGAGCTGAAATTTTGTTCAGACAATTTTAGTTTTTGCACACAGATCACCACTTAAAATGGACCAAATCGGTAAAGAACCACGCCCACAATCAATGAAAACCTTTTGACCTGCCATAAAAATTGAGCTATAAACTTGAAATTTGGTATGTACACCTATGAATATTAGCTTCATCGGTATGCTAAAAACGGGCGTATTCGGATTGCAGACACGCCCACAATTAATAAAAATCTTTATATCTACCACAAAAGTTGGTCTAGGAACTTGAAATTTGGCACGCGTATACATAGTTATCCAATAGATTGACTTACCAATAATGGGCATGGTCGGATTATATTTACAAAACCCATATTCAACGTAAAAGTAGACTTGTATGCTGAAACGTAATACATGCACTATTAGAGAGCGCAATATATATATATATTTTCCACGCCCACCGTTGTAGAGGTGGAGGGTATTTATATGGGATGGGCATTTACTTAGTGCGAAACTTATTAATGGCAGTAAATAATTTAGAATGAAATACTTATAATAAGGAACTTGATTTTAAAAACTCGTTTAAAAGATATACACACAAGTGTACGTAAACTTTATTTCATATAGATGATGTTTAAAAATTTGACGGACAACGCAAAAAATTTGGCTTCAAACGCAAAAATCGAAGATATGAGTAGATTATTTAAATCCCATATGGCGGGCAAACAAGACGTAAAAAGCGCTCTTAGCGGCGTTATGGACATATCAAAAGAAGTAGAAAAAAATCTATCTCCCAAACAATGTGCGGTACTCGATGTTGCTTTAGATACCATTAAACAATATTTTCATGCTGGTGGAAATGGTTTGAAGAAGACTTTTTTAGAAAAATCCCCAGAATTGCAGAGCTTACGCTACGCTCTCAGCCTATATACTCAAACGACTGATACCTTAATTAAAACTTTCATATCTAGCCAAATTCATGAAGGTAAGATAGAGAGATGCAACAAGCACAAAAATATGCATTACTTTTAGTTATATACAATTTAGAAGATTCAGAAAATCGAGAAGAAAGCGTTGGTGAGATATCTGTGCAAATCGATCTGTATTCTCATCCCGGCACTGGAGAATGTAAAGTTAACGTGAAAGGTAAATATCCAATTTTTTTTAATGGAGGTAACATTTAATAATTTATTTCAGTGGTTGCGGCTAACGATTTAAAATGGCAAATACCTTCCGGTATGTTTCGCCCATTCGTGGAGATTAATTTAATAGGTCCGCATTTACAAGACAAAAAGAGAAAATTCACTACTAAATCTAAGTCGAACAATTGGTCGCCCAAATACAACGAATCGTTCAATTTGTGAGTACTATGAATAAATTAAACATAAGATTAACAGTAGATTTATTGCAGCACCATTGGTACCGAGGAACTCTTAAATTTTTTTGAATTGCATATCTGTGTTAAAGATTATTGTTTCGCGCGTGATGATCGATTAGTAGGTGTATCAGTTATACCTCTTAAAGATATATTGGAAAAGGTAAATATTAATTTTAGTATATAATTTGTTTAATACTTTTATTTATTTATAAGGCACACTACTAAAAATTTCACAAAGTCTTCCTGAGCATCGAATTATGAGTAGATGTAGAATTTATGTCTATCCGTGTGTCCGTGTGATTTTCTGACCATTATGTTCGCATAAATTGAGATATTGATCTGAAATTTGGTGGAAATTTGGACTATTTTTATATAAGTTTGGTATTAGAAATCAAAATCAAAAAATTCAAAAAATTTACGTTTTCGGATTACAGACACGCTCACAATTAATAAAAATAAAAAAAATAAAATAATTATATCATCAAGATAAACCAAACATATTTTGTTAATTTAATGCAATATATTATTCATTAGTCTCTGGAATATCGCTGGTACTGCCTTTAAGCTGAATGGCATGCGTTCTCATAATGTCCACCTTCACCACCTTACGTTTTATGTACGTCATTTTCATTTATTTCAATCTGATGGAATCCCTTGGCCAAATCTAAAGTAGTAAAGTATATACTTCTTCCCAGTTTTTCCAATATTTCGTCGATATTGGGAATTGGGTATTTATCGTCTACTGTAATTTTATTTAATTTTCTATAATCGAGTCTCCTTTTTTGTTTGCCGTTTGCGTCAAATTTTTTAGGAATCATCCAAAGGGGTGCTGAATGTGGAGAGTGGTTGTGCCTAATTATTTCATTACTCAACATTTTATTTATATGTACTTCCTCCTTATGTATATAAAGATATCTATAGGTCTTTACAAAAATTGGATCGTGGGCTGTTATCTTAATTTCATGTTTGATTGTGTTTATATTTTTATTATAAAAGATCTTGCATTTACAAAAAGTTTCGACGCTTTACGTGTGGGTGTGTTTAACAATAGGTGCTGTGGGTATTATTTTGTGTCTTAGCTCGTTTTACTATGTTCTACCTAGTCGCAACGGGTGCGACGAATTGTGACCTGTGTCTATGCTAGAGTTCCATTGTAACTGGTGCAATTTACTGTGTCTTAGCTTCTTATATGTGTGTTAGCTAATTGCAAAAGCTCGGCCTGTGATATGATATAAGTAATTGCTAAAAGGAACCTTGGCTATGTCAGAGAGGATAGGTCGACTATCGTGTTCACGCTATCTGTGTAATAACCTTTGACTAGGTTAGAGAGGGAAAAATTGACTCTCTTGCCTTTACCGCTTGTATAGTATCCCTAGCTATGTTAGGAAGGATAATTCGACTCCCGTGCCTATGTTATCCTGTGTATGATAAACTTAAGCTATGTTAGAGAGGATTAGTTGAACTCTCGGGTTATGCTTGCCTGATGTATAACTAATATGAAGCCTATGTTTGAGACGATATATCAACTTTCATACCTATTTTTCCTAATTATTTCCTATTTATTTTCTTAAGCTATGAACGATCTTACTAGGTACCTGTCAGCCCTAAGACTAGCTAATTTACTGTGATCGGCCTTTTATAGGCCAGTAGCTGAGCTTTGCATATTTTTTTTTTATAAGAGCTTTGTCGAAAGCTTTGCACCATTTGCAGCTGATCAAGTTATACGTTAATACAGAGTTATTAATATCTAATGAGTACAGAGTTGCTTCGAAAGAAATATACGAATTCATATTCATAATAAAATAAGTGAAAATATTATAGTCGGTCAAGCCCGACCATCAAATACCCTACACCATTTGATATATTATTCAATTTAATTTTTTTCTTTGATAGATGAAGTTTTAATTTTTTTTTGTACTGCTTTTAATTTTTTCATTGCAAAATGAAAAATTTCATTTTTCTATACCTATTTTTCTATACCTTTCTATACCTTGTATTTTCAAAAATTTCGGAATTATACATAAGTCAGAAATTCTTTTTATTTTTTGTTCGTTTATGAAATCAATATTTTTATATGGGGAGAGGTTCCAAAATGGTCCAATCCGGTTCATATTCAACAGGGTTCTCCTTTGGGCCAATACATGTCCTTGTACCAAATTTCGTCGAAATATCTCAAAAAAAAAAAAAAAAAAAAATAGGACCTTATATGAGAAGGGGTTCTAAAAATAGTCTAATATGGTCCATTTTCAATAGAGTTCCCCTTTGGGCCAATAAATGTCCTTGTACCAAATTTGATCGAAATATCGCAAAAAATAACAGGACCTCATATGGGGTGGGGTTCTAAAAATGGTCCAATACGGTTTATTTTCAAAAGGGTTCCCCTTTGGGCCAATATATGTCCTTGTACCAAATTTCATCGAAATATCTCAAAAAATGCGACCTTTAGCTTGCGCACAAATTTGGATGGACAGAGAGGAGGACAGACGGACATGGTTAAATCGATTCAGACTTTGATTCTGAATCGATCGGTATAACTGAAGATGGGTGTGGCATTTGCCGTTAAGTAGTTACTAGAGTAGTGGTTCCAACCAAGCTTCAACATAAACTCGAGACAAAATTAAGTTACATCAATCGAAAAGTATTGCAAATTATAAAGGGAGACTTAACGTAATTTTCCTCTGGTCAAAAAGTTTCAATACGTGACTATACAAACCCCCATAAAACGCTAAAAGCGCTACAAAAAAGAAGAACAATTAGGACAAAGGCTGTACTCTTGCATTGTGGCACGCAATAATCAAAAAATTAAACGTCATACTGAAAAAAATAAAGTAGTAGATTCCCAAGCAGAAGTTTCAGAATTACCAACTACTTTAAATAGTTGAATCGACGTTACTGAAACAGATCAACTGTAAGAGAGAAATTTATTGTTGAAGCAAGTCAAGATGTTACCACCTAAAAAAATTTAAGGCCACCTAAAGATGGTAGAATTATAAAAAAATAATTGTATTTACATTATATATATATTTCTTTGAATTAAATGACGTATATGTTTATTGGAATCAAAACTGCTTAAGGGGGAACACGTAGAGTATATAATAATCGTTTTATATATATATATCATAAGTTATCGCTATTAAGTGACATAAGTATATATATGTACTAAAACATAAATACATAATAATCTACAATAAATTGAAACGACATTTGCAAACTAGTAGTCGAGAGGTGTATAACTTTAAATTAACACGCGCTAAAACACAACATTAATAATTAAAATTTTGTTTCTGTAGTAATAAAAAGAAAAACCTAAAAACTATAAGTTTTGTAAAATTGTAAGAAGACATAGGCCTTCCGTCCGACTTGAACCATTTTCAACAAGATACTTTTAATATAGTTGTTAAATATGTGTACAAAATTTCAGCTCGATACCACAAAATTTGCGACTGTGACAGTGCTGAAATATCCGGATGCAAGGTTTAGGATGTCATAGTGAACGTACCGAATTGTAATAGCAAACCGTATAAAACCTCGATGATTGCGTGTACCAAATTTCAGCTCGATATACCAACTTTAGCGACTACGAAAATTTAACGAAAAAGTGACTTATTCACACAGCTACACGGACGGATTAGCTAAATCAACTTTTCTATTGACGCTCATAAAAAATATATGTATGTGATTTTGGGGCGTGGCTCATCCGCTTCTGGTACTTACTAATGCCTTAACAAAAACAATATACCCACACATTATATGACGATGGGTATAAAAATATAAAACCTTATTAAGTGCAGAAGTTGAAGGAAAATGTGTCACATACACGTACTTTGTCTTTGTAAGAGGACGAAATACCACACCTACAATATAGCAGGAAAAACTAATTTAAAAAAACATAGTCTTTTTGTATTTCATTGTTATTTGTTACAATTTATTATGCCTACCATTTAAAATTGCTTATTTGTTAATTTTATTACAGGGATCAGTAGCTTGTTGGTTGCCTTTACAAAGACGAATATACATGGATGAAACGGGTTGGACAATATTGCGCATATTGTCTCAACGTAATAACGATGAAATAGCGAAAGAATTTGTTAAGCTGAAATCAGACATTCGTCAAGAGCCTACAGCCGGCACCTAATCAAACGACAAAACCAAAAATTAAATAATCTTTTAAATATTGTAATCGAAGTGTACACCATTTAAAATAATTTTGTTCGCCTTAATAGTATAGCAAATTAATTAAAGGAATAATAGAAAGTCATTTATTTAATAATGTCATGCAGATATAATTTATTTGAGTAGGAATAACTTATATTTTTTGCAACTACCAGAAGGAATTTTCAGGAACACAATAAAATATAGTTAATATATTTCGAAGAGCACACAAATCTGAATCGACTTAGGTCTATTCAAGCCCATGTCTGTTGTTAAAAAAATCTGATCTTGTGCTAAAAATTACTTCCTAGTTGTTATACAGATGTATAGAAAAAAAAATATATAACAGAAATAATATGAAATCTTGAAAAGTTTAGACGGTAGGCCCATGTACTGCTTTGTACCCAATATATCTACCTACTTTATTATATTTTAATACTTAGGATCTCATTTAATATCAGTACCTCAGTTTGTCTGCACTAATGGTTGCAAATGTGTGCATCTCCTAAACAGCAAATGCCACACCCAAATTCAATTACACCGTTTGATTTAGTATAATAATTTAAGTTTATTTAACTACGTCTGTCCGTCCGTACCGTGTATGTTCATGTAAACTTGTGTGCAAGGTTTTTACCACAGTTTTTAAGATTTTTCAATAAAATTTAGTTCAAGTGCGTGCCCACACGTAAAGACGCCCACTATTGAAAATGGTTTAAATTGGACAAGTTTTAGAATCCCTCCTTTCAACGCCGTTATGTACAACGTTGGGCTAATAACATAATATACAAACTTTAAACCTGATCGGACCATTTTTTCCCCTCCCCATATAAGGTCCTCACTTAAAAAGAGTCTTTATATTATAAAAATTTGTAATTTTCAATATTTTTGGACAATTCTTGATAGAGCATAGAAAATTGCTTCAATTATTGACTGTACCATTTTTGAATCCCTTCGCTATATAACGTTTTATCATAAAAGACTATGGTGAAATTTCGCAATTCTTTATATTAAACAAGTAAGAAAACTAAATTTGGCTTAGGCCAAATCTTAAATATTCTTCACCTCCACAGCGGTGGGCGTGGCAAATGTATATATATTGCGCCCTCTAATAGTGTATGTCTTATGTATCAGCATGCAAGTCAACTTTTACGATTATGGTATTTTGAAAATTGAGGGAGTGTATATTATCCGACCACGCCCATTATTGGCAAGTCAATCAATTGGATAACTATGTATACGCGCACCAAATTTCAAGTTCAAGTTTGTGGCAGATATATAGGTTTATGTCGATTGTGGGCGTATATGTAATTCGACCCAAATGCCCGATCCTGACGATATATCAGCTCGTTCGGAGACAGTGCCAAATATTGGAGAGGATTCCTCCTTTGAGATGCCGTTAAGAACAGTCAAGAAGATCCAGCGTTTTACAAGTAAAAGGCGCGGTCGGCATAAATACTGAGGGGTCGGAGGGGAGCTTCCGTAAGTTCGAACAGATGCCAGATTATCTGCCAGACGGGATATATGAGCCAACCTCAGGCGGGCGCACGTTCACGATAGGCAAAGATCTTCAAAGGCAGGAGCGAGTGCGTCGACGCCCATCCGATCCTACTACAGCTCTGTCAGGACACACGCGTTTACGCCGCCGAGACGATATGGGTATAATGAGTATATGGTGACCAAGTTTTGGAAGAGAAAATAATAAGAATCGGCTGACTACGCTTGGATAAAAAAAATTAGAGGGAGAAGCTTGAGTCAATTGTGAAGTAAACGTCTAAGAGTGTGGTTCTTGACATCAGACTTGTTTCGTTAAAAAAGAAATATATTCAGTTAAATGAAATTCCTTAAAGAAATAATTTAAACCTATTTATCTAAGAAATTCGCTTTTAATATTGTTAAATAAAATATTTTACATGCATTAGGAAAATATGAGGGTAGTGTGCCAAGTGAAAAAACGCACGTGTATCTTACATTAATTTTTCTTTATTTCTGTATATCATATATTATATTTTATAAGTGAAGTTAACAACTAAATATAGAGTCTTGCCATATATGAATATGCAAGACGCCCCTCCTAAAAAAATGGAATTTAAATTTTAAGAATAAAGGACCTAATTTAAGGACAATTATAATTCAGTTTTTTTTTTAACTTTACCCTGTACTCTAGGCCTTAGAACTCTCCCAGTGGCTGAGTTTGCAGTGATATGGGAAGTTGCAGTTTGAGTATTTGTTGTTGTAGTTGGTGATGTTTCATCTTGCATGTTGACGTGATCATTGTTATTTTGCGTTTGTACAGTGTCAAGCATTTGATTAAGATGACGTTTAATTTTCTTATTGTTGTGACTTATGATACATGTATATGTTCTAGGACCAAGTTGTTCTTTAATTGTAGCTTCCGCCTAAGTAGGCTTGTTAGGATTTCTGTAGTAACGAACAAGTACATGTTGACCATTCGAAAATTCTGTGTTTCGTTTTCCTTTGTAATTGCAAACATTTTTAAATTGTTGTTGGTCTAATTAATTTTTCGTTGTTGGTGGTGATAATTTGCTGAATCGAGTTTTTAATGATCTTCCAAAAAATAATTTGGATGGTGACTCTCTATATGCTTTATAAAATTCATTGATTAAAAACCTTGAAATTCAGTTATGTGAACTGAAGACCATTGTCACTAACAACAATGTCGGGTAAACCATAAGATTCAAAAAGTTCTCGTAATTTAATTATTGTAAAATTTGATGAAATGTATTTCTCGTTTAAATTTCTTTATCCATTCCAGGCCACCACATGTACGACTTAGCTAAAGCTTTAGTTTTCACTATTCCAAGATGAGATACATATAATTGTTTTAATAATTGCTTTCTAAATTTCAATGGAATAATAGTTCTATAACCCCACATTATGCAATCTTATCCTGCAGTAAGCTCTGCTACTTTATTTTGAAAAGGTTTAAATTCATCACCTTCTAATTTACTTATTGTTCCTTCGAGGATTGATTTGGTTATTTTCGATAATATTGGATCTCACGTGCAATATCTTTAAAATTTATATATAAATGATTTTCAGATTCCACTAAATTAATATATGTTCCATGTTGATAATCATCAATAAAATTGACTTATGGCATACGAGATAAATTATCTGAAGTATTATTTATTGCACTGTGTACTATATTTATAAAAACGTTCGTTTACACAATTTTGTTTTTATGTCAAATTGTTGTCAAAACTAAATTTTTCATTTTACTATAATAAAATTTTATTTGATTCTTTGCCTATCAATCAATAGGTTATGGGCCTTCGCGTTTAAATCCGTTTTTTTAAATTACGTTTATAACGGTATTGCAGAAACTGCACTAAAGCAATCATGGCGGATACAAAGCCAAAGTTTGCAAGGTTAAGCAATGATAATTATGCAAACTGGAAATTCAAGATGGAACTCCTCTTAAGAAAAAATAATTTATGGAAACAAGTCATTGTGAGTTCTCGTCCAGTTAAAAGAAAATTCGACAATGTTGTCACCAATAAATCTGAAATTGACGCTTGGGAAGAAAAGGATGATCAAGCTAGAGGTACAATAGGCCTGTTAGTCATGGATGATCAGCTTGCTCATATTCGGCACCTTAAGACAGCAAAAGAGACTCGGGACGCTTTGAAAGATTACCGTGAAAAGAATACACTAACCAATAAAGTATTTCTGAGGACAATTTGCTTGCTAAAACTTGAAGAAGGAGGTAACGCTGTTTCCCACATCAATGCATTGATAGATTTATTCACAAAGCTGCGTGACATTGGAGAAGAAACTTTGTCGGACAAATGGAGCGCTGCTATGCTGTTAAGCAGTTTATCTTAAAGTTGGTTATTAGTTTAGAATCCAGAAGGAAAGAAGATATAACTTTTGCATTGGTTCAACAAAAAGTAATTGCCGAATATGAAAGAAGAGTCTCGAATGGTAATACCAATGATGTAGTCATGAAGATGTCTACCAAATTAACAGCATGTTTTTTCTGTAAGAAGCCTGAACATCAAAAGAAGTCCTGCATAAAATACAAAAATTGGCAGTCAAAACAAGGTCATCAAAAGGGTGGAAACCGAATCAATACGCTAGAGGAAGCAGTTGGTGTGTCAAAAGACTTTCTCTTCACCATTGGTTGTGAACTGGCTAATTGATTCTGGTACTACACGTCATGTTATAAACAATAAACAATTCTTTACAAGTTTGGATGAAACCTACAAAAGTAAAGTGGACTTAGCTGACGGTAAACAAGCTAAAATAAAAGGTATTGGCTCATGTGTTATCAAGACGATTGATCATAAGGGATGTGAGCACACAGTTCAACTTAAAGATGTCCTCTATATTCCAAGTTTACTAGGCAACATCCTATCTGTTCGGCAACTAATTAAATCTGGATATTATGTAGAATTTAAAGATAATATATGCTACATTAACCATGGGAATACGATTTTGGGCGTTGCAGATGTGTTTGGTAACATGTATGTATTGCGTCAAGGAGACCCGATTTGTTCACTAAAACAACACAATGAAAACTGTATACACCAGTGGCATCGCAAGCTCGGCAGAGAGATCCAGAAGCCATTCGTAAAATGTACAAGTCTGGCTTAGTTGAAGGCTTAAAACTGGTTGAATATAACATAAAAGAAGTTTGCGAAGTATGAATGAAGGGCAAGATGACACGTTTGCCATTTCCAAAGGAACCATTAAACAAAGCAATAGCACCGTTAGAGGTCATATGTACTGATGTGTGTGGCCCAATGCAAACTTCAACAAACACACAGTTTGGTCGTTTACCTAAGATAGTGCGATCAGATAGGGGTGGTGAATATTTAAACAAACGGTTGGTGAATTATTTTAATTCTGAAGGCATCAAAATTTAGTTAACTGCTCCTTATAGTCCTCAGCAAAATGGAAAAGCTGAAAGAAAGAATCGTACTTTAATTGAAATGGCTAGGTGTTTATTAATTGAAGCGAACTTAACTAAAATATTTTGGGGAGAAGCCGTCGCCACAGCTAACTACATACAGAACCGTGTACTTACCAGATAGATTGACAAAACGCCTTTTGAATTATGGTATGGAAAGAAACCTTCTTTGAATAACCTTCACATCTTTGGCTCAAAGTGCTTTGTTCACACACCAAAAGAAAAACGAAGAAAGTTAGACGACGTTTCAATCCAAATGATTTTTCTTGGTTATGATGATAAATCCAAAGCTTTCCGGTTCTACAATCCCGTTTTAAAAAAAATTGGTTATAAGCCGTGACATACGTTTCAAAGATTGCTATTATAAGGGTGACGTGGATGTTATAATCTCATTGAATAAGAAGGATGCTTTAGTGAAACATTCTTTGAGTGATGATTCATTATTGATTGAGGAGGAGAAGGAGAAAGTCAAAGAAGTTGAAGCAATCAATAATGAACCTCAGGAGGAGAACATTATAGAAAACTAGACGACTAACAGCATCGAAGGAATAAACACTGAAGAAGCAACCAATGGTATGGAAGAAGCAACTAAGGATGCTAAAGTAGTTAAAGTGTCTACTAGGGCAAATAAAGGAATTCCACCGTTACGATTTATTGATGAAATTTGGGCTGTATCTGAAGTCAAAGAACCAAGAACTTATAAGGAAGCCATTGAAAGCAATGAAAAGGACAAATGGTTAGAAGCTATGCAAGATGAAATGAAGTCGATGAAAGAAAATCATACCTGGAAAATAGTTGACTTACCAGAAGGTCGTAATGCTATTGGCAGTAAATGGATTTTTAAAGTGAAGCCTGATGAAAAGGGGCAGGTGAGCAGATACAAGGCTAGGCTTGTAGCTCAAGGTTTTTCCCAAAAGTATGGCGAAGATTATGATGAAGTGTTTGCTCCAGTAGTTTTGTTAGTTTCTCAATTTCAATTTGGTTTTCTCAATTTGAACTTGGAAGTTCTCAATTATTATTTGGAAGTTCCCAATTTCAACTTGGTTTTCTCAATTTCAATTTGGTTTTCTCAATTGGAATGTGGAAGTTCTCAATTTCAATTTGGTTTTCTTAATTTGAACTTGGAAGTTCTCAATTACAATTTGGAAGTTCCCAATTTCAATTTTGATTTTCTCAATATCAATTTTTATTTTCACAATTTCAATTTGGAAGTTCTCAATTTCAATTTCGTTTTCTCAATTTGAACTTGGAAGTTTTCAATTATAATTTGGAAGTTCTCAATTTGAATTTGGTTTTCTCAATTTCAATTTGGTTTTCTCAATTTCAATTTGGTTTTCTCAATTTCAATTTGGTTTTCTCAATTATAATTTGGTTTTCTCAATTTGAACTTAGAAGTTCTCAATTATAATTTGGAAGTTCTCAATTTCAACTTGGTTTTCTCAATTTCAATTTGGTTTTATCAATTTCAATTTGGAAGTTCTCAATTTCAATTTGGTTTTCTCAATTTGAACTTGGAAGTTCTCAATTATAATTTGGAAGTTCTTAATTTGAATTTGGTTTTCTCAATTTCAATTTGGTTTTCTCAATTTCAATTTGGTTTTATCAATTTGAATTTGGAAGTTCTCAATTTCAATTTGGTTTTCTCAATTTGAACTTGGAAGTTCTCAATTTCAATTTGGTTTTCTCAATTTGAACTTGGAAGTTCTCAATTATAATTTGGAAGTTCTCAATTTAACTTTAAAATGGTGTAGTAAGTTTCAGCGGCTGTTGTTACAGTGTTGTTGTTGTTGCGGAAGCTGGTTCCGGTTACTTTTAAAGTTTACTTTACTGATTTTTTATATAGTTAAGCATTATATTTATTTATTGTTAATACTTGTTTTTATTTTACGTTGGCTGATTTCAATGTAGCCAACTACTTTATAATAAATAAATAAATAAATAAACAAATAAATGACAATATAATTAAAAATAATACTTTGTACCGAAAGATGATTGGACATCTTTTATACATATCAGTCAACACTAGGCCAGATATTTCGGCAGCAGTTTGTATATTGGCACAAATAGTAAGTAGCTCAAGATCGGAAGACTGGGTACAGTGCAAAAGGGTTGTAAAATATTTGAAAGCAACAAGCAACATGAAATTGAACCTTAGTAATATTCAAAAGAAAGATTTAGAATTATATGGGTACGTGGATGCAACCTGGGCAGAAGACAGAGTAACATGGAAATCGAGTGGCGGTCGTATTTTTTTTTCAATGCCGGCACTATTTCTTGGTGTTGCAACAAACAAACCATTGTTGCGTTATCCACATGAGAAGCGGAGTTTGTATCTCTTTCAGAAGCAGCAAAAGAAGCAAGTGGCTTAGACAATTACTGGAGGATATCTTTATATCAATAAAGAATCCAACAGTACTATTTTGTGACAATCAGAGTAGCCTGAAAGTCATGAATGACGAGAAATTCTCCTTTAAGACGAAACACATTGATACGAAATTCAAAATGACAAAGGATCTACTAAAGAAAGGGGTTATACAAGGTAAATATTGTCCAACGGAAGATATGGTTGCAGACATATTGACTAATTGGAAAGCACGAATACCTTAGAGAAAAATGCAATTGTAAATGAACGAGGAGGAGTATTGCACTGTGTACTATATTTATAAAAACGTTCATTTACACAATTTTGTTTTTATGTCAAATTGTTGTCAAAACTAAATTTTTCATTTTACTATAATAAAAATTTATTCGATTCTTTGCCTATCAATCAATATTATTGTTAGAACCTTTTATGTGCTCAATGACCTAATTAAAAGTGGATAGTGTTAATGCCCAACGCTACAAACGTGCTGATGCCATAATTGGCAAGCCTTTATTTTAATTAAAAATATAAATTAGAGGCTTGTGATCGGTTCTCAAAATAAATTGTTTACCCAAAATACATTATTTTAATTTTGTTATAGAAAAGTAGATTGCTAATGCTTCTTTTTCAAGCGCACCGTATTTTTTCTGATTTTGTTAATGATCTGGATACAAAATAAATCGGTTTTAGGTCTTCACTAATATTATGTATTAATACTCCAACTACAGCATTGTTAGAAGCGTCCGTTGTTATTATTGTAAGCAAATCAGGATTAACAAGTAAGAAAACTAAATCTTAAATACCCTTCACCTCCACAACGGTGGGCGTGGCAAATATATATATCTATATATATTGCGCCCTCTAATAGTGTATGTATTACGTATTAACATGCAAGTCTACTTTTACTTTGAATATGGTTTTTTGTAAATTGTGGGCATGTCTATTATCCGAATACGCTCATTTTGGCATGTTGATGAAGCTAATATTCATAGATGTACATACCAAATTTCAAATTTATACTATTTTTGAGGCAGATAAATAGTTGTTGTTGTTGTTGATTGTGGGCGTGGACCTGGAACGATTTTGCCCATTTTAAATAGCGGTCGGCGTGCAAAAGCTAAAAGTGCCTGTACAAAATTTCAGCTCAATATCTCAAAATTTACGCCCGTGAGAGTGCCAACAACAGACGGACACACGGATACATATCTAAATCGCATCAGTTTTTGACGCTGATCAAGAATATATATACTTTGTAGGGTCTGTGACGCCTCCTTCTGGGTGTTGCAAATGGAAGAACAAACTTAATATAGCCTCATCACTAATGTGGAGGGTATAAGAAAAAAAACTTGGTGAAATTAATTAAGCTAATAATATAATATTATAAGAGACATTCTGTCTGATGTCTTGAACCTAGAGTATGAAATAATTGATAAATCCTTGTCTGATATTTACAATACACTGTTTTCTGCTATTTCTATATCCGTCCCGTTTAAGTCCGTTTCCGTCTCTTCAAACTGTCCGAGATGGTTCAATAAACGTTTAAAAGTGGTCCGCAACAAAATAAGTAAGTCATTCAAAAAATATAAACACAGCGGTTTAGTCGCTAATTATTTAGCTTACTCTCGTGCTAGGAGTGATTTTAATGCTTGGAATAAATTTTATTATTCTAATTATATCATTTCTTTGGGATCTAATTTCATCAACCCAATCTGGTGTGATATCCCTCAGTAATGCGCTATGCTAATTTGGAATCATCGAATAAACATGGTATATCCAACCTTTTTGCAGATTATTTTAAAAATTCTGCGAGTATCCCGTCTGATAATTATCCTTATACAATTAATTCATTAAATATTTTTCTAACATTTATCTCTGTGAAGCTAAAGTCTACGACGCGTTATTTAAAATTATTCTGTATCTCTGTTGTGCTGATCTTCTGTATGTTCCCATAACTAAAATCTTCAATGTCTGCAAAAAAAAGTTATTTTTCCTCCAATTGGAAAAACAGTTTCATTTTATAAAAGAATGGGCCCAAGAACTGTATTAAAAATTACAGACGAATTGCTAAGTTTAGTGCATTACCTAAGTTATTTGAACTCCTTATTATTAAAAAACTCACACCGTCAATAAGGTCGATTATATCTCCTTGTCAACATGGCTTCTCTTAGGATAAGTCTACATCTACCAATCTTCTTGAGCTAACTGGTGACATTTATCATGTTTTCTCGGAATACAAACAGACTGTTGTCTATATAGACTTCTCGAAGGCATTTGATAGAGTAGATCAAAATCTTTTGATATTGAAATTTAAGTGTATTGGTTCTTCTGCCAATATGATTTCATGGTTCTGTAGTTATCTGTAGTTATCACTGGTCGTTCTCAAAGAGTATGTTATAAATCTTGTTTGTCATATAGTATTCCTGTTTCTTCTGGTCATCTTGGTCATCTTGGTCCTCTTTTATTTTTATTATTAGTAAAGGGACTTCCTAAATGAATTGAACTCTCTCGAGTGCTCATGTTTTCTGACAACGTTAAAATTTATTTTTCATTGGATTCTTTGTGTGATCCCTCTTATTTACAGATGGATTTGTGCAATTTATCCTCCTGGTGTGCTTCTAATGGAATGTCTCTAAATTAAAAAAAAAAATGCATGAACCTTTCGTCTACTTAGGTTAACTATATGTACCTACGTCATATACTCTTAATAACTATACTTTAGAAAACTAGAAACGTTTTAATGACTTAGGTGTTATTTTAGATTCAAAGCTTAGATACAATGTCCATATTGAATCATCAGTTAATAGGGCTAAATCTATGCTTGGCTTTATAAAGAGGTGGTCAAAGAAATTCAATGACCCCTTAAAAGCCTGCTTGTTTCCCTTGTGAGACCTATACTTGAATATTCAGCTGTGGTATGGCTACAGAGTTATAGGGTTTATGCTGACCATATTGAGTCAGGTCAGAGTAATTATTTAATGTTTGCCCTCCGTGGCTTAGGTTGGAATCCTGATTTAGCCTTACCTTACCAATAAGGATAGATTATTGTCCATTGGGTTACCAACTCTTGAAAAAAGACGGGAGATGTTAGGTGTTTCTTTCTTAGTAAAAATAATTTAAGGTGAAGTTGTCTCCCCTACCTTGTTGAGTCAAATTTGTTTTAATATTCCAACTCGCTTCTCTAAGCATACATACCTTTAAACCTCTGTCAATGGCGCACAGCGTTATAATCCATTTCGCGTTATGTGTAAAATGCTAAACGATAATTATATCCTATTTGATTTGTGCGATTCAATTAATAGTATAAAAACAATAATTTTACGCAATTGATGCCAGATTTGGCTGCACGTTTTTTCTGTAAGCATATACATATTCATATACATATAAAATATGTATGTTCATTGGATTTAATGTCTCAAAATGTTCGACTGATATGGTTATTTCGACTTAGATTTTGATCCTAATAAAAAAACAAGTAAGAAGCGTAGCTTGTAAGTCTAGTTTTATGGTAAATATTATTTTTTGTAAATTGTGGGCGTGTAAGCTATCGGACCACGCTCATTTTTGGCACATCGGTGGATGAGATACACATAAATTTCAAGTTCATAGGTCAATTTTTGTGACAGATGTATAGATTTTTGTTGATTGTGGGTGTGTCTGTTATCCGATCACGTCCATTTTCGGCATATCGATGAAAGGGATAACTTAAATATGTAAACGAAATTCCAAGTTTATGTGTAAATTTTAGTGACAGATACATTGATTGTGTGCGTCGCTCTTGACTGATTTTGCCCATTTTAAATAGCGGTCTGTGCGCAAAAACTCTTTCTATATGTTGAACATGAAAAAATAAACTTAGTATACCCCCTATCTTATGTAGACGTTAAAATAGACTTGCAAGCTGATACGTAATACATACAACATATATCTGCCACATGACGTTGTAGATGCGGAGGGTATTTAAGGTTTGGCCTAAGCCAAATTTAGTTTCCTTACTTGTTCCGTGGTAAAATGTCCCTCTTCATGTATTTGGCGTATAATGCTGGTATTTACCTTATGCAAGACTACGTACATCAATTTACCTTGCAAATAGGATGCCGTAATTAGTGACATAGTCATCATAAGCACCTTGTTTTTACATTTTGATAATTGCATTTAACTGTTCACCTTTTCACTGGGCTTTGTCTTTTTACTTGCGGATAATATCATTGTTAACAGCCGCAGAGTAATAGCATTTCTACTAAGTGCGTCATTCTTTAAGCTAAGTTTGTGTTCCACTTCATAACCGCACTCTTTAAAAGTAAGATCTACCGAGCTACTCTGGTGAGCAGTTAACGTCTTTTCAGTGTCATTTAAAAGCTATATAATCGGTAAAAGGTTCATACATATATAAATAAGTGCACACGAATTTTTTATTGCGTCTTGTTTTGCCAGATTTGCCAGATTTGCCAGGCGTCTTCTTAGTAAATAATCCACTCGATGTAGTTTTTCATCTCTACGTAGTAACAATATTGATCCGAACCCAAATTTATATTCGTCAATATAAAGTTCTGTAGGTGCACCATAGCACAAAATTCTTTTTTAAATAGGTTTTTAAATAGGTTTTTAAATAGGTTTAGCGATCAGCGAGTACTTAAAAACAAATTTCTAAAATAATTCGTGAGCCCAAGAGACTTTACATTTGCTTTTCTATTTGATTGAGTAGCTTTAATTTTCGAGAGCAATAGTATCAGGTTGCCTTGATATAGATAAAGTATTGGATACCTCTTTCCTTTTAAGCGCAGGCCATTTTTGCGCCCACTTTTAATATTGTTTCTAATCGAGCCACCCCTTCTTGGCGATGTCCTCAATTTCCTTATCATCTTTATTTGTCTCTTTTTTATTTAATTATGATGACGTGCCACCTTGCTGAAACCTATTCATCCCTAATATATAATTTGATTTCATATGGGTACCAATATATTTTAGCCAAAAAAACTATCCCTTTGAGCTCTGCTACTGTAGTTCTTGGTGCCCTGCATACATTAATACGATGTACATAATTATATTTATTATTAAAGATAACCTTACGCGTATGGATCAAGGCTAATGCCGTTGTCATTGCAAGTTCGTTAATTTTTATATTTATAATTTGCCGACTTTTTTGTTGTTTATATCAAAAAATTTCTCCTTTTTCTTATCTGCATAAGCTTGTTTTAATATCTCTTGCAAATTTCTTTTTCAATTTTTTCAATAATAACTAGCTTCAGGAATTTTCTTAAAGTCTGAGTGTGCCAACACGAAATAAAAGATATAAGGAACAATGCATGATTAATATGAATAATTTACACGTTTTGCTTTTGTACAAATTTGCATAATTTTTTAAAATGTCTATTAAGCCGAATGTTCTGGAGTTTGGCAGACCTATTAGTATCTTTAATATTTAAAATTGTCTTTGGATTGACCACGTCTCTTCCGACATCGTTAAATTCTACTTGAAATTTAATTTGAGCTATAACACCTGTAGACCTGAAATTTGGTACAAATGATTCCCATATGTCTAACGGCCTTGATATTAAAAACAGATTAAATAGGTTAAAGGGGCTTCTTACAATTTACAAAACACATAGTGGAAAAACTTATAAAATGGGTGTGGCATTAGAGTCAAATTTATTACTTCCAATTATCACAATTGATTCTAAGCGAAGACAACCTGTATCTTTTATTTGATATTACATTTTACATGTAAAATATATATTCTCACATGGAATTAGTGCCAAAACCACGACTTCGAGCAAAATTCTCTTCTATCAATATTAATATTCAAATAACTTTCTAGTATTATATTTATACCCATCATCATAATGATGTACGGGTATAATGTTTTTGTTCAGACGTTTGTAAGTACCAGAATCGGACGAGCCACATCCCCAAATATATATTCTTGATCAGTATCAATAAAAAAATTGATTTAGCTAATACGTCCGTGCGTGGGATTGTGATAACACGTTCCAACCTAGATTCAATAATTTCTGGCGTCTGACCAAAGATGTGTGGGGCTTTGCACTATCATGGTGGAAAACAACACCTTTACGATTTGCCGTTTCTGGCCGCTTTGCTTGAATTGCATCGCTCAGTTTGGCAAGTTGTTGAACAAGTACACATTTGAATTGATCGTTTATTTGTTAGGTAAAAGTTTAAAGTGCTGAATTCCTTTTTAAGCTCACCAGACTGACTTCATAACCTTTTTTTGGTTCATCGCTGTTTTTGATGTCGCCTGGGCTGGTTCATCTTGCATCGCTCACGGTATCTTCCGATTATAGTTGTTATAAATTGACTACTTTTCGTTGGCAGTAATTAGTCTTTTCAGAAATGAATCAAGCAGATGCGAATCTGGATTTTTTTAAAGACTTCATTCCCATATACGCTACACAAGTTCTTGTGTGCTTGGGATACCTTCTTGTTTTTTCGGAAAAAATGCAATTAAATATGTCTGAAGTACCCTCCTGATAGTCCGTTTTTAAATTGGGTTAAAAATAACTAAAGAATTAATCAATATTATTTTTTACTAAATGAAAGGTAAAAGTCCAAACAATTAGACAATAATAATATATACTATATACTATATACTATATACTATATACTATATACTATATACTATATACTATATACTATATACTATATACTATATACTATATACTATATACTATATACTATATACTATATACTATATACTATATACTATATACTATATACTATATACTATATACTATATACTATATACTATACACTATATACTGTATGATTTGTGAATTATTTTTAAAAGGTTCTCATCACAGACATGTTTCTGTTATTTAGGTTACGCAAAACATTTTTCATAAAGCTTCTCATATATCCCTTATATATCACTTAATTCAAAGTATATTATAGTTTTTAAAAATCCTTGAGGCACTTTACAATTTCAGAATTTGGCAAGACAAATTCTTCCGACCCCATGAGGATATATAAAGATGTGACAAGCAAACCTTACGGATATTTAATAGTTAATCTTATACAGAATATAAATTATTTTGCATAATTTTTTGTTATTGTTATTGGTTAAACAAAACAATAAAAACTTGATTACTTAAAAACATGAGTGACCTGCGTGAACGCAGTCACTTCATTTCCAACAGCAACAACAACGCCGTCGAAGAAAAACTAATAGAATTAAACCCCTTCCAGAGGTCTTCTAAGGTTCAAAGATCCAAACCCAAGACCAACAGATTCCAGAATCTACTCAAACAAATAGTAGCAACCTAAAAACTAATGAAAACTTCCCGCCGACTTTAAAAACTCTGCTAAAAGGTACAATAAGAAAAAATAATAATATTCCAGCTTCTACGCCAACACTCAAAACCGCAACAACTGCTGCCGGTAATGCTAAAAATACTGTAACCCCGCAAACAGTACAGACTGGGATGGATAGATACATCAACATAAAAAGGAAACTGAGCCCTCAAAGTAGCACTAGAAACGCAACAAAAATCAATAAAATCAATACAAGCCCTTCGCTTAATGCAACTATTGCAAATCGTTTTGCTCTTCTAGCTGAAGAGAACAATAATCAAGAAGGCGATGGTGTACCCCCTAAAAAAGAGCATAAACCTCCTCCGATATATGTTCGCGAGCAGATGTCCAATAACTAAGTAAATTCTCTAGCTAAAATAAACAGCGTGAACAATTTTCATGTAGCTTCCCAACGCAAGGGCAATATATCGGAAACTAAAATACAAATTTACTTCGAAAAAATTACAGTGAAACAATAAAGTTTTTGGACTCTAGCAAAAAGTCGTACTATACATTTCAACTTAAAAGTACCAAAGGCTTAATTGTTATTATAAAGGTTATAGGGAGCAATGTTGCGGTTATTGAAATTCAATAAGCTCTGCAGGAGGAAGGTTTTGACGTCAAATCGGGGTACAACGTAATCAACAAAGACAAAATACCGCAACGCATTATCCGAGTTGAAATTTCAGTTCACGGAAATAACCTAAAAAAAGGTCAGATACACCCTATATACAATAGGCGATATCTTTTACATGGCAAAATAGTAGTTGAAGAACCACATAAAAGGAAAAATCAACCCCAGTGTTCAAACTGCCACGAGTACGGGCATACTAAAGCTTATTGTAGATACCTCCACCATAGCTCCCTATGTACATTGAAGAACCAACCAGGAGGGAGAAAAAAGGTGCAGTAATTGTAAAGGCAAACACACTGCTAATTGTAGAGTATGCAACGAATTCAAATATATGAAGCAATCGGCACATCCAAAACAAATTCCTAAATTACCAATCAGCTCCTCAAGCATAAATAAACCAAAAATTTCTGAAACAGCACCAAACTATCCAAATGTATTTACATATGCTGAAGCAGTTAAAGCCAACGTTACTCTAAAAAATTCACTTGAATCCTCTAGCTATTCTCATTCAAAATATGCAAGTATTTATGTCAGGAATGCAGAATATGATGCAAGAAATGCTCAAAAATCAATCAATGATTCTACAGGCTTTATTGACTAAAAAATGAGCCCTCTAAAATTATGCCATTGGAATGCATGGCCTTAGCCAACACAGAAGCGAAACTTTATTAAATCAAGAAACATAGATGTAATGCTAATATCAGAGACTCACTTTACTAATAAGAACGGCTTCAAACTGAGAGATTACATTTACGATACTAAAAATCCTTGTGTACAAACTTGTGGAGGTACCGCAATACTGATAAAAAAACATTTAAAAAGATATTTTTTCGAAAGTTTTAAGTTTTTTCAAGAATTTTTCCAAATGTAGTGTTTTTGCGTGATTGGAAGATATTAACCGATTTTATGTACTTTTTGATTGCTTTTTAATCTTACAAATTCACAACTTTTCCGCAGTATTACCACTCCAAAAAACGAAAAAGTGCCCTTTTAGCCCACGCTAATGAAAAGTAAAGTAACTGAGTGAACTGTGAATACTGATAATAAAACATTTTTATACCCTTCACTTTAGTCATAAGGGTTTGCTATTCTATTTGTCAGAACGAGACCCTACAATGAATATATACATCTGAAGCGGTCTACGTATCCGTCTATCTGTCCGTGCGTTTATGTATACGTCTATTGTTAGCCTTTTTATGATCATTAATTTTGAAATATTGAGCTAAAATTTTATACAGACATTTTTGTTTGTTCGAAAAGTTCGTTATTATAATTGGGAAAAAATTAAAAAAAAGTGAAAATAATACAGCCTTTCTGAATGAAAAAAAATATGCGTAATCGAATAACAGCCTACTATTTTCATGAAGCATGTTAAAGCAATTTATATATGGTACCCTCTTAGAACGAGTAATTAGGTACATGTCACGGCCACTAAGGAGAAGGGAATATAATATTTAGTCTAAGCCAAACGTAGTTTTTTACTCTTTAATTCATATGCATATACTCTAAAAAAACTTTTAAAGAAAAAAATTATTTATTATTATTTTTATTTTAAGTTGTTTATATAAAAAGACGCGCATCAAATGTGGGCGCCTTTACTACATAATCTTCAATAATTATAAGCAAAGTATGTATAATTTTTTATTAATTTCCCAAAGGAAATGTGAAGAACGGATGAATTTCCCAGAGGTATTTAATTATATGGTAGCTAGAAAATTAGTATAATAATAAAAAATTATATGGGCTTGATATTGAGGTGCAACGTAATAAACTAATATACTAAGTGCATAAACTACAAAAGAAAAGTATAGAACAAGGGCGGTTTAAATAACATATTTTAATTGGAAATATAAAGTTAGTAAGTAGTAGTATGTTATGTTATGTAATGTTATATAGGAAGTCATTCTATAGCAAAAATTTGCAATAGTTTATATTTTTTAACAAAAGTTTTACATAATTATTTAAATGAATAAAAATCATGCCGGGTAATTCTTTGACCCTATCCCCATATAATTTTTTATTATAAAGGAAGTGATTATTTGGGATGTTAGTGTTGTAAGTTATTAAACGGTCGGACTTGACCGACTATAACATTTTCAATTGTTTTTAATTACTTTCAGATCTAACGAGTAAAAAACTATGTATATAATATTAAACTATATAAAGGTCATTGAAAACTAAATTTAGTTAAACTCAATTTCGTTTTCAACGACCTAAAACTAAATTTAGTTAATGTTAATTTATAGTCTTACAAATGCCGTCAGTTCGATTAATTTAACATATGTAGGTCTTATGTCTCTTGTAATCGTTTAAATAATAAAAAAAATATACTAATATAGAGGCATTTTAAAAAAACACGTGATCTAAATTAGTTAACTTTTATTCACTTATTACATTAAATGCATATTCTTGTTATCAATGAATGAATTAACTTTAACTTTCTACTTGTATGATTATGAATATACTGCACACTCGCCTTAATTTCTTTCAAACCTACGTGCAGCGTATTAACAGGAAATCTTTTGTTACAAGCACATAATTGTTATACCCTAAAAAAAATTCGCTTTACCGTTTTGGATTTGCTTTAAGGTTTAAGTTTATAAGATATCTGGGAGTGCCCTTTTCTGGATATTTAGCTATTACTACTTAGTAATAGTGCGCATACAAGTTCAATGGGTAGTATATAATTTTAGAAGGTATCCAATATTTGATTTAACTTTTCATTTTTCTTATGAATGTACTTTTTAATTATATTATTAATTTGCTAACTAGTAAACAAACGTTATAGCTTTTATAAAAAATTAATAAAATAGCTTTATAAACAAATAAAAATTCGACATAAAAGTTATCTCTACTCCATTTGAACTATACCGGATTATTTTTACAATACTCTTCATATATCATTTTTAATTTCTTTGTCAAAGTGGATTTTTAGTTGGAAATTCCACATTTGTATATTCCTGATATAAGTCAACAGAGCAATATGTCCATGTTTAACCCTACACACATGAGGGCAAATATTGACTATTACGCCAAAATCTGTGCAGGAACGATTAACAGAACAAAAAATGTAGTAGATAATATGATCTTTGATTTGATCCTTAGCATAAACTTTAAAAGTTGTTAAAAAAGACGGAATGTTTACAATATTCATGAGCACTCTCTACTAATGCAGACGCTATGCCAGATTTGCACTTACAGCTTGCTTAGTTATTTTTCTACACAACATTTTTGTATAAAACAAATATTTTTAAAATATTCTAAATTAGACGTAATAGTATATTTGTATTTCTTTCAATGATTTATTATAATATTCCATGTACCTTTTACTCGAATACTTTTACTGGTGTAGAAAAAGTTCAGCAGCAAATGTATGAACTTAAGCTCTATTGTAGTAAATATACCACGTAATATAAAATTTACGCATTTATATCTTTGTAATTATTTATCACACATAGATTGTGCTTACTTTTGTTTCCATTATCATAATGATACGAAGGTTTTTGATTTTGTGCGTATGTGTGTAATACCAGAAGGAGGCATGAAATAGCTTAGAAATAAAATAAAATCCAAGTCGATTTAACCTTTTAGTAATTGCCGAAAAAGGCCTCTTTAGATCTTATTTTTATAGGGTATATATTATGAGTAAGCTTGGGTGGACACGTCCTATAGAATTGTTTTACTAAACATACACATAAAGTAAAACAAATATGTAAAAATTAATTTTTATACCCTCCACCTTAACGATGAGTGTATTTTAAGTTTCGAAATAAGAATTTATTCAGACTTACTATTGAAGGTAGTTATGATATATTTGAAAAATGTGAAAAATTAATACTTGGCGACAGGAGGGGTTGAACCTGGACCGGTTTCGAACTCGCCCTCATCTAGTTTTCAGCAGCAGGTGCTTTACCAGTTGATTCAAATCCAGCCTTGCAAGTTCATGCGCAAATGGTTTATACCAATAATTCACACTTCAACATCATCACGAACCATGCACCATTTTTACAAATTAAGCTTCATTTTGTTATATGTACTGAAAGAATGAATGGATGGTTGATGGTTGGTTGAATGGTATCAAATCTAACTACTTGTCAAACTGAATTGTTTGTGCTGAAGTAGCCTGAGCTTATGTTTGAATACTGCCAGCTCCATTTTTGTTGATGTAGATTTTTTCAAATACATCATTACTACCTTCAATAGTAAGTCTGAATAAATTCTTATTTCGAAACATATACATATTCTCACTAATATATACTACGCGAGGGTATTTTAAGTTTGTTCTTTCGTTTGCAACACCCAGAAGGAGGCGTCAGAATATTCTTGATCATCATCAAAAACTGAGTCGATATAGATATGTATGTCCGTGTCCGTGTGTCCGTCTGTTGTTGGCGTTCTCATGAACGTAAATTTTGAGATATGGAGCTGAAATTTTGTACAGATACTTGTAGCTTTTGAGCGCAGCGCGCTAATTGAAATGGGGAAAATCGGTCAAAGACCACACCCACAATCGACAAGAATCTATATATCTGTCAAAAAAATTGAGCTATGAACTTGAAATTTGGTGCACTTATTTATGGTTATCCATCGATGTGTTAAAAATGGGTATAATCGAATAACGGATACGTCCACAATTTACAAAAAACCATACTTAGCGTTAAACTCCACTTACAACTTGATACGTAATACATGAGAGGGCGATACATGTATATATTAGACCGGTTCTTATTTTAATTTTTTCGAATTTGTATCACGGCAAGCACTAAAAATATTTCATTTGGTGTCCCAAAAACACAAAACAAAATGGTTTTTTTATTTTTTATTCAAAATTATTTAAAAAATGAACCTTAAACTAAAATAATTTAAGTAATTACATAATAACATTAATTTAATTTAATAATGAAGTCTTTTTAAAAGTGAGACAAATGTATACATATTGGACCGGTCCTTATTTTGATATTTTCGAATTTGTATCACGGCAAGCACTAAAAACATTTCATTTGGTGTGTTTTTTGACACCAAACGAAATGGTTTTGGCGCTTGCCGTAAAATAATTTTCTTCATATATATAAGGACCGTTCTAATATATATATAATTGTCACGCCCTCTGTTGTGGTAAATTTGGCCTGAGCCAAATTTAGCTTTCTTACTTATTCAATTTATTTTCATATTTAAACAAAACTCTTTCTTTTTAAATGATTAGTTAATTGAGTGAAAGATTTTAACGTCATCAGCATATATTAATATATTAGATACTCACGTGAGAAAATAAAGTGAAAAGTTACCACCTGGGGAGACACCTTGTAACCGAAATTTCATGAAAATTACAAGATATAATCAAGACTTTCTGAGTACGACCGATAAGATAACAATGAAACCATGAAATAATATCAGAAAAATCAGTACGACAGTTTACAAAACTAAAATTTCGGGGTCTGCAAGATCAAAGGCTTTCGAGAAATCAGTATAAATAACATCCATTTGTTTATTTTCAGAGTAAACTTCAAAAACCCTTAATTGAGAAATATTCTTTAAGTGAAACCTCCATATTGTACAAAGTGTTGTCTGATAGTTGTATGGGTAATCAAAAACCATCGGATTTTATCGACATCTATGCATGAATACAGGTTACACGTTAAGCATGAAGTTAAAAAAATTGTGGATAAAAAAATTACCCAAAAACATCAATTGCATTGATTACTTCTAATGCACAAGATATTAGAGAATTAATTAAAATTGCAGATTAAATATAGAAGGTGTCAACCAATGAAATATCTCCAATACAAATCCAAAATACTTCTTACTTACTTACTTGTCGATGTAAAACACAAACGTTTGGTGGACCCCTTAACGAATATGTCCGTGAATGCAATATCACAGTTTTGCAACACATCTTAACCCGAAATTTTCTCCATAGAAAACATATACGAGTATACGGAACTCTTAAAAAAAAATATCCCTGTATAATAACCTGTGAAATTTTCTACTGTCCACAAACTTACTACCGAAGGTGTCCTTCCGTTTTCCAAACCTAGACGTTTAGAGGGTCTTTAGAGGGTCTAAACGTCTAGGTTTGGTACAGAATTCAAATGTGGCTATTTTCGGTGTAATGCAGGAAATAATAATTGGGACAGAAGAACCTTTAGCATTTAATTAAATTTAAATGTAGCACTTTTGGACGCGAATTTTAATTTTAATAACAAACATTTTTGACATTGGTTAGAAGGTAGAGAATTTACAGTATATACAGATAATAAACCTTTAATTTCGGAATTTAATTCTAAGACTAAACGACGTCCGAGACCGACTTGACATCTAGAATATATTTACTTTAATTTATTTTACGTGAAGACTCAATTATCGTAGCAAACATTTGATCAAGAGCCTTCGAAATTAAAACATTGAATCTAACGGACCTAAATTTGAAAGTATTATACAATGAAAACAAAAGGATTCAAATTTAGACAATGTAAAACATAACGAAAAATACAATTTAAATCTATTTACGGTATTAAAATTCATAATTTGGTGTGAAATTTCCGAAAAGAACACTCGACCTTAGATATAAAGTCGTCTGGTGAACTAAATGTGTTCGATGCCAAAATAAATACATATTGACTGTTATCGGCCGTTTTACTCGATGGCCTGAGGCTTACGCATTAAAAGATATTAGTGCCACAACAGTTATAATGGCCTTTTTCAATAGGTATATTACGCATTTTGGGGTTCCATTGAAAATAACGAGTGATGAAGGTACCCAATTTACATCTACATTGTTTAGCGAGTTAGTAAAACTTTTAGGTAATTATAAAATGACTACTAATTACTACCAAATAACCTGCCTCTGCGTTCATACCCCATTTGCAATATAAATTTGGCGGAAGTGCCGGCAGTGCGACATCTCGCTCTTAATTATACGATTTATATTCCTATACATATAACGTTATCCCAAATAATTAATGCTATTAATGAATTAAAAATAAATAAAGCACCGGGAATAGATAATGTCACTGCAAAAATTATTTGGAAATTAACTCAATGCGCCATAAAAATCTTATTATACCTATTCAATGCGATAGCATGTCCCTACGGAACATTTCGCAACAAGCTAGAAAGAATCGTTTTTACTTAAACCAGGAAAGGACTCCACCTTAGTAACTTCTTATACACCCACAGGCTTACAGCCTATTATATCTAAGCTGTTCGAAGGAGTTCTATAAAATATTATAATACCATATACTGACACTAATCAAATAACCCCCTTGCGTTACTTATGAACTCTGGTTCATATTAACATAACATGGGCTTTAATTTTGATATATTTTTTTCTTTTTTTTTCTTTGCATTAACGTGTCGCACACCTTCTGTTTTGTCGTTAAATTCAAACAGTGTTCCTACACATGTCGCTTCGGATATTCCGGATATAGTTCAGCCTACTTCAGTACAAATCAAACAGTTTGACAAGTAGTTGGATTTGATGCGGTCAACCATCCTTTCACCACGTATAGCAAAACTAAGCTTAATTTGTAAAATGGTGTAGAGGTTGTGATGTTGAAATGTGAATTATTGATATAGGCCATTTGCGCATAAATTTGCAACGGTGAATTTGGCTCAAGTGGTAAAAGTACCTGCTGCTGAAAACTAGATGAGGGTGAGTTCGAAACCGGTCCAGGTTCAACCCCTCCAGTCGCCAAGTATTAATTTTTCACATTTTCATACACATCACTACTTCAAAATATAATGTCCGTATGACTTCAAAAAAAAAAATTGATACACCGAAAAACTTACTAATATATATGATGGAATAATTGTCGGAGCCAAATTTGTACCCGATCGGATCATTTTGTGATTCCTCCTCATATAACGCTTCAATATAAAGAAAGTTCTTCTATGGCGAAAATTTACAATTCTATGTAATTTTTCACAACACATGGTGAATCATGCTTAATTACGATAATTCGTATGTTATAAAAATGTTGAAAACGATAAGGGCCTTCTTCATTTAACTCCAATATGTGAAATTTATTTATATAACAAAAATTCGCAATTCTTTATAGTTTTTGACTTAGTAAAGCATAGTAAATTAGGATAAAAATGTACGGAGTTTGAGTTTGGGTTGAGTTTTCTCTTGAACGTCAAGGGATTAAGTCATTACACGCTCAGTGAAAATAGTACGAAAAGACTTACAAAGACTTATGGGTTTCATTAATTACATAAGAGATTACATTCCAAATCTTGTTAGTTTATCTATGTAGTCCATTACGAGAATTAATGAAATCTTCAGTTGTTTTTAATTGGTTGCCAATTCATGATGATTGTTTAAAACAAATAAAGTTTATGATAATGAATGCTCCTATATTAGCACCATTTAACGAAAAAGTAAAAATTACATTACAAACGGATGTATCTAAAGACGGCTTGGGTGCATGCCTATTGCAAGAAAAAAGACCAGTTTGTTTTGCTTCAAGAAGCTTGACTGAATCTGAGACTAGATATGCACAGATAGAAAAAGAAATGCTTGCTGTAGTATTTGCATGCAAGAAATTTCATTCATACATTTATGGTCGTAAAATTGAAATTGTAACTGATCATAAGCCTCTATTAGGAATTATGTCCAAGGACAATAACAAATTACAAAGAATGAAATTAAGATTAGAAAACTATAATTTAACCTTTACTTAATTACCTGGTAAATTTCTTTATTTAGCAGATTGGTTATCAAGAAGTTCAGCAAAAAATTCTAATAATAAAGAAGAAATATCTGACCTTAATGAATTAGTGCACACTGTAAATGTCAGTGATAAGAAAAAACTGTTGTTTCAGAAAGAAACTTAAAACGATGAAATTTTAAGTAAAGTTTTGTATTACTGTTTAAATGGATGGCTCAAGGATAAACAATACTTACCGGACAATCTAAAATTTTTATGGAAATTTAAAAATAATTTACTTTTAGATGATGGTCTTATACGAATGGATATTTAAAGGACCTACATATAGCTCATTTGGGTAAAGAAAAAACATATATAAGAGCAAAAGAACTTTTGTATTGGCCAAATATACTAAAAGATAGTGAATCTTTCATTCCGTCATGTTTGGTGTGTCAAAAATATAGATCTGCTAACGTAAAAGAACCATTATTTAATCATGAACTACCAAATGGTCCGTATCAAAAAATTGCCATGGATATAATGGAAGTCCATGCAAAAGATTATTTAGTCATAGGAGATTCCTTTCAGAACTATTTAAATATAATCCCATTAGTTAAAAAAACGGCAGCAGCTATTGCTGAAAAACTTTTAGTTCCATTTTTTATTTATGGATATCCCAAACAAATTATAGCAGATAATATTTATCTTTGGATCTTATGAATTTGCTGAAAATCTTGATATTACCGTAATAACTACTAGTCCTCTATATCCAAAGTCCAACGGTTTTGCTGAAAAAAGGGTCCAAATTGCTAAGAACCTAATTTTAAAAGGTAACGAAAATAAAACTAATATGTATCATACTTTATTATGCCTATTAAAAATTCTAGATATTCACTTGCCCAATTAATGATAGGAAGGCAAACAAGAACAAAAATGATAGGAAATGAAAACTTATACCAACATGTTGAACAAACCCAATTGATTAAATCCACATTAACATACAATAACTTTCTAAATAAAAAGTACTCTGACAGAAACAGTAAAATAAGGAAAGACTTTAAAGAGGGGGAAAAGGTATGGGTAAAAAATGGAAAAACTTGGACGCCAGGAAAAATTGTTAAACATGATACACCTCGTTTGTAAATTGTAGAAATTAATGGTAAAGAATACCGAAGAAATACATTCTTCTTAAGAAATCGAAAATGAAAGTTACAACTATTGAAAATTGAAGCCACACCCACCTTCAATTAAACCGATCGCTTCAGAATCAAAATCTGAATCAATTTAACCATGTCCGTCTGTCCGTCTGTCAGTCTGTCCATCTAAATTTGTACGCAAGCATTTTTTGAGATATTTTGATGAAATTTGGTACAAGGAAATGTATTGGCCCAAAAATAAACTCTTTTGAAAATGGATAGGATCGTACCATTTTAAAACCCCTCCACATATAAAATTTTTTTTTATTTCATAAATAAACAAAAAATAAAAAAAATTTTCTGACTTATGTATCATTTTGAAATTTTTGAAAATACAAGTAGGTATAGAAAAATAAAAATTTTCATTTTTCAAAGAAAACAAGTGAAAATTTTATAGTCGGTCAAGCCCGACCATCAAATACCCTACACCACTTAATATATTATTCAATTTAATTTTTTTCTTTGATAAATGAAAAGTTTTATTTTTGTACTACCTTTGATTTTTATACCTTGCACCACCCTGTGGTAAAGGGTATATTAAGTTTGCGCGGATCTTTGTAATTTCTTACCGGCAAATGCCACACCCACCTTCAATTATACCGATCGATTCAGAATCAAAATCTGAATCGATTTAACTATGTTCGTGAGACCGTCTATTGTTGGCCCTCGATCTAAATTTATAAACCAAAATTGTGTACACACTTGTCAAAAGACACGTTCACAATCGATAAAAATATATTTATCTGACACGAAAATGTGGGTATAAAGTGGCATATTTATAATTAGATCCATTAATTAAAAAAAAAATTAGGTTAGATAAAAGACAAGCTCACAATTGAGAAAAATCTTTTTAAAACGTGAAACTAGAATTGAAAATTGATACGTAATAATAGAATATGGAACTAATGATGTACAGTGGAGGGTATATAAGAATTGGCCTAGGCCAAATTTAGTTTATTAATTGTTATACGCATAATCATGTTGATATTTGGGTAATTTGTTTTTGTCCAAACGTTTGTAAGTAAGCTGCATTTGTTGGAATTATCACGGCCACAAAATCTGATACATTGCGCTGATATTTGATACACGGAATCTTTGAGTTTTTCAACGGTTTTAGAACGGAACGTAGATGTTTTTATATTGGAATACTATATATTTAAAATTGTTTTTGCAATGATCCTTAAATTTTTCTAGAAAATTAATTTTGTTTTACTTCTCCTCCATAAGACATATATAGATTTTAGGGTTTATAAACGTGTGAAGAAGAACTATATCTTGGAAGTAGTTTTTTAATTTTGTATAATACATAAGAATTTTGGGTGTGGCTTTGATATTTCCACGCCAAAAATAGTGTATTTGTTCAAATAAATTCTGGATAATACATCCTTATTATTTGAAAAAGTAATATGGTGGTATTATGTATATAATTAATTTTTGGACCTGTAAACATTATATATATAAATTATATTTATTGTAGGCATTTTTTTGAATTAAATTTAAGCTTTTTTCTTTCTTATTTGAAGAAGTTACTTTAGGTGGTCCTGATAACTGGGTAATGACGGTGGGTCCCCTAGATTAGGTGCACTCTTTATATAGCATGTTTCCTTGTTCTAAATTGTATGCGTTTTTATTATACTCCATTCCTTGTAATAAGGAAGACCCAGGGGCAAAAAAAAATATTTATTTTCCACATAAGTTACACTAATGGTAAAATAAGTTTTATGAAAATTTTAAATAGATCTTCATATAATTCTTCAGCTATGTCAATTAAAAAATTACACAGATGTTTAGAGGCTTGTCAGATTGCGTGATAATAAGTAAGTTATTTTTATTAACATGTTGGCGCATTATCTTCTTAATTATTACCTCATATAATCCAATTTACTTTATCAGATTCAACTGGCAAAAAAATTTCTAATACGTCACTTTCTTTAATTGTTGGATATTTGAATTTTCTAGTACCATAAAGAAAAGTGTCACATGCAATTGTTATTCATTTCTTTAAGTCCTTGCCACATATTTTCCGATTCACGTACAGAGTTGAATTTTCTTTCTTATAACATACCCCACTCTACAATTCATAATTTTTCCGCTTATAATACAATTTAATTTATTGGTAAACCATTGCTTTTTGTTGTTATTATTATTTCAGTTGAAAATGTACATTTTCTTATATGTAAGCACATATGCGCAATGAGTGTTAAATAACAATTTAAAATTGGCGCTTTGTGATAAAATTGGACATATGGCAAAACTTTTTGTAGAGGTCCTTAAATGACGAAACATAAATGAAACCATCTATAATTAGATTAAAGTCATGTAAAAAGCAAACACCACCCTTGGTTTCATAAATATTCTGTATATATTTTTTCCCTTATTAAATTGTTCATGTACATAATTGGTTATTAAAAGGTGTTAATTATGTTAAAAGGAAAAAATGAGCAAATGTACTTTAAACGAATCGTAAGTAATAATTATAATAATAATTTGATATCAATATGTAAATATTTAAATTTCAAATACCAATTAACCGATTTATCGAATAATGTGACTTCATTTCCTTATAAAATCGATATTTTTATACCCTGCACCACCTTGTGGAAAAGGATATATTAAGCTTGTGCGGATGTTTGTAACTCCTAAACGGCAAATGCCACACCCACCTTCAATTATTCAGCCTCTTATACTCCTTCTTTCATTTCTACTGTATTATTTCTTGTTATCTTTCTCTTTATGTAGACTAATCCGTCTTTATGTTGCGTATATAGGTTTAACTTATAGGTTCCCGATTTATTGAGGGAATATTTTTTATCTTCATGTACTTTTTATTTTATACTTTTATACTTTTTATTTCGTATATGTAATATATTTTTCTTCAAGTCTATCATTGCTCCTAATTGTAAAAGGATATTATTTCCTTTTATCCCATCGTACTCATCATGAAATTGGCAAACTAAGAATTGCACTCTTTGTTTATCGTTGCCTAACTCTTTAAACAGAGGTATAGAATCTGTTTCATTTACTTCTACTGTATGCTGTAATGTTTTTATTATTGTTGGTTCTGTAGGGGTTCCCATTTTGGATTACAAAGTTCCGGATTTATGATTGAGTGGGTAGCTCCGGTTTCGATTAGGAATTTTAGTGGGACTGTCTTTAATTTTACAATTATATAGGGAAGTCCTCCATTGAAGCATGCTCTCGAAAATTTTCTGCTACTTGAGCGTTACGTTGTGTATTGTTATTTTGTTTTGTTTCTGTACATTTGTTATGACCCATTTGTTCAGTACGTACGTTATTAATGTCCATGGGTCCCAGACGTTTCTGGGGGACTATATTACGTGGAGAAAAGACGTTATTCATGGGTCTGTTCTGAAAAGGCACGGGCTCACGCTGGAGATTATTGAAGTTTCGATTATAGCTATTATTATAACCAGGATTTTGATTTCTGTTATTATTATTTCTATTATTATTAAAAGTGTTATTATTTTGCCTAATATAATTATTAGGTCTGTCTGTTAATATTATAAAGGTTATTATTAAAATTGTTGATATATGTATTATTGTTTCGATTATTTGTTGGATATATATTACTGTTACTATATCTGGGGTTATAATTTTTTTATTATTATTATTGTAGCGTGAATTTTGATAAAAATCTCTAGTCCTGTTTTCCGTTGGTCTATGTAATTTGTCATAGCCTCCTTTAAACCATGTCCATGGCCGACTCTAATGAATTTGAGTTTCTACACATAAGTATAGTTTTCATTGGTTCAGCCATTTTATTCTTAAAAATATTAAATGCAGTTTTCTTATTGTTGGCTACAACCCCAGACATACCAGCTCCGTCTCCCATTGGGATAGCTGTTCTATTATTCGAATCTCTCAATTTTTCTTTAATCTCGTTATACAATGTCAAACAATTGTTTTTATAAGTTACGGCGCGCAACTCGTCGTAAAGTTCTTCTATGGATTTTCTTTCTCCGAAATTAATTAACAACGCTGCTCTAATATCTGTCCATGAACTTAAGTGACTATTAATCTCCAAAGTTTCCCCAGCTTTGCCTTTAGTTTTACTTTTTATTAAGAGCGAAAATGTTAATTGCTGCAAACTGTCATAGTGTTGCAAAATGGGGTGTATCCTGTTAATCAGTGTCACAAAGGTATGCAAGCCATCCTGTCTCCGTCAAAGGTACGTAAATTGCTTAAAAATTTATATGGGTCAATGTTTGGCAATTGTATTTGCTGTTCTGTTGTCATTTTGGAAATTTAAATAAGTGCACCACAATTTTCAAATCGACAAAATCAAAAATTCTCTCCTACTAATTTCCTTATTCACTTTTACATTATATAGCGTATTTAGTATTATTATATTTAAACACTCTACTCACTGATTCTTTTTCTGCTACTTTTTGCTGCAATGTTGTTGATGTTGTTGATATTGTTGATGTTCTTGATGCTGTTAGTTTCCAAATACCCTTTGGCCGGTTCGTGAGGTCATCTATATATATGTTTATTTATAAATTATGTTTTTAATGTTCTGTACACTTGATTTATTTTCTTGTTGTGTAGTGCAGTGTAATTTTTTGTTGTTTAGTTCGATTTATTACTTTATTTTATTATTTTGTTATAATAATTTATATGTCCATTGATTTGAATGGTGTGGTTTTCCACACAATACTTTATATTACTGTTAAAAGTTTTATTTTGTTTATTAAATGATTGCAATATGTGATTTTTATGGTTTAATTTCATTTTTCTTTATTTTTAATTATTAGCAACATTGTCCTTCTTTTGATTTATTTTAATTTAATAATTTTCTTTTTATATTTTTTTATTCGCGTTTTTTCGCGATTTTCGCTCGCACTTATTTTATTTTAAAACGTGTCACATTTTAAGGATTCTGACATCTTTTTTTACCTAAATTTCGCGTTCGAGAGGGTCAAAGGGAGATCCTTTACCAACTGCGCCAATTAAGTTACGCGGAAATTGTTTTATTAAAAAAAATTATATTTCTTTATTTAAATTTTTTATATAGAAAACACCACAAAAGATCTTAACTGAGTGTGTCCTATTCTAAATAATTTCTTATATTTACAGTTTCAAGTTTGTGTGTATGTGATTTATGGATGTGGGAACGCTGCTGTTATGATATGTCGATTGGACACCTGTTCAAGCAACACTTTTGCAAAACAAGCAGTTTTGATACATTTTTCTAGATAATTATTTTACGGACAAAGGAACGTTGTTTTCATGCAAAGATGCATTTCTTCCAAATTCGTGTTCACACACATTGCTTGTACACGTGTGCTATATGCCATTCTTTGGAATAGCACTTATTCTCCTTAACAAATGAAGGCCACAGAAACATTGCCACTTGGCCGTTTACACAAGTGTCAAATGACCGTCGAGTAAGTTTGTTATAATTTGCTTGCGTATCAAAAATGCAAGACGATGATTGTTTGGCATGGTCAACCGGACAATGTACACTATACGTATATGTATATATATAAGTTAAGTTATATCATAAGTTATATTACAGGTGAGTCTCTAGGCAATACTATAACAATTATGCCAAATAAGCAATGTACGTAATAAAATGGAAACCTTACTTGACTTACTGTTTTGTAATATTTCTAAAGTTAATGTCTATTGGGCGTTACGTTACGTAACACCAGAAGACGGTTATCAACCTACAATTGGATTTTCTATTGAGATTTATGAAAAGGATAACTCACGCCTCCTTTTAAATAGACTTTAATTCAATTTTTATAAAACTAATTAAACCCAACTTAATGAAATATTATCAAGTATTGATTGGCGATTTGATCATGTCGTCGTTGATGTTGACGTTGACGTGTTACATATTTCTATAATAAAATACATCATGCTTTTATGTTGAGTATATCTGTAAAACAAACCAGTATCAATGACAAGTGTCCTAAATGGTTTTCATCTGAATTAAAAAGAATTAAAAACGAAAAAAGTCGCCTATTAAAATAATTCAAAAAAACAGGATCTTCTTTTGATTATGCAAAATACTCAATTGCTAGAAGCCGTTACACAGGGATTAATCGAATTTGTTATGAAAACTGCTTAGCAGATGCGAGAAGAAGGCTAATATTTAACCCTAAACATTTTTATACTTTTGTAAATTTTAAGAGAAAAATAAATAGTGTGCCTCCAATATTAACGTGGAAAATATTACCTCAAGTGAACCCTCTGATATGGCTAACCTTATAGTTACTTTCTTTGAAAGAAATTATGGTCAAAATAGTATGATAGCTAATTACGCATATTTTATAAATTCTTTTAACGTTTTTCAAATATTTGCATCACTGATACCGACGTGCTGAATACACTGAAGTCTTTAAAATTTTCCTTTTCAGCGGGTCCAGATGGTATTCCCACAATCATATTAAAAAATTGTGCAAATACTTTATACCTACCTCTAGGAAAAGTGTTTAATAAATCTATACAAAGTGGTAATTTTCCTCAAGTTTGGAAAGAAAGTTATATTTTCCCCCTTTTCAAAAGTGGGAGCCATCAATTAGGTGAAAATTATAGAGGAATTGCTCAACATGGATTTGCCAAAGGTCGATCAATATTTATTTAATTATTTATATAAATATATATTTTCAACAACTATACTAAAGCGGCTTGGCCCATTGTGGTACTTCTAAACGTTTGAACAAAAACAATATTCCCACATATTTTTATAATGATATTTATAATAATAAAAGCAAATGTGTATATAATACTAACAAAAATAATGTAGCAAAGAGGACTTAACTTAGGCTTTGGTGAAAATAATAAAATGTAAAGTCTTATTTTAACGGCAATGTAGTAGAAGCCATTTAATAATCACTTGATTTTGGTGGACATGACTTATTGCTTCTACTTTCAAATTTTGAAATTCTCTTATTAAAACCATTTTTACATTTATATTGCATCGAAATATCTTAATAACTATGGCCAAAACCTTGCGTACAAATTGAATGACAGAATCTGGTCGGACTGACAAACATGCTGAAATCGTTCCAATTTTGATTCTGAGCCAATCAGTATAATTGAAAGTGAATATAACATTTGTCGTTTAAGAGTTACAAACATCTGCACAAAGTTAATATATACCCTACGTACTATATGCGGTGTAGGGTATAAGGACACTCATCTGTCCCATGTGTGAAGCCGTATTTCAGATGGCAATTATTATACCCTCCACCTCAGTGATGAGGGTATACTAAGTTTGTTGTTCCGTTTGCAACACCCAGAAGGAGGCGTCAGAGACCTTACAAAGTATATATATTCTTGATCAGCGTCAAAAACTGAGTCGATTTAGACATGTATGTCCGTGTGTCCGTGTGTCCGTCTGTTGTTGGCACTCACGGGCGTAAATTTTGAGATATTGAGCTGAAATTTTGTACAGGTACTTTTAGTTTTTGCACGCAGATCGCTATTTAAAATGGGCAAAATCGGACGAAAGCCACGCCCACTATCGACTAAAATCTATTTATCTACTACGAAATATGAGCTATAAACCTGAAATTTGGTATGTACATCTACAAAGAACAAACTTAATATACCCTCATCACTGAGGTGGAGGGTACCCTACACCCCTTGATATATTATATTATTCAATTTATTTTTTTTCTTTGAGAAATGAAAAATTTTATTTTTCTATACCTACTTGTATATTCAAAAATTTCAAAATGATATATAAGTCAGAAATTTTTTTTTATTTTTTGTTTGTTTATGATATCAAAAAAAAAAATTATATAGGGAGGGGTTCTAAAATCCGGTCCAATCCGGTCCATTTTCAAAAGGGTTTATTTTTGGGTCAATCCTTTTCCGCGTACCAAATTTCATCGAAATATCTCAAAAAATAAAAAGACCTCATATGGGGAGGGTTTCTAAAAATGGTCCAATCCAGTGCATTTTCAATAGCGTTCCCCTTTGAGCCAATACATGTCCTTGTACCAAATTTCATTAAAATATCTCAAAAAATTCGACCTGTAGCTTGCGCAAAAATTTAAATGGACAGACAGGAGGACAGACAGACAGACGGACATGGTTAAATCGATTCAGATTTTGATTCTGAATCGATCAGTATAACTGAAGCATTTGTGGCATTTGCCGTTTAGGAAATGCAAACATTCGCACAAACTTAAAAAACCCCTTACCACAGGGTGTTGCTGGGTATAATTATACATAACTGTTCCTAGATAAAATTTAAAAACCAAAGATTATTTACCATAATAATATAATGGTCAAACAGTGTTTCCGTATACGAAAGCGTAAAGTAGCATATATAGACATTCACAATAGCTTACAAAATTATACCACTATATATATGTATATATATATTTCCATATACTGTACACATAGATTAACAAAATAATTCTGAGTTGAAAAAATGATTCTGAATTGATAGGTATAATTATATGTGCATCTCTCTTTATCAGTTTACGAATTACAAACATCCACATAAACCTTATGTATCACAATTGGTACAAGGTATGAAAAAACTCATATTTATTATACCTTGCACCACCCTGTGGTAGAGGGTATATTAAGTTTGTGCGGATATTTGTAACTCCTCAACGGCAAATGTCACACCCACCTTCAGTTATACCGATCGATTCAGAATCAAAATCTGAATCGATTTAACCATGTCCGTCTGTCCGTCTGGCCTCGTGTCTGTCCATCTAAATTTGCGCGCAAGCACAAGGATGGGAAGGGGTTCTAAAAATTGTACAAACCGGTCTTTTTTCAATAGAGTTCCCCTTTGGGCCAATACGTGTCCTTGTACCAAATTTCATCAAAATATCTCAAAAAATGCGATCTGTATCTTGCGAACAAATACAGGCAGGAGAACAGATAGACAGACGGACATGGTTAAGTCGAATCAGATTTTGAAGGTGGGTGTGGCATTTGCCGTTTAGAAAATACAAACATCCTCACAAACTTAATATACCCCTTACCACAGGGTGGTGCAGGGTATAAACAAATTTCTGACATGTATCACTTTGAAATTTTTGAAAATACAAGTAGGTATAGAAAAATAAAATTTTTCATTTTTCAAAGAAAAAAATTAAATTGATATATATATCAAGTGGTGTAGGGTATTTTATGTATAGGCTTGACCGACTATAATATTTTGACTTGTTTGAAGATTTATATTTGGCTAATGCTAATACATGCGTAAAAAAGTGTAAACAGACATATATAGATGCGTTCTCTCTCTTTGTGAAATAGAGAAACAAAAGCTTCTATTCTGTCGGTCATTCTATATTTTGTTATGCTTTTAAAATGGAAATAAAAAGTGTAAAGTAAATGTTTTCTATTGGTTATTCTTTTGCGACAATAATAACAAAACATAAGCACACCGTTTTTATTCGTTGTTTCTATATATGTATGAATTACAATCACGGGAATATAAAGCAAAGTGAGAAAAATTACGGCGTTGTGAGTGATGTTGGTAAAATGTTAGTCTGTTAATAACTTTTGACATGGAGTATATGTAGCCGGGAGTGAAGTTATTTTTTACTTTGGAAGTTAATTGTTTTCAAATAAAGGAATAAGTTTTTCTAACCTTTAAAAATTAAGATTCTATATATTGATGTCAAATATATTATAGTTATATTTAAATCTCAACAACAGCAGTGAATATTAAGATATTAATCATTTATTATGGTAACCCATAATATTGTATTTAGCTCAAGTCCTATTTTTAACCCGCTTATGAGTTCCAACTATTTAAAATCGTCGACCAACGGGACTGCTTTAATATATTGCGATAACAGTAGAATCACAATCAACAACCGGCCGTCGGTAAATACCAGTTATCATAGTTTCGGTGATTTCCAATTTATTAATAGCGGCGGTAAAGCATTAGAACAGTATCGTATGCATTTATATAACTATGCCATGAATATAGAACGTTTGAAGGGGTCTCAGTATACAGCAGCACCCGCAGATGCTACCTGCACCTCAAATAACACACAAATTCCTCCTCCGCACATGCTTGATGTTGGACTAATGTCGGCCAACACACCAACACATATGCCAAGTAGTCGCTTAACATTAGCCTCAATGACTCTCTTTTCTCAACGTATGTTCCAGGCTGAGGAACCGAAGCCACAACATAGTTATATTGGTCTAATAGCTTTGGCTATACTCAGCTCAGTCGATGCTAAATTAGTACTTTCCGATATATATCAATACATACTCGAAAACTACCCATATTTTCGGAGTAGAGGTCCAGGTTGGCGTAATTCCATACGTCATAATCTCTCTTTGAACGATTGCTTTATAAAATCCGGACGTAGTGCGAATGGAAAAGGTCATTATTGGGCTATACATCCTGCTAATATTGATGATTTCCGTAAAGGAGATTTTCGCCGCCGGAAGGCCCAACGAAAAGTGCGAAAGCACATGGGCCTAATAGTGGATGATGTAAATACTGATTCCCCAAGTCCACCGCTACCTATGGATTTAACTTCGCCATCCCCTCCATTAAATTCAAATTCATTAAGTTTCACCACAACTTCTCAACAGTTAGGTACGAGTAACAAATTTGACTATCTAACTCAACAGCATAAGAATATACTTCACGAAAGTGGTTCTTTTAATTCTCCCCCTCACGGTTCACAAGGTGCATATTGTTTAAGTCAAATGTTTGTGCAGCAACCTTTGCCACATTACACGAGTGATATATTTCCAACAGCCATGTATTCACTATCTTCGATACCACCTCATCTCCATCATTCCCATCAGCAGTCGCAGTATCTTTCAGAAAATTTTGATTCGTTATTTGCTTCCACAAATTTGTCTCAACGTAAATTGCCTCCATTATGTGTTAATCCGCCTGTCCTCAAAAATGTTCATGCAAATCCCCCAGAATCGTCTATAACAGCTAAGGTAATATTTGAGTGTCACATTCCCTATATATGGGTATATGCAATAATTACATACGCTTTTAATACAGACTTATATAATGTTTATTTATATACATTGTATAAAAATATTGAAACCATAAAGTCTATATATTACTTGACGAGAAGGCTGGTTACACCAGTAATACTGAAATTAATCTCATTTAGTTAATTAGTAGTAGACGTTTTATTGAAAATGTTCAACATCGGCACATTAAGCCACATATGTGGTTACTGTAATAACAAATTTTTAAATTTTGCAGTGTTTTTTTCTTTAACGTAATAATATATAACCATTTTTATTAATCGCAGTTAAAAATCAAACTAAAAGCACTGTTAGATTAGTAATATATAAGGTAGTTTGATTGAAAATTGATTCTAGGAAAGTTTAAACTAAGTTATATATATAAAAAATATGTATTATATAAATTAGATAAGCTATATCAAAAGTTGACACATTCAGCTATTACTATTTTTATCTCTTCAAAACATATTATTAATTTTTTCTTTTCAAAAGGACTTCATTTCAAAAAAGCGGAATATGTTACTAGCCTGAAGTTAGCCCAGAATGTATAGCTCAAAATTTGGTTGTCTTAGATATGGTACATTCACAGGACAAAAAAGAAGATTTAAAATAAAAGTTTTGACAAAAGATCATAGTATATATTTTTATAAAAAGCCGCAATTTTTTTTGTACTATGTGTTAATTTTTGCAATTTTTTTACGAAAATTTATATAAACAAATGAAAATAATATAGTCGGTCAAGTCCGACCATCGAAAACTCTACACCAATTGATGTATTTATCATTCAATTACATTTTTATGCCCTGCACCATTTATGGCAAAGGGTATATTAAGTTTGTACGGGTGTTTGTAACTCCTAAACGGCAAGTGTCTCACCAATTTCTAGTTATATCGATAGATTCAGAATCCAAACCTGAATCGACTTAACCATGTCCGTCGGTGCATGTAAAATTGTGCGCAAGCTACACGTTAAATTTTTGGAAATATTTTGATGAAATTTTGTACAAGGACGTTCATTGGCCCAAAAGTAAACCCTATTAAAAATGGACCATTTTTAAAACCTCTTTCCATATTAGGTCCTCTTATAACGGAGGTCTTAATATTTTTTGCCAAAAATTTGTGAAGGATAGTTAATAGTAAGTATACAAAATAAATTTTCTATTTTATAATTAAAAAATAAAAAATTTATTGTGACATTTTAATCATTTTCAAATTTTTGATAATACAAGAAAGTATAAAAAATAAAACTTTCCTTCTTTCAAAGAAAAAATTTTTTGATAATCAAGTATAAAAAATAAAATTTTTCATTTATCAAAGAAAAAATTAAATTGAATAATACATCAAGTGGTGTAGGATATTTGATGGTGGGGTTTGACCGAATATAATATTTTAACCTGTTTATTTATAAAATCGAAAATTTTATATTGTTATACTCTCTATTAATTATTCTTCACCAAATTTTAGCAAAAAGGATTTCGCATTTTAGTTATAGAACGATTTCTTTTAAAATAAAATATAATATAAAGAGGGATTTTAAAAATGGTTGGATCAGGTTAAAATTGGGTATAGCCAATTATTAATCTAATTAACTATTCTTCACCAAATATTGTGAAAAAATATTTAGAATTATGACTTTGTGCCGTATAAGACCTCCATTATAATAAGTTCTTACATAAGAAGGGGTCCAAAAAATGTTCTGATCGGGTCTCACTTGGACACCGCCAATTATTAAGCTAATTAACTATTCTTCACCAAATATTGTGAAAAAATATTTAGAATTATGACTTTGTGCCATATAAGACCTCCATTATAATAAGTTCTTACATAAGAAGGGGTCCAAAGAATGATCTGATCGGGTCCACTTTCAAAAGGGTTCCTCTTTGGACCAATACATATTTTTGGTACCAAGTATCATCGAAATATGATATATTAAAAAAATAATAGGACCTTATATGAGGGGTTCTAAAAATGGTCCAATCCGGTCCTCTTTTAATAGGGTTCCTCTTTACATCAATTCATGTTGTACCAAAGGGGGCCTACCCAAGAGTACGTACTAGCAAGAACATTATTTCTTTGGGCTCCAGTATTCCGATAGTCTTTGGTTAGACTGCCGACTCCTAAGCGTCTACCAGATTCAGGTAGCCTATTACCCACGGGTTGGTATCCCGTTTTATTTTATTTGCTACAATATATTTGTGAGTCCTGGAACTTATCCAGGATCTTAGTTGCGTCTCATTGTAGCACCTTTCTATTGCCCCGTGACCCTTGGACGAAGACACCCATGCCGGTGCTCCGTTTCAGGACGGGCCCAATTTTACATGAACAGACTGACAGACGAACAAACGGACATGGTTAAATCGATTCAGATTTTGATTCTGAATCGATCGGTATAACTGAAGAAGGGTTCTGTACTAGTCCTTTAGAAGTTATAAACATCCGTACAAATTTAATATACCCTTTGCCACAAGCGATGCAGGGTATAAAAATCTATAAGAGATTTTCAATTCCTGAATTTACTATTTATGCCTCTAGACACTTCTAAAAATATTGTAATATTATTTCCACACCCCTAAATAGGGTCCGTCATATGACGGAAGTTATGGAAGTCTTTAAATGGCAAAGAAGTGAATGTATTATAATTGGTCAATTCCGACGATTTAATACGCCACGTCACTTAAATTATTCTACAATTAGTTTGTTGTGGCATTAAACGCGAAGGAGTCCTAAAAATAATCCGATCAGGTCCTAATTTTGTCCAGCCAATTAGAAAGTTAATTAATTATTATATAGTGATATTATTCACCGCGTAATTAGATTGTTTAATTAATTATTCTTTACCAAATTTTGTCCAAAAATATTAAGAATTGCGATATTTTGCCACATAAGAACTTCCATTATAATAGAGGCTTATATGGAGATGGGTTATAAAAATTGCTGATTCGGTCCACTTTTAAAAATTCTTTCTGAACCAAGACATGTCCTTTTCTTGTTTTTATTAAAATATCTCAAAAAATGGTTATTTAAGTGTATGTGAACGTGTGAGGAAAATTTATTTTATTAGATGTGTTGTTTTCAGAACAATAGCATAGGTTTTTCTTTTATACTAGGATCATAAAGCTGTGAGAGCTGATCTATCTGTCATATAATATTGACATAATTTATATAACTGTATACCTTTTTTCGTAGAAACAATAACAGTAAGTTTTTATTTATAACAAATAAGAAAACTAAATTTGGCTCAGGCCAAATCTTAAATACCCCCACCTCCACAACATTGGGCGTGGCAATAGTGTATGTATTACGTATCAGCTTCAAAGTCTACTTTTACGTTGAGTATGGTTTTTTGTAAATTGTGGGCGTGTACGTCATCCGATGTGCCAACCTCATATAAGTGCATCAAAATTTATATTTATACCCTACACCACCCTGTGGAAAAGGGTATATTAAGTTTGTGCGTACGATTGCAAAGGAGTATTAAATTTAAATAGGTTCAATTGCTACGTAATGTTTAAGTTATGTAGGTAATAATATCAAGAACTATTATACAATAGTTTGTTATAATTTACATTTTTGTATATAAGCGATAAATTATTTCTTTTTAAGGCAGTCTTTGTGAAAGAAACTTGTCAATATCTCAGTTCGTTTGATAATTCAGTTTTTTAATTCATTAAAATAAGTAATTCCACAAAGTAAAGTGTGTTTCTGCAAACACCAATAAGTATACATACATAAAAGAAAATGTCAATTCATTCCATTTAGATTGGAGTTGCCACCTAACACTTTGTATTCATTTAAGCAAAATAACAACTAAATAAATTATTAATTTAATAATTATAAACATTTCACGGCGATCCTGCCAAATAAATATATATACACAAAGTTGAAACAGTGCAGTTTACAACAACAATAACAAAAACAACAACAACAGTAATTGCAACATCCTTAAAGCAAAAAATTTAAATCTTATCAACAAAAGGTTCGAAGATCCTCATTCTTATACAGAACATTACAGAATAATCAATACTTTGTAAAGCCACTTACCCTAAAGATATAAATGACAAAAGTTTAAAGCCTTTTATAAGACTAAGACTGATTTAACACAGAGTTATCTATTGGTTAACAAAAGTTCGGCAATGTTCCGTCTTTGTGGCGCATCAAATTTATATGTAAGCCACTTATTAGATAATTGTGTTGCTTTGACATTAAAAAGAAATACCCATTAGTCACAGAACTTCTCAAATATCCCACCAAAAACAACATACTCAGATTGCATAATTTTCTTCGTGACTGTAATATAATGAATTTGATATAAATATTATGAAAGCAAATATTAGCACACATTAAAACATATATACATAAACTTATATATATATATTAATATAATTAATAGGCAAGCCGATGGCTTCTATCATAACCAATTTTATATACAATTAAAAAAAGGAGGAATTTTTTAAATTGTATATAAAATTGGTTTCTGTATAATTTTAATAATAAATAAATAAATAAAGTTCGAAAAACATTAATGCTAACCACAAAAAAAAAAATTTTTATAATATCCTGCGTTATTATGCATAAACAACTAGTATTATTACACAATCGGCAACTTTTTTGGAAACGCTGTCGCATTGAAAGGCACTTTTAAGCAATTAATATAAAGATTAAATCTCCCAATATGACTACAGGGTCTTGGCTAGAGCAGTAGCAGAACGCTTGGCAGTTATACTGAAGGTATTTTCTTGTCCGCTTATACACCACCAATTCGCCCTTATCATAACATTCGTGCGGATCGAATTTTTACTCGATTCGTTAAATTTGGTATCATAGCATACGTAATAGAAAAACATTCTACAATCGATAATACAGAATGCGGATCGTTTAAGCAGTTGATACGTGTATACAAATATTTCGTATTATGTATAACTGATTTCAACAAATCGAATTTCATGCAGTGTTTCAATTTTCATCCGCAATTAAACAATAACGGATTGCATATTTTTTTGAAGATTTTGGAAAAATAATGGATTCAGAAAAAACCTAAGTACAATTTTATTGCAAATAAAATAAAGCAAAGCAAATAAATGTTTAATTTGTTTTATTTAAATAATAGAACTTTGGTACAAGGACACGTATTGGCCCAAAGGGGAATCTTATTGAAAATGGACTGGATTGGACTATTTTTAGAACCCCTCCTCACATAAAAATTTTGATTTTATAGACAAACAAAAAATAAAAAAAAAATTCTGACGTATCATTTTGAAATTTTTGAAAATACAATATATTAATAAAAATTTTCATTTTTCAAAGCAAAAAATTAAATTGAAAAATATATCAAGTGGTGTAGTGTATTTGATGGTTGGACTTGACCGACTATAATATTTTCACTTGTTTTGGTGTTATTTTAACTTTAAAACTGTTTCCACTCTTTTCTTTTATTTAAAAAACAGAATTTCTTTTGTATGAAAAACACTTCTTTATCTTCTTTTTCTGACAAAAACTGTAAATCAGAGCAATTATAAAGCAAAGATAATGCAGTGTACTCGAACGAATGTTATGATACCATTTTCAACAAATGCGAATCGAGTGCGTTTGAGACTCACTCGATCCGCACGAATGTTATGATAAGGGCGATTATTATTATATAAAAAAAAAAAAAAATAAGTAAATGAATTATATGTATAACTCGTGGAAGAAAGCAAAACAATTTTAGAAAATTTAAGTAAGATTTTAGCAAACTTAAAAAAGACACCAAATAGACCATATAAGCAAAATTAGAACAAATAAAAAAATTAAGATTTACGTTTACGTTAGCTAGACAAGCAATCAAAGGATTTTCAGACTGCCTCAATATTAATATTAAATTTGACAAAACTTACAAATAATTACAACTAAATAAAATATTTAATGTTATTATTGAATTATATAAATTAAAAGATTTTATTTTATTTTATTTTTAATATTTATTTAATATTATTATTATTATTATTATTATTATTATTATTATTATTATTATTATTATTATTATTATTTTGTACTTATCCTAACTACTCACTACGGCTTAACACCACTAAAGACTGATCATTCCATTCTTTTTGCCTAATGTAAAACAGCGGACAAAGCTCAGTCAATGTGCCGAGGTTGCATTTCAGACACGCGCAATTGCTGTGGGAAACAAAGGAGGCAGCAGTTTACACGGACATTCGGTATCGGGAATTAAACTTTATTTAAGCGGTGATTAAACTATTTCATAACTCCTCCCCATCCAAGTGCGATCGTCCTCAACAGTTTTTAAAAATATGGAATGTAATTCAAATTGGGATTTGAGGAGGGCGGCTAAATATTTGGGTTAGGTAATGTAGGGAATAGTTCCCCATGATTTTCAAGAACTAATTTTCTCGGTCTTAAGTTTACCAGAATGAACGCAAAAGTCACAATCGCCATGAATCCTCCCACAGACATTCCGATTACATGGGTTTCTCTTCGTAAAGAGCTTAGTGTTGTTAATGTGGAGTTCATTCAAAGACTCCATTGAAAGTAATTTAGAAACAGACAACTCTTTGGGTGTAGGTTGAAGAGCGGCCGGCATTGCCTCGAAGGGTAAAGACTCTTGATTTTCGTATCTGTCATTATTTAAATAAATGGTCACATTATGGAAACGGACAAGGTAGGTTCCGTGAACGGAGTTATTGTCGGACAGAGTTCTGATAGTACCATTAAAGTTATTTTGAAGGACCATACCCAAGTGGATCAATTCCACACCCGCATTTCTCTAATCACTGTTGTAATTGCATTTAGTCCTTTTAGTATTCTTAAAATACAAGTGTCATTTCTTAAATCTATTAGGTTATCTCTATTACAAATTTTTTCTTTGTTTAGTTCAATACATTTCTTTTTAAACCAAATATTTCTTTTTCATTTCTTATAACATAATCAAAATCTACTTTAATTAATTTTCCATTTTTGTTTACAGGTTTCAAAATAAAACAATAATAGGTTTCGATTGTAGTTAGTGATATTGTGATAACATATAAAATTAGTTCATTTTTACTTAAAACACTCACACTACTATGTCTTAATGCCTCCTCTACGGAATTGAACGGTAAACGCTCAGATTCTACTTTATTCACGGCTAATCCTATTTCTTTCTGATTGAGAATCATTGAATTCAAAATGTTATGACCTGCTCACTGCAACGCATATTTGATGTCTACACCATTTTAAGGTTAAATTGAGAACTTCCAAATTATAATTGAGAACTTCCAAGTTCAAATTGAGAAAACCAAATTGAAATTGTAAACTTCCAAATTGAAATTGTGAAAATAAAAATTGGTCTGTTCGGATATTAATAGCGTTAAAGCTGCCAATGTTTAATTTTAATTCTTTTCCCTTTTCCTATAGTCATATATATATATATTATTATTATTATTTTCTTGCACCAACAAGGCTTTTGCTTTATTATTATAGTATATGTGTGTATAATATATAATTTAACGGTTGTAAGTGTAATATATATATTAATATGAATGAACATAATTACTATTTGTATATGTATAAAATTTAATTCAATGGTAATTAATTCAGTTTTAGGCATCAATATACAATATATAAAACACCTTAGGGAAGTGGGTATATTCATTTTGATCATCCATTTACAACACATCGAAGGAAGCCTCGGAGACCCCACGAACCATATATATTCTTAATCAGCATGAAAAGAGAAATCGTTTGACACATGCCCGTCCGTGTGTACATGTGTTCGTCGGTTGTTGGCACTCTCATGGTCGTAATTTTTGAGATATTGAACTGAAATTTTGTATAGGCACTTTTAGTTTTTGCACGCAGATCGCTATTTACAATGGGCAAAATCGGTTATGAGCCACGCACACAATCGACTAAAATCTATTTATCTACCACAAAAATTAAGCTATAAACTTGAAATTTGGTGTGTTTATCTTTGAATATTCATCGGTATGGGCGTTTTCGAACTACAGACGCCCACAATTAATTTAAATCTTTATATTTGCCACAAAAGTTGACCTAGGAACTTGAAATTTGGTAGGCGTATACATAGTTATCCCATTGACTGACGTGCCAAAAATGGGCGCGGTCGGATAACATACACGCCCTCAATTTTCAAGATAACATAATCAACGTAAAAGTAGACTTGCATGCTGGTACGTAAGACATACGCTATTAGATGGCGCAATATATATATATATATATTTGGCCGCCCACCGTTGTGTAGGTGGAGGGTATTTAAGATTTAGCCTAAGCTAAATTTAGTTTTCTTACTTGTTTTTTTTAAAGTTTTTTATAGCCTTTTTTTTTTTATAAAGGTACTTTTTCTTTTTCCAAACAAGTGAAAATATTATAGTCGGTCAAGCCCGACCATCAAATACCCTACATCACTTAATATATTATATTATTCAATTTATTTTTTTTTCCTTTCATAAATGAAAAGTTTAATTTTTTTCTTTAAAAAATGAAAAAGTTTATTTTTCTACCCTTTTGAAAATGGATAGGATCGGACCATTTTTAGAACCCCTCCCCCTATAAAAATTTTGATTTCAAAAAATAAAAAAAATTTTAGACTTATGTATCTTTTTGAAATTTTTGAATATACAAGGTATAGAAAGGTATAGAAAAATAAAATTTTTCATTTTTCAAAGAAAAAAAAGCAGTACACAAAAAAAATTAAACTTCATTTATCAAAGAAAAAAATTAAATTGAATAATATATCAAGTATTGTAGGGTATTTTATGGTCAGACTTGACCGACTATAATATTTTCACTTGTTAATTTTAATATAATTTGATTCAATTTAATTTTCTTTATTTTTAATTATAAGTAACATTGTCTTTCTTTTGGTTTAATTTTAATTTTCTTTTCTTTTAATTATTAGCAACATTGTCTTTCTTTAATTTAATTTAATATAATTTGATTTAATTTAATTTAGTTTAGTTTAATTTCATTTTATTTGATTTCCTTGATTTTATTTTATTTCAATTTAATATTTCTTTTTATACCCTGCACCACCCTGTGGAAAAGGGTATATTGAGTTTGTGCGGATGTTTGTAACTCCTAAACGGCAAATGTCACATCCACCTTCAGTTATACCGATCGATTCAGAATCAAAATCTGAATCTCTTTAACCATTTCCGTCTGTCCTCGTGCCTCGTCCATCTAAATTCGTGCGCAAGCTACAGAGGTCGCATTTTTGAGATATTTGGATGAAATTTGGTACGAAATGTATTGGACCAAAGAGGAACCCTATTGAAAATGATCCGGATTGGACCATTTTTAGAACTCCTCCCTATATAATTTTTTTTTTATATCATAAACAAATAAAATACAAAAAAAATTTCTGAATTATTTATCATTTTAAAATTTTTGAACATACAAATAGGTATATAAATATAAAGTTTTTCATTTTTTAAAGAAAAAAATTAAATTAAATAATGTAATATATCAAGTGGTGTAGGGTATTTGATGGTCGGGCTGGACCGACTATAATATTTTCGCTTGTTTTAATATAATTTAAATTGTTCAGGTTTTTTTTTAATTGATTTTTTTAACTATTGATCCTTATTTGCACAAATTGTTATTCAATTACTGACCGCCCCACGTTGGGTGCCAATTAAAATATTTTTTTTTTTTAATATTTGTTTATTATTATTATTATTATTATTATTATTATTATTATTATTATTATTATTTTGTACTTATCCTAACTACTTTAACTAACTACTCGGCTTTGCAATTTCAATTGAATCTAGTAGCCGAAAATATACTGCATTTATTACAACGGATGGTCTTTATGAATATAAGCATATGCCATTTGGACTTAAAAACGCTCCTATTGTTTTTCAGCGCCTTATGTTAAAAGTTAAAGCGGAAACTGAACCAAATGATATGATACATTATATGGATGATATACTTGTTGGAGCCCATGCCGAAGAAGAAATGCTACAAAAGTTACATCGTGTGTTTGAAGTGCTCCGTAAATTTGGTTTAACGTTAAATCCACGGAAATGTCTATTCTTTAAAGATAGTATCCAATTTTTAGGTCACTCTCAATGGTATTCAACCTGGTAAATAAAAAGCTGAAGCGATTCGAAATTTCAAACGACCAACAAACGTTGCTGAAGTACGCATGTTCTTGGGCTTAAGTGATTACTTCCGTACATTTGTCGCTAATTATTCTAATATTTCCGAACCATTGCGGAAATTATTACGAAAAAATGTTACTTTTGAATGGGCAGAAAAACAAGAAAACGCATTTAATGCTTTGAAATCTGCTCTAACTACTGTTCCTATATTAGTTTATTGGTGACCAGTCCGGAGTTGTAAGGTCTCAAACTGGTAGTATTCCTACTAGTGGAATACGAGATTCGACCCAGGAACTTATTGCAGGTACCACGGGATGCTAGAGCCCCAGGAACTTGTATTTCTGCTAGCATAGACTGCCTAGTGGGAGCATCATGGTGGCTAAGATTTTCCTCTAACGGGGAGAGAGTAGTTTGTAACCTCCCCACCAAAGAGTGGAGCTCATAACCTTACAGTATGACTCCTAGATTGGTACCTAACGGAGTGTTGGGAAGCGCATATCTTTCCCCTGCATCTGAGCTTCGGCTTGAGATGCCGTGTGATTAAGCCTCCACGGCAGGAACACACGTAAAACACAATCTTCATGTTCCCATTAGTAGCTCATGATGTCTCTGCTGAACACCAACTGCACACAGACGCCAGTTCACATGGTATAGCGGCAGCTCTAACGCAATATACTGAAAATGGTAGGAGTCCTTCAGAAAATGAAATGCACAGTTATGAGTAAGAGGCATTAGCTGTTGTCGAAGGTCTTGAACGCTTTAAATATTATATATACGGTAAACTGATTACAGTTGTGACAGACTGCAGCGCTCTTAAAACATGTATGAGTAAGAAATAACTTATACCGCGCATAGCACGATGGTGGTTACATGTTCAAGAGTACGATATATGCATAGAACATAGATCTGAACAACAATTGAGTTATGTGGATGCACTAAGTCACATGCCTAATGAAGAACCACATGACGTAGAACCAGCTTCTCTGCAAATAAATAAAGTGAATATAAATGAATCTGATTGGATTTACGGTATGCAATTACAGAAGGAATTAGAAATATCATACAGAAAATTAATAGCGGTGACAAAGAATACACGAATGATTATATTCTAGAAAATGGGAAGTCCCAAAATCTCTTCATTATCAAATTATACGAGATGCTCATAAGAAATCAGGTCATTTAAGCGTTATCCGTACTATAGAGAAACTTCAACATATGTTTTAGTTTGATAGAATGTGAAATTTTACTACGTCTTATATGAACTCATATATGGAATGCGCTTATAACAAACAACCAAGCAATAAACGTGAAGGTGAATATCATTACAGTGAAATACCGCCTGTTCCATTTAAAATAGTTCACATAGATCATTTAGGTCCGTTTCCTAAATCCAGTCGTCAGAACGAGCATATATGTATTAGTCTCCATAGACGCATTTACTAAGTTTACAATCATACGAGTAGTTCGCAATACATCTACCAAATATGTAATAAACGTTTTAAATGAAATTACTAGATCTTTCGGTATGCCTCAACAACTAGCTAGCGATAGAGGAACTGCTTTTACTTCCAAAGAATTTAAACGTTATTGTGAAGCTAATGCTATAAAGCATGTTCAAATCGCAGTGCGTACACCTCGAGCAAATGGTCAAGTAGAACGAATGAATAGAACTTTATTGTCTAGTTGTTACCGTCAACGAAAAACGTTGGGATGACGAATTGCACAGGATTCAGCTACCAACGGCTACAACAAATTATACACCCTATGAGTTATTGTACATATGTTTATCAACCACGTGATTTGTGTCTTCCCTACATGAATATGTACATGAAAATAACAAAGATGATAACGAATTAAATCAGCTATCTCTACGACTGCAGCTAGAATGAATATGGTCAGAGAAAGGCTAAACAAAGGTTTGATCGACAACATACAAGACCCAAGCTGTACAATGTCGGTGATTTAGTACTCATTAAAAACGAACTGCAATATACCGCAGTATATCGGGAAATTAGAGCCGTAATATAAAGAACCGTTTTTTGCTACTAAAGTATTAAATAATGACAGATACGTAGTTGAAGATTTACCTTGTGCTAAAAGAACAAAACGTCATTATAACTCAGTAGGATGAGTAAACCAGCGAGGACGCTTCTAATCAGGATGGACGAGTTGATAACAACCCAGTTTTATAATAAAAACTCAGTCTTATAAATTGCGTTTATGTCTTGTGCGTATTCCATTCTTTGTCTAGTCTGTCGTCAACTACTTACGCAACTACTACGCTACTCATGACAAAGAGAGCTTTTAAAACTTTTTTTTTGTGTCTTAATGAAATTTATTAAATAAATGAATTTTTGTTTTAATTTATGAAAACGATTCTTTTTAATTACGTGTTTCAAGTGCTAATACTATATTTTTGTAATCAAAATAGAAAAAAAATGTTCATATTTGATTGAGTTGAAGTATTCACCTGTCGTAACTTTGAAGTGCTCACTCGTAGTAATGGCGGGCAGCTAAATATCGAATATAAATAGAATATATTTCATTAAAATCTAAAACTCGTAAACATTGACATTGTTATTATATTGATTTTGCAGCAATTTAACTGTATTTGTTATTCAAAGATTGATGTTGCTGTTTATAACTTCTATTTGTTGCTGATTTAAAGACAGCCTTTTAAAATAGGAATACCCTAAATATAGGGAAAATTGTATCCAAAATTTTATATAATTTTTTTTATATATAAACCATAACTTAAACAAGATAGAAAAGTTCGTTTTAGACTGAAGTTTAAATGCCCTCCACCTTTTATAACCCTCTAAAAAATAAGTTCCTATTGCATTAAATTGTTGCGTATATATTATTATTCCGGTCATTTTTAAAAAACACATAGTAATTTTTTTTTAATATAGGCATTTGAGTTATTCAATCACGCCCATTTGTGGCACAGTGTTGGATAGCAGTACCACTTACATATATACCAAATTTCAACTTGATAGGCATAGTATTGTGCGATATATAATTTTTTAAAGATACAATTTTTTCGAGGTATGTTGAGATTTTCGTTTATTGTGGGTGTGTCTCTTAACTGATTTTGCCCAATTTTAATACAGAATAGCGAAATTGAATTAAAAACACGTATACGAAGTTTCAATTTGATATCTCAAAAATTACGACCATGAGAATGCCAACAACAGACGGACACACGGACGGACATGTCTCAAACGATTTCTCTTTTCATGCTGATTAAGAATATATACGGTTTGTGGGACTTCGAGGCTTCCTTCGATGTGTTGTAAATGGATGATCAAAATGAATATACCCTCTTCCCTACGGTGGAGGGTATAAAAGTAATGGAAAAAATATTATAAAATTTCGTGTATTCATTTATTTTGTGCGGACGTTTATACCATCTAAATGGCAAATACGATATATACCTTCAATTAAACCGATCGATTCAAGGTAAAAGTCTGTATAAATTTAATCATGTTCTTCTGTTTGTCCATGTAAATTTGTGCGCAAGTTATAGGGCGGATTTTTTTTTAATTTTTCGATGAAATTTGGAACAAAGGCGAATTCTTTTGAAAATATACCATATCGAAGCAATTTTATAACCCTTCAAAAGAATGGCAATTCTTAATATCTTTTGACAAAAATGGGTAAAGAATGGTTAATTGGTTAATTAGCTGTGTCAAATTTGGATCCGATGGGACAATTTTTAGAACCTCTTTCTATATAATTATATTTCACGAAGTAACTTGTATGGCAGTGCCTTGCGTATACAACTAAACTAATTGTAGCAAATTTAAGGAGCTAAGTTATGTAGGGTTTTAATGGTTGGACTGTACCAAATATAACATTTTCATTTCAAGATTTTTTGATAATAATATATTAATATATTTAATTTTTATGTCTTAGGTATTAACTGATATACTTACACATACAAGAAAACGGCAATTTGACGTAGCATCTCTGCTTGCTCCTGAAAACTTAATAACAAATGATGAACAAAAAAATGATTTCAACAGTACCGGAAGTTCTAATAGTAAAAATTTGGCATGCATTTCAAACGCATTCGCTTATGATAAAATTAATTGCACCGATTACAATGAAATTCAACAAAAGCAACAAAAAGAACACCAAACCTATGATTATTCTATGTATACGAATGTGCGCGACGATGATGTATTAAAAACTATTCAACAAAAAAACAAAAAAAATTTTAAGAGAATCGTTGATCCGATTTTTTTGAACATATCCAAAAACAAACATCATTATGTTAACTCAAGAACTTCACCTAAAGATCAAGATATGGAAGATATCGATATTGTGGTTGATGTCGATGATGATAAAAGACAAAATGCAAAAAACGGGATAGAAACCGATTATGAATTTAAAAATAAAAAGAGTATCAATGGAAATGGCAAATAAATTGTTTAAAAGTGAAAATAATTAAGAGTTTTCCCTTTTATTTAAAGAAGGCGTTATATTTTTTGACAAAATTTGGTGAAGGTCAGTCAAGCGCGACCATATAATACGCGAAATGCAACTTTTGCACTTTAAAAAAGATTGTATACTAAATTCTTTGTTTCCTTGCCTAAAGGGGCGTCAGAGTCCTCACAAAGAATATATATTTTTTATTAACATCAAAAACTAAGTTGATTTAGGCGTATTCGTATATTCGTATATTGTAAGACTCAAAGTTGTACATTTTGCTGGAATTTTGTACTTGCGTTTATAATTTCTGCACGTATGTTGCTATCAAGCATTGCGACTATTTATATTTTACCTTTATAAAAAAAAAAAAAAAGATGGACCAAATTAAAGCATTTTTAGAACACATCCTTATATTTGGTTCTTTTATAATAAAAGTCTTTATAGGGCAAAAAAATGACAATTCTTAATTATCTATAGAGTGTTCCAATATGTTTTCCAATCTCCCCCTTCAAGGACATCGGATACGGATAAAATCTAGAATATATCAGAGAATCCATACTGATAGTAATGCAACTCACTACTTTTGTGGTGTAAGACAATATTTCATCACGTTCAGCATTTGGAAGTCTGCCTCGGCCAAGGCCAAGCAAAGCATGATGTGTAATTTTCACATTACCACCGATAGAATTTTCAAAAAATGGCGTTTCATTTGGGATTGGTTTTTTTAACAATGGTGGCTGAATGTAGTTTTTGTTCGAACCCGTATCTATAATTATTTTGATTATCTCTCCGCTTCCTTCTGCTTCTGGTATCCTACTTCGTCACAAGCAACTTGTTCTATATAAAAAGTTTTTTGTCTAGTCGGATTATTATAGAAGTTGGTGGTAGTCTTCTTCTAACATAATCATAGGTATAGAAATAATTTCTATTACATTTTTATTCGATTAGACCTATCAAGTTCACAATTCTTCAAATGTTAGCCTCGTATTTCTAAGAGTACGGTTCAAGTGGTTTTTGGCAGACTTTACTGCGGCCTCCCATAAACCACCGAAGTGGGGAATTCAGAAGAAGAGTAGTCTATGATATAATTCTGATTAGATGAATTGAATAGCATATCTCTCAAATCTTTCAATTTGGTATTTGCTCCAACGAAATTCGTGGCATTGTCACAAAATATATCAGTGAGTAAACCACGCCTTCCGATCATCCTCTTTAAACTCGCAATCCGTCAGCGCTTAAATCGGAAACGGCCTCAATATGCACAGCCTTATTCTCAAAGCATATGAATATATCAATATAAGTTTTATACGGTATTTTACTTCTAATACGATAGTAAGTATTAATTAAGCCACAAAAGTTAACTCCACATCTAGCAAATGGACGAGCTGGATGAGGTCGAGCATTTACAATACAAAAACGTTGTCCAATAAGTGTAATTAAAGCCTTGGCTCCAGCGTGATAATTCTTCAAATGTAAATATTGTACATAATTCTCAACAAATTTCTTATTACTAGGTAAGATAATAGAGTGTTTTTGATGTTGTGAAATTTCAGTTAGCTCTAACAACAGCCGTAAACAATTATCATATACTACAACATTGCATGTATGTATGTTGTTATAAAATCTTAAAATCCAAGCAATAATTCGAATCGATTTTAAGTACGAACTATAATTAATAAATTTATGCAGTATATAGTTGTCGTTAACATTAATATAATAAACAGTTTTGCGCTTTTCTTTGTTGATTTCAATTTGATCAATTTGATGATGATGGTCGTTGAAACCACATAGATGATACAATACGTTTGATATCTGCACCACGTGAAACTATGTCAGCAGTATTTTGTTGGGATGGTACATATCGCCAAATGCAATTAATAGTCATATCTTGAATATCAGCTACTCTATTTCCCACGAACACAGATAATGTAGATGCGTGTTGCTTTAACCAATACAAAACTAAGTGTGTATTCGTCTATAGAAATACGCAAGCACAAAGTTCCAATTTCGGTAACGATTTAGTTTTTGTGGGCGCGACCCTCGATTTATATATGAATGTATATGTATATGTATATGTATATGTATATGTATATGTATATGTATACGTATTTATATTTGTATTTGTGTAAAAAATATATAATATTAAACTAATAAATACAAAAAGTTATCAATAATAACAAGTAAGAAAACTAAATTTAGCTTAGGCCAAATCTTAAATACCCTCCACATCCACAACGGTGGGCGTGGCAAATATAAATATATATATCGGCTTCTAATAGTGTATGTCTTACCTATCAGCATCCAAGTCTACTTTTACGTTGAATATGGGTACTAGGATTATTATGATGACTGATGCACGATCGGACATTTTAAAATGTTCTTTGAGATTGTCCAAAACCTCTGAGCAACTGGCACTAGGTCCTTGAATTAAGAGGTCAGCAGGTAGACATAAACCATTTCAGCAGGAGTGGCCGAAATATCTTCTTTATGAGTTGATCTCAAATCAAGGAGCACAATGGGTAACTTATTAAACCATTTTTTTGAATCATTTTTAGCCGTGAGAGAGACCTTAAGTTGTCTATGGAAACGCTCAATCATTCCGTTTGATTGCGGATGATATGGGGAAGTGACAATCCTATGACAACCAAGAAATTTGGTCAATTCAGAAAATAATTGTGACGTAAACTGTGTACCTTGATCGCTCGTTACCTCTAATGGAACACAGAAGCGAGGGATATAATTTTTGAAAAATGTTTGACTTATAGTATTTGAATTAATATCCCTTAATGAATAAACTTCGGGCCATCTAGTAAACCTATCAATGATAATTAAAAGGTAGCGGTGACCTTTGGAAGAAGGTAAAGGACCTCACATCTGCCGTTGGGTATAGGAATTGGAGAAACAGGTGTTTTAGTATAACGGTTGATTTTAGATTTATGGCATTGTAAATATTGACTGGACCAGGTATTGAGTTCTTTACTCATACCAGGCCAAAAATATCTTGTGCTAATGAGTCTTCTTGTAGCTTTTGTACCAGGGTGTGATATACCATGCATTTTTTCAAATATAATTTTCCTCAGACTGGGAGGTACATATAGTCTTGAACATGCCCCTGACATTTCGCAGACAATTTCAAAATTAAATACAGGAATTTTGTAAAGTTTTAAATTGCTGTTCGACTTGAGAAGAGAATTTTTTAATTCGGCATCATTTTCTTGTTCCTTATATAGAACTGTCATATTTAAATCAGTACAGTGTAGTACGTCAATTTCAAAAGCTCTAGAAAAGGTGTCTGCCACAATGTTTGCGTCTCCTCGTATGTACCGTATGTCATTAGTAAATTGAGAGATATATTCTAGATGCCGAGTCTGTCTTGGGCTTATCTCTGTTTTCGAATTTAATGCCATTGTTAGTGGTTTATGATCCATAAAGACTGTAAACTGTCTTCCTCCAAGTATGTACTTAAAATGTTTGTTGCATGAATAAATAGCTAAAAGTTCTCGATCGAACGTACTATATTTAATTTCAGACGGAGAAAGCTTTTCTGAGAAGAATGCTAATGGTTCTGTCGAACCATTCGAGCACTGTTGGAGAACACCACCAATTGCAATGTTTGAAGCGTCTACGGTTAATTTTGCTTCACTATTGAAATGATTCAACAGAACCTTTGAGGCAAAATTGTCTTTAATACGCTCAAACGATTTGATGGATTCATCATCCCAAATTGAAGCTTTGCCTTTAGTTTTAAGAGCCTTATTAATTATAGCATGTATCGGACATGTCAAATCTGCTAATTTTGGAACGTATCGATGATAATAATTGATCATTCCAACAAATTTTTGAGCTTGTTTGACGGACTTAGGACGCTCAAAGTCTTTTATGGCAGATACTTTGTCTTCAGAAGGTCGAATGGCATCTTTTGAAATATCGTGTCCTAAAAAGTCAATAGATGTAGTGCCGAAAGCACATTTAGATGGTTTATTATTTAAATCATATTCCTCAAGTCTATTAAAAACGATTTTTAAATGTTCAGATTCCGATTCACTTGCAGTTAAAACCCAAAATCGTCAATGTATACAAAAGTAAAATCTAAACCACTAAATACTTCATTCACAAACCTTTGAAAAGCTTGTGCCGAATTCCTTAACCCAAATGGCATTCTAACAAATTCGAACATATCAAATGGAGTTGTAATGGCTGTTTTGTATACGTCGGCTTCAGCCATAGGGACTTTTAGCTTTTACTAAATCTAATTTGGAAAATATAGATTTCTTCCGTAGGTTTATACTAAAATCATGAATGTGAGGCAACGGATAGCGATCAGGAATAGTGACACAATTTAAGCGTCTAAAATCACCACAAGGACGCCATTCATTAGGATCTTTTTTGGCTACTAAATGAAGAGGTGAAGCCACAGAAGAATTGGATGGCCTACAAATACCTGATTTGACTAAAAAATCGAATTCTGTCTTGGCGACTTTATATTTGATAGGATCAAGTCGTCTTGGTTTTGAAAATGGTCCTTCCATTCTCCTTCAGTTACTAGTCCGTGTTTAGTATTGTGTTTGACTGCTTTGGTGTAATCTGGTTCGGAGGCCAAACTTGGATATTTTTTTAATAGTTCGAAATATTTATTTTCTATGAGGAATAATTTGGGTAACTTTACTTTACAATAAGCCATAATGGGATCAACGGATAAATTGGTTAAAGGATCTACTAATCGCTTGCGTTTTACGTCGATTTGCTGAGGAAGTCAGCACCAATAATCGGCCTTGAAATGTCGGCAATTAGAAAAATAAAAGGAAATTCATGGCGAAGATTCAAATTAACATTTAATAATTTCTTGCCGTACGTTGGTATAGGTTAGCCGTTAGCAGCAGTTAATGTTATGTCCATTGTTAGTCGTCGCAACAATGGACTTATTTAGTTTGTTGACGAATTCTTGAAATTACAGGGTTGAATATATTTTTGGGCTTTGTTTTGGTATCTGTGGTGATACCAACAAAGACCATTATTTCGTGAATTAGATCTGCTACGTGATCGTGATCTAAATCGACAAAAAGATTTAGATTTGCGCTGATCTATCTGTAACTTCAGACTCGTTACCTTAAGCGTTAATTTGTTGATATTCTCACAAAGTAACGTTTGAGTCTTAAGTAGTGACTCAATTGCCAACTTATTTGTATCATTGGAGTAAGAACTGATAGCATGCATTTCTGGTGGATTACTCACTTCCCAAATATTATCAGCTAATTTCACTAACTCATTTATATTTGTTATGTTTGAGCCAGTAAGAGCAACGGTTAAACTCTTAGGTAATTTTTTAAGTCATAGACGTTTGAGCACATCAGGACTGAAATTTGATCCAGAAAGGATTAAGAGATGCCAAACTCGGATGGTTTGCGATCTCCCATATCTGGTTCGGACAAAACTTTATCTAATCGAAAACTTTCGCTCAGGGAGTGTCTTTCAATGAGAATTTTTTTTAAATAAGAATATTTATATGTTGCTGGAAGGTCTCGGATAAAATCAAGAACAGTCTTAATTGTTTCTTGCGGTAGATAAGTAAGTACATATTCGTACATAGTTGTGTCTTGTGTAATTCCTTTATAATTAAATTGTCCTTCGGCTTGTATGAACCAAGCGTCAGAAAAATCAGTCCAGAAAGGGGGAAGTTTAACAGATGTAGCACAAATTTCAGTATCAATTATATTGTTTCCTGTGTTTGTATGTATAGTTTTATGTGAGTGTGTAACATTAATGTTGTTATTGGTATTTATATTAATATGAGTGTTAGATTGTGGAAGTTCTTCTAATATGAAATCTATTGTGTTGTTATTGGTGAAAGTTCTATTTGTTGAAGTATGTGGAGGTGTATGTTGTAATGCCATTTTTATCTCGGAGAGAGAATTTACAATTTACAATAAATTATAGTTTAAAAGTAAGATTAATATACAGTAATAAATAATAATATAACAATTAAATAATTTTAAATTAATTGGTAAGTTAATTTAAATTTAATTAATAATTAGTTTTAATAAATTTAATTAAGTTTAAGGTTTGGGAAGCAATGAAACGTTTTGTTTTGATTTATTAATTTTTTTAAATGAAAAATTTTGAAGTTTCTTTTTTTTAAGTTTTTTGTTTTTATTATTTGTTTTTTTTTTTTAATGAAAAAATTTGAAATTTGTTTTTTTGTGTTATTTTTCGATGAAAATTTTTGAAGTCTTTTTTGATTTTTCTTATGAATGTAGAATATCCTTTTTTTAAATATGTATATGTATATGTCAATACACTTTTTATGACATATATTGTTTTATGTATGCAAACTTACATATATATATTCCTAATGCATACATCTTCTTCGTATCAATGTGGACATTCCTGCGTTGATTTACCCGTTCTTGATTTATAACTGTTGTTGTTGTTACTATTGCTGCAATTGTTATTGTTGTTTTTGTTGTTCCCGCTATTATTATTATTATTATTACTGCTGATGTAGTTGTCGCTGCCGCTAGTTATTGAACTTAGAAATTGTTTTTTTATTTTTATTTTTATTTTATTTCTTATATTGAAAATTGTAGGATCGCCAATTATAGAAGATATTTTTTTATATTAATTCTTTATATTTTTATTATCCAGCAGGATATATAAAATTTTATTTTTAAGAAGAAAAGGAAAATAATTTTTTTATAATCTGACAACTCATTCTGATTTTTTTATATTCAGAGAAAATTGACATTAAGAATTAAATCGATAACATAACCAAACCGAACATGTACATACCCTACAGACAGTATTAACCAATAAAGGTTCACTATTGACATTGGAATCATGAGAAGATGGGAGGACTGGTACACTGGATGAGGACATGTCACTATTAACAGTATTAGTATTATTATCGACATTAATATTATTAACAGTTATTTTTGGATCAATCGGAGCATTTATTAAAGTACGACTATCAGATTGTGGGACCTGTGGTGAAGTGATAGTTACTGAAGGAATATTAGGCATTGAGTGTGAAGAGCAAATAGATAAAGACACAGAGTCGACTGAAGCAACCGACAGACTGGGGGAATGCATAGACATAATATTCTGTTGAGCCAAGTTGTTTGAATATATCATCCCTTTATTTTGAGATAACAATTCAAGATGGTCAACCCACCTGCAATTACTAAACATATCATTCATTGCATTCAATTTTTCAGAGGTATCATTTAAGTCTTTTTTTAAATTAATAAAGCCTTCCCGAGTTTGCTTTATTAATTTAAAAATATTCAAATCCATGTCTCTACATTTTGGGCAAGACTAGCGGAGACCATAAGTCCTGAAATTGATTCAATGCAACCTTTTCCCCTTAAAACCTGCGCATTTAGAATGTGCTGATCTATCACAAAACCAGCAAAATAAAAAAGTCTCCTCAGTATATTTACGCAATTTACAGTTTGAGTAGCAACATTCCATTTTGTAAACTGCCAAAAAGTATGCAAAAAAGTGTGTAAATTCTGTAAAACAAAAACGAAGAGAAATAAATAAAAAAAAGGATATATTACAACTATAACAACGATAGAAAGATGAAATAGTGTAAATGAAGTACAACAAAATGTGCTTTTTACTTTATAATTTGGTAAAATGAAATAAACAAAGCTACAGAAAACCAACACACTTATTTGATATCAATAATAGGCAATAAAAATAATAAAAAGACCTATAAGCCAAAAAAATGTATCGAAAAAATTAATCGACAAGATGCTTAGCCCGAAGCAAAAGTTATAAATGGCAAAAAAGAAAACCCTATCAATAGGCCGTTCGCACAAAATATAACAATTTAAGCAATCACAAATTGCAAAAAGATTCTCAGTGCTCGCAAAACTAACATTACATTGATACTTTATAAGTGAATATAAAATTTTAATGTATTAATACACTGTATTATTGAGTTATTTTAATAACCAAAGTAAGCGTGCAGCAAAAAGTAAGACCGAACACGATCGCGTTGCCAGACTCAATGTTTACATTATTAGAGCAGTGTGTAACTAATAGAGGTTATTTTCTGATCTTGATTTAAATATGTAATACTAATAATTCTCTGAGTTCCAGAAAGGTTAGTTACCACGCTCATTTTTGGTACATCGACGAATGGGCTAACTTTTAATAAGTGCACTAAATTTGAAGTACACAGGTAAATTTTTGTGGCAGATTTTTGTCGATTGTAGGAGTGTATGTTATTCAACCACGCCCTTTTTTGGCGCATCAGTGGATGAAACAACTCTGTATACGCATACTCAATTTCAAGTTCTTATGTCAACTTTTGTGGCAGATAAAGATTTTTATTTATTATGGGCGTGTTTTTAATCCGAATACGCTCATTTTTGGTATATCGATTAAACTAATATTCATAGAAGTACATACCAAATTTTAAGTTTATAGCTCAATTTTTGTGGCAGATAAATAGATATTTGTCGATTGTGGGCGTGGAACTTTACCCATTTTGCCCATTTTAATAACCGACCTGCGTGCAAAAACTAAACGTGCATGTACAAAATTTCAGTTTAATATCTCAAAATTTACGCCCGTGAGAATGCCAACAACAGACAGACACACGGACTCGATTTAAACATGTATGTCCGTGTATCTAAATCGACTCAGTTTTTGACGCTGATCAAGAATATATATACTTTGTAGGGTCGCCTCCTTCTGGATGTTGCAAACGGAAGAACAAACTTAGTATACCCTCATCACTGAGGTGGAGGGTATCAATATCTTATTTTTCTATACCTACTTGTGTTTTCAAAAATTTCAAAATAATATATGTCAGAAAATACTTTTATTATACATTAGGGAATAGGGTATATACATTTTGAGGGTATATTTATTTTGATCATCCGTTTACAACACATCGAAGGAAGCCTCGGAGACCCCCCAAACAATATATATTCTTAATCAGCATGAAATCGTTTGAGACATGTCCGTCCGTGTGTCCGTCTGTTGTTGGCACTCTCATGGTCGTAATTTTTGAGATATCAAATTGAAACTTCGCATACGTGTTTTTAATTCAATTTCGCCATTCTGTATTAAAATTGGGCAAAATCAGTTAAGAGACACACCCACAATAAACGAAAATCTCAACATACCTCGAAAAAATTGTATCTTTAAAAAATTATATATCGCACAATACTATGCCTATCAAGTTGAAATTTGGTATATATGTAAGTGGTACTGCTATCCAACACTGTGCCACAAATGGGCGTGATTGAATAATGCAAATGCCTATATTAAAAAAAAATTACTATGTGTTTTTTAAAAATGACCGGAATAATAATATATACGCAACAATTTAATGCAATAGGAACTTATTTTTTAGAGGGTTATAAAAGGTGGAGGGTATTTAAGCTTCGGTCTTAACCGAACTTTTCTATCTTGTTATACCCTGCACCACCCTGTGGAAAAGGGTATATAAAGTTTGTGCGGATGTTTGTAATTTCTTAACGGCAAATGCCACACCCATCTTCAATTATACCGATCGATTCAGAATCAAAATCTGAATCGATTTAACCATGTCCGTCTGTCCACATGTTTGTCCATATAAATTTGTGCACAAGCTACAGGTCGCAGTTTTTGAGATATTTCAATAAAATTTGGTACGAGGACATGTATTAGCCCAAGTGGGCACCCTATTGAAAATGGACTGATTTGGACCATTTTTAGAACCCGTCCCCATATGAAGTCCTATTATTTTTTGAGATATTTCGATTAAATTCAGTACAAGGACTTACTGTACTGACTAAGGGGAACCCTATTAAAAATGGACCGGTTCGGACGAATTTTAGAACCCCTCCTCATATTATATCCTATTAATTTGTGATATATTTCGATGAAATTTGATACGCGGAAAAGCATTGACACAAAAATTAACCCTTTTGAAAATGGACCGGATTGTACCATTTTTAGAACCCCTCCCTATATAATTTTTTTTTTATATCATAAACAAACAAAAAATAAAAAAAATTTCTGACATGTATCATTTTGAAATTTTTGAAAATACAAGTTGGTATAGAAAAAAAAAATTTCCATTTTTCAAAGAAAAAAATTAAAAGCAGTACAAAAAAAATAAAACTTTTTATTTATCAAAGGAAAAAATTAAATTGAATAATATAATATATCAAGGGGTGTAGGATATTTAATGGTCGGGCTTGACCGACTATAATATTTTCACTTGTTCAAGTATTAAATTTGTAGAAAATAAAACAAAGTTTAAAATGATAGGAATTATTTTATTCATCAAAGTATGTACCGTGTAAGCGGCAAGTTGTTTAAGCCAGAGGAAAAAAACTCTGGCGGACGAAAGCCAATAGATTTTTGAAAGGCCAGTTTATGTTTATGTTATGTTTATGTTAACTTTCCAACAAAAAGACATAACCCAATATTTATAAAAGTTATTTACTTGAAAATTTCTTTAAATATATTTTGTTTTTATTATGTCCACCATTATATGCTTATGGGGTATATATCACTGTACCAGAACGTTCTTAACGCTCAAAAAGTTGTCTGAATATTCTGAAAAAGCATCATATACAAATCTATACTTTTCTGACTGTCCATCCGAGGGTGTGTGTTTTGGTGGTAATCACTCTGTGGATGTTCCAATTATTATATAATTATTACTATTTATTAATTACTAACTATTGGAGAACTATCTTACAAAGAGAAAAATACAAAAATTAAATGTTCAACGCGCTAGCTTTTTCTAGACATGACAAAATTATTATATCGATAATTGAGCCTTTCAGAGCACACATCGAATAACTCCATAAAAAAAAGTTGAAAAATGCGATGAAATAATAAAGTTATGACTATACAAAGTGCTTTGATACCTAAATTTAAGATTTTTCAAAAAGTGGAGTTAATCAATGTAAGCACTGAACGGTTCAATTTAAGATCTAAACAGAATTAATGTACACAATGCTGCCACAACAAAGAAGCGTTTCTTTAAGGAATTTTTAAAATATAAAAATTATATTGACTCCTTATATAAATCTCTTAGTTTTATATCTTTATTGCACTGCTTAAGAACGAACATATCACTACAAAAAAAATTGTGCTTCTGGGCACACTAACCGTTTTTTTTAAGGAATTTTAGGAGCTGGGTATGTGTGGAAAGTTGTGCAAAAAGTAATTACGTTATCTTTAAAAGTAGCGAAAGTTTTATAAATTATATACGCTTGCAATTATTAAAACATACATATACATATATCTTATTTGTGCTCCATCTTCAAAATTTAGAATTTTTCACTTTAAACTGGCAATTCTCAAAATGATTTGTTTATACATATTTATGGGCATATCCATAGTAGAGTGGATATGCCCATACATGTTTATATTAACGTGGTTGACCTATATTATTGCCAATCGTAAATATTGTACATTACATTATCAAAATTTGTATCTTTTATACGGTACCATACGATGTGTACTCGGTTTTGTGAAACATAAATATTTATATAAAAGGTACTTTCCCAATTGAGAAATAAAGTTTTTTCTTTTTCGCATGATGCGTCCTTAAAAAAATGATTCTACCCTATCACTGTTTTTTCCCGAATTCGAGGTACATATTAATGAAAAAATGTGTATAGTTTAAATTGATATCTTAATTTTTGTGGTCGTAAGAAATTTTTGTAAATCGGGTAATCCAACCCAATAAACTAAAATTATAGTATAAAATAATTTTCTAAATTGACTTCTCATATTCTCTTGGACGGGTCGTGATTTTAAAGATATCGTATAACTTACAAACTCATTTTAAGTCTTTATATAATCTTATATATATATTAAAAAAAATTGCGTTTGTTTTAAAACTTTAGGGATATAGAATATTGATATGGAAAAGAAATAAGGAAAACAAATAATTTCAATCTCTGCATTAGGGTCTCTGTTTAAAGCATACTCGTTTATGTGCCTGACCTACAAATGAAAATATCTTTTTACCCTCCAAAAAATCAAAAAGAATAAATTTGGTTTAAAATTATATTTAAATATATGGTATAGATATATTCAGTTTTGTGGATGTTTTTGGGTGGTTTGTAAAACAGAGTTTTTTTTACTAACCAGCCACATAGGTTATGTACCCTATAAGTGCAGGCACGATAATGGTTAGAAGGAATTATACATTATAAAGAAAGAGACTTAAATATGATTAGGAATTACGAAAAATACCTCATTTGATAGATTATTTCAGAAATGTTTTTAAAGTAAAAGTAGTATAAGTGCGATTGAGATTTTTAGAATATCTCCCAATTTAACACCTTATTTAGTTGTAAGTCTTTTTATAAATATAATTCATAATCCTTAAAATTTTTGGTTGATAAAGAATAGTTGTTTCATAAAATAATTAATTATACTAAAGTTGAATCGTACCATTTTTAAAAGTTTTCCCATTTAATTTTTATTTTTCAGAAATAAAACTTATGACAAAAACCATAACTTTTATTAAAATTTGCAAAATTCAATTGCTCTATTTAAATTTATGTACTATTGAAAGTAATTTATACACTGGATCGATCATAGCAATGCAATTTCAAAGATATTTTCATATAGTTTTGAAATTTTCAATTAATTTTTTATGGATATTTATTTTTTCTGTCGATAAAAAAACCGTTATAATTTTTGCAGTATTTTATATATAATGAAGAAAATATTTAAGTCTTTATGGGTTTGCCCATATATAAAATTACGACTTCATATATATATAAAGTCGTAAAAATGTATATATATATATATATACAGTATCAGTAGCGATTTAGTGGTTGTAAGTGTACGTATCATAATTTGGTTGTACATTTATAAAATAATTAACGTATGAAAAGAAATTACTTAAAGAAGAAAAGAAAATACTTATGTAGTGAATTAGTATAGTAATGTACTGAAACTAATTTTTACGTAATTTTATTGTCTTTTCATATAAATATATATATTTTTATCTAAATAAATCATAAAAATATGGAAGATGAATTTTCTTTACACGATATTCATGGAATTTTTTATATTACATTGAAAGCCATTTTCAGATGTATACAAGTGAAGTGTGTTGTGTTTAGTGAGCTTGGCAAGACGTTCATTATAGAGGCGCCGTTTTATATACATAATCAAAAATATTTTCTTAATTTGTCAGAAAAGATACACCTCTGTTTTAGGGTGGCCCTTATTTTTCGAATTTTATCCAATTTTAGAATAAACAAGTGAAAATAATATATATATACCTACTTGTATTTTCAAAAATTTCAATATAATAGATATCTCAAAAAATTCTTTTATTTTTTTTGTTTAATGAAATAAAAAAAAAAATTTTAAATGGGGAGGGGTTCTAAAAATGGTCCGATCCTATTTAGATGGGCAGACAGGAGAACAGACGGACAGACGGGTATGGTTAAATCAGATTTTGATTCAAAATCGATCGGTATAATTGAAGGTGGGTGTGGCATTTGCCGTTTAGAAGTTACAAACATCCATACAAATTTAATATACCCTTTTCCACAGGGTGGTGCAGAGTATAATTAGCTCTTACCCCGTAATTTTGTTACAATTAATAAATACATTACGTTCAAAATGTAAAGTACAAAAATTGCCAAGTGTACCCCAAACGCCTTTAAGATGCAAAATCGTTAGTAAAACTCAAAAGTTGTCCATATGAGAATATGGGGGAATAATACGTTTTTTATTTCATGGGCTACAAAAAGTACCTACAATTTAAAAATTTCAGTCGATTGAGCTACGCTCACGGTCGTAAAAATTGATATCCATGTAGATTTCCTGCCGGAATGCCTACAAAGAAGTTTGAAAGTTCAAATTTCGAACCCAATTTTTTTTTTTTTTTAAACATAATGAACGGAACCCATTTTCATTACGTCGATAATCATAGATCCGAGTCAGCCGATATTTGTGTACGCGGCAGAATACATGAAGGGTATGCGTTAGTTAATTTCAGCGTCACATTTTTCCAAAACCCAAAAATTCACATATTGGACACCACTGGTTATGTTTAGAAGAGAATTCAGAACACTCAAACAGCTTACAATTATTAAACGATTTTTGCAGTTTTAAGAAGTTATCTGGCAATTTTTTCACATTCAATTTCAGAATTTTCAAATTCTCTACGTTTGTTTAAATAGTTCATGAAAGTCTACATCGACAATTGCTACATTTGCAACAAGCCCAATGGAGACCACTTTTTCTCTTCGTGATATGGTCAAATTCCCTACCTCTAAAACCGGCACATTTAGGCAATATAAACAATAGTAATAATGAAGGAAGATAATAAAAAATATACTCACGTTCGTATTTAATGTGTAAAAACATGTACCTGTACTTGACGACAACAAGAAGCGAGATCGTAATACAAATGTGCCCAAAATTTGTAAAATTGTCAAATAATTTAACACAACACAATGAAAATTTGTTATAGAACTTAAGCGTGGTCAAAATTTCAGTACAGTACATATGCTATATATATGTGTATGTGTGGCATTATTTGCTCAATATATAATATATAAAAAACATATATGTACTTTTAAGTACGGTCATAATATATACTACATCTGATCATGTTTGAATTATTTCAACAGAATAATATGTTTCCAAAAGTTATGAGATTAATATAAGTTAAGAACCATAGGTGTCAAATGACATTGTACACCATGGGACCACTTGCAATCGCGGGACGCACCATGGCAAGTTAGGAACCACTGTCCGTTTGTTGTGCAATACCTTAACTTGCAATCGCGGAATGCATGATAAGCATCTTTGCAATTGCAAGTACGGTAATATGAGTTTGGAAATTATTTTCGTCAAGCTGCAAAGTAAACATTTAACATAGTTAAATTATGCGTAGAATTACACAGCAAATCGCGAGAAAACTTGCAATCGCAGAATACATCATCAGCATCTTTGCAATTGCAAGTACGGTAATATGTAATATGAATATGTAATATAAGTATGTAAAATAAGTATGCCAAGCATATTGCAGCTTGACAAAACATAGTTAAATAAAAGTAAGTCTTGTAATTATTAACTGGCGCCTAACGTGGGGCGTAACTTTGAAAAGATCCTTGTAAAGTGAATACATCCCGATAACAAATGAGAAAAATTATTAATTGTAACTTTGAAAAGATCCTTGTAAAGTGAATGCCTACCGAATACAAAGAGAAAAATTAAAAACTTAAAAGAAGAAAAATTAAAAGTAATTGTAACTGTAACTTGTAAAATAAAAAAAAAAAATTAGAAAGTGACTAACTACAACCAATTTCTAACAATAACCAATTTATTAACTGTAACTACACCTAAGTGGCAACTGAACCAAATCAATCCAGTAACTTTTATAAAACCTATAACCTTCGTAACTATAATTATTAACGCCGTGTCTTTAACTCCGTTGAAATTATATTGTAAAACAAAACTTTAGTGAAGAGCTGTTGTGATTTGTGAGGAAATTGTGAAATCTTTCAAAGCAAACACTGGCAAACAATGTCAATAATTGTACCGTAGCGTGTTGTGTTGTGCTGTGTCGCGTGTAACTTTTCTCTAATAGTAATCGCCCCGCCACCGTCACCATCATTACCACTACCAACTTTGTAAGAAAATAAGTGTTCAGAGGTATTGGAACAAACACGTTTATGTTGTAAGAAGTGGCATAAAACACCATTGTGTTGTTCCGTCATTGATATAAAACGAAGTTATTAAACAACCAGAATATCCTATCTTTTTAAAAGCAGCAGCACACCATCAATTTCAGCATCAGCAAAAAATAACAACCAACAACCACCTCAACAGCAGCAACAAAGCAAAAAAACTAAAATTTCAGCAGCCCCCACCTTAATAGCTCTAAAAATGATGTAAGTACAAATTTCGTGGTTGAGAAAATTATTTATTTAAGTGCTGATTCCTCCTTTTTAAGTGAAATAAATAATAAAAAAATTATAAATAAAATAATGAATAGGGAACAAGTCATAGAATTAGTCAGAGCGGTCGTCGAGGCCATAACAGGTAATTTTGGACAACAGTTGGACGGCCTGACGTTGAGACTGAATGACCTAACACCTAGAGCAAGTCCGACTTACCAACAGGTGACCATCAACCTTAATGTAACAAACGGGTCCACCACATTAGAATTGATAAAATCATTACCTGAATTCAAAGGTAACCTCGTTGTTTATCCCGCATTGAAGGTTGCGACACGTATTGCTATGAGCTATTTTACCCACAGGGGTCAGAAAATTATTTCGAGGCCACAGCCATCCTTCGAAATAAATCGGTGAATCGGATAACTATGGATTGGTATACCAATTTTCAAGTTTATAGCTAAATTATTGTGGCATATATATAGATTTATTATATTATTTACTTTGTTAACAACGTATACAATATGCTGCAAAAAGTTAATTTTAGGGTCCAAGATGGCGCATAAATATTTTGGAGGACCATTTAATGTTCACATTATTTATACAAAGAGATCTTTGAGGTAAGAAGCAAGCCGCCCTCCTTCTAGTAAAATAAATTGCTTATTTATAAATAAATTGGAATTTTTCTACACTGATAGAAAAAATCCATTTGTAGAAATAGTTTTCTATTTCTAATAATCCTTGTTGAAGTTTTCTAATAATAGCAGCAACATAAACATCATGACAAAACAATCGCAGTATCATCGGCGAATATGGATGAGGTGCAATGAGGGAGTTCTGGAAGAACTGCTGTAAAGACATTATATAAAACTGGGAATAGACAAGAACCTTGCGGACAACCTGCGGTTATACGTACTGGAGTTGAAGCAGAATTTCCAACAAAAATTTATATGTTCTCTTAATTAAGAAATTTTGTATAATTTTTATCATCGCTATGGGAAAATTATAACAAATGATTTTGTGAATTAATCCGTCGTGCTAATCTGAGTCAAATGCAGGCTTAATATGCAACAGAACTATTCCTGTTGATTTCCCGTAACCAAACATTCTTTTTATATAATTATGGATTTTAACTAGTGCATGTGAGGTATTATGTTCTTTTCTAAAACCAAATTGTTGAAGAAGTAAAATGTTGTTACTTTCGCTAAATTGAACCAATTTTTATACCCTCCACCTCAGTGATGAGGGTATACTAAGTTTGTTCTTCCGTTTGCAACACCCAGAAGCAGGCGTCAGAGACCCTACAAAGTATATATATTCTTGATCAGCGTCAAAAACTGAGTCGATTTAGACATGTATGTCCGTGTGTCCATATGTCCGTGTGTCCATGTGTCCGTGTGTTCGTCTGTTGTTGGCACTCTCACGGGCGTAAATTTTGAGATATTGAGCTGAAATTTTTTACAGGCACTTTTAGTTTTTGCTCCAGATCGCTATTTAAAATGGGCAAAATCGGATGAAAGCCACGCCCACAATTAACAAAAATGTTTTTAACTACCACAAAATATGAGCTAAAAACTTGAAATTTGGTATGTACATCTATGAATATTAGCTTCATCGGTACGCCAAAAATGGGCATATTCGGATTACAGACACGCCCACATTTAATAAAATTTTTTATATCTGCCACAAAAGTTGACCTAGGTACATGAAATTTGGTACGCGTATACATAGTTATCCCATCTACCGATGTGTTAAAAATAAGCGCGGTCGGATATCAAACACGCCCACAATTTAAAAAAAAACATATTTAACGTAAAAGTTGATTTGTATGCTGATACGTAATATGTACACTATTAGAAGGCGCAATATACATATATTTACCACGCCCATTCTTGTAGAGGTGGAGGGTATTTAAGATTTGGTCTAAGCCAAATTTAGTTTTCTTATTTGTTCTTTTATAATTTACTCAAATTTCTTACTTATGGAGGACAACAAACTAATTGGTTTATAGGACAACGGAGAATCTGGAATTTTGTTCAGTTTGCAAATTGCAATAGCTTATTTCCAACAATTTGGGAAGCAGCAGTCTTTTAGACAACTATTGAATAATTTAGTTAGAAAAAAGATACCTTTACTTGGAAGCTGTTTTAAAAACTTATTGCTTATGCCGTCGATTCCTGGCGATTTTCTATTGTTAAGTTTTCTAATTATACTGTTTATGAGACGTTCAGAAATATAATAACCGTTAGGGAAGATAATATCGTGTCGGTTTATATCAACAATTGAGTTATTGTCAGTATTAATGCCGCTAAAATTTTCAGTAAATGTATTAGTTTTAAATATATTTGCTAGTAGTTCACTTTTCTTGGGAAGAGTAGCAAAACATTGATTACAATGCTTCAAAATAGGCATGTGTTTTAATTTCTTCCGTACCCCTTTTTATATACATCAGTTTTTAATGTCAATATTTTTGTACATTTTTTCTCATTCTGATTTTAACATTCCAATAAAACGTTTGTATGTTATAATAGGTTATGGGCCTTTTTATTAAAATGTCGGGAACTGCAATTCGTTTCGAAAGGTTAAATTTTATTTCCCGAAATCAACAAAAACTTAGAGCTGACTTTTATAAAACGTTTCATTTCAATTTATTTCAATTTATATTAAACTCGAACCAAGTTTAATGTTACATTCAATTCATACAGGTTTCATATTTATGTATATAACATAAATAATTATCTTTAATATTAACACATATTCCATCGTTTGAATATAATCAAATAATTATCAAGAATTAGAATGACTATATTAAAGTTCATGTAATTATATAATTTTTATTTCGCATAGGAGCTAAGTGATTTATTAATGGAGCCAAGTTTAGCGGTTAGTTTCAATATTCAATATTTCCTTTTCTTTACTATTTTCATAAATAAGACTGTACCTACAAAAGTTATTATAACAAACATGATCATCATCCACATCCAACATTTCCAAGCATTCCGCGAATGGTCTTTCAATTTTTCAGTTTCTTTGTTTAATGCGCCAATGTTAGAATCAGCCATACCTGCCGAGCGGGCTACAACTTCTGTATCCTCTTTAATAATGCGATTGGCTGTTACAGTTTGCTCCTTAAGATTTCGGGTCAGTGATAGCATATGTTCTGTAATTCTTTCTTGATTTTCACGCATAAACTTTATTGCCTCGCTTTGTTCATTTCCAGCACCATCAACTGCAGGTTTTCGTTTCCTTAAAGTATCCTCATGCAGCAGTTCTTTACGTATCTCCACCAAGTTTTTACTCGTTTGTAATTGCCGTATTTCCCTTAGAACATCATCTCCCATTTCAGCGGAAGGTTCTCGCACTTTTGCATTCTTAAAACTTTTCATCGAGAGAGAACTGTCTGTGTAATTAGTTTGCTTCTTGAGGTTTTTCAGCCTTTCATAATAATCCGGAATTTTTTCATTACCTGCCGGACATGGCAGTAGCGTGTTAACATAATACATAACGCCGGACACAACATTTACACCGGAGGTAGACGATGGGGGAGATTTTTATATGAACGAAGAACAATCCACAAAAAACAACTGTGCAGAGGCGTCCAAAATATCAAACAATCGGATTATACACTGACAAATGTTGCAGAACCTAGTGGAAGTGAGGTACAGCACGAGCTGTTCGTTCGAGATGAAAAACTCTGTTAAGCAAAAAATAATGAATCCTAATACATCAGCCAGACGCAGATGTAAGCAATATTTCTTCTACTATTAAACATAACCAATCTGGTGATGTGTACCACGAGCACTTAAAAAAAATGTTAAACATTTATTAACACATTTTCTGGGATATGCGTTAAATATTTAATAAAAACTTAAACTTAAACTTATTTAATAAAAAATTATATATCAAGCACAACCATCTTTAAAGCCGAAAGAAAAAAAAAAACGACTATATTCATTTGAGGGAAGCTTTGAACCAAAACGCATGCGTAAATGCTGCCAATATCGGACAGCATGTCATCTTGCCGTCATCATTTACTGGTTCTCCGAGGTGTCTCCACGAAAAAACTCAAGACGCTATGACATATGTGTACAATTATGGGAGGCCAGATCTTTTCGTTATTTTCACCTGTAATCCAGAATGGGAAGAAATAAAGCAGGACCTTTTCCCGATCAACGGTCTTTCGACCGGCATGACATCATCGCACGAGTTTTTCACTTAAAAATGAAAAAAATGATAAAAATATTCACAAAAGACGCAATTTTTGGGTCAATTAAATGTTATATGCTTACTGTTGAATGGCAAAAAAGGGGATTGCCGCATTGTCATATGTTATTTTGGCTGGACTCGAAAATACAGCCCGATGAAATTTATGAAATAATAGTTGCTGAATTGCCTAACAAGGAGGAAGACCCAGTATTGTTTGAAATAGTCACAAAAAATATGGTACATGGGCCATGTGGGGAAGAATATTTGACTTCACCGTGCATGAAAAATGGCATATGTTCGAAAAAATATCCACGACATTTCGTAACTGAAACCCAGACCGGTGAGGATGGGTATCCCGTTTATCGACGACGCGACATCAACAACAGAGGGCAGATCGATACATTAAATGTCAACGCTCATATAAATGTTGAATATTATCATTTCGTACAAGCCATAAAATACGTATGTAAATACATTAACAAAGCATCGGATCAAGCAACTTTCAGTATCAAAAATGCTCACAACGAAGTTGAAAATTATTTAAACGGCCAATACATCAGTACATATGAGGCGGTGTGGAGGTTGTTAGAGTTTTCTGTACATGAAAGATACCCTACTGTAGTACACTTAGCGGTACACTTAGAGAATGCCCAAAGAGTATACTTCTCAGCGGAAAATATGCATCATATAGCGCAAAATCCACCAAAAACGACATTTACGGCGTTTTTTGAACTATGCAACAGTGATCAATTTGCTAAAACATTACTCTATCATGAAGTCCCTCATTATTATACATGGGCTAACAATAAATTCTCAAGAAGGAAACGTGGCCAAGAAGTAGTTGGACATCCCGGTATAAAAAAAGATGCGGCATTAGGAAGAATATACAGCGTTCATCCTCCCCAGCCAGAGTGTCTCAGGATACTTCTTCATCATGTACGTGGCCCAACATCGTTCCAAGACTTAAAAAATGTTGACGGAGTTATTAAAGAAACTTACCAAGCCGCTTGCCAAGATAGGGGTTTGCTAGAAAATGGTAGCCAATGGGAAATCACTTTGAGAGAAGCTTCGATTTGCCAATGTCCGTTAAGGTTGCGAGAGTTTTTTATAGTGATATTATTATTTTGTTTCCCCTCGGAACTATTCAAATTATGGGACACTTTTAAAGACGATTTGTGTCAAGACATCAGACATATAGCCCGACAACGATGTCCGGACTATGATGTATATAACGAAGGCTTGATACAGATAGAAGACAAACTTTTAGAATTGAACGATAAAAATTTAAGAGACTTTGGATTACCTTCTCCGAATCGCTCACAAAACGTAGTTGATACCATTCCGTACATATGATGGTAACGAGTTGTCAGTATTTGTCAACACAAATGTAGCTAAGTTAGTGACAGATCAACAAATAGCGTTCGATGCTATAATTGAGAGTGTGGAAAAAAACAGTGGTCGACTATTTTTTTTGGACGCGCCCGATGGCACTGGTAAAACCTTTCTTGAGAATTTAGTATTGGCAAAAGTCCGACAATCTGGAAGAAAAGCTCTGGCAGTGGCGTCTTCTGGAATTGTTGCAACTCTATTACATGGTGGGAAAACAGCTCACTCTACTTTTAAATTACCATTGGCTGTGTCTTTAGAACAACAATCTGTATGCTCAAACCGCAAAAATGGTCCACTGGGAAAGCTCTTACAAGAAACGTCGCTGTTTATTTGGGATGAGTGCACCATGAGCCATAGAGCTCATGTAGAAGCAGTGGACCGTACATTAAAAGACATCAGAAACTCAGGCAATATGGTGGGAGGCGTCACCTTTGTTTTCGCTGGAGACTTTCGCCAAACACTACCGGTTATAACAAAGGGTGCACGTGCCGACGTTATTAAAGCGTGTCTTAAATCATCACCTTTGTGGCAATTAATTGAAACTTTCAATTTGCGCACGAATATGAGAGAACATTTAAGTAATAATCACAGTGGCAATTTCTCACAAAAAATACTTAAATTAGGAGACGGAAAATTATCAACTTTAATTGCAAACAGCTCTCAAGTATTGTTGGATAATGAATTGGCTCAAACTGTTCACAGGCTAGAAATTCTTATAGATTCAATCTATCCCGACATCAAAAATCTTACAGAAAGAAATTTCCACTGGCTCTGTTCGAGGGCGATATTGTCACCAAGAAACGACTCAGTAAATGAAATAAACAATATGATTATGGGAAAAGTTCGCAGTGATTTTAAATGTTACAAATCTGTTGACACCGTGTGCAACATCGAAGATTCACAAGAATTTTTAAAATCTCTTAATCCTGCCGGCTTGCCACTCCATGAACTAAAATTAAAAGTAGGTACTCCCATTATGCTATTAAGAAATGTAAGCCCTCCCAGTATGTGTAATGGTACAAGACTTTTGATAAAAGAACTAAGAAACAATGTGATTGTAGCAACTATCATTACGGGCCCTGCGGCCGACCAGCTTGCTCATATTTCGCGGATCCCGATGATACCAACCGATTTACCTATATCTTTTAAAAGATTACAGTTTCCTGTAAAAATTTTGTTTGCTCTTAGAATAAATAAATCCCAGGGACAAACTTTCTCGGTGGTTGGTATCGACATAAGGAAAGAGTGCTTTTCTCATGGGCAATTGTATGTTGCTCTTTCTCGAGTAGGATCTCCTGAAAATCAATATGTTTTGTTGCCATCTACAAATACGACTTCTAACATAGTGTGCAGATAAGCTTTGAGGTAAAAATATTACAAAACAAGTAAAAAACTAAATTCGTCTTAGGTCGAATTTTAAATACCCTCAACAATAGGACGTGACAAAACACTAATTAATCGTTAGTAAGTTGTACAAATCATACTATGACGTATTACATAAATTTTACGTCGAAAACAATTTTTTTGTAAATTGTGAGCGTGGCTCATATCTGATCCCGCCCATTTTTAGCGCACCTATGTATTACTCAATTTTACTCTAATATATCACATTTGAACTTTGTGCATTAATTTTTGTGGCCGTGAGAGGTTTTGATTGTGGGCGTATTTATTTTTACTCAGCATCAAAAACTGAATCGATTTAAACAATGTCCGTCCGCATGTCCGTGTGTTTGACTGTTCCTGACACTCTCATGGTTGTAATTTTTGAGATATCGAGCTGAAATTTGGAACACATGTGTTAGGTGTCTGCAGGCACGTTGTAAGTAAAATCGGACAATATCGGTTTCAAAAATTTCAGAACCTAGGGAAGGGCATAGGCAACGTTTCATCCCGCGAGATAACCGAAATCCACGCGGGTGAAGCCGTGGGCGACAGCTAGTGAGAGATAAATTAACTCAGGTGTGCAGTGAACAGCAGAAACTAATCAAATCCGTTAAAAATGAGAGCATACAAAAAATACAGGAAAAAGAGGAGAAACGTAAAGAAAGTCAATCGAAATTTCAAACGCCTTTGAATGAAATCACCCAATCCTTGAATAAAAACAATGAGGAGAATAATAAATTGCGTGATCACAATATTGAAATGACCAAAAAATTAAAATACTTGGCCGACCAGTATCAGGTGCAAGAAGAGCAGATGGAAAAACTTAATGAACAGGTTCAACTAGAATCACAACTAAATCAGGCCAAATTGAGTAAAATACAAATGGAAGCGGCCATAGAAAAAGAAATCCTAATAAAAGAAAAACAAATTGCTCTGGAGAAGTTAATACATACGCAAAAAACCCTGCAAGAACTTAGTGCACGAGAGAAATGCTTGAAAGAACAGTTACATTTGTACACTACCAAATATGATGATTTTCAGAGTTCATTGCAAAAATTCAATAATATTTTTGCCACCTATAAAACGGAATTGGAAAAGATGTCGAAAAATACGCGCAAATTGAAAAAGAAGTCTTTGGAGTGGAAACGCAAATGGGAGAAAAGTAATGCCACACTCATAGAGTTGGCCACCGAAAAGAAGGACCGCGATGAGCATGCAGTCCGTTGCAACAAACAAGTGGAGCAGTTGCAGAAACTATTGAGAGCTTTACAAAGTGAACGCACATACTTGTACAAAGTGATTAAAGATAATAAAATGGAGTTGCTACCGTTACCAGCTCTGCCCCCCGAACCGGAACCCCTAAAAGTTACACCCATCACCAATGTAGCGGATAAAGACAAAATGGAGGTAATATCGCGTAATTGTGCCGAATTGAAAATGACTTTGGCCAATTTGCAAAATCAAATGAAATATTTGAATATGAAAGGAGCTGAGGCGGAAGAGCGGTGCCGTCAGTTGCAGTCCCAAGAGAAAACTATTAAAAAGAAACAAAAGAAAAAAACCGAAAAGCAGAAAATCATCTATAACAAATAGTAAGAGTGCTGCTGATGCTGCGACAGCTGCAATCAACAATGCCAGCTGACGTGTTGACCAAAGGCTTAACAACCGAAAAACATTTCAATGTCAATGTCAATATTATCAAACATTAAAAAATAAACGTGTGGATATATCTTCGAGGGGAGGTGTTAATACTTGTTAATGCAATAACGAAGAAATTTATATACATTAGTTTTCAATGTCAATATTTTTGTATATTTTTTCTCATAACCCCAAGCACGATGTGTGCAGTTAAAATCACCTCCCAGTATTAAATTATTGGGATAGTGGCTCAATTTAAGTATGTCGGCTATGAAGTTCCTTCTTACGATGCTGTTGATCCCTGCACATCCTCCTAGGAAATAACATGAAATAATGTGAACATTCCCCTCTTCAGTCTCTAAAGATGTACCAATATTTTCAATCGAAACGCTATTAACAATAGATAGTTATCTATGACGAATACCTTTTTTAACTAATATTGCAACTCCGCCTCCTCTTGAATTTTCTCTGTCATTCCTATAAAAGAAAAAATGTTTGTTTCCTATAGATAAGTTGGATTTTAGCCAAGTCTCAGTTAAGAGACAAGTATGAATATTATTATACATATATTAAAAAAGCATACAGTTCGTCTTTGTATATTTGAGCATATTTGGTGTAGTGTTTTAAATAATAGAGCGTAACTCATTCATTCTAATAATTTTAATTTTAATTTCTCTTAAATTTCAGGCAACGTGCGCACAATTACTCAAATTAAATCGTCAAATTAAAAGCGCTTATGATGGGCAATAACTAGAAACTTTTTTCGCGTGTTACCGAATAAACACATACTCCATTCCGTTTAACATTATACAACCTTAGATTGCTTCATATGTACTAGCCACTAATTCTCCATTAATTATAGAGAATTAATTATGGAGAATTAGTCTCCATTAATTATGGAAATAATTAATTTTTAGGACTCAGATAAATAAATGTGTTAATATTGTAATGAAATATGGTGAAAGAGAATAAGAACGATTCACAAATTAAAAAACCAACTATATATTTGCAAATGGTCGTAATCAGCATAGTTAACTTAAATATACTTTTTTTAAATATGGTCACCGCCTTACCACCAGTTATACAGTTAGGAGCGATTTTTGCCCATGAAGAACGTGCCGGAAATATGGAATCTGCTTTTAAGTATGCTATTTATAGGATTAACAAAGATAAAGCTATACTACGAGACACACAATTAGTCTATGATATTATATACACATATCATGATGATACATTTCGTCTGACAAAACAGGTATGCCATCAATTGGAATATGGCGTTCAAGTAATTTTTGGTCCAACAAATCCTTGGTTAGCAACTCATGTACAATCAATGTGCGAAGGTTTCGATTTACCACACATTGAAACACGCATAGATTTAGATAGAACAACAAAAGAGTTTTCTATAAATTTATATCCTTCCCAATATCAAATAAATAAAGCATATTATGATTTAATGATTTATCTAAATTGGACCAAAGTAGCCGTTATATATGAAGAAAATTATGGTAATAATATAAAACTATAAAACTTTAGTTAAAATCTTATATAGTTGTTTGTGTAGGGTTCTTCAAACAACTGGATTTGATGTATTCCACGGATGAATTAAAAATGGAAATTTATATAAGACAGACAAAACCCGCAGCTTACAGACAGGTACTACGTGCAATACGTCAAAAAGAAATCTACAAAATTGTTGTGGATACTAACCCAGCAGATATTAAAAAGTTTTTCCGAGCCGTTAGTACCCAATCAGCTTATATTCTAAAAACTCTTTGTATATGAAGTCTCTTCTCCTTTTTTAGGTTTTGCAATTACAAATGAATGACTACCGATATCATTACATGTTCACAACTTTGGTATGTATAAATAATTTTTATATTCCTCTTGAAATTAATATAGTGCATGTGCTACATTTGTGCTTCTTCTTCTACTTATGCATATATATACATGCATTAATTTATATAAAGCAAGTAAGAAGACTTAATTTGGCTTAGGCCAAATCTTAAATATCCTCCACATCCACAACGGTGTTCGTGGCAAATATATATATATATATATATTGTGCCCTGTTATAGTGTATGTAGCTTGCAAGTCTAGTTTTACAAGAAGTACGGTTTTTTGTAAATTGTGGCTATTTATGTTATCCGACCACATTTATATTTGGCCCATTGCTGAAAGAGAAAAGATTTTTGAACTGAATTATAAGTATATATAGGGTCTCTGACGCTTCCTTATAGGTGTTGCAAAAGGAAGAACAAACTTAGTATACCCTCATCACTAATGTGGAGGGTATAAAAAGGAAGTGTAACAACAACCCTCAAACCTTCGCCCAAAACTTCCAGACACAGCACCTACCACTATACCACACAACTATTACATTAGTTTTATGCTATAACTAAAACTCTATATATAATAAATTACGATCCATCAATGTAAATCGAAGCCGGAGGATTAAGGATCCTGAAAAAATAAAAATGCTGCTTCTATATAGACATTGTATAAAATATATGAATAATATACATATACAAACATAACATTTAGTTTATTGCTTTCAGAAATAAATACAATTTTACATTATCATTAGACGCATCTAATAAGAAATTGTTTAATTTAGGGTGTAAAAATTTCTCAAATATTTTTTAAAATTCAGTACTTTGATATCCTCTTTCCAAGGCTGATTGTCATATGATGTTCTCTATGTAAGGGCACAAAATAATTTTAAAGTATTCTTAAATTTATCCAAACGCATATATAAAATATTCAGGATTTGAAAATTTCCTAAAGATTTTTTATGAATTTTTCAAGTTTCCGGTTTTTGGAGCACAGGAATAATTTTTAAATATTCTTAGATGTGTGCAAAAACATATATGAAAAATTCAGGAATCGAAAATATCCCAAAGATGTTTTATAAAAATTTTTGTAAAATAACTTACAAAAATTTACACATACAATATAAAAAAAAAAAGTACTAAAACATGATTTTTCTTTTATTTCTAATAATTTTATTTTATATCCTCTTTTTGCCCTGTGAAATTTCTCCAGAAAAGTGTGAAGTTAGCCCACAATATCCAAGACACAATCAAATCGTAGGCTCTTTTTTCTGGGCTAGCTTCACACTTGTATGACATTGTATGTCATATTGTCAAAAATATCTTTTCAGAAAGACAAATTTGTATCACTAATTAAAAAATATTTATAAAAAAAGAAGCATTAAAATTTTTGAATATAAATATATGAAAAATATTTGAAAGTATTATGATTGCACTTGTGTTAAAATATGTGCAGTATGAATAAAAATATAAGAATCAATAATGAGGTAATCACCTGAAACATAAGAAATTAAATTTTAAATTTAATCGAGTGATTTGTGGGCTTACGTGAACCGTGCCCAAATGATGAAGAATCCGCGAGATGTGCCAAAATTGATTAAAAAGCCTGTACATACTTAACGCTGAGTATCGCTTCTTCATAGTTAGGTTTACTAAACGAATTTTTAACATCTAAGGCGATGTAGCTGAAATTAGAAAATATTTTCCAATGTAAAGATTCTGCAATTTTCGCTGTGCGCTTAAAATGCGAGATTTATTACCAAATCCTGAAATATTAGGGGTAAAGATTATAGAAGAAGAACAAGACAGAAGAAACAAGAAAAATAAAACGGAACATGTCATTTACTCTAAACCCAAATACATACAAGTATAAACCTTAAATGTGTGGCGAAAATAAACAGCCGAAAACCGAAAAAAATTTACTTCTTACAAATGTGGAAATTTAGACACATCGCACGGAATTGTAAGAGTAAACAAAGGAATAATAGTAAAACGTTATTTATAACATTAGAAAATACAAAGTACTTCAATACAAAGTACTTCAATAATAATTTAGACAGCGGTAGTACTGTTCATATGAGTGCGATAAAAATAGTTTTACAAATTTAATAGTGATTAATAAAACCTTAAACTTGGGTAGTAATACTACTACAACGATTTCCGGCCCTGGTGCCATTCAAGTAGGTATTAAAGAAAGCAATGAGTCATTTATACAAAACGTCCAGACGTGCCAGATTTGCGGATGAACTAATATCGTTTTCAAGGAAAATAGACAAAGGCTATGATGTACATTTCAACAAAAAAGAAGCTGCTGAACGGTCGTTAATTTTGAGATATGGAGCTGAAATTTTGTACTGGCAATTTTAGTTTTTGCACGCAGATATTCAAATGGGCAAAATTAATAAAGAGCCACGCCCACAATCGACAAAAATCTATTTATTTGCCACAAAAAATTACCTATAAACTTGAAATTTGGTATGTATATTTATAAATATTTCTTTCATCCAAGTGTCAAAAAGAGAAAATAATTGTATAACAGGCACGCCAATCAATATATCTATGGGTTGTTTTATGTTTGGTTTTAACTTGATGACTTTATTTTAATCTATACTAATTACTAATTACTAATAATATTATAAAGAGGAAAGATTTGTATTTTTGTATTTTAGTATGTAACGAGTAAACTCAAAAACTACCGGACCGATTTCAAAAACATATTCGCTATTAGAAAGCTACATTATCACTGAGTAACATAGGCTATATTTATTGCCAAAATATGTTGGGGATCCCTGGACATTCCTACTATTACTAACCCAAGGTGTAAAAAAATTAGTCATAATGTATTTTTCATCGCATACGCTGCGGAAAGTATTGATGTTAAAACAAAAAAATGTTCTACAATATTATAGAACATATCAATATCTACAAAAAACTTCGCAAGACCATATGTCCAACTATTGTACTTATGTCACTATAACCCCTTTTTATACCCACCTTTGATAGTAATATTGCCATACAAACATTGCACACACATGTACACAGCCAATTAGAAATTAGGTATTCACAATAAGTATTTCACAATATTTAAATAGTAGGGAAATCTGACAACGCCATGTGTGGACACCACTCCAGATGGACCACTAGGTTCTGAAGAGGATTTTTGGCCAATATTGGATTTACGGACCACTTTTTAATGAATTTGGAATAAAAGCAACATTTATAAGGAATTCTAAGAACACATGTTATGGATCGCACTCCAGATGCACCATCAGGTTCTGGAGAGGAGTTTTGGCCAATACTGGATTTTCGGACCATTTTTCAAAGAATTTGGAATAAAAACAACATTTATATGGAATTCTAAGAACATATGTTATGGATCCCACTCCAGATGCACCACCAAGTTCTGGAGAGGATTTTTGGCCAATATTGGATTTTCGGACCATTTTTTTAATGAATTTGGAATAAAAGCAACATTTATATCGAGTTCTGATAAAATATGTTATGGATCTTTTCCCATATGCCCTTTTCCGTTTTCTATATTGAAAATTAAAGTATTAAATTTATTGGATATTAATGATTTTGAAGCCACTTATAATAACATATAAGTGAAGTATATGGGATAAACCTTTCTTAATATATAATTTAGCAAGAAAAATTAAATTCGGCTTAGGCCGAATTTTAAATACCCTAAACCATATGGTGTGGAGAAATACTAAATAGTCGTTAGTAAGCTGTACAAATCATACTACAACGTATGATGTAAATTTTAAATTTGTAAATTGTGAGCGTGTCTCATATTTAATCCCTCCCATTTTGATACACAAATGTACAAAGCAGTATACCAAATCTGAATTTTGTACGTTATTTTTTTTTTTGTGGCTGAAAGATTTTTTATTGATTGTAGGCGTGGAAGTGGACCGATATTGGCCCATTTTATATACGACCTGCTGGCATAGACCAGACACATGTGTACCAAATTTCAGCTCGATATCTCAAGAATTAAGACTGTGAGTGTGTCAGCAACAGACAGACACACAGCCACACGGACACTCGTGCGGACATTGTTTAAATCGATTCAGTTTTTGATGCTGAGCAAAAATAAATACGCCCACAATCAACACAAATCTCACATAGTCACTAAAATTGATGTATAAAGTTCAAATTCGGTACACATGTGTATGGTCTCTGCCCGACACATATGTACTCAATTTCAATCTCAGCCAATTTTTGAATATATATGGTTTAAGGGGTCTACGACGCCTCCTTCTGGGTGTTGCAAACGGAATGTAAAACTTAATATACCCTGTTCCCAAAGGTGGAGGGTACAAAAAGCAGTGGACCGCACATTAAAAGACATCAGAAACTTGGCAATAAGAAGGGGGCGTAATTTTTGTTTTCGTTGGAGACTTTCACCATATTTTTATACCTTTAGCCTCCACGTGACTATCAGACTCCATAGCCGAATTATGTGAATAATGCATAATGTTGTTGTTGATTTGTGTTCGTTCAATATATCACAGATTCTGCAGGTCAACAATTTATGGGTTGTTTTATATTGGTTGTAACTTGATGACTTCATTTTAATATAATATATTGCGCAAAAATATAAGCAAGAAAAACACGTGTAACGAGGAAAGTCGTCCCTCGTTTTCCCCGTCAACTAAGTTAAAATAAGAAATAATTGTAACATATATATAAGGACTAAAATAGATAATTTAGTACTAAAATAATGTTGTACATCTGGCTACTACTCGCTCTCACGTCATCGCGTACTGTGCGAAGGTATAGGAACGCGATTCCAATATTTCCAATGGGAAATACCCTGTTGAAAAATGTTCGCTTATTTCCCGATATCTTTTCTGGTTAGCTGTCGTAGAGACAAGACGTAAGTCGAATCGTTTAGCTTACACGCAAAGCGTAAGTACATAAATACTTGTTGAAATATTAGTGTACAGGGCGCAAGTCTGTACAATTACAGTGCGAGATTTAGGGTACACGACGTAAAATCTGTAAAATTGGGGTGAGGATATTTAGGGAGTACAAGACGCAAGTCTGTACACTTACGGTGCGAGAATATTTACAGTACAGGACGTAAAGTCTGTACAAGTACGGTGAGAGATATTTAGCGTACAGAACGTAAAGTCTGTACGGACCGGTGTAAGGTATAGATGCGTTGAACAGGGCATGAAGGCTGTAATTCCACGGTAAGTGGTATGAAGCCGATACAAGGTGTACAGCCTGTATCTAAATATTCAAATCAAGAAAAATATTTATATATTTTATTAAATCCAAAAGTGAGGTATCGATAAATTTAAAACTTTTAAAGCACATGTAGAATTACAAACAGGCCGCGAAATACAAGCTTTAAGCTCAGGCAGAATTCGACACATATTTGGAAAGGTGTGATATTAGCAGACAGTTATCAGTACCTTATATACCACAACAAAATGGCGTAGCGAAGCGCACTAACCGATCTATTATTGAAATGGCAAGAACAATGGTGTAAAAAAGTGTCCATATTCGTGAGTTTTTTCGATCAATATATCTATATTCTTAAAATAAATATTTTTCTTGCAGACTTTATATTGAAATTAGTGATGTATTTGAAGATGTGAAAAATTAATACTTGGCGCCATGCACCACCCTGTGGAAAAGGGTATATTAAGTTTGTGCGGATGTTTGTAACTCCTAAACGGCAAATGCCACATCCACCTTCAGTTATATCAATCTTATCAGAATCAAAATCAAAATCTGTCCATCTAAATTTGTGCACAAGCTGCAGGTCCCATTTTTATACCCTCCACCTCAGTGATGAGGGTGTACTAAGTTTGTTCAACTTTTAAGAAACCTTATTGTAGAGGTGGAGCTTCATCGATGTACCTAAAATGGGTGTATTTGGATTACAGAAACGCCCACAATTAATAAAAGTATTTATATCTGCCAAAAAAGTTGACCTAGGAACTTGACTGATGTGCCAAAAATGGGCGTGGTCGGATAAGATACACGCCCAAAATTTACAAAAAACCATTTTCAACGTAAAAGGCAACTTGCATGCTGATACGTAAGACAAAGGGGTTTAAAATTTATTTAAGTTTGAAGCATAAATATTGGTTTCTCTTATTTACTAAAAACCCAATTTTCAATATTAATTTTAATTTTCCTAACTTACAATTTAAATTTTAAAATTTTTTAATTTTAAAATGCATTCTCTCAATTTCAATTTCTATTTTCCCAATTTCAAATGTTAAATTACCAATTTCAATTTTGATTTTCTCAATTTCAATTTGGTTTTCTCAATTTCAAACTTCACTTTCTCAATTTCAATTTGGATAAAACTTAAATTTCTCAATTTCAATTTGGTTTTCTCAATTTGAACTTGGAAGTTTCCAATTTCAAATTAGTTTTCTCAATTTCAACTTGGTTTTCTCAATTTCAATTTGGTTTTCTCAATTTGAATTTGGAAGTTCCCAATTTGAACTTGGTTTTCTCAATTTCAATTTGGTTTTCTCAATTTGAATTTGGAAGTTCTCAATTTCAACTTGGTTTTCTCAATTTCAATTTGGTTTTATCAATTTGAATTTGGAAATTCTCAATTTGAATTTGGTTTTCTCAATTTGAATTTGGTTTTCTCAATTTGAGTTTGGTTTTCTCAATTTAAAATTTAATTATAATTGTGGGCATGTCTGTTATCCGAACACATTCATTTTTGGCACATCAATGGAAAGTATAATTTTAAATATGTGTATTAAATTTAAACTCGAGGTGAGGCTCAATTTTTTGAATATAACAAAAAACAAAAGTAAAAGTAAACTTATAAAGGGTATAACAGATTTCTCGATAATAATTAATAATTAAAAAAAATAATTTTGTATTTCTTTTGTATTTTTTTCCCTAATTTAAAGGATCTTGAAACAATTGATTTGGAAGACTTCAAGTATAATGGTGTAAATATTACTGCGTTTCGCTTAGTAGATGTAGAAAGTGAACACTACGGAAAAATTATTGATCAAATGCAGAGTTATCCACACAGTGGATTAGATATTGTTGAAGGTCTACCATATATAAAGGTATACGCTCCTTTATCTTAACATTTATATTGTAACATGTAATATGCACATTTGGACCCACAGACCCAACCAGCTTTAATGTATGATGCCATTAACACTTTTGCTGTTGGCCTCAGGACTTTGGATAGAGGCCATAATCTAAAGTTACGTAATTTGTCTTGTGATCATGAAGGACCTTGGGATGATGGTTTAACATTATACAATTATATAAACACTGTAAGTTTTATATTAAAAAAAAATTGGTATAATTATATTTGTACCCATTATTTTGTGTATGTCTCTATATTATTGCAAAAGAGGAATATAATTTTTTAAATTTAATAAATTATAAATAATAAGTCTCATATATAAATATTCTTAACATTGAAAACTCCCTTTGTACGCTTCGATTTGACATAAAATTTTGTTATTTAAAACCCATAATACTTCATGAACTTATTCATAACATTGAACTAATAGGATAAGATGACGTAAGTTTCATTGATAAAAACCTACGTTAAATTTTTTAAATTTTAAAAAGGTAAAAATTTTGAAAATAAATCCGAAACAAAATTGGAACATTGTACAAGATTAAAAAAATGGAGTCACAAAAAACCGCATCCGTAAACAACAGCCCATACTCAAAGTTTGATATTCTAAACAATATTATATATAAACATAAATATTATTTATTTACATGACGAAACTGCTAAACCATACCAATATTATTCTGTCACCTACACGGTCATTATGACTACGTCAAAAAAAAAGTTCATATTAAGTTTGGAAATGCACTGAATATTATAATTTGATTCGCATACTTATTGTGTTAAAAATTACACAAAGCCGAAGAGCGAACGAAACACGAAAAAGTGTCGAATCGAATAAATTTTAATCATCGGTATAAGTTATACACGGGGCACGTAATGTATTAAAGATTTATTGGTTGGTGCGATAGGTTAATTGAAACATAATGCCTAAAAAATCTATTAGGTACAATAAATATCATATAAATATATACACAAATATATACACTACATAATAAATATTTAATTTATTGTACCTAACAGATGCTTTAGGCATTATATATTATATATATATATATTAATTTTGCAATAAATATAATACCCAAAATTTTTCTTCTTTTTTCCGAGTGCTAGAAAATTGGTAAGCTTTAGGATCCCAACCTCGTAGTACAGATAATAAAAAAAAAATTTGTACAGATTCCATAACATCTATACCCAGGTATCCAGATAGCAACATAATATTCGAAAACAATACGAATATATAATATTTATGGAAACATGGGAATTGACCAACTCTTTCCATCAATTTGAACAAAACCTAGCACAGATTTAGCTTCCCAAAATAACTACAGCTACATTTACTTGGAAAACAATTATGATTATCAATGATATTTTAGCACCAAAAAAATTATAATTTCTTACATATCTTTAAATTTAAAGATATTACATTAACTATGAGAGAGGCAGGGGTCAAATATTACTTACTAACGCGACCCGTGAATTAGCTTCTAAATCAAACAATGAAAGCATCAGAGAAGACAATGTTATTAAAAATACGTGTTAATGAAAGGTATAGGCACAAACAGGATTGAATGCTATCAGGGCCAAAAAGACTGAAAAACTTTACAGAAGACAACGAGCAGAAAACTTTTTCAGAAAATTTAACAGATTGCAAAATATAATATTAAATTCATTAATTAAAATTAAAATTAAATTAAAAAGTGAAATCCAATGATATACTACAAATAATCAGGAAAAAGGTGGGATATCTCAGTGTTACTAGAAGGGTCTTCAAAACTCAAACACAACCGACTATCGAATCCAATTTAATGAATGATTTTAGTTTTTTCGTCGATGAGACTTATTGATAGGGAGATTAAGTTGAGCACACTTTAGTCCATGTCAAATAATAAAGACATCTTTCAGATATTGTACAGTTTCCGAAAACTCAACATTTTATAACTTGTTAATGAAATTTAGAAATTTTCCACAACCTTTACTTAATTTACCTCCTACGAAACATTCGGTATCTCAGTAGAGGCCCTTTTGTAAATTATAAGCCTTGCAGGCTGCCGCCTGATAAACTTTAAATTGTGCAAAAGAATGTGATTACGTGATGCAGAATTGGATACGTTAGGCATTTGTCGTCCTCTTCACTTTGTGCCAAATGAATGGCGCCCATGCGGTGATTATAATAAAATTACAATTCCTGATAGATACCTGGTTCCTAATTTTCACACCTTCGCCAAAGCTGGCTACGGTTCTATTATAGACATCGCGTTTATTAACAACCATCTTTTCCTACAAACTTCATGGTGCCTAAGTGACATATACACACATAGCGACCACCGCGCTATAATTTCCGAGATAAACCTTGACGCTCGACCTTCCTATATTGTCCAACCTTCACTGGGTCCACGATGGAAAGGCGATACCCTCGACAAAGAAATATTTAATATTATGATGTCTGATTTAGAGCTTTCTGGTTCCGCTAACGAAATGGCCCACAAACTGATTCACCACATTGAGCAGGCCTGTGACGCCTCCATGATTACGGAAAAATATTGCATTTAGTATGAACGCTTTTGAGCCACAGGTTACAAAACTGGAGTCGTTGGGTTAAACGTTTCGTAAATGCTATTGAAGTTTTCATGGGACCTTCCACATAAAACATTTTATGTCAAGTCGATGCTGAAAGAACCGGAGGAGTTGAGTTATGACGAAATTGTGAAAATTCTAGAAGATCATTTCAACCCTGCACCAAATGAAATACTCGAAAACTACCGTTTTCACATACGCAAGCAAAATGTGGTTGAAAACTGTTCTAAATTTTTAACAGCTTTAAGTAAATTATCTACACATTGTAATTTTGTATCTTATAAAGATACAGCATTGAGAAACCACTTTGTATTTGGATTACGTAACCTAAAATTGCAGAGTCGCCTGGTAGAAAAAGAGGGATTAACCTTGGATGTGGCCATTAATATTTCCCGCGCATATGAAGCAGCTGAAAAAGGTGGAATGGAATTTCATCAAGCGGAATGTACAAGTGTGAAAATAGTGAACAAGGTAAACAAGAAAAACAAGAAAATTAGTATTGCAAATGAAAAAAAACACGTACAAAAATGGGGAAAAATCAACCCAGTGTTTTCGGTGTGGAAATACAGTTCATTTGGCTAATGCATGTAAATTTAAAAACGCTAAATGCCATTACTCTAAGAGAAGAGAGCACATACGACAGGTATGTTTTAAATTAAAAAACGAGGTTTGGCAAGTAAATGATGAAGGTAAAGAAGAAGACGAACTAACAGAAATAATGGTAGAAGAAATTTTGCAAATTGAAAATCATGGTGCGCAAAGTTTACGTTCTAAAATTACATGTTATTTAATGAGAATATAAAAACTTATTTTGAAATTGATACGGGAGCCACCGTTACAATTATGAGTTTATCGGATATATTTTGGTGAATGTTGCAACAAGTAAAGGCCAGGTTACAGCAATAACATATAAAGAACGCTCGAATAGGAAGCCACTGCTTGGCTTTGAGTGGTTACGTATTTAAGTTAAACTGGCAAGGTATGTTGACCCAGTCACATGATGGAAAAATAAATAAGGTACGTGACGTTCTAATACTTAATTTGTTGAAAAAGTTTCCAAGACTTTTTTCGGATTCTATGGGTAAAATAACCGGTCATCAAGATCGTTTATATTTGAAACCAAATGCAACACCAAAGTTTTTGTAACCGAGAAAAGTACCTTTTCATTGTTACAAGCGGTGGATAGAGAACTAGATAATAAAATTGAGCAAGGTCTACTGGTAAAAGTTAATAGTAGTGAGTGGGCCACGCCAGTTGTAGTTGTGCCAAAAAGTGATGGTAGTGTGCCTCTATGTGGGTATTATAAAGTATCTTTGAATACGGCACTAATAGTTGATGAACATCCTTTGCACTCTATTGAAGAGCTGTTTAGTATGTTGGCTGATGGTACAAAATTTAATATAAATAAATCTGAGTTTTTAAAAGACAAAGTTGAATATTGTGGCTATGTTATTGATAAGAATGGCATATCAAAACAAAAAAGTAAAATAGCTGGAATACAAAATATTAAAGAAGCAACGAATAGAGATGAGGTTCGTTCATTTTTAGGCCTTATTAATTATTATGGCCGGTTCATAAAAAACCTTGAATGCAACTCACGAGTCATCTATACCAGAGCAAAGCGATGATGCTAAACCTGTTAGTACTTCACGGGATAAACCTGTCAACACTATACCCAAAATATTTAACAGGAGATCGGAAAGAGTTCGAAGAGCACCTGATAGATTGCATTACTCAAAATAGTTGAAGTCCACATGTATATTTTATTTGAAATATGAAATATTAATTTTGAAGTTTTTTTATTACTCATGAATTTTTCATATTGATATCATGTAATATTTTGTGTATCTAATTAGTGTTAATATTAAAAGTAGGGGCATAATTTTGTAATTTGAAATAAGGAGGGAACAAGTGTTATAGTGACATCTAGATGTATTTTTTATCTCTTGCATTGTATATTAAAATATATAATAAATTTGGAATAAAGTCAATCAGTTGTCGTTTGCAAGTCATACAATGGTTTGGTTACAACAGATACAAAAGCCGAATAAGCCACCGGGAGAACCCACTTCGTACAGACCCATCTGTTGGATACAACTGGTGAAATCCTAAAGCGCATTATATGCAACCGCTTGACCGAGACCTTGGAGGTACAGAAAGGAATATCAGCTTTCAATTTGGCTTCCGCAAAAAGCATTCCACAATAAACGAGATAAGCGAAGTGGTATCCATTGCGAGTGATGCAATGGAGGGCACGCGGAACATGTGGAAGGGCATTTCAAAAAAATATTGCCTAATACTAACACTAGACGTCCAAAACGCCTTCAATATATCCAGATGGGAACATATCATGGCGTCCCAAGACCAACGCAGGGTCTGTAACTACATCAAAAATATAATAGCGGACTATTTTAAAGACAGAACCCTCTCATACGTAACTGATGATGGTGAAAAAGCTCGAAGCATCAGTGGTGGTGTTCCACAAGGTTCGGTTTTGGGACCAATCCTTTGGAACTGGATATACGACGAGTCTTGCGCCTGCGAATTTTCGATAAAGCCAAAATCATTACTTTCGCGGACGTTATAGCTGTGGTGGTCGTTGCTAAACAATTGGGCGACATTGTTGACATCGCGGAGAATACCATAACCGCTATTCGCCAATGGCTACTATCTAAGGGCCTCGCTCTGGCAGAAGAAAAACAGAGGCAGCACTCAAATATAGCCAAATATGGCACCACGCTATCGAGGTCAAATCTTACGCAAGATATCTCAAATCAACTTATCGCCTGTGCGCGATAATAATTTGTAGCGCCTTTCGTACAATCTCGTTATCATTAGTAGTCATTAGTAGAATGATACCTATTGACCTCTTAGCCAAGGAAAGGTATCTCATATCACAAGGCATCGGCAAACAACTCGCTAGAAGTAGAATACTGGAGGAATGGCAGCGAAGATAGAACTCTTCCGAAAAGGCAGGTTGACGAACCGCCTATTACCCAATATAAGTGATTGGATATTGCGTAAGCATGGCGAAGTAGACTTTTACCTCACGCAATTCCTATTTGGTCATGGGTGCTTTAGATCATATCTGCACCGCTTTCTATTAAACATAATAAAAGCTGGTGAAACCCCTGTAGTTAAATGTAGAGTGTTTCTATGTATAATCAAACAAAAATCTGCATAATAACTCAATGTTATTTTTTTTGGTAAAAATATTAAACTCTTTTGAAACGAACGAGGTATAGTTATCAAAGACAATAACTTTTGGTAAACTAAAACGTGCAAAAATTTGTCTTAACACCGAAATGACTGCTGTATTAGTGGTATTTTTACCCATATCAATACATACGAACCATTTGCTAGTACTATCAACAATGACTAGACATCATCTATTCATTAAAGGGCCAAAAAAATCAGGGTGAATTCTCGTCCAAACTTCGTCTGGCCTTTCCCAAGTAATAAGTTCTTGTTTTGGCGGGTCCGCTCTATAAACAAGCATCACAACCCCTAATCTTTAATTTGTCCCAGCCACCAGCAAGATTCTCTTGCCATAGCCTTTATTTTAATAAAACCCATGTGAGAAGCATGTAAAAAGGAAAGCGTATTTTTTGCAGTGCTTGAGGTATCACGATTCGATATCCCCAAAAAATACAGTTAGACTCTAACAACAATTTAAATATTTTAGAAAAGTATGGTAACAAATTTAATTTTGGACACTTTTCGGGCCAGCCTACTTGAATAAAATGCGCAACTCTTTGCAAATCTTTATCAGTTTCAGTAACTTTTTTAATCTTTTCGAAATTCAACATATCGGTCCTTTGGTTAATTGCATTAAAATAATTTAAATAAATGTTTTCCGAAAAATCCAATTCACTTTTTTTCAATTATATTGTTTTGTGGAAATCTTAAAAAGTAATTAACAATGTTATCTTTAGATTTAATATGCTCAATTACGGATTGGTAACCGCTTAATATTAGACTAATACGTTGAAATCTATTTGAAGCCATTGTTGGAATGCCTTTCCTTGGGTTAAAAATATGTTGCTATGGTTTATTATCCGTCACTAATGTAAATTGTCTACCGTACAAATATTGATGAAATTTCCTTACGTCAAAAAATATAGCAACTGCCTCATGGTTGAGTTGCGAATACCGAACTTCTGCCGCAGAAAGAGTTTTCGAAGCAAATTCTATAAGTTTTTCCAACCCTTTATCATCTATTTGTGAAAGTACCGCCCCCACAGCATCCACTGTTATCTTCGTTTTAAAATTTGGATTAAAGTGTGCTAAACATATATCCTGCATTAATAAATTTTTTAATTTTCTTACTGCTTCAGAGCACTGCTCGGACCATACAAACTTACAATTTTATTTTAATAACGAATAAAGTGGAGCTAAAAGTGTAGAGACACTTTTACAAACCGTCTATAAAAATTAACAACCCCCAAAAATGCTTATAGTTCCCGTACGTTTGATAGGTGTGGCATCATCTCAATATCCTTCACTTTGGATGGATTCATACGTAATCCTTCTTTGTGAATAACATGACCTAAATATTCAATTTTTTTACTAAAGAAAACACACTTGTCGGGAGACAATTTGAAACCAGCATTTTCTAAAATATGAAGAACCTTAATCACTCTCACTACGTGCAGCTCCCTACTTGGAGCACTAATTAAAATATCATCTAAAATACAACAACACCTTCGATACTCAGAAATAGAGAGTTCATTATTTCTTGAAAAATGACTGGAGCCGAAGCTATTTATAGTGTAGTATATTTAAGAAGTATTATAATAGTATAATAGTATAGTAGTATAGTAGTATAGTAATATATTTAAGCAACCGTGTATGCGTTGGAATATTAGTACTTTCAATTCATACAAAATATATCATTAATGTTAGGCTTTATATATACATATACATTCAATAAAACAATATGTCGTTATTTCTTGCTCTGAAATAAGCGTGTCATATACATTACAATAATACTAATAAGTATTTATAAAAAATAAAACTTTTTTTAAAAAAAAATTGATAATACGAGTGTTAGATATAATGTAGAACAAACGCCCTATTTGTAAAAATCAAACTTTTATTTCATGAAGACATTTAACACAAGAAGAAAAGACTAATAATACGGCGATTAACCAAAAAGCTTAAAGATGTGTCAAAATATAACTTCCATAAAAACTATAAAAAAACAACAAGTATAAAAAGTAAAATTTTTTATTTTTCCGAAAAAAAAACTTAATGTGTATTTGATAGTCGGTCTTGACCGGCAATTATATTTTCACTTGTTTATATTTGTGAAATGTTATATTAAAAAACGAGAAATCATTATTACTTAAAACATAAAGATTTTGTAACATCAATTCAACAGATATACTATTTTTGGTGTCTTGTTGTTTGCTTATATAAATTATGTCAAAACGACTTCATTTCATTGAACGAAAAATTAAAGTAAAAGTTTTATTATTGTAATGTATCAGCTTCTTTATTCATCATCGAAATGTGTATCCAATAACTCATTTATTTTAGAGATGACACAAAGTTCCTTATTTACATAATTCAACCTAACTTGTAGGAGGCGCTATATTACAACTCCCAATACAAGTTGGAAATATCCATCCTTTTGAGGTTAATTCATAGCTATATATATATAATACACACCGTAATTCATATATATATACATTACATATACATATTATAAATTGACATATTATTTATTATTTATATAGTTTTCATAAAAAGAGGTACTATTCGTAGTATTCTTTGTTATTAATACGTTCTAGATTTCGTAAATTCCGTTTTTATTAGATTTAGGTACATCATCCCCCTGCTCCTTATTTTCAGTTGGTGTTTGGATAGCACATAAATTCCGATTTTTCAACTCATCAGCAGTAACTAACAAATTTTCTTCAACTGTAGTTTCTTTCGTTGTACGAGAAGAAGCAATTCTTCAAATCATTTGATTCGTGTGCCTTTTAATTATTTTATTGTTATGAGTTATTATACAACGATATGATTGTTGACCAATTCGTTTTTTATACCCTCCGCCTTAGGGAAGAGGGTATATTCATTTTAATCATCCGTTTACAACACATCGAAGGAAGCCTCGGAGACCTCACAAACCATATATATTCTTAATTAGCATGAAAAGAGAGAAATCGTTTGAGACATGTCCGTCCGTGTGTCCGTGTATCCGCCTATTGTTGACACTCTCACGGTCGTAATTTTTAAGATATCAAATTGAAACTTTGCATACGTTATTTTTAGTTCAATTTCGCTGTTCCGCATTGAAATTGGAAAAAATCGGTTAAGAGACACGCCCACAATACACAAAAATTTCAACATACCTCGAAAAAATTATATAACTTAACAAAAAAACAAAAAAAAAAAAGAAAGCAGTCTGGCATCTTATTAATTTAATATTAAACTTTTAATACTCTCAATGGATCTGTGTGATCCATGGTATAAATAATAATAGTCATTAAAATAACTGGATATAACTCTCAATGGATGAAACATCTTGTAATTGGTGCGACACTGTTTAATTAAAACAAAACACATTTATTCATTTATTCATCAGGACAATTGACTTCTCCGTTCAAAAGTTTAATGAAAAAGAGACTCCTAACCAAATGCGTCTATTTGATAGATAAATCATGTTAATAAGTTTTAAGCGACCTTCATAGGGAGGTAAAGGTCTTTGGGGATCCCCACGTAAACCAGGTAAAACAAATCGAAGAAAAGACAAAGAGATTGCATATTTCTAAGGGGTTAGAATATTCAATATTATTGTAATACATAAATGATGGAAATTCTTTAACCCTTCTTTTGGAGTTAACAAAATCGAAAAACTTCCTCGGATCACCTAAAATTCTATTTTTCATTTTAAGAACATAATCATCATAACATTTCTTGTTAACAGTATAAAATTTACGCATCTCTTTGGAATAAATGATATAAGCCACAGAGATCTCTTATAACGCTTGAAAAACTTTGTTGAGGTTATGTCCGTCCGCTGGTCTGATTTTGGTAGATCACGCATTCAATAATAGAAAAAAACACAAGTCTTTATGACGGCAGTCGAGACAAGACCAGCGTAAACCTCTCGCACGATTTACAATATGATCATATTGACGGCCTGTAAATCCTGCACATTTTGGGTGCGCACTAGTTTCACATAATTAACAATATAAAAGCTGCTCCGGAGAGGAATTCTCATTTTTTTCTTTAAGTTTGCACTTAGGGTAACAGCACGTGAACATACTTACAAAAGCAAAGAAATAAATGCTTTAAAAGTTTTAATCCAGAAGCAAAACAGCAAAATAAAAAGAATAAAACGCAAAGTCACTGTAATACAACAACAACCGTGCAATAAGAATCAAAGAAAAATTGATTAATAATTAAACGTTGTATTTTCACCGAATAAATAAGTCAATAATAAAAGTTACACGTTAGCAAACGTTATTATGTATACAATAAAAAATTCTTCAACCAAAATATATTAAACAAAAATTTATATAGCAAAGAAATTCACAAAGATATAAATTTAGCGCTTACGCCACGAGGTTGCCAGACTGTAATGCGGTTTCATCCACATTAAAAATTTGCTCCTGCATATAGTTTCCTTCTTTAAGCATCGCTTCAAAATTGTCCTTGAAGATTTCGGCAGCTTTCCAATCTGCACTTCCTGCCTCTCCACAAATCTTCACATTAAGTTTTCACGTTTTTTAAACCTTTCAAACCAGCCGGAACTTGCATTGAAATTTTGGTCATAGTTGACACCCTCCTTCTTCTTTAAATTTTCGAAAAGACTGCGCGCTTTAGTTTGGATAGTCATGAGGTCTAGTGGAATATTCTTTTGTAATAAATCTACCATCCAAGTCTTTAAACATTTTTCCATTTCATGTATAAGACCATTTCGTTTTTTGTGATGACGGTTGATTTTACTGGTGCCGATCTCTTTATAGCTTCACAAATTCGTTCTTTGTTCTTTATTATAGTTGAAACGGTTGAATGCGACAATTTATGTTCACGTGACAAGTTTGACACTGTTTTGCACACTCATGCTGTTTTATTAATTTTATTTTCATCTCTAAGTCTATTGCCTTTCTTTTTCTTTCATTGGTCTCTTACCAACCATTTTGGGACTAAAATATCACAAATTAGTATAAAATAAGTAGAATTTTCAATTTACTTGCACTGTGCACAAATTACTTAAAACAATAAGCACCTTACACAACCGCACACGAAGGGTAACTAACTGCACAACAAAACTAAGGATGACGCAATCGATTGCAGAAGCGCGAAATCAATCGTTAGAAGCGTGCAAGATTATATATGTGACGAAAACTATAAAAAAAATTGACACATTTTTTGGAAAAATTTTTATGAAATTTTTTCGTCGTAAGTGGTAATGGTCGTAAGTCGAGGTGGTCGTAACTCGAGAACTGACTGTATTCAGAGAGGCCTTGAGTTAAGACAACCTTCAATTCGTGTAAGCATAGTGGAAAACTCCTCAAAGGTAAACCTTTGTACCATGCTTATTTTTTTTAAATGAGCTTTAGCACTTTTGACATTCGCTTCCCAAAGGCCACCCATATATGGGGCACCAGGGGGAATAAAATGTCATTCTAAGGATTGTGAAAGGGTGGTGCTTAGGAGAAGTTCTTTAATGTTTGCAAGGAATTGTTTCGCCTCTCTTGACAAAAGATTGGCAGCTCCGACAAATGCGGTTCCATTATCAGAATAGATAGCAGAAGGATACCCGCGTCGAGAGAAGAATCGGGAGAAAGCTGCAAGAAATGCCTGTGTAGGCAATTCACTTGTTGCTTCTAAATGAATGGCTTTATTTGCAAAACAAACTAAAACTAAGAGAGCCTTTTGTAATTTTGCAACCTCGTCCTATATAAGATTTTATGTCAAAGGGACCTGCAAAATCAACTCCATTATAAGTAAAAGGTCGTGTAAGGGTAGTTCTTTCTGGAGGTAATGAGGCCATGATTTGTTGATTCCCAGATTTTTTTGAAGAGAACACAAATTTTGTAATTGCGGATTTGATTAAGTTTTTTTAGTCTGGGAATCCAGAATTCTGAACGTATGACGCGCATCAAATAATGAAATGTAGCCATGAATTGTGAATTTATGAACGTGTTCAACCAACAATTTTGTGAAATGAGTGTTATAGGGTAATAATTTTGGAAATCTTTCATCATATGTCAAAGAAGTGGACTGTATTAATCGACCATGCGCATTATGCCTTTAGTGTCAATAAAAGGGTTAAAAACGAGCAATTTACTATCCTTGGTAAGTAGACCTTTCTGATTGAGCAATTCGTATTTCGGAAAGGCACTGCGTTGACACATAATGATGAGTCGAACTTTGGCATTCTCGATCTCTTTTTGTGTTAGAGGTGCAATCTTTATTTGAATGCATTCGGGTTTGAGTACATTTATAAAACGGAACATGTATGCTATCACTCTTGGCGCACGAGAGAAATTAGAAAATCATTTCAATATATCATCCGCTTGAGATGAGTGTTAATTTTTCTACATTCTAACTGGGATGGTTTTATGGTGGGGTAGGTAGGCCAATGAGTCTAGGTTAGTTTCAGCCATGTTGGGCCTTTCCACCATAAATCTGAATGTGATAACTCCTCCACCGTAAGCCCTCGGGTGACGAGATCGGCCGCGTTATCACTAGAGTTTACATGAGGCCAGTTTGCTTTGCCCACTTTTACCACAATTGATGCCATACGGTTTGCAACAAAAACTGCCCAATGACTTGCAGGTTTTTGAAGCCAAGAGGGAACAATGGTTAATTCTGTCCATAATCGTAGCCGTAAATTAGACAGATATGATTGAGTTCTAAGAGAGTTAATCAATGTGACAAGAGCGCCGCTGCTCTTCGTTCTAAGCGGGGTAGAGTAGTGAATTTTACGGGTGCTACCTTAGTTTTGGCGGTTATAAGATGAGTATGCATATTATCTAGTTCATCTTCAGCGCGTAAATATAACGTGGCGGCATAAGCCCTTTTCTCAAACAAAATTCACAAAATCCATGCAACTCTAATTTATAACTGGGATCATAGTTAATGTATCTTGGTATTCTAATTGATTCAAAATTAGGGTAATCTGACACAAATGAGCGCCATTTCATCAATGTTAACGGCCTTAATATTTCATCCCAGTCGGTTTTATCGCACCAAATATGTTGCATAATAATCTTGGCTACAATAGTTTTGAGTGCAGCATTTCCATTTGGAGTGTTTGGGGGTTTAATAGAAAGATAATCGTTACCGGCATTCCATTGTAGGCCTAGGGTCCTGGCACTACTTTTATCCGATAACCTTATAAATTCTTCACCTTTTTTTTTTACGGTATGCTCCTTTTGACAAATTATAACTATATGTAACACCACGAATATCTGCTACTGACTCTAAAGTTTGGTATCGGAGAGTGAGAAAGTCGTCCATTTGTTTCCAAGTGGGTAATTCAGTACCGTGACTTTGAGTCTGTTCCCATAGGTGCAAAGTATTTTCTGGTAGGCATGTTAAACATACATAAACAAAGGGTATGTCCCAACTTTCAGCATTTATTTTAAGGAGTGTTAAATTTATGATACATTAATGGATTGTTGTAACGCTTTGATACCGGGACCTGACTTTTTGGAAAGGGTCTTTAATTGTGTATTTAATAAAATGCGTTTATTTTCGTACCTATTAGATAAATGTTGCCACGCTATGGCAAAACCTTCATTCGTTAGAGGACACGACTTAATAACATCACGTGCTTCACCTGTTTTTTTTTTTTTTTTTGTAACAAATGGTACAGTTTTTCCACTTGACTCAACCTAGGATTGTTGATGTACAAAGCGGTGAACATATCTCTAAAAGGAGGCCAGGATTTATAGTTTCTTTTAAAAACTTCAGTATCACATAGAGGTAACTGTATGTTACATGCCTGTATTAATGTAGGAGCTTCTTTCTTTAAATTTTCTGAATTTTCACGCTTTTCTAATTCCTCGTCTATCTTAGAAGAACAATTCAAACAAAGCCTTGAATGTAGCAAAATAAGTCTCTTTTAGTTCCTCTTTGTTGTTTTGAGAACATAATCGTATGACAAACGAAAATCTTCATACAGAGTTATTATTTCCCTTTTTTGTGTCATTAATTTATGAGTGGTATACTCAGACTCAAGAGTGGTAGAGAAAAAGGTCACATAATCAGTTACACTTTCATATTTATAGATAAAGGAATCCATTTTGGTCTGAAATGTTCAAATATAGCGATAAAGATAAAGATAAAAAGTTCAAATTTTAACAAATAAAACCAATAATTGTGAGAAAAGAGTTAACGTACGTACCACGGCGCGTTTATGCGGTTTGGTTATACAGGGTGTGTGAAGAAAGAGGTTCTGTAGATGATAGGCCCAAGCATGGACCACAACGTACTGCAAGATCGACTGAAAACATTACTGCTTCTCAAGAAAGTGTTCAAAACAATCCATCAACCTCAATCCGACGCCGTGCTCAGGAGCTTGGTCTTCAAAGAACAACTTTTGCCACAATTTTGCACAAGGATTTGTATTTGTTTCCATAAAAGGTTCAGTTGACACAAGAGCTTCTTCCACAAGACCAAGGCCGCCGTACATATGCCAATAGGATGTTACAGCTCGCCCATGACAACTCCGATTTTCATGAAAAAATCATAATGAGTGACGATGCACATTTTCATTTGAATGGATATGTAAATAAACAGAATAGTCGGTTCTGGGGAATGGGAAACCCTCAAATTATTCATCAATCACCTTTGCATCCATTAAAAGTGACAGTCTGGTGTGCAATTTGGTCAGGAGGAATCATTGGACCTTACTTCTTTGAAAATAAAAACGGCGTAACGGTAATTGTGAATGGGGAGCGATATCGTGATATGATTGAAAACTTTTTAATGCCACAACTGCATGCTTTAGGCTTGATTAACATGTGGTATTAACAAGACGGTGCCACATCACATACAGCCAGGATTACAATGGAATTACTGCGAGACCTCTTTCCACGACAAGTTATTTCAAGAAATGGTGATGTTGATTGGCCTCCACGGTCGCCTGATTTGACTGCTCCGGATTTCTTTTTGTGGGGATATCTAAAAAGCAAGGTTTATGCAAACAAACCAGAAACGCTCGAGCAACTCAAACAAAATATTCGAGATGAAATTAATGAAATACCGCGTGAAATGTGTGAGAATGTAATGAAAAATGTGCTCAAAAGGGCTCGCATTTATGAGGCTAACAGAGGCGGATATTTATCTGATATTGTATTCCATACATAATTGCCGACATTAAATTTTTTTTGTAATTTATATTTGTAATTATAAGACTTTAGCTAAATTACAGCCAATTCATTTACCGATGAGTACATATGTAAACATTCTTGCGAACTTAATTAAAAATAAATTAAATTTACATAAATGAAATTACATAATGGTATCTATGATTAATGGTTAAAACTAAGAAGCAGCGACCTCCATCGACGACAGCAAACAGCAACAACAACAACAACAACGATGTCGAAGCTAAAGCTGTAACAGAGTGATTATAGTAAAAATATACTTACATTTATAAAAAGTTTTAACTTAAGACTAGTTTATTAATAAGGATACAGTAACAGAAATTATAGTAAGCGTGTACAATGTATATGCACCTATCCGACATTGCGGAAGAAAAATTGGCACATAGTGTCTTGAGAAACGGGCGAGTACAACAAAAGATAATTCATTTAACAACAACGAACTATTAATATCTCCATTTATTAATTTATATATAAATGACATACCCAGCATTTTTCTTCTTTTTTCGAGTGAAGGCAGGTCAATTAGTTTAAGGCGGGTTGCGTAAGGTGGCAGGGGTAGAGCAGTGTTCCATTCTAGACCTCGCAAGGCAAACAGTAGGAATTGCTTCTAAATAATAATAAAAAAAAAATAAATAAAACATAAATAAAACATTTATCAATATAAGATCCATTCTCTTTCATTTAATCAAAAATTATAAACAAACAAAGTAGTATACCTTCCCCGCGGACACCCTGTAGTAAAATTATTAATTCAATAGAGTACCAGTAATACAAAATGTTTGCATAAAAATCTTAAAAGCGTGTTTGTTTACACAATTATACAAAAGTGAACACCCATAATAATAAAATTCACACAGAACAAATACTTAAGTTGTTTAATATGTATATTTTCATTTAAATTTAATTTTAAAATGATTGCAATAAAGTGATATATTTTACTTTATTTATATTTTGTTTTATTTTATTTATTAAAAATAAAAAAATATCGCATGATATAAAATTTATATAAAAAATGCAAATGTTATAATAATAATAATGAGTCACTCTAATATGATAATACAAGAAGTTTGAAGTAGGAGTTTAAGAAGTTTGAAATGACACTTATTATTTTATTTATTGTTGTTACAAAAAGAGATGGAATTTACAAAAACAACTTATTATGAATATGTACATATTATTTTTTGTAATTTCTAGAAGATCACAGAAGAGTAAACCGTTTTATTAAAATTCTTGAAGAAAGCAACAACAACAAAAACTTGCACTTTTTAATTCTTTTTTTTTATTGTTGTTATATTATGCGTATATTAAATTATATATTATGGGTTTATTTAATTATTGTACTCACTTACAATTCCGTGTAATGATACTTGTCCAATTAAATCCGTACAAAGTATCCGGCTCGAAGGACTAGAATGTTGAGGTTATGTCCGTCCGCTGGTCTGATTATGGTAGATCACGCATTCAATAATAGAAAAAAACACTATTTTGTCTTTCTAATTCAATTACAGTAATTACAGCGTTTTATTTTTGTTTTATAATTTGTGTTAAAGTTCAATAGCGTAGAGTTATACTCGCGTTCACAAAATAGAGAAAAAAAAAAGAGGTAATAAAAAGTGTTTCGTTAACGACCAACTTTCCTACTCTACTGGCATTGCAGTCGTACAATCTATGAACGAGGAGAGTTGGAGACATTTTGACAGCTTCAACGTGTGACGTTGCCAGCATAAAACATTAACAAATTTATTCCTTCTATTTCTGATAGATTTCAATTCATCCTAAAACCAGGCGGGACAACTTTGTGACCCATGACTTAATCCTACTGGTACACTTAGGGAAATAGCAGAATATAATTATCGATGTTCTTATAACTCAAATCCCAGACCTTATCAGACAAACAATCGGATAACACGTTGTAATCAGTTTTATGAAAGAGGTAACGATTATTGGTTGATAAATTATTATTATGTTTTTCTTCAATAGGTACATTTAGCAAAATAGAAATAGAAGGATGATGGGTGTCTTCAGGTGTTACAAGAGGAGATGACCGTAAAATAGTTAGATTAGTAGTAGTAGAAAAGACCAAGTCTAATAGCCGATTATTAAAATCTAATACATGATTTAATTGCAACAAGCTGAGATCAAAGATTAACTCAAAGATTTCATCATAATATGAGGATAGCTAATGGGTGAAAAATACCCACAATCCTTATCAAAGGTCCCCGTTACATCAGGTAAGTTGAAATCTCCTAATACAAGGATTAAATCGTTCGGTCTTAATCGAGAGTCAGAGATAACAGTAAAGTGCTTTAAATATATATCAATATTTGATGACGGTGGAACGTACGAGCAAATAATATAAACAAAAATATTACCGACGTGTAATTGAACACAAATAAGTTCAATATCAAGAGGATTTGCAAAATCAAGTATACGAGAAAAAAAGGAGTTAGAAATAGCAATGAGTACACCACCGCCCACTTTACCAATCCTATCCTCCCTATAAACCTGATACCTAGTGCTAAAGATTTCAGAATCATGAATCCCTGGCTTAAGCCAGCTTTCGATGAAAGCAACAATGTCATGTCAAAGTTAAAAGTATTAAGGAGTAAAGTTGACAATTTAGTATTTAACCCACGCACGTTTTGGTACAGGAAAGACAGTACACCGCTCAGTTTTTTGGAACACTATCGACCAAATTAGAACTAAGTGACACAAGACCTCTTTTACGTGGAATAAAGTCCTTAATGAAAATCCCCTCAGGCTAAAAAGCTTTCTTCGAAACAGAATTATAAAGATTTGCCGGCAATTGCATTTTAAAAGACGAAATGTCATGCTGTTGGGGGACATTGAAATTAAAAATGCCAATATTAGCTGTAAATCTTTGTATCAGCAGCAAGACGACAAATAAAAATTGCCTTGCGAGTAGGTACAACAGTTAAAACATTTTTTGGAAGAACAGATTTTACTGACTCACGCACATTGTTGCAATCTAATATAATAAATGGGGTAGCGGGCGTACAACACGATTCCTTTAAAGGAACATTCTGTACATTACCCACATTCAATTCCTCAGAATTAACAGAATTAACGTTGGAATCAACATCAACATTAATTTGCGGAATATCATCAACAGCCTTAGTTCTTTAGAAGTAAAGGGTAAATTCTCATCAATAACAATAGTTGGAATCACAAGAGGAACAGAAGTAGTATCAGAATTTAAATATAATATACATGTCGTGCGATACGGTACATCCGATACGTTCGAAGATAATAAATCATTGTGCGCATCAACATGTTTAACAAATGCACCACAATACTGAAAAGCATCCAAATATTTAAAAGACGCAAACAGATCATGATAAAAGTCAAACTTAGCAGTTAACTTAGCTAAATCGCTACATAACTCCTTGAAGCCAGTTTGAGTTTGAACAAACAGTTTATAAAAATCAATATCCTTCTGACGGAAACTCGGACAAGACCAGCGCAATCCTTTTGCATGATCTTATCATGAACCCAGCATACTTTAGGTGGGCAGCTGATTCACATAGCCAACAAAAAAGATATCGTTTCGGGGAAGAATTTATATTCTTCTTCTTAAGATTACTCTTGCTTTTGCGTTTGTAATAGCAACCATCCATCATAGCAAATTGAAACAAAAATAAAATAAAGAACAAAAGAATAAATAAGCTCTTACAACAAAAGGAAATTTACCGTCACGGCAACAACAATTTCCCTAACAATAACTGCACCAAATCGTTCACCAAATAAGAGTCTATTAACCAGTTATTCACCAAATTAAACAAAAGGAATGCTTAATTTGTAATATTAATACATGTATGTATAAGAATTTTTATATTATTTCACTAAATTTCACAATTTTTTTTGCACAAGTGAAAATTATAATGCAACTGAAAGCAGAGATGCCAGGCTGATGCCATTATAGGAAAACAATCTTTCGACGCAAGGTATCAATAATTTTTTGTCAAAATATTTAAACATATTTTCGGCCATTAAGGAGCATGCGGAACCTGCATCCAAAACAAATTTAATTTTTATTCTATTAACTTCCACTACCACCGCATAAGGACTACCTACTACAAATAGAGCAATTAAATTTATTTAAACTATCACCACTATAGCTACTGATACTCTTGTCTTATTCCTCTACCATATTAACTTGGTTGCACACCTTAGCTAGATGACCGACCTTTTTACATGTATGGCAGACACTCTTATTATAGCGACATCTCTCGCTTCTACGATTGGTCCAACCGCAATGATTACATTTTTTTTTATCACTGTCTCTTTTATTTTTCTTCTTTGTTATCCTTATTCTTCATAGAGCCTCGTGCCTTTTTATGAACATAATTAACTTTCTTGTGTTGCCCATTTTGTTTCAAATGTAAGGGCCTTTTTAAACGCCAACTCCGAGGTGAGGCCCTCTTCTTCTTCCTTCATACCCAGTAACAGATTTATTTAACAAATAACTACTCAACTGGCTGCCAATTTTGCAATTCATGGCCAATTTTTTAATGCGAGCATACCACTGCGAAGTTGTTTCACTTTGTATTTTTTGTTGCTTGAAAAAAATTTCTTCTCTCTCTGAATATAATCACCGGTGGAGAAAAATGTTTTTCTTACATCATACACAATTTACCATATCTTTTCATTGCAGGAAGGTCAGGGTAACACAACTCCCGTAACAGTCCATATGGTAGGTTTTGTTCGTTTATGAAAAACAGGTTTTTTGCATAATTTTCCAGCGCTTTGGTTATCGTTGTATATTGTGATACCTGGTTGTTCACCAGCGATCCTATTAAATTTTGATATGGCAATTTTGTAATTTCCTCTTCTTCTTAAGTTGGGCACATTTTATTTGATAGCTCCTTATTTATATTCATTAGTGTTGTCATAAGGGCGTAGTGTTCACACTTTTCCATACTAAAAGTATTTAAAACATCATTTACATAGTTAGTTCGTGACATTTATATATTTAGTTTGTGACATTTCTCGATTTTGAACGAATTTGATACCAAGGAAGTAACTTGAAGGGCCTAAATCTTTCATTTGGAAAGTTTTGGCTAACTTTTGTTTAAACATATTCAATTTATTTTCATTGCTAGATGCTATAATGAGATCGTCTACATAGATAGGAACTAATAAAATTTCGTTTGTATTTCTACAATATACATACAGTTGTCTGATTCTAGAGGCTTCAAATTCACCTTCTTGAGTTGATCATGTAACTTCTTGTACCAATGTTTTCCAGATTGTTTCAACCCATACAATGATTTTTTCTATTTTACATACTTTGTTTACTTTATATATATTTGATTCATTTTCTTCTAATATTTTAGCAAGTTTTTCGGATACTTCCATATATATGTCTTCTTCGATGTCACCGTTTAAATATGCGCTAATGAAATCTAATTGGTGTACGATAAAATTAAATTATACAACTAATACCATTAAAAGGCGTATAGATGACATTCGTACTAATGGTGCATAGGTTTCGGAATAATCCACCCTTCTACCTGGGTGATGCCCAGGTCTACCAGTCTTGCTTTACGTCTTTCAGTAGTTTCGTCTGCATTATACTTTGTCTTCAATACCCATTTATATTTTTGCATTTTGGTCTTTCTCGAATTGACCAGGTTTTACTTTTCATCAGTGCTTCATATTCTACTTGCATTGCTTTTTTCTATTCTTCTGCTCCATCGCCAGTGAGGGCTTCCCTTCCTGTTTTAGGATCTAATATTTCAGCGAAACCTACTGCTTCAAAAAATTCTTCATTTCCGATTCATTTTGTTCCATTGGTTGTTGAATGTTATTGACTTTTTTTGGTCCCCCTGGCTCCCGGTTCTCAATTTCTTGGTCTACCGCAAGTTCATTTCATTAAAATCTTTTTCAGACTGTATATTTAAGTTTTCGGATGTAAAATGCTTTTGGGTAGCAATCTCTTCATTTTTGTTCTTTTTATTAATTTCTTGAATTTCATTAAATATTTCTTAACATATACGCACATTTGTGCCTGTATTTGTATCATTTGTAGCTATATTTCATGTTCTGTATCATATGCTTCACTGAACTTAACGTCTCTACTTTTTATCAATTTCTTTTGAATAGGGTCCCACAAAAGTTATGCCTTTGATTCATTACAGTAGCTTAAAAATATGCATCTTCGTGATTTTAATTATTAGTTTGTTTTTTATAGTTTTTGATTTCGGAAAAGGATTTTGGCTCTGCTTGCCTTGGATACATACTTCGCAACTAGGCAAGTACTCGTTTATATTACTTTTAATACCACGTACCTTATTTATTTTTTGATCATCATTTTAAGATCTTTTTCGTTGAGAAGTCCGAATCTTTCATACCACTCTTTTATTGAGTTTGCTGCTGCTAATTTTCCTTTTTCAAATAGTTTTTTTTTACGTAGGAGGCTCTCATTAGTTCTTATTCTGTCCTCACATCTTTTATTATAACGTCATATTTTCTAAATATTACTGTTTTATCATGTTGTGTCAACTTTGGTACTGAAATAAGATTTGATCTCAAATCTGGAACGTACAAAGTGTTTAGCGAAGTGAGTTTAAGCTTTCGTTTGGTTTTGAAGCTTACTGTACTGGTGCCTCCGATTGTTGTGAAATTATTTGCTAAGTTTAACGTACTTACATGACTGGATATGAGTTCCTGAAATTTTTCTTTTTGGGAACCCATGTGGGAGGTTGCTCCCGAATCAGGACACCGTTCACATTGTTGATTATTAAATTGCATGATTATTCCGCTTTACCTACACTCTCTCTATATTTTGATTGTTTTTCATTGTTGTTAAACCTACACTTGTGACACTTAAACTTGAATTTTTCTTGATTGTTCTTGTTAAAATTCTTGTACTTATTCTTGTTATTATTAATGATTAAAGCTCCTTGATCGTTGGATTCTATAAGGTTTATTTTTCTTGATTCATATTCATCTATCAGTTTAATTTTTAGCTTGGAAGTTTATCCTGAGTTTCTATGGCAATTCAAAATGACTCATATTCTTCAGGAACGCTGTAAAGGAGGATGATTGTTAATAATTGATCTATTTGCATTTCATTTAGTTTATCCACGATATCGAAAAATTGTTTGATGTGTTCTCTAACATCATCTATTGGTTTCATTTTAAGGAAGATCTAAGATTTGAGGAGCATCGCCTGGCGAGCTCTTTTTGACTGGTAAATTTCATGTATTTACTCCATACATCGTTTGATGTATTAATTACAATATTTGATTTGTTTTAATTCTGCTGATGATATGATAAGGATTAAATCCGCTTTCGCTTTTGCGTCTGCTAATTCCCACTTTGCGATTTCTTTCGCTGATTCGATAAACAAAAGTGCTTCTATTTTAATTTTCCATGGGTCGAAGTTTTCTATATTAAACGTATCAATTCTGATTCCTGAGATGCTCATTTTTGCTTTAACTGCTAATTAATTAAATTATTTCCCAAAAAATTTTGTATAGAGCGCAGGTCCATAACATCTTGTAGTTTGCTTTTATAAATTATATCAAAACGACTTCATTTCATTGAACGTAAAATGGAAGTAAAAGTTTTATTATTTTCATTTTTGATTAACATATGAACCGTTCAGTGCACACATTGATTAACTGCACTTGTTGAAAAATCCTAAATTTAGGTATCAAAGCAATTGGTATACACCATTTTAAGGTTAAATTGAGAACTTCCAAATTATAATTGAGAACTTGCAAATTGAAATTGGGAAACTGAAGTTTTAAATTGAGAAAACCAAATTGAAATTGAGAAAACCAAATTGAAATTGATAAAACCAAATTGAAATTGAGAAAACCAAATTGAAATTGAGAAAACCAAATTGAAATTGAGAAAACCAAATTGAAATTAAGAACTTCCAAATTATAATTGAGAACTTCCAAGTTCAAATTGAGAAAACCAAATTGAAATTGAGAACTTCCAAATTGAAATTGAGAAAACCAAATTGAAATTGAGAAAACCAAATTGAAATTAAGAACTTCCAAATTATAATTGAGAACTTCCAAATTATAATTGAGAACTTCCAAGTTCAAATTGAGAAAACCAAATTGAAATTGAGAACTTCCAAATTCAAATTGAGAAAACCAAATTGAAATTGAGAAAACCAAATTGAAATTAAGAACTTCCAAATTATAATTGAGAACTTCCAAATTATAATTGAGAACTTCCAAGTTCAAATTGAGAAAACCAAATTGAAATTGAGAACTTTCAAATTCAAATTGAGAAAACCAAATTGAAATTGAGAAAACCAAATTGAAATTAAGAACTTCCAAATTGAAATTGAGAAAACCAAATTGAAATTGAGAAAACCAAGTTGAAATTGGGAACTTCCAAGTTCAAATTGAGAAAACCAAATTGAAATTGAGAAATTTAGGTTTTATCCAAATTGAAATTGAGAAAGTGAAGTTTGAAATTGAGAAAACCAAATTGAAATTGAGAAAATCAAAATTGAAATTGAGAAAACGAAACCAAATTGGAATTGAAAAAAATAAAATTGAAATTGGGAATTAAAAAATTAAAATTTTAAAATTTATCTCAATTGAAATTGAGAAAATAAAAATTGAAATTGGTAATTTTACATTTGAAATTAGGAACTTCCAAATTGAAATTGGGAAAATAAAAATTGATATTGAGAAAATAAAAATTGATATTGAGAAAATCAAAATTGAAATTGGGAACTTCCAAATTGTAATTGAGAAAATAAAAATTGAAATTGGTAATTTAACATTTGAAATTGGGAAAATGCAAATTGAAATTGAGAGAATGCATTTTAAAATTGAAAAATTTTAAAATTTAAATTGTAAGTTAGGAAAATTAAAATTAATATTGAAAATTGGGTTTTTAGTAAATAAGATAAACCAATTTTTATGCTTCAAACTTAAATATTTTATTCCATATAATTTATTCGTATGTAGTAATAAATTAATATAAAAATAAAAATTCTCCAACTTAAAATTCATATATACATACATAAATAAAAACTTTATAAATGATTCTCTTACGTTATATTAAAAACACTTAATTTAAGTAAAAAATTAGAAAATTGGATCTTTACATTCCAACTGGCATATCCTCTAAATTAATTGCTCTTTCATAAAACGTTGTATTATGTTGAACGTATCTTGCACAATCCCCACTTGTCAACGTTATTTAGCTTCGTCAATAATGCTTTCCAAATACGCTAAACGTTGTTCGCCTACTCTAGGTGGAGTTGGATTTGGAAGTCCCATATATTTCTTCACGTGGGACTTTATTTTTGACCATGCACCTTCAATAGGATTCAACATTGGTGAGAACGGACTGAGTCTTAAAAGAGTTGCCTCGGAATTTTCAAAAATCCATACATAATGTAAAGATACAATTTTCTAATTTTTTACTTAAATTAAGTGTTTTTAATATAACGTAAGAGAATCATTTATAAAGTATTTATTTATATATATTTATATATGAATTTTAAGTTGGAGAATTTTTACTTTTATATCCATTCATTTTTTTACTACATACGAATAAAATATATGGAATAAAATATTTAAGTTTGAAGCATAAAAATTGGTTTATCTTATTTACTAAAAACCCAATTTTCAATATTAATTTTAATTTTCCTAACTTACAATTTAAATTTTAAAATTTTTCAATTTTAAAAGTCATTCTCTCAATTTCAATTTGCATTTTCCCAATTTCAAATGTTAAATTACCAATTTCAATTTTTATTTTCTCAATTACAATTTGGAAGTTCCCAATTTCAATTTTGATTTTCTCAATATCAATTTTTATTTTCTCAATATCAATTTTTATTTTCCTAATTTCAATTTGCATTTTCCCAATTTCAAATGTAAAATTACCAATTTCAATTTTTATTTTCTCAATTTCAATTGAGATAAATTTTAAAATTTTAATTTTTTAATTCCCAATTTCAATTTTATTTTTTTCAATTACAATATGGTTTCGTTTTCTCAATTTCAATTTTGATTTTCTCAATTTCAATTTGGTTTTCTCAATTTCAAACTTCACTTTCTCAATTTCAATTTGGATAAAACCTAAATTTCTCAATTTCAATTTGGTTTTCTCAATTTGAACTTGGAAGTTCCCAATTTCAACTTGGTTTTCTCAATTTCAATTTGGAAGTTCTTAATTTCAATTTGGTTTTCTCAATTTCAATTTGGTTTTCTCAATTTGAATTTGGAAGTTCTCAATTTCAATTTGGTTTTCTCAATTTGAACTTGGAAGTTCTCAATTATAATTTGGAAGTTCCTAATTTCAATTTGGTTTTCTCAATTTCAATTTGGTTTTCTCAATTTGAATTTGGAAGTTCTCAATTTCAATTTGGTTTTCTCAATTTGAACTTGGAAGTTCTCAATTATAATTTGGAAGTTCTTAATTTCAATTTGGTTTTCTCAATTTCAATTTGGTTTTCTCAATTTCAATTTGGTTTTATCAATTTCAATTTGGTTTTCTCAATTTCAATTTGGTTTTCTCAATTTAACCTTAAAATGGTGTAGTCATAACTTTATTATTTCACAGCATTTCTCAACTTTTTTTTTATGGAGTTAACCGATGTGTGCACTGAAAGGCTCATATACTAAAAATATTGACAAAGATTTCAAGATACTAATTGATTTATTTTTGCAAAATATATGCACAAAGTTTTTATATACATTTCCAACATGGTGTAAAGTAAATATAATTTTTATACCCTCCACCTTAGGGAAGAGCGTTTATTCATTTTGATCATCCGTTTACAACACATCGAAGGAAACCTCGAAGGCCCCACAAACCATATATATTCTTACTCAGCATGACAAGAGAAATCGTTTGAGACATGTCCGTCCGCGTGTCCGTCTGTTGTTGGCACTCTCACGGTCGTAATATTTGAGATATCAAATTAAAACTTTGTATATGTATTCTTAGTTCAATTTCGCTGTTCCGTATTGAAATTGGGCAAAATCGATTTAGAGACACGCCCACAATACACAAAAATCTCAACATACCTCGAAAAAATTGTATTTTAAAAAAATTATATATCGCACAATACTATGCCTATCAAGTTGAAATTTGGTATATATATAAGTGGTACCGTTGTCCAACACTGTGCCAAAAATGGGCGTAATTAAATAACGTAAACGCTTATATATAATAAAAAAAAAAACTATTTGTTGTTTAAAAACAAGTGAAAATAATATAGTCGGTCAAGCCCAACCAACACATACCCTATACCACTTGATATATTATAATATTCAATTTAATTTTTTCCTTTGATAAATGAAAAATTTTATTTTTCTATACCTACTTATATTTTCAAAAATTTCAAAATGATACATAAGTAAGAATTTTTTTTTATTTTTTGTTTGTTTATGATATCTAAAAAAAATAAATTTATATGGGGAGGGGTTCTAAAAATGGTCCAATCCGTTCCATTTTCAAAAGCGTTTATTTTTGGGTCAATACATTTCCTTGTACCTAATTTCATCGAAATATCTCAAAAAATAACAATCAGGTCCATTTTCAATAGGGTTCTCCTTTGGCTCAATATATGTCCTTGTACTAAATTTCATCAAAATATCTCAAAAAATGCGACCTGTAGCTTGCGCACAAATTTAGATGGACAGATGGACATACGGACATGGTTAAATCGATTCAGATTTTGATTCTGAATCGATCGGTATAACTGAAGGTGGGTGTGGCATTTGCCGTTTAGGAGTTATAAACATCCGCATAAACTTAATATACCCTTCTCCACAGGGTGGTGTAGGGTATAATGAGTATTTAAGCTTTGGTCTTGACCGAACTTTTCTATCTTGTTTTTGATTTAATTGTGTTTTAGGTATCCCATAATGGACTCACGGGTAAAATTGAATTTGTTGATGGGCGCCGAAAATCACTTAAAATAGACTTACTTAAGTTGAAACAAGGACGCGTAGTCAAGGTGGGATTTTGGACTTCAACATATGGTATTAATATAACAGATCCAACAAAGTTTTACGAAACAAATATAGCAAATATTACATTGATAGTTATGACTAGAGAGGTATGTATATAAAAATTATGGAAAATATTAAATAAACACGAAGAAAACATTTATTAACTATTCCTTTTTAAATTCGTAGGAAAAACCATACGTAATGGTAAAGAAAAATACAAACGCAACAGGTAATGCCCGTTTTGAAGGGTTTTGTATAGATCTATTGAAAGCTATTGCTGCAAAGATTGGCTTTTATTACAAAATTGAATTGGTGCCCGACAATATGTATGGAGTTTTTAATCCTGAAACTAATTCGTGGAATGGTATTGTACGCGAACTTATGCAAATGGTATAATTTTTCGGAAATATTTGTTTATAAAATTTTATATATTAAAATGTAGATGAATTCACCAAATTTCTCTTTCAGCGTGCCGATTTAGCTGTGGCGTCAATGACTATTAACTATGCTCGCGAAAGTGTTATAGATTTCACTAAACCTTTTATGAATTTAGGCATAGGCATTTTATTCAAGGTAATTGTAAATTAAGTACTTTTATCAGTAATTCAAAATAATTCAGTGGAAACACCATCCTCATCCCTTTAATTTTTATTTGTTTTAGAGACCGAAAGAAAGGTAGTGGGTGAAGTTTACTCATTTTACCTCAGTGTAGTGTGCTTATTTTTTCTTTTTTAAAATACAACGACATAAGTAAGACTAAATTTTATGTAATGTTTTAATGGACATTTAAAGACATATTAAATTGTTCCTTTCAATGTGAACATAGAATACGTTTTAACCCATTGCATTTCATTCATACATAATTATTAAAATCTGGGAGAGAAAATAGGATATTTCTCATAATAAATACACAAAATAAATTTAACACTACCTTACGGATCTTGGTTATATACCTATTTTTACTGAAGTGAGCCAATATGACTCATATAAGAAAATTGAAGTTTTTTGTAAAAAAATAAATAAAATTAAAATATTCAGCCAATTGGAAAATAAATCTTTTCTTGAAATATTTGCTTGAGTGGTCTCTTTATACTGAAAAGTAGACTTGCATGCTGATACGTAAGACATACACTATTAGAGGACGCAATATATATATATTTGCCACGCCCACCGTTGTGGAGGTAGAGGGTATTTAAGATTTGGTCTAAGCCAATTTAGTTTTTTTACTTGTTTTATATTTGTTTCATTTCTATTATTTTATTTATTATAACTATTAATAATTGTTAATTTGGGACCGTAGTTTATTAGGGACATTAATTTACGTAGAGTTCGATTTGCATGCATTTCGTAATGACGACTCCACAATACATTACATGAGTATGAAAGCTCACGATCAATCACTGAATCTAATTTACGGGTTTTTTTATGCACCTATGGAATAATTTGTGAGAGGGCATTCATTCTTTCATCGCTTCAATTATCACGATTGCTACTAATTGGGATTTTCAAGTGACCAATTTCTGCATGCCGGAAGTCGGGATATATCGTTTTGATATAAAATGCGAAAAATTGTTGCTTTGGCTTGGTAGTCATTAATATTTGAAATTTTATTTTTACTTTCCTTCTTCACTCAAATCATATCGATGGAATCAATGGGTGTTGAAATGTTAATAATATTAATTTGGCATGTTATAATTGTTTTGGCACTATTGGTGGTACTATTGTTAATTTTGTTGGTCCAGCTGGTTCGTAGAAGGCAGGAGCGCCATGAAATGTTAGAGGATCGGCATGTAATATTTTAGGATCGCCAGTAAAGTCATGTGTTGTTTAGGCATACCAATGAAGAGAGAACAATAGTAAGGATAATAAGACAGGATTTTAATTTTTATAATATAATGTAATGTGGCATCCCACTCGAACTTTCGCCTTTTCGGTAAGTACAGTTAACGGCCGCGCTAAAGTTGAAAAGTGATATATAAATTTTCTGTAATAAGAGCATAAGCCAAGAAAAGCCATAACGTCTTTTTTGTTCGTCGGCCTCTTCCACTCTACCACCATCTCGGTTTTCCTTGTATTTACTTCTAGACCGACACGTCCTATCAGATGGCCCAAAAACCGTACCTGAGGTTTGAAGAAATCACATTTCTTTGAACTCAACTTCAATCCCGCGCTTTTTAAGTGCTTGAAAGCTTCTTTAAAGTGATTTATATGCTCTTCCACCGTAGAAGAATGAACAACGATGTCGTTCAAATATTTAAGAGTAGTCTTTCAAGCTAAATCACGAAACAAACCATCCATAAGGCGTTCAAAGGAGGCTGGAGCATTGGCCAAACCAAATAGCATAACATTAAACTAACTAAAGACTGTTTTCTCCTTCGATTTCGGGTCCATTTCCACCTGCCAATATCCGCTCTGAACATCTAAAGTTGGAAGCCATTGCATAGAGAGTGGCGATAATTTCATCCATTCTAAGCAGCAGATACGAATCCTTTTTTAAAGTCATTTAGATGCCGGTAATCGACACAAAAGAGAGATAAACCATCTTTTTTCCTGACAAGCACAATCGGCGACAACCACGGGCCATCAGAGGGCTCTATCACACCTCGCTGCAACATGTCTTTCACCAAACTATCTACTTCGGTTTTTTTGGCAAAAGGTACACGGCGGAGCGGTTGTTTAAGGGGCTTGGCTTTACCTGCATCTATCTTATGTTTGACCAAAGATGTTCTACCAAAGTCAAGAGCACTCGTAGAGAACACATCACCAAATTCATGCATCAAGGCAAAAAAACGGTCCTTTTGATCGGAAGTGATTTCGGGCTGCAACATAAGCTCTGAGTCCAAGCAACATAAACTAAACTGCTCCTACTTTTCAGTGGTTATAGTGGGATGTCCCCATACGCATAAACCTCTGGTGCCTGACCAACTACTGAATTTGCAGAAATTGTAACCGCTTGGTCGGCCGTATTTAAAAAACGAATTGGAATAAATTCACCCGAGTATTCACTACAGCACGCCCAACGAAAATGCCATTGGGAAATGTAGGATCGAGTGTCTCTTCAAATATAACGTATGCGCCCAGTTTTGGAAATTGGCACTTCACGGGAATTAACGTATCGGTGTGAGGGGATAGCTCCACATTGTCAACCAGAAACACTAAGTTAGATTCCGCCAGACAAAGTAGCACTAAGGGTACGGTACTCTCTTCTAAAATTAATTCCAGTTTCCCTAAATCTATGAAAGCGTTTTGAGTTCGCAAGAAATCAAGTCCAAGAATAGATGGAGTTTGTTGATCCGCTGCTAAAAACGTATGAGTAAAATTAGATTTTCTAATGCAAAAATGGAGCGTGGTTGTATAATCGGCATTGAACACCTCGTTCGGTGGACCTTGAAAGCTTACAGCGCACTTCCTTAATTTAGCATTCCACGGCAGCTGCTGACGACTAATTAATGAGACAAGAGCGCCGATATCAACTACAAATTTTTCTTTTCTCTCTCCAAATTTAGCGTAACAACTTAGGTTGCATTCTCCGACCGCATCTATATAGAGAGGAGCAGACACGCCATCGGGAGGCGCACCATCAGATAATTCAACAGTAACCTGGTTCAAATTGTCCACCCTCTGAAGCTGTAGTTGTCGTTGTTGTTGCTGTTGTTGTTGTTGTGCTCAACGTAGTTGGGGTAGATATGTTTGTTGTTGTTGATGCGTTTGTAGTTGTAGTTGTTGTTGTTTTTGTTGTTGCTCTTTTTGATGCATTTGTAGTTGTAGTTGTTGTTGTTGCTCCTGTTGATGTGTTTGTAGTTAATGATGTGTTTGTCGTCGTTATTGTTGTTTTATTAGAGCTGGATGTCTTTTCATCGGCCTATGCTCCCCTAGACCGACGGATACTAGGCGTCGGCCCTTTCGCCCATTTCGTCGCCTTGACCCAAAAGGCTCCGGCCCGATTTCAAAGATATGTTTGGCTCGATTTTTGGAAAGAGCTTTGAGTTCAAGAGTCATTTGCAACGCTTTATAAAGTAAGCCTAAGAATCTTACTTGCCACCAAGAAATTTTGCAGATACGTGTCCCTTATGCCATCAATAAATTAATTTTTTACCATGTCGGCACTCCACTAAATGAACCAATGGCGTATCGTTCTAGGTCCACCGCAAAGTCTGACAAAGACTCATTTTGACCTTGAACTTGATTACAAAATTGTTGAGAGCAGGCTCTAGGATCTAAAGCATAACGATTACGCGTCAGGTTGCATATTTCATTATACGACGGGGTTGGATTAACCAGTAAGATGCCGTACAATTTTAATGGGCCTCCACGGAAATTTGAAATTAACGCCATTCTTTTTTCCTCCTTATTCCATCTATAGAATTGAGCGGTTTCCTCCAGAAAGCACTCATATTCCACCCATGGGTTCGACCCATCAAATTCAGTGATTAAACTTTGTTTAAATATACGCCCTTCATTGACAGTTGTCCGCGGATTCATATTTACGGTGGTATATATATTTGGTTGCACAGCTGCTGCAGTATACAGCGATGCAGTTGATGGATTAACGATTGAGGATTGTGAAAACATGATTACACGCTCAGAGGGCCGAGCGGAAAACGATTGAGCGTGTATTTTAGAAGGTGGTGTGGTTATTCTCACTGCCGGCAGTATACGATGCAGCTAGAATATTAAAATGAGGCGACGTGGTAGTGGTTCATACAGTGGGACAACAGACAGACGATACAGTGTCTAAGTTAAAATTAACGCCTCCAACCGCTCTGCCAAGCGCTATTCTATCATTTTCAAGATCTCAAGTTCAACGTCCGTGTGCTTTGTTGCTTTTTTTTATTTTTCGGCATGGTTTTATCCTGTTGGGGATACTAACTTATTATCCCACTTCTGACACCAAGTATTGTAAATTTCGCTTTTATTTTCAAAATTTGCAGAGAATTATTTTTATTGTGGAAATTGCACTTTTATTTTCAAAGGAACAAATGGAAAATGAAAATGAACTACTAAAATGAGACGTTGCCAAAATTCTCCCTCCTCTTCTTCTTCCCTTTCTCTAGTAGAGATATTCACTCTCGATTGAAAGACAAAGATGAACATCTGTTAAGAAAAACAGAATACATCGTTGTCGCTTTTAATCACAGGGTAGTTCGTAACAATATATATAATTCGCCCTCTTATAGTATGTATTACGCATCAACTTGCAAATCTAGTTTTACGTTGAATATGGTTAATTGTAAATTGTGGGCGTGTCTGTTATTTGATCATACCTATTTTTGGCACATCCATGAAGGTGATAACTAATTAAATATGTATATCAAATTTCAGGTTCATATGTCAATTTTTGTAACGGATATAACGATTTTTGTTGATTGTGGGCGCATCTGTTATCCGGCCACACCCATTTTCGGCATATCGATGAATATTCCTACTAAATTTCGACATTATAGCTCAATTTTGTGGCAGATATATATATTTATGTTGATTGTAGACGTGGCACTTGACCGATTTTGCCAATTTTAAATAAAGATCAGCGTGCAAAAGTTTCAGACAGACACACGTACCCACGGACATACATGTCTAAGTCGACTCATTTTTCGACGCTGATCAAGAATATATTTACTTTGTAGGGTCTCTGGCGCCTTCTTCTGGGTGTTGCAATGGAAGTACAAACTTAGCATACCTTCATCACTAAGATGGAGGGGTATAATTAAAATTTTACGAACTAAGTGGTGAGGGTATTTATATACACTATTACATCTCAATTTGCTTATACCCTGCACTACCCTGTGGAAGAGGGTATATTAAGTTTTTGCGCATGTTTGTAACTCCTAAGCGGCAAATGCCACACCCACCTTGCATTTCAACCGATTGATTCAGAATAAAAATCTGAATCGATTTAACCATATATATATTCTTGATCAGCGTCAAAAACTGAGTCGATTTAGACATGCATGTCCGTGTGTCCGTGTATCCGTCTGTTGTTGGCACTCTCACGGACGTAAATTATGAGATATTGAGCTGACATTTTGTACAGACACTTTTAGTTTTTGCACGCAGATCGCTATTTAAAATGGGCAAAATCGGTCAAGAGCCACGCCCACAATCGACAAAAATCTATTTATCTACCACAAAATATGAGCTACAAACTTGAAATTTGGTATGTACATCTATGAATATTAGCTTCATCGATATGCCAAAAATGGGCGTATTCGAATTACAGACACGCCCACAAATAATAAAAACCTTTATATCTGCCGCAAAAGTTGACCTAGGAACTTGAAATTTGGTACACGAATACATAGTTATCCCATTGACTGGCGTGCCGAAATTGGGCGCGGTCGGATAACAGACAGGCCCACAATTTTTAAAAAACCTAATTTAACGTAAAAGTAAACTTACATGCTAAGACATACACTATTAGAGGGCGCAATATAAATATATATATATATATTTGCCACGCCTTTTCGTGTAGAGGTGGAGGGTTAAGATTTGGTCTAAGCCAAATTTAGTTTTCTTACTTGTTTAAGATATTTTTATGAAATTTGGTACAAAGAAATGTATTGGCCCAAAAATAAACCCTTTTGAAAATGGATAGGATCGAACCATTTTTAGAACCCCTCCCTATATAATTTTTTTTTGATATCATAAACAAACAAAAAATAAAAAGAAATTTCTGACTTATGTACCATTTTGAAATTTTTGAAAATACAAGTAGGTATAGAAAAATAAAATTTTTCATTTTTCAAAGAAAACAAATAATTGAATAACAAGTGCTGTAGGGTATTTAATGGTCGGGCTTGACCGACTATAATATTTTCACTTGTTTTAATAATACATTTTTATATAACCATCGTAATGCTGTGGGGGTTAATTGGTATTGGTGAAACGATTGTAAGTACTAGGTGGCGAGATATATTAACCTAGCCTAACACTTTGAATTTTTCACGCTCTGGGAACGTCCGTAGAATGATTTTGCCCATTTTTATACCCTGCACCACCCTGTGGAAAAGGGTATATTAAGTTTGTGCGGATGTTTGTAACTCCTAAACGACAAATGCCACACCCACCTTCAGTTATACCGATCGATTCAGAATCAAATTCTGAATCGATTCAGAATCAAATTCTGAATCGATTAAACGATGTCCGTCTGTCCATCTACATTTTTGCGCAACATATATTTTGATGAAATTTAGTACAAGCACATGTATTGGCCCAAAGGCGAACCTTATTGAAAAGGGACCGGATTGGACCATTTTTAGAACATCTTCCCATATAATTTTTTTTTTTTTGATATCATAAACAAACAAAATATAAAAAAAATTTCTCACTTATGTATCATTTTGAAATTTTTGAAAATACAAGTAGGTACAAAAAAATAAAACTTTTCATTTGTCAAAGAAAAAATTAAATTGAATAATATATCAAGTGGTGTAGGGTATTTGATGGTCGGGCTTGACCGACTATAATATTTTTACTTGTTCATATTTAACTTTAGACGCAGATAAAGACTATATGTACCACATTTCAAATCCATTTTTTTATTACGTATATGCTACCTTGAGAGTGTCAAAAGCTACGGGATTAGAACGTCAATATCGCCATACCATACTGTAGACAAAATTATAAATGATGTGTACCAAATTTCAGGTCGATATCAATGTTAGTATCCGTGTGAGTTGGACCAAAAATCAAAAAATTTATGCATACTCAGACATATTTGAAGGTGTGGTTCGCGCTTGGCACTTACAAATCTTTGATGGTGAGTTTAATAACTAAAATATTAAGCGTACGCCAAATCCAGAGGACCCACCATAATTTCGCAGTATCATGCACGTCATTGTACGTTATGACATGTGAGTACCAAAGAAAAAACCCAAAAATTTACGTGGATACGCGAACAGAAAGAAGCGCTAAATTGTCGCGGGTATTGATATTGATAAATAATATAAGTATTTTTGGGCCGTGGTTTGCCCTCTTCTGACACTTACATTTGTTTGAACAAAATCATATGATATGATGGTCGATATAAAAAAGATTACTATTACAATAAGATTTAATTATTAAAAAAAGTCCTATCGTTTAAGGTACCTGCCAGTCAGCCCACCCGACTTTTTTCATTTATGAATCCACTGGCCGCGGAAATATGGCTCTATATACTAGCTGCTTATGTATTGGTTTCATTCACATTATTTGTGGTGGCTCGCTTTTCACCTTACGAATGGAGTAATCCACATCCTTGCTTTACAGACTCTGATATTGTAGAAAATCAGTTTTCTATTTCGAACAGTTTTTGGTTCATAACTGGGACTTTTCTACGCCAAAGTTCAGGACTTAATCCAAAGGTAAGTGTTACTTACTATAAAAGCGCTATTAGTACAAATATTTTTCTATGAAATTATGCCTCATCGGTGTTGTGTGGCACCATAAAATTACCGTCAAAATCAATGTAATGAATTGCTATAGTGTATTAATTATTATAGTTTATTATTTGCTTCGTTCTCTGCTTTGCGGGATTCTGGTTAATATGGAGAGGGCTACTCCCACTTGAATAAAATTTTTATTTAGCCTTCGTCTCTTAGGTAGGAAAAATTACTATTATAGCGAAAATTTTTGAAAAGAAAAGTGAGAGGAGTTTCTTACATTATCTTCCTTCTTGTATATGATAGGTACTGCCACACCGAATTATCCAATAATTCGGTTTTATTATACCTTCCACCTCAGTGATGAGGGTACACTAAGTTTGTTCTTCCATTTGCAACACCCAGAAGGAGGCGTCAGAGACCTTACAAAGTATATATATTCTTGATCAGCGTCAAAAACTGAGTTGATTTAGACATGCGTGTCCGTGTGTCCGTGCATCCGTCTGTTGTTGGCACTCTCACGGACGTAAATTATGAGATATTGAGCTGAAATTTTGTACAGGTACTACTTTTGCACGCAGATCGCTATTTAAAATGGGCAAAATCGGTCAAGAGCCACGCCCACCATCGACAAAAATCTATTTATCTACCACAAAATATGAGCTACAAACTTGAAATTTGGTATGTACATCTATGAATATTAGCTTCATCGATATGCCAAAAATGGGCGTATTCGGATTACAGACACGCCCACAATTAATAAAAACCTTTATATCTGCCACAAAAGTTGACCTAGGAACCTGAATTTTGGTACACGTATACATAGTTATCCCATTGACTGGTGTGCCAAAAATGGGCGCGGTCGGATAACAAACACGCCCACAATTTTTAAGAAACCTAATTTAACGTAAAAGTAAACTTCCATGCTAAGACACACTATTAGAGGGCGCAATATATATATATATATATATATATTTGCCACGCCCTTTCGTGTGGAGGTGGAGGGTATGTAAGATTTGGTCTAAGTCAAATTTAGTTTTCTTACTTGTTTTTAGTCTATAATAAGCTTAAAAATTGCTAGAGGAGCTAAAACAAAAAGGTCTTAAATCCTAAATTTTTCACATAAAATTTATATTTTAATGATGGGCACAAGGTAAATTTTTTTTTTCGAAAAAATGTTTAACACAGCACACTTCAATTTGTTTTTTATTACCTTTTTTAAAAATATGCCCAGTTTACAAAAAAATTAAACAGGTCAATATGCCCACTCAAGCAACTAATTTACACAATAGCAATATTGTTCAAACAAAAATAACTGACGTAGTACAAAATCCTACGATTTCTACACAACCAGTAAATTTTAATATTTTTTCTCAACCTGTAACATATGTTCAGGCAGTAAAATCGAACAACTCAGCACAGCCAAACTCTCTTGAAAATTCAATATACATATACATATATTAGCCACACCCACCCTTGTGGAGGTGTAGGGTATTTAAGATTTAGGCTAAGTTAAATTTAGTTTTCTTACTGTGAGTCAATGGGATAACTTTGTATACGCGTACCAAATTTCAAGTTCCTAAGTCATCTTTTGTGGCAGATATATATATATATATATTTTTTTGTTGATTGTGGGCGTGGCTCTTGACCGATTTTGCCTATTTTAAATAGCGATCTGCGTGCAAATCCCATTATCACAAATTACCACATAATGATTTTATGGGTTTAGGAATTTTCTTCAGGTAATATTTGAACTGTATATAAATATTACCTGTACATTAACATTGCATAAATGGGTTATTCATTAAGTGAATTATTGGTAGTTTGTGATAATGCTCCCTGTCATTCTTCATTGGAAGAAGTTTTTGAAAATTCCGAGGCAACTCTTTTAAGACTCAGTCCATACTCACCAATGTTGAATCCTATTGAAGGTGCATGGTCAAAAATAAAGTCCCACGTGAAGAAATATATGGGACTTCCAAATCCAACTCCACCTAGAGTAGGCGAACAACGTTTAGCGTAATTGGAAAGCATTATTGACGAAGCTAAACTAACGTTGACAAGTGGGGATTGTGCAAGATACGTTCAACATACTACAACGTTTTATGAAAGAGCAATTAATTTAGAGGATATGCCAGTTGGAATGTAAAGATCCAATTTTCTAATTTTTTACTTAAATTAAGTGTTTTTAATATAACGTAAGAGAATCATTTATAAAGTTTTTATTTATGTATGTATATATGAATTTTAAGTTGGAGAATTTTTACTTTTATATCCATTCATTTTTTTACTACATACGAATAAAATATATGGAATAAAATATTTAAGTTTGAAGCATAAAAATTGGTTTATCTTATTTACTAAAAACCCAATTTTCAATATTAATTTTAATTTTCCTAACTTACAATTTAAATTTTAAAATTTTTCAATTTTAAAAGTCATTCTCTCAATTTCAATTTGCATTTTCCCAATTTCAAATGTTAAATTACCAATTTCAATTTTTATTTTCTCAATTACAATTTGGAAGTTCCCAATTTCAATTTTGATTTTCTCAATATCAATTTTTATTTTCTCAATATCAATTTTTATTTTCCCAATTTCAATTTGGAAGTTCCTAATTTCAAATGTAAAATTACCAATTTCAATTTTTATTTTCTCAATTTCAATTGAGATAAATTTTAAAATTTTAATTTTTTAATTCCCAATTTCAATTTTATTTTTTTCAATTACAATTTGGTTTCGTTTTCTCAATTTCAATTTTGATTTTCTCAATTTCAATTTGGTTTTCTCAATTTCAAACTTCACTTTCTCAATTTCAATTTGGATAAAACCTAAATTTCTCAATTTCAATTTGGTTTTCTCAATTTGAACTTGGAAGTTCCCAATTTCAACTTGGTTTTCTCAATTTCAATTTGGTTTTCTCAATTTCAATTTCGAAGTTCCCAATTTCAATTTGGTTTTCTCAATTTCAATTTGGTTTTCTCAATTTGAATTTGGAAGTTCTCAATTTCAATTTGGTTTTCTCAATTTGAATTTGGAAGTTCTCAATTTCAATTTGGTTTTCTCAATTTGAACTTGGAAGTTCTCAATTATAATTTGGAAGTTCTTAATTTCAATTTGGTTTTCTCAATTTGAACTTGGAAGTTCTCAATTATAATTTGGAAGTTCTCAATTATAATTTGGAAGTTCTTAATTTCAATTTGGTTTTCTCAATTTCAATTTGGTTTTCTCAATTTGAATTTGGAAGTTCTCAATTTCAATTTGGTTTTCTCAATTTGAACTTGGAAGTTCTCAATTATAATTTGGAAGTTCTCAATTATAATTTGGAAGTTCTTAATTTCAATTTGGTTTTCTCAATTTCAATTTGGTTTTCTCAATTTCAATTTGGAAGTTCTCAATTTCAATTTGGTTTTCTCAATTTGAACTTGGAAGTTCTCAATTATAATTTGGAAGTTCTTAATTTCAATTTGGTTTTCTCAATTTCAATTTGGTTTTCTCAATTTCAATTTGGTTTTCTCAATTTCAATTTGGTTTTATCAATTTGAATTTGGAAGTTCTCAATTTCAATTTGGTTTTCTCAATTTGAACTTGGAAGTTCTCAATTATAATTTAGAAGTTCCCAATTTCAACTTGGTTTTCTCAATTTCAATTTGGTTTTCTCAATTTCAATTTGGTTTTCTCAATTATAATTTGGTTTTCTCAATTTGAACTTAGAAGTTCTCAATTATAATTTGGAAGTTCCCAATTTCAACTTGGTTTTCTCAATTTCAATTTGGTTTTCTCAATTTGAACTTGGAAGTTCTCAATTTCAATTTGGAAGTTCTCAATTTCAATTTGGTTTTCTCAATTTGAACTTGGAAGTTCTCAATTATAATTTGGAAGTTCTCAATTATAATTTGGAAGTTCTTAATTTCAATTTGGTTTTCTCAATTTCAATTTGGTTTTCTCATTTTGAATTTGGAAGTTCTCAATTTCAATTTGGTTTTCTCAATTTGAACTTGGAAGTTCTCAATTATAATTTGGAAGTTCTCAATTTCAACTTGGTTTTCTCAATTTCAATTTGGTTTTCTCAATTTCAATTTGGTTTTATCTATTTCAATTTGGAAGTTCTCAATTTCAATTTGGTTTTCTCAATTTGAACTTGGAAGTTCTCAATTATAATTTGGAAGTTCTTAATTTCAATTTGGTTTTCTCAATTTCAATTTGGTTTTCTCAATTTGAATTTGGAAGTTCTCAATTTCAATTTGGTTTTCTCAATTTGAACTTGGAAGTTCTCAATTATAATTTGGAAGTTCTCAATTATAATTTGGAAGTTCTTAATTTCAATTTGGTTTTCTCAATTTCAATTTGGTTTTCTCATTTTGAATTTGGAAGTTCTCAATTTCAATTTGGTTTTCTCAATTTGAACTTGGAAGTTCTCAATTATAATTTGGAAGTTCTTAATTTCAATTTGGTTTTCTCAATTTCAATTTGGTTTTCTCATTTTGAATTTGGAAGTTCTCAATTTCAATTTGGTTTTCTCAATTTGAACTTGGAAGTTCTCAATTATAATTTGGAAGTTCCCAATTTCAACTTGGTTTTCTCAATTTCAATTTGGTTTTCTCAATTTCAATTTGGTTTTATCTATTTCAATTTGGAAGTTCTCAATTTCAATTTGGTTTTCTCAATTTGAACTTGGAAGTTCTCAATTATAATTTGGAAGTTCCCAATTTCAACTTGGTTTTCTCAATTTCAATTTGGTTTTCTCAATTTGAATTTGGAAGTTCTCAATTTCAATTTGGTTTTCTCAATTTGAACTTGGAAGTTCTCAATTATAATTTGGAAGTTCTTAATTTCAATTTGGTTTTCTCAATTTCAATTTGGTTTTCTCAATTTCAATTTGGTTTTATCAATTTCAATTTGGTTTTATCAATTTCAATTTGGTTTTCTCAATTTAAAACTTCAGTTTCCCAATTTCAATTTGCAAGTTCTCAATTATAATTTGGAAGTTCTCAATTTAACCTTAAAATGGTGTAGTTTTATATATTTTTTACTTTACTTTACAAAACTTGAAAAAAAAATGTATAAATGGTCGAAGAGTGGAAAAATCGAACGAAGACAAATTAAAGAACGTTTTTTTTTTCATTTATTAATTATTTATTTATTATAATTATAATATATTAAATACGTATGTATAAATGTTTGTGATCTATGATATTCGCTTTAAAAAACAACCTAAGTCGTGTGCCATAATCACGAACATTTGTTTGTCTTGTACATACAACGTCTAAGATAAAGAATGATCAAACTGTTATACAATGGACTCCAGATGCAGTCGTTGCCTTTGAAATATGTAAATTAGAGTTAAGTAACGCTACTCTACTTGTTCATCCTGTACCTAATGCTAAATTATTTTTACATGTGGACGCGTCAGATGTCGTAGTAGGAGAAGCTTTACATCAAAATGTTAATGGTGTACTTCAACCATTAGGATTTTATTAAAAAATATTAACACCCGCACAACAACGATATAGTACATACGATCGGGAGTTAACTGCAATTTATAAAGCAATTTGTCATTTTCGTTTTATGTTTGAAGGTCGAAAATGCTGCATTTTAACTGACCATCGCCCGTTGACATTCGCTTTTCGAAAATCAAATGGCGTCAAAAAGCCTTCTACTTTGCCACATCGAATAAGTCAACTGGACTTTATTGTACAATTCACTATGGATAAACGCTATATTCCTGGTGAATTAAATGTAGCAGCAGATAACCTGTCGCGTATAAACTCTATTCAATAGATTAACTTTCATGAAATTTCAGTTGCTCAAAATGACGACGAAGAATTAAAACATATATTAAATAAAAAAAGGTGACAATGCTTCTTTTTCACTGTTACTAAAAGATTTTGTAGTTCCAGATACCAATGTAAAATTAGTGTGTGACACAACAACATCAAATATAAGACTGTACATTCAAAACAATTGGTATTAGAAAAGAAACACCTAATTTTGTAAGAGGATGTTAAGCTTGTCAACGAGCTAAAGTAAATCGACATACCGTCTCGACTCCTGCTAAGTACCAACCACCAACATTTTACACATATAAATATTGTTATTATCAGACCATTTCCGTCATGCGAAGGACAGCGCTACTGTCTTACGATAAGTGATCGATACAAGCGATGGCCTGAAGCTATATCAATACCCGGTATGACAGCTGAAACGGTTGCTAAAGCACTATTAAGAGGCTAGATATCACGCTTTGGCGTTCCTCTCCGTATTACTTCGGTTAAAGGAAGGCAATTCGAATCGAATGTATTTGCGGAATTAATTACTATGATTGGTGCAACGCATTTAAAAACAACCATAGCCATAGTACCCTCAGGCGAAATGGTTCAATAGAAAGGTGGCACAGACAATTTAAAGCCGCAATTTTATGTCACGACCCTGCGAAACGGACTCATTATCTACCCACAATCCTTCTTGGTTTCGTGTAGCGTTTAAACCGGGCATCAATGCATCTCCTGCAGAACTTCTTTATGGTTGTACTCTACGTGTACCGGGAGAATTTTTAGTATTGGAAAAAACATCACCACTTTTAAGTGAAACTGTGGCCTGTTTTAAATCGGAAATGCAAAAATTATACCCGACGGATACGTCACATCATACAACTTGTACTTTTATTGTTTTAAGCTTTAAGTACTGCTACACAGGTTTTTGTTCGCAACGATTCAGTCCCTCCTTCATTGCCTTATCCTTATGATGGCCCATTTCCCGTGATCAACCGAAAATCAAAATACTACGAAATATTAATTGGAGGTGCTTTTTTTTGTAATGAAAGTACGATAGCTCTCGAAACGCCTAGCGTAACAAACGAAATTCAACGAAAATCTAAGCGTAGGATTCATTTCGAATAACGACTGGTATCGTTACATCTAGCAGGGGAGTATTCTGGCAACCTCAGCAACAATTTATCGATATGTTAACATTACTATGTAGTAAGTTTTAAGCGGCTGTTGTTGCAGTGTTGTTGTTGTTGCGGAAGCTGGTTCCGGTTACTTTTACACTTCACTTTCTCAATTTCAATTTGGATAAAACTTAAATTTCTCAATTTCAATTTGGTTTTCTCAATTTGAACTTGGAAGTTCCCAATTTCAACTTGGTTTTCTCAATTTCAATTTGGTTTTCTCAATTTGAATTTGGAAGTTCTCAATTTCAATTTGGTTTTCTCAATTTGAACTTGGACGTTCTCAATTATAATTTGGAAGTTCTCAATTTGAATTTGGTTTTCTCAATTTCAATTTGGTTTTCTCAATTTCAATTTGGTTTTATCAATTTGAATTTGGAAGTTCTCAATTTCAATTTGGTTTTCTCAATTTGAACTTGGAAGTTCTCAATTATAATTTAGAAGTTCCCAATTTCAACTTGGTTTTCTCAATTTCAATTTGGTTTTCTCAATTTCAATTTGGTTTTCTCAATTATAATTTGGTTTTCTCAATTTGAACTTAGAAGTTCTCAATTATAATTTGGAAGTTCCCAATTTCAACTTGGTTTTCTCAATTTCAATTTGGTTTTCTCAATTTGAACTTGGAAGTTCTCAATTTCAATTTGGAAGTTCTCAATTTCAATTTGGTTTTCTCAATTTGAACTTGGAAGTTCTCAATTATAATTTGGAAGTTCTCAATTATAATTTGGAAGTTCTTAATTTCAATTTGGTTTTCTCAATTTCAATTTGGTTTTCTCATTTTGAATTTGGAAGTTCTCAATTTCAATTTGGTTTTCTCAATTTGAACTTGGAAGTTCTCAATTATAATTTGGAAGTTCTCAATTTCAACTTGGTTTTCTCAATTTCAATTTGGTTTTCTCAATTTCAATTTGGTTTTATCTATTTCAATTTGGAAGTTCTCAATTTCAATTTGGTTTTCTCAATTTGAACTTGGAAGTTCTCAATTATAATTTGGAAGTTCTTAATTTCAATTTGGTTTTCTCAATTTCAATTTGGTTTTCTCAATTTGAATTTGGAAGTTCTCAATTTCAATTTGGTTTTCTCAATTTGAACTTGGAAGTTCTCAATTATAATTTGGAAGTTCTCAATTATAATTTGGAAGTTCTTAATTTCAATTTGGTTTTCTCAATTTCAATTTGGTTTTCTCATTTTGAATTTGGAAGTTCTCAATTTCAATTTGGTTTTCTCAATTTGAACTTGGAAGTTCTCAATTATAATTTGGAAGTTCTTAATTTCAATTTGGTTTTCTCAATTTCAATTTGGTTTTCTCATTTTGAATTTGGAAGTTCTCAATTTCAATTTGGTTTTCTCAATTTGAACTTGGAAGTTCTCAATTATAATTTGGAAGTTCCCAATTTCAACTTGGTTTTCTCAATTTCAATTTGGTTTTCTCAATTTCAATTTGGTTTTATCTATTTCAATTTGGAAGTTCTCAATTTCAATTTGGTTTTCTCAATTTGAACTTGGAAGTTCTCAATTATAATTTGGAAGTTCCCAATTTCAACTTGGTTTTCTCAATTTCAATTTGGTTTTCTCAATTTGAATTTGGAAGTTCTCAATTTCAATTTGGTTTTCTCAATTTGAACTTGGAAGTTCTCAATTATAATTTGGAAGTTCTTAATTTCAATTTGGTTTTCTCAATTTCAATTTGGTTTTCTCATTTTGAATTTGGAAGTTCTCAATTTCAATTTGGTTTTCTCAATTTGAACTTGGAAGTTCTCAATTATAATTTGGAAGTTCTTAATTTCAATTTGGTTTTCTCAATTTCAATTTGGTTTTCTCATTTTGAATTTGGAAGTTCTCAATTTCAATTTGGTTTTCTCAATTTGAACTTGGAAGTTCTCAATTATAATTTGGAAGTTCCCAATTTCAACTTGGTTTTCTCAATTTCAATTTGGTTTTCTCAATTTCAATTTGGTTTTATCTATTTCAATTTGGAAGTTCTCAATTTCAATTTGGTTTTCTCAATTTGAACTTGGAAGTTCTCAATTATAATTTGGAAGTTCCCAATTTCAACTTGGTTTTCTCAATTTCAATTTGGTTTTCTCAATTTCAATTTGGTTTTCTCAATTTCAATTTGGTTTTCTCAATTTAAAACTTCAGTTTCCCAATTTCAATTTGCAAGTTCTCAATTATAATTTGGAAGTTCTCAATTTAACTTTAAAATGGTGTATAATAAAAATTTTTCTAGAATGTAAAAAAACACACTTACGTGGAAGCGCGCAAAATATTATTCTTAATGTTAGTTTATATTTCTCTTAAAATAAATAAATCATATTGGCACAACCAAAACTTGCCAAATATATAAAACGACCAATTTCTTAAATTTGCCTGTTACCATGTAACAAAGACTCAACTTAGCTTTGGCGTGGGAGTATGTTTGGAATTCTCTGCATACATTATTCTAATTATATAGAATTCTTATTCTATATATTCTATTTATATGGAAATTATATTTATATTTACATATGCATCTCTTTATGTATTTATTTTATTTATTCCATCATTCTTTTTATACCCTCCACCTCAGTTATAAGGGTACCCAGAAGGAGGTGTCAGAGACCCTACAAAGTATATATATATATTTTTCATCAGCGTCAAAAACTGAGTCGTGGTAGACATGTATGTCCGTGTGTCAGTGTGTCCGTCTGTTGTTGGCACTCTCACGGGCGTAAATTTTGAGATATTGAGCTGAAATTTTGTACAAGAACTTTTAGTTTTTGCACGCAGATTGCTATTTAAAATGGGCAAAATCGGTCAACAAACACGCCCACAATCGACAAAAATCTATTTATCTCCCACAAAAATTGAGCTATTAACTTGAAATTTGGAGTTTACATCCATAAGTATTAGCTTAATCGACATTCCAAAAATGGGCGTGATCGAATAACAGACACGCCCACAATTTATAAAAAACCATTTGACCTAAGCCAAATTTAGTTTCTTACGTGTTATATATAAGCATGTATATATTTATATTAGAATCGCTTTATCACGTGCTTAGATAACATGATTTTTAAAGCTCAGCCTATTGTCATACATTACTGACCACTTCAGTCTTTTGCTCTGCAAGTTTTTTCCACTATACAGAGCCAATCCTTTATTATTTGTATCGCTCTATTAGTAGCCATTTCTATTTCGTAAATATGTTTGGCTACCGTAGTTACCGCTATGTCATCCGCGAATCCAACTATGTTTACTCCCACCGGTAAGGGCAGTCTTAATAAGTCGTCATATATGACGTTCCACAGGAATGGTCCTAGGATAGAACCTTGGGGTACCCCTGCGGTAACCTTATATTCTTTAACGCCATCTTCTGTGTTATAAATTAATATTCTATCCTCGAGGTAACTCGAAATTAACTTCAGGAGATATTTGGATATATCCAAATGAGAGAGAGATGAGAGCATTTAAAATCACTGGCCAGCTGGAGGTATTAAAAGCATTTTTGATGTCCAGGGTTACTATTGCACAGTGCCCCCTTTCTTTGAACTTCAGTGGCTTTCGTTGCCATTTGAACCACTAGATCAACCGCATCTATTGTTACCTTTTCTAAAGCCAAATTGGGTGTCCGATAAGATCTTGTTATTTTCGACTATAGGGAGAAGTCGATTGTACATCACCTTCTCCAGTATCTTACCCGTGGTGTCCAGCAGATATATTGGGTGGTATGATTGGGTATATCTCTGTTCAGGCTTGCTTTTGGGTATTAAGACCAAGTTCTGTCGCTTCCAACTTTTTTGAAAGACGCCTTCATCCAAAAATTTTGGAACGTTTCTACGAATAAATTAGGTCTTTCACTTATCATAGCTTTGAAGGCCTTGTTGGGTACGCCATTCGGTCTTGACGCCTTGCTGTCTGAGATTTTGCTGCATGAATTCGTCGTTTGTAATATGTGGTATTTCTTTTCCATGTAGATCTATTTCTATGTCTGGGACGACCGGTATTCTCGAGAAGAGGGCATTTATGATGTCCCTCAGTGTTTTGGAATCCGTTGGTTGGGCATTACTCTTCTTGTTAAGTTTTTTCATGACTACGCTATATGCTGGGCCTCAGGGGTTCACATTTGTTTCGTCACATATATTCTTAAAACATATCTTTTTACTGTTTTTATGGCCAGCTGCATGGCATTCCTTAGTTCTCTTGTAGTGTATTTAACTATTAATAAACAAAATTGCATTATAGGCAAAAATCAATTGACACGGTAACATAGAATTAATATAAAGTATATGACTATGCACAATTATTGTAATGTTTATGACATCAATTTTGTGACACAGATTTTGATACACTAATTGACACACACTATAACAATATCATTACTAAGCTAGATTAAGTTTAATATAAATAGTGCTAATTGAAAACAATAAAATCAGAATAAGACTTACACTGAAATACACTTGTGTTATTTTAATCTTGTTCTCATACTTATTTTATCCTCCCCTTACCAAGCATATTGCCGAAAGGAAGTTGCTCTTTCAACAACTGAAGGAAAATAAGTATCTTGGTAGACGTTATTATACTAACGGACACCAACAACCCAAAGTTTCAATACACTCTACAGTGATTTAGGTGCTCAGAAAAGCCTGGTCTATTTCTAGACCACTGTGTCTTCCTTTTAGTTTTTAGGCATTAGACGTTTAATTTTCCTCATGCCACCAGTAGCACGGATTATTTCGTCTGCTAATTTTCCTCCTAGGCAATAAGGCATCGCATGCGTCCCTTGCTAGAGAGGAGAGCTCATGGGCCATTTCCTCAGCTGTGCTGGAACTTATTGCATGTGTGCTAATCACTTCGCCAAGTAGTTCTTTATCAAACTTCGAGACCTTTCAGAATGGCTTCTCTGGTCTCTTATTTTGATTGTTTGATTTTTTGCTGGCACTTAAATTATAGCGTATTGCTTGGTGCTCGCTATAAGTGTAGTTTTCACTCACATACCATGAAACACTTCAGCGTACTACTCACAAAGGTGATATCAATGATGGACCCCCACCAGTTTTTCTGAAGGTGTCCTTATTGACCGTGTTTGCTATAACCAAATCCAAAGAAGCGAAAGTTTCGAGTAGACTGCGACCCCTAGCATTTGTGAATTTGCTTCCTCAATTCGTCACCCATGCATTAAAATCTCCACCGATGATAATAGGGCGTCTGCATCGACCGCCAGAGTATCCAGCATGTCCTGGTATTCAGTGTGAGTCCATCGTGGTGGAGCGAAGCAACTGTAGTAATATATCTCCTTCATTTTTGTTCTACCAAACCGCGCGAGGAAGGCCTTATGACCATATTACTGTGCTCCTGGTCAGGTCTTGAGCCCATGTTCTTTGGTCTAAGTGTTTGTAGTACATTTCCCTCACTGTTCATTTGTTCCAGCAGCCTTTGTGCTGCTTCAGGTTGATCTGTAAGATTTTCATTTCATGGTTGCTATTCTTTTCTTAGGATTTGTATGTTGCCTTATGCTTTGTGGACGTTTACTACCTCGCATATATTTCTCAGAACCTTACCACAGTGCGACATTAATGATTCGCGTACATCTTCAACCATAGTAATTTCATCAATATTTATTTCTCTAGTCAGCCTTTCCGTAAGTTTTTTTACGGCCGCTTGCTCTCCAAGCGAGTTGCTGATTATACCCGTAAACTCTTTAGGTTTGTCTCCCGACTTGTTTAGCTGGAGCAGTAGGTCTCCTTTTTGTGTCCTTCTTATCTTTGTCACATTTTTATTTTTCGTAAGATCTCGGCGTATGATAAGTGGCCTTTAGATTCGATAATAATCGCGTCTGGCCTAGGTTTGGCAAGTTTTTGCTGTTTTTTTCTGTCTTTGGATGAAACTTTCACCCAAAGTCCTTTATCTTCCTTTTTGTTTTTTTCTATTACAATTTGGGTCTCCTTTTCTTTTTTGGGCACTTCCTTTTTGCTCTTTTTCGCCGGGGTGCCCTCTGCAGAAATTTCGCCTCTCGACCGTTTTATTACGTTGACCTTCTGTTTAAGTACCGGAGCCGTTTGTGTTGTCGTATTGTTAATTTTTACCCTTGCTGCGATTTTTTTGGCGGCCTTTCCATGAAGGATTACTAAGGATTCCACCAAATCTCGCATAGGTTGGTATGTGGAGCGTCTGCCTTCACCCATTATTTCTATGAGTTTCTGTATTTTTTCGCCTTTCCTAACAAGAACGCGTTCTGTGCATCTTTTTACACTTTGATGCATCAAAATAAGGTGGAAACGAATAAGGCCTTGCTTTGCCCGATTTGCACATAGCTTAGCAGACGATAGCACATCATTGGCTGGTTCCCTCTTCTTCGGAGTACTCTTTATCGTCGATGTATTTGGCGGGCTATGTGATGTGAAATGATAATTGATTTTATTTTCATACCAAAAACTTTGCAAGGCATTCAAGGATCACGCCTGTAATAAGTAAATTAAGGATGGTGTTCGAATGGGAAAAAGACGTCGTACAAGAGGCAGGCCGAAACTCCTGTGGAGGGACCAAGTGTTTGATGCCTTGCAAACACATGATGTACAAAACTGGAGAAGGCGCACCAACGATCGAAACGCTTAGCGTTCTTCACTGCAACAGGGCAAAGATCTACATAGGTTGTAATCGACCACCCATGACATAAACAGATTAATATAATGCTCATTATTACTTTATTACATACATTATCTAGTTATATACATTACATTATATTACATTAAATAAATAATAAAAAATATTATATTAAATACATAATAAAGCCCGTTAATAAACTGAATTTATCTATAATAGAAAAAGGTCTTGTTAGTTTTTACTAACGAAAAAGGAAAAAAAAATAATTTTTTTTTTAATATAGGCTACTTCAACTCGTATCGTTGGCGGCATGTGGTGGTTTTTTACGTTAATAATAATATCGTCGTATACAGCAAATTTAGCGGCATTTTTAACCGTTGAGCGTATGATAACGCCTATTGAAAGTGCTTCGGATTTAGCTGAACAAACTGATATATCATATGGTTCTCTCGAAGGAGGGTCAACAATGACTTTCTTCAGGGTTTGTATATTTTACATTATTATAAAAAATAATATAAAATGGTTTACCTTAGGATTCCAAAATCGGTATATATCAAAAAATGTGGCACTATATGGAGAACCGAAAATCATCAGTTTTTGTGAGAACTTATGAAGAGGGCATAAAACGAGTTATTAAAGGAGATTACGCTTTTCTCATGGAGTCGACCATGCTTGATTATGCAGTCCATCGAAACTGCAATCTTACACAAATCGGTGGCCTTTTAGATTCTAAAGGCTACGGCATTGCAACACCCAAGGGTTCGCCATGGCGAGATTCTTTGTCATTGGCTATACTCGAGCTTCAGGAAAAAGGTATTGTACAGCTTCTATATGACAAATGGTGGAAAAACACAGGTGACGTTTGTAATAGGGATGATAAAAGCAAGGAATCTAAGGCGAATGCTTTGGGTATAGAAAATATCGGTAAGGAGGAAACACAATAGGTGTAATATACTATATGTTTGTGACTATTAGTAAATAATTTCAGGTGGAGTTTTTGTGGTACTTCTTTGTGGCTTGGCTTTAGCTGTGGTAGTGGGTATTTTAGAGTTTTGCTACAACTCTAAAAAAAATGTGCAAGTTGAATCTCAGTCATTGTGTTCAGAAATGGTAGAAGAATTACGCTTTGCTATGCATTGTAATACAACAAAACAAAGATTAACTTTACAACACAATTGCAATAAATGTGTCACCGCAACCACGTATGTTCCAACTTTACCAGCTTCTCAGTACCCAATGTAAATGATATGAAGTGTATTCGCCTTTTTAATAAAATTCAGTGCAAATGTTTAAATAGATATTAGGTAAACCAAGTGAAAACGTTATAATAAGTTCTACAATATATGCCATTATTAGTTTATGTGTATGTGTAAATCCGAGTTGATAGTCATTGTCATTGTGAAAGTCACTTCGTGAAGTATGAAAAGGAGTTCTATAAATGGTACGATTAGATCGTCGCTCTCTCCCTCCTTATGAAAGTAGGCTAATAATATATGAAGGGTATTTGATGGTTGGGCTGGACCGACTATCATATTTTCACTTGTTTGAGATATATTGATGAAATTTGGTACGGGGACATGTTTTGGCCCAAAGGGGCACCCTGTATGTATGTGTGGGATCGGACCATTTTTTAAACCCCTCCACATATAAAGTTTTTCTTTTTATTTTATAAATAAACAAAAGATTAAAAAAAAATTCTGACATGTGTGTCATTTTGAAATTTTTGAAAATACAAGTAGGTAGAGAAAAATAAAATTTTTCATTTTTCAAAGAAAAAAATGTTTAAATGCTGTTGAAGTCACTCATCTTAATAAAATTGTAAACTGGTGACAATATGCGCGACCATATTCAAAAAATTTTTGAAATCATGGATAAATTAAACGAACTACAATTAGTCATAATTGATCAGCTATTAGCAACCATTTTACTATAAAGCATACCAGACGATTATGAAACTTTCAGAATAGCTATTGAATCGCAAGAAAAACTACCCTCGAATGATATACTCAAAGTAAAGTTTCTTGAAGAATTTGAAGCAAGAAAACAAAATATGAACCGTGAAGTTTAAGGTGCTATGTATACAAATAAAAACAACAAAAATAGTAAAAAAACCAAAATTCAAATTTAATTGCCATTCTTGAGGTAAGGTAGGATATATGGCAAAAGATTGTAAATCAAAATTCTTTGCCAAAAAGCATGACAACAAAGATGATGTATCCTGCAACGTAAATGTAGTGCTGTTTACTATGGGTCATGATAGTGATAAGAACGAATGGTGGCTTTATTCAGGTGCTTCATCGCATATGTGTGCCAGTAAAAACATGTTCAACGAAATTAATGCTGCAAAAAGTAAAAAATTAACTTTAGCGAACGAGAACTTCACCCATATAAACGGCTGGGGTACAGTAACTTTTACATAGAGCACCGGAAGAAATGTTACATTAAACGAAACTTTATATGTACGTTACATCTGTGGCAGAAAAAAACTGTACAAGATTGGTATGAAATACTTGGCCATGTAAACAAAAAGGATTTAAAAGCCATAATCAAAAGTTTCAACGTAGATGTAGATACAAAAAGTACACCACAACAATGTGAAGTGTGTATACAGGGCAAACAGTCACCAAAGCCGTTTAGTTTACCCGACCGTAGAAGTACAGAACTGTTAAAAATAGTACACAGCGATGTTTGTGAACCTATGCGTACCCGATCACTTGCCGGATCAAAGAATCGATTTATCACGTTTATCGATGACAAAATAAGATGGTACGAGGTTTACTTCCTAAAAAGCAAAAATGAAGCATTTAGCAAATTTGTTGAATACAAAAACATGGTAGAACGCAAAACAAGTTTCAAAATAAAATGCTTAAGAAGCGATAACGTACAGAATATGTAAACAACGAAATGCAAAAATTATTAAAATCTGAAAGAATAAAACATGTGTTATCCATCGAATATACCCTACAGCAAAACGGAGTAAGTGAACGAAAAACTGGAACTCTTTTGAATATGGCCAGGTGTGTGATGATAAGTACTCCCTCCTAGTTTTTAGGTCGAAGCGATAAATATGGAAAATTACATTCGTAACCATTGTCCATCACAAAGTTTGAAAGGTGAAACACCATACGAAATATGGAACGGGCGTAAATTAGTTTTTACTTACATGCATAAATTTGGATGCCATGACTACAAGTTAGACAAAAAAATTTTATAAAGGTAAATTCGAACCACGATCGAAAAAATGCGTATTCGTTTAATGCTCTAACGTATCAAAAGGCTATCGTCTATGGAACCCCGAATCTAATAAAGGAGAACGCAGTCGTTATGTCATATTCATAGAAAATTTTAACAAAAATCAATATATCGATTTCATGCCCGAAACTGTAGAATTACAGGTAAATCATCATCGACAACAACAATAGCAACAAAAATTTACATTAGAAAAGCAAACTTCAACTGAAAATTTAAACCAAAATCATGATGAAAATAAATTAACTAACATTAGTAAAGGCAAAGGTCGTCCTAAAAAACTCTTAACCAAAAAAAGAGGCAGACCACGTAAAATATACAAAACTATTGATAAACCAGAAATAACGCCATATGATTTAAACGCAAGTGATGAAGAATATCACTGTGCCAACTTTACTGAACAAGGAGATCCAAAAACAAGTAGAGAAGCTCTAACATGTGACGAAGCTACGGAATGGAAAGAAACAATGATAACTGAATACGAAACCCTCATGAAAAATGATACTTGGGTTATAGTCGGCCGTCCTCAAAATAAAAAGGTCATACAATTGAAATGGACTCTAAGAACAAAATTTAACGCAGACGGATCAATCGAACGTAGAAAAGCGCGCCTTGTCGCGAAAGGTTTCACTCAAACAGCAGGTACAAACCATGACGAAACATTTTCACCAGTGGCCAGAATGAGTACCATACGTTTATTATTGGCAATATCTTCAGAAATGCATTTAAAACTTAATCAACTTGTTTTTGTTGGTGCATACATATATGGTGAAGCAGATAAAGAAATATACATGAAAATGCCACCAGATCTTAAATAAATTCTAACACCATCCGAAGCAGCAAAATATAACGGGAAAATGTATCTCTTGAATAAAGCACTATATGGTCTGAAGCAATCAGAAAGATTATAGTACAAAAAATTGGACGAAAATTTACGAAGGATGAATATGAAACCATCTGAATGTGATCCGTGTCTATACATTTATAAACACAACGATATAGTAATTATTTCAATTTACGTGAACGATCTTATCCTAGCATCTAATAAAAAAACTTTAACGAACCACATGAAATCCGAATTGGCAAAAAGTTTCGAAATGAAGGACCTAGGCCTTTGAGACACTGTTTCGGAATACAATTTAATCATAGTATCGTAACAGGTACTATTAGTATATGGCAATCAAAATATATACAAGAAATTTTGACGAAATTTAATATGGCCAATTGTAAATCAGTAAGTACCCCTATAAGCACTGCACAGAAGTTAAGTAAAGTATTGGAAGAACAAGATGAACAGTCACCACAGGTACCATATCAAAGTCTAATTAGTTGTTTAATGTACCTAGCAGTATCAACAAGGCTTGATATAGCTCACGCCGTTAGCGTACTTAGCCAGTATAATACATGCTATAATCAACAACACTGGATAGCGGCTAAACGTGTACTGAGATACGAACACAAAACGTAAGACTAGTATTCAAAAAATGTGGTAAAGAATTAGAAGGTTTCGCCGACGTAGACTGGGGTGCAAACTTGGATGATCGTAGGTCATACACGGGATACACTTTTAAATATGGTGTAGCAGCAATATGCTGGGAATCCAGGAAGCAGAGAACAGTGGTCATGTCCACCACAGAAGCCGAGTACATGGCTCTCTCTGACTCCGCCAAAGAAGCAATATATTTGAAAACATTTTTAAAAGAACTAACAGGAATCGAACGAACCATTAAAATTTTCAATGATTATCAAAGTTCAGAAATATTGTGCAAAAATCCTGTATATCACAATAGAACCAAACATGTCGACATAAGACACCACTTCATAAGAGATGCGTTGGAGAGAGGCGAAGTCGACGTAGAATATCTAAATACAGAAGATATGCCAGCAGACTTTTTAACGAAAGGATTGCCCACAACAAGTGCATGAACATCCTTGGTGTTGACGAACACCATTAATGGTTTTAAAACAATAGAATGCCAGATTTGAGAGAGGTGTTAAGTATATAGACATACTTGTATGTAAATACCTTCTTATCAAATCTAGAATGCAATAGCATGCTTTATATTATTAGTTATTAGTTTATATATGTTATATATTTATTTTTTCATTCTCAATAAAAACCTCAATACGTTTTAACGTAAATACATATCTAATGATGGAGTTATACACTTTATTAAGCTTACAAGAAGATACATAGTCACATTTTGAAAAAAATTTACAATAGAGTTGGCACTAACTATGCTTTTGCTAAAAGTAAACGCATATGTAAAAAATTTGTAAACTTGCCAACTCAAACTGTTAACCCATCGTACTATTCAGCCATTAAACTTGGTTTTGATAATGTTTATTCGAAGTTCATAAAAATTATTTTACCTATCATCATAACGCGTAGCACCTACATTGTGTAATATAATATTTTCTATAGTCTCGTTTTGACGTTTTTTTTTCTATTTGTGTAAGCATTATACGATTGAATTCTATCGTCAAATTGTGTCAAATGAAACGATTGAATATTTGGTGTCGTTTTAGTAAAATTCAATATTAAAACAAGTGAAAATATTATAGTCGGTCAAGCCCGACCATCACATACATTCAGATTTTGATTCTGAATCGATCGGTATAATTGAAGATGGATGTGGCATTTGCCGTTTAGGAATTACAAACATCCGCACAAACTTAATATACCCTTTTCCACAGGGTGGTGCAGGGTATAATTAGTAAAAAATAGTTTTAAAAATGTAAGTATAATTAATATTTTTAAAATAATAATGCATTATTAATTTATTACTTATGAACTAATTTATTAAAGGATGCGCAGAAATATTTCATCGTCTGCATTTGTAATTCAAAGTGCTCGTTCCCGTAAAAGAAACCTTATTAGAATAAGAAAAACTTTACGGGATGCTTTAAGTCCTTTGGAATTGCCCACTCACGTGTAAGTTTACAAATACATATAGTGCTTATATCCAACCCAATATTATTAAACATACAATAGATTCATACAGAAACTTCGAATGGACAAGGAGCCGTTTTTATATGTTTTAGGAAAATTAAATCTAAATAGCGGCACGCGGCAAACATATATTCCTAACGTGATTCGCTTAGCCATTACGTTAGAGACATTGGCTTCCGGAGGATACCAGTGGCTAGCTGGCACTGATTATTGCACTAGTGTTGCGCAAAGTACATTATTATTAGTTGTATCAGAAATGGTACAAATAATGGAAGAGCAACTTTGTAGCGAATGGATACAATGGCGCATCGATCCTAGTGAAAAGGAGTATTTTTACCGAAAATATCGGATACCAGGCGGTTAGTATATTTTTTTTAATGTCATGGTACAAACTATAATACTCACCCATGATACATATTAGTTATTGGGTGTATTGATGGGACGCATATATATTTTAATAAACCCAAAGAGAATGAACACCTATACTATAGAAGCTTATATTTCTATATTTTTTATTAAAATTATTATTTCTTTAAAATAAAAAACTTATTTATTATTTCCGAGAGAACAAAATTATTTTTATTTTATTTTTAACAACAAAGATTGATTGACAATAAAAACCATTCTAATTTGTTTTTTTAAAATTAACATGTAGATACCCTACATCACTCCCCCTCCGAGAGATTTTAAACTTAATAAATTAAATGTTACACTTTTCTTGGTAGTGGTGTTTGTTTTGATGATAGGTGTTTCAATAATGGCTGGTTTAAGTCTATCAATAAAAATTGTTTTAATTATGCCATCGATCAGAACTTTGAAAAATTTAGGTTCTTTTTCGACGACTTGAAATGGACCGTCGAAAGGTTGTTGAAGATTTCTTTTATTTATGCAACGGACAAAGACGAACTTGCAATTTTTCAATTGCTTCGGAATAAATATCCCAGTATTAGGATTATTATGATGACTGATGGACGATCGGACATTTTTAAAATGTTCTTTGAGATTATCCAAAACCTCTGAGCAAGTGGCAGTAGATCCTTGAATTAAGAGCTCAGCAGGTAGACGTAAATTCTGTCCGTAAACCATTTCAGCGGGAGTAGCCGAAATATCTTCTTTATGAGTTGATCTTAAACCAAGGAGCACAATCGGTAACTCATCAAACCATTTGCTTGGATCATTTTTAGCCGTGAGAGAGACCTTAAGTTGTCTATGGAAACGCTCAATCATTCCGTTTGATTGCGGATGATATGGGGAAGTAACAATCCTGTGACAACCAAGAAATTTGGTCAATTCAGAAAATAATTGTGACGTAAACTGTGTACCTTGATCGCTAGTTACCTCTAGTGGAACACCGAAACGAGGAATATAATTATTGAAAAATGTTTGACTTATAGTTTTTGAATTAATATCCCTTAATGGATAAACTTCGGGCCATCTAGTAAATCTATCAATGATAGTTAAAAGGTAGCGGTGACTTTTGGAAGGAGGTAAAGGACCTACCAAATCTATATGGATGTGTTCAAACCTGCCCTTGGGTATAGGAATTGGAGAAACAGGTGATTTAGTATGACGATTGATTTTAGATTTTTGGCATTGTAAACATTGACTGGACCAGGTATTGAGTTCTTTACTCATACCAGGCCAAAAATATCTTGTGCTAATGAGTCTTCTTGTAGCTTTTGTACCAGGGTGTGATATATTATGTAATTTTTCAAATATAATTTTCCTCAGACTGGGAGGTACATATAGTCTTGAACATGCCCCTGACATTTCGCAGACAATTTCAAAATTAAGTACGGGAATTTTGTAAAGTTTTAAATTGTTGTTCGACTTGAGAAGGGAATTTTTTAATTCGGCGTCATTTTCTTGTTCTTTATATAGAATTTTCATATTTAAATCAGTGTAATGTACTGCGTCAATTTCAAAAGCTCTAGAAAAGGTGTCTGCCACAATGTTTGCGTCTCCTCGTATGTATCGTATGTCATTCGTAAATTGAGAAATATATTCTAGATGACGAGTCTGTCTTGGGCTTCTCTCTGTTTTGGAATTTAATGCCATTGTTAATGGTTTATGATCCGTAAAGACTGTGAATTGTCTTCCTTCGAGAATGTATTTAAAGTGTTTGATGCATAAATAAATAGCTAAAAGTTCTCGATCAAACGTACTATATTTAATTTCAGACGGAGAAAGTTTTTTTGAAAAGAAGGCTAATGGTTCCGTTGAACCATTCGAGCATTGTTGAAGAACACCACCGATTGCAATGTTTGAAGCGTCTACGGTTAAAGACAATTTTGCTTCACTATTGAAATGATTCAACAGAACCTTTGAGGCAAAATTTTCTTTAATACGCTCAAATGATTTGGTAGATTTATCGTCCCAAATTAAAGCTTTGTCTTTGGACTTAGAAGCAGTATTAATTATAGCATGTATTGGACATGTTAGTTCTGCCAATTTTGGAATGTATCGATGATAATAATTGATCATTCCAACAAATTTTTGAGCTTGTTTGACGGACTTAGGACGTTGAAAGTCTTTTATGGCAGATACTTTGTCTTCAGAAGGTCTAATGCCATCTTTTGAAATATTGTGTCCTAAAAAATCAATAGATGTAGTGCCGAAAGCACATTTAGATGGTTTAATATTTAAACCATATTCCTCAAGTCGATCAAAAACGATTTTTAAATGATTAAAATGGTCAGATTCCGATTCACTAGCAATTAAAACATCGTCAATGTATACAAAAGTGAAATCTAAACCATTAAATACTTCATTCACAAACCTTTGAAAGGTTTGTGCCGAATTCCTTAACCCAAATGGCATTCTAACAAATTCGAACATGCCAAATGGAGTTGTAATGGCTGTTTTGTATATGTCGGCTTCAGCCATAGGGATATGGTGGTAAGCTTTTACTAAATCTAATTTGGAAAATATAGATTTGTTCCGTAGATTTATACTAAAATCATGAATGTGAGGCAACGGATAGCGATCAGGAATAGTGATACAATTCAAACGTCGAAAATCGCCACAAGGACGCCATTCATTAGGGTCCTTTTTGGCTACTAAATGGAGAGGTGAAGCCACAGAAGAATTGGATGGCCTACAAATACCTGATTTGACTAAAAAATCGAATTCTGTCTTGGCGACTTTATATTTGATAGGATCTAGTCGTCTTGGTTTTGAGAACGGAAGGACTCCTTCAGTTGCTAGTCTGTGTACAGTATTGTGTTTGACCGGTTTGGTGTAATCTGGTTCGGAGGTCAAACTTGGATATTTCTTCAATAGTTCGAAATATTTATTTTCTATGAGAAATAGTTTGGGTAACTCTATTTTACAATAAGCCATAATGGCATCAACGGATAAATTGGTTAAAGGATCTACTAATCGCTTGCGTTTTACATCGATTAGTAGTCCATATTTGCTGAGGAAGTCAGCACCAATAATCGGTCTTGAAATGTCGGCAATTAGAAAAATAAAAGGAAATTCACGGCGAAGATTCAAATTAACATTTAATAGTTTCTTGCCGTACGTTGGTATAGATGAGCCGTTAGCAGCAGTTAAAGTTATGTCGGATGAACGTTTTTGGTGTGGAAATTTGGAAGCAGGTAAAACGGATATTTCTGCACCACTGTCAATCAAAAATTTTAGACCGTTATCCTTATCAAAAATAAATAGGCGACGTGATGAATATTCAAAACTTCCATTGTTAGTCGCCACAACAATGGGCTTAATTAGTTTGTTGACGAATTTTTGAAATTACAGGGCTGAATACATTTTTGAGCTTTGTTTTGGTATCTGTGGTGGTACCAACAAAGACCATTATTTCGTGAATTAGATCTGTTACGAGAGCGTGATCTAAACCGAGAAGGAGGTCTAGATCTGCGCTGATCTATCTCTGACTTCAGACTCGTTACCTCAAGCGTTAATTTGTTGATACTCTCACAAAGTAACGTTTGAGTTTTAAGTAGTGACTGAATTGCCAAACTATTTGCATCATTAGAACTGATAGCATGCACTTCTGATGGATTACTCACTTCCCAAATATTATCAGCTAATTTTACTAACTCATTTATATTTGTAATATTTGAGCCAGTAAGAGCAACGGTTAAACTTTTAGGTAACTTTTTAAGCCATAGACGTTTGAGCACATCAGGGCTAAAATTTGATCCAGAGAGGATTAAGAGATGTCGATAAAACTCGGATGGTTTGCGATCTCCCATATCTGGTTCGGACAAAACTTTATCCAACCGAGAATTCTCACTCAGAGAGTGTCTTTCGATGAGAATTTTTTTTAAAGAAATATATTTATCTACTGCTGGAGGATCTCGGATAAAATCAAGAACAGTCCTAATTGTTTCTTGTGGTAGGGAAGTAAGCACATATTCGTACTTAGTTGCGTCCTGTGTAATGCCTTTGTAATTAAATTGCCCTTCGGCTTGTATGAACCAAGCGTCGGGAAAATCAGTCCAGAAAGGGGGTAGTTTAACCGATGTAGCACAAATTTCAGTATTGTTGTTTCTTGCGTTTGTGTGTATATTTGTATGTGAGTGTGTATCGTTAATGCTATTATTGTTATTTGTATTAGTGTTAGATTGTGTACATTCTTGTATCATGTTCTCTAACATGAGATCTATCATGTTGTTATTGGTAAATGTACTTTTGACTGAGGTATGTGGAGATGTATGTTGTAATTCCATTTTAATCTCAGAGAGAGAATTTACAACGTTTCGTTTTGATTATTAATTTTTTTTTGGATGAAAAATTTTGAAGTTTTTTTTTTTTTTCCTTTAAAAGAAAAATTTTGAAATTTGTGTTATTTTTTTTAATAAAAAAAATTTTTTTTTTTTTTGAAGCCTAATTTATGAAATATGTCTCTATATACATATATATATTGGCATAAATTTTTATTCGTGTAAACTTACATATATATATTCTGCAATGAATATGTTGATCTGTTTTGATTTGAATTTGTTCTTATTGACAATTTCCGCAATGTTTCAGTTAACTTTCTGGATGCCTCGGCCAGATCACTAGAATTTGAAGATTTTTGTTCTGTTTCAATATTTGTGTTCGGTGATGTGGTTTTATGCTCTGAAGACTTATTCAAAGAACTGCAACCTTTTGTTGCCCTTAAATGGGTAGTGGTACCGCTTGACGATGATGGTGGTATAAAGTTTGAATTTACATTTGTAGTGACTCGTTTATCGTAAATGATATTCAGTTTTTTTAATTCTGCATAATTGGTTGGTTTGATCTGCAAGAAGAGTTGATTTCCGAAATTATAGCAGAATGGAATTTGAATAGATTTCGGCAATTGTTGTTGTGCTGGATTTAAATTTGCACTGTTGTTATTAGGTTTGGGAGGTACAGCATTAGGTAAATTGCTATCATTAAGGCAGGATCGTAGTATCGCAGGATCGCCAATTATAGAAGCTTATATTTCTATATTTTTTATTAAAATTATTATTTCTTTAAAATAAAAAACTTATTTATTATTTCCGAGAGAACAAAATTATTTTTATTTTATTTTTAACAACAAAGATTGATTGACAATAAAAACCATTCTAATTTGTTTTTTTAAAATTAACATGTAGATACCCTACATATACATTAATAGAAAAGGAAAACACAGCCTAAATGTAATGATAGTAAGTTAATAAATGCTTTATATTACCAAATGTGATTAAAAATGTACCATATTTTCAGGTATGCGATCATAAAATGCGTATTATGGCTATTAATGCCAAATATCCAGGGTCATCCCATGATTCCTTCGTATGAAGACATTCAAATGAGGGAATGTACTTTGAAAGAAATTGAAATCGGAATGAAATGAATGCGTGCCTTTTAGGTGCTTATTGTTAAAACTTTATACTATATATATAAAGTTATACGTTGGAACCATGGCTGCTGACACCCTGTAGGAACCCAACAGATGGTCCAAAATTTATTATAACAATATCCATTCAAAAGCTAGGTGCTTAGTAGAAAAGTGTAATGGAGTTTTTAAAAGTAAAATTATTCAAATACCATAACAAGTATAATTATTTTTTAACTTTTTCATAGGGCGTTGAAGAATTCTCATGGAGGAGAGGAGAAGTTTCTATCAACCTGAGAAAACAGCAAAATTTTCCAATGTGTACGCTGCATTACATAATATATGTATGCACTTTGGGAACGAAAGTTTTAACGAAGAAGTTATTGAGGAACCTAGGGATGAATTAGTAGAAATAAATGTGAATGAAGAGGAGGCATCTCCATTTTTTGTGCGAAATGCAGCGATAAATTTAAGAAATACAATAGCCCAAGAATTAGCACAATAAATTTTTTTCTTTTATTTATTAGGTATTTTCATATATAATGTCATTTCTTTCTTGCATTATAGGTAGCATTTCATTATTGTATTCTTTTTGTTGGATATTTCGCTCTTTCATTAAATCTAGCATACTTTTTTGGAATTGTGCGTCCATTTTTATTGCTTTTTTCTGTAATTCTATCTGCCCTTTTAATAGTTTTGATGCTTCATCAGTATCAGTGTAGGACGACTTCCTATAATATATTGTAATAATTATTTAACATTTTTGTATATTTGTATTTAATTTATATTTTTACCTTTTTTTTTTGATGTGGAGCATTCTGAACTTTTCTCAACTTTCTCCCTTTTACATTGATGTGGCGACAACCTAATGAGAGAATATTTCATTTATAAATATTTGTACTTATTTATGTTTACATACATCTTAGAGCTACGTGGCACTTCGTCATAAGCTTGTAGATATGGAGCCCCAAACACTTTGGTGTTTGAATTGCCGTTAACTGCCGCATCTAAATCAATAATTTCCACTACAGCTGACTCATTAGGAGTTAACGGCAATTCTTCAGTTGGGCCACCTCCAGTTTTATTTCTTGAAATCAAGTTGCTGCTTAATTTTATTTTTTGTCCTATATTTGTAGTCCATCCACAATTTAAAAAAAATTTGATTCTTAATTATATAAGTAGTATGCGATATAGAGGAACCGGGAAATATAGGGTGTAAAATAGGGGGAAAAATAGGGTTTAAAAGTGTTGAATATCTTGGACGAAAACCAAAATTTTTTGGACGAAAACCAAAATTTTTGAGAAAAAAATTGATTATTGAAAATAACGGATTTTATAGAAAAATGTCCCAGCTGGGGAAAGTAGCATTTTCAATCACTCAAGTTGAATTTACTCGAGATAAGAGAAGGCAATAAAAAATCTGTGAAAGTAATAAAAAAAGCCACTTAAGATATGAAAACTATTACACAATAGGCTTAGAGAATATACAATAAAAAAAAAAAGAAAACATGTTGATCTCTGTGAATTTTTCTGCTAGCCTAATGATTTTTTGGTTTTGAAAATTTTCTGAGTAGTATGCGATGTAGAGGAATTAGGGTTAAACTGTGTATGGGGACTATAGGAAAAAAAAACTTTTTTTAAGTAAAATTGTAATGTTCAGTAAAATATTTACAAAAGTGTGTAATAAAAAATATCTTTAGGTAATATGTATGTATGTAGGTTGAGCATCGGGCTGAGACTATACACAAAGTCACTATTTCATAATATAATGAAAATTGTCTTAGCTATATAACATGGAAACTAACCTTTTTGAGCTATGGCTTGGCTTTTGAGAATGCAACACAATCAATACTTCTTTATCATTTTCAAATAAAATAAAAACATTTTTTTAGGCAATATGTTGAGCATAGGGCTGGCTATACAGAAAAAACCACTCTTTCTCTCAATATATAATGAAAAATGTCTTATCTACTGAACATGCTGTGACTTGACTTATTGATAATACAGTACTTAGGATTGAAATCATAAATTGATCGTCATACTAGATCATAAAAAAATAATGCATTAGATTATCAGCGTAATAAAAACAAAAGTTCTTAACGCAATATGTTAAGCAGTGCATGCAGCTCCTCTGCAGAACTTTCTTTTTAAGCAAATGATGAAACAAAATTTAGTTATTAAACAGCATTCCAAAAGGAAAAATAGTGAATTTCAAAGTGCATATTTATTAAAAACTAAAAAAATAGTGAAGGGCGTATTTATTAAAAAGTAAAAAAAAAAAAGAAAAAAATTAAAAAAATAAAATAGTGAAGTATAGATTTAGTAAAAACTATAGTGAATTAAACCAAAATTTACTGCCATAAGGAAAATTCAGCTAAGTACTTTAAAACTATTTTATAACTATTTTATAAACATATATAATATACATATACATTTACATACATTTACGTATATATATATTATTTAAAAAAAAAAAAAAAATGAATTCATTTGTATTTTGTGACATATGCGAAAGTAGCGTTGCTTTGGATACTTTCGAATCACATTACATGAATTGCAAGAAATTTAAAAGCGCTTCACAATTTGTAATTGTTGAAGAAGAAGATCCTACTATAATTAAAAGACAAACTCGCCCAAATTCCCCCATAGTCATTAATGATGATGATGATGATGAGCCGACCACTAGTACAAAAAAAAGATCTGGATCCTACCTTCAGCCAGGAGGCAGAAGTAAGAAACAAAGAATAAACAGTGTACATTGCACTGTTTGTAAAACAGATATTTTGGAAACCCGCTACAAAGTTCATTTGAGGACATATGAGCATAAAACAAAAGCGGCCGTTTTTTTAAGTAAAAACGTATACATAACGTCACCCCAATCATCTCCATATATAATCCAATTCAGGATATATAGTAATTTGAAAGATGAACTATGTGTAAGAAAATATTTGGAGAGTACACAAGAATATTTGAAAAATCAATTAGAGCTTAAATTTGCAGATTTTAATCACATTAAATATAATTTGCGATTATTTGGAGATTATGTAAAATATGTAGCTCAAAGTGAGGGTGATGATGAAATGGTTGTTAGCCTGAAACATTTCACAACAAAGTTTCAGTGCGTGAGAAACAGCTATGAAGTAGACGATACCCTCCAGGAGGCTTTCAGTGAGCTGGAAGAACATACAAGTGAATTCCAAGAAAGAGATAGCGGATGGGCTATCTTAGATTTTAAATATATGGAATTAACAATATGTAAATTGGAACATATTCCAGTTGGCTCATATATACAATTGCCTTCAGCCATAACAGCAAAAAAGGCAACAATTAATGTTAAAAATAAAGATGTATTTTGCTTTAAATGGTGCATATTGGCCGCAATCGCCCATAGAAATGATTCTATGAGGGGGACAAAAAAACTTGCCAATCCAAACTATTATAAGGTATTGGACATTGAATCTTCAGTAATAAAATTTCGTGGCGAGATTTTAGATTTTACAGGAATGTCATTTCCTGTAAGAGTACATGAAATTCGAACATTCGAAAAAAATAATCCTCATATAAGCATAAATATATATGAGCTGAACCAAAGTAAGATACCAAAAGTAGTGGGTCCGGCTAGAGCAACAAAAGACGTCAAAAATATACATATTAATTTGCTCTTATTATTGAATGGTGAGCAAAACACATATCATTATGTGTATATTCATAATATGCAAAGATTGGTGAAAAAGCAATTCACTCAATCGGATGTTAGAGGAGAATTTTGTGATTTTTGTCAACACCAATACACCGTGGATTCGGCAAGACACAAAAAAGAATGCGCCAAAGTTAAAACTACCTATCCTGAATCTGGGGCAATTTTAAAAAAGATGTGCCCACCGGTAACAATATATGCCGATATGGAAGCAGTACTTGAACCCCTAGAAATACAAAGAGGGAATGGAACCACTGCAATTCAACAGCATAAAGCATGTGCTGTGTCATATTTTGTAAAGCATGCTTACAAGTCTAACGAAGACAAGCTATATACATTTTTTGGTAGGTTGATAATTATGTTTGACTTTATAAATTTTCCTTTTCTTAATATATATTATTTATTTATTCAGGTTCACAGTGCGTCGTAGATTTTTTAAATCACTTGAACCGAACTTTAGAGGAATTACATACAGAATATATTCAGATGGCCAAACATTTTAGACCTCCTCAAATAGATGAATGTATGAGCAACATTTCGTATACTTGCTATGCGTGTGACAGAAACACGGGTCAGGACGAACCGCGAGATTTATTTTATAATGCATTGAATGCTAAACTTTTAGGTTATATACACATTAGTTGTAAGGAAAAATTTAATTTTATGAAACCGTTTTATTTTCCAATCGTTTTCCATAATTTAACGCGATGTATATCATTACATCTGTTTGTAGAAAATTTAGGAGATGATATATCAGTAATTCCGTGCAATAAAGAATTATATATTTCAATAACCAAAAAAGTATATAGACTCCAACAGGTTTTTAAATTGTAGTTTAGACAAAATAAGTAGCTATTTGACTCCAAGTAACTTTAGGATATTAGGTAAGCATTTTAATAATAATAAGTCAAAATTTGAGTTAATGATGCGCAAAGGGGTTTTTCCATATGATTATATTGATAACATTGAAAAGTTACAAGAAGAGAGTCTACCAGCCAAAGAGCATTTTTATAATCATCTTAACGATACAGAATGTAGTGAAGATGATTATAAATTTGCAAAAACTGTTTGGAATACTTTCCAATGTATAACGCTTAGAGATTACATGAAAGTGTATTTAGAAAATGATGTGTTAATACTAGCAGATGTTTTTGAAAATTTCAGAAATATATGCTTAGAAATATATGAACTAGATCCCTGCAATTACGTAACTGTACCGTCATTGTCTTGGGATGCTATGCTAAAATTTACTAAAGTAAAATTACATTTAGTTGTAAATAAATAAATAATAATAATAAATATATGGCAGACTATAACACAAATGCTCCGGATAATTATTTAATGTATATGGATGCAAATAATTTATATGGATGGGCAATGTCACAAAAATTACCAATTTCCGATTTCAAGTTTTTAGTTAACGATGAATTTCATAATTTTGATATTCTAACGGTAAATTATGATGGGGAATATGGTTACATATTAGAAGTTGACTTGGACTATCCTACAGAAATACACGATAAACACAATTCATTACCTTTTTGTTGTGAAAATAAAACTCCTCTCAATGGTAACTCTTCAAAGTTGATTGCAGATGTGACCAATAAGAAAAATTATATTATACATATTAAAAATTTGAAGTTAGCCATTGAAAATGGTTTAATAATTAAGAAAATACATAGAATACTACGTTTTGTACAAAGTGCTTGGTTAGAGCCTTATATCTCTTTAAATACCATCAAAAGGAAGCATGCTCAAAATGAATTTGAGAAAAATTTTTATAAGTTAATGAATAATGTCATTTATGGAAAAACCATGGAAAATGTTGAAAAACGTAGAGAAGTAAAACTTGTTAGACACTATAATGATAGAAGAAATTCTGTAGGTTATAGAACTTTAATTGCTAAACCTAATTTCCATAGTATTTCCATTTTTGGTAATGGGTTATTTGGGGTCGAACTATCGAAAATGGAAGTCATACATGACAAGCCTATATATGTGGGGGTAACTGTTTTAGAGTTATCGAAATGGTTAATGTATGATTTTTATTATACTTTTTTAAAAAAACAGTCGGATGATATAAAAGTGATATACATGGATACTGATTCATTTGTACTATCTTCTACAACAGATGTATATGATATCATTAAAAGCAATCCTTTAAAGTTCGATACATCAAATTATGATGTAAATAATATATATGGTATAATCGCACAAAATACAAAAGAAATAGGCTTAATGAAAGATGAAACATCAGGTAGAATAATGACAAATTTTGCTGGACTTAAAGCAAAAGCTTATTCATTTTTAGTGAATAGTAAAGAAAATAAAAAGGATGAAACGAAAAAGATTAAAGGCGTAAAATCATCTGCAGTAAAAAAATTAAATTTTGACAATTTTAAAGAATGCCTCCTAAATAAACGAACTTTTTATGGGGAACAAAGAGTAATCCGAAGCAGGGCTCATATATTATACACCGAAATCGTCCGAAAAATTACTTTAAATTATAACGACGACAAACGATTTATTTTACCTGATGGTATAAGTACTTTAGCATGGGGTCACTTTAGAATAAATCAATATAATTAATAATTATATATGTATTATTAATGTTTTTTATTTTTTTATATATTTGTTTCAATAATATTTCATATAGTTTTGTCGACCGAGCCTAACTTCTTTATAAAGAAGTAGGTAAATTCCGGTACTATTACCGTGAATGTGATAACTCGGAAAAAAAGAATCTGTCAAATTTAAAAATAATAAAGAACAGAATAAACAAGTTTTATTGAAGTAATTGAGTTTTATTAATCCAAGAATTATGAGTATTATCAAATCCTAACCACTTAACATATAATTTGTCACCTCTTTTTTTCAATATTTTTTCTACTAAATAAGCATTATTATCCTTAACTTTTTGTAACTCAAATTCATAAAATGATCCTTGTATAATATTATTCTTATAGTCTTTAATAACATAAGTAACAGGATTAGTAATGTTTATCTTCTCGATAACAAATATTTCAGTTGACCAGTTTGGTTCATAACCTTTAAAAAATGTACCTTTAAATTTACTAATCCTAACACAATCACCTTCTTTAAATTTAGGTTTGGGAAAAGTTTTTGGAAAATTTTAAATTCTCTCTAATATTAATTTTTCATTTTCTTCAGTAATTTCATTTGGTTTCATCTTTATCACCCTATGATAACTACTATTGTATTTGTCTATTAAAGAATCTATGATATCAATCCATTTATAATTTCCTCTCATACTAAACATTTTCCACATCAAACCTTTCAGCGTTCTATTAAAGCGTTCACAAATGGAAGCCTTCAGGTGTGTAAATGTATGGTAATGATTTATTTTGTATTTGGTCATTAAGTGTCTGAAATCCTTATTAAAAAATTCTTTGCCTTGATCAGTTTGTATATTTTTTGGAGCAGTCATCTTATCTCTAAATATTTTTTCCATAGCTTTGGTTACATCTTGGGAATTTTTCTTTTTAACAGGTGCTGCAAAACCAATTTTTGAGAATACATCGATACCGGTTAATAGATATTTATGTCCTTTATTAAGTTTTGCATAGGGGATCATTTCAACCAAGTCTATTTGCCATGTATCGTCGATACCTCGTTGAATGAATCGTCTTCTTTTAAAGTTTTTTCTTGCTTGTCGGTGAATTTCATTAACAACTTGACTTTTGCTCATTTCTGTATTAATTTTTTGAACACTTTAAAAGTGCTTTACGAATTTTGATATCACTTTTTACTTTATTACGAATTTTGCGTGAAAACTCATAACATAATCTAAGTAAATCCACTTCAATTTCTGGATCATAAGCACAATTTAACTCATATAATTGAATATCAATTTTATTCAATTCAATACACTTGGGTATGAAGTGTTTGTGATAGATATTCTCAATTTGTTTTTGCGCTATTGTATTCCAGCAGAGGAATGTAGATAAAAAAATGCCGACTTGAATAATTGACTTCCATGTATCGCTTTCTATTTTAATCTTGTGCCCCTTTTGACTAAGAACAAGGACACAAATGCCATTTCTTTTATACTTAAATGCAATCCCTATGTTTGCCAAAGTGGGATGATGCAAGGGACTTTCACTTGCTAAAAAGTCATACTGATCCAATCTAAGTTGTATGTACTCTTTATATGCCATCAGATGAACCCATTCATCGCGATTAAATCCTATATAATTTGCGGTATGATTTTGAAACCATACCATTGGTTTAAAATGTTGTCCAGGTGAAAACCCACATTTAATCTTTAGTTTTAGAGAAATAAAATATTCCATGCCATAAATTAATTGATGATCTTGATTCCGTTTTGGTAAAAGTGGAGGGAGACTCTCTCCTGCAGCACAACCGTTTTGATCCATTTTTAATAAATATGTATATATATATATATGTGTATGTGTGTATATACAATATATATATATATATGTATGTATACTATGTACTATATAAAATCGAATAAAACTTTTCTATAAAAAAAGACTGTCACCCACTTGAAGATGTGTAGTATTTAATGAGCGTTCCCGACAAAATGACAAAAATAACTAAAGCAAACATCATATTAATCGATTTACAATACTGTAATGGAAATAACAAGAGTATATTTGCCAAAGAAGTAGCATTTACCAGTGGAAATTCTCTCGTACCTCATTACTTTGTATTTAAACCGCCGTTTGATCGGAGAGAGTTAGACGAAGAGACTCAAGAGAGGAACACATTCTGTACTAATTTTATTCACGGAATTGATTGGTCGGATGGAATAACAGAATATAATACTATTGGTGATATTCTAGAGCCTTTAAATCAGTTTGATTATGTTTTTGTTGTTGGAAAAGAAAAACAACAATTCGTGAAAAAATAAATAAAAAGGATTGTAATTAATGTAGACACGATAATACCTTTAAAAAAGTTAGATGACTATTATACCAATTCTCCTATTCATAAAAGTATTAAATTTCGATGTGCTTTATATAATTTATATAAACTTTTTATTTTTATTGAAAAAAATTGGGAGAGAATAGAGGAAATTTGTGAAATAAATATATAAAATATTGATTAAACAGATTTTTTATTCATTGTATTTATAATTTTTAGTTAGTAAAGATGTTTGTTCATTTTGTACATCCTTTTACTATGCTTATAAGTGGTCCGTCAGGATCTGGTAAAACAACATTTTTATTGAATTTAATTAATAATGCTGATTATTTAATTAGTGAGAAAATAAAACGGATTATTTGGTGCTATGGAGAAGAACGCGCAAAACCTGTATTTAATCATATCGATAATATTGAATATAATAATGGAATTCCGGAAAGCCTTAATAATGATTTTAATGAACCTATTCTTATTGTATTGGATGACTTAATGATGGATGCATTCAATAAAAGGGTCTGTGAATTATTTACAAAAGGTTCTCATCACAGAAATTTTTCTGTTATTTTGGTTACGCAAAACATTTTTCATAAAGCTTCTCATACAAGGGATATATCACTTAATTCAAAGTATATTGTAGTTTTTAAAAATCCACGGTACACATTACAATTTCAACATTTGGCAAGACAAATTCATCCTGAAAATTCTTCGGACCTTATGAGGATATATAAAGATGTGACAAGCAAACCTCACGGATATTTAGTAATTGATCTTACCCAGAATATAAATGATTTATTAAGATATAGAACAAATATTTTCAATACTGATTTCTCTTATTGCTTTTGTGATACAAGTGAAAATGGTCTTAAAAAAGAATCTAAAGCGACTGAAAACGCAGAAGCATATGTTGTACATATTAAAGAATAATAATAATAAAAAGTTAAAAAAGGCCATTCTTAAAAACGCAGATGATGAACTAATTAAAACTTTGGTTGAAATTATTTTCAATACATTAATTGGAAATAATAAACTGAAATTCGGAGATTTAGAAAAATTAAAAAAGTATAAAAAAGACCTACGATTCATTTCCAAACCAAATACTTCATTAAAGTCGAAAAGAAAAGTACTAATTCAAAAAGGAGGAAATTTTTTACCTATTATTATTTCATCTTTGCTAAGTGGAATTATTGGAAAATTATTAAAGAATGAATTCTAGTAAAAAATTGAATCAAGTAATATTAATGCATCCAAAAGCATATACTCTTATGCTTGAATATAAATATGCTTCCGAGTTTATTAATAAAAAGCTATTACCAACATTTAATGATATATCTCTATCAGAATTTAATAAATGGATACGAATAAAACAAGAATTAAACAATTTCATTAAAAGGAAGATAAAGCCTTATAATCCACGGCATCGGGATGTTGAAAAAATTGATTTTAGTTTCATAGATGGAAATAAGATTGAGACTGAAATGGCGAAAGTTGAAGATAATAAAATATTAGGTTCAGATGAGAGTTTTTCTGGTGATACATTTGTTACACCTCATAAACAATTTGATAATTTTACTAAAGTAAAGTCAGCTGATTCATTGAAGAAGAAATCGAAGAGACGTTTATTCGCAGATAAAATAAATTCTCCTCCAAGCCCTTACACTGTGGCAAGGAAGAATAAGAAAAAAGTAGTAGAAACTACTAAAGATCCTAAAAAACACCCATACAATACGCGTTCAGTACAAAAAGGTGAAGACAGTTTAAAATGGGTTAATAAATGATTATTATTATTATTATTATTATATATAATTATTATATATGTACAGATGTGTAGAATAAACACTTAAATAAAACAATAAAAAGATTATCATATAACCATGTTCATTTCATTTTAGTAAAGAGTTTTAAGGCCTCCATACATGTACAGACTCGGTATGGATAGTTTTCATTTAACTCTTATTAGTAATAATTCTTTAGAAATATTTAAATCGAATTCATTATGGTCATTTCGTAATGTTGTAAAATTACCGGCTATTCTAAATGAAGAATGGGAAGTTGGAATATCTGAGATGTTTTTGAATGAAATTGAAAAAGGTATTCCCGAAAAGTTTTATACATTATGCATTTATACAGATATAATTCAGCCGCGTTGTGCTGGTGATAAATTATTACGATGCTTACGCATTTTGCCTTTTAAAAATATGCAGAGTTGGATTGAATTTAGAAACATACAGTATTATCCTCTGGATCACCCAACTATTAAATATATTTCAATTTTCTTTACTAATACTGAAGGGACGGAATGTAAGTTTCGAAAATCATCTACGCCTACTGTTGTCAGTTTACACTTTAGAAAAAAAAGAAATAATTGCATATAAATAAGCCAAGTAAAATATCGATTGGCTCAGATATATAAAGGCAAGGAATGGATACAGTTTACACACAATATTATAATAATCAGGTAGGAGGAGGTTTAAGTCATATAGGGTCATTATATAGAGTTCCACGAATAGTGCAACAAGGACGCGGACTTGGATCATTCTTTGCGTCATTATTTCGAAATATTAAGCCGTTATTTATTTCAAGTTTACAAGCCCTAAAAAATCAAGCTAAAGAAACTGGAGCAGCTATTATTAATGATTTTGGTCGTAAACCTCTTAGGGATATTTTAACAGAACAAACAAAATCAGCTCTAACTAACTTATCAGAAAAAGCTATTAATAAAATTACATCTCAGTTTCAAAAAGGGGAAGGAAAAAATAATAGGAGGAAAAAGCCTCGTATCAAAAAGAGAAAAAACCAGTTGATCAAAACACTTAAAGCAAAACGCAACACAAGAAAACTAAATCGCAGTAAAAAAACTAATCCTTTAAAACGTGTTAAAGATATATTTTTTAAAATCAATTACAATATGTCTTCTTATAAGGAGTGTATGAAAAGCGAACTGGATTTATTTGAACCACATCCTGTGCAAAGCAGCATTCTTAATACCGAAGAAGTCTCGTATAATCCAATTCAGTCATTAGATTCACCAAACACAATTGAATTTCTCTGTTTAGGAAATGGTGACACATATCGTGATTTATCGAGTGTTTATATTAAATTAGTGGTTCAATTAAAAGCAAAAGATAATTCTAATTTAGAGGATAGCTCATGTAGCGTAGTAAATAATATACTACACTCAATGTTCCGGAGTGTATCTATCTACCTTAATAACGTTTTGGTTTCGCAAAGTGATAATAACTATCATTATAGATCCTATATAAAAACTTTATTAAATTATGGTACTGATGCAGGACGAACTCATCTTACTACATCTGGCTGGTATCCAGATTATTATACAGGAGAGATTTTCCATGATGGAAAAAAACAATTGGCTGAATTATTTCAAAAAAACAGTATAGTAGAATTGGTTGGAAAGTTACATGGTGATATATTCAATCAACCAAAATTATTAAATTTGGAAACGCCATCCTTTTACTTGCTTGAAAAAGGCGATAAACAATCATATCTAAAAATATTAGAAGCTCAATTGTTTATGAATCATGTAACAATTAACCCTGGTGTGCTTCTTGCACATCATAAAATTTTACAAGAAAAACCTGCACTTTATCCTTTCAATTAAAAACTTTTATTTTGTATCCTGGAAATCGTGCATTATCTTTAGACAATGTGGTTATTGGACAACTTCCCATATTTTTAGCGTTCTGTATGGTATATAATAGTGCTTTCTCTGGAGATAAAACATTAGATCCCTTTTCCTTTGAGCACTTCTATTTACAAAATTTTAATTTATCAGTAAACGGAGTACAAATACCATCTCAACCATTAGAATTCGATTATAGTGGATTAACAATGAAATCAACAAGGGCTTATAATATGCTATTTAAGGCTATTGGTATAAGACATTCTGACAGAGGCCTTCATATAAATAAGCAATTGTTTGATAAAAATTGCTTCATATTAGCGTTTGATCTATCACCAGATCATTCCAACTACGATTTTTGTGCAAATGTTTTAAAACAAGGTAGCATACGCATTGAAGGAAAATTTGTTCGAGCATTAGAAAAACCTGTCACCTGTATAGTTTACTGTGAATACGATTCTATGTTGGAAATTGACAAAAATAGAAATGTAAAAATAACTTTGTAAAGAAAAAAAAAATAGCTATGAATACAATAAAAATTGAGCATGCATTAAGAAGCAATCCAGCAACAAGAAAATATTTTCAGGGAGTCTTTCCTTCAGATAAATTGCTCAAAAAAGTTATTCATAGACCTGCTTTAATAATAGCTAATACAGATCCATCTAACCAACCAGGAAAACATTGGGTTGCGTTCTATTTCTCTACAAATAAAAATGCTGAATATTTTGATTCTTATGGAGAAAAGCCTACAAAAAAAGAGTTTATAAATTTTTTACGAAGAAATTCTAAAGCCTATCAATATAATAAACAGCGAATACAAGGATATTTTTCCAATACTTGTGGTCATCATTCTTTGATTTATAGTTTATTTAAAAGCCAGCACAAGTCATTAAAAATTTACTTAAAACAGTTCAATAAAAGCGATTTTAATTTTAATGATAAAAAAATTGTATATCTATTTAAGAAAGAATTCAAAAGAAATAAAATTAGAAATAGTTTTTCTTAATATTCAATATCTGGATCTTGTTCTTTATTCATAAATCTTAAAATAGGAGCATTAAATTTCGATTTATTTCTACCACAGTACATAACGTAATTTATATTATTTTCTTTTAATTTTTTGTAGGGATTTTTTGATGAGAAAAGTTGTCCCAGTCTTCCCGGTAAAAATATCCATAGAGAATTACCCTCACCATCATCAAGGTGTAATGTAATTTTCTCACCAAACTGGGTATTTTTCCCTTTACATCCTGTGATTTTGTATATATAGTTGGGGTTTAAGTTATCAATTTTAGTGTACCCTTGTCCTAATTTGGTTCCAACTTCATTTAAAGTTTCTAAGAAAGACTATAAAAAAAAAATATTAATGTGTTTCTTTTATTAATTTTTTACAATATCAATATAATAGACTTACCATTTTCGTATAAAAAATATTGCTGAGTCTGTACGTTTGCTGTGAAATTTCAATAAAAACTAATACTTGCTGAAAGTCTGAAAGACTGAGAAAGCCTTTATATGAAAAAAATGAGTTTTTTATTTTTTACATATACATTTACACATGTATTTTTTTGTTTATTTATTATATATAACTTTATATATATATATATATATATTTAAATATCTCTTATTTACATAAAATAATATCTATATATTCCCATTCTCTAGTTGATAAAGGAAGGGCTCCAATTCTTTAAGTATTTCATTGAAATACTTCTCATCATTAAAAAACGTTACAGGCAAATTTTCTTCATTTGGAGTTGAGGCGAACAAATCCACACAATCCAAGCTTGTGCAACTTGAAAAAATTAAAGGTGATCTCGGTAATGCTCTGATGATGTTTTGATCATCATCGTCATCAATAATTTCTATGCTGCAAAGAAATAGCATTAAAAAATTAATATTTTTTAACATTTTTAAAGTTATAATATTTAACACTCACCATGAAGGCTCTGGAGATATTATCTCCACACTTAATGAACTCTGATTCTGTTCATTATTCATTACTCCTTTCTCATTAAATTTAAAAAAATCTATTATGGGTGTCTGTACCGAAAGACGCCGAATTTTCTCTGCTTCAAATGATTCATCTTCGGTTGTTTCTAATTTTCGCTTTTTTAATGCGAACATAGCATTTAAAAATGCTTCCTTGTTATTCATTATAAATACTGTATACAGTTCACTATTTTTTTAGTTTTTAATAAATATGCACTTTGAAATTCACTATTTTTCCTTTTGGAATGCTGTTTAATAACTAAATTTTGTTTCATCATTTGCTTAAAAAGAAAGTTCTGCAGAGGAGCTGCATGCACTGCTTAACATATAGCGTTAAGAACTTTTGTTTTTATTACGCTGATAATCTAATGCATTATTTTTTTATGATCTAGTATGACGATCAATTTATTGTTTCAATATGTTTTTTTATTGCCTACTCCCCTAAGTACTTTCACCATAATTCCCTTGAAAATGCACAAGAAAAATTGATTGTACGTATTATATTATCAATAAGTCAAGTCACACATCAGCATAAAAAGGTTAGTTTCCATGTTAGATAGATAAGACATTGGGTATAGCCAGTCCTTTGCTCAACATATTGCCTAAAAAAATGTTTTTATTTTATTTGAAAATGATAAAGAAGTATTGATTGTGTTGCATTCTCAAAAGCCAAGCCATAGCTCAAAAAGGTTAGTTTCCATGTTAGATAGCTAAGACAATTTTCATTATATTATGAAATAGTGACTTTGTGTATAGTCTCAGCCCGATGCTCAACCTACATACATACATATTACCTAAAGATATTTTTTATTACACACTTTTGTAAATATTTTACTGAACATTACAATTTTACTTAAAAAAAGTTTTTTTTTCCTATAGTCCCCATACACAGTTTAACCCTAATTCCTCTACATCGCATACTACTCAGAAAATTTTCAAAACCAAAAAATCATTAGGCTAGCAGAAAAATTCACAGAGATCAACATGTTTTCTTTTTTTTTTTATTGTATATTCTCTAAGCCTATTGTGTAATAGTTTTCATATCTTAAGTGGCTTTTTTTATTACTTTCACAGATTTTTTATTGCCTTCTCTTATCTCGAGTAAATTCAACTTGAGTGATTGAAAATGCTACTTTCCCCAGCTGGGACATTTTTCTATAAAATCCGTTATTTTCAATAATCAATTTTTTTCTCAAAAATTTTGGTTTTCGTCCAAAAAATTTTGGTTTTCGTCCAAGATATTCAACATTTTTAAACCCTATTTTCCCCCCTATTTTACACCCTATATTTCCCGGTTCCTTTTACCTTTCTCCATCCGTTTACACTTTTATTTGGAAGACCAACAGCGTTTAGCTTATTCTTTAACTCTTTCATTCATTCATTCATTTAAATTTTGTCGTCCTAGGGAAGAATTACTGTGATTTTGCGCCATGTTGCTGTGATCTTTCATAAAACTTATAATTATGTCCATATGTTCTTGTGTTACTGACCTGTAACAAAAGATTTTTAAATTTTATTCATCAATATTTTTTTTCCACTCATATTTTGTTTTTTTTTCTTTTTGAATATTTACAATTGAATATTTTTTGTTTTTTACCGAACTTTTCTATCTTGTTTTGTTTTTTGTTTTTATTTTAACGTCATTTTTCATTCACGTTAAGCCGATAACAACGATACGATTACGATACCTTTACGCAATTGGTTTTGGGGACGATATCGTTGAATCTTAATCGTTAAATATGATAACGTTTGAAAATTACGCAATGACCCCCTACTTTTCCTGTATGCTGGGAAATGGCTAAAATTATCCCCTATAAATCATAACATTTTATGCCTCAAACTCAAAACACTATTTCATTTCTCGACTTTATCATGTAACTTAATTAGTTCTTACCTATCTAATAGATATCAGCACGTGTTTGTAAAAGATGTTTACTCTAATAGCTCACCAGTTGTTCGAGGTGTACTTCAAAGGTTTTATTTTGGGACCTTTACTCCAGTCAATGTGTCAAACTGGGCAAGCGCTAATGGGTTTTTCATAAATCCACCAAAAATTACATGCATTATCGTCCTTTCGTCCTTCTAACTTTACCATTTTAATGAATGATTAGATAATAAAAATAGTTGATACTACGAAGAACCTGGATTTAAATTTTAACTCCAAATTAAACTGGTCTAATCATATCAACTGGGAAAGTGTTTGGTATGTTAAGAGCGTTGTGGCCTGTACCCCGTACATATTAACATCATTAATGTCAAGTTCAGTGGATTTATATACTTGTTTTCTGCCAACTCCAATATCACGTATAATGTTCCATTGATGTCTAGTATTAATTGCAGTGCGAAAATGAAAGTCATAATAATTGATTTAGCCAGTCTGACATTGTGATAGTACGTCTAGCTCTTTTAAAAATTGCATAAACTCCCGGAGTTTTGAAGCGCTTCCATCTTTTGTAGCAATCATCTCTAATCAACATTTAGCAATACGATAGTTAAACCAAGGAGGTTGATTGTAGTAAACTTTTTTAACTTTGATAGGGACATACTTATCAAATAACAATGAGAAATGGAATTGAGATAAGCTAATTTAGTATCAGCGGTAGGCATTAAGTAGATCATATCCCAGTCAATGTTACAAGCACTATTTTGTAAATCGGACTAAATAATATTTTTAAAATTTATATAAACAGTGTATGTTAACTTCAATATGGTAAGAAAGAAAGATCAAATCATGCTTCGATAAATTCAATTCAAATTTTGGATGATATTTAACAAAAAAAATTTATTATATAATTAGAAGATTATATATATCATATAATTAAAAATAAAAAAACAAGAGTAATAATTATAGCAAACATTCGATTCACATATAAATTTGGTTTGTACATTAGATTTTGCTTAAGCCAAACTGATGTTTGGTTTTCAATATAATATAGAAATAATAATCAAATAAAATTTTATTATCATATAAAATTGATGTCCCATAGCCTCCCTCGCTATAGTATAAGTTGTACATGGCTGACTCATCTAAATGCAATGATTTTTTGTTGTGGTTGGTGCTAAAACCGCTAGACCAAAAAAATGCCTGATGTTTCAGATTTTGTGCAGGCACTTCCGGATGGTGAAGTCGTCAAAGTAAAACTGTTTGCCCGGGTAGCGGGCAATGGTGACCGAATTCCCTGTTGCAAAGATGTGCCTATAGTGTCTTGACTTTGCACACCTTCGTAATAATAAGTATCTATTTTGAAATATTTAAAAATAAACAAAACAAACAATGTATTATTAAAGAAAAAGAGAGTTATTACAAAACAAATAAAAATGTACTAATCGGCCGATTCCGATCATATTATATGCTTATTTCTATTGTAATTGTAAATTAATACAATTTATTTAATAATTCATAAAAATTCTTTAAAGAGAGATGTTCCAAATATAGTTTGATCTGTTCCAAAAATAGACCAGATAAATTTTCGGCGCATTTTTCTTAAATAGATTTATTATAATGAGGCTTTATATTGCAAAAAGTTCTAAAAATGGTTGCATAGAACTTTCTTTTGAGTCGAAAAATTCCCTTCTACCAATTTTTTTTCTGACTAGTTTAAAATATGCGGCCCGCACCTAGTATATAAATTTAGACGGATAATCAACAGACAAATAGACAGATATAATTAAGTCGATTTAAAAAGTTTTTATATAAAAAATAATAAAACGTTAAACATCCACACAAATTTAATTTTTTTTCCACACGTATTGTGCCATATAAAAAATAAAATTAGGGAAGCTTCTTCACTAACTTAGTAGACCTCCACTGGAATTATAGCCGTAAGATCCATAAGCGCCACTGTATTGTGTGTAAGTGGGATTATACGTATAATCTGTGGTGGGCATTACTGAGCTACAAGCTGTTAGAGAGAAAAAAAATTTTTTTTAGATTTGTTTAGATTAATTAATGATTAATAATTCATAACTAAAGTACCGTCAAAATAAAGACTTAATATTTGAAATGAAATATAAGATATTATGTACTTACATTAATACATATTTATACTATTATATATACCAAGGTTTATGTAAATTTAGAGTTTAAATTGTATTAGTATATATATGAAGAGATACATTGAATTTTGATACCCTACTCATAACCATATTGGAACACATGTAGTTTGCCATAAATTCAAATAGGTTTAACACCAAACCGAATCGGTAGGTTTAGTGCATTATGTTATAGGTATATAGTGTTAAGAATTTTATTCAATTTATTGTCTAGACTTAGGCTAAACTTTGTATTCATTAGCCAATATAGTTCATTATTCTTCAACTTAATTTGCTCTATTTTTGACTATATACCGGTCCTTATTTCAACTTTTTCGAATTTGTATCACGGCAAACACTAAAAACATTTCAAAAAACACAAAAAAATTTGAGCATGATTGGACAATTTTTATTTAAGACTAAAAATCGTTTTTATTTTTTATTCAAAATTATTTGAAAAAGAAACTTTAAACTAAAATACTTTAATGAATTAGATATTAATTTAATTTAATAGTAGTCTTTTTAAAAGTGGTATAATTTATATTATATTCTTTACAGTCGCTACATTACGATAACAAAAAAAAATTGATGCAGGAGATTTTTCATTGAACTAAAACATGTACTCGTACCAAATTTATCTAAAAAAATTCGACCTATACCTCGTGCATAAATTTACGTTAGCAAGACATCAGAGAGTCGGACTCGGTTATATTAATTATGTAGGAGTTAAAAACATCTGCATTAATATACCGTTTGCTACAATTGGTAAAAAGTATAGTGAATTCACAAAAAAATTTATTAGTAGTACACAAGCGGCCAAGCCAAGTTGGCTAAGCCAACACAAACAGGAGGTTTAATATTTGAGTGAGATATATATATATATATGTTTATATCTGAAACTCTATAATTAAAAATTTAAATTTTAGTTTAATAAACTACTTCATTTGAAATACAAAAAATTACAATGGAAACGCTTGTGGAGGTTTAGCTCTAATAATACATAAAAAATATTATCATTATCCTATGGAAAATTTTGTAAAGGAATTTATTCAGGCAACATCTGTCTGTCCTACTTGTTACGGACTTAGCATCATTATTTCATCAATATATTGTCCATCCAAATTTTCAATTTCAAAAGAACACATTTACGAATATTTTTCAACTTTGAAATGCAAAATTTATAACTGCGGGTGAAATTAACACACTTATTGGGTATTAAAACAAATTACTCCGAGGGGAGAATGTACATACGCAGAAATAAACGATAGTAACTTTGGTGTTGTTTCATGTGAAAGCCCTACATTTTAATCAACTGATATTAAAATATCCTTGATGTCATTACGGGTACAAAAAACCGACCTAGCCATCCCTCAAGGTTTTTCTTGTGTGCGCTCTAGTGACGCAACGACCTCCGCGCTCTCGTATCGTTCACCGTAGCTGCTCTCGTACCATACCGTTCCATAACCACTTTCTCACCGTATTGTTCGCCACTCTGCACCACTTATTACAGCTACTCTTGTACCGTACCGCTCACCGCTGCTGCTCTAGTACCATCCACCGCCGATATTCCCGTGCCACTCTGCGCTGCTTGTTACGTTTATCTACCGTAACGCCGTTGCTTCGCAATACCTACCGTTACCGTATCACCCTAGTCGTCGCCTTTGAGTGACTCTGGGAAGCTCCGCCGTTGCCATCCTAGTAGGCACGTTACCGGATTATTGAGGCGAATCTAAAAATACCGAGACTAGTTCCACCCAGTAAATAAATTTCTTTAGGAAAGAGTTCCTGGTAACTAGCTAAGTCTATTCCAGCCTACCAGATTTCTTTATAGCACAAAACAGCTACTTATTGAATGAGATGATTTCGCGGTCGAGATCGCGCTTTAATCTTGTACAACTGTAATTGAAAACAAGTGAAAATATTATAATCGGTCAAGCCCGACCATCAAATACCCTACACCACTTGATATATTATATTATTCAATTTAATTTTTTTCTTTGATAAATGAAAAGTTTTATTTTTTTGTTCTGCTTTTAATTTTTTTCTTTTTTTCTTTGAAAAATGAAAAATTCTATTTTTCTATACCTACTTGTATTTTCAAAAATTTCAAAGTGATACATAAGTTAGAAATTTTTTTTATTATACCCTCCACCACCCTGTGGAAAAGGGTATATTAAGTTTATGCGGATGTTTGTAATTTCTAAACGGCAAATGCCACAACCCATCTTCAATTATACCGATCGATTCAGAATCAAAATCTGAATCGATTTAACCATGTCCGTCTGTCCGTCTGAGTCCTAAGATGACTTACTGATCTTATACCACAATTATCCTTCCGTTCAACGGCTCGCATCACGGGCGCCATGAAAACATGCCCCACGGATGCACTGGAGGTACTCATAGGCCTTCCTCCTCTCCCAATACTAATCGAAAGAGAACCTGTTCACTTCGACTATTTGAACTAAACTAAACTAAGACAAACTAAAACTGGGAAACCTCAAAGATCACATGAAGATACTGCAAACTTCATAGAAAACCCAATGATAAAAATTTCGGACTTTTCCCTAGCAGAAATAAAACTAACTCATCTCTACTCTATTGAAATCTCCAGTAGAGAAGCTTGGAAAAAGAAATCGTGGTACCCAAACCAGAGCACTGGAATGGTACACAGATGGTTCCAAACTGGAAACCGGGTAAACCGGAGCTGGCATCTATGGCCCCGGTTTTCAAAGATCAGTCCCAATAGGAGTCCTTCCATTTTCCAGGCGGAAACACATGTTATTATGCTTTGTGTGGGTGCCTGGTTATGTGGGGATCCCAGGCAGCCCGGCTGTTTAGGTTACAGGGGAGCCTGTCGGCTGATTGCTCCAGAACCATTCTGCGGTGTGGCTAAATTCCACATCGTGGAAATGATGGGACGACTAACTATGAAAAAGGCTGCCTCCCATTGGGAGACCTGCAAAGGCAAAAGGCAAACCAAAATAAAATATTGTAAAATTCTATCACTTATTGCGTTTGCTTGTTTTGTAAATCTTGGAGATGTGTTAAATACATTTTTTTGGTGTTATTTTAACTTTAAAACTGTTCAAACTTTTTTCTTTTATTTAAAAAAACACAATTTCTTGTGTATGAAAAACACTTCTTCTTCTGAAAAATACTGTCAATCAGAGTAAATTGAAAGCAAAAATAATGCAGTGTACTCGAACGAATGTTATGATACCATTTTCAACGAATGCGAATCGAGTGCATATGAGACTCACTCGATCCGCACGAATGTCATGGTAAGGGCGATTGTTAATTTATTATACCCTCTACCTCAGTGATGAGGGTATACTAAGTTTGTTCTTCCGTTTGTAACACCCAGAAGGAGGCGTCAGAGACCCTGCAAAGTATATATATTCTTCATCAGCGTCAAAAACTGAGTTGATTTAGATATGTATGTCCGTGTGTCCGTCTGTTCTTAGAACTCTCACGGGCGTAAATTTCGAGATATTGAGCTGAAATTTTGTATTTGCAAGCAGATCGCAATTTAAAAAGGACAAAATTGGTTAAGAGTCACGCCCACAATGGTACGTTCTTGTATTTCTACTACCCTATTGCCAACACAAACTGATAGTGTTAATTAGTGTTGTTTTAACCATTAGAGCACCAACTGTGAGTCTGTCCACAAAACAACCCTTGTATGTGTTAATTTAGACAGATGTTTAATTTTATCGTACATCTTGGCAAGCAGCAAAGCACCGCATAATTCTAACTTAGGCCACGTTTTCCTTTTTGTTGGCGCAGCTTAGTTTAGCGGTGAGCAACTGACTGTTGCGTTCTCCTGTAGTCGTTTGTACTACATAAATACAACAGCCGAACGAACGTGAAGAGGCGTCGGAAAATCCATGAATTTGAATAGCCTGAGCATCTACAATTAAACAATATAGAGGTATTTTTAATAAATTTAAATGTTCCAGATCTGATATAAATGATTGCCATTTCGAGTGAAGTTCTTGGGGTAAGGATTCATCCCAATGCATAATTCTTGCAATATGATTTTAGCATTGATGATGATCGGTGCTACTAGTCCCAATGGATAGAAAAGTAAAGACGATAAGGAAAGTATTGTTCGTTTATTGATTTTATCGATGTCCTTCGGCTTAGGTAAAAATGTAAGAAATTCATCTGTGACTAGACTCCAAGTGATGCTCAAAGCGCTTGCAAATGACTCTTTGAACTTGAAATTCTTTGTTGTGGCGTCGCGGTAAAATGATTTATGGTTTGAGTACCACTTATCGAGTTCTAAACAACCCTTTTTTCAAAGTTTCAATCACTTCGTTTTTCAACTCAGCAACTTTTTGCAATGTATCGCCGCCACTTAAAATGTTGGCGACATAAAAAAAGGTTTTAATTTTTCTTGCTCCGACTGGATAATCGGTCCCATACTTCTCGGTAAGATAATCTAGGCTTCGTAAAGCAAGATATGGCACAGAGGACGTTTCATATGTTAAAGTGTTTAAGCGATATGTATGCAATTGTTCGTACGGCGACGCTCGCCAGATGATGTATTGCAAATTGCGATCATACGTATCCACTAAAACCTGCAAATACATCTTAACAATGTTCGCTATGAATACAAATCAAAACAATCTAAAACGAGCAAGTATCATGCACAATTCTTCCTGAATAGTGGGGCCGACCATTAAAATATCATTGAGAAATTTCAATGACAATGTTTTGCATCATGCATCAAATATGACGCGAGATTTGGTAGACGGGGTGGTGGGTTTCAAAACACAGTGATGTAGAATATAAGAATGTGGATGGTTTAATTGTGGGAATTTTACTAAACTCATATGGCTCAATTCTTCATATTCTTTCATAAATTTTGCATACTTTACTTTAGCTCACTGTTTCGAATTAATCGATTTTCCAATAATGCCAAGTGTCTACATAGACCTAATTGTTCGGCTCTTTGAACGGTAATTTAAACACTATTCTACCAGATATTTCTCGAGGTACTGTTTTATTAAAAAATGGGGCGCAATCTTGCTGATTCTTTGTCCATTGTGTCTATATTCTCTATTTGCCAAACTCATTCTAATTTATTATCAATTTCTTGTTCGATTGAATAAATCAATGTCGACCAAGCGAGATTAGGTGACGCGTGCGCCTTATAGGTACCAGCTATTACCCATCCGCACAATGTTTTTTGCAATTTTGATAAATTAATATCGAGCTGAATTCTACGTACAGACAGGCAATTAAAAAACGTGTCAGTGCCAATTAGCAAATCAATACGATTTGATTTGAAAAATTCTTCATCAGCAAGCTGAGTATTGGGTGGTAATTGTCAGGATGAAATATTTAATCGGGCTGATACTATAAAAGGAAAACGATACAAAATGGCAATGCCACCTCGAACTGCAAAAACCGGTATTTGCCAATGCTTGAAACTTGTACATCATATCGTGAACGAGATAAGCAAAGTCGTTGTGTATAACCTTCAGTAATGAAGTTTAATTGCGAACAAGAATGAAGTGGCGAATTTCCCACGTGTATGGATCGAAAATGATTGATTTTGATGTGAACGATTTTGTGACGTTTTGTTGTTTCGAAGTGTCATGCTGTTGCCATTGAGTAGCGTTGATCAATTTCAAATATTTGCAGCGATGGTTTAATACTTTATATGTTTCGTTCCAAGTGGGCAATTTTAAATAGTTTAATGACTCCTTCCATTTATTTCGAGAGTTTTCGTCGACTTTTATCATGACAATGTGTATTAAAAATGCAATGTCGATATCTTCATATGAACCAATAGGCTGTACCGAGCTGTACAAAGTCGACATATTATTAATTAAGCTTCTTAATTGCACAGCATTTTGTTGCGTTGTAGAAGGAAATTCAAGAACTGATGAGATGGTTTCCATAAATATTAATGTGCTGTTATATCTCGAATTGAGCCTCTCTAGTGCCTTAATGTAATTTTCATTAGTTATTTGAAATGACTTAACAGTTTCCAATCCTTGCCCTTGCAAACAATTGATAAGATGATTGACCTTTTCAATGTTGGTGCTCGCGATTATTAATTTGTTTAAACGATGTTATGAAATTGGTGTATTCAGAGTATTTACGACTAAAGGTTGGCAATTTTAATTGAGGCAGCTTGTTCCTAGGAATAGGTAAAACCCTTGAACGTTCTATGATTGAAGCATTACTAACATCTTCGCCGAGGTGAGACTGTATTTGTGTTTTTACTAGTATATAAAAATCCGCAATTTCCGCTCTACCTGCATCATCAGGATAGAATTTTTCAATTTGCTTTTGGTAGGTAAGAATTTGCTTGAAGTAAGACTCCAAAATTGCCAAAAGGCACTTTAATTCTCTTGAAGTTAAAGGTTTTCTTTCGTCATATCCATTCGATTCAATCATAGTTTTAATACGTACCCCACGTTGGGCGCCAAAGCGTATAATTCAGGAAGTTTTTCCTGAACACCGAAATCCGAAAAATCCAGAAAAAATTTTATTTTACGTATCTATAGTTCATTTTTACAATCAATGTGTTGTTTTAAAAAGCGAAAAAGAACATATGGTTTTTAATGCGTGGTTGTTGCGGTCGCCATTACAGGTTGACCGAACAGTTAGGTTGTTATGGTGTACGCCAAAAGGCGATTAACCTAGACCAAAATTTAAGCCCATTATGTACCCCGTAAAAAAAAGTACCATAATTCTCAGAAGAGCCATCCATAGAATATTATAAATTATTTAAGGTTAAACCTTCCGGGAATCTGACTCCAAGTATTTTGTGTGGTTTTCTTTGTCCGTCTGTCCTCCTGTCTGTCCATCTAAATTTGTGCGCAAGCTACGGGTCGCATTTTTTGAGATATTTCGATGAAATATGGTACAAGGACATGTATTGGCCCAAATGGGAACCCTATTGAAAATGGAGTGGACCATTTTTAGAACCCCTCCCCATCTAAGGTCCTGTTATTTTTTGAAATATTTCGATGAAATTTGGTACAAGCACAAGTATTCGCTCAAAAATAAACCCCTTTAAAAATGGACCAGATTGGACAATTTTTAGAACCCCTCTCCATATGATATCCTATTATTTTTTGAGATATTTCGATGAAATTTGATACGCGGAAAAGCATTGACCCAAAAATAAACCCTTTGGAATTGGACCATTTTTAGAAGCCCTACCTATATAAATTTTTTTTTGATATCATAAACAAACAAAAAAGAAAAAAAATCTGACATTTTTAAATTTTTGAAAGTACAAGTAGGTATAGAAAAATGAAATTTTTCATTTTTCGAAGAAATAAATTAAAAGCAGTACAAAAAAATAAAACTTTTCATTTATCAAAGAAAAAAATTAAATTGAATAATATAATATATCAAATGGTGTAGGGTATTTGATGGTCGGACTTGACCGACTATAATATTTTCATTTGTTTAGATCTACGATATCCAAATATCGTGAATAATAATCAGATATTATACAGTAAGACTTGGCAGCGTGTTCACAAATATCAATACCTAATTTAGCATATGGTAGCTTGGGAACATCATGTGGTAGCATAGGTTCCTTAATATCCGCAGAACGATACTTTTGGTAAACCTTGCACTTTGAAACCATATTTTCAATTTCTTAATCTTACAATAGAACATGTTTCAACAAAACCATCGTAATAGTATATTTCTAATATTACCAATGTCATCTATAGCCGGGTCAAAAAGATGATAGTTGTCATTAAACATTTTGCAAAGAACCCGAAAGGGGTTATGTAATTAATAATTTGTGCGACACTCAGTGTTTATTAACTTAATTGATATATACCGAATTGAATTTATTTTGTCTTAATTATTTAAGTTTTTTGGGCCAAGAAATTGAACATTACAAAAAACTGTGTGTAAAAAAGAACAATGCACGAATTAAATATGGCTGCTTAAAGATGTGTATGTGTTGATTTTTAGTTATTGATATATAATATTTTATAAGAGTTGCCGTCTTAACATTCACGCACGTTGAAAGTTTCTACTTTCAAAGTCAATAAATAGTGGACATAATTTGATGATTGGCCTTTTAGTCTCTCCCCTTGATGTTGTTGCAGACACCACTCGAACCAGTCCCTTAGAGCCAGGATGTAATTTTGACACTCTACCTATCGCCAAAAAAGCGGGAGGCATATTGTCTTCCTTGATTAAAACAATGTCATCTAGTTTTATATTGTTCAGCTTCTGCTTCCATTTAGGACGATTTTGTAATTGTGTCAAGTATTCCACGGACCATTTGTGCCAAAATTGTTGTTTGTCCAGAATTATGTGATTATACGTCACATTTGAATTTTCAATGCGGCCACCAACTCTCAACAAACCTTTTTCGTCTATGAATGTTGATAAAGATTTTAATTTATGTGATTTGGGCAATTGCTTACCATTGGTTAGTGTATATACCATTAACTACGTGAGAAAGGACTGCTCCGACCCCGTAGGGACTGGGGTCACATGACAAAACAATTGGTTTTTTTGGATCATAAAGTTCAAAGACACTATTTTCAGATATTAGTTTTTTTGATTGTTCAAAACAATATTGCGTTTCAGCATTCCATTCAAAGGTAACTTTTTTTTGTAATAATTTATAAAGTACTTTTAATTTTGTTGACATGTTTGGTATGAACTTCCCGTAATAATTTAGAAGTCCTAAGTAAGATTGTAATTCAGCAATATTTTTTGATTCTGGGGCTTCACTTATTGCACGAAGCTTTTTTGGATTTGGACATATACCAGACTTGGAAATAATGTGACCTAAATAGTTAATGGATGTTTCAAAAAATTTACATTTGTCATTTGTGGTTCAATCTTTTTAAAACTTCAAACAACGTATTTTTACAATTTATATAATTTGATCCACCAATCACCCAAATAACAAGAAACATTTTCCAATCCATAACAGATTCAAAAATTGATGGTGCACTTATTTATAGTTTTTCTGATAATTTTAGTTGTTGGTATGCACCAGACAAATCAATTATATAAAAATATTCACAGTTACTTAACTTGGCAAAAATATCGTCCGTTCTCGGAAGTGGATAATGTTCGGTTTTTATAAACCTGTTGATTCTTGTTTTACAATCAATACAAATACGTATATCTTTGTTTGGTTTAGATACTATAACGATAGATGATGCGTATCGACTGTATTTGACTGGTACTATTATACCATCCGTACATAAACGTTCTAATTTTTTTCTACCTTATCGCGTAATTTATAAGGGACAGAATACGCTTTGTGAAAAATAGGACTACTATCGGGTTTAAAAATAATTTCGGCAGTAAAATGCTCAATGTAACTGTTCGGCGAAGGTATAACTTTTAAAAATTTTTCTTTAATAAATTTTTTATCAAAATCAAAATCTTTAAATTTACGCAACTTATTATTGTTATAGCCTTCACCTTAGGGAAGAGGGTATATTCATTTTGATCATCTGTTTACAAAACAGCCTCGAAAACCCCACAAACCATATATATTCTTAATTAGCATGAAAAGAGAAATCGTTTTATAAATGTCCGTCCGTATGTCCGTGTGTCCGTCTGTTGTTGACACTCTCACGGTTGTAATTTTTGAGATATTAATTTGAAACTTTGCATACGCATTTTTAGTTCAATTTCGCTGTTCCGAATTGAAATTGGGTAAAATAGGTTAAGAGACACGCCCACAATAAACAAAAATCTCAACATACTTCGAAAAAATTGTATATTTAACAAGTAAGAAAACTACATTGGCTTTGGGCAAATCTTAAATATCCTATATTTTCACAACGGTGAGCGTGGCAAACATATAAATGTTGCGCCCTCTAATAGTGTATGTATTACGTATCAGCATGCAAGTCTAATTGTACGTTAAATATGGTTTTTAGTAAATTGTGGGCGTTTCTATTATCCGACCACGACCACTTTTGGCACGTCAGTCTATGAGATAACTATGTATACGCGTATTAAATTTCAAGTTCCTAGGTCAACTTTTGTGGCAGATACAAAGGTTTTTATTATTTGTGGGCGTGTCTGTAATTCGACCACGGCCATTTTTAGCACATCGATGAAGCTAATATTTATAGACGTACATTCCAAATTTCAAGTTTATAGCTCAATTTTTGTGGTAGATAAATAGATTTATGTCGATTGTGGGCGTGGAACTTTACCCATTTTGCCCATTTTAATTAGGGATCTGCGTGCAACAATTAAAAGTGCTTGTACAAAATTTCAGCTCAATATCCCAAAATTTACGCCCTTGAGAGTGCCAACAACAGACGGACACACGGACACACGGACGTACATGTCTAAATCGACTCAGTTTTTGACGCTGATAAAGAATATATATACTTTGTAGGGTCTCTGACGCCTCCTTCTGAGTGTTGCAAACGGAAGAACAAACTTAGTATACCCTCATCACTGAGGTGGAGGGTATAAAAAACACTATTTGTTGTTTAAAAATGACCTGAATAATAATATGTACGCAACGATTTAATGCAATAGAAACTTATTTTTTAGAGGGTTATAAAAGGTGGAGGGTATTTAAGCTTCGGTCTTAACCGAACTTTTCTATATTGTTCTTCTTCTTCTTCTTTTAAAATGAGGCTTAACGAACCAACAACATATTAATTCGCCGCGTAAAGGTGGTAATTAATTTTTCTATTGATGCTAAGAGTGTGACTCACCGGTCTTGATTTCAACTTCTTCGAATATGTATCACAGCAAGCACTAAAAAGATTTCATTTGGTGTCCAAAAAACACAAAAAAAATTTGAGCACGATTGGACAATTTTTAGCCGTGCCTCAAGCCACTCCTTGCTTTTTATTATTAAAAATAAGACTAAAAATCGTTTTTTTTACTTTTTATTCAAAATTATTTAAACAATAAACGTTAAACTAAAATATTTTAATGAATTACATATTTTTTTTTAACATTAATTTAATTTAATAATGTAGTCTTTTTAAAAGTGAGACAAATATGTACATATTTCACTTTAATACGCAAGCAGATGATAGCTTTAATACAAAGCGATGTTAAACAAAAGACTTCGATCGGATGACGATATTTTGTTAATAGGATAAATTGATCATCAAATTACTGGTATTATTTTATAATTTACAAATAGTTGGGTTAAATTTAAGAGAAAGTACTAGATGAGTTGAAGCTGAGGTCTGCACATATTGGCAGAAAGCACGAATTCTAACACACCACGACAAACACTGCATTGACAAAGTGACAAAAATTATACAATGAATGGAGATCTACCATAAAAAATCATTGTCGGAAAACTGAAACTCAAAACAAGAAGGAAACTATTCAATTTCAAGAGAAATTGGATGATTTATTCGGTATCGCACGCGCAGACGCATTGGAATTAATAAAACTACAAGAAGACAGAGAGTTTTTATTAAAGCAGCGAGAAAAAGGAAGATCAGGTTGTATGATAGGAACAGATAAAATTCTTAACGAAAACGAAAAGTAGTCCAGAAAGAACAAGAAGACCAGCGTAAAATAAAAGAAGATAAACGAAGAAAATTAGACGTACAACAGACTCAAAGAGGTATAAAATTATGTTTACTAAAATGCTAATTTTGATGATAATAAATGATAATTATTATTTAAACAGGTATGATTGACTTTGACGACAAAATCCAAATGAATCTAACAAAACTTCATCAGGTGTATCAAGAGGTAGAACTGATTTTTTTACACCAAGATTGCTTTCAACTTTGGATAAGTGGAGAACCTCTGACGTTGCTTTCTTATTTCCAGATTCCACTTAGTTTTGTTTTGCACTGGGATGGTACAATGTTACCAGAAATTAGTGGTAGAGAAAAAGTTGATCCTTTGCCAATCATTATCACATCTCATAAATTACTTGGCATTCCAAAGTTAAAATCATCAAGCGGAAAAGAAATATCGAAAGCCGTGTTTAATTTAGTAAAAGAATATAAAATCCCTGAACTTGTTTAAATAATTTGCTTCGACACAACTTCACATAATACAGGTGTAGAAAGAAGTGCTGCTGCTTTGCTTGAAGGAAGACTAGGTCACAATTTATTATATTTTCCATGTAGGCACCACATATACGATTTGTTAATCCGAAAAGTATTTGAAATTCGAGTTGCTATGACAGCCACACTAGAAGTACTAATTTTTAATCGCTTTAGCAAACATAGGAATTATATTAAATTACAAAAGTTGCTTAGAAGATGAACATATTGTTTAGGTATTTACTGCTGAAGAACGTGATGTAGTCTTAAATTACTGCCTTGATTATTTGAAGCAAACTCATCGTAGGCACGATTACAATTAGTTATCATTTTTCTTGGAGAACGGTGCCTAATTTTAACATCTTTCGAATACCTGGCGCATGCTAGATGGATGTCAAAAGCAATTTCTACACTTAAAATATATATATGCCACGCCCATCGTAGATGTGAAAGTTATTTAAGATTTGGCCTAAGCCAAATTTAGTTTTTGTACTTTTTTGTTCTCCTATTTTTTGTATTTTCTTTCTTTATTGATAGCTAAACTTCAACACGTTGTGGCATTATTGGAAAAGGGGTGTTACTACTTATATTGTAAACTAAAAAAAAAATATAGATGAGCGCATTCAAAGGAAAACAATTTGATTGTATACATTTTAGAAACAATAATCTTCGTTAGTCATGCCCTACTTGTCGTGAACTAGATTTTGATTTATATAATTATTTAAACGGACACAGGTGAGTTTTGTCGATTTAACTAATGATATAAGCAAAAAAAAAGAAAAATTTAATGCGGTAAAAGATACGTTTAGTAATTATAGGTATTTAGGTTGGCCTGAATTAATTCCCAGAATTAAAAATTAATGGCACTTTTCGCTATCTTCATCTGTTCCTTCTACATTAAATGTAAATACACCTAACTTTTTAGACTTTGGATGTTTCTTCTTTTCATTCATCGACTTATCAAATAGTAGATTCAAAATCGATGTTTATCAGTCGCGTTATATTGCATCTTGTAATATATTACATCCTCATTCCCTTTTTGAGCGGTTATAAAATAAGTAATTTTAGCCTGTAGCATCCTTTATTAAATAATTTTTTCTCGTAAATGCACTTGTAAATCATGATAATCCTAATCCTTCTTAAAAAAACTAAGCAATATTATGTCTTCACTTTACCAAATATTTCATTGAAACCTACAGACGTATTGCCAAAGTTTTTATTTATTAAGTTGCTAATAGCTAAAAGACTCAGATTAGAAATAAGATCTGTTTTATCTTTCAGCAAGCATAGTTTTTTAAGGGCAGGTCAACTTCTACCAACTTGTTAGAAATGACAGTAAAGATTTTTCATGCCTTCTCTGAAAATAAGCAGACTTATTTAATATATACAGATTTCTCGAAAGCATTTGATCGAGTATACGACTTTTTAAACTGCGTTGTATTGGTATTTCTGATAATCAAAAAGTCTTGATTAATTCCTCTTTTTCCCGGAAACTTTCGATTACAATTGGTGCTCCTCAGGGTAAATACTTAAGGCCTCTTTTATTCACCTTGTTCGTAAATGATCTTCCCACTTGTGTAAGAGTATCCAAGATATTAATGTTTTCCGATGACGTTAAAATCTTTCATTTATTTAACTCAAAAAAACGATACAACTTTTCTTCTATCAGATTCGAATAAATTATACTCGTTATGTTATATTGAATTTAAAAAAGTGCAAATAGTTTTCTATTCCATGCTTTCATCATATCGTATTGAAAATCTGGATCCAAAGTTGAGGTTTTTAAATCGTCAATGAATAAAGATAAATCTCTTCTTTTATTCTTGAAAATATGGTTAAAAGATTGACCTTTACGTTACCAAGGGATATTCTTTAGTCGTCTAGGCATCTATCCGTAGATGTCACATTGACTTGTATTGAATCTGTACAATGCAACTTCCTTCTTTTTGCTTTTTTTGTTTAGGGTGGAACTCACGTTTGACGTAAATAAGAATAGATTATTATTAATTAACTTACCAATGCTAGAAAAAAGGCGGGAAATGTTAGGTGTTGTTTTTAAATTAATTAGGGGTAGCATTTGTTCGCCGGTGTTGCTGGAGAGAGTCTTCTGCAATGTACCAAGTAGATTTACTAGGTATTATATTTCAATAAAATTTTGGGTTCTCTGTAAAATATATAATGATAATTTTCACTCTTATGATCAATTTTTGGATTTCATTAATGTGATTAAAAGTACTATATTGCGTAATCGGAATTAACTTACCAGACCGCATATTTTTGCCAACACATACTATTTTTGCAAATGTTTTGTCAAATCTTTGGAATATATATTTTCTACAATATTATATTTTTATTATTACTGTTACTGTTTTAATTAGTTTTTAATATTTTATTAAGGTAAATACTATTAAATTATAATTTATTATATATTTTAATAATATAATTTATATCTTAATAAATGTTGTTTATTGTTTAATTCCTTTTTGTTTTTGTTCTTATTTTTGGTTGTTATTGTTGTTGCTGCATTTTTTTATTTTCTTATATTATTTTTATTTATATTAAACTTAGCTCATAAGCTTATAATTGTATCAGTTTGTCATAATATTATACATTATAACCAATGAAACGAAATAAATAAATGAATAAATTTGTAAAGGGCGACCTTAAAGAATGTTGATATTTTCATTAAAAAATATATATTTTTTATATTATCTTTAAAACATGCTTGATAAAGATACAAAGAATTGCTATTTGGCAACCTCGGTGGGAGAAATATATATTTGTTTCTGCACTAAAATATTTGGGGATAATGGGATTTTTTTATTATTAAAAGCCAAAAAAAACATGTGTAAAACAGTGTTTTTATCGCTATGTAATTTCCCTCTTTTTACATTATTCTCTGGTGTTGCGTACAATTAACATTTATTTACCCTCTATTTATATACCCTCCACCTTAGTGATGAGGCAATAATAAATTTGTTCTTCCGTTAGCGACACCTAGATGGACTCGTCAGAGACCCCACAAAATGTATATATTCTTGATTAGCACTAAAAACTGATTCGATTTAGACATGTATGTCCATATGTCCGTGTTTTTGTTTGTTCTTGCCATTCTCAAGATGCAATCAGCGTGCAAAAACTTAAAGTACTTGTTCAAAATTTTAGTTCTCAAAATTTACGAACGTGAAATAAAATTAAAATAGATAGGTAAAAGTTAGAAAGTAATATTTATTTTTTTGCAACAATGTAAATGTTTATCTTCAGTTAAAACTTTGGTTAATATATTAGCAGCATTTCACCTTCTTCATATTTGTCCCTCATATAGTGAAACCTTTTATCAATATGCTTACTGCGCTTATGCACTATGGGAATTGGGCTCCTTGATTATCGCAAAATATAGTTATTGGTTTCTCAAGGTATTCATAAAAACCTATTGCGTACAAATAATACTTCTTTCACAATATATTCAGCTTCCATCGTATTCAAAAAAACTACTTGTTGCTTTTTAGATTCCGATGTCACTGGACCAGTACTCATAAATAAATCATAACCACTATAGAATTTTCGGTCATCAGTGTCCGAACTCCAATAAAAATCTGTAAAAGAGACAAAATTTTCCCGTACTCCCAAATAAGTAATTTTACCTTTAAGAGTATATTTGAAATATCTTTTAAATATCTGGTTTAGCCGCATTAAAGTGTTCTTTATGGGGGTACGAATTATATTTACTAAGCCTAGATGTTATGTGCGCAATGTCCGGTCTACTTATAACTGCAAGGTACATTAGGCCATCGATTAACGATTGATATTGTTTTATATTTGTAGTCAATTCACAATTTTTATACTCGCATTTTTTTAGCAAAGTGCCTGATGGTAATGGTGTTGAATATGTTTTACAATTCATAATGTTCCATTGTGTGAGCAACTCCTTTACATATTTATTTTGAGATTACACCGTTTATATTCCCCTCAATCTCCATTCCCAAGAAAAAGGAATTGGTCCACGATCAATAATATCAACATAACCATTTTATTTTTCTACAACATCTTCCATCTCATTCAGGTTTGAACAGGCTATCATCATGTCATCAACAACCAACCCAATTATATATATATTTTTTCCTCTCCTTATGTAAATACAATTGTCAGATTTGCATCTTAAAATTTTCATTTTCGATAATATTTCACTTATTTTCTTGTTCCACTCTCTTCCGTACGATAATTTTTTTAGTTTGCATACTTTTGCAGAATTATCATCACTTTTAAACATAGGCGGTTGTTTCATATACACATCTTCGCTAAAATCTCCGCTAAGATAAGCTGCTACAACATTAATGTGATTCACTAACAACTTATGTTTTGCCGCCAACGCCAGCAGCAAACGAATCGTAGAGTTACGAACAACTAGTGCATAAGAGTCTTTGTAGTCCACATTATATGTTATGCCTACATTATACCTACCCGTGAGGGTTTTCGGTTTTCCCCTAACGGGCGCTTCCCCAGATGGCGTATAGGGGAATGCTCCGCAGATATTCGGGATAGGTGAGATAAAGTACCACTCGCGGACCTAGAAACCTGACCAAAATATGGAAATATGATGAAGAGAGAAAATTGAAACGGTCCTCAGTATCCGGCAAATGAGGGTGCTAAAATCTTCGCTCGGGTGGTGTGTGTTATACCATTGGGAACTGCGCACAAGAGTCGTATCGCCAAGAACGGGTGCTCACAATATAAATATAAGCAAAAACGCCGAATCGACTGCGAGGACGACATTGCCAATGACCTCGGTGATCCCACAAACTAGCTAGCGGAGTTCAGATTGGACCTCCTGAGTGAGGAGGAAGCCCTCCTAGCATCACTGACGAAGGGAGGATCTTGAATCCTCCCACCGTTGCCCCAACCAGATAGATACAGACTTGGAGAAACCGGTCCCTCACGGGCCTACACCTGGCAGAAAGGCGAAGAGGAAGAAGAAGATGAAACCTTTTTCGACTTCCTCACTAGCCGATGTAGTGGATCAGACATCGGGAAGGCCTGAGATCAGCCTAGAATCCACCCAGGGCCACACTGGCAAGAAGGTAAGTGTAGAACATGTGTACAGGTCAAGAAAAACTTAAAGGTATTTTTTCTCTCTCAACACAGCTCCCCTGAGGTCACAGCAGTAATGGTTAAAAGGGCAGCTCACATCGGCCTACATGCCGTATGATGAAGACAATCCTCCTCCAATGGCCCTTAGATCTCTGATTGCCTGGGCAAGGAACAAGAAAAGATCTGGTTTTGAGGTGTGATGCCAGCTAGGACACTAATAAAAGAGGTGAGTCTATCTTTGACTACATTGTTTCTACAGATCTTATTTTATGCAATCGGGGTATTCATCCCATCTTCAGAAATAGGTTTAGGGAACAGGTTATTGATATAAATCTTGTGTCCTTAAAGGTGAGCAACTGGCGTGTGTCCAAGAAATGTTCATTTTCGGATCATTTCAGGATAATTTTTGAGGTTCATCTTGACAGACCACGTAAAGTAAATAATTACTTTAGAAACCCTCGAAACCCTGATTGTACCAAATTCAACACCCTCATATAAGGTCTAGGCTTGCCTTTCCTGGACAAACGTATCGACTAACTGACAGTGGAGAAAACCGTCACTTTCGTCTCCGATGCACTGAAAAATGCTTTTCTTAAGTCATGCCCTGAGAGCAAATCGGCCGGCAAGCGGACCACCCCATGGTGAGGGGTCTCAGAAGCGACATAAGAAAGCTCTTCAACAGAGCAAAAAAGACTCGAAGTAAGGAGGACTAGAAATGTTACAAGGTCCGAAGTGGCAAGACTTTGGAAAGTTCTCCTAATGCGCCGAGCTCTCTGTAAAGAGAGGATGGCGAATACACGGAAAGCAGCATAGAAGTCCTGGAGTCACTTATAAGGACACATTTACCTGGATGTGGGCAAGCGAAGGAGAAGCCGCCATATCATGTGGCACCTCCAAAATGCGATAACCAGGTAGTGGAGATCATAAACACGACGATCACGAATGCATTAATTGCATGGGCGGTCCAGTCATTCAAACTGATGTATCCAATCACAGGAAAACCAATCTTTATTTAGCAACAACGCAATTTCACACAATATTTAAACTACTAAAAAAAACTCTTCTCTTTTTGTTTATATTACTCAATCACAGTTTGCGTTAACGCACGTAAGCAATAAGCTTCTCAGTTCCATTTGTATATTTGTGTGAAAGAACTGCGCCCAAGCCAACGTCTGAGGCATCTGCTGCGATAATGAGTGGTAACGTGGAATTGAAATGACTTAAAAATAATTCATTTTGCAAAAGACGTTTTATTTCATTAAAAGCATTTTTGCACTCTTAATCCCATTCCCATTTGACGTCTTTATGTAAGAGTCTGTCAAAAGGTTGACGTAACGTTGATAAATGTGGTAAGAAGTTGCCATAATAATTGATAAGGCCCAACGATTAACGATTAACGATTTTATATCGGTAGGGGTCGGCATCTTTTGAATAGCTTCGACTTTTGCCGGATTTGGGCGGCGGCCTTTTTCATTTATAATGCAACCCATGTATTCAATTTCGTTTAAGAAAAAGTCGCATTTTTCCGAATTGACATGAAACCCATAATCATGAATGCGTTGAAATACCTGCAACAAAATTTCATGATGCTTTTCCTCTGATTGGCTTACCACAATTATATCTTCTAAGTATTCTATTGCTTTTGGAACACTGGCCGACATTGTATTCATGATTTGTTGGAAAATTTCGTGGGAAGCCTTAACCCCGAACGGTAAGCGATTATAATGGTACAAGCCCCGATGAGTGTTAATTGTAACCAATTCTCTATATTTAATATTAGTTAAGTCGATTCGTGAAAAAATAGTACCTCCTGTCAATGAAGCAAAAATTTCTTCAGGTAGGGCTAACGGATATATGTGTGCTTCAATAGTATCGTTTAGACCAGTAGAAAAATCTGCACATATTCTATAATTGTCGTTGGCTTTTTTGATAGCAACAATAAGTGCTGTCCATGATGAAAAATCAATTGGACTTATAATGCCATGTTGCACCAATCGATCAATTTCTGCTTATGTGCCTTCCATAGCGCAGAATGGCACTGGGCGTTTTGGGCGATAAACAAGTTTAGCATTTTCTTCTAATAATAGTCGTGCTTTTTGACGTGAACATACCCCTAATGACGTTAATTTTGTTGCGTATCACGCACTGTTGCTTGTGAAGTATTTATTTTTAAGCATACAGTTTTTAAAGGTATGTCCAATAAACCTAGCTTTTTGGTCCTGTCAACGCCCAGAATATTTATTTAAGTCCGCCTTAGTGACATAGCAATATCCCCTTTTCTCAATAGCGTTGAACGTGGAATTGCACTCAAACTGCCCAAATAGTTCAAGTGGTTCATCAGAAGCGTTTGTAGGTGATTGAGTCGTAGTTTCAACTACTGGATTTCCTATAAAAGGCTAAAATGTTATATCGGAGGCTGTATCAATTCGTAGAGTAATGGCATGATCATTTATATATAATACTATATATTTCCTTTGTGAGCGGTTATTATTTCGTACAGCTTTTACCTTGTGTTTTTTGTTTAATTTTGTAGTGGTGGTTTGTTGCGTTCATTTACTGCACAATAGCCATCGCCAATGGCCATGGCCAATTATACCACAGTCGTTACACTTACGATTAGAATATGGACATTCTCGTGCAAAATGCATATCACCACATTGCCAGCAAGGTGATCAAGGTAGATTTGATTTCCTTTTAAATATACTCGTATGCTGCTTTTGTTCACGGTGTATGTTATTTTTAATAAATTGAACTGTTGGCTGACTTGATTCTACTATGTGAGTATCATGTTTTAGATTTGCTAAACGAACCCATGTAATTTGTAATTTTTTGCAATGAAATGTCTGCATCTGATTCCATTACTTTTCATGAACATTTGTATGTAGTTTCTGCATAAGAAAACACACTTTAGCAGCATCATCCAAACGTGCAACGCCGATAAGTCTTCAAAACGAGAAAACTAAGCTTCAAATGTGAGACCTTCGTTAGGTAAATATACAAATTCCGATATATTTAAAGCCAATGTCCCAGCGTATACACCAAATGATGACAATTGATCTGTTGTCTTTATATTCTTTGCTAATAAATCAATCAATTATTGTTGTTGTTGGTGGGTAATGTTTTTTAGTAACAACGCAATTTCACACAATACTTAAACTACTACAATAATTAAAATTTTTCTTTGTTTGTTTGTATTATTCAATCACGGTTGAGAAATAACGTAATATGTGTACACAACACAAACCATACAAATCTACTGGACCGGATGGCATTTTCAACGTTCATTCGTTGGACAAAATCGTGCCCTGGCTTAAGTATATATGTCTGATACTGGGCATTCCGAGAGTATGGAAGGAGGTGGGAGTGGTATTCATCCCAAAGACGGGAAAGATAAGCAACAGCACAGCAAAGGATTAGAGGCCAATCAGCCTCTCATCATTTTTACTAAAAACGTTTGAGATGCTACTAGTTGTGTATATCGAGAAAATCTGGGGGCAGGCAACTTCACCGGGGCCCAACACGCCTACCGGAAAGGTAGATCGGTAGATACGGCTCTATATGAGGTTGTCAGTACTGTTGAATATTCCCTAGATAAAAAAGAGTTTGTTTTAGGAACCTTCGTGGACATCGAGGGGGCCTTCAACAATGTGGATAAAAGCGCGATTCACACAGCACTACTAAAGATTGAAGTGCACCCGAAAATAACTGTATGGATTGACACCATGCTTCACTGTGAACTCGACCATGGGTGACTATAGTGTGAGAAAGGCGGTAACCAGAGGCACTAAACAAGGGGGAGGGGGATTCTCTCCCCACTGCTGTGGAACCTGGTTACAAATGACATTCTTATGGAACTAAATATCCGTGGCTTTAAGACAATTGCCTATGCTGACGACGTAGTTATCCTGGTACAGGGTAAATTTCTAACCACAATCAGTGAAATTAGGGAGACAGCTCTGGCGAAACTATCCCGCTGGGCAGGACGAAATGGTCTTGGCATAAATTCTGCCAAGACGAAGGTCGTCCTGTTCACACGAGAGAGAAGGGCATTGAACCTCAAAGGGAAGGTCAAATACTTGGGCACCGTTCCAGATTCCAAGCTCAAACTGGAAGACCAATGTGGAGGAAAAAAATTGATATATTATATTATTCAATTTAATTTTTTTCTTTGATAAATGAAAGTTTTATTTTTTTTTGTACTACTTTTAATTTTGTTCTTTGAAAAATGAAAAATTTTATTTTTCTGTACGTACTTGTATCTTCAAAAATTTCAGAAGAATACATAAGTCAGAAATTTTTATACCCTGCACCACCCTGTGGAAAAGAATATATTAAGTTTGTGCGGATGTTTGTAATTCCTAAATGCAAAAGCCACACCCACCTATAATTAGACCGATCGATTCAGAATCAAAATCTGAATCGATTTAAACATGTCCGTCTGTCCGTCTGTCCTCCTATCTGCCCATCTAAACTTGTGCACAAGCTACAGGTCGCATATTTTGAGATATTTTGATGAAATTTGGTACAAGCACATGTATTGGCTCCAAAGGGAACCCTATTGAAAATGGACCGGATTGGACCATTTTTAGAACCCCTCCCTATATATTTTTTTTTTGTTTTTTTAGTTATAAACATACGCACAAACTTAGTGATGCAGGGCATAACAATGACGATACAATACATATGGGAAGACGTTCCACTGTCCAAAATCCACATCTTTTCTGAAGTCATATCAGAAATGACCCTTTAAGACTTTTAGAAGATGATTTACATTTCGAAATAATCTGTCTTTTTTTAATGCACTTGTAACACTTTATATTATTATTTTGGAAATTGCTGTTATTTTTATTTACATATTTTGTATTTTTATATTTATTGTCTTCATCTAGACTAGCAACAAAAATACTTTCATTTTGTGCAATCTTACACTCACCACGACCATCTTGCCGTTCTTCCTCTCCTAGAATTTTCATTTTTAAAGATTCTGAGGAAGGTAACTTATCTCTGCTTTCAATTGCTAGTATATTATATATATATATATTATATATATTTTGAAGCTCTTTCGTTTTATCATGAATTGACTTATTTAGCAATGAGTCGCATATTCTGTTTTAACTTAGCTGTTTTTAGTAACTGTGCATTTGGGATTAAATGACACTAAATGGTGTGTTATATTCACTTGTTTTAAATAAAATTCAAATAACGCATTTTCTGTTGACGATTATTGATCACTTTTAAATTAAATAATAATTACACGATCTGATATTCATAAATTCTCAATCAATGCGTCCAGATTATAACTATAATATTTATAATTAAAAATGAACGATTCCGCGAAAACTCCTCCGAACACGTATTTGCGATGTAAACATCATTTAATAGTAGTTCGTGGCGATTCATTCGAGTATAGCCACATGGTAAAACTAAGATTGGTTAAAAATTTTTCGACGATAAGACATGGATTTGGTTCCACTTTCACATAATTTTCACAACATATCTTTATTAATAATTTTTAGGTTTAAACACACAAAATTGCCAAAAAAATAAGATTTACTTATTCACTAGTAAACATGTACAAAATTAAAACGAAATATTGGCAAAAGCAAATACGATGTTACTTTCCATTCCAAATAATGTATTTCTTTATTACACTATTATTACTATTATTATTAGACTTGAGTGATTACAAAAAAAAATGTAGTTCACTCACTTATGTATGAAATATATAAATTACTAAGGTGCACAAAGGTGTTTTTGTTTATTAGTGCTGAAGAAATTGAGAAAACGCGATCGACTTGCCTGGTGAATAATGGCTAAAACTGGATAGAGTGGCGTTATCATTTGTGGCATAACATTCATTCCCAGACCCGTTGACTGACTGCAGCATCATTAATGAAGTATTTGGAGGATTTTGTAATATAATATTGTCGTTGTTAATATTGTTAACGTTATTTATATGAAGTGGACTGCTACTCTGGGAACTACTATCTAGTCTATTAATTAAAATTTCAGTTCCTTTATAGTTGATGCTATTTGCGCTGAAGTCCGAAGCCAATGCAATGACCGCCTCTGTAGAATCTCTTGAGGATATTCGCTCATCACTCGCAGTGGTACAACCCCGTACGTGTGTATAGCGAACTAGTGCTCCTAAACTTGTATCAATGCTTTCCAAAATAGTTAATGGCGAATCCACCAGAGAATGTGTTGTCGTTATTAAATCTACAGCAGATCGAACATCACATGAAACATCTTGCGCCTGCCGTTGTTCCAAACTAACGTTGCTATCCATATTAACTAAGGATGGATAGGAGCCGTTATAATCAGCAGCTACATTAGTTACATACCCAAGAAACGTGCGCATATACAAACAAATTATAGAATTAGAAATAAAAAATATACAAAAACATAATATCATTAAGTGAAACACTACATTTGGCTTTGGCCAAACCTTGAATACCTCCTCCCTTGGTATATAAGAATTTTTGAGTGGTATCAACAGTTGTATTAAGATCTAAATTCATAATTATACCCTGTGGTAATTATACCTTGCACCACCTTGTGGTAAAGGGTATATTAAGTTTATGCGGATGTAACTCCTAAACGGCAAATGCCACACCCACCTATAATTAGACCGATCAATTCAGAATCAAAATCTGAATCGATTTAACTATGTCTGTCCATCTAGATTTATGCGCAAGCTACAGGTCGCATTTTTTGAGATATTTTAATGAAATTTGGTACAAGGATATGCATTGGGCCAAAGAAGAACTCTATTAAAATTGGACCGGGTTGGACCATTTTTAGAACCCCTCTCCATATGAGGTTCTATTATTTTTTGAGATATTTCAATGAAATTTAGTACAAAAATAAACCCGTTTGAAAATTGATAAGATCGGACCATTTTAAGAACCTTTCCTAATACAAACAATTTTTTTTTTTTGATTTTAAAAACAAACAAAAATTGAAAACAAGATAGAAAAGTTCGGTTAAGACCGAAGCTTAAATACCCTCCACCTTTTATAACCCTCTAAAAAATAAGTTCCTATTGCATTAAATTGTTGCGTATATTATTATTCAGGTCATCTTTAAACAACAAATAGTGTTTTCTTTTTTAATTATGAGTGTTTGCGTTATTCAATCACGCCCATTTTTGGCACAGTGTTGGACAACAATACCAATTATATACATACCAAATTTCAACTTGATAGGTGTAGTACTGTGCGATATATAATTTTTTAAAGATACACTTTTTTCGAGGTATGTTGAGATTTTTGCTTATTGTGAGCGTGTCTCTTAACCGATTTGCCCAATTTTAATACGGAACAGTGAAATTGAACTAATAATACGTATGCGTAGTTTCAATTTGATGTCTAAAAAATAACGACCGTGAGAGTGCCAACAACAGACGGACACACGGACACACGGACGGACACGTCTCAAACGATTTCTCTTTTCATGCTGATTAAACAACAAATAATGTTTATATATAGTTTGTGGGGTCTCCGAGATTTCTTTTGATGTGTTTTTCCCTAAGGTGGAGGCTATAAAAAGAAGTTCCTGCATATCTTATTCGCATTATAAAAGACTATTTATCATGCCTTATACAAATATATAATACAGATGAAGGTTTCCGAGTATATAATATTACAGTGGGAGTCCCGCAAGGCTCTTTATTGGGTCCGCTACTATGGAATATAATCTACGATGAAGTACTTAAATTGTCAGTACCACCAGGTGTTTCCATAATGGGATATGCAGATGATATCAACAGATATTCATAGTATGTGTATTAATACTAATCAAAATCAAGGAGTGCCTCACAGAACTTAGAGTTATCTCCACAAAAAACTGAAGCAGTTCTAATTACAAGCAGAAAAAAAAGGAAGTTGTGACACTAAATATTGACGGACACCGGCTTACAACAGTAGAAAAAATTAAATATCTGGGAGTATATATCAATGCGAGGTTAAACTTTATGCAACATATAATAGCAGTATGTAATAAAGCAGACAAAACGTACGCGGCACTGGCACTCATGATGGCAAATGGTGGTGGACCCCGCCGCCCAAGACGACTATTACTCGCCAAAGTTATAAAATCTATTACTATGTACACTGCACCGGTATGGAGTAATGCGCTGGAAAAATACCCTAGCTATTGCAAGCATCTTAATAAAGTTTACCATGTAACTGCACTGTGGATTTAAAACCATATCTTTGGATGCTGACTTGATATTATTTTCCATTAGACATTTTAGCCCGACAATCAGCGAAAATATATGCCACTCAAAAACAATATAAAGAAGACTTTTTAGGGAAGAAAAGCAGGGTATATTTAAATAAAGTTATCGTGAATAGCAAAATGGGTCCCTACAAGGGCGTTGGACACATATAATTATTCCTGATGTTGAAACATGATGAATAGGCCAATGGACGTACGGATTATTACTTAACGCAGATTATTAGCAGTCATGTGATAGTGAGTCCTGGTGTCCGGTATGTTCCCATGAAGAAGAAACAGCAAAACACGTTTTGCTAGAATGTGCTAGATTTGAGGCGGAGAGATGAGATCGCAGAACCTCTTAGTGGTAACGCAATTGGCAAATACATGATAGCAGATAGCAGCGTAGGGCCGTTTATTAATGTAGCTGCCAACATAACAGACAGACGAGAACGACTGATATGATACATACGATTTGAGCTAAGGCTCAGACGATTCTCCTGATGTAATATTTAACGGTAGTTCCAGTAGATCTGCCTTCAGATGTTGAAGGGGTTTTAGTGGGTGACTGGGCTTTCAACACTTTCCCCTTCGTTAAAAAAAAAAAAAACAGTAATACTTAATTATCCAAAATATTTTAATTGATCATTCAAATATCTTTTAAATATTAAAACCAAAATTATTTGTTATTTTTGACATGTGTTTCTTTTTTACAAGATTTAAATGTTTATGGCAAACGAGGTTTGCAAAGTTTACAGGAGAACGTATAAGTAAAAATTCAAACCACAACGCAATATTAAATAAATCAAACTTTTGTTTTCTTTTAATTATTTATTTGCCATAAATTTTTCAGGTGTATACAATTTGAATTATTTTACATTATAAAGTATATAATAAAGATACTTTTATATATATATGCACACGTTTTCGTCACAAAAATTCGAGAGAGTTCCTTTATTGTAAGTAAGAAGAAGATTTTTCTTTTGTTGAATAACCATTCAAAATGGATTTTTATGTTGACGACATCTTAACATCTGTGAGTAATGTAAAGCCCACGTATGGAATTACAGATGTACTAAAAGTTTTTTTCTTTCACATTTTTATACCCTCCACATAAGTGGTTATGGTATCCTAAGTTTGTTCTTCCGTTTGCAACACCCAGAAGGAGGCGTCAGAGACCCTACAAGGTATATATATTCTTGATAAATGTCTTTGACAACTGAGTCGATTTAGATATGTATGAACTATAAAAATTAGCTTCATCGATGTGCCAAAAATGGGCATGGTATATTAACAGACACGCCCACAATCAATAAAAATCTTTATATCTGCCACAAAGGTTGTCGTAGGAACTTATAATTTGGTACACATATATATATTTTTCCCTTGACTGATGTGCCAAAAACGGGCATGGTCGGATACCGATGCGCCGGGCATGGTCGGTTACCGATGCAACTTCGGTCGGCATGGTCGGATACCGATGCAACTTACCAAAAACCATATTCACCATAAAACTAGACTACCAAGTTGATACATACATTATTAGAGGGCGTAGTATATATTTTTTCCACGTCCACCGTTATAGAAATTGGAGGGTATTTAAGATTTGGCCTAAGCCAAACAGACACTTGAAAAACAACGTTCTATGAAAAACCTTGAGAGGAACCAACATTTTTTAAAATGTTTTAGACGATTTGAAAACGGATGTCGATATGACATTGTTGATTTTTTTTATAGTTGATATCTAGAAGAAATATCTCTAATGAACATTTCCTTGTTTATGGACCGAGAACACTCCTATGTCGTAGGAACGAAATAAGAATCACCATATAGTGCACATCTAGGACATATATATAATCATATTGTATCTAAACATTTCACAATCCTACGTGCGTTCTATAAAAAAGGTTGATTACAAGGAAAAAGCTTTAAAAATAGTCTAAAGGATTCGGAAAGATCTTATGATTGGAATTGGTTAAATTTTTTCATAATTGATATCTATCGTAAAATAATCACCTCATATGAAAATTATATTATTCTATTTTGACACAAGTAGTGTGCGAGAACATTCAAATCAGACTCCAACCTACAAGCGACAAAATTTTTAAAAATCCTTTCTTAGTGTGCATTTATAATATAAAAGCAATTGTCTCTAGGAATTTCGTAGTCCCACCTAAATTCATTCTATGACAAACATTACCAGAAAAATACATCGAACTTAACGAACCCTTTTATTGAATGTATATATATATTTATGTCATTTTATGAATACCGCTAATTTTATGATTTTTAATATATTATACATGTATTTAGTTTTATTTTACATGAAATATGTACATTTGAATTTGTTTTCGATTTAGGATTTTGATTTATATTTTTCTAAGGAACCAACTTTCAGTGTTAATCGGCATTATAATTTGGTGCTAAAATTTATCAAATATTTTTCTTTAGGGTTCATTAAAAGTGGGCGCAACTATTTAAATGCCACGCTGATAGTTAACTTAAGAATGTGGAACGTACATATATTATAATTGGCTAAAGCTATAGAGTTTTTATTTCTTTTGAATTGAAAAATCTTAACGCCATATTCATTTGCTGCCGAATATGAAATATGATATAAAGGATTCTAATTATTAGAAATATAACGCCCATATTACAAATTTTGGAAAAGTTTATGATATTTTTATAATTCTTACCAATTGAAGTTCCAACAGAAGGATTATATAAAGAACTTTGCGTTCCCGATGTATTAGTTATATTATCATAAATCATATTGCTATCGTTTGCATTGTCTGCAATAGTTGATCCCCCTGCCACCGTTGTCTGGAAACTATTATGAGCGTCATAATAAGCGGTTATACTGCCATTTGTTGTCAATGTACTCAATTCAGACATAAGTTTACTTTCGTCCTTAATACACCATTTACCAGACCATATCTATAAATGTAAGATTATGAAAAATGTGAGGAAATATTGTAAAAATACATAAAGATGTGTAAGATGTGTGTGACTTACATTAGAATAAATCTGATCGGTACAGTATGTTAGGCGCTGACGTTTCAAATCATCATCTATTTGCGTATTGTTTTTACTTTCATCTGAAACCAAGAGAACTGAAACGTTTAAAATACGCGTAGATTGAATAATAAATCAGCAATGTGTGAAGTCGTAAAACATTTATTATGTATATAATATTAAGGTATGTGAATAGATTCTCTTTATTTATTAGCTGTCACGCTGCACGTGTTTTTAAGTGGATTTAACTATAAATCAAAAACGTTTACTTTTAGTTAAGAAAAATGTATATATGTAAATAGTAATTGAGATGGTCACGTGTTCAATCAACAACTACACGTCTATGTATTTTTATATAAAAGAATCTCAAGATTTTGAATAACTTTTCTCAAAAGTATTGTTACTGTTATATGTTTAATTATTATTTTTTCCATAAATAACCATAATAATTGGAAAAAGCTAAAATAGGCCAATTCAACATTTCTTTTACGTACTTACTTACATAATGTGGAAAATCTTAATATGTATAATTTTATACATTTTTAAAGATTTTCATTTACCGCAAATATTAACCCTCTAAACAAACAAACATTGATTTTATAATTAATTAATATTTTCTCCGCCACATCATTGTCTGTTCCTACAAAATCTTCGTCTGTTTGTCCGTCCTGATTCAGCGATCATCTAAAAAAACTGCGCAATTAAAAAGTAGACTTTCTAAAAAGTATAAACGTAGTGGATTAAATATTGATTACGTAAAATATTCAGCTGCTGGACGCAGATACAATTCTTTAAAAAGTAAGTGCTACGCAAATTATGGTTTGCCTAATACATATCCGTATAAGATAAATTTTTTTGATGTATTTAGTTCCATTTCTTTTTCAGAAATTGAAATATACTCTGCATTTTCCGCTCTTAAGTTTTCTTGTCTCCAGGTATAATGATATTCCACCTTGTGTTCTCCGTAATTGTGCCGATGTATTAAGTACATTGATACATATTTTTAATAACTGTCTAAAAAAGGATACTCTCCCCAACTTGGAAATCAAGCTACATTATTCCTTTATTTAAAGGTGGTGCAAAATATGATATCAATAATTATAGGGACCTTGTAAAATTTAGTGTTTTACCTAAACTTCTTGAATTACTAATGACGAAAAAACTCTTACCTGCTATAAGGGCAGTAATATCGCCAATATGGCTTCACTAAAGGTAGATCAACCTCTATTAATCTTTTAAAGATTACATGTGACATATTTGATGTCTTTCCCTATCAATAAGATTAAAAGTACTTTGAATGATTGTTGCCAAGCGATCCCTCTCGTCATGGTTGTTATTATACCATCCACCTCAGTGATGAGGGTATACTAAGTTTGTTCTACCGATTGCAATACCCAGAAGCAGGCGTTTGATCAGCGTCGAAAACTGAGTCGATTTAGGCATATATGTCCGTGTGTCTGTCTTATGTTAGCATTACCACGGGCGTAAATTTTGAGATACTGAGCTGAAATTTTGTACAGAAACTTTTAGTTTTTGCACGCAGATCGCTATTTAAAATAGGCAAAATCGGTTAGGAGCCACGCCCACAATCAATAAAATGCGTATGCCTATACATAATTGTTCCAACTACTGATTTGCCAAAAATGGGCGAGGTTGAATTACATAGACGACTACAATCGACATAAATCCGACATATCTGTTACAAAATTTGACCTAGAAACTTGAAATTTGGTACGCGAATACATAGTTATGCTATGCACTGATGTGCTAAAAATAAGCATGGTCGCATAATAGACACGCCTACAATTTTCAAAAAACTATGTTCAACGTAAAATTAGTCTTGCATGCTGATGCGTAATACATACACTATTAGAGAGCGCAATATATATATACTTACCGTTGTGGAGGTGGAGGGTTTTTAAGATTTGGCCTCAGCCAAACTTAGTTTTCTTACTTGTTTAAAATGACATTGTGTTACTTTACTCCATAATGGAGCAGCATAGAATAATTTAGCTTGAAATATACTTTTATACAGCAATAATTTATTAAATATACTTAAGCTGGAATTTCTATTAATTAAGCCATATAAAAGTTTTACTATATTATTCACTTTGTTAACAACGTATGCAATATGCTGCGAAAAGTTAATTTTAGGGTCCAAGATGACGTCTAAATATTTAACTTTGAAATTTCTGAAAGTCTCATAAACAGTATAATTAGAAAACTTAACAATAGAAAGTCGCCAGGTATCAACGGCATAAGCAATAAGATTTTAAAACAGCTTCCAAGGAAAGCTATCTTTTTATACCCTGCACCACCCTCTGGAAAAGGGTATATTAAGTTTGTGCGGATGTTTGTAATTCCTAAACGGCAAATGCCACACCCATCTTCAATTATATCGATCGATTCACAATCAAAATTTGAATCGATTTAACCATGTCCGTCCGTCTGTCTGTCCTTCTAAATTTGTGCGCAAGCTAAAGGTTGCATTATTTGAGATATTTTGAAGAAATTTGGTACAATGACATGTATTGGGCCAAAGGGGAACCCTATTGAACATTTTCAACCGGATTGGACCATTTTTAGAACTCATCCCCATATGAGGTCCTATTATTTTTTGAGATATTTCGATGAAATTTGGTAGAAGGACATGTATTGGCCCAAGGGGAACCCTATAAAAAATGGACCGGATTGGACCAATTTTAGAACCCCTTCTCATATGATATCCTATAATTTTTTGAGATACGCGGACAAGCATTGACCATTTTTGGAACCACTTCCTATATGAATTTTTTTTTGATATCATAAACAAACAAAAAATAAAAAAATTTCTGACTTATGTATCATTTTAATATATTTGAAAATACAAGTAGGTATAGAAAAATAAAATTTTTAATTTGCAAAGAAAAAAAAAATTAAAAGCAGAACAAAAAAATAAAAGTTTTCATTTATCAAAGGAAAAAATTAAATTGAATAATATAATATATCAAGTGGGGTAGGGTATTTGATGGTCGGGCTTGACCGACTATAATATTTTCACTTGTTTAGGCATATCGATGGATAAGATAATTATAGATATGCGTACCAAAATTTTATAGCCCAACTTTTGTGGTAGATAAATATATTTTTATTGATTGTGGGCGTGTCTGTTATCAGATAACTCCCATTTAAAACACATTGATGGATAGGATAACTATAAATAAATGTGTCGAGTTTCAAAATAATAGGTCAAATTTTGTGGCAGATATATAGCTTTTATTCGATTGAGGGCGTGACTCTTAACCGATTTTGCCTATTTTAAATAGCGATCTGTGTGCAAAAACTAGAGGCGTCTGTACAAAATTTTAGAAAAATTTATGCCCGACGTACAGAATATACTTTGTGGGATCTCTGACGGCTCCTTCTAGATGTTGTAAGTGGAATGATAAACTTAGATACCCCATCTTATGTGGAGGGATCACAAAATGTGTATACCTTTAACATATGTGTATAATAATTTGTTTCTTTGGATGTGGTGTATATTCCGAACTTACCATTGTCATTGAAACGTTTACGTTTAATGTTGTGCGAATTTGACTCACTGCCTGCTAATGTTATAGTACTACAATTTCCTTGATTTTGGAGCTGTTGTTGGTCTGATAACTGCTGGTGTTGCTGATCCTGAGTATATTGAAAGTGAAGGTGCGAATGGTGGTTGCTGTAATGTGATTGATGTGGTAGATTATGAATACCTAAAATACCGTTTATACTATATCCAGTATTTCGGGCCTCATACAAACTGTTACCGTTGTTAGTGTTTGCATTATTCTTTTTAGTATTGTTAACTCTTTCGGATTGATGTTCAACGCTTGGAGAATTGCTGGCAATGAGAATATTTCGTTGTTGCTGATGTTGTTTCAAATGCGATGCAGCCGCTGCGTCTGCCGATACAGCTGGTGCATGAGCTATAACACTTGTTACATTATTATTACCGATGTTTCTAGTAGCGGTATTGTTATTGCTGCTGTTTTCATTTGTACTGCAGTTGTTATTATTGTCAGCAACAACTACATCATTGTTGTTGTTGTTATTAGTAACATTTTCTAAAGTATCATTGATTGTAGAATCAGCACTACCACAATCATTCCCTGCGACCCTCTTTCCACTAATTCCAATACAAACATTAGCATTGCTATCACTATGTTGTTGCTGCTGATGTACATGTTTGGCTTTTTCTGCTGCTTTGTTTCGTACAATCCTATAGAAAACAATTTAAAACTTATAATAGGTTATATACGACTATATAATAACCTACGTCACAATTTTAAAATTTAAAATTTTACATATATTAGTAAGTTTTTACGGTGTATCAATATATAATGTAAAAAATTAATACTTGACGACTAGAGGGGTTGAACCTGGACCGGTTTCGATATCAATAATTCATATTTCAACATCACAAACTCTACACCATATTTACAAATTAAGCTTCGTTTTATTGTCTGTAGTGAAAGGATGGTTGACCGTATCAAATCTAACTACTTGTCGAACTGTTTGGTTTATACTGAAGTAGCCCGAGCTTATGTTTGAATACTGTCTATTTTTTCTTGATGCTGGTTTTTTCTCTACATAAATTCTCGCCTGGTACTGCGTAGTATACTCGTAAATATATTAGTAAGCTCGACTGGTAAAACGCCTGCTGATGAGAACTCGATGAGGGCGAGTTCGAAACCGGTCCAGGTTCAACCCCTCTAGTCGTCAAGTATTAATTTTTCACATTTTCAAATACATCAGTACTTCAAAATATAATGTCCGTATGAAATATTTATTTTAAAGTTTTAAAATTTATAATTTTTGCTTAAAAAATTTAAACAATTTACATTTACGAATACTTCGTTCATCGATTTGCTAAAAATGGGCGTAGTCGGACAACATCGCCTACAGTTGACAAAAATCTGTATATTTGCCACAAAAATTTAAACATATACTTGAAATTTTATATATATATTCATAGTTGTTAGAGTAGTTAATGGCAGTGGAAACAAAAATAAGTATAATTTGCTTTATTATACCCTCCAGCTCAGTGATGAGGGTATACTAAGTTTGGCGTCAGAGGCCCTAAAAAGTATACATATTCTTGAGTCTATTTGGACATGTACGTCCGTGTGTCCATGTGTCCGTGTGTCCGTCTGTTGTTGGAACTCTCACGGGCGTAAATTTTTAGATATTGAGCTGAAATTTTGTACAGGTACTTTTAATGATTGCACGCAAATCGCTATTTAAAATGGGCAAAAAATTACCAAAGCTACGTCCACAATCGACAAAAATCTATTTATCTATCACAAAATATGAGCTATAAACTTGAAATTTGGTATGTACATCTATAAATATTGGCTTCATCGGTATGCCAAAAATGAGAATATTCGGATAACAGACACGCCTACAATTAATAAAAATCTTTATATCCGCCACAAAATTCGACTTAGGAACTTGAAATATAGTACGCATATACATAGTTATCCCTTCTACCAATGTCCCAAAAATGGGCGCGATCGGATAATAGACACGCCCACAATTAAAAAAAAACCGTATTTAACGTAAAAGTAGACTTGTATGCTGATACGTAATATGTACACTATTAGAAGGCGCAATGTATATATATATTTACCACGCCCATTCTTGTAGAGGTGGAGGGTATTTAAGATTTGGTTTAAGCCAAATTTAGTTTTCTTACTTGTTTATACTACTTGTATTATCAAAAATTTTAAAATGATTAAAATATCATAAAATTATTTTATTTGTTTATTTATTTTTTGTTTGTGAAATCGATATTTTTATACCTACTTTTTACTATTTTTCACCAAATTTTGGCAACAAAACGTTTTATGAGGAGGGTGCATTTTCAATAGGTTTCCTTGTACAAAATTTCAGATGGACAAACGGACATTGTTAAATCGATTCAGATTTTGATGCTGAATCGATCAGTATAATTGAAGCTGGGTTTGGCATTTGCCGAATAGGAGTTACAAATGTCCGCACAAACTTTGCCACAAGTGGTACAAGGTATAATTATTAAACTTTAAAAAATTGACTCATTGATAGAGAGTATTGTTTCTAATATTAGCTCGTTTGTGCGACGGTTTAACGCTACTAATTTCAATTTGTTTATTTTTCAATATAGTATTTATGTATATTACAAGCGTATATATACCTAATTGACTATATTTTACGAAGTTGTGACAAGAAATATGAAATATTGCGAATTTTCGCAATATAATGCTTCTCTTATAATAAAACGTTATGTGAAGCGGGAATAAAATATTTTCCGATTGAATATAAACTTGGCACAATCATTAAACAAATTGACAATGCTTACCCAAGTCCCGTAAAAAAAAAAATTAGGGATTTTTTAGGGATAATTCCTCATATAATCACAGCGATGCTTATGAAAAAAATATTCACATTAATGGCACCTCTATGTTAAGACTCAAAATATTAAGACTATGAAAATTCTTGGATTACTCTTTTCTCCCAACTATAGTTGGAAAGGAACTGTGTTTATAAAAAAATCAATTATACCTAGAGTCAACTTCATCCGCTATACTTCATTGAAAAGGCTCGCCCGCATCAACAGAATTTCTTACTTTACAAGAGTTTTCCTCTTAAGCAAAATTGATTATGGCCTGGTAGTTTATCTACATATAATATAAATATATTAATATATTGAAAACTTCTTACCACCAAGCAGTAAGGGCGATTAAAAATATCTTCGCCGAATCCGGCCTACCAGCCCTACTTTAAGATTCTCAACTTTAAGACTTCTATTATAAGACCAGGTATTGAAAAAACTCTAAAAGAAAAACCCAAAACGTATGTTTTCCTGAAATTACTACCTTACATATATATTAAAATGATTGAAACCTTTTTTGGCAAAGTTATGCGAAAGCAATTATTATATGTATTTAAAAAACGCGTAAAATTTGCACACATTATTTTTAAGACAATTTTTGTGAGAAATTTTTAATGACTTTAATGGAAGTATTTTATTAAAAAACGACGATGTAACATACCCTCTAACTTCACAATGGTGATGGCAAATACTCGTATATATAATATATTGCGCCCTCTAATAGTGTATGTCTTTCGTATCAGCATGGACGTCTACTTTCACGTTGAATATTGTTTTTTAAATTGTAGGCATGTCTATGATACGGCCACGCTTATTTTTGGCACTTCAGTCAATAGGACGTATACGCGTACCAAATTTCAAGTTCCTAGGTCAACTTTTGTGGCAGATACAAAGGTTTTTATTATTTGTGGGCGTGTCTGTAATTCGACCACGGCCATTTTTAGCACATCGATGAAGCTAATATTTATAGATGTACATTCCAAATTTCAAGTTTATAGCTCAATTTTTGTGGCAGATACATAGATTTATGTCGATTGTGGGCTTATCTTTTGACAGATTTTGCCCATTTTAATTAGGGATCTGCGTGCAACAATTAAAAGTGCTTGTACAAAATTTCAGCTCAATATCTCAAAATTTACGCTCGTGAGAGTGCCAACAACAGACGGACACACGGACATACATGTCTAAATCGACTCAGTTTTTGACGCTGATCAAGAATATATATACTTTGTAGGGTCTCTGACGCCTCCTTCTGGGTATTGCAAACGGAAGAACAAACTTAGTATACCCTCATCACAGAGGTGGAGGGTATAAAAAAAATCTGACATATATCATTTTGAAATTTTTTGAAAATACAAGTAGGTACAGAAAAATAAAAAATTTCATTATACCCTGCTTTTTCGAAGAAAAAAAAATGAATTGGATAATATATCAAGTGGTGTAGGGTATTAATGGTCGAGCTTGACTGACTATAATATTTTCACTCGTCTTATTACGCAAATGAAAATGAAAAACTATCGTTTTTTAACTATTTCCAATGTTTCCGGGTCATAGTTATTACGCGTACTAGGTTGCATTATTCGATTTTTGTCCCTTTAATATAGTAATAAATGAGTTTTTTTTTTTATTTTTATTATAATTATACATTTTAAGCGTTTTTTTTTTTTTAAATCATTTCACTCATCTTGCTCATAAACATTAGTTAGCATGGAATATTGCATTTCCATTGGAAAGAAGGACAACTGGCATTCATTTTGGGTTAGGACTGATCTTTTACATGCAGATATAATATATTCAAGAACTTCTACAAAGAGGTTTACCAATTTTGATGATTGTGGCTTTAAATAGTTCAATTTATTTAAATTATGTATTTGTATACCACAAAGAATAAGAATATTTAAACATAAATTGCAACAAAAGACGAGTCCGCAAGTAGATCTTCTTTTTTATTATTATTCATCTTCACTTATTGATCATTTTGACAAAATTCTATAAATGAAATTTTAAAGAGTCATCGTTTATACTTTCTAATTTTCAGAACTAAATAATAAAATTTCCTCCACAATTTTAACAATATAAAAATATAAACGGGGTTAAGTACTTATTAACAAAATTGTAAACAAAAGAACTTTCAAATTTTCTTAAGAATACAAAATATTAATAAATATTAATATTAAATTATAAATAATATTATATTAAGTATAACGAGAATAACGCATATTCCTTTAAAAAGTTGAATTATGTCCGAAAAACTTAAAAAAGTTCCAACGTCTTCTAAATGTGCATGACTTTTTTTCATTTATTCTGCCTCTATTTTCATTCTTTGTCAAAATGAATAAATTTAATATCAAATATATTGCTCACACTCCCCAACATAAAATTGAATGTTTTAGAAAGCTTTGCATTTATTTTGAACGAAAAATTTTAGGACTACCCTCACATAACATAAACGAGAGAATATCACTTTGTATCCTTACACACATGTAACAAATTATCTACTGCTGAAGCACCCTTAGTTCATTGTCCTTGTTTCAAGTATAATACACATCCATTTCATGTGAAATATTATAAAGTAATGTCTTGGAATAATAACTAGAATATAACACGAGGGCAAGTAAAAGTAAAAAAGGCAACCACAGGAGTGAAATGATTATTGGATTTTGAATGTTAATGGTCGCTGGATAGAAGAGTTATTTAATGTCGTTATTATTTAAAGACAATGTTTCAAAGTGAGGTTACGATATTAAAAGTACAATACGTCTCTTACATTTGAGCTGGTAATTATTTTGGTCGAAATCCATAAACATCAAGAAGCTTTTACTGTAAGTTAATTTTATTGGTTGGTTGACTAACTGAATGAAGTTTTCCCGGGGGAGATGATCTAAAACAACATATGTCTCAATTGTGTGCATAATGAATAACAATGGAAATGAAAACAAATAAAAGTTATATTTGGCTTAGGACAAATCTTTAATACCCATCTATGTGAATTCTCAAAACAAAATTATGCTTTTATATTATGGGTGTGGTCTTAAAAATTTTGTATGTAAAATGTTGAACTCGTAATTTTCAACAAAAACTAATTTCGGTCGTGTTACATATGATGCGCGCTGCCGATTCTCTTTATTGGAAGGACAAGGAACATATGTGCCAATATTCAGCCTTTGATCTATTTTTTTAGATGCGTAAAAAAGCGCTAAAAAGTAACACTTCTTTAGTTTTATTTAAACTTATAAGTTGTGATAGACAGATCACGGACATGCTTTAAATCGATTCAGAATTTGATGCTGATCAAAAATATATATACTTTGTAGAGTTTTTGGTGCTTCTTTCTGGGTGTTACAAATGTTTTGATAAAGTACGTATACCCCCAGTGATGGTTATAACAAATTTTATGAACAATGATATGCATTAAGTGCCACTTTGCTATTTTTTTTAAGCACTAGCCGCATTTGGCCTTACTTATGGTTTTGATTTTTCTGGTTTATATATTGTCACCTTTATTTTATTTTGAAGTGTAATACAAAAAAAAATTAAGGAGAGCCAACAATATTCAATAGATTAGATAAAATTTAAAGAAAACATGCTATAATATAACGCTAATTATTGTCCAACCAAAAAATGATTATTATACCTTCTACCTTAGGGAAGAGAGTATATTCATTCTGATCACCTGTTTACAACACATCGAAGGAAGCCTCGGATACCCCATAAACCATATATATTCTAAATCAGCATGAAAAGAGAAATCGTTTGAGACATATCCTTCCGTGTGTCCGTATGTCCGTCTGTTGTTGACACTCTCACGGTCGTAATTTTTAAGATATCAAATTGAAACTACGCATACGTATTATTAGTTCAATTTCACTGTTCCGTATTAAAATTGGACAAATCGGTTAAGGGACACGCCCACAATAAGCAAAAATCTCAACATACCTCGAAAAAAGTGTATCTTTAAAAAATTATATATCGCACAGTACTACACCTATCAAGTTGAAATTTGGTATGTATATAATTGGTATTGTTGTCCAACACTGTGCCAAAAATGGGCATGATTGAATAACGCAAACACTCATAATTAAAAAAGAAAACACTATTTGTTGTTTAAAGATGACCTGAATAATAATATACGCAACAATTTAATGCAATAGGAACTTATTTTTTAGAGGGTTATAAAAGGTGGAGGGTATTTAAGCTTCGGTCTTAACCGAACTTTTTTTATCTTGTTGTAATTATATATATGATATATGCATAAATAAAACAAATAAATTATAGTTGGTCAAGCCCAACCATTTAATAACCCACCCCAACTTAGCTCCTTAAATTATTATGCTTAGCTCCTGCTTAAATTTTTATGTATCTAAATAAAAGGTATCGTGAAATATATTTATATGGAAAGGAGTTTCAAAAATGGTCTGATCGGGTCCCGATATTACATAGCCAAATATAAAGCTACTTAACTATTCTTCAATAAATTTTGTCCTAAAATATTAAGAATTGTGAATTTTTCCATAGACTTCTATTATAATAAGACCTTATATAGAGAGGGGTTCTTAAAATGGTCCGATCGGATCTATTTTCATTAGGATTCCCTTTTGGACAAATACATACCAAATTTCATCAAAATATCTCAAAAATTACGACTTTGAAAAATTTACATAGACAGACAGTCGGACATGGTCAAATCGATTCGGATTTTAATTCTGAATAGATCAGTATAATTGAAAGTGGGTGTAGCGTTTGCTGTTTACTAACTACTAACTAACTAACTACTAGTTAGTACTAACTAACTAACTACTAACTACTAACTAGTAGTTAGTTAGCTTAGGTCATCTATTTAAAAACGGTGGGTATACCAGGTACACGATTATGCCTTCTCAAAGTGTATATATTAGCATCAGCTTGCATATTGCATCTTACGCTTGTGACGATGAAAGTCGTCCCTCGTTTTCGCCGTCAACTATGTTAATATAAGAAATATTGTAACATATATAAAATATCTAAAGTAGTTAAGTTTGTATTAAAATTATAGAAGATCTGGCTACTACTCGCTGCCTCGTCATCTCGTATCGTCCGAAAAATATAGGAATGCAATTCCAATAGTTCCAATGGAAAATACCCTGTTGAGAAATGTTCACATATTTCTCAACCTTTTCTTTAGCTAACCGTCGTGGTGATCGGACATAAGTTTAATCGTTTAGCTGACACGCGGATTTAATATAGAGCGTAAGCCTATAGAATACTCGGTGAAATATTTAGTGTACAGACCGTAATATCTGTATAATTACAGTGCGAGGTATTTAGTGTACAAGACGTAAGTCTGTAACCACGTGAGATATTCAGTGTTGTACAGGACGTAAAATCTGTACGGTCCGGTATAAGAGGTAAATACGTTGAACAGGGCGTGAAGCCTGTAATTCCGCCCTGTAATTCCCTCCACCTCAGTGATGAGGGTATAATAAATTTGTTCTTCCGCTTGCAACACCCAGAAGGAGACGTCAGAGACCTTACGAAGTATATATATTCTTGATCAGCGTCAAAAATTGAGTCGATTTAGACATGTATGCACGTGTGTCTGTGTGTCCGTCTATTGTTGGAACTCTCACGGGCGTAAATTTTGAGATATTGAGCTGAAATTTTGTACAGGCACTTTTAGTTTTTGCATGCAGATTGCTATTTAAAATGGGCAAAATTGGACTAAAGCCACGCCCACAATCAACAAAAATCTATTTATCTATCACAAAATATGAGCTATAAACTTGAAATTTGGTATGAACATCTATGAATATTAGCTTCATCGATATGCTAAAAATGGGCGTATTCGGATTACAGACACGCCCACAATTAATAAAAATCTTTATACCTGCCACAAAAGATGACTTAGAAACTTGAAATTTGGTACGCGTATACATAGTTATCCCATCTACCGATGTGCCTAAAATGGGCGCAGTCGGAAAACAGACACGCCCACAATTAAAAAAAACATATTTAACGTAAAAGTATTATGCTGATACGTAATATACACTATTAGAAGGCGCAATATATATATATATATTTACCACGCCCATTCTTGTAGAGGTGGAGGGTATTTAAGATTTGGTTTAAGCCAAATTTAGTTTTCTTACTTGTTTATTTTAACCTTCTTACCATATGTGGTAAGAGAGTATATTAAGTTTGTGCGGATGTTTGTAACTTTTGTTTGTAAATCCTGCACTGTAATGTATAACCTATACATGTAACTTTGTGTAACCTATACAATAATGAATTGTGTGATACAACTAAAAAAGTTATAGTACAATATAAATTTTGAAAGTAAGTGGTGTGGGGTATTAAACGGTTACGCCTGACTGACTATAATATTTTCACTAGTTTTTACCTAAACTTGGTGAAACATAATTAATAGTTAATTTATTCAATAATTTATTATGCCAAATTTAAACCACCTTCATATATTGTCATATATAGCGTTTTATTATAAAGGAAGTCATCCTATGGTGATAATAAGGAATTTTTGATTCGTGCTTACCGATACTACTAAACAAATAATAGTACAATATAAATTCTAGAAGTAAGTATTCTAATGTATTAAATGTTCGGGCTTGACCCTTTATAACATTTTTACTTGTTTGTAGACTAATGAAATGATATTTTTAGGGAATGCTGAGAAATATGTTCTGTAAAATATATTTTTCTTAGAAAAAGCTTTATGAAAAGAGGTTCTAACTCCATTTCGTCTAAATATCAATAACAAACTTTTTAAATTTTGTAAAAAAAAATGGTAAAATAATAAATATATATTTTAAAATAACGCATTAAAAGAGATTGCCTTTTAGATTTGAATCACTTTTTAAAGAGGACTACTCCAGTAAAGTCGTTGTATAAAATTTATTTGAAGTATTTCAAACCTTTACCTTGTGTCTTTCGTAAACTGTTTACGAATTACAAATAATTACAAAAACTTAACATACCTTCTACAATAATTGGTGCAAACTATAAAAAAGCAACTTGCAAAAGGCGAAAACAGAAAATCTGCTTGTCTTTATTACAACATTAACGGAATTGACGGTTTTCTTCCTGAACTGTTAGGATAGAATCGACAGCCATTTCCTTGTACATAAATGTAGTATCCGCTTTACTCTCTCTACACATATAGTTTAAAGCCAGAACCGTTTTTCTGTTAAGTTTTGAAAATTCATTGTACCCTCCACCTAAGTAAAAAATATAAACGACAGAGTAATGAAAAGTTTTTAAATCGTCCTTTATGTATATTAGTCACACACAAATTACTTTCTGACGTAATTGTACAATATTAAGTATAGATGCTATTTGTGAAAAGAACGAGCTATATTTTAATTTTTTGACATAATTATGTGAAAATTTTAGTTCATAATTATCATTGTTATTAGAAAATATTGTAGAGTATTATTGCTATAAAAAAATTGTATTTTTCATCAGTATAAAATTGGATTATATATATATATATATATATATAAGTTTTGGTAGTCGGACGTAAATATGTATTTTTCAACAGTATGAAATAGGATTTTATAAATATAATATCGGTCGTATATTATATAAAATTTTTGTATTCATATCTTGTCAATTTATTGACAACCCTCCAAAGTTGAATGACAAAGTTTAAAAAAATTGCGTAACCCTAAAAAAAGTTGAGCGTTCCAAAAAATTTCATTTCAAAAACAAGTGAAAATATTATAGTCGGTTAAGCCCGACCATCAAATACCCTTGATAATTTATTTCAATTTAATTTTTTTCTTTGAAAAATGAAAATTTTTATTATTCTATACCTACTTGTTATTTCAAAAATTTCAAAATAATACAAAAGTCAGAATTTTTTATTTTTTATTATTTTTTATTGGTTTACGATATCAAAAAAAAAATTATATTGGAAGGGTTCTAAAAATGGTCCGATCCCGTCCATTTTCAAAAGGATTTATTTTTGGGTCAATACTTTTCCGCCTATCAAATTTCATCGAAATATCTTAAAAAATAACAGAATTTACGCCCGTGAGAGTGCCAACATCAGACGGACACACGGACACACGGATACACGGACATACATGTCTAAATCGACTCAGTTTATGACGCTGATCAAGAATATATATACTTTGTAGGGTCTCTGACGCCTCCTTCTGGGTGTTGCAAATGGAAGAACAAACTTAGTATACCCTCATCACTGAGGTGGAGGGTATAAAAATAGAAACAATTTTACTTTACCGTTTTATATAACAGATAGCGATAAACGAAATATATATTATAAAGGTATTAAACACTTTAATAAATTGCCAGATGAAATTAAATATTGTGAAAATTTTACTTTAATTAAAAAGAAATTATTCGAATATTGTAAAAGAATAAGTATAAAATAATTTGAGTTTAAGTTAAATGATATATTAGTGAGTTTTTGGTGCGTCAATATGTATATGTTTCGAAATAAGAATTTATTCAGACTTACTATTCCAGGTTACTAATATATACTACGCATGGACCAGGCGAGAATTTATGTAGAGAAAAAATCAACATCAACAAAAATAGGGCTGGCAGTATTCAAATATAAGCTCTGGCTACTTCAGTACAAACCAAACAGTTTGACAAGTAGTTAGATTGGATACCCTCCAACCCCTCCAGGCGCCATGTATTAATTTTTCACATTTTTCAAATACATCATTACTACCTTCAGTAGTAAGTCTGAATAAATTCTTATTTCGGTTAAATTATATATAATAGGCAATAATTGCCGCAACCAAATAATTATAATATATAAAAGTAAATACTTTTAAAAAGTAAATACTTTTATATATTATATTTATATTACAAGTATTAATTTTGCACTTTTTCAAATACATCACTACTTCAAAATACAATGTCCGTATGAAATATTTATTTCAAAAATGAAGCTTTATATTAACATTTATTTAAAGAGCTTCGTAAAGAACTATCTACGTGTACCTCTTTATATATTGATGCATCTAAAATTAATTATACCGTTTCTTTTTTCGTTATTAAAGATAATAGTAAAATAATTGAAGTTGGTCTTGTGAATGATGATTGTTCTGTTTATAATTAAAGAAAATTTAATTTGTAATCCCAATAAACTAACGCTTTTGTGTGTACCTTCTTATGTTGGCATTCCGGGAAATAAGTTTGCCGACATCATTGCTAAAGATGCCTGCAATTTTTAATTAGATTATTATTAGATTATTATTATTGGTATTTTTTACGAATAATAATCTTGTACAAAAGCAGTTGCCTGGCGTAATAGAGTTATCCACACTTATTCTTATACAAAACATTACAGAATAATTAATCCTTCGGAATGTAAAGCAACTTACCCCAAAGATATAAATGTCAAAACTCTAAAGCCCTTGGAAGACTGCGATTGGGACATACTGAATTTACGCACTGTTACCTATTGGTTAGGAACAGTGGCAACAGACGGCAATGCCGTCTCCGGGGCATATCAAATTTAAAGCCACTTATTGGATAACTGTGATGCTTTGTTGTTAAAAAAATGCCCACTTTGGTCAAGAACCAGTCACAAAATTTTTGATCTCATCCATCAAAAATAACATACTCAAATTATATAATTTTCTTCGTGATTGTAATATAATGCATTTGATATAAATATTAACACACATACATAAATATATCATATATATTAACATACATTGATATAAATATTTCATTTCAGACAAGCCTATGGCTTGTATTGCTAATGCTCTTTTTAAAAATAATTTATTTCTGTATAATCTTATTAATAAATAAATAAAATTAAAAAAAGTTGTACATATAAAACTAGTTGGTGTAGGGTTTTTAATGATCAGGCTTAACCGACTATAATATTTCCACTTGTTTTTTTTGTCATTACCATAGAATAATCATAATAAAAATGAAACAAATAATAGCTTAGTTAGCCACACGCCACGTGCCAGGATATAAAATCAATTCGTTGTGGATTAGTTAAAAACCGATTAGATATGGAAATAATATGTTGTAAAAACATTTCGATATTCCTACGTGTTTTCGTCAATTTAGAATTGTGTAAAAAATTAAATTTGTTAAAATTCAAATACTTCTTTATAAGAACTTTATGTTTAATATTTAAATCTATTATCTTTTCACCTTAAGTTATAAGAATACGCTATGTAATAAATTGTGTCAACGCAACCTTTCCATAAGAAAACGACTGATTCAATCATAACTTTTGACTTTTTCGAACTAAAGAATGCTATTGGTAAAAATGCTTTGGGTAAAAATGCCTTGTTTTATATGAATCCGAGATTTTCAGAGTTTGCCTTAAACTATCAAGCAGTGTAGACATCATAATTTCAATTTTCAATTTTCAAAAATAATTTTTAATAAAAGAAATTTTTATAAATATAAATTATTTTGGATCATGGGAAAGAAAAAGATGCAAATAAATCTGTAAGGGTTTCACCGGATAAATCAAAGAAATCAAAGTAATTACGTGACGCCTTGAATAAGGCAGTTTTTACGGATTCACAAGTTTTATGTGAGAAATCCAACCACGACATTGGAATGCCGGTGGACATTGATAGTCAAGAAGAATCAGATATGCAATCGATTTGCAGTCTTGAAGCCGACAACTGTTCCACTATTAAAAAAAGGAAAATGGATGTTGGTGAGTCATTTTCTGACAATAGAGTTTCTTGTAAATGGCCTAGAACCGTTGCGGATATGGAGATTCCTTTAATCAATTTTAATAGAAATAAAAATCTAGTTCCTTCGTCTACTGATACCAATAATAGGTTTGCTATTTTGGGAGAACTTCTTATTGATACAGAGAATGACACAAGTAATATTGATAAAGATATTGTAAATAAAGTGGTAAATGAAAAGGAAGGTAAAAGTTTGAATAAGTTTTGTCCTCCTATTTTTTTGTTTAATATAAATGTCAAAAATTTGATAGACCAGTTGAAACAAAAGAATATTGATTTTAAAATAGTAAACAAAAGTATATTTGCGGGACTATTCTACTCACAGTGAAATGATAAAATTACTTCGTCAAAAAGAAATAAGACATTCATACACACCAAAACAGCTCAGACCCAGAATCCGTATTTTTAGAGGGCTTTACTTGAAATGTGATTTGGAAGAAATTAAAAAAGAAATAGAGAGTAGTTTGCCCGATATCATTGAAAACGTTAGCAAATTCAAGACTGCATATGCAAAGAAAAATAATTTAGAGTCGAAACTCTTTTTGGTAACTCTTAAGCCAGGTAAGAATGTTTCTGATATTATGAATATTAGGTACATTCTCAATCAAGTTGTTGTTTAGGAACTTCCCAAAGGAAACTTTAAAGAAATTCAGTGTTGGCGTTGTCAACAATGGTTACATTTTTCTAAAAATTGTAATCGCCCATTATCATGCGTTAAATGTAGTAAATCCCATGCACCGGAGATTGTGAACTTAACTCAGACAGTAGTATAAAACCTTTTCGTATAAATTGTAAACAACGTGGTCATCCTGCAAGTTGGAGAGGGTGTCCCGTTTATAAAGATTTTATAGCACGTAAATAAAGCGTTGTTAAAGTTAATAAAATTAAAAATTTTTTACTTTCTACAATAATAATGTTTCAAAAGCTATTGTTAATTCTAACTTCGTTTCTCCTAATAAATCCTTCGCAAATCTTTTCAAAGGTCGTGATGGTACTGGTAGCAATCCAAAACCTCCTTTGGTTAAAGAGTTTTTAAAAATTGCTGCAATTTTATGTAATCCTGAACCGATTTCTCTAGAAGATAGAATTAAACAATTTTTATTAAATTTTGAAAGATTACCAGAAGACAAAGCTAAAGAGGAATATCTTCCTCTCAAGAATACTTCTCTGTTAAATGAAGTCCTGAAAACTTATGGTCCACAATTCTATTAATTTATTAACTTTTCATGTTCGTTCCTTAGTGGATTACAGTCGCAGATTAGATTGATTAAACCTTTTAAAGGTCAATAAAATCGATATTGCATTTGTACAAGAAACGCATTTACGAAAAAAAGCAAAAATTTCATTCGATAATTATACTTTTGTTCGCGAATTTAGTTCACTAGGTGTTGCTATTGTTTTGGAAATTTTATAATCTCTTTCCAGAATTAATACAGATTTCTTGCCTTTTCCTAATATTTTCATTGAAATTAATTTAGTAGTTGACAATTGCCCCAAAAAGTTCCTTTTTGGCTCTATTATATATTCCTTGTAATTTTAACTGATCTTTTCTTACGAATGGTTTAAATTTTAAATAAATAAATTCTAAATCTCTGGCGAAATTATGATGGCTCTTTTATTGGAGGTGCCTTAAACTCAAAGCACATCTCTTCGGGAGATAATTTTAATAATACAAACGGAAATAATTTTCATTCTTAGCTTCAACTGTACTACGCTTCCTCCTTTTTGGGATCATTTTCCACTAAAACTTAAAATAAATTTTTTTATATTTAGAATTTTTTATTGAGAATTCCACCTTGGTTTACATCTTTGAAAAACACAAATTGGATAAACTTCAATAATGATCTTGATAACAAAATTTTAAACCATTTTCCCCCGTCAAATAGAAACCTTTTGAACAGTAAAATTGATTTTTATATCGATGATCTTACAGCCTCGCTCAATCATACGCCCAATTTACATTCAAATAAAATTGAACTTAAGAATAAGAAGTTCGTTATGTCTGATCTACTTAAGAATTTTTTTAATATTAAATATCTTTGGCAGAAACAACTTAAAAGAATTTTTAAACGAACTTTAAATAGAAATGAGTCTGAATGCAAAATTTTGTCGAAACAAATTCAATCAATAAAGGTCATTATTAAAGAGCAAGTTAATATTGAGCAATCAAAGATTTTTCATGAACGCGTTAAGAACATAACTCCTGGTCCCGACGCTTTTAAACAAATTTCTACAAACCATTCGTCAGCAGTTGAGGAAGCAATCTCCTCTGCAATTTTGCCTCTTTCGGATCAAATACTTAGCTTTGATAATAATTTCAATGCTTTAAATTCACAGAAAAATGTCAAACTTACATCTCCAGAAGCACTTGCGGCATTTCTTAAAATTTTGAACAATAAAAAATCCTTTCGCTTTGATAAAATTTCATAATTAAATTTAAATATTAAATTTTATAATTAAAAAACTTTCTTTAAAATCTCTGTAGTATTTATGCATAGTTTTTAATAATTGTATTAAAAGTCTGTATAAAAGTATTTAAAGTCTGTCCTATTCCGAAGAAAAGGTGCGTTCCCCCTTTCAGTTTGGTTTTAGAAAAGCACACTCCACTACTCATGCTCTCGCTAAATTTTACAAAGATATAACTTGTAATTTACGTCAAAGAAAATGTTCTGTTGTTGTATTATTAGATATAAACAAGTAAGAAAACTAAATTTGGCTTAGACCAAATCTTAAATACCCTCCACCTCAAGAAAGGGCGTGGCAAATATATATATATATATATATATACATATATATTGCGCCTTCTAATAGTGTATGTCTTAGGTATCAGCATGCAAGTCTACTTTTACGCTAAATGTTTTTTTTTTAATTGTGGGCGTGTCTGTATTCTAAATATGTTCATTTTTGGCATACCGATGAAGCTAATATTCATAGATGTATATACCAAATTTCAAGTTTGTAGCTCATATTTTGTGGTAGATACATAGATTTTTGTCGATTGTGGGCGTGGCTCTCCGCCGATTTTGCCCATTTTAAATAGCAATCTGCGTGCAAAATCTAAAAGTGCCTGTACAAAATTTCAGCTCAATATCTCAAAATTTACGCCCGTGAGAGTGCCAACAACAGACGGACACACGGACATACATGTCTAAATCGACTCAGTTTTTGACGCTGATCAAGAATATATATACTTTGTAAGGTCTCTGACGCCTCCTTCTCGGTGTTGCAAGCGGAAGAACAAACTTAGTATACCCTCATCACTGAGGTGGAGCCTTTGATAGTGCTTGGCATAACAGCATTCTATTTACACTGTAAAACTGTTTCAAATGTTTTTTATTAATGGAGAATTTTTTGTCCAAATTGAAAATAAAAGTTCTGATTTTGAAAGCGTGAATTGTGGAGTGCCTCAAGGTTCTATTCTGGCTCCGGATATTTATAGTTGATTTATTTCGGACTTCCCTTATCAATTTCATGGATCTAAAAGCATTCTTTATGCGGATGATACTCTTCCTTATGCACATCATGAATCTCCAAAGATCGCCCTTTATAATGTCTCAAAACATCTATAGTTAGTAGATAATTATTATAAAGATTGGGGTCTTAAAATAAATCCTTTTAAGTCTGAGGCCATTTGCATAAAAAATGCTTCTGGAAAGTGCAAGCAATTTGTTGTCCCAGAGAGTAGAAATTTAAAGCTCTTTCTCAATGATGTTGAGATACCATTTAGGGACAATTTAAAGTACCTTGTTGTACATTTTAATAAGCTTTTAAAATTCAATAGTCATGCAAGAAATGTTATTTAAAAGGTAAATAGAATAAGAGGTTATTTTGGTAGATGTTTTAATAATAAATTTCTTCCAAATCAAACTAAATTATTAATTTATAAGACATGCTTAAGGCCTATAATACACTATGCGTTTCCTGTTTGGTTTACTATTTCTCCGAGCGTTATGAAAGAATTTGAGATTTTGGAAAGAAAAATTCTTCGTAAATGCGTCAACAAAAATTTTGAAACGTTAACAAAACGTTTTTCTACTATTTTTATTTATAATGAGTCAAAAATATTTCCTTTATCCTCGTATTGTTTTGTTTCTCTTCAAAAATTTGTAGAAAAATTATCTTTTCATAATAATATCCTTATTCAGCAAATTGTTTGTGATCAAGTGGGCTTGAACTGGTCTAACACACATTACCTATCTCCCCTAGGGTTTATGGCAGAAAGTTTACCTGTAAATTCATATATCACCTTAATGCCTAATTTTTATATGAACTCCTCCCCTAATACACACAGAGGCTAGTTTATTATTATAATTTGTTATGTTTAACTGAATAATTTTAATTGTATTTAGTTGTATTTATAATTTATAATTAATTACTTTTTCTTGTTAAATTTAAGATTAATTAGTTTTAGTTAGATTTAAGATCCCATCAAATTTTTTTACAAAACTTGGTAGCGATAGAGTCGGGAGCAAGCTCGACCTTTCACAAAATGTTTAAATAATTATAACAAATTCTTATCATCTCTAGCTAGGTGCTAGAGGTGCTTTACTGTTATTTCAACAACACCTTATAATTTTAAGTTTTATCTTACTTCTTGTTTCATAACTTTATGAATGTAAATTGAAATGTAAAAGTTAGAAAAAGTCTCACAATAAACCTAAACTTAAACTTAAACTGAGAATTTCATTGATTTAAATTATATTTTAAAAAAACTTTATCTAGAGTCTAGAAAAAATAAAAAATTATAGGGAGTACACATTATGAAATTTAAAGAAACTTACCAGCTTTACGCAACCACTTTTTCAACAGAAATATTACTCCTTTGCTTTGAAGTAATATAGAACTTTATTTAAGTATGGGTAATAAAAGCCTTTGTGAAAGTACTTAAATTGTCGCGAATTGATAAAACAACATCAAAATATAATAAAAATATTAATTATCTATTGGATCTTACCTATTTATAGATGAAACACTAGGTACGTTATCTTGCGAACAAATTCCTTCTGATAATAATCGATCACGTATCTCCCAGGCAAACATCGTGGGATTTTCACGTTTATAATTAGCTATAGCGTCCACGACAGGGGGCGTAGCCACCTTAGGCTTAGAGCCACCTATTACACCAGCTTTGAAACTACCAGTCTCATAATATCTAGACGTTAAAAGCAAACAAATGAAAATATCAATGTAGTCAACAGAAAAGACAATAATTACACTCTATATGTGGTAGAAGGTATGTTAAGTTGAGGTTGTGACTCCGCCTTCCATTATATTGATTGATACAAAATCATTTTCTAAATAGATTTAAACGTACATGTCCGTCCTATATGTCCATATACAATAAATGAGTGCGCAAGATTTTGGATATAGTAATAAACTTATTTCGGTAAAATTTTGTACAAGGGCGTGTTGTGACCAAAGGCGTGCATTAATAAAAATAGCTTAAATTGGATAATTTTAAGGACCCCTTCCAATATTAAAATTCCTAATATATTTTGTTAAAATTTGGCGAAAAGTAATTTATTAGAATGATAGATTAAATTGTATTATTTTAATAGCTGTACATTTAGTACCACGTCTGGTGGAAATTGACATTGTATGATAAAAATAACAAGTAAAAGGGGCTATATTAGCCGTATGCCAAATCTAGGATACCCACCATCATTAGCCATTTGAAAAATGGAGCACCCCTCTTTTTCTTTTCCAAACAAGGAAAAAATACCTTAAATTTATTTGAATATACACAATATTATTAATTTTTGGGTGTGGCATAGTAATATCTTTTTCCTAAATAATAAATTTTTATATAATCACTCTGAAAATTTTTTAATATTTCATTAATATTCGCAAATAAGGTGGACAGACGTGCCCATTTGAACTAATTGTATACATTTTTGTAATATTATATTATACTATATATAAAGAAAAAACATGGGAGAATAAGATTTGTAAACACGTCCATCCCTGGGGTGTATTTTATCAAAAAACTCCTCCACAAACTACTATGTGTTTGTACCGACTACACCTAGATTCACTCCGGATTTAAAAGGAAATACTCGTCTAAATTTTAGATCTTCATAGGATCAACTACGTTAAATATTAAAAATAAATATCTATTATAAGCCCGTTATAGGTGGGTGTGATTAGTTTAAAAATCTTTAGGAATATTCTGGCAAAATTGTATTTTTGTATATCTTTTGGTTTGTCTTAAAGAAAGGAAAAACTCTATAAAACTATACTGTACAGTTTATAATAGGACCATGGAGCAATTAACCCATTTTCAATTCCAATGTATAAAGGAGTAAAGATAACAATGAATAATATCTACCAAATTGCAGGTCCAAAATCAGCAATAGTACGAAATTAACTTTTAAGTAACATTTAAGAAGCTCAGAAGAAGAAGCTGCAATATTATTATGTTTACTAAACGATTTAAAAAAAACTAAACCGTTTTTCTTGAAGATTATTTTTATTATAAAAAAACTTTATTGATTATATACAAAAATTCAAAGCAAAAAGGGTTTATTTATGTATATAATTGAATAATTGAAAGTACAAAAATATGAACACTCGGGAGGTAACCACTAAAAAAAATTATGTTACGTGTTTTTTATGTTTTGCAGTATGCATATCTTGTGTAGGGTTACGCGGGCTTAAAAATATTTTTGTCACGGTACGTTACTTGGTGTGGTCCTTTATATGGAGCTTGTAAAGTACGTTTTTTGACGATCTTGACAAAAACTTCTTTACAATTATTTACATCTCTAGAAATATAAATGTTGTCATCGGGGTTTCAATGATGTGATAAGTGTGAAGTGACGTATTTAACTAATTATTTTAGAGAAAGAGTGTCATTAGTGTTGTTGTGAGTGTTTGAAAAAAAAAAAATCATCGCACGTTTTGCCCGTAAACCATTTCGCTGGGTGTGGCTTCCAAATCTTTTTTAAATGTGGCTTTCAAACCCAATAAAACAAAACGTCATATCAATTGCTGGCATTGTCTCTGGCTATGAGCGTTGCTTTTATGATAGGCGGATATGGTAATTTTCCAGTGTTCCACAAAATTGTGTAAGATATTTAAAATTTTATGTTAAAAATTGTCATCATTGATTTGTGGCTATGGTAAGAGCGACACCAAAGCTACATAAGTAACATTTTAAAATATTAGATACAATTTTATCTAAGGGAATGTCTCTCAGTGGAAATGCTTCTGAACATCGTGTGAATCTATAGTTAATTGTCAAAATTTATATCCTTTAAAGGTAAAGGCCCTACTATGTCTAAAAGTATATGTTTAAAACGCTATTTAGGAATGCGTATTTCGTTTTTAAACGGTTTTGTATGTTTTTAAACTTTAGCCTTTTGGTAGTTAATACAAATGGTTGGCCAAAAATTTACTTGTCTATTAATATGGGGCCAAACGTATTTATTACTTATTAGTTTACGAGTGGTCCATTCAGGCAGCTTCCTCCCCTGCTTACACATGAAATATGTGGTTATTGTTGATACGAATGCAAAAACACGATACGTTTAAGAGAAATGGGTGCAGTATGGAATCCGTATAAAAAAACGATATAGTTTATTTAAAAAATGTTTTTATTACATTTTATTATTTACGAATCTGCGAATGACCAAAGACTAAAGGTAATTTATAAAGTAAGTAATATTTATATTTTATCTATATGTTGTTAAAATACATGTGTATGTATGTAAGTTATGTATTTTACTTTCAAATGCATTTTTCACAGAGTAAACATTTTGCATTCATATGTGTGTTTGTGTGTAGGTGATATGTGTTGCTTGGACACTTATGTAAGCAAGACATTTGAAAAATAAGCAGATTTCATTCTTTTATTTTTTATACGTATTTATGTGATTGTTGGTTATTTTAGTGGTGTTAAATTATGTTACATTTACAGATAATTATTGTAATTCTAGAATATCATTCATAGACGTGGGAACGCTATTGTTGCTTGCAAAAGCATTTCTTGTATATATATTTCTTGTTATTGGTTTTTTAGTTAAAATACAGACCAAGCAAAAATAGGAAGAAATGCATGTTACATAACGGTTTGTCTATCTTATCTTTAGCCTATGTTTTCTACAATACTTAAAACTAGAATACTTCAAACTAGGTTATAAATTACATTGACACATGATATTCACAAGTGCTCATAACTTATAACTAATTTAATATGATATTATATTAGTTCATAAGTTATATAGAATATTTTTTAATTAAGTTCTTATGTACTATTCTAGGTCTACTATTATTATTAATATTTAATGTAACATTTTCTTTAAAACGAGATCTCCTCTATTTACATTTAATTTAATACTGTATTTGTAGTATAGCGCCTCCTACAAGTTAGGTTGAATTATGTAATTAAGTAACTTTGTGTCATCTTTAAGATAAATAAATTATTGGATACACATTTTGATGATGAATAAAGAAGCTGAATCATTACATTTTAATTGGCGACGAGTGTGTAAAACGTTATAAAAAAATTATTAAAAGTAAAAAAAAAGTCTTCTTTGTTATTGGTTAGACACGTTTAAATGTGCATTGATTAATAACATTTAAAAAAAAAATGACAACGTCATCAAATAATGAAATTTCATTACTGGGTACTACTTCAATTACACCCACGATGGAGGAATACAGGCCCGATGTGGATAAATGGCAAAATTGGAGGGACGTACTCGATTTGCATGTTTTTTAAACAGCTGTGGAGGATGAAAGGGTGAAAACATTAATTATACCCTCCACCTCAGTGATGAGGGTACGCTAAGTTTGTTATTCCGTTTGCAACACCCAGAAGGAGGCGTCAATGACCTTACAAAGTATATATATTCTTGATCAGCGTCAAAAACTGAGTCGATTTAGACATGTATGTCCGTGTGTCCGTGTGTCCGTCTGTTGTTGGCACTCTCACGGGCGTAAATTTTGAGATATTGAGCTGAAATTTTGTACAGGCACTTTTAGTTTTTGCACGCAGATTGCTATTTAAAATGGGCAAAATCGGCGGAGGAGATTGTTTCCTCAACTGCTGACGAATGCTTTGTAGAAATTTGTTTAAAAGCGTCGGGACCAGGAGTTATGTTCTTAACGCGTTCATGAAAAATCTTTGATTGCTCAATATTAACTTGCTCTTTAATAATGACCTTTATTGATTGAATTTGTTTCGACAAAATTTTGCATTCAGACTCATTTCTATTTAAAGTTCGTTTAAAAATTCTTTTAAGTTGTTTCTGCCAAAGATATTTAATATTAAAAAAATTCTTAAGTAGATCAGACATAACGAACTTCTTATTCTTAAGTTCAATTTTATTTGAATGTAAATTGGGCGTATGATTGAGCGAGGCTGTAAGATCATCGATATAAAAATCAATTTTACTGTTCAAAAGGTTTCTATTTGACGGGGGAAAATGGTTTAAAATTTTGTTATCAAGATCATTATTGAAGTTTATCCAATTTGTGTTTTTCAAAGATGTAAACCAAGGTGGAATTCTCAATAAAAAATTCTAAATATAAAAAAATTTATTTTAAGTTTTAGTGGAAAATGATCCCAAAAAGGAGGAAGCGTAGTACAGTTGAAGCTAAGAATGAAAATTATTTCCGTTTGTATTATTAAAATTATCTCCCGAAGAGATGTGCTTTGAGTTTAAGGCACCTCCAATAAAAGAGCCATCATAATTTCGCCAGAGATTTAGAATTTATTTATTTAAAATTTAAACCATTCGTAAGAAAAGATCAGTTAAAATTACAAGGAATATATAATAGAGCCAAAAAGGAACTTTTTGGGGCAATTTTCAACTACTAAATTAATTTCAATGAAAATATTAGGAAAAGGCAAGAAATCTGTATTAATTCTGGAAAGAGATTATAAAATTTCCAAAACAATAGCAACACCTAGTGAACTAAATTCGCGAACAAAAGTATAATTATCGAATGAAATTTTTGCTTTTTTTCGTAAATGCGTTTCTTGTACAAATGCAATATCGATTTTATTGACCTTTAAAAGGTTTAATCAATCTAATCTGCGACTGTAATCCACTAAGGAACGAACATGAAAAGTTAATAAATTAATAGAATTGTGGACCATAAGTTTTCAGGACTTCATTTAACAGAGAAGTATTCTTGAGAGGAAGATATTCCTCTTTAGCTTTGTCTTCTGGTAATCTTTCAAAATTTAATAAAAATTGTTTAATTCTATCTTCTAGAGAAATCGGTTCAGGATTACATAAAATTGCAGCAATTTTTAAAAACTCTTTAACCAAAGGAGGTTTTGGATTGCTACCAGTACCATCACGACCTTTGAAAAGATTTGCGAAGGATTTATTAGGAGAAACGAAGTTAGAATTAACAATAGCTTTTGAAACATTATTATTGTAGAAAGTAAAAAATTTTTAATTTTATTAACTTTAACAACGCTTTATTTACGTGCTATAAAATCTTTATAAACGGGACACCCTCTCCAACTTGCAGGATGACCACGTTGTTTACAATTTATACGAAAAGGTTTTATACTACTGTCTGAGTTAAGTTCACAATCTCCGGTGCATGGGATTTACTACATTTAACGCATGATAATGGGCGATTACAATTTTTAGAAAAATGTAACCATTGTTGACAACGCCAACACTGAATTTCTTTAAAGTTTCCTTTGGGAAGTTCCTAAACAACAACTTGATTGAGAATGTACCTAATATTCATAATATCAGAAACATTCTTACCTGGCTTAAGAGTTACCAAAAAGAGTTTCGACTCTAAATTATTTTTCTTTGCATATGCAGTCTTGAATTTGCTAACGTTTTCAATGATATCGGGCAAACTACTCTCTATTTCTTTTTTAATTTCTTCCAAATCACATTTCAAGTAAAGCCCTCTAAAAATACGGATTCTGGGTCTGAGCTGTTTTGGTGTGTATGAATGTCTTATTTCTTTTTGACGAAGTAATTTTATCATTTCACTGTGAGTAGAATAGTCCCGCAAATATACTTTTGTTTACTATTTTAAAATCAATATTCTTTTGTTTCAACTGGTCTATCAAATTTTTGACATTTATATTAAACAAAAAAATAGGAGGACAAAACTTATTCAAACTTTTACCTTCCTTTTCATTTACCACTTTATTTACAATATCTTTATCAATATTACTTGTGTCATTCTCTGTATCAATAAGAAGTTCTCCCAAAATAGCAAACCTATTATTGGTATCAGTAGACGAAGGAACTAGATTTTTATTTCTATTAAAATTGATTAAAGGAATCTCCATATCCGCAACGGTTCTAGGCCATTTACAAGAAACTCTATTGTCAGAAAATGACTCACCAACATCCATTTTCCTTTTTTTAATAGTGGAACAGTTGTCGGCTTCAAGACTGCAAATCGATTGCATATCTGATTCTTCTTGACTATCAATGTCCACCGGCATTCCAATGTCGTGGTTGGATTTCTCACATAAAACTTGTGAATCCGTAAAAACTGCCTTATTCAAGGCGTCACGTAATTACTTTGATTTCTTTGATTTATCCGGTGAAACCCTTACAGATTTATTTGCATCTTTTTCTTTCCCATAATCCAAAATAATTTATATTTATAAAAATTTCTTTTATTAAAAATTGTTTTTGAAAATTGAAACATACTAAAGTTTGTAGATATTGATATTAAAGAGCATACAATACAGTGTTACCAAAACACACGGGTGGAACAATTTGTTGATGACGGCGGCTCATTGTTAAAAGAATTCAAAGATTTGTGTTTCCAATTAGAAATTGATAATTCATTAGAAGTGTATCCAGACAATTTAAGTATTGAACATAAAATTGAAATCAATAATATAATAACAACATATAAACCAAACAAACCCTCACTATTTCCAGTAAGCATCAAAATTTTCTTAAAAGATGACATACCAGTAGCACATAGGACAAGACGAACTTCATATGCAGACCAGAAAATAATTGACGAACAAGTAGAGAAATGGTTAGGAGAAGGGAAAATTAAACCGAGTACGTCAGAAAGATGGATCTAAACGTCTTTGTTGCGACTTTAGGAAATTGAACGCTAAAATAATTCAAGACAATTTTCCCATGGCGTTGATAGACGACGTAGTAAAAAAGTTACAAGGTGAAAATGTATTTAGTACGTTGGATTTAAGAGATGGTTTCTTTTATGAATTCCAGTTTGTACCGTTTTGAATCACTAATTCACCTGCAGTGTTCTGTAGGTTCATAAATGTAATTTTCCGGGAACTCATCGAACAAGGCGTTGTAGTTACTTATATAGATGACATTATAATACCGTAAAAGAATGAAGACGAAGGTTTAAGAAAACTTAAGTCAGTTTTGGATGTAACAGCCACTTATTTATTTTTATATATATACCAAACTTCAACTTGATATGCATAGTATTGTGCGATATATAATTTTTTAAAGATAAAATTTTTTCGAGGTATGTTTTTTTATTTTTGTTTATTGTGGACGTGTCTCTTAACCGATTATGCCAATTTTAATAAAAAAAAACAGCGAAATTGAACTAAGAATACGGATGCAAAGTTTCAATTTGATGTCTCAAAAATTACGACCGTGTAAGTGCCAACAACAGACGGATATACGGACACACGGACGGACATGACTCAAAGGATTTTTCTTTTCATGCTGATTAAGAATATATGTATATGGTTTGTGGGGTCGATAAAAGTTCTTTACGCTTGGCAGATAGATCTATTTAGAGAAAAAAGGAGAGAAAAATATAAAATGTCCTCTACATGACCCAAAACTAAATATTAAATTTATCATATATTTTCCTATTAAAAACCTAACACGCAATAATATTAAACATGCAACGAACTTACCTCGACAAGATTTTCGATACACAACCATGACTCACACGCAATTGCCGTGATATATCACACGGCCGCACACCGTTATGTGCCAATTCCACAATGCGCTGCCGTACCACATCGGGTAGAGGCCGTCCATTTACGAATACACCTCCTAATTGATTTACTCCACCGTGACCTATACGAAGGTTACATTGAATTAAAAAATTGTTAAAAATAATTTTTTGTGTGTCTATATATTCTAAATAAAGATTTTTTTTTATACACCAAAAACTTTCTAATAATTTTTGTTGTTATTAATATTTTATTATACCCAGCACCAACCCGTGGAAAAAGGTATATCGATTTAACCATGTCCGTCTATGCGCCTGTCCATCTAAATTTGTGCGCAAGCTACAGGTCGCATTTTTTGAGATATTTTGATGAAATTTGGTACAAGGACATGTATTGGCCTAGAGGGGAACCCACAGATGGTCAAACGAACAGATTAATATAATATTATATAGTTTACATTGTAACATTTTTATAATGCATAATATGTTAAAAACAAAATGTTTATTACAGTTTTGTATAAAGCTATACCTTATTAACGTCTAATAATATACGAGTACATTCCTGAAGAAGTCTCAAATCAGTGCCGAAACGTTTGATAAATTAAATCATCTACTTTATTTAAAAAAAGGATTTTCAAATAAAATCTTTTTACCGTTAACTCGTGCACTGTTAGCAGTGTAATATATAAGAAAGATAGATCATAAAATTCAACATATACAAATTAAATTAAGTAAGCTATTTAAGTTAAGAGCAATATTTTAATACAATATACATTATGTATGAACCCTGGAACACAAATGCACAATTGTACATGATAATGTGAGATTCGCTGTTTAGTTGTCAAGCTGTGCAGACGTATTACGGATATTGAAAAAATTAATTTTCATTGGTGAATAATAAAAACTAACGGTGCACAAATATTTTGCATAGTAGTTATTTTTGTTCGTGTAAATAACGAAACATAAGATTAATTTTAGTAAAAGTAATATTTAGCAAGCTTTTAGTGTATATGAAAATGAATTTATTTTATCTGACTATATTGAAGGTTATAATGATATGTTAGAAATTGTGAAAAATTAATACTTGATGACTGGAGGGGTTGAAGGGTCAGATGAAATAAATCCATTTCATAACATATATACATACCACGCATGACCAGGCGAACATATATATATGTGGGGAAAAATTAACATCAATATAATAGGTTGACAGTATTCAAAAAATAACCTATGGGCTACTATGTTTACAAAACATGTCAGGTAGTTAGATTTGATACGTTCACCCATCCTTTCACTATATAAAAATAAATGTAGCTACACTTACATAAAGTGTATAATAATGTTGTAGGGTTGTAATGTTGAAATGTGAATTATTGATATAAACCATTTGAGCATGAATTTGCAAAAGTGAATTTGGCTCAACTGGTAAAGCGCACTCGATGAGGGCGAGTTCGAAACCGGTCCAGGTTCAACCCCTCCAGTCGCCAAGTATTAATTTTTTACAATTTCTAACATATCAATACAGCTTTCAATATAGTCAGTTTAAATAAATTCATTTCAAAAGTAATATTTGTCACAAAGCAAACAAAGAATTTTCTTCTTTTTTGCTTTTTCTTTCATTACAAATGCGTTGTATCTGTGGCACGGCCTAGCTTGAAAGCTAGTGAAATTGCCAAATATTACTTCTGCAATTATCCCTTAGCTGCGCTTTGTTTCCTTAATGGGTTTAAAACGTACACCGCTACAGGCATGAAAATACTCTTAATCATCTTCTCCTGCCGTGGAGGCTTAATGTGACGTTTTTGAAGTTTTTAATTTTAGAATTACATCATAGGCTATGTAAATTCACCCCTTGTTCGAGGGTTTTCGTCCTGTACCAAAGCATATACCACAGCCCTAGCGATGCTCCCACAAGGAACTACTCAAAAGTACATACTGGCAAGAACCATCTGTTCTTGGGGCTCCAGTACCCCGCGGTACCAGATATTCTCTGGTAGGATTGTCGACCGCTAAGGGTTTATCAGTTCGGGTAGCCTATTACACACGGACTCAAGTACATTCTCAATCACTCATTGTGCAAAAATATCGTTTTTCTTCTATTTAAGTTAATTATCTTTGCATTAATGTTATGGGCGGCTTCGTTGTAATTTAGAACCCAATCTTCCTCTTCATTTCTTTATGGAAAGTACAACATAACAAGCTCTCTAAAATGGTCCGTTCTGTGAGTATTTGTGTAGTATCTCATATATCTAATAATGTGTGGTTTAACTCTTCTTTTAATAAAGCCACTTTTGTCCTTTATTGGAAGAAATCTACCCGACCAAGTATTTATTTCATCACTATGACTTTCCTTGTAATTTTTGCTCGCACTACGTTTTGTTCTAGAGTATTTATAGCTTGCTGTAAAATCTACTAAGCACATATCGTTCAATTCGTCCGGTCTTCGTATGATATGGTTAAGAAGGCCTTTTGTGTATATATCCGTTGACTCTAGTGGTAAACCTTGAAGTTGTTCTCTCGAACGCAGCTTAAGTACTCTTTCTTCAGGTTTACAATTGCTTATGTAAATTTCCGAATGACTTCCCTTTGAGAGGTGCATTCTCAAACAACAAAACGCATCTTCTTGAGCGGAAATTTCAACACCCGAAATAATGTATGTCCAATGTTTTTACAGTTTCTGCTTAACGGTATAATTTTCCTTGTGAATTTCTTCCATACTGTCTCGAAGAATCGGTGACATGCCATGATTGGATTTGTTTATATAATTGACAATATATTTGTTGCAAGCGTAGGCATCTAAAATAAACTGTATATCCATATTGGCTCGATGATTTGAATTTAATAATGCTTTGATTTGCTCAAATTTTTCCTTATAATGAGCCTTATTCTCAAAATTATCTGGGATTGGTGTGAGAATTTCTCTTCGTGGAAAAGAAGCATTGAGCTATAAACTTAAAATTTGGTATGCACATCTATGAATATTAGATTCATTGGTATGCCAAAAATGGGCGTATTCGAATTAAAAACACGCCCACAATTAATAAAAATCTTTACATTTGCCACAAAAGTTGACCTAGGAACTTGAAATTTGGTACGCTTATACATAGTTATCCCATTGACTGACGTGCCAAAAATGGGCGTGGTCGGACAATAGACACACACATAATTTACACAAAAGCATATTCAACGTAAAAGCATACTTGCATGCTGATACATAAGACATACGCTATTAGAGGGCGAAATATATACATTTGCCATGCCCACCGTTGTGTAGGTGGAGGTTACTTAAGATTTGGCCTAAGCCAATTTAGTTTTCTAATTTGTTTGTAAATAACTAATAATTCGGTATACTTGGTTTCTGCCGCAGAAAGGGTAATAAAGAATGTTGGTAGACCAAATTGTCGGATCATAGCTACAACTTCCTTTTTCTCAGCTTCCCAGTGTACAGGTGATGATCGCACGCCTTTTAAAATAAGATATCCATCATGGTGTTGAATTAAATTGTTCATAAAATTATTATTTAAAGCATTGTCAAGAGTAATGTTTCTGGAGCGTATGTGTTTCCGCAAAGCAATACATGTTGCTTTTTTTATTGTTAATAACTCGAATTTTTTGTAGCTGTACAATAATTGTTCAAGCTCTTCGGTCATATCTTCGTAATTCAGATCGTATTATTTTGCTATATGTTTCCTTGCATTTTCTTTTATCCCGCAGTAAATTGTAGCAAATGATAATTCTTTGGAATCTTTATCGTTAATCATGTCCAGCGGAAGTTTAAGATTAAGTCGTTATATTTCAAACTCGTTAGCGTCTATTTCGTTTTAAGGAAAATTTTCGTCCTCATTTTGATTGCGAATTTGGTTTTCAAAAATATCAAAGTTTTGGCTGCGGAGATTTCGCCGTATTTCTGTGTCTCGCAATTGTTCCGCTTCTGGATAATAAACATCGCTCCGCTTCGTAATAAGTTCTCTGGTATTACGAGATTGTTCCCTTTGTCGATATTCGTTATTTTGTATGCGCATATTTCTTCGCCTTTCTGTGTACCGAAACTGTTCATTATAGAGGTAAACTGGGTCTGTTCGAAGATTGCGATGCCGAAGAGTATCTTGCAACTGTTCTTGACTACAAAATTGCGCCTCCTGCCTATGGTTTCTGCACCAATTATTATAACATGGTCTTTAAATAACATTTTGACGTACTTGGCGTATCCTGTCCCTCTGTAACCGACGCCTTGGTCTAATACTTTGAATTCTTCTCTGTGGCATTATTTTTATCGAGATACTAGTTTGTAAAGATATATCACTTTTCTTTGAAAAATAAAAAATATTACTTTTTATAATTACTTGGATTATCAAAAAATATTTTCTTTAAAAAAAACGAAAAAATTTATTTCATATACTTATTTAAAGTATTAAAAACTATAAAATGATTTAAATGTTACAATTTTGTTTTTGTATTTCTAAAATCGAAATAATATAACTGTCACAAAAAAAAATTTATTTCTAATTACTAAAATCGAAAATTTTATTTTTTATACTTACTAATAATAATAACTATTCTCACTAAATTTTAGCAAGAGATATAAAGAATTACGCATTTTCTCTATAGACTGATTTCTTTTCAATAAGACGTTATATAAGAAGGGGTTCTAAAAATGGTCCGATCGGGTCCAAATTGGGCACAGCCAATTAGTAGGCCAATTAACTATTCATCACCAAATATTGTGAAAAATATTAAAAATTGTGACTTTGCCGTATTATAACAGGATCTTATATGGAGAAAGGATCTAAGAATGATCCTATCCTATCCATTTTCAAAAGGTTTTCTTTTTAGGCCTTTTACCAAACTCCATCGAAATATCTCAAAAAATGCGACCTGTAGTTTGCGCACACGTTTAGATGAACAGACAGGAAGACAGACGGACAGACGAACATAGTTAAATCGATTTATATTTTGATTCTGAATCGATCGGTACAATTGAAAGTGGGTGTGGCATTTGCCGTTTAGGAGTTACAAACATACAACTTAACAACTTTTCCAATTAGGTAAATCATTAAATGACAATGATTCTTTCCACTTTTCTTTGATAGATTCATTTAGTTTTGCCATGAGAACATAAATCAACATAGCGTTCACTACATCTGTAGCTTATCTTAAGGATTGTAATGTACTATAAAGATCATCTACAGCATCAATCAGGTTCCTTAATTATTCAACATCCGGTTTTGCCATGTATGGAATGTAGATGCATTGTTTTCTAAAAATATAAGTGTCATTACGTTTACGTAATCTTTCAAGACCCTTTAGTAAATTCTCGTCTGAAACTTGTATTAAGAGCTGGCCCTCTCAGGCAAATGAATATATAGTAAACCTTACTGTCTGACGATGATTAATTTAAATTACATTATTATTTTTGTATTCTGAGTATCAATATTTGTCTATTTAAATGATAATGCTCTACCTTCACCACGTTTTAAGTGTTTTTATCCGAAAAATGTTTCTTTTAGTTGTGTAACGTTGCGGCTTCAATGACAGATTTTTTTTAGGTTAAGTGCCAAACTAAAAAAGTTTATGTGTCGTGTGTTGTCACGGTCGCCCAACAAAAATATGTATGATCAAAAAGCCTCTTTTCTGACCTTGTAATTATAATAACAGGTTCTATTTTCTCGATAAAATCAATATAAATAATAATGTACGAAAGATATGAAATAGAATGTAAAATAGCACTTTGATTTTTTTACAAAAGCCAAAACGAGAGGAAGAATAAGAATGAGATTAACTAATGACTGCGTTTTTGTCAATGAAGAATACAGTTCAACAAAACTATTAGTATAAATACTATACTATGCCATATCACTGATCGACCTCGCCATGATAAAATATGTATATTACAATAGCACATGTTTCAAGTATTTTGCTACATACATTTGTTCATAAATAAACCCTTCTAGTTTGTTTTCTATTATTTGTGGTGACTTTGTCAACATCACTGACGCTAGAAACTGGATATGGCGTGAATTACGCATTTTATATATGTTCTTTTTATCTTTGTTCCGGTGCTACTTACTTTTTATTACTTTATTTTATTTTTATTTATTTTATTTATATATTTTAATTGGTAACACCCATACAACAAGGCTTTAGCCTTTTAGTTAGAGTATGGATGTGTGTATGTGTACAATACAATACTTCACAGCAAGTTGTGTTTATGTAAATGAGTCACATGTATGCACATATGTGTAAACAAAACAATCACAATATCACAGTGTAATTGCTACATGTTGCTAGTTGGTGTGGTAATATTCAGCCAATTTAGTTTTAAATGCCTTTGTGCTGCTTATAATTTGCAGTTGACTTGGGAGAGCGTTCCATAATTTGATAGCATTTATAAAAAATTGTCTCTCCGACCAAGAAGACGTGTATCGCAGTTGAATAATTTTATTTCCTCTATTACTTGCAGCAAATTGTAATAGATTGTAAAGATAAGGTGGATGTGATGTATATATAATGTTATGTAGTAGTGTTAGCGCTTTTTGGCGTAAAAAGTTTTCCACACTAGTACCAAGAAACTCTTTAACGTGTACAGAAATATGATCCCATCTCCTCAAACCTATATCTAATAATGTTATTAATAGCAACTTTTAAGCGACGCATAATAACCGCATTACAGAAGCTAAACGTTTCGCATCCATACAAAAGTGTTGGCAATAGATATGTTTTAGCTAATAAGATCCTCACTTTAGTGGGGATACACGCTTTAATTGCACAGAGACATCGTAATTCCGCGTATAATTTTGCTGTAGCGTACGATATATGCTTGTCCCAACTAAAATTTGTATCAATTAGTAAGCCTAAGCTTTTTGGCGCATAAACCTGTTGGATTGCCTCAATGTTTAATAGTATTTCCAGGGCTTGTGCCACCGAAGGTTTTCGCTTATTTATGCGCACTAATTTGCATTTGTTGCCATTTATAGATAAAGCGTTGCTAGAGGCCCATTCTTGAACGGCTGCCATGTCTTCATTTATTTTCCTGACGCCTTCCGTTATTTGTGTAGGATTAACGCTATAGTATAATTGTACATCATCCGCATACAAATGAATTTGGCTGTGAGTTACGACATCTGGTAAATTATTTATATACAGCGTAAAGAGAAGAGGCCCTAGCACCAATCCTTGTGGTACACCACTATAAGAATTTAGGCTACGCGACATAGCACCTTTATGGACAACAACTTGAGACCTACCGCTTAAATATGAGCGAATCAACTTCACGGCTTCGTCTGAAAATTGAAAATCTCTCCGTAGTTTCATATGATCTACACTGTCAAATGCTTTAGTAAGATCAAGTAGAATTAAAAAAGTAGTATGCCCAGCGTCTACCTTAGATCTTATATCTTCAACTACTTTGAGCATTGCCGTCGTGCAACTATATTTAGTACGAAAGCCAGACTGGTGATCATTAATTAATTTATTTGTACAAGATGGAGATGAATTTGCCTATACAATATTTTTTCAAATACCTTGGAAAGGAAAGGCAGTATAGCAATAGGACGGAAATCATCAGCTTTTTTGGGAACAAGAATAATTTTTGCCTGTTTCCAGAGTTTCGGAAAAGTAGCCGACGTCAAAATAGAGTTTACAATATGTGTTATATATGGCAAAATTTTTGGTAGTAATATTTTAATAAATTTAGGAGATACTTCATCAAGCCCGCAGGCATTAGATTTAATGCTGAGACTTGCTTCTAAAACGTCTTCTTGATTTACATTATTCACGCAAAAGTTGTTTATATGTACATTTTGATCAGCTTCATTAAGATAAGGTATTGAATTATCGAGATATGTATCAGTAGCAATATTAGTGTGAAGTTGTTTATTGGTAAACCTCTCATTCAGTTCAATTAAATCAATTTCGGTAATGCTAACATTTTTCTTGCTATTTATGCCCAGGTTTTTGATTACATTTCATAAATCTGTTCCAGATGTGGTGTTGCTGAATTTACGCGCAAAGTACTGATTTTTGCGCCTTGGCATTCACAGCTCTTCTTAGTAATTTAAATTGATTGTAATATGTATTATTTCGATATCTTTTCCATCGTTTGAAGGCATCATTACGTTTGGCTATCGCTTCGTTTATATCTTGGTTAAACCAATGAGTAGTTCGTTGTATCGGATTAAAACTCTTCAAAGGAACATACTAGTTATGGAAATATTGTATTTTATCATCAAAAAACTCCATCTGATCGTTAACATATAACCTATGATGCTCCAAGATATATTATTTACCGCTGTGGTGAGCCTGGTATTATTAATACAATTGCAATCCCGGTAATAAATTGGAGCAGTTTCAAATTCACAATCAAATTTATACGTAACCCAAATCAGGTCGCGCTTGGAAAACATGGGGGCGTTCAGTTGTTCATACATCAAGACTTTAGCAGATTCACATACAACAAAAAGATCTAGAAGAGAGCTGTTTGTATTTGTAAAGTGCGTTGGATTTGTTGTATTTACTATTTGAAGACCAAGTGCACTAATATCATCTACAAAATCATATCGATTTAGTATATTCAGAGAGATTTTACACGCATGTGTACTGTTGTTGTTTTTTGAGGACCGAAAATAGTGAAGAATTGGTTTTTTTTGCTCTTGGTTTTTTACGCATGTTACTTTTGTTGCTTTTTCTATGCTTATAAGCAAAGCAAAGGGAATACCATGGTTTGCACATACAAGGCAAACAAGTGTTTGTGATTGTGGCACACGACTTGGGTTGTTTTTTAAAGGGAATTCCATAGATCACAAACATTTGTACGCATGTAATTTCATATACGAGTATTATGAATGAATGAATATGTAATTAATAAATGAAAATAAGGCTGCTTTCTATTACGTTCTTCGTCCCACTTTTCCACTTTTCGACCCTTTATACATGTTTGCTTGATGTTTTGCAAAGTTTTTTTTTTCAAAAATTTTTTATTGCAGAAACGTATTGAGCGAGTCCTTAATATTTGTATAAAATCAAAAAAAAGCACCCACATTCGATAGAACAAGTCAGTGGAACGAATTCGGTAAATACGATATTTGTGCTTTTTACGATAACTTTGACCGTACGATATGGGCCTTGAGATTTTCTTGAGATTTTGCCGCCAAGTATTTAAGAGAGTGACACTCCGTCTCTGATTAGAAGTCTCTGACTGAAGCCAATACTACTGATTCTATGGCTAATTATATAGGTGTCACTGAAACAACTCCAGTGCAACAGCTGCAGTTAACCTAACTAGAGGGTTTAATAATCTACTGCCAACAGCTATGGATTTTATAGAAGATAATCTGGGTAATCTACAATGCTGTAATCTCTTGTTAGATTCTGGTTGTCAAAATACATTGATATCTGAATCGTGTGCTCAACGGTTAGGGCTGATTAGACAATCCTCCATAATACTGATTAAGGGGGTTGGCGATAATCGAGCTGGTACTACCCAAGGATGTATCACACTTATCATGAGCTCTATGTACTCTAAGGAGAAATTCATAATGCAAATTCATGTTCCTCATAATTTAACGCCTTTGCTGCCTACAACTAAATTACAAATGAAGTATTGGGAGGATATTCAGCATCTGCGTCTGGCAGATCATAAATTTGATGCACCAAAAGTAATTGATATTATTGTTGGTTTTGAGTATTTCTTATCTCTAATTCGAGATGGCCAAATACTACGTAATGGAGTGGTCATCACACAGAATACTGCTCTGGCTGAATTATATATGGTGGATGTTCATCTACTGAATCATCCATTGTAGCATGTGCAATATTGCTGCTCAAATGCCAGCGACAGATCTAAATATGTTGGTTAAAACTTTCTAGCAAATAGAATCGCTTCCTGTTCAGCCACCTACGTTGTCACCTGAAGATAATACTAATAATACTACTATGCGTTTACCGTCTGGTCGATATACTGTACGTCTACCATTTAAGCATACCATGTCTATTGGTTAATTCTATTCCATAGCTGCCAGACGATTGTTTATTTTGGAGAAGACATATAAGAACTATCCTGACCTAAAGGCTCGTTATATACAATTTATGCGTGAGTACCTCAAACTAGGTCATATGGAATTGGTTCCTATGAGCGAGATGAACAAAACTGCTTCAAATGTGTATTACCATGCTGTAATAAAAGAGAGCAGCATCACTACTAAGCTGCGTGTAGTATTTGATGGATCTTGCAAATCTTGTAATGGTTCGCCGCTAAATAATAATGTTCTTAAAGGCTCTAAGCAGCACCAAGATTTACTAGGTATCCTCTTGAGATTCAGTTGTTATAAATTTTGCCTTTCTGCTGATATTAAGCACATGTTCCGCATGGTTGATGTGCAGGAATGTGATCGTGACTTTCAACGCATACTGTGGCGTGAAAATGTCGAAGATGGGATTAAACACTACAGACTTACAACAGTTACTTATGGAAATACTGCTGCCCCATATCTATCTATACGTACTCTACTACAACTAAGTGAACATGAGAATCATAACTATCCAATAGATTGTTCTATACTAAAAGAAAGTTTTTGTGTCGATGACTCTATGACTGGTGTTGATAATCTAAAGGATGTTCAGGAGTTAGTATCACAACTAAACAGCTTTCTTGCTGCTGGCGGCTTTTATCTATCTAAATGGGCTGATAACGATGATAAAATTTTACTGAATATTGCTGATAAAATTGTGAATATGGTTAATGTACCTGCTGATCTTACTGTGTACTTATTGGGTGTCGTGTAGATACCTAATATAGATTGCTTTTCTTATAAGGCGTCCATAGCTGAATATACGATTAATACTAAGAGGAACTTACTATCTGAAATATCTAAAATTTCTGATCCAATGGGTTGGATTTCACCATAAGTCTCAAAATTCTTATTCAACAGCTGTGGCTCCTTCAGCTTGATTGGGATGATATACTGCCTACTAAAATGCAAAACACTGCCTACTCTTTGCTGTCTGAATTCAACGTGATTCATCGTATAAGGATACCTAGATATCTTTGTTCTACGAGTGATAATGTGTCTTTTCATGGCTTTTGTGATGCTTCTAATGCTGTCTATGCTGCTGTTATCTATTGTCGAAAGATAAATGACTGTGGAAATATATCTACTAATATAGTTTTAGCTAAAACCAAAGTGGCACCTCTTGGTAAGGTTTCAATTCCTAGACTGGAACTATGGTGAATAATTGTGCAAGCAGATGTGCTGCACAATTATTCACCTATGTTGCTCAATTTATCAATACGCCACATGCTCGCATAGTGTGTTGGTCAGACAGTAAAACTGTCTTGGCTTGACTATCGGCTAGTAGGGATTTAAAAGTGAGTGCCTTAATTGAAGATACTGTGTGGTTCAATGGTCCATCGTGGCTATGCGAAGATGAAGCCCTTTGGCCTGAGGGTCAAACCTTATACTCTACGATATTGCGATGCTGTAACCTATTTAAATGTTATCGCAAGGGGCAATCTGTTTTACAATCTGGAATATCTGTGTTACAACCACTTGAATTCAACCAAGCTGAATTATGTATCTTTGCCTATTACCAGAATCTACATTTTGCTGAATCAATTCGAGATATCCATCTAGGCCGTGCTGTATGAAATAAGAGGCTTAGAAAACTATATCCTATAATCCTTGCTGATGATGTCTTACGTGTAGGAGGTAGATTGATTAATGCTGCTATACCTTATGATTATCAACATCAAATAATTTTGTATAAGGACATGCTTATAGTTATCAAACTGATTCGTGATTGTCACCTTAGAAATCTTCATTCATGGTTTGTCTTTATTATTCGCTACACTGCGCCAGAATTATTGGATTATTGGTGCACGTGAGATGATTAAAACTGTAATATGTCGTTTGTCACAAGTATAATGTACGTCCTAATGAACAATTGATGGGATCCCTACCAAATTACCTTGTGAATGATGCTTGTCCATTTTATGAGGTTGGCTGTGATTACGCTGGTCCTATTATGTATAAAACACACGCTGGAAGAAAGGCTCCCATTGTTAAGGTTTATATAGCTGTTTTTATCTGTATGATTACAAAGGCCATACATCTGGAAGTTGTAACTAGTCTTAGTACTGATGCTTTCGTGGCTGCTCTAGATCGCTTCGTCTCAAGGAGGGGCTTGTGTGGTCACATATATAGTGATAACTAATTTCCGTGGCGTAGCTGAGAGGCTAAATGAGCTTCATGGGTAAACTCTATAAAAGATAATACTAATTTTTTGAATGTTTTGTCATCTAAGAAAATTCAATGGCACTTTATACCACCTAAGGCTCCACATTTTGGTGGATTATGGGAGTCTGCTGTCAAAAGTATGAAGTTTCATTTACGTAGAACTATTGACCAAGCTGCACTAAACTTTGAAGAATTAACTACGCTTTTGGCTAGAATTGAGGCTTTGCTTAATTCCAGACCTCTAGTCAAGCTGACTCTGAAGATATTCCATATCTCATACCTGGTCATTTTTTAATTAGGCGACCACTGGATGCGATTCCTGAAAATTATATTACTCATCCGAAAACGTCCACGCTGACCAGATGGAGATTAATCCAACAGATGACTCAATCCTTTTGGAAACGTTGGTCTAGTGAGTATTTGTCTTCCCTACAATTACATAAGAAGTGGGTGAAGGAGAAACCAAACCTATCTGTGGGTGATGTTGTATTACTACATGACGACAGCTTGCTTCCTGGCACTTGGAAGCTAAGACGAGTTCTAGAAACGATGGTCATATTCGAGTAGCTACTGTTCAAACGCAAGACTCCACCTTTAGGAGGCCGATAACTAAGCTACATCCCATACCTAAGGATTTTTGAACGAAATTCAAGGCTGGCGGAATGTTCATGAATAAATAAAGTTTGTTTTGATTCTAATAGGTGTGGTGTTTATTTTCTAATATTTGTGGTGACTTTGTCAACATCACTGACGCTAGAAACTGGATATGGCGTGATTTACGCATTTTATATATGTTCTTTTTATCTTTGTTCCTTTGCTACTTACTTATGGTTTCTTTTTTTGGTAAGTCACGTTTTTTTTTTTTGGGGTGCAAGTAAAAGTTAAATTCCTTGCTGATTATTATTCAACCTATTTTGTAAAATAAAATTTAAATTCCTTGCTAATTATTAATATACAATATTCTACATAATTTATTCTGATATCATTTCAATTCTCAACAAAAAAAATTCTCATGAAAAATTAATGGTATACACTAGAAAATCTATAAATATTCTCAGCGAAATAAGAGCGACATTTACCCTTACACTTTGGAAAATATATGGTACATGTTCAAGACCCTAATAATCTATGGAAGTTAACTTTTTTAATTATACCCTGCACCCTGTAGAAAAGGGTATATTAAGTTTGTGCGTATGTTTGTAACTCTTAAACCGCAAATGCCTCACCCACCTTCAGATATACCGATCAATACAGAATCAAAATCTGAATCAATTTAAACATGTCTGTGTTTGCGTCTGTCCTTCTGTCTGTCCATCTAATTGTGTCCATTTGTGCGCAAGCTACAGGTCGCGATTTTTGAGATATTTTGATGAAATTTGGTACAAAGATATGTATTGGCCCAAAAATAAACCCTTTTGAAAATGGATAGCATCAGAACATTTTTAGCACCAGCGCAGCTGCAGATTTGGCGGTTTTTAAGTGCTGCCAACCTAAATTTGGTGTTGTTTTTAAGTGCTGCCAATATAATTTTGGTGTATTTAACGCAATTTTTTAGTGCTACGGAAATGCGTATTTAGGATTTGCCAAAAACAGAAGAAGAAGCCATTTAATTTTTGCAGGTGCCAATTTAAATTTGGTGTTTTTGATGCAATTTTTTAGCGCTACGGAATTATGTATTTGGGATTTGCAGGAGGGTTTAAAAAAACATTGCTTATATATAAACCTGCAAAAATTTGTTTTTGCCTAATATTCATGAAACTAAATCAAATATACAAAATATATTAAGCTCTGTGGCACAATGTAATACAAGAAATTAAAAAAAAAATTTTATAACACAATATAAACAAATAAAAACAAACAACATAAATTACATAATAAAAGGTACTCAGAGCTTTTATGGCCTTCAGATCATGACAAACTTCTTCCCTTCCCTGGTGCATTAGATAGGATAGATTGCGGTTTCGGTTGGGGGAGTGCTGAGTCGGTGAAGGCATAACATTCAAAGCCCTTCTTTCCCCTTTTCTTGGTCGTTTCTGATACTATCTCAAAGTCCGTCCGATTTTGTTTTGTATTCACTTGGTATGGTGCACAAATTTAAAACACATTTCTGTAACATCCATGGCCTTCGAGCAAATTTTTACGCAATTTATGCGTAGTTGCTTCAATGGTATACATACGAAATGGTATATAGTGTTCCAGTGCCAGCATGAACACTGCACGCACGATCCCGAATGTACCACTTCTTGGGTAAAATCTTAATCCGGACACATACTTTGCATTTCGGGTTCGTCTACCGAAGCCTAAACGCGAAAAGAATTTTTTTTTCTAATAACTTCGACACTCTTTCCAACAACATATTATCTATTCCCCAAGACTGTCCCAGCAGTGAAATCGTTCTTTCTGGTTACTTTGATGTCCATAATACGTCTTGGTTATGCCATTCGACGCACATAACCCCTGAGGGTCGCAAAGATCTTGGCTTTAGATAACTACTTATTGTAATTATTTGTTGGACAAACGCACATTCACACTGACAAGTACGAAGTTAAGACCTTTGCTCTCGGAAATTCGGACCACTGTATCATTTCTGCATTGTTTTCGTATTTTAATGTTCATCACATTTCGCCATCAGCCTGAAACGTATTATTTTCCAATACGATAAAGCAAATTTGGATAAACTCTATGCTTTTTTCTGGCATCTGGCATCTGACATCTGTATAACACCCAGAGAGAGGCATCAAAGGCCCTACAAAGTATATATATTCTCTATCAGCTAACTGAGTCGATTTAGACATGTATGTCCGGGTGTCCAAATGTCTGTCTGTTTTTGGCATTCTCACGGGCGTAAATTTTGAGATATTGAGATGAAATTTTGTAGAGGCTCTTTTTTTTTTGTTTTTGCATGCAGATCGTTATTTAAAAAGGGCAAAATCGGTTAAAATCCGTGCCTACAATCGATATAAATCTCTTTATCTGCCACAAAAATTGACATAGGAACTTGAAATTTTGTACGCGTATAGATAGTTATTCAATCTACTGATGTGCAAAAATGAGCGTGGTCGAATTACATACACGCCTACAATCGACATAAATCTATTTATCTGCCACATATATTAAGCTATAAACTTAAAATTTGATACGCGTATACATAGTTATCCCATCTACTGATATGCCAAAAATGGGCATGGTCGAATTTCAGACACGCCCACAATCAACATAAATCTATATATCTGCCACAAAAGTTGACGTAGGAACTTGAAATTTAGTACGCGTATACATAGTTATCCCATTGACTGACGTGCCAAAAACGAACGTGGTCGGATAATAGACACGCCCACAATTTACATAAAACCATATTCAACGTAAAAGTAGACTTGCATGCTGATACGTAAGACATACTCTATTAGAGGGCGCAATATATATATATATTTTCCACGCCCACCATTGTGGATGTGAAGGGTTTTTAAAATTTGGTCTAGGCCAAATTTAGTTTTTTTACTTGTTTTTTAGATAACAATGTAAATGCCGCAGGGGAAATGATACCAAATATAATTATGTATGGAATGCGATCCCTCTTCTTTCTAAAAAAGTTTAAGTAAAACACAAGGATAATAGTTGACTTAACCAGACATGCGCTAATGATCAAGTCCAGAAATGTAGTGTTTAGAATTTGGCGTTTAAACCCAAATGACTGACTAATCTGCTCCGTAAAAAATCTAAAAATAGATGCAACCAAGTACTTCGTTGCGAAAAAGCTATACACGGGCAGAAATTACGTACTAAAATTCTCACTACCCCAAAAGGGTAGCAGTCGATTTTGGTCCTTTGTAAAAAGATGTAAAAATCAAACATCAGCATCAATTTTAATATAGTCGATTAACTCTTATTTAACCCGGTTGATAAAGCTAATACGTAGCCGATATGGCGATTCTAACTCATTTTTATCGCATAGCAATCAACCTCTTCTCACGGTTGCGCATTTTTTACTAGATTTTACTATGCCAACACTTACCCAACCTGTTGGAAAGTTGCCAATGTTAAACCCATACCTAAAAAAGTGTAATCCATCAAATCCTGCAATTTATCGACCCATCGCTATATATAGTGTGTATGTAGAAGATTTATATTCACATTATATAATTTCGCAACATCAATTTCGATTTAGGAAAAATTTCAAACGTTGTAACGCATTTTAGTATATTATTTTCATTAATGGCTAACTACAATCTATTTAGATCTTTGGCCTGTTGTAAAAAAGAATGCCACGTGCATCTTAATCGCGTCTTTGTACATCCAGTGGTTGACGGGCATCAAACCGGAATTTTTGTCTTCGTTTTGCGCGGTATCCATCCAAGAATCGCTTAAACACTATCCTGGATTCAACGCACTTCTATTATAAAAAACATTTTCTAACGTGTTAAGTGACTATCGTCTTCGCCTGAAGGAAACGAAATACAAAATAAGGCTATAAGAAAGTGTTACTAAATATTATGCGGCATATTACAACATGTGCTCTGCTGCAGAAGTTAATTACATATATAATTTGACCAGCTGCCAAAATCCTTGTGAGCTTTCTCACGTGAGCTATTAAAAATTTATGACAAATCAAGGACTCGATTGTAACGGCAATTATACAAATATTTACCGTTGGGTTTACGTTGGTGAGGTCTTTGAAGAAATCTTCCACCCCCAGGTTTTCATCAGATACGATTTAATTAGCATTGAACTCTTCAAAGTTACAACATTTCGGTATTGTTCTATTGTATCTTGCGAAACCCGAACGAGATCCAGAACACAAAATCTCTAATTGCAGCAAACTTTCACACACACACAATGTTGACAAATAAGTTTTATTTTTTCAATAAAAGAGTTCAGTAATCTCTTTGACTTATTGAAACGCAGGACGTTGAAATTTTTAAATAACTGATTCAATTCATAAATGAGGCTGAAATTGCTAATACCATCTAAAAGCAAATCCACACTTCTTTGATAGATGTATATTTATTTACTTATTGTTAATATTATTAATAAATAAATTCTATTTAACCTTACACATAGTTCAAGACGTATATAACACTCAAATTTAAAATATACTTAACGTTAAATTCACACAATGATTACTTTATAATATCTTAACGAACCTCAAATACATAACTTATCCTTAAGTTATTCATCTTCTCTTATATGCTTTACACATACATATACTTAATATGTTAATAAATATAACCGGTGTGAAGTTGGCCCAAAAAAAGTGAGGTGTGTGTCTTGGCTAATTTTTTTATTTACCAACTAATATAATATTATAAAAGTTTTTACTATCAAAATACGATAAATAATGAATTATAATATTAAAAAATTATTCCTTTGTCCTTAAATTGGGACCTTCATATGATAATCATCTTTGGAAGCACATCTTCCATATACGGAAAACTTTAAAAATTCATAAAAAATCTTTGGAAAATGTTCACCTCCTGAATTTTTCATATATGTTTCTTAACACATCTAAGAATATTTTAAAATTATTTTCAAGTCCCTTAGTATGAGACTTCATATGACAATCAGCCTTGGAAGGACATTCCCCATATACCGAAAACTTTAAAAATTCATAAAAAATCTTTGGAAATTTTTATCTCCTTAATTATACCCTCCACCTCAGGGATGAGGGTATACTAAGTTTGTTTTTCCGTTTACAACACCCAGAAGCAGGCGTTAGAGACCCTACAAAGTATATATATTCTTGATCAGCATCAAAAACTGAGTCGATTTAGACACGTATTTCCGTGTGTTTGTGTGTCGATGTGTCTGTCTGTTGTTGGCACTCTCACGGGCGTAAATTTTGAGATATTGAGTTAAAATTTTGTACAGGCACTTTTAGTTTTTGTATGCAGATTTCTGTTTAAAAAGGGCAAAATCGGTCGAAATCCGCGCATACAATTGATAAAACTCTATTTATCTGCCACAAAAATTTAGCTATAAACTTGAAATTTGGTACATATAAATATAAATATTAGCTTCATCGATGTGCCAAAAATGGGCGTGGTAGGATAAGACAGACACGCCCACAATTAATACAAATCTTTATATTCGCCACAAAAATTGACCTAGGAACTTGAAATTTGGTACGTGTATATTTTCTTAGGGACTTGGAATAATTTTAAAATATTCTTAGATGTGTTAAGAAACATATATGAAAAACAAGTAAGAAAACTAAATTTGGCTTAGACCAAATCTTAAATACCCTCCACCTCTACACGAAAGGGCGTGGCAAATATATATATTGCGCCCTCTAATAGTGTATGTCTTAGCATGTAAGTCTACTTTTACGTTAAATATGGTTTTTTAAAAATTGTGGGCGTGTCTGTTATCCGACCGCGCCAATTTTTGGCACGTCAGTCAATGGGATAACTATGTATACGCGTACCAAATTTAAAGTTCCTAGATCAACTTTTCTGGCAAATATAAAGATTTTTATTAATTGTGGGCGTGTCTGTAATCCGAATATGCCAATTTTTGGCATACCAATGAAGCTAATATTCATAGATATACAAACCAAATTTCAAGTTTATAGCTCATATTTTGCGGTAGATAAATAGATTTTTGTTGATTGTGGGCGTGGCTTTGGTCCGATTTTTCCCATTTTAAATAGCGATCTGCGTGAAAAACTAAAAGTGTCTGTACAAAATTTCAGCCCAATATCTCAAAATTTACGCCCGTGAGAGTACCAAAAACATACGGACACATACGGACACACGGACATCCGCACAAACTTAACATACCCTTTTCCACAGGGTGGTGCAGGGTATAAAAAGAGACGTTGAGGTAGACTCTGGTGCGGGATTTACAATAATTTCAGAAGCTGATTTCAAAAAGTTAAAATTAAATGTTCCAATTCAAAAGACAAATATTATATTTCGAACATATACAGAAATTTTTACACCTATCGGGATGATCGAAGTTAATATTAAATTCAACAACAATTCTATAACGTATATTGTACCTGGAAAGCGCGCACCGCTGTTAGATCGTGAAATTAATTTACAAAATATAGACACTTCTTATACAGCTCAAACTAGTTGTAAAGTAAACAGCATCAACGACTTGCTCGAGAAATATACAAAAAAATGTCAACCCATGGTCGGACGTATTCCGAATATAGTATGTTCATTAAAAGTTCAGAAAAATGCAAGGCCTGTTTCTATAAAAGAGCGACAAGTACCATTTTCACTACGAAAAAAAGTTGAAAAAGAATTATCGGAATTAGAAGCCAATGGTATTATTACAAAATTTAACACCAGTAATTGGGGATCACCTCTGGTGATAATTCCAAAGCCAGATGATAATGTGCGCTTTTGTGTCGACTACAAAATAGGAGTAAATCCACAACTGGAACCAGCTCACTACCCTATCAAGCGCATTGATGAAATTTTCAATAGTCTTAAAAATTAATATATGGTTCTATTATACATGAATGTAAGCAACGATTAATCAATTAATTTAGATAGATTGCAAGCGTTTGATCTTCATGTAAATAAAGACAAATGCGAAATTTTCAAACAAAAATCCACTACCTTGGTTACGATATTAGTTTCAATGAAATTTCAAAATCTCAATCTAAGATAGCAGCTGTTGTTGACATGCCTATTCCGAAAAACATTGATAACATATTAGCACCACTTCAAGATGCTTCAACTAACTTTACTATTTTCAATGACAAGGAAATAACATTAATGCAAGAAATAACAGTAAACGAAATATCGACCTTCTCTATTACACCTACGTCAATTGCAGCACATACTCAAAAAAATCAAAAATTATCAAAATTAAGAGCAGATCTCATCAGTGGTAAAGTAGAAAATCCAGTATATTCAATTCAATATGGAATTATTGTCAAAGGAGAGCGCGTCGTGATACCGAATAGTCTTCGTGCTGAAATTTTTAAAGAACTGCATCATACTCAAGTAGGTATTGTAAAAATGAAGCAACTAGCTAGAAGATATTGTTACTGAAAAGGTAGAAACAAAGATATCGAACGTTGGGTAAAATCTTGTGAAGAATGTGCTTTTATTAAGAAAAATCCTCCGAAGGTAGTTACACACCAATGGGAAGAGCCTATAGAAAACTTTGATCGAATTCATATTGATTATGCAGGTCCTTTTCAAAATTGTCATTTTTTTGTCTTAGTAGATGCTAAATCTAGATGAGCAGAAGTAAAAGTCATCAAAGAAGCACCAATATCCGAAAAAACTATTGAAATTTTACAAAATATATTTACAACACATTTCAGATAATGCTTCAATTTTTCAAAGTCGGAAATTCATTTAATTCTGTAAAAGTAATAGTATCGTTCAAAAATTCATTGCTTCAGAGCATCCAGCAACTAATGGTTTAGTTGAAAGATACGTTTAAATTTTAAAAGCTAAACTTAAAACGATAGAAAAGATTCATGATCGATTCAAGTAAAATTTCAGGAGATTCTATTTAGACATAGAGTTACACCATTAGCAAATAATAAAACTCCAGCTAATCAATACATTGGTAGAGAGCTACATACTAAATTAGATGCAATGCATCCAATCGAAGTTTTAAGTACAAATAAGGAAATGAGGCCACCAGTTCGTCATATTAAAGAGGGAGAAAGGGTCGATTGTATAAACGAAATAAACAAACATGGAAATTTGGTCATGTCGAGAAAGTCATTGGACGTTCACATTATCTTGTTAAATTGAATTCGGGATACACTATCAAAAAACACATCAATCAATTATACAAATCAGAAGTTCGAAATAACAAACACAATCATACAAGTGGAAATAGGAAAAAATCTCCTAAGATGGAGATATGGGTAGAGAAACCAAATATACATATTTCAAATAGAAATTGTACGAATATTAAAGAACCACAGAATATGAATCAAGCAAATGACGAGCTTCGAAGATCTACAAGACGACGTCGACCGCCAATATATTTTAAAGACTTTGTCTCTAATTAAGCGGAGAGAATTTTTGTGTCATTAGATGATAACTGACAACTCTATACGAGTATCAATCAGATACATAATATATGGCAACGCTGTTGGTATTCGACTTCTCTTGTTTTCTAGAGTGTGCAGTGTGCTTGAGTCTTGTAAATTAATTGTTCGTAAAAACATAATAATACAAAAAAGGAGTTTTATTAAAATAGATACACAACAGTTTGACCATTTAAATATCCGCTTACTAGAGTAACAATGGAACAAGGGCAGGAATGAGCTCTTTTAATATGACCAATTAACAATGGTTTGCGAAACATTCAAATTTACTAATTATACTTCTGTGTGATCGAATTTTATATCGTATGCAAGCAAAGAAATACTCTTATATGGCATTGGAAATAAAGCAAATAACTTTTAAGTTTTTAACTCTAAAAGGAAATTTATTCATGAGTCCTCTAAACCTGTTGAAATCTGCAATTTCTTTGCTGACTATTTTATGAATTGTTATGGTGACGACGATGTCAAATGTGACTCTTATTCATATTTACTTAATCCATTTGACATTTTTCCTCATATATACTTCACTGAGTCTGAGGTATTTATGCATTATGTTCACTAAAATTATGCTGTAATCCTGGTCTTGACGGTACCCCGTCATGTATTATAAGTTTTTGTGCATATGTACTTTATGCTCCTTTACACGTTATTTTTAACTGTTCAAAAATTTCTTACTTCCCAGATATCTGGAAGTAATCTTAAATTGTACCACTCCACAAGGGTGGTTCTAGATATCTTATAAACAATTTCAGAGATATTGCCAAACTTAGTGTAATACCGAAAGTATTTGAATGCTTATTAACCGTAGAGTTCAGCCGTTTATTAAATCAATGGTATCGTACTCTTAGCATGGGTAAATCTACTACAACTAATTCATTAGAATTATCTAACAGTATATTTCGGACATACTCGGCAAATGTGTAACTGATGATACACCGATTTCTCAAAAGCTTTTCCTAGAGTACTTTCTTTTCTCTTGCACAAAGTAAATGTTATGTATCCTTTTAATACATACGTTATGTGTTTTATATGTTATATTTGTTATATATGTTATATATGTTATAGATTTTATATACGCTATATATGTAATATGTTATATGTTAAAAACTGGAAATGAAAGTACATAATTTCAGGTCAATATTTCAAAATGTACGACCATGAACCTTCCTTTATACGGACATGGGTACTGATATGTCTTGAATTTTAAATGCAAGTGGCCTTTCAGCGGTAGTTACGTATTATAAAGAACAATTTTATTATCAATTTATTATTAGTTTTGAATTTACTTAACTTTTTATTCGAAAGCTTTCTTTAAGCGCAATAATATGATGGACTTTTTAGATCATGCCTTGGGAAAAATCCAAATGTAAGGGTAAGGTTGTCAGTCGCATTATTGCGTCTGACACATCCGCCATAGAAATATTCCGAATATGGTTGGAAATTATATTACTAGGGAGAGAGTAATATCTCAAGGGCAGGTAGTTTAACATTATATTTTTTTAAATTGGTTGATGCCACATTGGCGATACATTTATTTATTGGACTCGCTTAGTCAGCCTCAAAGTGATACATATATTTAACTATGTATTTTAACATGAGTAGGTCTTAGTTAAGAAGAACGGTGTACTATAAAATTTAATTGTTAAATTTATATAATCTAGTTTAAAGAATGTAAACAAATTTTTGGCCTAAGCAAAAAATCCCTTCCATTTTCGTGTAAATTGCGAGATTATAAAGCTGTGGGGTATTGGGCAAATATATATAACATTTTAATTTACACAGATGTTAGATTTGGTATAGGTCAAATCTTAAATACCCAAGTCATTAAAATAACATATAACACATAAAATGCATATGTAGTTTTAAATATGTTTATGGGAAATATTGAGCTTTTGTTATCCTCCTTCTTAACAAAAAATTAATAATAATTTGGTTTTTGTTAAATTTCTTTTCGGTTTGAACGTATAGTGTCAACCAAAGTCTTTTTTGCAAGTAACTTTTTTGCAAGTGAAATGCTTGTAAAAAAATTATCTGTGATAATATTTCGTCCACAACCTAAATATTGTTCTCCTAGGTTAGTGAGTACAAATTCGTTCAAGGGAATATTTGATCCTCGGGTTTCATTCTTGCCCAAATAAGGAAAACTGTTTACAAGATATTTACTTCTTACATCGGATGCCAGCCAAAATTTTATGCCAAATTTATCCGGCTTATTCGCCATGTATTGTATAAATCGGCATCTAGCTTTAGTAGGGAACAATTGTTCATCGATTGTTATGTTTACGTCAGGTTTGTAACAAGCCTGGCTATTCTCTATAAATTTATCCCATACTTTTGAAATCAAGGCAAATTTGTCTGTTTTTACTCTTTTACTGCGTTCATTTTTTTTTATCAAGACGTATGAACCGAAGTATTTCCATAAATGTATCTCTAGGCATTGTTTGGGCAAAAAAAGCCGGACCCCATTTCGCTGACCACATATATGAACACTTCAAATTTTTTGCCTCATATGCTCCTCTAGCAAATAAAATTGCAACAAAGGCCCACAATTGTGATTTTGTAACCGTCCATTCCTTATTATTCAAAACTTTACGAGCTTCAAGTTCTGTACATGATTTTATGTATGCCATCATACTTTCGTCAATTATCACATTGAAAGCGGTAGTTACCGAACCAAGCATAATATGTCTTTTAGAATAGGCAGTTGGACCAGAGGCATCTTTGAATATAGTATAAACCGGTGATCCACCCACATTTCTACCTACGTTCAATGTTTTCCATAAAGTCCCATCAGCAGCTTTTTCGACTGAAATTTCTTTATCAGAAGATGTGTCGATAGAGTCTAAATCACTTTCGGAATTGAAATCAGAAATCCAGGCTCTTTTTTTGCCGGATATGAGCAATAAATATTATGAGTTATGCGAATAACTGTAAAATCTCTCTATGAGTCAAATTGACTCACGACCGTTAAAATAGGTATACCACATTCGATAATGCGAAATGAAGGGGTATGTGGGGAAGAGGAATCGACATTTACATATATTTCATTAATTCAATAAAAGTCAACGTATGTTTTTAAAAATTAATATTATAGTTTTATATATATATAGAAATTAAATTTTAAATGAGTCAAATTGGCTCGGTTCGTAAATCTAGTGTTAACGAGGTAATAACCCCAGTGGTGTGCATGAAAATTGCACCAAATATGTTTGTTGGTTCTCGCTCTATACTCTATACTCTACATAAGATTATAAAATTTTATCAGTTATCATAATTTTATAAAAAGATGATCCAATAAAATATAAAATTTTTTATTACAAGTTATAACACTTGACGGGCACGGTACCACAACAATTAAAAATTTGTTTATCCGTCGCTCGTTCAAGCGCAACTTCATAAAGTGTAATAATATAATATTACAGAATTTAAATTAATTTCTAAATCATTTCAGAACTATTAATAATTTAACATAGAATATTTAAGAATTTTGTTTACATGTGTAATATTCCATCATATTTTGATTATAGCGATATGCAGTTGATAAATCCATTTTTGGCCGCCTTTATCTATGTTATTGTTCTTTTTGAATTTTTTATATTTTACGACAGAATTCTTTTTCCATTTTATCTATAATATATACTATATTTAAAACTTACATCCACCTTTATTAATATTATTTTAGATTATATTATAATTTTTTATTAGTTCTGTCCAAAAATTATTTACTTTAGAGGTTATCTTCATTTAAATCGATTTCTCCAAACCTAGACAGTTTAAAGACGTTCGTGAAAACTAATTCGTATTAAGAGTTTTGTGTTTAAAAAACCTAATGTATTTTAAAAATAAACGAAGATAAAATTTAATATAATGATCCATGTCATTGTGGATTTTGTCGACTGATGGATTTTATACTTTATTTGTTTCGAAAAAATTATATCCATTAGTTCTTTATTTTTATTTTTATTTTTATCCCAATTTAAAAATAGAAGAACAAGGCGTGAATTCAGACATTATTTATTATACTCGTATTGTTTCCGAAAAGGCAAGACGCACCGCAAACACACAAGAACTTATATACCGTATGTGGGAATGAAGACTGGAAAGAAAGGCAGTGTCAAATCGATTCGCCAGATTTCGTTCGGGTGATTTTTCATTAAAAATGCTCAACAGGTCGTTAGTAGAAACTGCATTAAAAAAAATCATAAAAACAATGTCAAGAAACTCGATCTATAGATCCCTTACCCATTTAACGAAATTCATTCGGCGCAACGCATTAGCATATGCGATTCGCATCTGAAACACAACGAAATTGCTCAATTTGTGGAAAGACTAATTACTGGCGATGAAAAATAAATAGTTTGTAGCACCAAACTGAGCGATGCAATTAAAGCAAAGCGGTCGGAAGTGTCAAATCGTAAGGTTTTTGTTTTCTATCATGATAATGAAAGACCAGCACATCTTTGGTCAATCGCCAAAAATCTAGGATCTAGGTTGGGTTGTAATATCACATCCGTCATATAGCCCTGACCTTGCGCCTTGAGACTACCATTTATATCGTTCCAAGCAGAACTTCTTAAATGGTAAAATTTTTAGTGACGCTAATGATGTCAAATCGCATATAATTCAGTGTTTTGATAGCAAGGTTCAGATATTTTATGAATGTGGGATTATGACACTGGCTGAACGATGGCAAAAGATCATCGACAAAAACGGACAATACCTAATGGAATAAAGTTATATTTTTGAGCAAAGTTTTAAATTTTCATTCGTTTTTAAAATCCGCAATCGCTGAATTGCCAAGTCAATACATAGAAGCGGTGGGGGTGACAGGTACATAATTACGCTCTATAATATTGTAATATATGTATTAGGCATCAAATTTCAAGTCGAGTTTTGCGTTTTATAAAGATCCTTGTAAATTGTAGGCGTCTCTTTTATCCGACTACGTTCATTTATGCTACATCGATGTATCTATATAATAATGTGTAAACCGAATTTCAAGTTAATATTTCATTCAGATAAATAAATTTTTGAGCACATGGCTCTTGATTGATTTTGTCTAATTTATGTAGCGATCTGCGTGCAAAATCTAGAAGTGTCTGTACAAAATTTCAGCTCAATATTTCAAAATTAACGAATGTGGGAATTCCAACAGCAGAATGAGACACAAATGGACACGTTTAGTTTGACTCAGTTTTTAATGCTAATCAAAAATATGTATATATATCAAAATGGGGGTATTTTCGGTATTGTCCGGTGTGAGCTGAGAAAACTGGAGATTATCCTTGGGTGCCCAAAAAGAAATGCTTTAAATTCAGATGTGTTTATTTATTAGTATCTGACGTATTTATATAGGGGAAGAAAAGGCTGTCATGGTGACCTGCAAACAACAAACTTAAATTAAATATTCTAATCCTTATATATATCTAGATTACCAGTAGGTATGCCAAATATATATATATATATATATATTGCGCCCTTTAATAGTGTATGGCTTACGTAACACCTTGCAAGTATAGTTTTACGTTGAATAGGGTTTTTTGTAAATTATAAGCTTGTCTGTTATCCGACCATACCCATTTTTGGTACATCGATGAAAAAGATAACTATGTATACATGTACCAAATTTAAAGTTCCTAGGTCTATTTTTGTGGCGAATATAAAGATTTGTATTAATTGTGGGCGTGTCTGTCTTATGCAACCACGCCCATTTTTGGCACATCGATGAAGCTAATATTTATATTTATATGTACCAAATTTCAAGTTTATAGCTAAATTTTTGTGGCAGATAAATAGAGTTTTGTCGATTGCGTCATATATTTTTGTCCATTATAGGAGTGCTAGTTATCTCACTTTTTGGCACATCAATGGAAGGGTTATCTATATATATATATATATCAAATTTTAATTTAGTAGCTTAATTTTTGTGGGAGATAAATAGATTTTTGTTGATAGTAAGCGTGGCTCTCGACCGAATTTGCCCATTTCAAATAGCAATCTCCATACAACAATTAAAACTAACTATACAAAATTTCAGTCCAATATCTCAAAATTAACGACCGTGAGAATACCAAAAACAGACGGACGCACGTACACAGATGTCTAAATCGATTAAGTTTTTAATGCTGATCAACAATATATATACTTTGTAGGGTTTCTGAGACCTTCTTCTAGGTGTTGCAAACAGAATGACTTAGTATGCCCTCATCATATGTGGAGGGTATAAACGTGTAATAATGTGAAGTGTACTCATATATGTAGAGTAGTAACAAACATTACCTACACTAACATTTTTAGCCATAAGCTGATTTAATATTACACAACTATAAATATGCATACTTTCATTAATAATAATTTTATGTTAAAGTAACATTAGGTAAGTTACGTAACAACAATCTGATCCTAACCTACTTAATATGACACAACTATGATTTTGCATATTTGCATTTTATGTTGAGGTAAAATTAAGTAACTTAAGTAACACAAGGTTAAAAATCTGCTAGACTAAGAAGTTCTCTAACATTAACATTGAATAAAATTAATATAAAAAATGTAAAATTTGGTAGAATAAAACAGAAAGACTTTTGTATTAAAACAAAACATAACCAAGTCTTTTCATTGGCTTACTACATCTCCCCTTACCAGGCATATGGCCAAAAGGACGCTGCTCCCTTACCAGCTAGAGATTGGTAAACATTACAATATTAAACATACTTATATAAAATTTTAACACTATATTCACAACATGGCAATCTTACCGATATTAATAACAATATATTTAAATGTAAATAATGTAACATATATAAATATATACATATAGCTTATATTAAAAAATAATAACCATGATTAATATGGAGCTCCTTCTGGATCTTGAAAAGGAAGCAACAAATTTATAAGAAGGATGCAAAAGTTGTCTGTCTTAAATCTTTTAATAAAAATTGTTAAATAATACTTAGTCAGCCTACTGAACAACAACGTATATAAAGAAGTATATATATAAGTGATATAGAGTATTAAATAGTCCGGCTTGACCGACTCTAACATGTTCACTTGTTTTTTAAAATTAATAAAAATATCGAAAATAATTAATTGAAATCGGTTTCTTTTAAAAATTTAAAGTCATCACTAAAGGACACGAGACTTGCGACCAAAAATATAGATTATTTGTATTTATAATGGAATTATGTAATGGCAAAAAATATCGCTCAAAATCAATGAAGAACTGCTTTAAAAGACTTTCCCCTAGATTTTTACCATTATAGCAATATAAATATTTTTAAAATTTTTTCCAATATTTAGGAACAATATTTAGGAACAAGAAATATATCTTAAAATTTAAATTTTATAGCATTTTAGAAACCGACTTTTAGTTAACATATATTTCACGAATCGATAATTAATATAGCATACACATCAATAATAATCCACAACAATAATAGAGTACACAACATATTTACCCGCAATCATTATATCCTACATCACATATCGTAATAGGCATAAAAGGCAATTCCTACACCCACCTTCAATTATACTTATTGGCTCATAATTAAAATCCAAATCAATTTAACCATGCACGTTCGCCCGAATGGTATCTGTCCATGTAAATTTATGCTCAAGATTTTGGCCACAGTTTTTAAGATATATTGATAAAATTTGGTGCAAGAGCATGACTTGACGCTGCGGTTTTTTAATAAAACTTAGTGAAGCATAATTAATTAGGCTAACAACATACTGCGCTAATGTAAACCCGATCCAACTATTTTTTTGTTGCATCAGTAAACACGAATCATTATTGTATAAATCACCTCGGGAAAAGATGTTAGGGACGCTTTAGAAATTGTCCACTTCGAATTACGTTACTAGTGCTTGGCGATTTAAATTCCTTCAAATGAAAGTCTAGGACTTTATACTCCTATGTCTTATCCTAATATATAAACCCATTTTTTTGATGAACTTATTGAACCGTGAGTATTTCAGCTTATTTCTATATACAACACTAGCGAGAAGTTCTTGGATTGAACATTTTTAAATTATACTAATTTAAAATTTTCACCTATTGATCCCTTTTTTCTCCCTGAAGGCATAAGTCAATCAGTGTTGTTACATACATTTTAGAATTTGCTTTGTACGGATTTATATATGAATGTTTCTTTTAATAACACATTTTTATACCATCCACCTTAGTGATGAGGGTATGCTAAGTTTGTTCTTCCGTTTGCAACACCCAAAGAGTTAGACATGTATGTCCGTGTGTCTGTCTGTTCTTGGCACTCTCACGGGCCTAAATTTTGAGATATTGAGCTGAAATTTTGTAGAGGCACTTTTAGTTTTTGTACACAGATTTCTATTTAAAATGGGCAATATTTGTCAATAGACACGCCTATAATCGACAAAAAACTTTATATTGCTACAGAAATTAACCTGAACTTGAAATTTGATATGGGTATCCATAGTTATCCCACCCATCGATGTGCCAAAAGTGGACATAGTCAGATAACAGACAAGCTTATAATTTACAAAAAACCCTATTCAACGCAAAACTAGACTTGCAAGCTGATATGTAATATATACTCTTTCACTCGCAATATATATATATATATATCTACCACGACCAATATTGTAGATGTAGAGGGTATTTAAGATTTGCCCTAAGCCGAACTTCGTTTTCTTACTTGATATATGATAAAACGCTTAGATGTTTATTTCCGAAGTTGGTTGGAACCTAAATTATAATGATATTGACAGTTCCCTGTCTTTCATATTAAACAACTTTTTTCTGTTTTGTTAGTCTGTTCCAGTTAAAACTAGTAATATTGTAACCAACTGTCCGAAATGTTTATTAGACATTTAAGAATAATCTGTAATAAGAAAAGCAGATTGTTCAAAATGGATAAAATTTGTGGTCGATAGAATTCGTTACTCCAGCCTAAGGCGTGATTTTAACTTTTTGCAGAACAATTGTTACCGCAGTATATATCCTTCCGTTATGCGATAATAGAATTCGAATGCAATTTCAGACAGCTAATTTTTCGCTGATTGTTTTGTAAAATCTTACTCTACATAATAACTATACACACCTCATTCATTTGATATTTTTCCACCCATTTGATTCACTAAAAATTAAGTTTTTATGTTTTTATTCACTGCTAAATTTTTACTATTCCTAGTCCAGATGGTACTTTCCTGATCTCAGTTCTTGCGCTTATATACTTATAAGCACTGTAGCTTACACTTATTTTCAACAATTGTTTGACCAAAGGTTATTTTGTTTACATCGTGCGCTTTAGACTTCTTTTATTCACGTTATTTCTTAATGTATTTTTATTTCAAAGACGTTAATGTTTGCGGATGATGTAAATTTTTTTAAATTATTTAATTAAATTAATGAAACGAAGAATATTTTGTATTTGTGGTTTAAATTCAGTGATTAAATGTTGAATTTGCAAATGTCCTTTTCGTGGTTTTAATTGTAACCTGCATCGTATTCTAATAAATAAGAATTATTTGTTAGAAACTGTGTCCAGCTTTAATGATTTGGGTGTTGTTTTTGATCCAAAGCTGAAGGTCCAGTTACATACTGAATCAGAAAATGGCTTCTGGTCTTTTTAAAACGGTGGTGCAAAAAGTTTGATGATCTATACGTAACTAAATATTTGTACGCCGCTCTCGTTAAGCATTAGAATATTTTTTCATTGTCTGAGCACATAGTTATAGGTGTTACTTAGATTTTATTGAATCGGCTAAACGAAATTTCCTACTTTTCGCGTTATGTGGTTTAGGGTGGGATTCACGTTTAAATTATCGCGGGATCACACAACTTACTATACAACCCTTTTCGGGTTTTTTGCAAGTTGTATAATGATAATAATCAAGTAATCAATCCATCGTTAGACACCCTTTTTCTATTTGGGCATATAGGCAAGTGCAGGTGATACTTATCTTTATATGCACGCACGTCCACATTTAATTATTGTATTTAATTAATTTATTTATTTAATTAATAATTTACAATGTGTTGTGTCAAATTTCAATTGTACATATTCGTTTAATAAATAAATAATTAATATTTACCATATTTTATTAACCCATATGTGACAATTCCCAGTTTTGGGCCATTGGTTTTTGTAGTCTAAAAAGTCACAAATCAAACGTACAATCATATAAATAACTAGTACGTATTTCTTAAATATAAGGCAATATGCTGTAAAGATTTTTGAGTAATTTTTGGTCTTTGCTCTTTTGATTATCATCATAAATGTTTGTAAATTTTAAAAAAGCCATAATTTTACAATGTATATTTCAACATAATAATACGTATATAAAATGTTTTTCATTATCATATAAACGACAATGCTCCATCGCACAAAGCAATCATGATACATGAATTCCTGACCAAAAAAGCGATCATCCACCGTATTGACCTGGAGGGTAATCACATAACTTTTGAAACTATTGTCGTAGCTGCGATGGTGGTAGTCAATAATAGTTTTAGTTTCATTCATATAAGACCATCACTCTCACCGTCGTGTTATTATTCATTATGAATGACAATTTTTCAAATGACGTTTATTTTAGTAAACAAAAACACTTATATTTGTGTTTTCTGGTACGTTACAATTATAATTTCTCAATTTTAGAATATTTTTGTTATTTTTTGGAAAAAATGTTAGTATTTCACTTTTTATATTAAATAAAATAACTATATACATGTTTATATTTATATTTATATATATATTTATAATAATTTTTATATAGTTATTTTATTTAATTTCTTCTCTGCATTGTGTGCCTTTTTATAACTTCTCTTTCACTTTCCATTTCATGAATAGAAAAATATTTCTTTGCCTTCTTCCTAAATATTTCAATTCTTATTTAATTTTTTAACAATTTAGTAATCTCTTACTTTCCTTTTTTTAATTTTATCTTTTTTTTTTTTTTGCTTTTAATTTATATTATATTATCAAACGATAGCAATTTTGCAATCGCACGAAAACGGTTGTTTGAACGATGCTACTTGACAGTTTATAAGTTTACGAAAATAAAAAAAAACGATAATAGTTTTACGATGATGCTTTCTATCGCTTACGAAAATGAAAATTTAAAAATAACTATTGTCGTACCATCACTATAGCTTACGTGATTACCCCCCTGATTTGGTGCCGTGCGACTTCTGGCTATATCTGAAACTGAAATTGGTAATGAATAAAAATCGTTTCGATCCGGTCATCCAAAAGACTTCGACCGCCATAGTTTCGAAATATTTTCTGAACGTTTACAGCACTGTATTGACTCAGAAGGAGACTATTGAATAAACAAGAATAAAAAATCAAAATAATAAATTTTGTATTTTTTTAGACCAGTCCCATTGGATCTAGGACAGTTTGTGTATATTAATTTAGATCACAAACCCAGCTGAAGATCAAATAAGAAAATTTTTTTAGATGAAATTTGCACAACGACATATATAATGAACTTAACTTATCATACAGCATCCAAAGAAAATCTTGAAGTTTACTGAGGCTGTACACCTAAAGAAAATTAAAAAGGCTATTTTGTTTCACTAAATTAAACACCACGTATTTTGTCTTATAATATTGCTGTATTATCTACATATGAATTAACATAATAAAAATATGGACATTTGGGATAAAGATTAAATAATTAATGTGATGATCAAATATGAGTATCCTTGGATGCAACAATATCATCCCAGCAGAAATACCATTTAGATAAACCTTATAACGAGGCAAAGCCCTATAATTATTAATTTAGACAACAAACAATTGAACATAATTTTCCAATTAAAAAAGACGGAATTTTCGGGTAAGGCTTCTAAATAATTATGTATGATATATATTTGCATGCAAATACATAGCAAGGAATGCAAATATATACCATACATAATTATTTAGAAGGGATATGTACAGCTATTTTAATTGGACAATTCAACATAATTTTCCAATTAAAGCAGACGGAAGGCTTCTAAATAATTATACATATTCGTTTATATGTGAAAGAAATGGCCGAAAACGATTTTACAAAACTTCAATTCATTTAGATTTTAAAAAGTAAAAATAGTTGAACAAACGTAATTATAAGTAAGCGGGTGTGTGTAGGTATTAACTTCTCGTTTCCTTTTAATCGTGATGTTAACAACCATATATTTCTGTTTCAGTAACAAACGGCAGCCATCCCTGTATTACACCTTACAGTCGGCTATCCTGTCACAGAATCGCCCTCGATTCCACCAGGGTCCACGTTGCCTTCGGATTCATCATTGGTTTCAAATTCATTCTCGGTTGAAAGTGGAAGTTGGAAACAAGGTTTCAACCTCTCAACCACCTCTCCCTGATGGATTATTCTTGTAATAGCGGCTTTGCGGATATCTCCTATCTCTTCGTCCGAAATTACATATTCTTCATTTATCGCTAACAATATCCAATTTTGCAATATGTCACGCGATTTATAACAAAATAAAAGCTGCGGACTTTTACCAGACGTTTTATTAACCATTGTATTTATGGACCATTGAATTTGTGAAAGTGGTATGTCCCATTTATTATCCTCGGTGACTGTTGAGAGTAGCATGAACAATACTGTCCGATTTGTTCTCTCGGCATGTACGCCCTCGGTGTTTTTACTGCATTCAATATGTGCTTAATATGGTTCTCCTTTTTCTATCGTAATCTTTTGGCTGCGCATATCTGCAGTATCAATGTCGCTATGTGGCTCATTTGGCATCCTACTCAAGGCGTCCACATGTTCCATGCGGTGTGCTTGACGATGTTCAATATCTATGTCGAAATCTTGTATTTTCATCTGGCGATTAATTAACCCTTTTTTAGTCATCGTCGTTTTAAGTGAACTGCAATCAGTTAGGACTTTTATTTTCTTTCCGAGCACATAGTATCGAAAACGTTCGAGAGTTTCCAACACTAGCAATGTCTTAAGTTCATAACTGTGAAAATGTTTCTAGCTCTCGCTATTAGCTCGACTATAGTATACGACGGGATGTAGATTATTGCCGTTTCGCTGTAGTAATACACCGGCTAAACCTTTATAACTTGCATCCGTGTGATCCCATGTTCAACACTTAAATTAAAAGCGACAACAACTGGAGATGACGCTAACTTCGTTTTTAACTCAACAAATGCACGCTCTTGATTCTTTTCCCACTTAAATTCCATATTCTTTTTTAGAAGTTTACGTAACGTCTCAGACAAGATGGAGAACGCTGGAACGAATTTTTTGAAAAACGAACATAAACCAAGAAAACTACGTAGTTCTGTTGTGCACGTTGGCCGTTGATAATTTTGGATAGCCGCAGTTTTGATTTTTCCAGGTTTTATTCCTGCAGGAACCAGCTTATCTTCTAAAAATTCAATTGTAGATTTCATGAGCTCACACTTTTTAATATTTAATGTTAACCTTGACTCCTTCAAGATATTAAGCACAATGTTTAATTTGTACAGCATTTCATCAAGTGTGTTGCTTCCAATTAAGATATCGCGTATATTGTGAAGCATTACACGTCTACCGGCACTCTCCTGAACTTTAGACATTAAACGTTGAAAAACAATATGTGCGTTTTTCAGACCAAATAACATACGATTAAACTCGTATAACACGTCGGTGGTAATAAAGGCGGTGTACTTGTGGCTTTCGGGAGAAATTACCACTTGGTAATATCCACTATTTAGGTCAAGCGTTGTAAAATATTTAAATTTCTTGGAATGGTGCAAACACTCTTCTATGTTTGGCACAGGGAAGTTTTATTTTACAATAAGGTTATTTAACCTGCGATAATCGACACAAAATCTATCAGCACCATTCTTCTTTTTCTGTAGAACAACAGGGCTGGCATACTCTGAGTTAGACGGTGACATTATATCTTTATCGAGAAGCTCTTTTACCATCTCGGATATTATCTGCTTCTTTGCTTCCGGGACATGGTATGGGGTTCGCGACACTACCACATCTGAATTTAGTTGTATATCCATCTGCACTATATCCGTCTTCCCTATATTGTCCATTCCGTTGAAAAAATGCGTTCGTAATTGAGTAATAGATCGTTTAACCTTGGCTTTTTGACTTCATCTGAAATTTCAGTATTTATGAACATTGCACAAGATTTCGTACGATCGAACTTGTGAATTAAACTATCGTTATCTACCTTATCAACTGTCCCTTTTGGACAATCAATCTAAGGTTACCCTCATAAAGCTATCTTGACCAAGAAGGATATCAGCAGGCAAAATGTCACTTTTAATGCAAACATGGTGTAGGTGAAACAGTATTTAGCGGATCATCTTCAAATTCATCCGTTCCCAGAACTTCTATCGTGCAACCAATTCAGCTTTCGAGCCAGACGTATTTAGGTTTCGATCTAGCAACATTTTTTTTAAATCGTCAATTATATAAGCTGTGAGCTTCATCGTTTTTCGTTGTGAAATTACATTTTCATTTTTTCTACTTTCTCGTTCGTGGAAAAAACATAAACTCGTTATACGTTAGCTAAGCAGTGCTATATCGTTCCGCTTTATAAAAAGAAACCTCTTTGTAACGCTGAGGGATTTATTAATTACACTTCTAAGTTGAAAGAAGTGGCCGAAAAGAATTTTACAAAACTTCAATTCATTTATTTAGATTTTAAAAAGTAAAAATAGTTGAACAAAATTAATTATAAGTAAGCGCGTGTGTATTAATCTCTCGTTTCCTTCTAATCGTGATACTAACAACCATATATTTCTGTTTCGGTAACAAACGGTAGCCATCCCTATACTAAACCTTACATATGTTAATATTACTTAAATAGAGATAATAACAAGATAGAAAAGTTCGGTTAAGACCGATGCTTAAATACCCTCCACCTTTTATAACCCCCTAAAAAATAAGTTCCTATTGCATTAAATTGTTGCGTATATTATTATTCAGGTAATTTTTAAACCACAAATAGTATTTTTTTTTATTATAGGGGTATATTCAATCACGCCCATTTTTGGCATGGTGTTGGACAACGGTACCACTTATATATATACCAAATTTCAACTTGATAGTCATAGTATTGTGCGATATATAATTTCTTAAAAATACATTCAATCACGCCCATTTTTGGCACAGTGTTGGACAACGGTACCACTTATATATATGTGGCAACCTCAACAATAATTTATCGATATGTTACAATCAATAATTAAAAGTTCTTTCTAGAATGTTAAAAAACTCTCTTGCTTAAAGAAGCGCGCAAAACATTGTTGTTAATACTAGTTTAAGTTCTTTAATTAAATCTTTAATCAAATTAAATAAAATCTTATTGACTCAATGAAAACTTCGCCAAATTGGTGACCTTAAATTAATCTGTTCACGCAACAATTACAATCAATCGTATCATGAATGATCCAAACGATTCACGCAACGAACCATCAACTAGTATTTCTACAGTTTACGCACGTTGTCGAGGCATGGTTCACCTCAATGGATTTTTGGTTTGTAGCATCTGGTATAACATCCGACAAACAAAAAGCCGCAACAATATTAGCTGCATTGGATCCCAACGTCATGGCTCAATTAATGGATGTAACCAATTCATTGCCCGAAACAGACCGTTTTAAATTTGTTAAAGATAAAATAATCGAACATTTCGCCGACAGTGAACAGCGCCGCCTAAACCGTTTACTTTCCGAGCTACCTTTGGGCGACAAAAAGCCATCTGAGTTATACTATGAAATGAAACGAGTCGCCGGAAATACAATTGGAGAAGCCGCATTGAAAGGCTTATGGACTAAACGCTTGCATGACTTCGCGCAGCCGGTTGTTGCCGCATTTTCTGGTTCAGCAACAGAATTTACTAGAATTGCAGATTCTATAGTTGACGCCGTTACAATACATCAGGTTCAACACGTTTCGTCTAAAACGTCAAACGGTTATGAAGAATTACGCAATGCCATCGATGAGTTGAACAAAAAGGTAGACGCAATGAAAATTAATTTTCGACACCGTACACCATTGCGACGTCGTTACAAAAGCACTGAACGAAACAACAATCTAACCTATTGTTGGTTTCACGAAAAGTTTGGCAACAAGGCTCGAAGGTGCCGTAGCCCATGCCAATATAAACAGAATAACAACAATTTTTCTAAACCATCTGCTTGACTAGAAAATACGACTCAAAATTTTTCTCCAAACAACCACAATAATATTTGCGCCTTACAAGTAAGAGATAACCTATTTAAAACAACTTTTTTGTTTTGCCACTCAGCTTTAAAACCAATGACATGCAACAAACAACTACACAACTATTTGCGGCTAATGGCACATCAATTAAAGTAATCGGACAAAGACGTATAAAAGTTAGCCTTGGTCTTCGTCGTGAATTTTCATGGTCATTTATTGTAGCCGACGTTAAAACTCCAATTATAGGCATTGATTTTTTAAGCCATTTTGATTTACTTATCGATACTCGCCGCAATAAATTAATCGATAATACTACCAAATTAAGCATCCCTTTAAATATACGTTCAAATTACAACACTTTAATCATTAAATCATGCAATTCATCGTGCAATATATTTTCAGAAATTTTACAAAATTTTCCTACAATAACAAACTTATCATCACTTAGAAATAAAACAAAATCAACAATAATGCATAAAATTGAAACGATTGGTCAGCCAGTGTTTGCAAGAGCAAGACGTTTATCACCAGAGAAGCTGGCAGCAGCAAAAAAGGAATTTGATTTTTTAATGCAAGCAGGTATTTGCCGACCTTCGAAGAGTAATTGGAGCAGTCCATTGCTTAGACTGGCGTGAAGTTAGCCCACAGTTTGATTGTCTCTGATACGGTGTGTGTCTTGGATATTGTGGGCTAACTTCACAAATTGTGGGCTATCTTCACACTTTTTGGGCTAACTTCACAGGACGAAAAGAGAACATAAAATAAAAATTTTGGCAAAAAAAATGATTAGAATCGAAAGAAAAACCATTTTTTACTTCTTTTTATAAAAAAAAGATATTTTTATTTATTCTATATGTTAATTTTTTACAAAAATTGTTATAATAAATCTTTGGAAAATTTTCACCTCCTGAATTTTTGATATATGTTTCCTAACACATCTAAAAATATTTTAAAATTATTTCCAAGTCCCTAAGTAGGGGCCTTCATATGGTAATCAGCCTTGGAAGGACATCCCCTATATACCGAAAACTTTAAAAATTTATAAAAATTCTTTCTTCACACCATCTGCTATGGTTATCTATAAAAGTTACAAATTACATCCCCCCTCCTAAAGACGTTTTGGATATTGGTACACATACATCACTGTGTACAAATTCTAGTAGTTCACTTGAAATAGTTTCAGATTTTGGAAATGGGTTTTGGCTTTGTTTGTTTTGAATGCATATTGCGAAATTTGATAATTTATTGTTTAGATTTGCTTTAATGCCACATATTTTTTCTTTTTGAATCATTATTTTCATATCTTTTTCATTGATATGTCCAAACTTATCATGCCATTCTTTAATAGAATTTTGGGTTTCAACTAAGTTTCCTGCTTCAACAAATTCCGGTATAATATACAAATTATCTCTTTTACATGCTTTTAATACTGTTTCACTCGTTTTACTATCTTTTACAAATGCATTCTTATTACGAAAAGCGACGATATGACCATATTGAGGATGAGTTATATGATGTCTTAAATCTGACAATTCCACTACCTTCTATATTTGTAGTAAGTTTATTTGCTAAGTTTAATGTTTTTGCGTTACATTTGCCCAACTCAATAAATTTTTCTCTATTTGAACACACATGAGACGTATGATATCCTCATATGATATCCTATTATTTATTTCGATGAAATTTGATACGCGGAAGAGTATTGACCCAAAAATAAATCCTTTTGAAAATGGACCGGATTGGACCATTTTTAGAACCCCTCCCTATATAAGTTTTTTTTTTGATATCATAAACAAACAAAGAATAAAAAAATTTCTTACATATTTATCATTTAAGAAAATACAAGTAGGTATAGAAAAATAAAATTTTTCATTTTCAAAGAATTGGCCAATACTCGTCTTTGTACCAAATTCCATTGAAATATCTAAAAAAAATGCGACTTGTAGCTTGCGCACAAATTTAGATAGACAGACGGACATGGTTAAATCGATTTAAATTTTGATTCTAAATCGATCGTTATAACTGAAGGTGGGTGCGGCATTTGCCGTTTAGGAGTTACAAACATCCAAACAAACTTAATATACCCTTTTCCACAGGGTGGCGCAGGGTATAATAAAAAAAAGTAAATGAAAAAAGAAAAATAAATTACATTTTGATCTGAATTTTGAATTAACAGTATCATAAATCAGAAAAAAAAAATGTTAATGAAAAATCGCCGTTCAGGCATAAGCGTACGATGCGGAAATGGAATAATTTGTTTATGCCTCTGTGACCATGTAAATTCAATTCTTTCAAATTAACATTTCGGTTCACCAAGAGTAATAATTTTGTTTAGCAAAAGAAGAGTTCTAAATTTAAATAAATTATCTAAAGAGTTTCCATATAATTTGTTTTTGTATGCAGTTAAACTATCGCGTCGCTTTAGCTTAAATACATATCTAACGATTGAGTTGTACACTTTATTAAGCTTACAAGAAGATACATAGTCACATTTTGAAAAAATTTCGCAAGCATACAATAGAATAGGCATTAAATGTGTTTTTGCTAAAAGTAAACGTACATTAAAGGGGGTATAATATTGCGCAGGCCACAACGCTCTTAACATTCCAAACACATTACCAGTACAGGAGTTAATATGATTGGACCAGTTTAATTTGGAGTTAAAAGTTAGCCCTAGGTTCATCGCTGATATCTATGTCCGCTGATTGAACTTATTGTTAAGGCTTTGAGCATTAAGGTGACAAACGTTAAAGATATTTTTATTCCGATTGTACAGATAACAATTGGGCAAGTAATTCGTGCAAAACATGTAAAGGAATGCAAGTAAAAATGTATATAAGTATATGGTACAATATATAAATACATTGTACAGATTCATTAACAAAATAGTAAGAATGATGAAGGTATGTAGAAATTGTGTATGGCGTACAGTCAATACGTAATGGCAGCATTGCATAGCTAAAAAAACTGATCAAGTTCAGCAGAGTTGGAAATTTTAGTCATTTCGCTGCCCGGATTCGTTTTGATAAAAACTAGGCCACGCATTATAACCACTGAAAGGATTTTTTGTTTTTGTTTTAATTTGTATGCTTTACGAAATATACGATAGTTGTGAGGTGTGAGGTTTTCGTTCACATAAACCCGAGCATTAGAGTCCATACCAATATGTTTCAGGCATAGATTCGTCTTGTGAGTTTTAGTGAATTTCTTTATAGACATAAGTAGGTAATTTCTTTCATATGCCGAACTAAGTTTTATGATAATTGGTATGTCACGTGAGTTATTAACAATTTTTTGACGGAAGTATTTTCAAAAATTTCAAAATGATACATAAAACAGAAATTTTTTATTATTTTTTGTTTGTTTATGACATCAAAAAAAAATTATATAGGGAGGGGTTCTAAAATTGGTCCAAACCGGTCCGTCTTTAATAGGGTTCCCCTTTGGGCCAATACATGTCCTTGTACCAAATTTTATCAAAATATCTCAAAAAATGCGACCTGTAGCTAGCGCACAATTTTAGATGGACAGGGGCAGACAGACAGACGGACAGACGGAAATGGTTAAATCGATTCAGATTTTGATTCTGAATCGATCGGTATAATTGAACATGTGTGTGGCATTTACTGTTTAGGAACTACAAACATCCGCACAAATTTAATATATCCTTTTCCACAGGGTGGTGCAGGGTATAATAAAATAAGTCAAAATGTTATAGTCAGCAAGCCCGAACATATAATACCCCACACCATTTAGATCCTTATATTATGCTACAATTAGTTTAGTAGTATCTGTTTTCACTGCTTCTCGAAATATAACAAATATAAGGGATTCTAAACATGGTCTGATTGGGTCCAAATTTTGCCCAGCCAAATATAAAGCTAATTACTATTCTTCACCAATGTTGTCAACAAATATTAAGAATTACGATTTTTTTTTATTATAATAGGAACTTATGTGAGAAAGAGTTCTAAAAATAGTCCGATCGGGGGTTTCTCTTTGGGCATTCTTTTACCAAATTTTATCGAAATGTCTCAAAAAATAATAGAACCTCATATAGGAAGAGGTTCTAAAAATGGTCCGATCTAGTTTATTTTTAATAAGGTTCCTCTTTGGCCCAATACATAACCCTTTGCATGGAAATATCTCAATAAATACAGCTTACATACATATTTAGGAGATAGGAGTTACAAACATCCGCACATACTTAATATACCCTTTGCAAGAAGAGATGCAGGTTATATAAAAAAAAAAAATTAAAGACTGGACTATATAAAATAATATCAATAGACCAAAATTTCACTATTAATTTTAACCAGAATTAAAAAGAGTGTAACAAATTATATATACAATTATCAATTTAACTATTAGTACTTAATGCGAACTGTTCCTAAGAATAAGAATAATATAAGAAATCTATAATTTTCATAACATAACAAATTACAAAAGAGTTATGGAAAAAAACATTTAATTTTTATACCCTCCACCTTAGGGAAGAGGGTATATTTATTTTGATCATCCGTTTACAACACTCAAATTGAAACTTTGCATACGTATTCTTAGTTCAATTTCGCTGTTCCGTATTGAAATTGGGCAAAATCAGTTAAGAGACACGCCCACAATAAACAAAAATCTCAACATACCTCGAAAAAATTGTAAAAATTATATATCGCACAATACTATGCCTATCAAGTTGAAATTTGGTATATATGAAAGTGGTATTGTTGTCCAACACTGTGTCAAAAATGGGCGTGATTAAAAAACGCAAACGCCTATAATTTAAAAAAAACACTGCGTAAGTACATGAAATAGTCATATACATAAATATGGCAATAGGAACTTATTTTTTAGATGATTATAAAAGGTGGAGGGTATTTAAGCTTCGGTCTTAACCGAACTTTCTGTTTTTGTATCATCTTAATAATATGTTGTTGTATCGTTTTTGTTCAAATGTTAGAAGTATGTGAATTTCTACGCATTTATGTTGAAACTCTTACGGCCGCAGAAATTGAGATATCGCGCTGAAATTTGGCGTCTTCAAGTTTTTCTAGGGTTTTCTTATTACAATTATACAATATCGGACTTAAGACTCAACCGCAAAAGCGACACCAAACACCAAGGGTTTTCAGAAAATTCACAGTCGCACTGAACAGTTGAACTGAAATTTGGTACACATATTCATCATCAACTTCAAAAGTATCCTACTTAAAATAGGTAAAATCGGTCCATTTACTGGTTTACAACTTTAAAAAGTTCAACGTGCTGAATTAGACTATATATTTCAATTCCAGTAAGTAAATTTCGATTTAAAAAAAAACGAAATTAGCACTTTATTTGTAAGTGCTAACATATACGAAAAAATTAATTCAAAAAATATATTAAAAACAAGTGAAAATTATAATAATGATAATAAGCGGTCCTAAATAACTACCCTGTGGTACACCGGATGTCACAGAAATTTCACGGAATAAGCATGAATTGAATAAAACTTTTTCTGTACGACCTGTAGGATAGAAATAAAACCATGAACACATATTTTCCGAAAAGCCCATACGTCGCAATTTTAAAATTAAAAGGTTTGGGCCAACTCCGTCAAAAGCTTTGGAAAAATCTGTTTAATTACATCAGTTTATTTTGAAAATGCTTGAAATAAAATGTATCATAATTCATATAAGTTAGTAGTTGTAGACCTACCCTTAAAGAAGCCATGCTGATTCAATGAAAGTACAGAACTTATCGCCAGAGTAAGTCTTTTAGTTAACAAGGATTCAAAAAACTTTGGTATAACACATAATTTAGCGATACCTCGGTAGTTCTCGACATTTTTATAAAGTTGTATAGTATAACTACATTTCCAAATTGCAGGAAAATAACCTCATGATAGACATGTATTAAAAATTTGTATTAGAGGAGCAGTAAGAATATCAGCGCAAGACCTAAGAATACAAGAAGGTAACCCATAAGGGCCAGGCAGCGTAGAGAATTTTATTTTAACCAAACTCGAAAAGATTTCATCCTCACTAATATACTTTTATATACTTCGCACTTTGATTAATAATACTGTACATATAATATGTTTAATAGATAATAGTACATATTTTATGGAAATGTGATTTTGTCAATGTTCCTTTGTTAAATTTTTTGTTCCTTCTCGAAAAAACTTCCTTGAATAAAGACGCTCTACGTTTAAACGAAACACATACTTTTTATATATTAACATCAATAATTTATTTTCTTATTAAAATTATTAGAAATATATATTATATATATATATAAATATTATTGTGTCTCTATTAATAATGAATTTTCCGATTTTCTAAGTTTAAATTCTGGAGTTCCGCAGTTCGACCTTAGGTCATACTCTTTATAACATTTTTCTTCCTATTTCCCGAATATCCATTCATATAATTACGTAATCTATGCTAATAATATTTGTGTGTTTTATTTTTATGAACTCAGTTCATGTGTACACACTTAACTACAAAGGTCTCCTTTTTTAAATATTTCAGTATACATCTGGACAAAAAATTAATATTTCATACGCATTTAACGACAATTATAAATAAAATCAAGTCATACATCAAAATTCCTTTTTCTAATTAACAGAAAATCAAGCCTTAGCTTAGTAGAGTGGTCGCCAGCTTGCCACCTCGCACGAAATCCATATAGAATTTACTTTTAAGAGTTATCTTTCCACAACGTGAATCTAAGCGAAGGTTTTATTTTTTTTTTTGGTGTGATTTGTTTATATAATATTATACCCTCCACCTGAGGGATGAAGGTATACTAAGTTTTTCATTTCCTTTGCAAGACCTAGAAGGAGGCGTCAGAGATCCTACAAAGTATATATATTCTTAATCAGCATCAAAAACTGTATGTCCCTGTGTTCGTGTGCACGTGTATCTGTCTGCTATTGGCATTCTTACGGGTGTAAATTTTGAGATATTGAGCATAAATTTTGTACAGGCACTTTTAGTTTTTGCACGCAGATCGCTATTTAAAATAGGCATAATCGGTCATGATCCACGCCCACAATCAACAAAAATCTATTTATCTGCCACAAAAATTGAGCTATAAACTTTAAATTTTGTATTACATAACCCACGTAAATGTGGACTTGCAATCTGATACGTAAGACATACACTATTAGAGGGCGTAATATATATGTATTTGCCACGCTCAACGTTGTAAATGTGGAGGGTATTTAAGTTTTGGTCTAAGCCAAATTTAGTTTTCTTACTTGTTAATAATCTAATCGAACTTTACTAATCTTTATAATAATAAATAATTACTTAAGGCACTTTATTAAAGTGATAATTATAATTATGTTCACAATAAACAATAAATTGAAAATGAATGTAGCTATAATATTCATTTACGCTTTTTTTATTATACCCTCTACTTTAGACATTTCGTTTACCACAAATAGGAAAAGATTGCTTAAGCCCCTTTTATTCTCTAATAAAATCTGATTCTTCCACCGTACGTTTTGGGACACTCATGGTCGCAAAAATTTGGTTATTGGGCTGAAATTTCGTTGGGACATTCATTTTTTTGAAGGTTTCCAGTTAAAGTAGATGAAATCGATTAATAGACACGCTCAACATTTTAAAAAACCCTATCCCAAGCAGCATTTGAATTGAAAGAAAACATATTAAAATTATGCGCTCGCCACGATATAATCAAAATAATAAATAGTTTTTTATGTTTTATTGCAAAAGGAAAACTTTTGTTATATTATATATATTGTGTTACCTTTGTTATTTTAAATATTCATGTTATTTTTTTTTAGTATAAGTTCATCTAATTGCTTCTTTACTGGATTAAATGAATAATAAAAGACACAAGTTAACCATAACTCTTATTTTAATGTATCTTTTAGAAAACAAGATTTTTAACGCATGGTAAAGTAAGCAAAGTCTATTTTATGTAGATAAAATAACCATTATAGATTAGAAAAATCTAAATAAGATTAGACTTCTCATGTTTAGGATAATTATATTAAATAAATATGGTTTTAATAAGTTATACGTTATTTATAGTAATTTATTTATTTGCACAGTTAAATATTTTCATTATTGTTAAGGATCATTATTACTGATGTCTTGATATGTGCATTGTATATAAATACTCAATTTATTGTGAACACAATTTATTTATTTATTGTTGAATATTTTTAATGAATTACAATTTTACCATATTTTTCATTGTCAAGGCCTCAAAATGTAAATTAATAACTGTAAATGTAAAAGCGATATACAAATCAATAAACTTTTAATGTGTTTAATTTACAAAATAATATATCCTTTTTAACCACATATTCAATTAAACACGGTTTCCATCATTTGAAGTGTGTATACTTTGCTTTAAAAGGTATGTTGCGTATATGATGCTTTCACATTTTTGATTAGATTATAAGTAAACTACAAAATGCTCTATCTTTCTTTATTGTCAAAAATGAAATATTTAAATAGTATTTAATTTTTATTAGCTAGTTGCAAAATTTTTTAGTTAATGTTTTTAGCAAGAGATGGCACCGAATGAATGATACGTTTAAAAATTAAAGAAGAAATGTTGCACTAGCAAACGTATTATTTTTATTAAACAGGGACTTCTAATAATATCGCGATCGGCTGGCTTAACAAAAGCAAACTTAATACGCTTGCATTGTTAAATTTAATAGATGAGTGTAACTGAGCGTAAAATCAAATGTACTAAAACTCTTACTAACTACTATTTAGCGTTATATACGACAACAATATATTTTTTCCGTTAGAGTTGTTATTTTTATGGTTTTTTCACAAGAGCGCAAGCGCGTTTTGTTGACGTCACAATATATATCTACTAATTCTAATGATGCTAAAAGAAGACTTTCTTAAAGTTGTATGCTTAACTTTTTGCTTTTGACCTAGTTGTACGCGGCTGTGTGTTTTTGGTTATTTAGTTTTTAACTCTTAGTCCAAAAGTGTAATGTAATGTGTGTTCACCAATGCGGATTTCCCGAAAATCAATTAAACACGTATGTAGCTGTCGTCTTTTCTGCTTTTTATAATCCGTATTCTGATAGTTGAGTTTTTATGTACTTTAGTCGGTCTTTTATTAAGTTCAAATGGCAGCCACAATATTGAAGATGATGATAATAATAACAGTAAGAAATATCCTCATTCTCTTGCAGATACATATATATGTTAAACTTTGATCCCTAAACTTAATAAAAAAGCGTGTTCATTTTTCATTTTTAAATTGTTGTTGGTTCCCCTTACTTTCGTAAAAAGATATATTCTTAAATCGTATAATAATTATTATACCAGTACTTGAATTTGTGCAACCATGTACAAAACTATAGATTATAATAACAAATTTGTCATCTATTATCAGGCCCTCCACATAAGATGGGTTAGGATATACTAAGTATGTCATTCCATTTGCAACACTCAGAAGAATGACTACAATGTATATATATTCTTGAGCAGAAACACAAAACAACAATGCGTCCGCGTATCCGTGTGTTGTTTGCATTCTCACGATTGACAATTTTGAGATAATGAGTTCAATTTTTGTACAGGCACTTCTTGTTTCTTCACGCAGATCGCTATTTAAAATGGTTACAATCGGTAAAGAGCCACACCCATAATTGAAAAAAATGTGTTTACGTGTTTATTTAAACTCGACTTGTAATTCATATAATATTAAAGGACGTACTTATGTACCTGCCGCGCCCAATCTTTATGTGGCTTAAGCCAAATTTTAATGTTTTACTTTTTCAAAATTCAAGAACGTCAATTAGCCGTACTTTTAAATTCAGTTTACTAAGGTATTATTAAAAATATTTAAACAATATTAAACAAAGGCGATGTAAACTTTCATTTAATATAAAAGATGCTACCCTAAATAAAGATGTTTAATGTAAAATATTGTGCTTTTGTGTTTATATACAGACTGGTTTATTTTCGATGTGTGTGTATCCATCTGATTTTCTATTCTTTCTTTCTTTTTAAATAGTGTAAACTAACATTGGCTAGCAGAATTTACCGAAGCCATCATTTTCCATTATTATTTATGTATTTGTGTCATACGCTTGTAAACCGGCCAACCAGGAACAGACCTGCACATATACAAAATATTTGAAGTAAGTTATTTAAAAGGTAGGGAAAAAAGTATTGAATCTGCTTGTATTGTGAAATCGTATAGTTAAATATTTCCTATTGACTTACGAGGTATATTAATCCGATTCGTTTAAACAAGTACTAATTCATACTTACGTTACATTAAAACACAACACTTCATAATTGTTCTAACAATTGATAGGCTCACGAACAAATTTGACTGGATCGGCCTCCAAGTGTAATTCAGAAAATAACAAAAAAAGTGAGGTGTGTGTCTTGACTATTTTTTTTTTAACCAATAATATAAAAGTTTTTACTTTCAAAATATGACAAATAATGAATAATAAATATTACAAAATAATTCCCATGCCTCTAAGTAGGGGCCTTTGTATAAGAATTAGCCTTGGAAGGACATCCCCCATATACCGAAATTTTTATTGTTATATGAGGGGTATAGGAATAAATTTAAAATATTCTTAGATGTGTTACGAAAAATATATGAAAAATTCAGGAATTGAAAATTTTTCAAAGATTTTTTATGATTTTTTAAAGTTTTCGGTGTATGGGGAATGTCCTTCCAAGGCTGATTGTCATATGAAGGCCCATGTAGACAATTTTTCATATATGTTTCCTAACACATATAAAAATTATTTCCAACTACTAAGGAAGTTAGCCCACAAAGTGTGAAGATAGCCCACAATATCCAAGAGAAATACCGTATCTTCTGGGCTAACTTCACGCTAGTGCCTACGCTTATTCGTATGATATATTATAAGATAAGAGCATTGCTGTTAATTTTTATGAGCACACCTACCCTATATAAAAATACATTTAATAATATTACATACACTTCTTTTAAAGACATTTTCATGGCAAAAAGAAAAGTCATGTTTCTGATAATTATAAGCTTTTGTATCAATTGTATAATTATTGCGGCCAATCATTACAAAATGAACCAATCAGTTTTGTACAGTAAAGTCTGTACATTATAAGCATACAAGTTACATACACCAATAAAAATGCAAGAAGATGCTAAGCATTGGCCAATTAAATTATAAGCATACGAACACAAATTATTTTTTTTAGCTCGTGTTTAGCATTCATTGGTTTAAAAGCTTTCGTTTAGTTGGTTATCAGTATCGTAAATTCATTCTTTCAATTAGTTCGAACTATTTTGTATGTGTGTTGTTTTAAATTGTGTGTTATTGATAGAAAAAAAAAAAAAGGAAATTGCCCAAATCATGTACTACATTTCGGAATATACAATCTTATCTCTGAGATATGTTTTAATAAAAACAACTAAGAAAGCTAAATTTGGCTTATACTAAACCTTAAATACACTTTACGTCTACAATAATGGGCGTGGCAGGTAAATAATTACACCTTCTAATTTGTATGTATTACGTATTAACTTACAAACCGAGTTTTACGCTGATTATGGTTTTTTGTACATTGTAAGCGTGTCTGTTTAGATAAATTTTTACACCACTTAGCAGTAAAACATTGATAACAAGTAAGAAAACTAAATTTGGCTTACGCCAAATCTTAAATACCCTCCATCTCCACAACGATGGGCGTGGCAAATATATATATATTGCGCCCTCTAATAGTGCATGTCTTACGTATCAGCATGCAAGTGGACTTTTACGTTGAATATGGTTTTTTGTAAATTGTGGGCGTGTCTATTATCCAACCACGCCCGTTTTTGGCACGTCAGTCAATGGGATAACTATGTATAAGCGTACCAAATTTAAAGTTTATAGCTCAATTTTTGTGACATATAAAAAGATTTATGTCGATTGTGGGCATGGCTTTTGCGGGATTTTCACATTTTCAATAACGATTTGCGTGCAAAAACTAAAAGAGCCTGTACAAAATTTCAGCTCAATAACTCAAAATTTACGCCCGTGAGAGTGCCAATAACAGACGGACACGCGGACACGCGGACATACATGTCTAAATCGACTCAGTTTTTGACACTGATCAAGAATATATATACTTTATAGGGTCTCTGACGCCTCCTTCTGGGTGTTGCAAACAGAAGAACAAACTTAGTATACCCTCATCACTGAGGTGGAGGGTATAATGAATACAGAGAATGTTCTTAAAAAGAAAAAATTTATCACTTATATACAACAAGTGAAAATATTATAGTCGGTCAAGCCCGACCATCAAATACCCTACACCACTTGATATATTATTATATTATTCAATTTAATTTTTTCCATTAATAAATAAAAAATTTTATTTTTTTGTTCTGCTTTTAATTTTTTTCTTTTTTTCTTTGAAAAATGAAAATTTTTATATTTCTATACCTACTTGTATTTTCAAAAATTTCTAAAGGATACATAAGTCAGAAATTTTTATACACCACTCTGTGAAAAAGGGTATATTAAATTTGTGCGGATGTTTGTAACTCCTAAGCGGCAAATTCCACAAATGCTTCAGTTATACCGATCGATTCAGAATCAAAATCTGAATCGATTTAACCATGTCCGTCTGTAGGTCTGTCCTCGTGTCTGTCCATCTAAATTTGTGCGCAAGCTACAGGTCGCATTTTTTGAGATATTTTGATGAAATTTAGTACAAGCACATTTATTGGCCCAAAGGGGAACCCTATTAAAAATGGACCGGATTGGATCAATTTTAGAACCTCTCCTCATATGATATCTTATATTTTGATATTTTGATGAAATTTGATACGCGAAAAAGAATTGACCCAAAAATAAACCCTTTTGAAAATGGACCAAATTGGACCATTTTTAGAACCTCTTCCTATATAAATTTTTCTTTTTTTATATCATAAACAAACAATGTCCATGTGTAAATTTTATCGAAATCTCTCAAAAAATAATAGGACCTAGAATTCCCCATATGGGGAATTCTAAAAATCGTCCTATCCGGTCCGTATGTCCGTCTGTTGTTGGCGTAAATTTTGAGATATTGAGCTGAAATTTGATACAGGCTCTTTTAGTTTTTGCACGCATATCGCTATTTAAAATGGGCAACATCGTTCAAGAGCCACGCCCACAATCCACATAAAACTATTTATCTGCCACATAAATTTGGGTATAAACTTGAAATTTGGTAGATACATCAAAAAACATTAGTTTAATCGATATGCCAAAAATGGGTGTATTCAGATTACAGACACGCCCACAATTAAAAAAAAATTTATATTTGCCACAAAAGTTGACCTAAGAACTTGAAATTTAGTACTCGTATACATAGTTATCCCATCTACTAATCTGCCAAAAATGGGCGTGATCGGATAATAGATACGCCCACAATTTACAAAAACCTTACTCAACGTAGAAGTAGACTTGCATACTGATACGTAAGACATACACTATTAGGGGACGCAATATATATATTTGCCACGCCCCTCGTTGTGGAGGTGGAGGGTATTTAAGATTAGGCTAAATTTAGTTTTCTTACTTGTTTAAAGTAAAGTTTTAAATCAGAATAATCTGAAGTACCTTTTAAAAGTCGGATCAATTAACATGAATAAATCGATTCAGAAAGGTAACGGTGTATATGGTGTATATGGTATTTTTTAAATTTTTATATATTAATTTATATTTAAAATTCTAATTACGTTTTTGATACAATTTGTTTTGCACTTACCATCACCGCCAGAAATACTATCCTGCGAGCTTCGGGAATCTTCTGAAATAAATATATATCTATGTATATTATTTGGGAATTTCAATATATAATAAAACTTATATTAATATAAAAGAAAACTAAATTAGGCTTAGGCCAAATTTTAAGTACCCTGCACATCAACAACGGTGGGCGTGGCAAATATTTATATATATTGCACCTTCTAATAGTGTATGTATTACGTATCAGCATGCAAGTCTACTTTTACGTTGAATATGGCTTATTGTAAATTGTGGGAGTGTCTGTTACCCCTTTTTAGCCAGTATATTACTGGTGCACCATATCTATTTTTGGCACATCGATGGATAACTATAAATATGTGCACCAAATCTCAAGTTCATAGGTAAATTTTTGCTGCAAATATATACATTTTTGTAGATTGTAGGCGTGTCTGTTATCCGTCCACGCTCAATTTAGACCCGTAGATAGATAAATTAGTTGTGTACATATATACTAAATTTCAAGTTCCTAGGTCACCTTTTGTGGCAGATAAATAGAATTGTGTTGATTGTGGGCGTGGATATCGACTGATTTTGTCCATTTTTAAAAGCCGTCTATGTGCAAAAACTAAAAGTACCTGTACAAAATTTCACCTAAATATCTCAAAATTTACAACCGTGAGAATGCTAACAACAGACGGACACACGGACACACATATCTAAGTCGATTCAGTTTTTGATGCTGATCAAGAATATATATACTTTGTAGGGTCTCTGACGCTTAGTTCTGGGTGTTGCAAACGGAAGAACAAACTTTGTATACGCTCATCACTGAGGTGGAGGCTATAACAAATGTCATACCTAACATTTTTCGTCTATTATCAAGTAATGGCAGATTGATAAGTTTTAGCAGATTCTCATATGGGGGTAGGGAAGTGGAAGTGTCCAAACCCAAACCGCGTAGGGCAAAGAGTAGAAATTGTTTTTGAATTTATTCTAATGCGTTTACGTTGAATGTATAGTTAGGTGCCCACACAATTGAAAAGCATTCTGGTGTGAGCCTAACTAAAGCCGTGAGCAGTCTTTTTGCTAAATAAGGATCATCGAATTCTTTAGACCATCTTTTTATAAAACCTAACCGTGCCTTATTTATTATTGAATTTATATGCAGATTAAAGTTCATTTTCTGATCTAATAAAACACCCACATCAGCATATGACTCAACGTTTTCCAGATCTCGGCCGTAAACTGAATACCTGTAATTAATAGGAGTAGTCCTTCAAAAAGACATTACTTTACATTTAGAAAGATTAAGTGTCATTAAATTGGTTTGGCACCAATACACAAGTAAAAGTAAATCACGAGTAAGGGTGTGCATATCTGTCTCATTACGTATAGTGTAGAACAACTTGACACCATCAGCAAACATTAGGATATTAATATAAATTAATATAAATAACGTCTGGTAGGTCATTTATGAAAAGGACAAAAAGTAACGGACCTAAGTGACTCCCTTGCGGAACACCGGAAGGAACAGACATCAGATGAGAAAGGGACGATTTAAATAAAACTCTTTGAGAATGATTAGACAAGTATGAATAAAACCATTTAACCATAAGAAGAGGAAACCCGATTTTGGAAAGTTTGAGAATAAGGTGTTTATGATTTACTTTATCAAACGCTTTGCTAAAATCAGTAAAAATGACAACCGTCTGGGAACTTTCAAAGAATGATTTATAAGGTAATTCCAATAGGTTTGTAGATTTGCTACTGCAAAACCAGTGAAATTACAGAATTAATTGAAAGAATTAATCTCTTTTTAACTAAACAACCAAAAAGTTCAGGTATGTAGCTAAGTTTAGCAATTTATTGTAATAGATTATGAGGCAGTGATCGCCATGTTATAATTATTTTTATATTATAGGAGTGTTTTAGGAGTCGGTGAGTATCCTTTTAATTGTTTATGACTATAAATACTTACATTTGCTCCATTAGAGCAAAAACTAGTAGCATTCCCTGCTATGTCCGGATAAGTATTTTTATTTATTTATTTATTTCATCAATGTTGTTAGCTACAAGTTATATCTTAACAGCTAACATAATATATAATACATAGTTAAGTATAAAAGTTTCAATTTTGCTTAAATCTAAATTATTTGTGTATTTTATTCAGATCAACCAATACTATATCTTATTTGAGATTTCTTTATTGATTGATCAATTATTTACAATTTCTTCTGCTTATATACTAATTCTACTTTTGCGTATGACCTACTTACCTACTTACTTACTATTTACAAATTGTAAAATAATGCTTAACATACTGAACATAAAAATAATGCTTAGTACGCTTAATGTTTCAATGAGTACAAATACAATTATGTCATATCGTATGCTACATTAATATTGTAAAGTACACTACAACCTTACCCTATAAAAAAAATTTTTTTTTTTTATAAAAAGAAAAAAAATTTGTGTATTCATTTCATATTTTGTACAATATTAATTTGTTTTATATGATTTTAACTCATTATTGTGCACTTCTTTAAGTAAATTTTTAATTTCTATAACTGAATTTAGTCCATTCCTACATATTATTTATAAGGTCCTACATATGATTTTTGATATTTTCTTCTATTCCTATTCCTTAATAAAACAAAGCCACCTATATTTAAATTTAAAGAATTAATGTCTTTAGTGTTATTGTTTAATGGGCGTTTTTGTTTTTCCAATTCTATTAGTTTTTTGGCTCTTTTTTGGGAATATTGGAGTCTGGCTTTTAATTCATTGGAGTAATCCTTCAGATTGTAGATTTTTTCGTTCGGCATAAAATTACCACTTAGCAAACATGGTATTTTTCCAAATACTAATTCAAATGCCTTATAGTTCGTTGTCACATGTGGTGTAGTATTGTATGCAAAAGAGTAAGAGGGTATCCATTTGTCCTAGTTGCCATCTTTCGTAAATGATAACATATATTCATTTAACACTCGGTGGTTACGTTCTACTATTCCTAATGTTTCGTGATGGTACGTGGTTGAAAAGATTTGTTGGATTTATAGAACCTCATTTGTAAACTCTGTACATTTATCGGATTTTAAGACTTTGAAGTGACCATATTTTAGAATAAGTTGTTCGACAATTGTTTGATAAATTGTTTTTGCGTCTTTACTAGGTATTGGGAACGTGATTACATATTTTGTTAGTGCGCTTTGCATTGTTAGAATATACCTGAATCCATTTGAAGGGTCCTACCCTATCTATCTCAACTACTTCAAAACTGCTGTTTGGTGTTACTGTAATAGTTTGTGGTTCTTTAGTATGTCGTATCTGTTTATTTTCTTGACAATTTGTGCAGTTGCTGACAAATTTTTTGACCATTTTGTTCATGTTTTTCCAGAAATATCTTTGTTTTAATTTTAAAAGAGTTTTTCTGATACCTAAATGTCCTCCTAGTGGACTGTTATGAAATTCGTCAATTAATTTATATTGTATCACTTTATCTGTTATTCTCTTAGGGTCTTTATATAATATAATATTTAATAACTAGTCTTTTTATTTTTATTTTGTTGCAAGTTATTAAATTTTTCTTTAAAAGCATTTTCAGTTATGAACTTGAATATCATATCATTCTTGTTCAATGCTATATTAAATATCTTTAATTTTTCTAATTGTGATGCCAGCTTCTCTATAAGCGAATCTAAATTTGGAGGATTATCACAGCGTCTTATTATTATATTTTTATCTTCTGCGTGTAGTTTAACTCTATTTATATCCTGCACCACCCTGTGGAAAAGGGTATATTAAGTTTGTGCGGATGTTTGTAACTCCTAAACGGCAAAAGCCACACCCACCTTCAATTATACCGATCGATTCAGAATCAAAATCTGAATCGATTTAACCATGTCCGTCTGTAGGTCTGTCCTCGTGTCTGTCCATCTAATTTGTGCGCAAGCTACAGGTCGCATTTTTTGAGATATTTTGATGAAATTTAGTACAAGCACATTTATTGGCCCAAAGGGGAACCCTATTGAAAATAGACCGGATTGGACCATTTTTAGAACATAAGAGGTCCTGTTATTTTTTGAGATATTTCGATGAAATTTGATAAGGGGAAAAGCATTGACCCAAAAATAAACCCTTTTGAAAATGGACCAAATTGGACCATTTTTAGAACCCCTCCTTATATAATTTTTTTTGATATCATAAACAAACAAAAAATAATAAAAAATAAAAAATTCTGACTTATGTATCATTTTGAAATTTTTGAAAATACAAGTAGGTATAGAAAAATAAAAAAAAAATCTATCAAAGAAAAAAATTAAATTGAATAATATAATATATTAAGTGGTGTAGGGTATTTGATGGTCGGGCTTGACCGAGTATAATATTTTCACTTGTTTTCTTTGAGAAATGAAAAATTTTATTTTATAGATGTACATACCAAATTTTAAGTTTATAGCTCAATATTTGTGACATATAAAAAGATTTTTGTCGATTGTGGGCATGGCTTTTGGCGGGTTTTCCCATTTTCAATAAAGATTTGAGTGCAAAAACTAAAAGAGTCTGTATCAAATTTCAGATCAATATCTCAAAATTTTCGCCCGTGAGAAAGCCAATAACAGACGGACACACGGACACGCGGACATACATGTCTAAATCGACTCAGTTTTTGACGCTGATCAAGAATATATATACTTTGTAGGGTCTCTGACGCCTCCTTCTGGGTGTTGCAAACGGAAAAACAAACTTAGTATACCCTCATCACTGAGGTGTAGGTTATAAAAAGAAATATAATGAAATATTAACTAAGTACGAGGAACTGGCGGCAGATATAAACGAATATGGAAACAAGATGGAAAAGTTCGGTTAAGACCGAAGCCTATAAATAGCCCTCTAAAAAATAATTTCCTATTGCATTTAATTGTTGCGTATATATTATTATTCAAGTCATTTTTAAACAACAATTATTGTTTTTTTTTTCATATTAGGCGTTTGCTTTAATAAATCACGCCTATTTTTGGCAGAGTGTTGGACAACGGTACCACTTAACATATAACAAATTTCAACTTGATAGTACGATATATAATTTTTTAAAGATACAATTTTTTGAGGTATGTTGAGATTTTTGTTTATTGTGGGTGTGTCTCTTAAATAATTTTGCCCAATTTCAATACGGAACAGCGAAATTGAACTAAGTATGCAAAGTTTCAATTTGATATCTCAAAAACAAGTGAAAATATTGTAGTCGGTCAAGCCCGACCATCAAATACCCTACACCACTTGATTGATTATTCAATTTAAGTTTTTTCTTCTAAAAAGCAGGATATAATAAAAATTTTTATTTTTCTTTACCTACTTGTATTTTCAAAAAATTTCAAAATGATACATAAGTCAGAAATTTTTTTTATTTTTTGTTTGTTTTTGAAATCAAAAATAAATTTTTTATATGGGAAGGGGTTCTAAAAAAGGTCCGATCTTATCCATTTTTAAAAGTGTTTCTTTTTGGGCCAATACATTTCCTTGTACCAAAATTCATCAAAAATCTCAAAAAATAATAGGACTTCATATGGGAAGGTGTTATAAAAATGGTTCAATCCGGTCATCATCAATCATCACCAAGTTTTAGTAAAAGCAAAAATAGAAATTCAGCACCGGTACAATCTGTAAACAAGTTATGTAATTTAGTATTAAGGCCTCTAACATTTTAATAGAGTATACGTAGTGAACAGCAATAATTAATTAGTTTTTTGAAGAAGATGGTATAACCGCGTCCTTTTGGCTACGAAGGTTTACGAGGGATGAACTCCTTAGTGAATGCCTCTTTAGGCCAAAAATTATCAGATAATAAGATGTCAAAGTGCGCTTGAGGGATGGTTATTTTAAAAGATGCAACATCTCTATGTTGCGAAAACTTAAATTTAGAAATATTTACAGCTTGTTTAGGTATATTAGGAATTTTTGAACAAATAAAATTCAAATTTTTCTTTTTTTTTTATTATATAACCATCCACTGAGGGGATGATCCCTATATGTGCAAGCACGGTGGTGGTTAGAAGGGATTAGAGGAAGGAGGATAGAGGGAGTAGTGTTTGTGTACGTTGATTTTGAAATTGCGCACACTAGGCATGGCGGGAAATACCCCTGGAGGTAGGTGGTTCCAGAGGCGAACGCCACGGTTAAAGAACGAACCGTTTCGGTAATGCGTTGTGCGATACGCCGGCAACTCCATAACGTATGGGTGAGATCGGTGAGCAAGCCTGGTTGTCCTACTGAAGGGTTTCAGCGGAGGATCTTTTATCTCTCTAGAACATATGCCACAGAAGTACCTGTACATAAGCACAACACAGCTCACATTTCGTCGGTGTTCAAGTGTGTCGAGAGAGCTAGCTACTTCCTCGTCACCTATGATCACTAGAGCCCTTCGCTGAATACGATCGAGAGTCTCCAAACATGTGTTAGAGGCTCCCGCCCACAAGTGCGAATTATGCTCAAGTTTCGGCGGCGTAAGTATTTCGGATGTCGGCTGGTGTAAAGTATTTTTTACACCGTTTTAAAAAACCCAAGCTCTTGGCTACATCTTTGGACAATTCGAACATGTGCTCCGTCCAGCGGACGTCACACTAAATTCGTATGCCCAGAATGTCAAGAGCGGCCGATTCCTCCACATTTACGCCGCCGAAGGATAGAGGGCGCCCATCACTATCCTTGTGGTACAGATGACAGCACCGTGTTTTGTTGGCGTTGAAACTAACCCTGTTTACTTGACCCCATCCGGATATTTTCATGAGGTCGCGACTTGATGATTCATTCATTATGCAACGTTTGTTTTCTATCTCCGTATTGCTAGGCCTTTTATTAAAGGAAAATGAATGACATAGAGTGCTGTCGTCAGCGAAAGAGTAAACAGAGTTCTCCGTCAAGCACAGAAGGTCATTGATGAACACCAGGAAAAGGGAAGGGGAGAGAACAGAGCCCTGAGGTACGCCTGCATTTAGGGTATACTGATTTAATGAGTAACCGTCAATCACAACCCGAATTGAACGATTACTCAAGGAGCTCGATATAAATTGAGCGAAGTTGTTGTTTACACCAATCGCCATCAATTTGGACAACAGAGCATCATGCCATACTCTGTCAAACGCCTTAGAGATATCCAAAGCCACAACCTCACTTTCGCCAAAGTTGCGAATAGCTCGATACCACTTTTCCGAAAAGTTGGCTAATAAGTCGCCAGTGGATCGATTTTTGCGAAATCCGTATTGACGGTCGCTGATTAGGTTGTTGGCCTCAAGATAGCTCATCAGGTGAAAGTGCAGGGTCCGAAGGGGTACTTTTTTTTTTGGTACCGGTTGTACATTGGCAATCTTCCAGCATTTTGGGTAAGTGTTTGCATGGTAACACTTACTAAAAAGATTGCGCAATGGTTTAGCAAGTGTTGTGGGGCACTTGCTATGAAGTAGAGGGTGTATGCCATCCGGCGCTGAAGTTTTGCGAGTGTTGAGACTAGCAAGAACCTTTTTTACTGCCCGGGTACGAAAGAATAAATTAGGCATCGTATGTGCTACTCTTTCGACCATAGGAAATGATTGATTGCTGTGTGGTAAAAGGGAGTTTGAAGCAAACATTTCAGCCAATACATCAGCTTTATCAAACGGGTCAGATATTATTTGGTCGCCTATAAAGAGAGATGGAATTGATGCCGAAGTTTGATTTCTACATCTTCTTACAAACGACCAAAAACTCTTGCTACCTTTTGGGGTGGTAAGAATCTTAGTAAGCAGTCGATGCTCGTGCAGAGCTTTTGCTCGACGTAGTACCTGGTTGCATCTGTTTCTAGCTTGTTTGCGAAGCAGGTTAATTTGGTCGTTTGGATTCAAACGCCATATTCTAAAAGCTTCCTCTCTGGACCTGACAGCATCAATGCATGTCTGGTTAAACCAACTGTTGTCCTTGGGTTTAACTGAAATTTTTTTGTACGGAATAAAGGACCGCATTCAGTGCAAAATTATGTTTTGCATCATTTCCGCAGCGGCATTTACATTATCATCTAAGAAACATAGTTTCCAGTTGTAAAGCCTGAAAAATTCTTTGAGCTTAGCCCAAGTTGCGTTTTCATATTGAAAAATGAAACGTTTCGGGGCTGAAATCGGAACGTGGTGAAGGTTAGTGTATGAAAAGAATGCGGAAATGATGCAATGATCCGAATTACCGAGAGGTGAAAAAGTCTTAACTTCGTACTTATCGGGGTGCGAAGTAAGAAAAAGATCTGGTGTATTAGTGTGCAACCCATCGACGCTTGGAATAAGCGTTGGTTCTAAGACTAATTGCGTTAAGCAATTTTCTAAGGCCATAATCTCAGCATCGCGTCCCTCCGGGGATTGTGGGTCGAATAGCGTAGCCAGGACGCGTTGTGAACATTGAAATCACCAGCAACAACGATTTCACTGTTCGGGTAGTCCTGAAGAATAGTTGTGATGGTATTGGAGAGGGTGTCAAAGCCATTAATGGAAACCATTCTCTCCGCGTTTAGGCTTCGATAAACGAAATGTAACGTATGTGTCCAAATCGTAAATTTTACCCAAGATGTGGTAAATTAGGGATCCTGCGTGCAATGTTGTTGCTGGCACTGGAACACTATACCATTGTGTATGTATACCACGTCAAAATATCTTCAACAGGCGTGTTTTCTGTAATGCGGCTGAGAAATATCGATTTCCGCAGAGGAACAACGTGAAGATGAACCGGACCAACTGAAGCCTCAGAATAAGCAGCACTGTTATTAAAATTAATGTTTTCAACATTATCATTGATACATGTATGAGATGTTGTAGCATCACATTAAGTGATCATCATTCGCGGAACTATTATTATTAGATTTTATTACATTTTCTACAGAATGAGTTGGATTAGGAGTCACTTTCACCGAGATTATATTCTCAAGAGAGAGTTTCCTCAGAAGGGTGGCTTACAACTATAGGCGGTATATGCGGCCCACTTAAACCATCATCTATCGAATATAAAGATGAAATGGATGGTGAAGTAGAAACAGGATTATATAAATTAGACGACATAGCATCAGTATGTTCAGCAGACTGCGTAGGATTCTGTAACGAAAAATCTAAGTATTTACATTGCTCAAATAGAACTTGATACATGTCAAACTTTGCCGTCAATTTTGCCAGATCTCTACAAAACTCCCTAAAATGCACGCGAGTTTGAAAAAGAACATGTAGAAGTCTATGTTTTTTTGACGGCAGCTCGCACACGACCATCGCAATCCCTTAGAGCGATTTATTATGTGATCAAAATAGCGACCCGTAAATCCAGCGCATTTAGGGTGCGCACTAACCAGCCAACAAAATAATAGAGGATCCGTCGAGGAGTTTTCATTTTTCTCCTTATTTTTATACTTAGCATAACAGCAATTCATTTTTCAACAATGTAAAATATAATGTCGTAAAAATGATGTATAAGTAAGAAGAAGAAGAAGAAAAAACAAAAAGAGAATTACAAAAAGAAAAGAGTATGTACACAACTAGAATATGAAACAAAAGGAAGTACAAAAAATTATACCAAAGTAACTAGAATTTAATAGTTAGCTAGTAGTAGTTAGTAAAATAATGCTTAACCAATTACTTATCTCGAGTATCAATTTAAGTTTTATAAAAATTCAACAATTTTGTTAATTTTAACGCGAATTAATAAGAATTTTTTTAACGAAAAATCGGAGCACTGAAATTTAGTTAACTCCTTGTACAACGTTGCCAGACTATTTAATCCTTTACGATAATATAGATTGACAATTAATATTGGAAAATGTGTATTTGGTAAATGTGATTTAATTTTTTTGGTTATTTGGTTATTTTTTGGTTACTCCTAATGGATTGCTGCCTAGTCCAGAACGAGTTGAGGTTATACGTAATTACAATCTTCCGGTTTGTGGAACATGAGCTTAGTAAATTTCTTTGCTTAATCAATTTTTATCGCAGATTCGTTCCAAAAGCTGCTGAAGCACAAGCAGTTCTTCACGATCTGAAAAAAGGCCAGAAGAAAAAAGATAGACGGACTGATGTGTTGAAAAATGCGTTCGATTCATGTAAATAATAATTAGCTGATGCATCACTGTTGTCGTACCCACTTGATTAAACTCCTTTATCTTTAGCTGTGGATGCTTCAGACATTGGTATGGTAGGTGTTTTGTAACAATACGTCAATGCTTGTTGGGTTCCGTTGGGTTTTTTCTTCAAAAAATTTACTGATACACAATATCGTTGTGTAGCACTTATGATCGTGAGTTACAAGCCATAAATTTAAGTTTAAGACATTTTCAGTACTTTTTAGAAGGTCGAAATTTTATTATTTATACTGACCATAAACCTCTAATATACGACTTTTATCAACAATTGCATAAAGCTTCACCCAGGCAACTTCGTCAGTTGGATTATATTGTTCAACACACTACTATATTCAATATATTAAAGGCAAATATAATGTGACAGCAGATTTTTTATCTCGTATTGAAGCTATTTTAATGCCACCCAGTGTTGATTATTAATCTTTAGCGACAGATCTGATCTGATGATGAAGTTAAAACCTTACTGCAGAGTTTGAAAAAATTAAGATGGCAGATTCAAACTTGGAGCTTTTTTGTGACTGTTCCACATCTAATATACGTCCGTATGTTACTCGTAATAATCGCAAAATGGTATTTGATTCCATGCACAATTTGTCACGTCCAGGCTCTAGTTCTTCAATTAAGTTAATTACTAAACGTTTCATGTGGCGTACAATGAAATCAGGTATATCAAATTGGGTAAGATGTTGCATTCCGTGTCAAAAATCGAAGATTGGCAAACACACAAAAACGTCAATAAGTAATATAGAGGTTCTTCACGAACGTTTTAAATACATTAGTATTGATATATATGGTCATCTACCTTTGAAAAACTACCGTTATTGTTTGACATACATCGATAGGCTTACTTGATGGCCAGAAGCTTTACTCTTGGAAGATGTTTCAGCAGAATCGGTAATTAGAATATTTCTACGTGGCCAGATATCTAGGTTTGGTGTACCAAACCAAATCACAACCGACCAGGGCAAGCAGTTTGAATCATCATTATTTCGAGAATTTGCGAGAGTACTTGGTTCAAAAGTTATCCATTCAACATCATACTATCTTCAAAGCAACGGTCATATCGAGATATGGCACCACATTTAAAAAAATGCTATTACGATAGTGCGCAATGGGTAGATATTATAGCATTGGTTCTTCTTGGGCTTCGTGGTGCAATTAATGGTGGTGTTGAGTACACTCCTGCAGAATTAGTGTATGGAACAATTCTTCAACTTCCTGGTCAATTTGTAGCGGAAAAATTATATCATACTAAAAATGATTGGGTGTCTAATTTTTGTGAGGCTGTGGGAAATATTCAGTCTAATGAAATAATGCGCCATGGTAAAGCTGCTATTTATATTCAACAGGATCCACAAAAGTGCTCCCATGTATTTTTACGAAATGATGCAGTTTTAAAGTTCCTTTAACAACCTTTCACTAGTTCTTATTATGTTATTAAACGCACAAATAATCAGCATTAATAACGCAGAAAAATAAAAAATAAAAAAACCAGCAAGAATGCCGAAATTCACAGCATACTCTCACAGCTGTAGCACACCCCAGTTTATTCAAACTTTTCGCGTAGCTTGGGTACTTCTGAATTCTGTTGCTCCATATAGGTGCGGCGTAGAAAGATACTGAAAATATTACTTTGGCCTATATTAACCTTCTTGTTTTGAATTGTAAATCTTCAAAATCCTTGGCAACAATATGATATGTTATTAGCATAGCCTATGATACTCACTCCTGCTGGCACTGGTAATCCTAATATCTCATCATATAATATATTCCATAGCATTGGTCTAAGTATTGAGCCTTGGGGTACGCCCGTTGTTATGTTATATTCACATAAACCTACATGAGTTTTGTAGAGAAGGACCCGCTAAGACAGGTAGTTTCTTGGGATGGTGCGCCAAATACAGCTGTACGTATTTTTTTTAGTAGCGCCACGATAATATGGAGCCAACTAGCGGAGTTGAACCCATTTTTTATATCGAACGTTACTATTGTACAGTGATTTTTGGTTCCATTGTAGTGTACTATACAATATGACATAATTTCTTGTGCTAATTTAAACAGTTGGCACATTAAGCATAATAAGCATTATTATACCCTGCACCACCCTGTGTGGAAAAGGGTATATTAAGTTTGTGCGGATGTTTGTAACTCCTAAACAGCACATGCCACAAATGCTTCAGTTATACCGATCGATTCATCAAAATCTGAATCGATTTATCCATATCCATCTGTCCGTCTGTCTGTCTGTCCTCGTGTCTGTCCATCTAATTTGTGCGCAAGCTACAGGTCGCATTCTTTTCAATATTTTGGTAAAATTTGGTACAAGCATATGTATTGGCCGAAAGGGGAACCCTATTAAAAATGGACCAGATTGGACCACTTTAAGAACCCCTCCTCATATGATATCCTATTATTTTTTGAGATATTTCGGTGAAATTTGAAACGCGAAAGAGCATTGACCCAAAAATAAACCCTTTTGAAAATGGAATAGAACCCCTCCTTATATATTTTTTTGTTTTTATGCCCTCCACCTCAGTGATGAGAGTGTACTAAGTTTGTTCTTCCGTTTGCAACACCCAGAAGGAGGCATCAGAGACCCTACAAAGTATAGATATTTTTGATCAGCGTCAAAAACTGAGTCGATTTAGACATGTATGTCCGTGTGTCCGTGTGTCCGTCTGTTGTTGGCACTCTCACGGGCGTAAATTTTGAGTTATTGAGCTGAAATTTTGTACAGGCACTTTAAGTTTTTGCACGCAGATCGCTATTTAAAATGGGCGAAATTGGTCGAGAGCCACGCCCACAATCGACAAAAATCTATTTATTTGCCACAAAAATTGAGCTATTAACTTGAAATTTGGCATGTACTTCTATGAGTATTAGCTTCATCGGTATGCCAAAAATTGGCGTATTCGGATTACAGACACGCCCACAATTAATAAAAATCTTTATATCTGCCACAAAAGTTGACCTAGGAACTTTAAATTTGGTACGCGTATACAAAGTTATCTCATCTACCGATGTGCCAAAATGGACGCGGTGGGATAACAGACACGCCCACAATTTAAAAAAAAACATATTTTACGTAACAGTAGACTTGTGTGCTGATACGTAATACGTATACTATTAGATGGCGCAATATATATATATATTCACCACGCCCATTCTTGTAGAGGTGGAGGGTATTTAAGATTTGGTTTAAGCCAAATTTAGTTTTCTTACTTGTTTTTATATCATAAACAAACAAAAAATAAAAAAAAAAATTCTGACATGTATCACTTTGAAATTTTTAAAAATACAAGTAGGTATAGAAAAATTAAAATTTTCATTTTTCAAAGAAAAAAATTAAAAGCAGTACAAAAAATAAAAATTTTCATGTATCAAAGCAAAAAATTAAATTGAATAATATAATATATCAAATGGTGTAGGGTATTTGATGGTCGGGCTTGACCGACTAATATTTTCACTGGTTTTTAAATTGAGCATGTTGAGCATTATTTTACAATTTGTAAATTAAGCATAATAAGTAGGCCAAATTAGTTCCAACACAAAAAAAATAGTAATGTTAAGAATAAGTATATAAGGAAAAGAAATTGTAAAAATATTTATTATCAGTAATCTAAAATAGAACTACTCTAATTGTTCACTTCTACTTTAAACAAATCTAAATAAATACTTACGCGGACACAGCAGTAAATACTACTGGATTTTGCTATGATGAAGCAAATGTACGTATTTATAAAATAACTAAATATAACTACTCACCCACTCATAGCCTTCCTTGCTAGTGGAATTTCCTTTTAAGCAAATGTGAGCATTCCAAAATAAACAAGTGAAAATATTATACTCGGTCAAGCCCGACCATCAAATACCCTACACCACTTGATATATTATATTATTCAATTTAATTTTTTCCTCTGATAAATGAAAACTTTTATTTTTTTGTACTGCTTTTAATTTTTTCTTTTTCTATACATAAGTCAAAATTTTTTTTATTTTTTTTTTGTTTATATCAAAAAAAAATTATATAAAATTCTAAAAATGATCCTATCCAGTCCATTTTCGAAAGGATTTATTTTTGGGTCAATGCTCTTCCACGTATCAAATTTCACCGAAATATCTCAAAAAATAATAGGATATCATATGAGGAGGGGTTCTAAAAGTGGTCCAATCTGGTCCATTTTTAATAGGGTTCCCCTTTCGGCCAATACATGTCCTTTCATCGAAATATTTCAAAAAATAATACGACCTCATAAGGGAAGGGGTTCTAAAAATGGTCCAATCCGGTCCATTTTCAATAGGGTTCCCCTTAGGGCTAATACATGTGCTTGTACCAAATTTCATCAAAATATCTCAAAAATGCGACCTGAACAAACAAAAAATAAAAAATATTCTGTCTTATGTATCATTTTAAAATTTTTGAAAATACAAGTAGGTATAGAAAAATAAAATTTTTCATTTATCAAAGGAAAAAATTAAATTAAATACTATATTGTATCAAGTGGTGTAGGGTATTTGATGGTCGGGCTTGACCGACTATATTATTTTCACTTGTTTTTAGTATGATATGGTTTTTCCGCTACAAATTGACCAGGAAGTTGAAGAATTGTTCCATACACTAATTCTGCAGGAGTGTACCCAACACCACCATTAATTGCACCACGAAGCCCAAGAAGAACCAATGCTATAATATTCACCCATTGCGCACTATCGTAATAGCATTTTTTAAAATGTGGTGCCATTTCTCGATATGACCGTTGCTTTGAAGGTAGTATGATGTTGAATGGATAACTTTTGAACCAAGTACTCTCGCAAATTCTCGAAATAATGATGATTCAAACTGCTTGCCCTGGTCGGTTGTGATTTGGTTTGGTACACCAAACCTAGATATCTGGCCACGTAGAAATATTCTAATTACCGATTCTGCTGAAACATCTTCCAAGAGTAAAGCTTCTGGCCATCAAGTAAGCCTATCGATGTATGTCAAACAATAACGGTAGTTTTTCAAAGGTAGATGACCATATATATCAATACTAATGTATTTAAAACGTTCGTGAAGAACCTCTATATTACTTATTGACGTTTTTGTGTGTTTGCCAATCTTCGATTTTTGACACGGAATGCAACATCTTACCCAATTTGATATATCTGATTTCATTGTACGCCACATGAAACGTTTAGTAATTAACTTAATTGAAGAACTAGAGCCTGGACGTGACAAATTGTGCATGGAATCAAATACCATTTTGCGATTATTACGAGTAACATACGGACGTATATTAGATGTGGAACAGTCACAAAAAAGCTCCAAGTTTGAATCTGCCATCTTAATTTTTTCAAACTCTGCAGTAAGGTTTTAACTTCATCATCAGATCAGATCTGTCGCTAAAGATTAATAATCAACACTGGGTGGCATTAAAATAGCTTCAATACGAGATAAAAAATCTGCTGTCACATTATATTTTCCTTTAATATATTGAATATAGTAGTGTGTTGAACAATATAATCCAACTGACGAAGTTGCCTGGGTGAAGCTTTATGCAATTGTTGATAAAAGTCGTATATTAGAGGTTTATGGTCAGTATAAATAATAAAATTTCGACCTTCTAAAAAGTACTGAAAATGTCTTAAACTTAAATTTATGGCTTGTAACTCACGATCATAAGTGCTACACAACGATATTGTGTATCAGTAAATTTTTTGAAGAAAAAACCCAACGGAACCCAACAAGCATTGACGTATTGTTACAAAACACCTACCATACCAATGTCTGAAGCATCCACAGCTAAAGATAAAGGAGTTTAATCAAGTGGGTACGACAACAGTGATGCATCAGCTAATTATTATTTACATGAATCGAACGCATTTTTCAACACATCAGTCCGTCTATCTTTTTTCTTCTGGCCTTTTTTCAGATCGTGAAGAACTGCTTGTGCTTCAGCAGCTTTTGGAATGAATCTGCGATAAAAATTAATTAAGCAAAGAAATTTACTAAGCTCATGTATGGTTTCGTTACAATGTGATGAGATACTGATGTTTTGTGGTAGATAAATTTTGAGAAGGTTGTGTAATATCTTTAATTTCAATAAGAGGTCATAAAATGGTGAATTTTTTGGAACTGTACAGCACTTTACAGAGGAAAAGCCGTTATTATTTGACACAGAGCAAATTGTACTTAACTTGGTCATCAATAAGACGTTTATTTTGTACACTGACGAGTAAACTAAAATGATTAGGAAAATCAAATCCGATTTTCGGTTGTGGTACATCTGCAACCAAAAAACCCCACGTTAAATTCCTTCGCAAACCAAGATTCAAATGTAAAAGTTTTTTGCCAAACGTATTAATAATAGAATTACTAACGGCTTTTAGTTGCCATTTGTTAGATTGTGAACGTTTTTGCAGGAAAAACGAAAACGTATGCTCCTGTTTTAACTAAAAATTTATAATTTAATTTGTCAGTCACCTTGTATTCTTTAGGACCGAACTTAAAATGGTACCAACGCAACCTCTCTGTGGACTTTGATAATGATGATTTATCACGTACACGACTCTTATTAAGAATTTGGCTAAGATTTTGAACACCAATTTCATCAATGCCCTTGAACAACTCACAAGTTTGTGACTGGATATTGTTAAACATAACATCCAAATGCGATGTGCTTGCTGTACTTTTTAGTCGGACAATCCAGTTGATTTTAATTAAACAATCAGGTTGATCGTTAATTCTGTCTGCCATAACGGCAAGTTTATCCAAACATAACTAATGGTCAATACAGCCTTAATGGTTGATAGTAGTTGATGGAACCAAAGAGTCAACTAAGTGGAATATCTTCGGAAAAAATATATACTCTCGGAAATACCTGTTTAGATCTTTATCTCAAACACATAAAATTCAACTATACATTTCACACAGTAAACAATCCTTTTCCAATAACAACTGATGTAATAATAGGAAGAGATTTTCTATTTTTTTTGTAAAATAGACTACGAGACAACGACACTAGATACCATCATGAAAAAGAAAATTTTTGTTCCGATTGTTCCGATTTGTTCCTTTTGGTCCGATGGGGACAAACTATCTAAACAATCATATTATAAAACTACCAAGGACAGAAATAATACAATATATCGATAGATTCAGACACTATAGGAGATATGGTACCAAAACAAGTAAAAGTTGTAACTAGGAGGCAAAATTTAAAAAATATTGAGTTAGCTAACGGTCTGAAAAATCAGAAAGGTTCGACCCCACAGAAGTCTGATCAACTTTATATATGGGGTAGCACATCTATTTCTGATATTAACAAATTAAGAAAAATAAAATTTGAATTTATTAAAAAAATTACAAGAAAAAACAATGTTAAACTACGCGTAGAAGATAAAAATATAATAATAAGATGCAGTGAATTTGGATTTGATTGTGAAGAACCTGACATCACAATTAGAAAAATTAAAGATATTTAATGTAGCATTGAACAAGAATGATATGATATTCAAGTTCATAACAGACAATGCTTTTAAAGAAAAATTTAGTTGCAACAAAAGAAAAATAAAAAAGGCCAATTATGAAATATTCTATTATATAAAGACCCTCAGAGAATGAGAATGGAATAAAAGTAACTAGAATGGAATAAAAGTAACTATGCCTACTTAAAGTGGCCTTATTGTGGATATTCCTACGTTTTAGGGGTTTATTTAGAATTTGTGGCTTAGATGACCCTATATATATATATAATTTACAATGACTTTTCCTTCTTTATGTGCAAAGTTGTGAGAGTGCGCGTGATTGGTTAACGCATGTGCACACATTTCTACGTTTTACTTGCGCATAAACGCAATTTATAAGACTGGGTTGTTATCTGGGTGGTTATCAATATAGTGGTTCTGTATTTTGTAAGATGGTAATAATTATCTAGATTTGACATAATAAATATCCTAGATTTGACATAAGTTTAATATAGCTCTGTAGGGCACGTTGGTCTGGCCAACTTCCTATACTTTACTTAATTTAAATTATATAAATAATTTAAATTATTTTACCTCTAATTGTAATGTTATTTATTTTAATTCAATTGTTGTCAGAAAACCAAAATTTTTAAACCGTTAAAAACAAAATAAAATTTATTAAAAGTAAAAAACTAAAGACTTCCACCACAATATATAAACATTTTCTTTTGTATTTGCAAATTTGTTTTATTGATAATCTCTTCGAATCAGTCGAAATTTATACATTGTATGTGCGCGTGTACTTATTATATTATTGAGAGAAAAATTACATATATTAGAAATAATGAAATTTCAAATAAATACAGAGGCGAATAAATTCTATTGAATAATATTGAACAAATTATGTTTATCAGGTATATTGGATGTGGTGGAAGCAGAAGCAGAAACAAATTATAAAAATAGACATTCCACATTTACAAAATACACATAAAATACAATAAAATTTATTAGATTTTTACTTTATAGATCTAATAACAGACGACACACTAACAAACACTCTCCAACTAAATGACACACAAGATACACGAAATATTTGCCAGCTCTATTAAATTACCTTTTTTTTGATCAAAGTCATTAATCAATACATAAAATGTGAACAGCTTTTGACAGCTTTATCGTAAGAGATTGTATTGCCGGTTTATGTACAGAGTCCTCCGTCTCATAACAACAAATATAATGAACTTAAAAAACTCCTAATCGAGAGACATACATTGAGCGAAACGTCAAGTCTAGACAAAGTCTTATCGGACACGTGCATTGGAGACAGAAAACCATCTGAATTTTACCGTCCTTTCTGCATTACAGCTGGATCCATTTTGACACAGACTTGTTAAAAATATTCCCAAAAAAAATACCTCGATAGCTTTAACTAGTACAAACGTAGGTTAAATTAAAGAATTATCTTTGTAACGAGATTTTCATTATGCCAGGGTTAAGCCGTCGGCGTAGGGTATCTCGTTCATTTATTTGTTAGTGAAAGACAAAAACGTTTTATTATTATTAATAAGGAAACAAGCGTCACTTTTTTATAATATGTGATTAACACTATTACCTTGGTTATACTTGCTGCCTCGATACAGGCTGAACGCCCTGTATTAACTTCACACCACTTACAGCGGAATTACAGGCTTCTCGCCCTGTTCAACGTATCTATATCTTATACCGGACCGTACAGACTTTACGTCCTGTAAAACACTAAATATCGCGCAATGTAATTATACAGACTTTACGTCCTGTACACTAAATATCTCGCACCGTAATTATACAGACTTGCGTCCTGTACACTAAATATTTCACTGAGTATTCTATAGGCTTACGCCCTATATTAAAACCGCGTGTCAGCTAAACGATTAAACTTATGTCCGATCACCATGACGGTTAGCTAAAGAAGAGGTTGAGAAATATGTGAACATTTCTCAACAGGGTATTTTCCATTGGAAATATTGGAATCGCATTGCTATAGTTTTCGGACGATACGAGATGACGAGGCAGCGAGTAGTAGCCAGATCTATAATTTTAGTACAAACTTAACTACTTTAGATCTTTTATATATGTTACAATATTTCTTATATTAACATAGATGAAGTTGACGAGGAAAACGAGGAACGACTTTCCTCGTCACACGTCCTCCCCCCCTTCGGATAACACACGTACGCTCTTCGAATTTTTTCTCTAATTCAAAGTTTTAATAATTAATGTACTTCGAAATTTGAACAATTGGTGAATAATAGGAACAAAAGAAAGAAAAAAAACATGTTCCGCAGCACCCGAACAACGACATTGGCATACAGTGGCGACCATCACATCTGGTAGATATTAACCTTCCCGTTACGTGCTATGGCCACTGTAAATGTACCTTCCTTGAAGTCGTAACGACGTTTGTGCCGTTGTCCTTTTGGCAGCTGTTCAAGAAGTTCCTCTACCAGTGGTACTAACTGCCGTAATACTACCGGAAGTTTTCCTGCTACATGCCATGCGTGGAGTATTACAACGGGGCGTTCCGGGCATCTGGAGTCTCGTTGGTTGAAGGAAAGACCCTTTCAATCGCTGATAATCTCGCTGACACTGATTCCAGGAGAAAGTGTGTGCCATATCCAGGCTTCTGGTAAGGTTTGGTACGATGTCCACGATTGCAATGCTGATGATGTAACGACCGGTGACGATATGGGGGCCGTCGCTGGTTTTTGGCTGGCTTACCCGGTTTCTGCTCATACTGGTGCCGTTGGTGGTGGTTATCTTGGGTTTGAGGTATGCCCACATCTCCTCCAGCTGACCTAGGTGGGGTGCTGATGGACCAAGTATCAGCCAACTTTTTAGCAATACCTTGAGTTGTGGATTGATTAACTGTCATCCAGGCAGTATAAGGTTGTGTTAAATCATCATTGGATTTTGCGTTTAAGACATTTTTAACACGGCTAGGAGTAACATCGGAATTCCCGATCGGTGAACTACTCGATACGTTAAGGACCTCTGAGCTAGGCATTTTCACCTATGCTTTGGGTTGGTAAGATTTGCATTGAACAAGGCACTTGCTCGACTTTATCGTCCGAGCTTCTGTGTTGGGTGCTCTCTCTACGTGGCTGTCCGACCGCATTTGCATCGAGACAGTGTGGTGTTGTGTTATTCGTCTGGCTAGGCCAGGTGCAAGCTTTGGCTCTAGGGCAATAAGTCCATTTTCAGCGACAGTGGAGCTTAGCTTGAAAAGCTGCGAGGAAACTTTGTAACGAGGATTTTTAATTTCCAGGGTGAAAGCCGTCGGTTTTCTGAGGTTCGTTATATTAAATTTCTTACGGTACACTTTTTGTATTTTATTTATTTTTATTAATTTTTAGGCTTGTGTGCCTTATTCTCTTGTCTCAATCTTCACGGTTTTTTTAGTATAATCTTTAAAGCCTACTATTGTTTAAATAATTATTCTTCTAAATCAAGAAAAATGGAAAGCGACATAACTACATGTAAAGCCTACTCCTATTAAAATTATTTTTTTTTTTTTTAAATATATGTGATAGGAAAATACTTTTTTTCCTTCTCACATTACCTCTCCTCTTCGGGATATCGAATAGATTGTCACCCATCTGTGGTCGGATTATATAGATTGATATTTGGCAAAATGTGGATAGTTAGTGCGATATTACTCTTTCATCATTTTTATAATGCTCAGGTCCATTGTATAATTTCAGGTCTCGAACGTGACATGAACGTTGTTGTCCGAACCCTTGTACTTCGGCGATGACCTTAGATGGTAAATTAATTACTTTATACGGGCCTTCGAATTTGGGTGCAAGTTTTGCTGCATAACTGTCCACAGCTTTAGATATTGGATGTTGTTTAACCAACACTAGGTCACCTACGTTTGGTTGCCATGAACGTCTTCGCAAGTTATAATAGTGTGCTTGACCTTAGGCGGCCTTTATGAGATTTCGTAATACAATCTCCCAAGTATCACGTAGACTTCGTATCCGCTGCATTGTACTTAGTTTACTACATCTCGTACCAGGTGTGACCTTGTCGAAATAGGCGTTGGGTACACGTGGTTCTCGTCCTTGTGTTATATATGCGGGTGTGAACTGTGTAGACTCTGATGTGCTAGTGTTAATAGCAAGCATGACTTCCGGAAGATATTCGTCCTATTTTTTATGGTTGTTAGCTGTGAGCTGTGAGATGATGGTTTTAATGGTTTTATTGGCTCGTTCTGTGGGATTCTCTTGCGGGGTGTATAGAGCTGTTAGCTGCTGTCGTGTGCCGATAGATTTCAGGTACTTTTGGAAGATTTTACTAGTGAACTGCGTTTCATTATCCGAAATGAGCATCTTTGGAACACCATATCTGCAGACTACCGATATAGCTGACCGTTCGCTCTAGTGTAGTCTGGGAATTTTTCTTGATTCCCCTCAATCTCGTGTAACTTCTTTTTCAGCCATGGGCATGTTATATTTTTGTTTGTTGGATCCTCGGGTGTGATGGTGAGTACTATGGCTAGTTGATACTCTTCGACTGGCTGTCTTGACAATGCATCGGGTAGAACATTCTGGTTTCCGGGTCGGTATAAAACGTCAAAGTTACATTGTTGTAATTCTAATGCCAATCGTGCGAGGCGACCTGATGGATTTTCAAGAGAGATGATCCGTTAACACGGTGAACTTGTATCCCTCTAAGTAGATCTCATTTTCCGTACAGCCCACACTATGGCTACGCATTCCTTTTCTGTTGCACTGTAGTTTTTTTCGGTTGAGTTTAGATATTTACTTGCATACGTGATAACCCTTTCATGTCTATCCAAATCTTGCGTAAGTACAGCGCCGAGACCGACATCACTTGCATCGGTTTGTAAAGTGAACGGCTTGGTAAAATCTGGACATGATAGCACTGGAGCATTCGTGAGTCGAAATTTGAGGTTATCAAAAGCTTGCTGTTGGTCATCGGTCTACTTGAAATGTTTACCCTTTCTCAATAATGTCGTTAGTGGTTGAGATATATCGGAAAAATCTGCTACAAAACGTCTATACCGGGATGTTGTTCCTAGAAAGCGGCGTAGTTCGCGAATATTTTTAGGCGGTTGCATTTGGGTGATGGCTCTAATTTTATCTGGATCCGTTTTGATCCCCTCGTTGGTTACAATATGCCTTAGCTATCGAATTTCTTGACGAAAGAATTCACACTTACCCGAATTTATTTTCAGTTCGTTTATTTTCAGTTTATTTTCAGTTGGCCTCCCGTAGCCTACGGAAAACTTCCTTAAGATTGGCCATATGATGTCGTAAAGTTTTGCCAATCAAGATTATATCGTCAAGATACGCGAATGCGTATGGCTCCAAATCGTGCCCAATGACGGTGTCCAAGACGCGTTGAAAGGTGGCAGGAGCAGAGTGAAGGCCAAAAGGCATCACCTGCCATTGATATAGCCCTCTTCCCGGCACGGTAAACGCGGTATATCTTTTAGTATTTTCCGCCATGGGTATTTGCCAGTAACCACTCTCAAGGTCTAAGGTGCTGATGTATTTGGCTTCGCGGAGTCGGTCCAATATATTAGATATACGAGGTAACGGATAGGCGTCTGGTTCGGAACGTTTGTTTAATTGTCGGAAATCCATACACAATCGCCAGGTACCATTTTTCTTTTTAACCAATGTGATTGGAAAACTATAAGGGCTTCGAGATGGTTCAATACAGCCCTTTTCTATCAGTTTATCTATTTCCAAGTTGATGATTTCTTGCATGGCTGGGTTTCCCGATTGGTAGCGAATTTTTACTGGTCGTTCGTCTAGTATGTGAATGTGATGTTTATCTAGGTGGGTTCGTCCAGTAACACTTTGAAATTTTGGCAATTCTGTCGCTAGAAATTCAGCAATGAAATTTTCTTCCTCGGTGTTCTCTGTAGTTGTTTGTGTACTTTGCTCGTTGTCACAGAGGGTAAATGCTGATACGGAGGAGAGTTGTGGTTTATCATTACTGGCGTCCTTCAGTTCATTGGTTTCATGTGAAGAAAATTTTTGTAGGACTCGTTCTGGTGCTTCAAATGATGTTGTTATGGCTTTATCATTCGGATTTTGCTTATTTGACTGCCTATTTTTTTTTTTTTTTTAAATAATTTTAATAGGAGTAGGCTTTACATGTAGTTATGTCGCTTTCCATTTTTCTTGATATAGAAGAATAATTATTTAAACAATAGTAGGCTTTATAATTTTGTAGCAGTGTAGGTTGTTATTTGGAATTCTTTCAGATCGTCAACAGCATTTTCAAGTAAATTAGAAATTTCTGGTGGAGTCAAATCAAATGTATCTTCATAATCACTGTTATCTCCAAAACTTTTGTTAACTGTTAATTCATTTACGTTATCGTATAAGTTAGGATAATACAGATCGTTTTGTTGTTCATTTTCTGCAATATACCTTTGTTTTTCAAAAAATATTACATCTCGACTTATAATGATTTTTTGAGTTTTTGGATTAAATCATCTATACGCCCTATTTTCATTACTGTAGCCCACCATAATACATTCAATTGACTTTGCGTCTAATTTGCGCCTACGTTCTTTAGGGACGTGGACAATTGCTTTGCAATCGAAAGTACGTAAAAACTTTAAATTTGGTTTTATACCACTCCATATTTCTTCTAGGCAACGCTTATTATCACGACAAGGAACTCGGTTGATTAGATACGTGGCTGTCGCTGCAGCTTCTGCCCAATATATGTGAACTAACCCACTATCAATTAACATGCAACGTATACGTTCTATCAACTTTCCGTTCATGCGTTCAGCAACGCCGTTTTGTTCCGGAACATAACGAACAGTTTTTTGATGTGTAATTCCATGTGTTCGTAAATATAATTTCATATTTTCATTTACGTATTCTTTACCATTATCGGTTCGTATTATATTAATCTTTTTAGAGCATTGATTTTCGACTAAATTTTTAAAATCTATAAACGTTTTGCAAACATTATACTTATTTTTTAATGGGTACACGAATACTTTGCGTAAGAAATCATCGACAAATCTTAAAATAAAACGTGGACCTGAGAATGATTTTTCTTGTAGGGGTCCAATTACATCTGAATGTACTAAATTTAACAATTCATTTAATCTAGTACCTTGGTCTTTATTCGGCATACGTGTTTGTTTACCCTTGACGCAAACAATGCAATCGTTCAAATTATTTTTACTGAAATCAATATTATCGCCTGATTTTTTCAAAATTTCAAGATTTTTGTTGCATATGTGTTCCATTCGACGATGCCATAATTCAAAATCATTTTTTGCTACGTAAGCTAAATTTCTATTAAAATTTTTCTTACAATTTAGTCGATATAAATCATTACAAACATTAGCTGTAGCCATAAGTTTCTTGCTTTCATCAAATATTTTGCATGTATCTTTTTCAAAACTATTTTTTTTTAATTTTTCGCCATTTGTCGCACCGAAAGAAGATTTGTACACAATTCAGGCACACATTCAACATTTTCTACAATTACATCAGTAGTTATGTTTTTGTTAACAAGGCCATTTTAACGTTGCCAACATAATTTACCGGTAGTTCACTTTCATTTGCAACTACTATTGTTTTATTTTTAATTTCTTAAGGTTGAATTAAAAAATTTTTGTTATTTGTCATGTGGCTGCTTGCACCTGAATCTATATACCATTCGGCTGAATTGGCTCAATATAAATCAGTGCTTACATATTTGTCTCTTTTTCGTACACTTAAAGATACACCATTCATCGCGAAAAGAGCACCACTTTTTTCATTGTGTTTAACTTTAATTCCTTTTTCAGCTGTATTGTTGTTGGCTTAGTTCGGGCAATTTCTAGAAAAATGACCAACTTCTTTACACGAGTGGCACTTGTTACATTTTTTTTGTTATATTTATTTTGGTTGTTCTGATTATACTTTTTATACCCTGCACCACCCTGTGGAAAAGGGTATATTAAGTTTGTGCGTATGTTTGTAATTCCTAAACGGCAAATGCCACACCCACCTTCTATTCAGAATCAAAATCTAAATCGATTTAACCATGTCCGTCTGTCCGTCTGTCCGTCTGGATCGGGTGTGCCCATCTAAATTTGTGCGCAGGCTACAGGTCGCATTTTTGAGATATTTTGATGAAATTTGGTATAAGGACATGTATTGGTCCAAAGGGGAACCCTATTAAAAATGGACCGGATTGGACCATTTTTAGAACCTCTCCCCATATAAATTTATTTTTTTTAGATATCATAAACAAACAAAAATAAAAAAAAATTCTGACTTATGTATCATTTTGAAATTTTTATACCCTGCACCACCCTGTGGAAAAGAGTATATTAAGTTTGTACGGATGTTTGTAATTCCTAAACGGCAAATGCCACACCCATCTTCAATTATACCGATCGATTCAGAATCAAAATCTGAATCGATTTAACCATGTCCGTCTGTCCGTCTGGATCGTGTCTGCCCATCTAAATTTGTGCGCAAGCTACAGGTCGCATTTTTTGAGATATTTTGATGAAATTTGGTACAAGGACATGTATTGGCCCAAAGGGGAACCCTATTAATAATGGACCCTCCCTATATGAGGTCCCATTATTTTTGGAGATATTTCGATGAAATTTGATACGCGGAAAAGCATTGACCCAAAAAAAAACGCTTTTGAAAATGGAACGGATTGGACTATTTTTAGAACCCCTCCTCATATAAATTTATTTTTTTAGATATCATAAACAAACAAAAAATTAAAAAAAATTCTGACTTATGTATCATTTTGAAATTTTTGACAATATAAGTAGGTATAGAAAAATAAAATTTTTTATTTATCAAATTGAATATTATAATATATCAAGTGGTGTAGGGTATGTGATGGTCGGGCTTGACCGACTATAATATTTTCACTTGTTTGAATATAAAGCTGCTTCTTTTTGATCTTTGCTATCAAATTTAGCATCTTGTAATAGTAATTTTTTGCCATATTTACAGTCAGTTTTTCTTTGGAATTTTCGACTGCTAGAACCAGAGGTTTAAATTCTTCAGAAAGCCCCGCAAGCATCAGCGATGCCGTCAACTCATCATCTACGTTAAGTCCAACGCTTCTTACTTTTAAGGCAATCATTATAATTTCATTAACGTAATCTTGTACAGATTTATAATTATATAATCTTAACATATTAGCTTAACTAACAGAGTTGTATTCATTAAAGGGCAAACAGAAATTATCGTTCATTTACGCAACAGAAATTAATTTCCGTATATGGGCGATTTTTAACCACAATATTTTCTATTCACAGCCTAACTTAATTTTATATTCATATTAAACAGTTTACAATCGAATATTTTTTTCCCCTTCAATTTTTACATCCACACATTTAACTGTTCGTTATATTTATTGCGTTACGTTTATTCTCATTCATTTGTTTATATAATAAAATATAATCGGATTGTACAAATTGTTTGATTATTCGATATTTTGAGTAAATATTATGAAAAAAGAACATTTAATGTTCCGTTCCAACATTTTTAACTCTTTAATTTATCTCTGTTCTCCACTCTGTAGACGGTTTATTTCTTTCGCAATTCTTTGCCACACTGTTCCTTAACATTTTTTATTTTTATTTTTTTATTATTTGACGCACTGTTTTTTTTTTTAAATCTTTTTATTACAATATTTAGGAGTTCTTCGTTATCTTTATATTAGTTTTACGCGAACACGAGTTTGTGTGTTTGTAAACACGAAAAATAATATGAACGCTTGACCCTTTGACACGTTTTACAATTTCCCTTCTTTTTATACCCACCTAGTGATGACTAAGATTGTTCTTCCGTTTGCAACATGTAGAAGGGGGCGTCAGAGACCCTACAAAGTATATATTCTTGATCAGTGTCAAAAACTGAATCGATTTAAATTAAAAATTGAGTTATAACCTTGAAATTTGGTATGTACGTCTATAAGTATTAGATTCATCGATATGCCAAAAATGGGCGCATTTAGATAACAGACACGCACACACTCAATAAAAATATTTATATCTGCCACAAGAGTTGACCTACGTACTTGGAATTTGGTACGCATATACGTACGTATAAGCATAGTTATCCCATCTACCGATGTGCCAAAAATGGGCGCGGTCGGATAACAGACACGCCCACAATTAAAAAAAAACCATATTTAACGTAAAAGTAGACTTGTACGCTGATACGTAATATGTACACTATTAGAAGGGGCTATATATATATATATTTACCACGCCCATTCTTTTAGGGGTGGAGGGTATTTAAAATTAGGTTTAAGCCAAATTTAGTTTTCTTACTTGTTTTTAATAATTTTTATTTATACTTAGTTTATTAAATAGGCTTTCGAATTTTTTTCCAAAAACCCTTCTTTTATTTTACACGTTTTGCAATTCGGATTATTCCAAAAAAGGTTAAAATAGTACAGTCCATAAACTTACTACAGAAGGTGTCCTTCTGTTTTCTAAACTAAGACGTTTAGATCCTATTAAATACAGAGTAGCTAAAGAAGAACTCGAATTCTTAGTAAAATCTGGAATTTGTAGACCATCCAAATTATCGGTATCATCACCATTACATCTTCTTCCAGAAAATGATTGCAGCGATTGGCGCGCTTGTGGTGATTTCAGAGGCCTTAACGTGATTACAATACCAGATCGGTACCCTCTTCCTCATATACACAATATGAATTTTAACATTAGGAACCTTTTCTAAACTGAATTTTATGAAAGCCTATCATCAAATTCCAATGGCTTCAGGGGATATTTATAAAACCGCCATTACTGCACCCTTTGGACTGTTCGAATTTGTGCGCATGCCTTTTAGTTTGAGAAACTGAGGATAAACATTTCAAAGATTTGTAGACGAAGTATTTCGTCGTTTAGACTTTGTTTTCGCGTATATTGACGACGTTCTCATCGCTAGTGACAGAGCTGAAGAACACCTTAAACATTTAGATTTAGTTTTTAAGAGATTGGATGAATATGGCTTAAATATTAAACCAAATAAATGTATATTCGGAGAATCGAATTTAGATTTTGATGTTGTTTATATAATTCACAGAGCCAAAAAGTATATTATTTTAACCTCTCTATTAGATTGGTTGCTCTGGGGATTACTGTTACTGTAGTTATTGTTTAAAAAATTTTATGCAATTTCCAATTATATTAAAAATGGTGGATGCTGTCACAACGCTTGCACACAGAGGCTCATACTCACTCATTAAAAATTTTCAGTTATAGCTTTTAATGTACATAAATTTGTTTAAGAAACTGATATTCTTCTTTTTTTGTATTGCGAAAATGCTTTAAAATACTAGAATACGGCGACGACAAAATGGGTGAAGGTTAAAAGTGGAGATGTGGTGGAACTACAATGTTTAGCTGTTGTAAATGATGAAGGTTGCGGCAGGATAATGGTCGCTGATGATTACACTTTGTTTGAACAAAACACATATTCAAACCACTGATTTATAAAACTTTTCAACACTCCTGGTGAGATCGCCAGTTATGGGTACTGCGAAATTAGCTACTACAAATATATTCACATAGGAGAGGTAATTACTACAATAACATAACATAAAACACGTAAAAATATTATAGTCGGTCAAGCCCGACCATCATATACCCTACACCACTTGATATATTATTCAATTTAATTTGTTTCTTTGATAAATGAAAAGTTGTATTTGACATGGTTAAATCGATTCAGATTCGATTGGTATAATTGAAGGTGGGTATGGCATTTTCCGTTTAGGAGTTATAAATATTTGCGCAAACTTAATATACCTTTTTCCACAAGGTGGTGCAAGGCATAAAAACATAACATAAAAAGTTTCAATAAGAATTTTGAATTTTTCATACAATAAGTAGGATGTAGCATTTGTAATTAATTTCTAATGATACTTACCAGTATTAATTTGTGTATTATTTATACCGCTAATCCATTCAATACTGGATTGCGGAATCAAATTTCTACTAGTTGTCGGTGCATTAACATTTCCCGCAATGCAATAATCTTCCATTTTGTGTACTATGAAAAATACAAAAGAAGGTAAAAACTCAGTAACAAACAAGTGAAAATATTATAGTCGGTCAAGCCCGACCATTTATACCACCACTTATTTCCAAAAATCGCATAAGGCATCTCGTGAAAAATACTTATAGGTCCAATATAGTCCAAAAGTAGAACATATAATTTATAAACTCACTAATGTTATTTATGAACTTAAGAAAAAAAAAAAAAATTAATAAATTCGATAAATTCTTACGTAGGGGTACTACGTAAGAAGATGTACATATATTAATTATTTGTTGTTTTGTTTAAAGCACCTAAAAAGTATATATTGACATTCTATAAAACTGACCACAGCTCGAAAGCAAACTACTTTAAACGCGGCTTTTGCACTTTAAGCCCACATTAGAATACTCAACAAAATATGTCTGAAAATGCCAATAAGTTCCATTATGTTTAAGGTAAAAAAAAAGAAACCAGAAATATCAGTTTTGGTTTTACGGAGAAATTTTTCTACTTTAAGCTACATTCAACAAACGTTTATGCTGTCTAGTCTAGATCGACTCAGATTTTAATATTGATCAAAAATATACTATTTTACTATTATTACTTTGGTTTTGTCTGAAACTGTTTCCATAATTCTTATTATTGTTACGATAATATGGGTTATTTTTATTATTACACTGATTAAAATTCCTATTTTGTATCAGGCCAAATATTTCCATAACTATTATGATTATTTGTATTATAATATTTTTTTTTTTTATTGTTATACCCTCCATCTCAATGAGAGGGTACACTAAGTTTGTTCTTCCTTTTGAAACACCCAGAAGGAGGCATCAGAGACCCTACAAAGTATATATATTCTTGATGAATTTCAAAATATATATATTCAGGCCAATACTTTGGCAACTCTACTATCGATCGGTCGTGCGTTTTTCAGTGCTCTTAATATTAATCGAACTCAAAGTGATTAATAGTGTAATATCTTAGGTTTGGCACACAGTAATTTTCTTATATTGCAGTGTTTTTACTTGGTATATTGCCTCATTGAATTACTCGTGGTTGGTGTGAATAGAGAGTTTCTCTCTATTGGTTGGTACTATTTTTTTTTTTTCATTTCATCTTATCTTGCACTTCATATTTTAATCATCTTCTTATTTATACATTTTGCTTTGTTGATTCTGCTTCTTCACTCTCACTGTTAAGTGAGTGTTACTTTTCTTAACATATATTTCAGTTTTTGCGTTACTGCTCATCCGAGTAGAATTGCATAGTTTTAGACATACTGGTACTTACCATATTCAACTTCATAGTTACTGTTATTAACATAGCATCTTTCTACTAAGATTTATAATGGACAAGTGTTGTTATTCCAATTGTAAAGAAACTCGTAATGATCGCTTTCTGCTATGTTGGTTATGTGACCGCACCGCCCATCCCCAATGTGCCGGTTTTAGTGGACGGGATTTCGATTATATTACCAACAGAACTAAAGGGCTTCATTGGGCTTGCCGTAACTGCAGAAAAATTGATGTTGATTTTCATAAGCTGTTTAAGCAAATTCAAAACGGTTTTTCTGAACTTCTCAAAGAACTCAAAAAAAAAAATATAAATATTAAAATAAAATAAATTTTCCAAGTATCACGATTTTTCAACAATTGCAAACTGTTCGATCAATCCGATGTTGTTGTTGGTGCTAAACAAGCTAATCCTATTTTTGCTCTTGCTGTACCTACTTCTCCGCTTTGTCTAACTTGAATTCTACCTTATCGGCTTCCCGTCCATCTATTGATACTGTCAGTGGCGATGGGGGAAATATACATTTCTCTGTACCGTCAGATAGAACATGTTGTGTTATTCCAACTGTTATTGTTCATTCACCAATTAATCCAGCACCCCCGATGGAATCAGCACCTAATCCTTCTAATATGGGATAGCCAATAGATTCAATCTATAATCGCCCTCTTGTGAGTCCATTATGTAGTTCCGAGGCCTCCCGTTTAACGAACTCAGGTCCATCTGTTTTGTATAATACCGAACCTTGCACGTTCCCTATGTCCGCTTCTGACCAAATTGATGAACTAATTGTTATTCTAGCACGTAAGGTATTATTTTTATCTCGTTTTGCTTCGAATACTACAACTCGTACAGTTGAGAGCTAAATTGTATAACGTATATCACCTGATATTGATACTGGAACGCTAAGTACTTTTACACTTAATTCGACATAAGAAAGAGAAATGTCGCCGTTTAAAGACTTTTTGCCTAACGCTTTATTTGAGCGCCTCCTTAATAAAGAATTTTGTCCGGAAGGTACCCTGGTTAAGGAATTTATTCCCCGCAATAAATTTCATCGTCCGATTAATCTTGACAATCTATCAGAACTAAATAATGCTCTTACTTACTGTATCAGAACGTCTGTAGTTTTAATACTAGGTTACCTAATATTTTTTTAGAGTCAATAAATTGCGATTACTATGTTGTAGTATTCACTGAAACTTAGCTTAAGCTATGGATCAGGGATACGATTGCTTAGGATTGGTGGTGGCGTGCTTATTGCTGTCAATAAAAAGCTTTCTGCCATCTTAATCAAGCCTGTTGACCCATTAAACATTGAACTTGTATGTTTCAAAATAAAAACCCACACGTCCTCCTTGTTTATTATGTGCTCTTATATTCCTCCTGATAGTAACATTTCTATTTACATAGAACATTTCTTATGTATAAGAAATATATTGAACCATTTGAAACCGGCCGATAAGCTACTTGGTGCTTGGTGATTTCAACTTAGCTAGTGTCACGTGGTCCTTTAATGTTGAAATCGGTGCTTATTATTCATTATTCGTCCCTACGTTATATATTGATCATTTTGGTTCTCTATATGATCTTGGTCTTCTTCAACTCAACCATATTCATAATTCTAATAATAGGCTATTAGACTTGGTCTTTTATGGTGATTCTAATTTACGTATTATCCGATAAGAACCTTTCTCATTACCGAAGGACACTCGCCATCCTTCATTATTGCTTCACATTCAAGAATTTATGCACCGTGATATGCCTAAACATAATAATCTCCGTTCGTTGCGTCTATTTAGTAAAATTGATTATGCTAAATGTAGAATATTATTGTCTTAATCGCTGTTGAATCGTATCGGTCTTCCGCTTAATTTGCTAAATTGGCTAAATTGGTGTTGTATATCTGGGCGAACTCAACGTGTTCTTTATCAGGGTTACGTGTCTTTTATTATTAATATTTCATCCGGTGTACCGCAAGGTAGCCATTTGGGCTTGTTTCTCTTGTTTGTTTATCTTGTTTATTAATGATCTTCCGTCATGCATTAGGCATTCTAATATTTTAATGTTTGCCGATGATGTCAAAATTTTTCACTCAATCATTCCCTTAGTGGTAGTGCGTTGTTACAGTCGGATCTGTTGGAATTAGTTAAGTGGTGTAGGTTTAATAGTATGATATTAAACTTAGATAAATGTAAGAAAATGACATTTTCAAGATATGGTCCATTAGTTGTTGATTACTTTATTGGCAGTCACAAGTTGGAAAACGTTTTATTTTTTAAGGATCTAGGCGTTATTGTTAATCCGAAACTTAACTTTAATATGCAAATTTGTTCTGTGGTTAATAAGTCCAAGTCTCTTTTAGATTTTGTAAAGCGTTGGTTCAAAGAATTCTTGGATCCGTACGTGACCAAATCTCTCTATGTTGCATTAGTACGTCCTGTTCTTGAATATGCCGTTGTAGTTTGGTCACCTAACTATAATCATATTGAATTGAAGTCTTTCCTACAATTTGCTTTACGTGGTTTAAACTTTTGAATGGAGAAGTTAATTGTCCTGCTTTGTTGAATGAAGTTTATATAAATGCGCCCTTACAGTGTCGTACCTAATACGAGATGTTTCATCCATTGAGAATTATATCCAGTTATTTTAATGATTATTATTATTTATACGATGGATCACACAGATCCGTTAAGAGTATTAAAAGTTTAATATTAAATTAATAAGATGCCGGACTGCTTTCTTTCCCTTTTTTTCCATTATTTTTAATCTTGTGTAGTGTGCCTAAATAATAATGCACACCTATACTAATTTAATTTAAATAAAACAATTCTATTAAAAGTGTCTACCTAGGCAAACAAAAAAAGTATGTCACTATTTCAAAGCAATAATGAATTGCAACCTAGTTTAAATAATTTAGCTTAATAATCAAAACTAATAACCTAGTTTAAGTTTCTTTTTATTGTAGATTGTTGTTGTACAATTTGTAAAAAAAAAGACAATGTTCTAGTATATAAGAGATGATTTATTGAATAAATCAGAAAATATACAATAATCAAATTGTAAACTTGTCTCTATTCTTTTTCTACAATATCTTATCAAATACCTTGCGTATTCACGCCGGATTCTGAAGTTGCGCGTTGCGCGACGCACGCTAAATATTGTTTAAACAAGGATATCATAATACCACCACATTGACAATTATTATTTACATCTTATCTTTATACTACTACATGGCGATCCTGCCTAACAACATAAACTTAGATACACATTAATTCTCAAATTCGTATGTACACTGATATTCTATATATTTACGCTGCCGATGGAAACATATATTCCCGCCGGTCCCGTCATACAAGTGCCACCATATACGCCAACACCCATCCCCGGTCCTAAACGCCTAAACAGGAAACGGCAGCAATACCACAACAATCAGTGCCGCCAAGAAAGAGGAAACGTGGTGGTAAGAGAATACAACACACAAATATAATACGAGAACTACACCAAGTTAAAAATATAGCAAAAGGCGAAAATAAGGAAAAAATTATCAACCTAATAAAAGAAGAAAGAAGAGAATGGGCCAAACTAAAAGCAAGCGGAAGTATTGTCGGTTAATATAAATAACGAGGTCATCACGGAAACTGATAAAGTTAAGTACTTGGGTACTTATCTTACTCAGAATCTCAAATGGGATGAACATATAAATGCTTTACGCTCTAAAGTATCCAAGCAACTGGGATTTTGTACAAGTTTAGGCGGAAATTGTGGAGTGAAAAAAAGTTGTTAATTTACAATAGCTTAATTCATAGTCACTTAGCCTATCTTTCCATTATTTATGGTGGTGGCTCTATTTCTGCGCTCAAAAGATTGCAACAAACACAGAATAAAACTTGTTAAAACTTGCTTTTAACCTACCCATGTTACACTCGACGATTTGTCTGTTTCGTAATTATGCTGGTAACGTTTTGCCCGTTGGAGGGCTCTATATAAAGTAGTTGTGCATATACGAGTATGTGCATAAAGTTATTGGAAATGTTGGAAAACATACAATCACTTTTAAGCACAATTTTCAACGTACTAGTCGAAATACACGATATGCACCTAAATTAGAGGTTTGTAGATGCCGTTATGAATGTACAAAACAAAGAATAACGTTTGCTGGGCCAAGTAATTACAATGCACTGCCATACGAGTTTAAATCGATTTCTGGTATCAGCCTTTACATAGTTATCTTCGTTTAAATTTAGAAACACTTCTGATATAATATAATGATCTATACATAAATCAAAAACTTGTAATACACAGTGAGTCTATACGGTGTTATATACTTTTGTAAAATGTAAAGGCTAACGTAAGCCTCTATTATACCAACTAGGTGCAGAGACACATTCAAATATTGGGTAAATAAATAAATAAAAACTCACATTTAAATATCGTGAATTGTTGTACAATGTCTCATTATATAAATAAAAATTATTTAATTGTTTGCAAGATTATATTTTAAACCTTTTTATTATTAACTAGTGTTTAAAATGAGTCGTAGCTTTGCACTAGCTTTATTACAAATATCATTCCACCAAAGGTTAGGAATTCGGGCTTTTTTCGTACATTGACGCTTAAAGAGGTCAGCGTAAAACTGCGAAAATGTATCGAAGAAGCTCGAGCTTTCGTCAGATTGTACAAAGTTGTGAACATGATTGTTAAGAATATCACTTTTTATATTCTTTGGAGTAAATCCCCGATTATTGCAAAAAAATTTAGGTTTGGAGCGTAAGCTTATTTCGATTATACAGTGTGAACTACCCAGTGTGTCATTTTTGGTGGACCATTGAGCACCTAAACTTAAACAAGGAATAGTTGAACCAAAATAGGTCGGAACACCAGTATTCAGCAAAACGAGGTTATGGTCCTCGATAAAGTTTAATAATGATTACCTCTAGAATCAGTAGTAGCACAATTTGGGAGGATGTAACAACTCATTATAAAAAGGTTTGAATCATCCATAACTACTTCAGCGTAGCATGACTTAATTGGTTCGCAACTGTTGAGGGTTGGAACGGGAATAAATTTTAACTTATTAGATATAAGTATAGGGACCACCATGAGAAGAATTCGAGATACGATCGCGTCTAATTATATTACAGTTTTTAATTGAGATATTATCTCAAGGTTTTAAAAACGTCTCGGAAAGGCAAGCAACAGCAATTCGATTATTGAAGAGATATTGTTGTAATTGGTTAACTTTATTGCGAATACTTGTACAATTAAGTTGGATTATTTTTTTTTTTATCTATAAAATTTTTTGAAAATTGTGTGGCTTTCCTATTATTCTTATGGAGATTATTAAGGACTGAGATAAGAAATGGTTTAATAATTTGGGACTTTTCACTATTGAGATTATTAAGTTGAGACATAATGGCACCGTCCAAGCTAGCGACATAAGCCTCAGTATGACAGTTTTCTTACTCTTCATACGCTTCTCCGCTTTCACCGCGTAAACCTTTTGAATTAGATGAATTGGGAATGGGTTTAGGTAGACTAGGAAAGTCTGAAAAGTTATTGGAGACATTAAAAACGGTATTAACACGAATATTGGATAACGAAAATATTGGTGGTTTGGGCGTAGCAGCTTTATCTTTTTTGGCTTTACCAATTTTTTTAAAATTAGGACTCAATCTTGAATATGACTCATGGCCACCCTTGCAGTTGACACACTGTTTGTTAGCAGTACATTCGTGACTCCTACCAAGCGCATCTCCACAATGGGGACAAAAATGACTTTGTTTGGTGCATAGGCGTAAGGTATGACCAAAGCGCCAGCATTTCCAGCATTGTATAACAGGCCCTACATATGGCTTAACTGCATAGTTAACGCCGTAGAGGCACACGTGAGATGGCAGAACATCACCTGCGAAACAAATATGAGTAATGGCAATACATTGACGAACATTTTCTTCTTTATTAAACCTAGTGAAGCGCGTAACCTCTATTATTTTACAATAATCCGGGATAGGACCATATTTAAAAATATTTTTAGTGACACCATCTTCATAAATTTCTTGTTCCAAATAATCTGAAGATATTGGTACAACCCCACGTACTTCGCAAAGCTCTATAGGTATGTATACGGCGTATTTATTATTGAAACATTGGTCAACAGCGATAGAATCAGCTGTTGCCGCGTATAGCAATAATTTTTAATTCCTTTTTAGAACATAGAAAACGTCTGCAGATTTACTATATTGTTGAAACAAATATTTACATATATCAACAATAGGTAAAAATTGATTCTTTCTTGATTGAATATAGACAATAAAATCCCGAGAATTGTATTTATACAACCTTGTTCTAGGTATAATAATTTTTTCATTATTAAATTCAATATGGCGGCCTTGTGGCCAAACCATGCTTAACAAGTTATATGAAACACAAAGTAAAACAAAACAGATAAAATAAATGTTATCTAAGTTTGATTAAAATTACACTGTATACAGAATAAAAGTTTTTTTTTTCTGTATTGTCAAATAAAAATCTACTAAAACAAAATTAAATTATATCAAATCACTTACAAAATTATATGTACATATAAAAAAAACAAGTGAAAATATTATAGTCGGTCAAGCCCGACCATCAAATACCCTACACCACTTGAAAAAATATTCAATGTAATTTTTTTCTTTGAAAAAGCAGGGTATAATGAAAAATTTGATTTTTCTGTACCTACTTGTATTTTCAAAAAATTTCAAAATGATACATATGTCAGAAAATTTTTTTTATTTTTTGTGTGTTTTTGAAAACAAAAAATTTTTTTTTTATTGGGAGGGGTCCTAAAAATGGTCTGATTCTATCCTTTTTCAAAAGGGTTTATTTTTGGGCCAATACGTGTCCTTGTACAAAATTTCATCAAAATATCCCAAAATATGCGAGTTGTACCTTGCGCACAAATTTAGATGGGCAGATAGGAGGACAGACGGACATGTTTAAATCGATTCAGATTTTGATTCTGAATCGATCGGTCTAATTATAGGTGGGTGTGGCATTTGCCGTTTAGGAGTTACAAACATCCGCACAAACGTAATATACCTTTTTCCTCAGGGTGGTGCAGAGTACAAAAACGTGTGAACACACCAACGATCGAAATGGAACCCTACATTGTAGTAGTTTTAAAGCGAAAAAGAACAGTGTTGCAAAAAATTAGGCTTGATTAGCAAAAATAAAGCAACATTGTAAAATATATTTCTCAATACGGGGTTCTTGAGATTGACAATGTAGGTTGACCGAAGATCCCACTCAAATTTTGATTTTTTTCTTGCAATATGACTTTAGCATTGATGATGATCGGTGATACTAGTCCCAATGGATCAAAAAGTGAAGACGATGTCCTTCGGTTTAGGTGAAAATTTAAAAAGAAATTCATCTGTGACTTGATTCCAAGTGATGTCTAAAAGCTCTTGTAAATGACTGTTCAAAATTCAAATTCCTAGTTGTGACTGTAAAATAATTTATGGTTTGAGTGCTACTTATCGAAAAATTTTAATCATTTCGTTTTTCAACCAAGCAACTTTTTGCAATGTATCGCCGCCACTCAAGAGATAATCGACGTAAAAAGAGGTTTTGAATGCTCTTGCTTGCTCCCACTGGATAATCGTCCTCATACTCCTCGACAAAATAATCTAGGCTTCGTATAGCGATGTGCCATATGCACAGAGGCCTTTCCATATGTTAAAGTGTTTAAACGATATGTATACAATTGTTCCTGCGGCTACGTTCGCCAAATGATGTTTAAGAAATTGCCATCATGCATATCCACTAAAATCTGCCTATACATCTTAACAATGTCCGCTGCAAGTGCAAATCGAAACAATCTAAAGCTAACAACTATCATGTACAATTCTTCCTGAATAGTAGGACCAACTATTAAAATAATAAGTAATTTCAATGACGATGTTTTGCATGATGCATCAAAGTTTGGTAGGTAATAGGTGGGTTTCAAAACACAGTGGTGTGGAATATAATAATGTGGATGATTTAATTTTGGGAATTTTACTAAACTCATATGGCTAAATTTTTTATATTATTTTATATATACGAGTATAACATAATTTTCTTTTAGCTCACTGTTTCGAGTTAATCGAATTTCTAATAATGCAAAACTTTTGGTAGTCAAAACTCTAGATAGACCCAATTGTGTAGGAGGCTCTTTGAAAGATAATTTAAGCACTATTCTACCAGATATTTCTCGAGATACTGTTTTGTTAAAAAATGAGACGCAATCTTTCTGCTCTTTTGTTCATTGTGGTATATTCTTTATTAGCCACAATCGTTTTAGTTTATTATCAATTACTTGTTCGATTGAATAGAGACATGTCGAAGAAGCGAGATTAGGTTAGGCGGGTGCCTTATAGGTACTACCGGAACAATGTGTTTTGCAACTTTGATAAATAACCACCGAGCTGAATTCTACCTACAGACAGGCAATTAAAAAACGTGTCAGTGTCAATTAGCAAGTCAATTCGATTCGATTTGAAAAATTCTTCATCAGAAAGCTGAGTATTGGGTGGTAACTGCCAGGATGAAATATTTAACGTAGACACGGGCTGATACGATAAATGGAAAACGATACAAAATGGCACTGCCACCTCGAACTGCAAAAATCGCGATTTAACGTTTGTATTACATCTATACTTAATTCTTGTAAAAGTGTTGCTAATGCTTAAAACTTGTACATCATATCATGAATGAGATAAGCAAAGTCGTTGTGCAAAATCTTTGGTAATGAAGTTTATTTGCGAACAAGAATCAAGTAGTGCTCGTTCCAACTGATAATTTCTATTGATTTTTCGAACTAAGTGGGAGTGGGAGTGGCTAAAAAGACCTGATCCGCCTTCGAATTTCCCACATATGGAATGGGAACGTTGTTGTAAGGCGACGAGGCCGTCGTCGCCGAAACCAGACCAGTGTGTGGCGATGTGGTGTGGAGAAAAAAAACTTGACACAAAGAGTAATGCGCAACAAACGGATTCAAAAATATTGTAAGACATCATAAATACTCTCTTCCCGAAAAGACCATCCGATCAAAACATAGTATTAGATCTACATGGAGAAGTATTATCACGTATAACAAGCGACGAATAAATCATAGCCTGCAGCAAAATTGCAGATAGCAAGATCCGGTCCTCACGGATGGCATATTAAACAAGGCCTTGAAAGCTATGATACGTGGTAGACCTATCCTATTCGTAGAAACATTCCAAAAATGTCTGGATGAAGGCGTCTTTCCAAATATTGGAAGCGACAGAGGTTAGTCTTAATACGCAAAGGAAAACCTGTAGTAAGCAAAATGTAGTAATTATACCCTACACCACCCTGTGGAAAAGGTAAGTTTGTGCGGATGTTTGTAACTTCTAAACGGCAAATGCCACACCCACCTTCAGTTATACCGATCGATTCAGAATCAAAATATGAATCGATTTAACCATGTCCGTCTGTCCACCTATCTGTCCTTCTGAATTTGTGCGCAAGCTACAGCTAGCATATTTTGAGATATTTTAATGAAATTTGGTACAAGCACATGTATTGACCCAAAGGGGAACCGTTTTAAAAATGGACCGGATTGGACTATTTTTAGACCTCTCTCCATATGAGGTCCTATTATTTTTTGAGATATTTCGATGAAATTTGGTACAAGGACATGTATTGGCCCAAAAATAAACCCTTTTGGAAATGGACCGGATTGGACCAATTTTAGAACCCCTCCTCATATGATATCTTATTATTTTTTAAGATATTTCGATGAAATTTGATACTGGATCGGATTGGGCAATTGTTAGAACCCCTTCCTATATAATTTTTTTTTATACTCAGTGATATATCAGTGATGAGGGTATACTAAGTTTGTTCTTCCGTTTGCAACACCCAGAAGAAAGCGTCAGAGACCCTACAAAGTATATATATTCTTGATCAGCGTCAAAAACTGAGTCGATTTAGACATGTATGTCCGTATGTCCGCGTGTCCGTGTGGAGGTGGAGGGTATTTAAGATTTCGCCTAAGCCAAATTTAGTTTTCTTACTTGTTGATATCATAAACAAACAACATATAAAATTAATAAAGTCTTATAATTACAGCGCAACATGGTCTAGTTACCAAGCGCTTTACTCATACATTGTAAATAAATATGCATTGTAAATAACATTATTATTATGATACATTGTAAATAAATTTACAATGAATTTAATATTTTTACTTGTTCTTATATAGGCATTATGAAAGGTTTTTAGTTAACTTTTTTATGTATATATATTTTTAAGTACGTAGTAATTACAAACAAACAAGGCTAAAGGAGGGGTGACCGATAAGGGAAGGAGAGATGAAGGAAGGGGAAGGATTTCCTATCAAACAACATTTACCAAAATTCAGTACTTGCATGTCCCATACAGTAAATTAAGGCTAACTTTTATAGTTTTTAACGATTTCTTAACATCTAACGGTTTTTATAAACTTATTATGCCTTCCAGCTTATGCATAGGATTTAAATGGGAGGTTTTTAAAGAATTCCTCTACTTTAGCGCTCAAAATAAAAAGTTGTTTTTCTATTGTACGTTGAAGTGCACCGTTGTTTTTATATTTTTATATATAATATATATAATGTTTATTTGAACAAAAATTTATTTTTATTAAAACATTAAAAGAAGAAAACTGATTGACAATCTTCTTGGAATAATGTCTTGAAAGAAATTGAATTAGCTTCTGACATAAAAATCAAAAATGTAGATACCCTACATACGTGCATGCACATCATAGCAGCAAAATGATTCAAACGTTCCAAAATTACAGATGGTTCTGCAGTATTAGACGTACCTTACGCAGTTGTGAAAGGCCGCTAACGTCTGTTTTTATTCAGATATGATCAATTAATATTCAGACAGTTTAACTGAAATGTAGACAATCCAATTAAAATGCATATATCATCAATTGTAAAGAATATAAACTTTGTTCTTTCAAATATTTTAAACGATATTGAGATTTAGTGAATGCAGTCAAAAATGCGTCATGCGCTTGCTAAAAATAAGGCAAAACCTGAATGGATATCAGAAAGTATATCAATTCAAATTTTAATAATAATGACGAATTTGATTTTAATAAATGGAATGTTGAACTTACCCTATCCTTAAAGAGCTTCTAAAGTTTTGGATATCAGAAAAAGTTTTTATTATATAAAAAAAATTTTCGTAGCATCAATATTTACGAGTCAAAAGCGAACAACACGGTCAAACAGAAAACGATTCAGAATTCGATGTTGATGAGGAATAAATATGTATAATTCTGTCTGTAAAAAAGCACTATCATTATAGTGCTTAGAATGTGGTAGTTACAAAAATAATTATATATTATTAACATCATAGAGAGTATAGGATTTCAGGTTAAGTAGGTCATTAAACGAGTAGTAGTAATACATGTATACTAAAAATATTATTCTTGAATGAAAAATGCGTTATTTGATATTTCAAATTAAAGAATTTCTTCTTCAAAGAGATGGGTATTATATAAAACTAATGGATTATATTATAATATATTCGCCACACATATTTCATTATATTTTTAAGTCTATTATTTTCCTTTTATATTTTTATTTTAATAAAGAAAACTCAAATAGGTTAAATTAATAGTTTACACTTTATCAATAGTTTTGATGAGTTCTATTTTATTTTCTTTGGTACATTATATTATTATTTATAGTATAAAACCTAATGTTTCTTGTATATTAACAGACATATATATGTTTGCTTTTACGTCTGCTTTGTAAATGTTTCTCTTATATTCCGTGGTTTTTTTACATAATTATTATTGTTATTAATTTTGTATAGTGGTTTTCAGCCTTTGACTTTTTACTTTTGGGGAATAAAATTTTTTTTGTCGACTTAATTGTAACACTACGTCTGGAAGGATGTCTGAAAATACAGATATTGTTGTCAAAAATGTTATAAATTAGTTTCCGTATCCACCGAATCATAATGCTTAGTAGACTCTATTTTTAAACTATAAAGCCGTACCATTAACAACACGTTGAAACCCTAAATTCGACTCAACTTTAACCAGGTTTATTACAATAAAAAACAAGAAGTTAATAAAACATCATACAGAGAAAATAATATTATATACAAGAACAGATACACATTTGTATACATGCGAATAATGTATAAATGTATGTTAATCTAATACTATGTAGTACAAGGCATGTGCAACTACGACTAAAAAGTATTATATTTGGCTTAGGTAAAATATGAGATACCTTCCACCGGTATGCGTAAACTGTAGATGTATCATGCATAAGGTTGAACCTTCTTATAACGACTACAAATATACAATACAAAAATATGCAAAAACCACATCTAAGATTAAATATATAAAAATGTTACAAATTTTTAACTTTATAGCTCTATTTTTATAGTCGTATAAGATTTTGTCAATTGATTTCAAACAATTTAAAAAGGCAAATTAAACCGAGAAGACTGTAACATATTTTACCTCAACATCGAAATTATTATGACAAAAAACATGTGAATATTAATCAATTAATACTGATCAAAATTATACACTCTTTGAAGATCCCTTATACGTGTTACGAATAAAATGACATATTTAATGTACCCTCACACAATGTGGAGAACCTTATATATTAAGCTATTGTGACGGCTTACGTAAATTCACTCATTTGTAATCATCAGTAAAGCTTTTGAGCCAGAGAGCATTGTGAAATATTCTCTTAGTGTGCGGTTATTTGTCTCCACAACGTAACGCCCTTTAGTAACAAAATAAAAGGGAAAGAGAGAAAAAAAAAGAGAACAACACATTTGTACATAACAAACTTGTATTATGGTTGGGCAAACTTAACGTTATTGTGCTACGAATTCTGAGCACTATGCGCACACCAGGCGTTTTCATTTATTGTATATGTAACTCCTATATAAATAATTATATTATTTGTGTGAGTAAATAGTTACGCGCGCGTATATAATTCAAAAATAAAATGGACGAATCATATATACGTAATGCACACCTACATTCCATCTAATGACTCTTTTTATAATATACACATTAATTTAAAGCGGTAACTAAATTCAGTTTTTTAAATTAAGCACACTCATTGCTAGAGAGGGAAATCTTACAAATGCTACATTATCAGTCAATTCGGCACAGTTTACATAAAAAGATGTAAATTAATAAAGAATATAGCTTTCTATACAAATATAAACGATTATAAAATAGTTAAGAAAAATTTTACACAGTTATATTTATAACCACCATTATAATAATGTGTACAAACGTTTGTAACAACTAGAAAGGGACGTGTCCCAAAAAGTATATATATTTTTACTCAGGATCGAATTCAAAGTCGAGCACATCTGTGTGCTCATTTGTGTTTCTGACCGGCATTACAGGATTGTAAAATTTTAAGCTAAATACACTTTCAACATATCTGGTTTATTTTAACCACGTCCACCTAAATTGTATATATTATAGATAATATTGTGTTTGAAAGGTTTATATAGAATATTATATGTGGGTAGCCCTGTATAGGTTTAAAAATTGCAATTAATATTGTTCTATTTTTTACGGAAAAAAATGTGAAATGCGAGCCGATGGCTTCTATCGCTAGTGCACCTTTAAATTGTACATAAACTTGTTTTCTGTAAAATTTTAATAATAAATAAATAAATATATAAATAAATTGTAAAAGTGAGCGTGATCAGTTATCGTACGCGATCACAGTGATGAGAAGCATTGTTCATAAACAAAAAAGTTGTTTCTAATAGTTCTGTACCTTTGGATGAAAGAAGAAGAAGGCGTCAGAGACCCTACAATATATATATATTCTTGATCAGCATCAGTGTGTCTGTCTGTTGCTGGCATTCTCACGGTCATAAATTTTGAGACATTGAGCTGAAATTTTGTAGTTTTCTCATTCACATCGCTATTTAAAGTGGGAAAAATCGGTCAAGAGCAACGACCACAATTAAAAACAAGTGAAAATAGTGGGGCTTGACCGCCCATCAAACACCCTACACCACTTCATATATAATAATATTCAATTTAATTTTTCTTTCTAAAATGAAAAATTTTATTTTTCAAAAATTTCAAAATGATACATAAGTCAGAAATTTTTTTTTATTTTTTGCTTGTTTATGAAATTAACATCTTTATATGGGGAGGGGTTCTAAAAATGATCCGATCCTATCCATTTTCAAAAGGGGTTATTTTTGGGCCAATACATGTCCTTGTACCAAATTTCATCGAAATATCTCCAAAAATAATAGGACCTCATATGGGGAGGGGTTCTAAAAATGGTCCGATCCTATCCAGTTTCAAAAGTTTTTATATTTGGGCCTTGTACCAAATTTTATCAAAATATCTCAAAATATGCGACCTGTAGCTTGCGCACAAATTTAGATGGGCAGACAGGAGGACAGACGGACATGTTTAAATCGATTCAGATTTTGATTTGATGGTAGGGCTTGACTGTAATATTTTGTATTTACATTTTAAATTTTTGGTGATTAAGGTATACTCATTTTCTAGACCCAGTATATCGTTTACAAGACCCAGAAAAAGGCGTCGGAGGCCCTACAAAGTATATATATTATTGATCAGCATTAAAAACTGGACATGTTTGTCCGTGTGTCTGATGTTGGCATTCGCACGGGAGTAAATTTTAAGATATTAAGCTAAAATTTTGTTCAGGTACTTTTAGTTTTTGCACGCAGATCGCTATTTAAAATGGGTAAAATTGGTCAAGAGCCACGACCACAATTGATAAAAATCTATTTATCTGCCACAAACATTGAACGAGTAAACTTAAAATTTGGTGTATATATCTAGAAATATTTCCTTTATTGATGTGCCAAAAATGGGAGCTGTTGGTTAACGGATGCACACAAAATCGACAAAATCTGCGTATCTACAAACAAAATTGACCTTTAAGCTTAAAATTTTGTGCACATATTTATGGTTATCTCATCCAAAAATGTGACAAAAATGGGCGTGGTACATAATTTACAAAAAATCATATTCACCATAAAAGTTATAGACCTATTAGACTAGTTATTAGATATAACATATTAAGGATTACCGGCCCACAACACTTTAGCCCAAAAAAGGTGAGGTGTATGTCTTGGGTAATTTTTTTATTTACCAACTAATATAATATTATAAGAGTTTTTACTATTAAAATACGATAAATAATGAATAATAAATATAAAAAAATTATTCTCATGTTCCTAATAGGAGCAATCATCCTTGGAAGCACATCTCCCATACACCGAAAATTTTATGTTCATATTTCTTTTTCTAAATTCATATTCATCGATAAGTTTGATTTCCAGTATTTCTGGACTTGGCAGCTTATCCTGCGTTTCATTCGCAACTCTAAATTTATTTTTAAATAGCTAAGTATATATAAGTATGTATATATATATATATACCCAACAGATTGTTTATAAATTTTTAAAGTTTTCGGTATATGGGGGATGTCCTTCCAGGGATGATTGCCATATGAAGGCCCCTACTTAGGAACTTGGAAATAATTTTAAAATATTCTTAGATGTGTTAGGAAACATATATGAAAAATGCAGGAGGTGAAAATTTTCCAAAGATTTTTTATAACAATTTTTGTAAAAAATTAACATATAGAATAAATAAAAATATCTTTTTTATAAAAAGAAGTAAAAAATGGTTTTTCTTTCGATTCTAATCATTTTTTTTGCCAAAATTTTTATTTTATGTTCTCTTTTCGTCCTGTGAAGTTAGCCCAAAAAGTGTGAAGATAGCCCACAATTTGTGAAGTTAGCCCACAATATCCAAGACACATACCGTATCAAAGACAATCAAACTGTGGGCTATTTTTTCTGGGCTAACTTACGCTAGTTAAGGATTTCGTGTGTATTTATACGATAGTTATGGTGTCGTCTACCACTAGCGGTATCCCGTTTCCGTATTTTCTTTATTATTTTCTTTATTTTGCTTTACTATTATAATTTGCATTTTATTGAATTTCGTTATTGTGCTTTGCTAATTTGTAAATTTCTAGTGGCAACTTTTTTCTTATCTCTTTTGTTTTAATGTATCAAGGCTTAACATATATTCTTCTTGTGACAACAGCTAACGTGAAAACTAAATTTAATGCAATTGTATTAATAAATAACAAAAACCACTCGTTCGTTATTTATATAAAGTACAAAAGTTGGTCCTTCGAGCCCAATAAAAAAAAAAAAAACACAATAAATTATAGAACAATATTGAATTACCGGCAAAATTCTTTGTTTTTATACATTGGGTGCGCGTTACTTGAACATTTACACGCAAATTTATTATAAATTTATACGTATAACATATGTATATCGTGCGCGCCATTTATATATATAAAGTACAGTTTTCATTTAGAATATTTTGATTGGTTTACGCACAAGCACGCATAACAAAATTAATATACTTGCATACAAGAAAGTGATATACATACACTAAAAACAAAATCGAGAAGGGGTTAAAAAAATATTATTTCAGCGATGCCTTGTTAAATAATCTATTACCAGATCGCTTACGTTAGGTTTGCATCCATCAGATCAATTTACACGTATGAAGCACACATTAATAGCTAAAATGTGGCATAGTCAGAATATAAAGATATTTCATCCAAAATGTAAGAGCATGAGGCGGTAGGGGGTTTTGTAGATCCAGATGAAGACTTTCAAGAATATGATGGAAAATATTTTGAGGCGTTAAGCAAATTAGAAGGTTTACGAATGGCATTAAAAAAACAATCGGCAATTGATAATCAATCGTTAGATGCATTTTAACGTTTAGCAGAACAACAAAATACATTATTACAACGTTTTTCTGATTCTCCAAACAATATTCAACGCAGAAGTACCGAACTTCCAAAAATTCAAATCGATTCTAGAGAAGATTTGTCAAACACTCAAAAATTTTATTATTTAAAAACATTATTGAAGGATGATGCCGCCAGTTTGATCAAGCATATGCAGGTGACGGATGCTTCCTACACCACGGCATGAGAGAGGATTGTAATAGTTTTCAAGGTCTTAGATGAGAGATGTGAAGACTTAGAGTTAAACAAGAAATCTACAGGTAAAGTTTCAAATATAAAGCAAAATGGTAAAAGTCTCGTTGCAGTTAACTCTGGCGGAGTTTCTTATATGCGATGTCGCTCTGAGGAGCATGGCTTAAATAAATGTTCACAATTGTTGGAATAGTCGGTGGACCACAAACGTGATTTTGTAAAACAAGGGGGGTTGTACTTTAATTGCCTTAAGGTTGTTCATGATTCCTATTCATGCAAGTCAATTAACTGTTGCAAAATATGCATAAAATGGCATCATACCGTTTTGCATCCTAATAAAACGCAAACTGTTGATGCAAAGGTCAAGTCATGCAATGCTAATTTGTCTACAAACAAACATCAAGAACATCTTTAAGGATAAAGTGCAATTTTGTTAAATGCTCTAATCAGTAAAAAATCTGCAATGCAAGACGAAAGTTTAAATAATGCAACTGTTAAATATATCTTACCTATAGCACTGGTACGAATTCGTAGGCAAAAGGGAGACTTTATCGATTGCCGTGTTTTGCTCGATTCCGCTCTAGAGCTCTCTTACATTTCTGAAAATTGCATACAAAAATTGGATGTTGCACGGTTGCATTCAAAAATATCTTTATCAGGCATATCCGAAGTGCAAGCAGAAAGTACACGAGGTAGTTGCGAGCTCTACATTCAATCTAGGCGAACACGAAATTATTGCTTGCACATGTAACACCATGTTTTATGGAAAATTACTGGCGCCTAAATATACTATAAACAACGATGAAAAAGCACTTTTGGAAAAATTTGCTCTAGCAGATCCCTCATTCAATTGTTTGTCACGTATAGATGTGCTTCTTGATGCACAGTATTTATAGGATATTTTTACAATATAAATAATTTTGAGCTCCAGTTGTAAAACTCTTGCGGTTTCATCTATATTAGGTTAGATAGTTACTTTCATAGGGTCAGCTATCACACCATCAACATACTCATTGAAATCGACAAATTGTTGAGACGCTTTTGGGAAATTGAGGAGAGCGCATATCACACACAACATAAAGGCGCTGAACAGATTCAGGTAGAACACCAATTTTGCAGTATATAATAGAATTGTTTTTTAAAGATGATAATGGTACTTTTGGTGATACATATACTGGGGCACTGACACGATTTTATGCAGTAGAACGACGCTTAGAAAGGAACCCATCTCTGAAAGTGCAATACGTCAAATTTATGGAAGATTATCACAGCTTAGGTGCCAAGTTAACAGTGGATGGGTCGATTATGGACTCTAATAGCGTCTCGGTGAATGACAAACTTCATGTTGGGCCAGCTCTTCAGCGTAACCTGGTTAACGTTTGCCTCAGATTTCGTTGTTACAAATTTGTTTTTTTGGCGGATATTATCAAGATGTTTCGCTTAGTTTAAATCACTAGCAAACATCGAAATTACCAAAGGATTCTATGAAGATCTGATCCTAAGTATCCTAATCAACATTATGAATTATGCACGGTCACCTACGGCACGGCATCAGCACCATACTTGGCAGTTAGAGTGTTAAATCAGATTGCCCATGATTATCAACAGACGCATCCAAGGGCTGCAAAAATTCTTCTTGAGGAATTTTATGTAGACGATATATTAACAGGTGCATATTCAGAAGAAGAACTACTGTATATAAAAAAGGAATTAATCGATGTACTTAAGCAAGCAGGCATCCAATTAAGTAAATGGGTCTCCAACTCAAAGGTCATAAACAAGTCCATAGAAGAATCAATGCTCGACCTTTCCAAAGTAGAATATGGTAGATGGTAGTCTATTGTCGGTTTGTAAATGAAAACGGAGATGTTGAGGTTTCCATTGTAGCAGCTAAAACAAGGGTTGCAGCTCTAAAGCTAGTGTCCTTACCTCGCATAGGACTAGCGCGTCTCATGAAAACTATATCTACAGCACTACAACATAAACTGACGGCTATAAATCGTTTAAGGTCGAAAATGTTAGCATCTGCTAGTGACCCTAAACGTTCTGGGAATCTGACTTCAAGTGTTTTGGGTTTTCCCTGTAGTGCCGGGCATTCACACAGCAGATGCTTCTACAGAAATCATTATACGGGACATCGTATCTGCTGGCCATGTGGCCTATGAGACAGTGCCCCGCTAGGACTCCTACGACTGAAGAGATCGATTTTCTAATTAGACATAATAGGTCTTTAGTTCGTTTATAATTTAGCCTAGGCCAGAGAGTGCGAGATATATAACAGTTCGATAGGGTACTCTATCTACTGTGTGTCCATCTCACCGCCTACTTATCCAGTCGGCCGTTCAGTTCCGAGAGGGGTGTCCACAGCATTACTCTCTCGCTTATATCTTTACTACTCGCCCCGATTCTTGCACATTCGTCAGCAATCTCGTTACCGGGTATACCAGAGTGTCTACAGACCCAGCAGATCGCAACGTCATGTTACCGAATCTCAGCAAACGAACACAGAAACTGCGCTACGCATTTGGATTTGACCTTCACAGAGTCGAGAGGAAAGATTGCCTCTTTGCTGTCCACACAAATGATGACTTTTGAGGTGGACACCACCTTTGAGGCAACCATTTGTGCTGCCACATCAATTGCAATAATCTCCACCTGAAAGCACTGCAAATGCCTGGTAGCGAGAAGGACCCTTTCTCTGCGAGTGCCTACGAGTAAACTTCCTCTCCTGTGTGCCAAACCAAATCAGCGCTCCATATGTCAGAATAGGCCTTACAATCGCTGTATACCTCCAATGTTTAACTTGCGGTTTTATGCCCCATCGCTTGCCAAAAGTCTTCTGGCACAAATGGAAGGCACATAGGGCTTCTCTTTCCTCCCCATTTCTCTTCCAGTTGAGCTTGGATTCTAGAACGGTGCCCAAGTATTTGACCTTCTCTTTAAGGTTCAATTCCCTTCCCTCTAGGCGAGTGGGATTGAACGGCGGTATCTTGTGTTTTCGTGTGAACAGGAGGACCTCCGTCTTGGCAGTATTTATGCCAAGACTGTCCAGCGGTATAGTTTCGCCAGAGCTGCCTAACTAATTTCACTAATTGTGAGTAGAAATTTACCCTGTACCAGGATAACTACGTCGTCAGCATAGGCAATTGTTTTAAAGCCACGGATGTTTAGTTCCATGAAAATGTCATTTGTAACCAGGTTCCACAGCAGTGGGGAGGGAACCCCCCTCAATCCATAGAGCTATTTTCGGGTGCACTCCAATCTTTAGTAATGCTGTGTTATCGCGTTTGTATCCACATTGTTGAAGGCCCCCTCGATGTTCGTAAAACAAACTCTTTTTTGTCCAGGGAATATTCAACAGTACTGACAACCTCATATAGAGCCGTATCCACCGATACGATTTCCGGTAGGCGTGTTGGGCCCCGGTGAAGTTGCCTGCCCCAAATTTGTCTCGGTATACACGCATAATACGGCGGCTCCTCCTCTGCCTGCTTACATCCAGGGAAGTGTGGAGGTGGAACCCACACCCTCACCGTCGTCCTCAGAGGAATATGTTTTGGATGCAGTTATGAAGGAAGGCGCGAGCCTCCTCCGTAGCACAGCCCACAACCTTGACGTCTCTGTGCCACTTCGCTCCATCTAACTGAATTGCCGGTGGTTTCCATTTCGCGGAGTAGGGCGCGAAGGATTTTCTCCTCTACTTGTAGCCATTTGTCAGTCGTAATCTTCCCTTTAAGATGACCTAGATCGATTACGGCCACTTGAATGTCGGAGGCGAGGGTGTTCGTGACTTTGGCCCACTTGCTGTTACTAGCAGGCTGACTGTCGTTAGAGCGTTGCCGCTTGGCAGCGGATCTGACACTCGTGCTCGTACCGTACCCTTTAAATTTAAAGGTTTAGTGGTCAGTTCTGCAACCGCCGGTACCATCCCTACACCAGCCGCTCCTGACGGATCACCACTACAGGCTTCTTCGTAACTTCCACACCTGATGCTCCCTTTTTTTTTCTTCTCCTTTTGCTGCGGGCCGGCATCACAGAGGCTACCGTTGCTTCCGCCACCCGCCCATCATTTAAGGGTTGAGAAGTCAGCGATGAAACTGTAAGTTGTACCACTGCCTTGCTATGTGCTTTTAGGATTTAGGGACTAGAGGAATCACACTTTTCCCCCCAGGGCCTGAAAAACCCCGGGGGAATTCGATCCCAGGCCTCCCGGCTGTGTGATCCACTGCACCGGCTGCTAAGGAAGTCCCCGAAGGTTTCATTTTCTTCTTTCTTTTCGCTTTTCTGCCAAGTGTCGTCTCGTGAGAGGCCATTTTCTCCAAGACTGCATTTACCATCATTGGCTGGGGCGACGGTGAGAGGATCGAAGACCTGCCTTCGTCAGTCCCGTTACTGATTGAGGATGAGCTACCTCAAATAAAACATTGGATCCCTAGCCGTTTTTTTGACTTGATCCAAGGTCCTTCTCCCCGCTCAGGACATCTAAAGTAAGCTCCGTTAGATGATTTGTGGGATAACCCTGCACCACCCTGTAGAAAAGGGTATTTTAAGTTTGTGCGGATGTTTGTAACTCCTAAACGGCAAATGCCAAATTAAAAGCAGTACAAAACTTTTCAAGGAAAAAATTAAATTGAATAATATAATATATCAAGTGGTGTAGGGTATTTGATGGTCGGGCTTGACCGACTATAATATTTTTACTTGTTTCTTTATATATATTTTAATTTTCCGCTCTGAATAGTTGTTAAAAAGATCGCTCTTGTTATAATTTTTGCTATATAATCTATACGCCTAATTTTGTTTCAGTGCTGATTTTTAATCTCTATTATATGAAATTAAACAAAAAGTTAGTGAAGTTGGTGAAATATATGTATATAGAAAAGAAAAATCTAAAATAAAACTATAAGTACTCATCCAAAACCAAACCCCTTTTCATTAATTTGTACAACGTTTTGGTCCATCGAGCCAGATTTTGCCCAAAGGATCTCAAACACCCTACCAACAATAGCAGACTACCTTTCCTCTTAAATCTTTGTTCAATATGGAAGAATTGTTGTGAAACTTTGATGACCTTACGGATTTCATTACACCCTTGACGAAGCTGATTATAATCGTGACATACTGGAGGTTCATAAGAGTAAAATAGTGTCTGCGTTTGATGATTTTGAGACGTCGTACCAAAACACTCTCAAAGGTTACGATGCTACGAGAGAGAAAGTTGAGATAGAAGCCATCAAAGCCCTATATTTTAAAATTTACAGGTCTAATACGTCATGTTTAGGTAAAATTAATAATGAGTTAAGGAAACTTAACATACCCGAAGAAGAAAAGTCAGATACTAAGGAGACTTTTGACCTTAACATACAATTCCCTCCATGTGATACCACAATTTTTAGATGTGATTATAAAACATGGCCCACCTTTCGTGATTTGTTTATGGCCCTTTGTGGAAATAACCCTCGCTTAGCCGAAAGGTTGTACCATTTGCTCCAGAAAACCAGTGGTGAGGCTCACGATATAATAAAAACCATTTCATTAACCAATGATGGTTTTGACTTGGCATGGCAGAACTTAATTGATCGTTATGAAAATAAAGATTTTGTTAAATTCTCAGCTAAAGACACTATTAACTCTTAAGCCCATTGATACCGAATCAGACCCTCGTACTAAGGCGGTTACAACGCACTATTAATGATTGTATTACCAACCTAACCCTATTGAAAAGAAATACTGACAGTTTGGGCGTTCTCTTTGTGTATATTTGTTCCTTTTTCTTTCCCGAAACCACCCTAAATTTGTGGGAACAAACGCAAGAAAAGGGTGAGGACCTACCGACATGGAGCGACATGGACTCTTTTCTCACTTATCACTACCAACCCTAGAATCTGTAGCCGATATACGTGGCTCTACACATAAAAAACTCGATCTAAATGGTGCCAAAAATAATGGCAGTAAGCTTAAACCTGCTTAAAAAAGGTTTCATACATACCAAACTAAAGTTGCATCTCCTTCTAATAATAAATGCCCTTTATGTCCATTGATACACCCATTACGAACATGTTCAGCGTTCTTACGAATGAAGATCGATGATCGTCTAACATTAGTTAACAGGCACAAATTTTGTATTAATTGTTTAGCAGCCTCGCACGAACTTAAAGACTGCACGAGTAAATTCTTTTGCAATATCTCTAAACAGAAACAACACACTTTGTTGCACAGATACACCCAGAAAAATCCAAATGTTATAGCACCTAATACCAATCGACATGATCCTAGGCCAACACCTCAGAGCGGAAATTCCGGTTCCGCCGGAACTTGCCTGCAGCCATTGCAACTCTCAAATAACTCACTAATCCCATAATCGTAATGATGTGCAGGCGCTGCTCCACCCACTGACACCCAACAGCAGTCAACCAATTCGACCCAAAGCAATTATGACAGACCCTCTACGTCTGCAGCTGTACACCCCCTTCAGAATTTCAAATCACAATTGCAAACAAACTCTTACTCATCGGTGGTTCTAAGTACGGCATAAATTGAAATTATAGTAGGTGATGCGAGATGCACAGCCAGAGAGCTTATTGATTTATCCTAAAATAATTATCCTAATATTAAGATGGCGACTCTTTTGCTATGTTTTTACCGCTGATATTGATAAAATGTTTCGGAAAATTAAAGTTCACCGTCCGCACACTCCATTTCAATGAATAATATTCCGTGACTCACCCCAAGCGGACCCCTAAGATTATGAATTGCTCACAGTCACCTTCGGTATTAATTGTGCCCCCTACCTAGCAACTCGCATCCTTCGTGCTCGGGCAAAAGAGAATGAGCTGCAATACCCTTTAGCAGCCAACATTATTTAAAATTAAATGTATGTTGATGATGTTATAGATGGTATATAAAACAGACTGGGATGATATTATTAAACTACTAACCCTAATAAAATGATATGATTTTATCGATGATTACCGTTTCATCGAACGTATTAAAATCCCTCGGTATATCAATTTCAGCCCTAATTTTGACATACAATTACACGGTTTTTGCGATGTCTCGGAAAAGGCATTTCCCGTAGCCCTATATATCCGTTCCGAAGATACATTTGGTAACGTTCACGCCCACCTCCTTACAGCCAAATCTAAAGTAGCACCCATTACATCCATTTCTCTGCCAAGAGTTGAACTCTGCGGAGCAAAACTAATGGCAAAATTGATCCATACCCTACGATCAGAATTACAGCTTGCTCAATACCATTCATTTCAGTGGAATCATCTAACTTAGATTTATGGTGGCATGGTCCCACTTGGCTAAAAATTTCTAGCAATAGTTGGCCACAAAATCCCAAAATCCCAGATACCCGTGAAGAATGTAAAACAGTTAAAGTGTGTTTTACTTAATATACTCGACAGGTTCTCTAATCAACCCCAAGCATTTAGAGTCATCTCATATGTATATCGTTTCATCGATTAAGATATTAATTACCAACCCCTGGATTTGTGAAAAATCGACTTATTATCATATGTCAGCGTAATCATTTTCCAGAGTATCAATCTCTTTCTCGAAAATTTCCTCTTAAACCTTCTAGCGATCTGTTGGTTTTTAACCCGTTTAGAGACTCTCAAGGTATAATGCGAATAAACGGCAGACTCATACAGTTCACTACTCTGACATACAATGAACGTTTTTCTATACTAATACCGTATAAGGCCCACTTTACTAGATTCTTACTGGAACATATTTACCAGTGTACACCGTCACAAATCTTGAAGTGTACACCGTTAAAATCTTGAGTTTTTGCCAATAGATGGCAAAAACTCAAGATTTTACACCATACATTCGTTGCTGGATGGAAAGAAGAATATCTCAAGGAATTACACAAACGCTATAAATGAAAATACTCGCAGCGGAACTACGAGATTGGTGATCTAGTGATTATACGCAATGACAATCTTCCCCCAAACGTATGGAAGTTAGGTCGTGTTATCCGTGTATTTCCCGGCGTCGATGGTAGTGTTAGGGTCTTCGAATTATTCACTGCTAGCGGATATGTTGAACGACCAATCTCTAAAATTCTTCTGCTATCCCCCCTGTGACGATTCACCCACTGTACCCAATAACCGTTATAGGTGACTTTCATCAATTCTGATACACACATCACAATCACATCCATTCAGTCTAATGTTTTTAACTCCTCTCTTTACCCCCTTCTCTTGGAAAGTTTTATTAATATTTTATTTTCCCTAGATGTGGCTGGGGTACTACCGGATGACGTATTATCATTGGATGGAGTGAGTGAAGCGGACGCCATAGCGGAACCACCTCGACGGCTACACCATCAAGGATCGCCACGCCATTGAAATCGGCGCCGCCATCAAGAACGGTCACATGACTTAGTGCGATGTTGCCTTTGTCCAAGACGGCATCCCCTGAAACATTGTTTCAGATTCCTGCAAATGGGTGTCGACCAAAGGCGAAATGCTGTAACCCGGCATAATTATTGCTTTAATTGTCTGGCGCATTCTCAAATTCTGAGAGAGTGTCCGAGTACAAAAAGGTGCGTAGACTGTGGTAACAAGCACCACACCCTACTACACTTACTGCCACAACAACAACAACCGTCTCTGAACCGATCACAAGATGCTGAAGGTAATCAACAGCAAGGACAACAACAACCACCTGAATGAGCCTCTGGGCGAAACTGCATTGTAATATATCAAAATTGATCCCACGTTCGTTTTTGTATACAATTTTCAATTCTGTTATTTGAATTCTTTATTACGTTATTCTGCTCCCTGTTGCATCAGCGGGGGGCGGGATGTTTAGGTCAGTCGATGCAGTGTGTGCAGTTTGGCTGCACTTTTTTGTTATCAACTGTAATCGACTCAATATACCATCTCTTTTTTTTCTTTATATATATTTTTTAATTTTCCGCTCTGAACAGTTGTTAAAAGGATCGCTCTTGTTATAATTTTTGCTTTATAATCTACTCGCTTTTACGCATTATTAAAAATTCTATAATACTATAATTTTGTCTCAGTGGTGATTTTTAATCTCTATTATATGAAATAGAACAAAAAGTTTGTGAAGTTAGTGAAGTTGGTGAAATATATATAGAAAAGAAAAATCTAAAATAAAATAACTATAAATACTCATCCAAAACCAAACCCCCTTTGCATCAATTTGTACATATATTATGATTGATTCAATAAAATTATTTATAATTACACAACTCAACCAAGCAGGACCCAAGTTATCTATTTAACAGACTTGAATTCTTAACGCTTAACTATAACCATTATATTAAACTTATGCGACATATTACCTTAATGTGTGAACGTCACTTTTTCATCTTTGCAATTCGATTGTGGAACTTCATTCCCGTCCGCCTACAAATGATACAGAATACCACTCGTTTTAAGAGAGATATTATGTCACACTTCGCGCTAAATTATGCGAATGATAATTATAAATATTATTATTAATTATAACATACTTAAATATTTGGGGCATACGGTTTCCCAAAAAGGAATTGGCACTGATCATGATAAAGTTGCGACCATACGAAAACGCAAACCACCACAAAATATAAGACAACAGCCAAAATCAGACCAATGGGACGTTATGTAGGAACGGTAACACCGTTTTGTTCCAGAAAATGAAGGCGTGGTGCATCCCCTAACATCATTTTCTAAAAAAAGTGAGGAGCTGGAAATTTGATCAAAATTAACAACAGGCATTCGATGAGTTAAAGCGCCGAAGCACAATTATTGTCATGTCAGATTTTAAAGAGCAGTTCGTTTTACAAACTGATGCCAGTAATTTAGGCCTAGGCGCAATGTTAACGCTGTTGCAAAATAGTAGTGCAAGAGTTATTGCAAATGTATTTCGCCATTTACATAGAGATTTATTCGGCAACTGAAAAATAATGTTTTGCAATTAAATGGGGCGTACGCAAGATGCGGCAATATGATATCATTAAAAACAAGTAAGAAAATTAAATTTGGCTTAGGCCAAATCTTTTAGTATGCGCATACATAGTTATCCCTTTGACTGACGTGCCAAAAATGGGCGTAATCGGATAATAGACATGCCCACAATTTACAAAGAACCATTTTCAACGTAAAAGTAGACTTGCATGCTGATACGTAATACATACATTATTAGAAGGCGCAATATATTTGACGAGGAAGTTTTAAGATTTTATTAACTCCAAAAGAAAGCTTAAAGAATTTCCATCATTTATGTATTACAATAATATTGAATCTTCTAACCCCTTAGAAATATGCAATCTTTTTGCCGATTTTTTTGCAAATTGTTATAGTGATAACATTATCGCTACGGATGCTTATCCTTATAATCTTGAATCGTTTGATATCTTTCCCCAAGTACTTTTTTCGGAAACAGAAGTGAACGATCTAAGGTCCATAACAAGATCTTTTTACCCTGGACCTGACGGCATACCGTCATGTATTCTCATCTATTGTGCTGATATTTTATGTGCACCATTACCTGCCATTTGTAATAAATGCCTCAATAATGGGTACTTTCCTAAAATTTTGAAGGAGTCATACATTATACCACTTTTTAAAACTGCTTCGAGAAACTTGATAAGTAATTATAGGGGTATCTCTAAACTTAGCGTTACGCCTAAACTATTTGAACGCTTATTAGTGAATATACTTCAACCTTACATCTTTTCAATTTTAACGCCTGCTCAGTATGGTTTTACTAAGGGTAAATCTACAACAACTAACCTTCTTGAATCAGTATGTAGTATATTGCGTTCATTTTCTGAGAAAACTTAAACAGATATGTTATACACAGATTTTTCTAATGCTTTTGACAAGGTTTCGCATTCTGTTATACAAGTTGAATCATATCGGTCTTCCGCATAATTTGGTAAATTGGGTTAGGTCTTATATCTCAGGGCAAACTCAACGTGTTCTTTATCAGGGTTACGTTTCTTCTATTATTAATGTTACATCTGGTGTACCGCAAGGTAGCCATTTGTGTCCCTTGTTGTTTATCTTGTTTATTAATGATCTTCCGCCATGCGCTAGGCATTCTAATATTTTAATGTTTGCCGATGATGTCAAAATTTTTCACTCATATCATTCCCTTAGTGGTAGTGCGTTGTTACAGTCGGATGTGTTGGAATTAGTTAAGTAGTGTAAGTTTAATAGTATGATATTAAACTTAGATAAATGTAAGAAAATGACATTTTCAAGATATGCTCCATTAGTTGTTGATTACTATATTGGCAGTCACAAGTTGGAAAACGTTTTAGTTTTTAAGGATCTATGCGTTATTGTAAAAAAGTGTTTTAAATGGTCTATTATAATGCGATTACTATAGTAAATGAGCACAAGACCAGTATTGATCAACTCAAGGCTGATCAATTTTTATGCAAAACATATGAGCTGATCTATCAAAAATTATGCACAGCAGGTTGGATGCTAGCATTCATTGTACGTCCTGTTCTTGAATATGCCGTTGTAGTTTGGTCACCTAACTATAATATTTATATGGATCATATTGAATTGAAATCTTTCCTACGATTTGCTTTACGTGGTTTAAGTGGGGATCCGCAAAGACCCCTATGAAAATCGCTTAAAACTTATTAACATAACTTTGCTATCAAATAGACGTATTTGGTTAGGAGTCTCTTTTTCATTAAACTTTTAAATGGAGAAGTTAATTTTTCTGCTTTGTTGAATGAAGTTTATATAAATGCGCCCTTACGATTAAGTAGGCATTTTGTTTTAATTAAACTGTCACAGTGTCGCACCAATTATGAGATATTTAATTTATTGAGAGTTAAGAGATCACACTGCTTTCTTCATTATTTTTTATACCCTCCACCTTAGGGAAGAAGGTATATTCATTTTGATCATCCGTTTACAACACATCGAAGGAAGCCTCGGATACCCCACAAACCATATACGATATATTATTAATCAGCATGAAAAGAGAAATCGTTTGAAACATGTCCGTCCGTGAGTCCGTGTGTTCGTCTGTTGTTGGCACTCTCACGGTCGCAATTTTAGAGATACCAAATTAAAACTTTGCATACGTACTCTTAGTTCAATTTTGCTGTTCTGTATTGAAATTGGACAAAATTAGTTAAGAGACACGCCCACAATAAACAAAAAACTCAACATACCTCGAAAAAATTGTATCTTTTAACAATTATATATCGCACAATACTATGCCTATCAAGTTGAAATTTGGTATATATATAAGTGGTACCATTGTTCAATACTGTGCCAAAAATGGGCGTGATTAAAATACGCAAACGCCTATAATTAAAAAAAAACACTATTTGCGTAAGTACATGAAATAGTCATATACATAAATATGGCAATAGGAACTTATTATACCCTCCACCTCAGTGACGAGGGTATACTAAGTTTGTTCTTCCGTTTGCAACACCCAGAAGGAGACGTCAGAGACTCTACAAAGTATATACATTCTTGATCAGCGTCAAAAACTGAGTCGATTTAGACATGTATGTCCGTGTGTCCGTGTGTCCGTCTGTTGTTGGCATTCTCACGGGCGTAAATTTTGAGATATTGAGCTGAAATTTTGTACAGGCACTTTTAGTTTTTGCACGCAGATTGCTTTAAAAAATGGGAAAAATCGGACCAAAGCCACGCTCACAATCAACAAAAATCTATTTATCTACTACAAAATATGAGCTATAAACTTGAAATTTAGTATGTACATCTATAAATATTGGCTTCATCGGTATGCAAAAAATGGGCGTATTCGGATTACAGACACGCCCACAATTAATAAAAACCTTAATATCTGCCACAAAAGTTGACTTAAGAACATAAAATTTGGTACGCGTATACATAGTTATCCCATTGACAGAAGTGACAAAAATAGGCGTGGTCGGATAATATACGCGCCCACAATTTACAAAAAATCATATTCAATGTAAAAGTAGACTTGTCAAGCCAGACTGGACATTTCATAGAATTATAATCCATTTTTAAAAGTATAGACTCAGAAATCGCACACAAAAGTGTACCATACATAACATAACAGACAATGATTTATCTATATTGTTTACATCGACAATAAAGTTACAGACAGACACTGACAAAATATCTCTGATTTTATTATAATTAGTCTTATTGAAGTTAAAGTTTTTATTATACACAATTCTAGACTACATATTACTTAAAAGAATATTATTTAAGGTAATTAACAACGTAGGATCCTCCGGTAAAACAAAAGGAAGCGTACGATTGATCAAAATTCTCGTACCATTCAGGAAAACTAGGTCGAGAAGTTTATTAATAAAATTTAGGGTATTATTAAATTGAAACAACCTTAAATCATAAATTTCATCAAAGAACTCAATAAGATGTTGAGGAATCCTAATTGGTGTGAGGTATCCCATGTCGTCATTAAAGAGAAATCACCTAGAACCAGTAACTTATCATATGGTTTAACAAATAAAAATACGTTTTTGATTAAATGAACATGCTTCATGTAAATTATAAGGTCAGATTGCAAGAATTATGGATCTTAAAATTGCATTGGGATGAATCCTTACCTCTACAACTTCACTCAAAATGCCAATCAGGCAATCAATGGCAATCAATACCTCGATATTGTTTAATTGTAGATGCTCAAGCTATGCAAATTCATGATTTTTCCGACGCCTCTTCACGTTCGTTCGGCTGCTGAATTTATGTACTGGTACAAACTACTACGGGAGAACGCCACAGTCAGTTGCTCACCGCCAAATCAAGACTTGCACCAACAAAAAGAAAAACGTTGCCTAATTTAGAATTATGTGGCGCGTTCCTACTTGCCAGTTTTTGTTGGCAATAGGGTAGCAGAAATACAAGAACTTACCACAACCGCAATCTGGAAATATGTACCACCGAAATTGAATCCTGCGGATATCGTCTCTAGGGGATAAAAAGTGGTTAAACTTAAAAATTCAATACGGTTTAATGGACCATCATTCTTAAACTAGAACTAAAGAAAGACGTCATTGATAATGAGAAACCCAAATCAGCCTTCTACGCAGCGAATACAACCAATTATCTATGAGACTGCATAAAGAAGCAGAGTTCATTCATAAACATCTAACGCATTTTCACATGGATATTTCGATTTCATCTTAATTCATTGGCGAAAGAACTGTTCTCAAATTTCACACTTTGCAACCAAATGCATTATACTCTATTATGTGGATTATTAAGCAGCATGATTTTAGAAATGACATACAACAATTAGAAAACAAGTGAAAATATTTTAGTCGGTCAAGCCGTGAGGCTTGATGGTGGCATCGAATACCCTACGTGATATATTATATTATTCAATTTAATTTTTTTCTTTGAAAAATTAATAATAATTTTTCTATACCTTCAAAAATTTCAAAATGATACATAAGTCAGAATTTTTTTTATTTTTTATTATTTTTTATTTGTTTATGATATAAAAAAAATTATATAAGGAGGGGTTCTAAAAATGATCCAATCCGGTCCATTTTCAAAAGAGTTTATTTTTGGGTCAATGCTTTTCCGCGTATCAAATTTCATCGAAATATCTCAAAAAATAATACGACCTCATATAGGAAGGGGTTCTAAAAATGGTCCAATCCAGTCCATTTTCAACAGGATTCCTCTGGCCAATACATGTCTTTGTACCAAATTTTATCGAAACATCTCAAAAATGCGACGTGTAGCTTGCGCATAAATTTAGATGGACAGACAGGAAGACAGATGGACAGACGGACATGGTAAAATCGATTTAGATTTTGATTCTGAATCGATCGGTATAACTGAAGTTGGGTGTGGCATTTGCCGTTTAGGAGTTACAAACATCCGCACAAACCTAATATACCCTTTTCCACAGGGTGGTGCAGGGTATAAATATTTTAAAGAATACAATTCAAAATTCTTTGCCATAACAGTTTTTGGCCTGCTGGCTGTGTGACTCACTGGCTCACTCTAAGTGTACGTGTTTTCATGGTCTACAATTTGATCATATGTATAATTAATAGATCTAAAGGATTGCATTGTCTTAGTTTCCGTTTTATGAGCTTTTTGCTCAAACTCAAGTGTCATTTAAGGAATTGTGTAGAGATGTAGCTTCGTTAATAGCTAAGTTTGATATGTACCATGATATATTTTTTAATTTGTAATACTTGGTTTCTGGCCAACCCGTAAACATTGTACAAAATTTCAGCTCTCAAAATTTATAACCTTGAAAGTTCTAATAACACGGATATACCGGTCTAGATCGATTAAATATATCTGGATGTTGGAAAAGGACTCATCTTATGTGATGGGTACAATAACAAAAAAAAAAAAAAAAGAAATGGAAAACCTTCTAGACCACGTGAAATTATACAAAGAATGGGATTATTTATGTAGAGCAGAACTTAAAAGAGTTTCATACTAATCTATTAAAACTACATACCATATAAGTACTTAAAATACAGAACAATATATATTTACATAACGAAGGAGTCCGCTTTGAATAAGATAAGTAAAATAATATCTATACAAAATGTATGTTGTAGAATGTATGACTACTAGTTTTGATTTTTGTACCCTCGCCCACAATAAAAAACGAGTAAGGAAACTAAGTTTGGCTTAGCCATAATTTTAAATCTACATACAAACAGTGTGCGTGGTGGGTACATGATTACGATTTCTAATAGCGAATGGATTACGTATCAACTTGCAAGTTGTGTTTTAAGTAGAACACGGTTTTTTTGTACATCAATGCCAACAATTATTTGGTACTACTAAATTTAGATTGGATCCTACACTTATATAGAACCCTTGCATATACAACCAACCTTTCGACCAATTATAAAAGTATTACTTGTTTTATAATAAGAATTTCTCTACACGGCACTTTAGAAAAAAAGCACCACATTTTTAAAAAGCAACCTATTATTATGGGTTTATTTACGTAAATAAATATGCGCGTAATTTACCTAAAGGCTGTTGAAAATTATGGCACACATGCGATATATGTTTACTTCAACGGTGCTGAATGTTCAGCTATTTGATGTTTTTAAAAGAGGTATTCTTCATTACTAACAAATGCATCATAAGAGACGCAGGTGTATACCGGTAAAACCGGAAAAATTCATTGGCTTTAACCCCTGTACACACAGAAAACCATTTGCAACTACAGTTGCTTTATTATACATATAAAATAAACTGTTTGAATATCTGCAATGTACAGAAAAATAATAATGAATCAGTAGTAAAGACAATTATGTACCTGTTTAATTACTTGAGTCTATGTATTTTTTCAAAGTTGCACAGTGTAAAATCAATTGTTTTATTTTATATAATAAGTTTAATAAAGCCTGTTTAATTGTTTTTCATTGTAAACGTAACAAATGTAAAAATATAAAGACAAAATAGGAAATAAGTTACAGAGTTTTAGTGTACATTAAATTTTGGTTTGTTGGGTTTAGGCTACGTTACCTAATACTCGACTATCAATATCATATATATCTTAAGTGATGTTTTGTTCAATAACCACATTTATTTTATGCATCTACTTGCAGTACCTTTATATAGCACATTAGGTTCACTACATAAAGTTTGTCATTCTGAGAAAAGAGGCTTTAGAGACCCTATAAGTTATATTTTTATATGATCAGAGATAATATATGAGTAGATAAAATGTTCACAGTGGTAATAATTGAGATATTAAATGAAATTTTACTTATAAATTCTTTGTTTAGGTTGTTATTTAATATGAGGGAAATTTAATTTATATTTAAAATGATCGAAGTTGTTAGAGAGCTACGCTTACAATTTACAAAAAGCTCTTCCGACCACAATTGATGTAATAACAAGTAAGAAAACTAAATTTGGTTTAGACTAAATATTAAATACCCTTCACATCCACAACGGTGGGCGTGGAAAATATATATATATTTCGCTTTCTAATAGTTTATGTATTGCGTATTAGCTTGCAAGTGAAGTTTTATGAGTATGATTTTTTCTAAATTGTGGGCGTGTCTGCTATTCGACTATGTCAATTTTTGACACATTGATTGAAGGGGTAACCATATATATGTGCACAAATTTCTAGTTCATAGATTAATTTTTGTGGTATATATAAATTTTTTTGTCAATTGTGGGGCGGGTCTGTCTGCAATGCTTACAGATTTCGTCTTTGTGGTGAACCAAATGTAAGTAATTATTAATCCCTTCTTGTATTAAAATAATATAGAATACTCAGCCAAACATGGTAGTGGAATTTGCTTTGAAGCAAATATTGGTATTCTAAATATTATAATAATCAGCCAATGAATAAAAATAATAATAAACATAACATGGCGATCCTGCTAAACTTTATATCAAGCATAGTCACATAACAATAAATAAAAACAAGTAAGAAAACTAAATTTGGCCTAAGCGAAAATAAATACCCACCACATCCATAACGTGGCAAATATATATACATTGTGCTCTCTAATAGTGTATGTTTTACGTTTCAACTTGGTAGTATAGTTATACCCTCCACCTCAGTGATGAGGGTATACTAAGTTTGTTCTTCCGTTTGCAACATCCAGAAGGAGGCGTCAGAGACTCTACAAAGTATATATATTCTTTATCAGCGTCAAAAACTGAGTCGATTTAGACATGTATGTCCGTGTGTCCGTGTGTCTGTCTGTTGTTGGCACTCTCACGGGTGTAAATTTTGAGATATTGAGCTGAAATTTTGTACAGGTACTTTTACTTTTTTGCACGGAAATCTCTATTTAAAATGGGCAAAATCGGTCCAGAGCCACGCTCACAATCAACAAAAATCTATTTATCTGCCACAAAAATTCAGTTATAAACTTGAAATTTGGTATATATATCTATAAATATTATATTCATCGACATGCCAAAAATGGGCGTATTCGGATTACAAACACGCCCACACTGAATGAAAATGTTTATATCTGCCACAAAAAATTACCTAGGAACTTAAAATTTGGTATACATATACATAGTTATCCCATCTACTGATGCGCCAAAAATGGGCGTGGTCGAAATTCATGCACGCCCACAATCGACATAAATCTATATATCTGCCACATAAGTTGACCTAGGAACTTGAAATTTGGTATGCGTATACATAGATATCCCATTGACTGACGTGTCAAAAATGGGCGTGGTCGAATAATAGACACGCCCACAATTTACAAAAAACCATATTCAACGTAAAAGTCCACTTGCATGCTTTTATTAAGATTTGGCCTAAGCCAAATTTAGTTTTTTTACTCGTTTTACGTAGAATATGGTTTTTTGTAAATTGTAGGCGTTTCTGCTATCGGACCATGCCCATTTGGCGCATCAGTGGAAGGAATAACTATACGCATATTAAATTTTAAGTCCCTAGATTAACTTTTGTGACGGATATGAAATTTTTTTGTGGGCATGCCTGTTACATGACCACACCCATTTTTGGGGCATCGATTATAATATTATTTATTTATTTATTTTTTAAGTTAGCTACAATTATAATATCAGTCAACTATAATAAACTTAAATCTAGGAAAATTAATAGCTGGAAACAGCACAGGAGGCAGCACTGCAACAACAACAACAACAACCGCCAAAACAGCAATAATGACTTAAACTAAGAGTAATGTAAACTTAAAACTACTTAATAGTAAATTGTAAAACTAAAATAGAAATTTTATAGATAAGAATTATAATAAATTCGAAATTTTAGTTTATGATGCAAGAATATATACTTATTATATATAATTAAATTCTTTAAGTAAAAAAAAAATATTGTGTAACGTGTAAAGTATCAGTTGGTATTAGTATAAAGCACCTTGTATCTTATATTGGAAATTGTATCAGACCAATCAAAAACAACGTTATAATCGTTAAACATTTTACACAATACTCGAAATGGACTATAAAGTAGATAATTTGTGCGGCAGTGAGATAGTTTCAAAGATACGCAGTATCTTAAAAAACGAGAGGGGATATTAAAAGAAGTTAATTCCAATAAAGATGGAGAGCAAATATCACCTCTAATAACTTTAGCAATAAAAGTAACTCCCAACATTTCATGCCTTTTTTCCAATGTACAATAGGTAAGTTAATCAGCATTAACCTGTCATTATATGGTGGTAATACTAACCCAGACAACGATTCGTAAAAAGTAAAAAATTTCGTTGAATTCAATGATATCAACATAAATTCTATAAGTTGGTACCCATACAACAACAGAATATTCAAGGATAGGTCTAACAAGCGAAGTATATAACCTTTTGGTAACATAAGGATTATTAAATTCTTTTGACCATCTTTTTATAAAGTCAAGAATAGATTTCACCTTGTTAATAGAATACTCAATATGTAGGTTATAACGAAGCTTAGAATCCAAAATAACACCTAAGTCATTGAAGCTACAATCTCTAGCACATGATTGTTTAATGAATAGAGTTTAGGCAGATAAGAGAACCAAGAAAACGTTTACTTTTTACATTTGTTTAAATTTAAAGATTTTTGTATCGTCAGCAAACATAAGAACGCGAGAAAATTTAATAAAATTTAAAAGATTATTTAAAAAATTAAGAAAAGTAGAGGACCAAGATGACTGCTTAGACCAAATCCTAAATACCTTGCACCTCCACAACGGTGGGCGTGGCAAATGTATATATATTGCGTCCTCTAATAGTGCATGTCTTACGTATCAGCATGCAAGTGGACTTTTACGTTGAATATGGTTTTTTGTAAATTGTGGGCGTGTCTATTATTCGACCACGCCCATTTTTGACACGTCAGTCAATGGGATATCTATGTATACGCATACCAAATTTCAAGTTCCTAGGTCAACTTATGTGGCAGATATATAGATTTATGTCGATTGTGGGCGTGCATGAATTTCGACCACGCCCATTTTTGGCGCATCAGTAGATGGGATAACTATGTATATGTATACCAAATTTAAAGTTCCTAGGTAATTTTTTGTGGCAGATATAAACATTTTCATTCAGTGTGGGCGTGTTTGTAATCCGAATACGCCCATTTTTGGCATATCGATGAATATAATATTTATAGATATATATACCAAATTTCAAGTTTATAACTGAATTTTTGTGGCAGATAAATAGATTTTTGTTGATTGTGAGCGTGGCTCTGGACCGATTTTGCCCATTTTAAATAGAGATTTCCGTGCAAAAAAGTAAAAGTACCTGTACAAAATTTCAGCTCAATATCTCAAAATTTACACCCGTGAGAGTGCCAACAACAGACAGACACACGGACACACGGACATACATGTCTAAATCGCTCAAGGCACAGCACCTCCAGCAGGACCTGCCCGGCCTACTTAGCAGTATTGAAACGCGGCGTCTGAAATATAATGAGAATAATGCAATTAAATTTAAATCACTGCGAGGCAGCACAGGACTTACTCAAAAAGACAGTACTTGAGCAAAATGTGGATGTAACACTCCTGTCAGAGCCATACAAGAACATCGCTTATCAGGGGCAATGGATCGACGACAAAAGTCACAAATTAGCAATATGGGCATTGTGTCCCACGCAAGAGCATATAAAAACGTCTAATATGTACTATACTGCAGCTAAAATAAAGGACATATACTTCTTCAGCTGTTATTTCCCCCCAAGCTTAGATTTGTCACAGTTTGAGACTGGAATTGACGCATTATGTAATGACGCATCAATATACAACCCCGTGTTCATCGCAGGAGACTTTAATGCCTGGTCAACGGAATGGGGAAGCAGGTATACAAATAAGAGGGGCGAAATTATAGTGAGGGCCTTCAATAACCTAAACGTGGTACTATTAAACGATGGAGTAAAAAATACGTTTGAAAAAAATGGATATGGATCTATCATCGATATTACGTACGTTAGTTCCTCATTAGTGCGGAAATGTCAAAGGGGGGTTCAGCGATATCTATACAAATAGTGACCATTTGGCAATAATTACAACAATAGCGATAAATCAGCAACAAAATGCGCTTAATAGGTCCTGTGAAATAGGCTGGAAAACCAAAACAATGGATCGTGACATTTTCAACATTATGGTCAGTGAAAACCTAAAGCTCACACCTAATGCAGAAAAGCAAGCTAATAGGCTAGTTAAGTATATGACTGCAGCTTGTGATGCATCCATGATAAGAAGAGCGAATTGCCCAGGCCGTAAACCCGTTTACTGGTGGAACTCGGAAATTGCCAATCTTAGGCAACAATGTTTGTCAGCAAGAAGAAAGTCCCAAAGGTATAGATACACGGCTCAATACGAAGTCTACAGAAAAAGATATGCCGAGGCACGTAAATCTTTTAAAAAGGTAATAAAGGCTAGTAAGAGTAAATGCTTTAAAGAACTATGTGATATTGCTGACTCTAATGTACGGAATATACTAACTGATACGACATTTATGCAAAAAACAGTTTAAACACTCTCCCCAGACATGCGACTGTAGATACACAAACGCCTTTAACCACACAAGGGTTAAAAGATTTAGAATAAGATGAAATCAAAGACGCCGTCAATAAATTTGCGAATAATAAGGCACCCGGTCCGGGTGGTATACCTATGGAAGCCGTTAAAATAGCAGCCCTGCACAATACACATCTTTTCTGGCAAGTATATAATAATTGTATAAAAAGTGGTATATTTCCTAAAATATGGAAGAGGCAAAAACTGGTTTTGCTGCCTAAGCCAAATGAGCCCGAAGGTGACCCTAGCTCCTATCGCCCACTCTGTATGCTAGATACTTTAGGTAAAGTTTTAGAAAAGATCTTATACGCCAGAATCGAACACCATGTTATCAGATAACCAATACGGGTTTCGGAAAGGTCGATCCACTATTGATGCAATAATGCACGTGAAAGATATTGCTGAAAAAGCGATCGAAGGTCAATGTTGGAAAAATGGGAATAAAAAATATTGTACTTTAATAACTTTAGATATTAAAAACGCATTTAACTCTGCTAGTTGGCCCTATATAATTGACGCCATGATCAAAAAAGAAGTCCCTGCATACCTTATACGGATTATAAAGGACTATCTTTCATGCTGTACGCTAATGTATAAAACGTATGAAGGCACTCGAGTGTACAATATCACAGCGGGAGTCCCACAAGGCTCGATACTGGGCCCGTTACTATGGAACATAGTCTATGATGAGGTACTTAAATTGCCACTACCACCAGGTGTTTCCATAATAGGGTATGCAGATGACATCATTGTTACTATTGTTGCGAAAGAACTAACAGATGTCCAACGTATGTGTACAAACACTGTTGTCAAAATCAAGCAATGGCTTACAGAGCATAAACTACAGTTAGCACCACAAAAAACTGAGGCAGTATTAATTACTAGCAGGAAAAAAAAGGAGGTGATAGAGCTAAATATTGACGGACATCAGTTCACAACAGGGGGAAAAGTTAAATACCTGGGAGTATATATCGATGCGAGACTAAACTTTCAGCAGCATATAACAGCAGTGTGTAACAAAGCAGACAAAACATACTCGGCACTTGCACGTATGATGGCAAATATTGGTGGACCTAGGCAACCAAGACGACTTTTACTAGCCAAAGTGATAACATCTATAACAATGTACGCTGCACCGGTATGGAGTAATGCTCTAGAAAAGTATCCCAGTTATTGCAAGCACTTAAATAAGGTGTACCGAGTAACTGCACTTAGAGTCTGCTGTGGTTTCAGAACCATATCCTTGGATGCCGCGATGACTTTATCGGGCATTTTCCCGCCAGATATCTTGGCTCGACAATCAGCTAATATATACGCTATATAAAAACAACTTAATAGAAGGCTTGCTAAGGAAGAAAAACAAAGTATAATTAAACAAAGTTATCGTGAATGGCAAAATAGGTGGCAAGAGTCTCAACAAGGGCGTTGGACACATGAAATTGTCCCTGATATTGATTCCTGGGCGAATAGGCCGCACGGGCATTTAGACTATTACCTAACGCAGATAATGATTAATCATTAGCGGTCACGGCTGTTTTCGTGATTATCTGCACCGTTTTGGGGACGATAATGAGCCGTGGTGTCCAGTATGCCCCCAAGAACAAGAAACAGCAGAACATGTTTTGCTAAGGTGCCCCAGGTTCGAAATAGAACGATCCAAAATAAGAGAGGCGACTATAGAGCCACTTAGCGGTAACGAAATTGCAAGAGGCATAATAAATGATAGCGGCGTATGGAGATGTATCGAAGGTGTAGCTGCCAATATTATGAAACACCTAAGAACATTGAAGCGGCATAGACAAACAATGACCGACATGTAACGTACGATGTGAGCTTAGGCTCAGACGGTTCTCCTGACGTAATACTTAACGGTGGTTCCAGGAGATCTACCGTCGGACGTTGAAGGGGTTTTAGTGGGTGAGGGTCCCACACTGACTAGGCTTTCAACGCTTTCCCCTTCGTTAAAAAAAAAAAAAAAAAAAAAACATGTCTAAATCGACTCAGTTTTTGACGCTGATCAAGAATATATATACTCTCTCTAGGATCTCTGACGCTTCTTTCTGGTTGTTGCAATCGGTAGAACAAATCTAGTATACCCTCATCACTGAGGTGGAGGATATAAAAATAATTGGGGAAGTCATCACGTTAAACATTTGCAAGCTCTCCGGGCCTTATATAAAAATTGAAGACCGGGTGAACAAGAAATTTCTCCAACAACAAGTTAAAGATGTGATATCTCAATTCAAAGAACAAATGAAGGAAAAGAAAAACAAGAAAGAAAAGTTCGGTTAAGACCGTAACTTCCGGCATTAAAGATTTTAACAAACGCCGCTGGGTAGCTTTCGGTGGCGGCTATGATGGCGCAATTTGGGATTCCAACTTCTTCTTTACGGTCCTAGCGGCCGCCGTGACCTCGCCTTCTGTGACTAATTTTACGCTCGAGTATGGAAATTTGTTGCGAGTATAGTGAAAAAAAGGATGGTCAGGGAAAAGTGTATCCGCATTTGTGTTAACAAAGTTTGTGCAGGTGGGTTGCGTTGAACTTCTAAGCTTTTCGGTCATGATTTGGAAGGCTGAACCCCACGGGTTATTTTCCAAGTCGTTAACGAGATTATTAAAATTTCTGGTTTTGCTCTTAATGATGGCCTTTTTTAACTCCCGCCTTTTGTTTTTGTACATTTGCTGCCGTTCTATATATCTAGGAGTGTTCCTCGACCTCTGGTACATTCTACGTGCTCGGTTGCATTCTGAGCGCAGCAGTGCTATATCATTACTTCACTGGCTTGTGCACGGTGTGTGTGATAGATCTCCTAATCATGGAAGCGTCACAGGCCTGCTTAATATGGTGAATTACATGGTGAATTACATTTCGTTAGCGGAACCAGAGCTCTAAATCAGGCATCATATTATTGAATATTTCTTTGTCGAGGGTATCGCCTTTCCATCGTGGGCCCCTTAAAGGTTGGACTATATTGTAAGGACGAGCGTCGAGGTTTATCTCGCAGATTATAGCGCGGTGGTCGCTATGTGTGTATATGTCACTTAGGCACCATAAAGTTTTTGTGAAAAGATGGTTGTTAATAAACTCAATGTCAATAATAGAGCCGAAGACAGCTTTGGCGAAGGTGTATTCAGAGCCGGTGTTGAGAAGGACCAGGTCCAAAGCCGCAAAGCTCTCAAGTACTGTTTTGCCTCTGGGACTTGTTCCTGTTCTTGAAAGTCTCCGGCAATAAATTTCGGACTCTTGTCGCATGCTTCGCTGTTAAGCTCCAGGATTACTCCATCAAAATCGGTTGTGCTTGTGCTAGGAGGAAAGTAGCAGCTATAAATGTGCAGACCGTTTAATAAACAAGCGACGAAGCCATTTTTGACAGCAGTGGCCAGCAGCTTCTTCTATGGGTGGCCACAATACCAAATAGCGGCCTTACCTAAAGCATCTTTAATCCAATTGACACCTTGCGAAACATTGTATGGTTCGCTTAATATTGCTACGTCGATATTCTGTTCACATAGCGTTTGCGTTAGGGGCTCTTGGGCTGATCTGCAATGACTTAGGTTTAGTTGGAGTATTCTCATTCTGCTTTGGCACTTGGACACCTTCTTCCGCCTAATGGATGGTCCTAAGGCTTTGAGAGTTTTTTGCATATGGAACAAGACAGCTGGTTTTTGCAATCTTTGGCAAAGTGGCCTTCTTCGCTACAGTTTAAGCAGCATTTGCTTTCAAATTTTTTATTTTTAAAAGAAAAAAATTCATTTGAATATTATAATATATCAAGTAGTGTAGGGTATTTGATGTTCGGGGTTGACCGACCATAATATGTTCACTTGTTTTTTTTCTTTGAAAAATGAAAAATTTTATTTTTCTATACCTTCTTGTATTTTCAAAAATTTCAAAATGACACATATGCATGTCAGAAATTTTTTTTTAAATTTTTGTTTATTTATGAAATCAACAAAAAAATTTATATGGGGAGGGTTCCAAACCTATTCATTTTCAAAAGCGTTTATTTTTGGGCCAATATTTATCAAAATATCTCAAAAATTAATAGGATATCATATGGAGAGGGGTTCTAAAAATGGTCCAATCCGGTCCAACCGAATTTTATCAAAATATTTCAAAAAATGCGACCTGTAACTTGCGCACAAATTTAGATGGACAGACAGACGGACATGGTTAAATCGATTCAGGTTTTGATTCTGAATCGATCGGTATAACTGAAGGTGGGTGTGGCATTTGCCGTTTAGGAGTTACAAATATCCGCACAAACTTAATATACCCTTTTCCTCAGGGTGGTGCAGTAAAATTAGTTTTATGACATATTTAAGCCCAACAATCAAATATCCTATACCACTTGATATATTATATTATTCAATTTAATTGTTTTCTTTGATAAATGAAAAGTTTTATTTTTTTTGTACTGATTTTTTTTTGATGAAAAATTTTATTTGTCTATACCTTCTTGTATTTCCAAAAATTTTAAAATGATACATAAGTCACAATTTTTTTTTGTTTTTGTTTGTTTAAGATATCAAAATAAACTCGTCAAATTCCCTTTAGGTGTAGTTCTGTAATAAAGTAGTGCCATATAAGCATCACCATGACTCTCCTGCGCTTTTAAAAATATTTTTTTAACTGTTTGAATTGATCGTTCAGCCAAACCATTAGATTTGGGAAAATAAGGACTTTATGTTTTATGGTTGATATCCCATTCATTACAAAACTCCCCAAACCCTCTAGAATTAAAAGGTGACCCATTGTCTGATATTAAAGAATTTGGAATTCCATGCTTGGCAAAAATAGATTTACATTTAGTAATATCTTGTACGCTGTAAAGAATCTGAAGGGTGCTGGAGTAGACTCAGGGCCAGCCAGAGTTCGGTTCAAAGAATTTTATTTATATTTTCAATATAAAAAGGTGATAATTTTATTTTACCAGTTTTCTTTGTGTTTTAAAATATTTGTACATAACAAGAATTTTGACGTTTGCCTATTTGTTTATAATGGTGGATGCATTGATTATTATCTGGTATTCTGTGTCTTATCTTATATTCCCTGCCTTGGTTAATTACAATGGTGTGTGAAGAGCTTGCTATTTATGTCAACGCTAGAGTTTAATTATAATGGATATTTCTTAGATTTGTTTTTCTATGTCTTAGCTAATGTATGCGGTGATTTAATATTTATGTTTGTGCAGTCTTGTTGTAACTGGAGCAAAGGTATTTATCTATGAATCTTAGCCTTAGTTTTTATGTCTTGGCTAATCCGTAGAGAGTGTGATAATTCCTTACTTGTGCTTACTAATGCTAGCGTGAATTATTATCGGGAAAGGACGAGTCAACTTTCCCCTATGTTCTAATAAAATACTTGATTGGGATAGAGAGAACGAGTCGACTCTTCGAGCTTAGTTTGTTTATAGTAATTTGAGGCAGAGAGGATGATTTAACTATCGTACCTTAAGTCGCTTTATCAGAATATTAATTTAAGATAGAAAGTGCGTATCAACTCTCATTTTTAAATTGCTTAGTGTTGCTTTCGCTTGCTCTAGTGAAATATTTAACTGAGTTAGAGAGGATGAATCAACTCTCTAGTTGCCCTATGCTTACCTAGTGTAATGATTTTACTGAGGCAGAGAGGATGAATCGACTCTCATACCTAGTACCTGTGCTATTGCCTAATGCTAAGGTAGAGGAGGGTGAATCAACTCTATCGTACCTTTACTTTACCTATGCTTTGCCTACTGTGATATTAATCTAGGTAGAGAGGATGAATCGACTCTTGTACCTAAATTACTTACGCTTGCCTACTGTGAAATTAATCTAGGTAGAGAGGATGAATCGAATCACGTACCTAAATTACCTATGCTTGCTACTGTGAAATTAATCTAGGTAGAGAGGATGATTCAACTCTCGTACCTAAATTGCCTATGCTTGTTACTGTGAAATTAATCTAGGTAGAGAGGATGAACCGACTCTCGTACCTAAATTACCTATGCTTGCTAAATATAATATTTATTCCCCTAGTAAAATCCTACGCTTGCCTACTGAAAACTAGCTAGCCAAAATTTATGTCGAGAGTATTCACTGAGAATTCAACTCTCGCACCTAATTCCTTGATTGACCTTTTTATCGCCTTTTTATAGGCCAGTGGCTGAGCTTTTTGTATGCTTGTAGTTGCTTGTAAATATGTGTAAATGGTGAATGAAAAGTAAATACGTGTAAATAGTAAATGAAAATATTATACACTAGCTGTTGCCCGCGGCTTCACCCGCGTGGTATTCGGTTGTCTCGCGGGATGAAACGTGCCTGCAGACACCTAACACATGTGTACCAAATTTCAGCTCGATATCTCAAATATTACAACCATGAGAGTGTCAGGAACAGTCAAACACGCGGACATGCGGACGGACATTGTTTAAATCGATTCAGTTTTTGATGCTGAGTAAAAATAAATACGCCCACAATCAACAAAAATCTCTCACGGCCACAAAAATTAACGCACAAAGTTCAAATATGGTATATTAGAGTAAAATTGAGTAATACATCGGTGCGCTAAAAATGGGCGGGATCAGGTATGAGCCACGCTCACAATTTACAAAAAAATTGTTTTCGACGTAAAATTTATGTAATACGTCATAGTATGATTTGTACAGCTTAGTAACGATTAATTAGTGTTTTGTCACGTCCTATTGTTGAGGGTATTTAAAATTCGACCTAAGACGAATTTAGTTTTTTTATTTGTTTTGTAATATTTTTACCTCAAAGCTTATCTGTACACTATGTTAGAAGTCGTATTTGTAGATGGCAACAAAACATATTGATCGAGAAAGAGCAACATACAATTGCCCATGAGAAAAGCACTCTTTCCTTAAGTCGATACCAACCACCGAGAAAGTTTGTCCCTGGGATTTATTTATTGTAAAAACAAACAAAATTTTTACAGGAAACTGTAATCTTTTAAAAGATATAGGTAAATCGGTTGGTATCATCGGGATCCGCGAAATATGAGCAAACTGGCCGGCCGCAGGGCCCGTAATGATGTTTGCTACAATCACATTGTTTCTTAGTTCTTTTATCAAAAGTCTTGTACCATTACACATACTGGGAGGGCTTACATTTCTTAATAGCATAATGGGAGTACCTACTTTTAATTTTAGTTCATGGAGTGGCAAGCCGGCAGGATTAAGAGATTTTAAAAATTCTTGTGAATCTTCGATGTTGCACACGGTGTCAACAGATTTGTAACCTTTAAAATCACTGCGAACTTTTCCCATAATCATATTGTTTATTTCATTTACTGAGTCGTTTCTTGGTGACAATATCGCCCTCGAACAGAGCCAGAGGAAATTTCTTTCTGTAAGGTTTTCGATGTCGGGATAGATTGAATCTATAAGAATTTCTAGACTGTGAACAGTTTGAGCCAATTCATTATTCAACAATACTTGGGAGCTGTTTGCAATTAAAGTTGATAATTTTCCGTCTCCTAATTTAAGTATTTTTTGTGAGAAATTGCCACTGTGATTATTACTTAAATGTTCTCTCATATTCGTGCGCAAATTGAAAGTTTCAATTAATTGCCACAAAGGTGATGATTTAAGACACGCTTTAATAACGTCGGCACGTGCACCCTTTGTTATAACCGGTAGTGTTTGGCGAAAGTCTCCAGCGAAAACAAAGGTGACGCCTCCCATCATATTGCCTGAGTTTCTGATGTCTTTTAATGTACGGTCCACTGCTTCTACATGAGCTCTATGGCTCATGATGCATCATCATCCCAAATAAACAGTGACGTTTCCTGTAAGAGATTTCCCAGCGGTTCATTTTTGCGATTGACCATACAGACTGTTGTTCTAAAGACACAGCCAACGGTAATTTAAGAGTAGAGTGAGGTGTTTTCCCACCATGTAATAGAGTTGCAGCAATTCCAGAAGACGCCACTGCCAGAGCTTTTCTTCCAGATTGTCGGACTTTTGCCAATACTAAATTCTCAAGAAAGGTTTTATCGCTGCCACCGGGCGCGTCCAAAAAAAATAGTCGACCACTGTTTTTTTCCATATTCTCAATTATAGCATCGAACGCTATTTTTTGATCTGTCACTAACTTAGCTACATTTGTGTTGACGGAATGGTATCAACTACGTTTTGTGAGCGATTCGGAGAAGGTAATCCAAAGTCTCTTAAATTTTTATCGTTCAATTCTAAAAGTTTGTCTTCTATCTGTATCAAGCCTTCGTTGTATACATCATAGTCCGGACATCGTTGTCGGGCTATATGTCTGATGTCTTGACACAAAGCGTTTTTAAAAGTGTCCCATAATTTGAAAGGTTCCGAGGGGAAACAAAATAATAATATCACTATAAAAAACTCTCGCAACCTTAACGGACATTGGCAAATCGAAGCTTCTCTCAAAGTGATTTCCCATTGGCTACCATTTTCTAGCAAACCCCTATCTTGGCAAGCGGCTTGGTAAGTTTCTTTAATAATTCCGTCAACATTTTTTAAGTCTTGGAACGATGTTGGGCCACGTACATGATGAAGAAGTATCCTGAGACACTCTGGCTGGGGAGGATGAACGCTGTATATTCTTCCTAATGCCGCATCTTTTTTTATACCGGGATGTCCAACTACTTCTTGGCCACGTTTCCTTCTTAAGAATTTATTGTTAGCCCATATATAATAATGAGGGACTTCATGATAAAGTAATGTTTTAGCAAATTGATCACTGTTGCATAGTTCAAAAAACGCCGTGAGTGTCGTTTTTGGTGGATTTTGCGCTATATGATGCATATTTTCCGCTGAGAAGTATACTCTTTGACCATTCTCTAAGTGTACCGCTAAGTGTACTACAGTAGGGTGTCTGTCATGTACAGAAAACTCTAACAACCTCCACACCGCTTCAGATGTACTCATGTATCGGCCGTTCAAATAATTTTCAACTTCGTTGTGAGCATTTTTGACACTGAAAGTTGCTTGACCCGATCCTTTGTTAATGTATTTACATACGTATTTTATGGCTTGTACGGAATGACAATATTCAACGTTTATGTGAGCGTTGAAAGATCGACACAGTATTGGGGAATATGGAACGATCCATCTGTTGTCTATGTTAATTGTTCGGCCTCGGACATTTAATGTAGCGATCTGCCCTCCGTTGTTGATGTCGCATCGTCGATAAACGGGATACCCATCCATACCGGTTTGGGTTTCAGTTACGAAATGTCGTGGATATTTTTTCGAACATATGCCATTTTTTATGCACGGTGAAGTCAAATATTCTTCCCCACATGGCCCTTGTACCATGTATTTTTTGTGACTATTTCAAACAATACTGAGTCTTCCTCCTTGTTAGGCAATTCAGCAACTGTTATTTCAACAATTTCATCGGGCTGTATTTTCGAGTCCAGCCAAAATAACATATGACAATGATGCAATCCTCTTTTTTGCCACTCAACAGTAAGCATATAACATTTAATTGACCCAAAAATTGCGTCTTTTGTGAATATTTTTATCATTTTTTTCATTTTTGAGTGAAAAACTCGTGCGATGATGTCATGCCGGTCGAAAGACCGTTGACCGGGAAAAAGGTCCTGCTTTATTTCTTCCCATTCTGGATTACAGGTAATAATAACGAAAAGATCTGGCCTCCCATAATTGCGCACATATATCATAGCGTCTTGCGCTTTTTTCGTGGAGACACCTCGGAGAACCAGTAACTGATGACGGCAAGATGACATGCTGTCCGATATTGGCAGCATTTACGCTTGCGTCTTTGTTCAAAGAATCCCTCAAATGAATATAGTCGTCAGCTCTAAGTTTTTATTGCTTTCGAGTAATAAAATTTAACCTTTCGGAAATCATCTTCGCCATCATATGCACACAATATTGATTAAACAAATCTTTGTAATAATGCAGTGCATTAAAACACTTGGCTCTAATCATTAAACGGTATGCATAATATTGCATACATGACACAGTCTTATTTCTTAAGGAATTCTTTTGAGGGACAGTTAAATAATATCCATCGTCCCCTGATACAAACATAAGCGGATATTGTAGCGGATATTGTAGCGGATCATATGCGCGGTGTAATTCTGACACTCGTTTCAGCTGTCCATCTCTACCGTGCAGTACCATATCTCTGGGCCCTTTATCTTCATCGACCACTTCATTTATAGAAGGAGCGTTATATCTTCCCCTGTGTTCTCTCTGAGGTGTGCGATCAGAGTATATAATTAATTTGAAACTCTCCGATGTGTTGAGTTCGATACCATGTTTAAAACTGTGTATGTAAACATTGTGGCTATTCAAGATAGTCTGCAATTCGTTTATCAAATCTAGTTTTAAGCTGGGGGCCATGTTTGATCGCAATGATAGTTGGTTAGCATCTGAAACAAAATATATCTGCAAAAATTGTGGGCTTTGTCCTGATGGCGGTAGAAGGCTACCTATGAGATGATAAACTTGTCCCTCTACCTTAAAAGTGGGCATAAAATTTCCTTCTCTAATTTCTTTCGCTCCGAAGGGAGTCATCTGAAAAAGACTATTGTACCTACGTACGTTATTCAAAAAATGCGCAGATAATGTATGATTATTTGTCAAAAGACTTTTTATTGGTTCTGGTGGCTCTTCAATGTTTGGAAGCATAACTTTTCCAGACGCGCAGCACATACCTTTCGCTTCATCAATCCATTTTTTAGCAAAGCATTTAGGACAAACCTTATTCATTGCTCCGACTTGGATGCTGTTTTGATGAGCGTAATCAATTTGAGGATCGTAACTGAATACCGATATATTACTATGAGCTAAAATTCTATTGCGCGCCCTAGTTGTTAATGACCATTGTCTATCTCTCTGAACCTGGTGGTGCATCTGTAGTGGGATCCTTAGAATATTTTCTCATAATTCCTTATAAATGTTGCTTTTATTCCAAATTCATTAAAAAAATGGTCCAAAAATCCTCTCCAGAACCTAGTGGTGCATCTGGAGTGGTATCCACACATGCCATTTTCAGATTTCCCTACTATTTAAATATTGTGATATACTTATTATGAATACTTAATTTCTTAATTGTCTGTGTACATATGTGTGCAATGTTTGTATGGCAATATTACTATCAATGGTGGGTATAACAAGGGGTTATAGTGACATAAGTACAATAGTTGGGCATATGGTCTCGTGAATTTTTTTGTAGATATTGATATGATCTATAATATTGTAGAATATTTTATTGTTTTAATATCAATACTTTCCGCAGCGTATACGATGACAAATATTTTATGACTAATTTTTTTATACCTTGGGTTAGTAATAGTAGGAATGTCCAGGGATCTCCAACATTTTTTGGCAATAAATATAGCCTATGTTACTAAGTGATAATGCAGCTTTCTAATAGCGAAAATATTTTTGAAATCGGTCCAGTAGTTCTTGAGTTTACTCGTTACATACAAAAATACAAAAATACAAATATACAAATCTTTCCTCTTTATAATATTCGTATAGATATGTGAATGGAAATGTACGCAAAAAAAGTAAATATGTGTGGATGCAAAATATTAACATATATGTATATACATATATATATATATATAGGACGTGTGATGGTATTTTTTCTCTCATAAAATTGCCTCATCACAACGCTTGAATAACCTGCATTTCATACTTCAACTTTAATATACTTTGAATAATAATCAACTACAAGTAAATAGTGTTTCTTTTGAAATTCAAATAGATCATAGCCCACTTTAAAACAGGGTACATCAGGAATATCATGTAAAATAATTTCTTGTTTTGGATTCATGTTTTTGAATTTAGCACAGACATCACAGCTAAGCACGAGATTTGAAATATCTGAAGATATATGTGGCCAAAATACTGTTAGTCTTGCCAAATTTTTACACCGTTGTATTCCCATATGACCTTCATGTAATCGTTCCAATATTTAATACCTTAAATTTTTTGGAACTAATATTTGTTTATTTTTTAATATAATATTTTTGTAAATGGATAACTCATCCTTGAACGTAAAATATGGCATAATATCGCTATCAATAAGTTTTTTATTATTAGGCCAGCCTTTCTTAATGTAGTCTTTGAGTTTTATACATATTGGATCTTTACCTGTTTCGTCCTCTATTTCTTTTACTAGGTAAGAAGCAATAGGTATTTATGAAAAACAAGGTCACAATATAGTGTTGTCGCTGTATCTAAATTTTCGGCACATTTTCCACAAGAGGAGATCTCGAAAGTGTATCGGCTACAAACAAATATTTACCAGGCTTATAAATTACGTTTAAATCGTAACATTGTAAGCGTAACATAAATCTTTGCAATCTTGGTGGTACTTTATACAAAGGTTTATTAAACAAACTGACCAGTGGTTTATGATCTGTCTCCACTGTCACTTCTTTCCCATAAATATATTGGTGAAATTTATTACAGCCAAACAGAATGGCAAGTAATTTTTTTTCAATTTGAGCATAATTTTTTGAGATTCCGTTAAGGATGCAGAAGCGTACGCAATTGGGTTATTTTCATGCATAATAGTAGCTCCTACTGCAAATTGAGAGGCATCAACGGACAATGTTACTTTTTTATTTGGATGAAAGTACGTTAAGACTGGTGCTTTTGTAATTTCTGTTTTTAAATTATTAAAATCGTTTTCATGAATATGATTCCAATGCCATTCGACATTATTTTTAAGCAAAACCCGTAAATTTTTGTTTTTTGTAGACAAATTTAAAATAAAAGAACCAAAATAATTTATCATTCCTAAAAAACGCTGAAGTTCTTTTAAATTAGTAGGTGATGGTATTTGCAGTATAGCTTTGATTTTTTCAGGATCTGGTCTAATACCCTTTTCATCAAAAATATGTCCTAGGAATTTTTTTGACGGTTGTATTTATCTTTATTAAACTATAACCCATTTTCTTGTGCACGTTTGAGAACTTGCTCTAGTATTTTATAATGCTCAAATTGATTTGACGCGTATATTAAAAAATCATCAATATAAATTACCAACCACTTTATATCACCGAATATTCTAATCATTTCTGAATGAAATATTTCAGGGGCAGCATTGATAACGAATGGTAATCTCAAAAATCGATACTTTCCAAAGGGTGTGTTGAATGTACATAATTTTGATGAAGACTCGGACAATGGGATCATCCAGAACCCACTATTACCATCTAAACAAGTAAAATACTTTGCATTAGCCAATTTGGCTTTGCAACCTTTTATATTTGGAAATGGATAGCGTGGCCTGCAAATTGTTTCATTTAGTGACCGAGGATCCAAACATATACGTAACTTTTCATTAGATTTTCTTGCTATTACTATAGAATTAACCCATTCAGACGGTTCTATTACAAGTGTTATTACATTTAGCTGTTCCATTCTGTTCAATTCTTTTTTAAGATCTTCTTGTAATAGAAACGGTATCTTACGAGGTGGTTCGATAACAAGCGTAATGTTTGGTTTTAATATAAATGAACATTTGTTTTTTAAAAGACCTAAGCCAGTAAACACTTCTGAATACTTTTCAATTATGCTATCATGAGAACCATGCATAGCACGTACATGTCCAATTAAATTCAAATTTATTGCAGTTTCAAGACCAATTATATCATTACATTCTAAATTTAAAATATAAAACTCTTTACAAAACTTTTTTTGTTTGAACGAAAATGGCAAATTTGTTTTACCTATTATTGGCAGACCATCCCCGGAAAATGTAAGGAGTTTTATATTTGTTTGAACTATATTATTTATGTTTAATTTATGAGCTGTATGCTTAGATAAAATATTAGCCTGTGCTCCTGTATCTACTTGAAATAATACCTTATTATTGTTGTCTTAATTCAATATTCCATTCCGGTTTACATTTTAACATATTAACTTCTGTTGTTAATCCAAATGCTTTTGTTGATGATGACTCAGCTATTTTAAAAATTGCATCTAAGAATAAATCCTCACCTTCCCCAGCAGAATTCTTGTTGGACGATTTACTTTACATAAGTATTCTTTACTCGTTGATTTGACATATTTTGTTGCGATTTATTATAACACATTTTCGCAAAATGGCTGATTTTTTGACAAATATGGCATTAGCGTTTATATAAGGCAACTTTCTGAACAGGTCCCTTAGGTTTGTATACATCTTCTAGTTTCTTCCATGCTTCATTAGAAGTTTTACAATTTTTAATGTATGTTAACTGGGATGATTTAACACACAAACATATACTAGCAAGAGCTTTTTCGTCGTTTGTTATCCATTGTTCTTTAGTATCGCCATTCATCTCTGCTCTCAATGTTAGTTGACCACTAACAATTTTCCAGGAACCCCCATGAATTAAGATACTCTTCATTTGAACGCACCACGTATCATAATTGGAACCATCCAATTTATCAATTTGAAACGACGACGACATAACGATTCTTATATTTTTAAATTGTACGTTTAAAGCAAAAGAAAAATTTCTAGCATTTCTATCTGACAATAAAAAATTTTAATTTTTTATTTTTTAAAAACCGTGAGCCAGAAGGGCCCATAACCTGATAGCAATACAAAAATTTATTGAATTATGAAAAAATTTATTTGAAAAGAAAACTTATAATTATAAAACTACTTAGATTTAAATACGAGTAGGAACAACAAGTTGATGTACTATTTCATATCTACAATAGAGGGTATATAAACTTCGGTCTTAACCGAACTTTTCTATCTTGTTTGTATTTTTGTTTTTATCAAAGTACAACATATGTACAAGTTGTTGACAATAGCCCATGTATACGTCTGAAGTGTTACCAGGTTTATAATTAAATAGAAATAAATTCGCGTACAGTCAAAATTAGTTATTTTAGTGCAAAACGAGTATCATGCAAAATGAGGGATGGGTGTATTGTACATACGAGAGAGTTAAAATTACAATACAACCAATGAGAAAAATAACAAACTAAATGGCTTCCACATATTTGCACAACTTTAGCAGGTACGATAACTAGTTATAATACCAACACAAATTGCACGTACAATAAAGATATCGAGTTTTGTGGCAAATAAAAAGCATTTGCGAGAAGTTTTGCTTTTCAACACCGATATATCGAAATACTAGCATCCAACCCACCATACATAATTTTTATACTCTATACACACAAGATGGTGATATACTAAATGTGTCATTTGATTTGAAACACCCAGAAGAAGGCGTCTGACATTAGCGTCGTAAGATATGTATATGTCTGTCCATTTATCAGTCTGTTATTGGCACTCTCACTATCGTAAATTTTGAGATATTGAACTGAAATTTAAATTGAGAAAAGTCAGTCAAGGGCCATGTCCACGTCGATAAGAAATTATTTATCTGTTAAAATTTATTTATCTATAACGTTGAAAATTGGTATCCATATTTATAATTACCCTATCCCTATGGGAATGATGAGATTACAGATACGTCCACTATTTCGAAAAAAAAAACATAGTTTAAAACACTTCTAGAGGTCGTAATCATATACCTCCTATGTGTGAACATGTGGAGGGTAGATAATATTTAACCAATGCCAAATATATTTTTTTTTATTTATTAATATATTTGTTTGGCTATTTCGCGATTTAAATATTTGACATGCATATGGTTTCTGACGGTAGCTCCCATCGAAATACTAGGATCCAATCTCCGTGAATAATTATACCCTACAACACGTGTGGTAAGAGGATATATTAAATTTGTTTGTAACTTCTAAATAGCGAATGCCACACCCACCTTCAATTATATTGATCAATTTAGAATCAAAATCTGATTAATGTGTGTGTGTCCGTTCGGTGTCTGTTTATGAAATCTTTTGCGCTAATTACAGGTCGTATTTTTTGAGAAATATCAATGAAATTTGGTAAAAGGACATGTATTGGCTCTAAGACGAACCCTATCGAATATCGAATATGGTCCGATTTGGACAATTTTTAGAACCACCCTTCACATAAGGTTCTTAAAAATGGAAATATTTATATGGCAAAAAATCGCATTATTTATATTTTTTGAAAAAATTTAGTGAAGAATTGTTAATTAGCTTTGGCTGTGATAAATATTTACCCGATCGGACTATTTTTACTGTTCCATAACACGTACAGTAATCGTAATATGTCCCTTATCATATTTGGAGAATATAAAGAGAATGAAAATTCATTAAGGCCATACTTACAATTAATAGGTACCATAGATACTTTTACGGTTGCAACTACAAGAAACACTTCAGAGACCTAAAAAATATTCGTTTTCTTGATTAGTACTAAAATCTAGATGGACTCAGTTTTTGTTGCTAATTAAGAATATATATACTTTGGGGTATCTTACGCCTAATTCTGGATGTTGCAAGTGGAATGAAAATCTTTGTATACCTTATATGGAACGTATAAAAATTAAAAATAAATTACATTAATTATAAGTTATTTGTTGTATTTTAAGGTGTGTGTCATTTGTTTTAAATAAACAGTCAATCGACTATAGGTTTCTTATACTTAATGTCTATGTTCTGATAATTATCAGCAAAACTAATCGTTTGGTCTACATTGGTATATTAAAATGCAAAGATACGGTTGGTTGCTTACAAAACGCTACAGAGCATGAACCCACGAGCCACGATTAAAATTGTAAATAAAATCACAAAATTACAGAAAGTAAGTAAAAATTAGACACATTTATCTTGGGGAAATCCACTTTCATATATTTATAAGCTAACGTTAGTTTTGAATGTTAAAAAACAACAGTTGTGTGTGATTTTTCCACCGTTTTAATACGTATAAACGTACTGTATAATACTCATTTTAATTCAAAAAGTAAGAAGGCGGAAAAGTAAATTTGGTTTAAGCCAAATCTTAATTACCCTCCACATTCCCAAGAGTAGGAGTGGAATATATATGGATATATTGCGCCCTCTAATAATGTACAATATATTCATTCATTCATTCATTTATTAATTCACATTTACATTTACATTACATTTATTAAATAGTAAACATAAAAATAAATGAAAAGAAATACGTGTGTGTGATCGTGTTGCTCCCACCTCTTTAGCTCAAGGCTTATAATGAGGTGGGATTTTGCACCTATAGATTATAGTGTATATGTATTATGTTATATGCGTCATTCGCATAATTATTTGCGAAGTGCAACATAATCTCCCTCTTAAATCGATTGGAGTTCATTAAAGTCTATAATCGGATAGCATAGAGGAAGGATTGATGTTCAGAAATTAGGGAAAAATGTCATAACGGTTTAATGTTACGATTCCGATTTGATTTTGAAAACCTGTTAAAAAGATAACTTGGTGTTGAACATTTATAATTTTCTGGAGTAAACACAATGTGTGGGTTTTTAGTAGATCCTCCAGAGTTACTTTTAACAGGAACCTGGTATGCCTAGAGACCCGATCATGTCGTTTCAACCCAAACGCGTATCTGACTATGCAATTAGCTGGTTTTTGAAGTTTTTGTTTGGATATGGAATCACAATTGGCAAATTATTCACATATGGAGGAGTATTGGAATTAAACATATATATAATATTACGTATCAGCTTGCAAGTCTAGTTTAATGCGGAATATGGTTTTTTGTAAATTGTGGGCGTATCCACTATTCGACCACGTCCGTTTTTGACACATCGATGGATGGGATAACCATAAATATGTGCACCAAATTTCAGGTTAGTAGTCAATTTTTGTGGCAAATATATAGATTTTTGTCGATTGTGGGCGCGTATGTTACCCGAACACGCCTATTATTGAAACATCGGTGAATGGGATAATTATGCCAAATTAAATGTACCAAATTTCAAGTTCATGTGTAAAAGTTTATGGTAGATAAATATATATTTGTCGATTATGGGTGTTTCTGTTATTCGACAAGCCCATTTTTGGCATATAAATGAACGAATTATTTATAGATATACATACCAAATTGTAAGTTAATAATAGTTAAAATTTTTATGAAAGATAAAAAGATTTTTGTAGATTGTGGGCGTGGATTTTGATCGATTATTCCCATTTTAAATAGTAAACTGCATGTCTGAAAATGTCTGTATAAAGATTACTCACAAATTACAAAAAACAATACGCAATGTTAAACTCCACTTGCAAGTTAATACGTAATTCATTCATACTTAGTAATCATACACCTACACGCCCACCCTTTGAATGTAGATGTAAAGGGTATTTAAGATTTGGCCTAAGTTAAACTTAGTTTCTTTACTTGATTTAAATAATCAATAAAATTTGACGGCCCTTTTTATGTTTTTGTTAATTTAACCGTTTGATGTCGGTAGGGGGCCTTTGCCAAAGGCGGTAGCTTTTAAAGCTTGTATATTATTGTTCGTTTATAAAACTTTTTAATTTTTTTTTTTTTTTTTTTTTAGAATGACGGCTTTCTGTACGGAGTGATGTAGTTCCTCTTCAACGTTGATTATTTTAAAACCTGTAACAAAGTACTTATGGCCGATCGCCAAATGTGGATGTGTCCGCAATGATTTAATTTTTATTTAAATTAATAAATTTTATATTTTTAATAAAAATATTTTTATACCCTGCACCACTCTACGCAAAAGAGAATATTAAGTTTGTGTGGATGTTTGTAACTCCTGAACGGCAAATGCTACCCACATTCAATCATACTCATCAATTCAAAATCAAAATCTGAATCGATTTAACCGCGTCCATCTGACCGTCTGTGCATCTTAATTTGTGTGCAAGGTACGCTACCGGAACCCCTCTCCATATGAGGTCCTATTATTTTTCGAGATATTTCGATGAAATTTGGTACAATGGTATGAATTGACCCAAAAATAAACCCTTTTGAAAATGGACCGGATCGAACAATTTTTAGAATTCCCTCTCCATATAATTTTTTATTTTATTTCAAAAACAAAGAAAAAACAAGACAGAAAAGTTCGGTTAAGACCGAAGCTTAAATACACTCCTCTATTTATAACCATCTAAAAAATAAGTTCCTGTTGCATTAAAATGTTGCGTATATATGTATTATTATTATTATTCAGGCCATTTTTAAACAACAAATAGTGTTTTTTTTTTTAATTATAGGCGTTTGCGTTATTCAATCACGCCCATTTTTGGCACAGTGTTGGACAACAATACCAATTATATACATACCAAATTTCAACTTGATAGGTGTAGTACTGTGCGATATATAATTTTTTAAAGATACACTTTTTTCGAGGTATGTTGAGATTTTTGCTTATTGTGGGCGTGTCTCTTAACCGATTTGTCCAATTTTAATACGGAACAGTGAAATTGAACTAATAATACGTATGCGTAGTTTCAATTTGATATCTCAAAAATTACGACCGTGAGGGTGACAACAACAGACGGACATACGGACACACGGAAGGACATGTCTCAAACGATTTCTCTTTTCATGCTGATTTAGAATATATATGGTTTGTGGAGTCTCTGAGGCTTCCTTCGATGTGTTGTAACCGGATGATCAAAATGAATATACCCTAATTCCCTAAGGTGGAGGGTATAACAAGTAAGAAAATAAATTTGGCTTAGGCCAAATCTTAATTACTCTCCACCTCTGCAACGGTGGCAAATATAGTTATATTGCGCCCTCTAATAGTTTACTTCTTACGTATCAGCATGCAAGTCTACTTTTACATTGAATATGGTTTTTTTGTAAATTTTGGACGTGTCTGTTATCCGACCGTCCTCATTTTTGGTACATCGATGGATGGGCTACCCTTTAATAAGTGAACTAAATTTCAAGTTCACATGTCAACTTTTGTGGCAGATATATAGATTTTTGTCGATTGTGAAAGTATCTGTTATTCGACCACGCCCATTTTGAACAAATCAATGGATGGAATAACTATGTATAAGCATAGCAAACTTCAACTTCCTACGTCAACTTTTATGGCAGATATGTCATCTAATATTTATAGACGTACGTACCAAATTTAAAGTTTATAGCTCATATTTTGTGGTAGATAAATAGATTTTTGTCGAGTGTGGGCGTGGCTCTTGACCGATTTTGCCCATTTTAAATAGCGATCTGCGTGCAAAGACTAAAAGTGCCTGTACAAAATTTCAGCTCAATATCTCAAAATTTACGCCCGTGAGAGTGCCAACAACAGACAGACACACAAATGGACATACATGTCTAAATCGACTCAGTTTTTAAACGCTGATCATGAATATAAACACTATATATACTTTGTAGGGTCTCTGACGCGTCCGGGTGTTGCAAACAGAAGAACAAACTTAGTATACCCTCATCACTGAGGTGGAGGGTATAATAAAAAAGTTTTAACATATGTATCAATTTGAAATTATTTGAAAATACAAGTAGGTATAGAAAAATAAAATTTTTCATTTTTCAAAGAAAAAAATTAAATTGAATAATATATCAAGTGGTGTAGGGTATTTGATTGTTGGGCTTCAATATGTCATGTCATTAAGTTTGTGCGGATGTTTGTAACTCCTAAACGACGAATGGCACACCCACCTTCAGTTATACCGATCGATTCAGAATCAAAATCTGAATTGATTTAACCATGTCCGTCTCTCCGTCTGTCCAAAGGGAAACTATTGAAAATGGACTGGATTGGACCATTTTTTAGAATCCCTTCCCATATAAAAAAATTTTTTTTTGATTTCAAAAACAAACAAAAAATAAAAACAAGATAGAAAAGTTCGGTTAAGACCGAATATTATATACCCTCCACCTTTTATAACCCTCTAAAAAATAAGTTCCTATTGCATTAAATTGTTTAAACAACAAATAGTGGTTTTTTGTAATTATAGGCGTTTGCGTTATTCATTTATACCCTTTACCACAGGGTGGTGCATGGTATAAAAATTTAATTGAATAATTTATCTAGTAGTATAGGGTATTTATTTGATGGCCGGGCTTGACCGACTATAATATTTTCCCTTGTTTCTATTATAATTGTATTATAATCCTACACATAATAATAATATAAAAAACAAGTGAAAATATTATAGTCCGTCAAGCCCGACCATCAAATACCCTACACCACTTGATATATTATATTATTCAATTTAATTTTTTCCTTTGATAAATGAAAAGTTTTATTTTTTTGTACTGCTTTTAATTTTTTTCTTTTTTTCTTTGAAAAATGAAAAATTCTATTTTTCTATACCTACTTGTATTTTCAAAAATTTCAAAATGTTACATAAATCAGAATTTTTTTATACTTTTTGTTTGTTTATGATATCAAAAAAATATATATAAGGGGGGGTTCTAAAAATGGTCCAATCCGGTCCATTTTTAAGACGATTTATTTTTGGGTCAATGCTCTTCCGCGTATCAAATTTCATCGAAATATTTCAAAAAATAATAGGATATTATATGAGGAGGGGTTCTAAAATTGGTTCAATCCGGTCCATTTTTAATAGGTTTTCCCTTTGGGTCAATACATGTGCTTGTACCAAATTTCATCAAAATATCTCAAAAAATGCGACCTGTAGCTAGCGCACAAATTTAGATGGACAAATTTAGAGACAGACGGACATGGTTAAATCGATTTAGATTTTGATTCTGAATCGATCGGTATAATTGAAGATGCGCGTGGCATTTGCCGTTTAGGAATTACAAACATCCGCACAAACTTAATATACCCTTTTCCACAGGGTGGTGCAAGGTATAAAAATTATAGGGTATATAAAATCCAAATGTAGTAAGTATAGTTGTAAAGGGTAAACGATTCAAAAGGAATATTCAGTGTTCAATTTAATTCTATATGATTGCGTCGGTGTAATAAAAATTTGCTCACTCTTTAACCAATAGGAATTACAAACATCCGCAATGTATATCCATTTTTCATTGATGGTTAGCATTGCAAAACACGCTCTTTCCTAGGAATATATTTACTCTGATAAAATTGTACATTTTAAGGTTTTCCAAATAAACTATGTAGTAAAATATAAATATAGTTTAAGCAAAAACAAGTAAGAAAACTAAATTTGGCTTAGACCAAATCTTAAATATCCTCCACCTCTACACGAAAGGGCGTGGCAAATATATATATATATATACAGTGGCTCACAGCTTATTTGGTACACTACCCTTTATAGAAATAAAACCACTGTAGCTTCTAAACTATTAAAGCTATCAACGAAATTTGAATTCCAACTTGTTGTTGTATGTTTAATGAACATTGAAAACAAAAAAAATTTCAAAAGAATATTTCTAACTGTTTAATAATAAGAACTTTGTTGTAACACATCAAAAATGCATGTCACAGCTTATTTGGTACAGTTATTTCTGTGCACTTAAGCATAGTCTAGTCCTAACATTTTTCACTATTTTTCTCTTCTCTGTCTTCTTGGTAATATTTTCAATCATTTCAAGTACTAATTTTGGTAATTTAAAATAACTGTCAATCAAAACACGTAATTTAAAAATGGGTCGTCGTACAACTATTGAACAGCGTGAACTGGTCCTAAATCATTATGAAAATGGGCACTAGGTACGGAAAATTGCTGACTTTGTGAACTTGAGTAAATCTCCAGTTCAAAATATTATCCACCGTTTTCGTAATGAAAACCGCGTAAAGGATAGAGGCAGAAATGCACTTAATAAAATCTTCAATGAATCTGATGAGAAATTTATTGTAAGAAAAATAAGGGCAAATCCGAGGCTATCTGCACCAAAAGTGGCTTGTGAAATTGAGAATGGATTAGGCAAGTCATGTAGTGCCGAAACAATTCGTCGAGTACTCCGTAAGTCTGGTTTTAATGGTCGAGTAGCTCGTAAGAAGCCATTCATAAGTAAAAAAATAAACAAAGGCGGCTTTCATTTGCCAAAGAACATGTCGAGAAGAATTCTGAGTTCTGGAACTCAGTTATTTTTGCAGATGAGTCAAAATTTAACATCGGGGGTTCCGACAGCATGTCCTACATTTGGCGAAAACCGAATACTGAGCTGAATAAAGAAAACTTTAAAACTACGGTTAAGCATGGCGGAGGAAGTGTAACAGTTTGGGCCTGTATGTCCACAGCTGCAGTAGGTAGTTTAGTGTTTGTTGAAGGAATAATGGGCAAAAATATGTACCTCAACATACTAAAAGACAACTTGCTCCAAAATGCAACGAAGCTTGGTATACGCGATAATTTCCGCTTCTATCAAGATAACGACCCAAAACATAAGTCAACAATTGTGGAGACTTATCTAATATGGAATTGCCCCCATTTAATGTCGCCATCGGCTCAGTCACCGGACTTTAATGTTATTGAAAATTTGGGGTTTTTATTGGATAATAACATTAGGAAACACAACATAACAAACAAAAATGAACTGAAGAAGGCGTTGTTGGAAGAGTGGGGTAAAATTAGCCCAGACGTTACCTAAAAGCTGGTAGATTCAATGCCAAAGAGGCTACAGAGTACTATAAAAGCAAAAGGGTACCTATACAAAATATTAAATATACTAATATTTATTATTTTTAAATAAAAAGACAACTGTACCAAATAAGCTGTGACATGCATTTTTGATGTGTTACAACAAAGTTCTTATTATTAAACAGTTAGAAATATTCTTTTGAAATTTTTTTTGTTTTCAATGTTCATTAAACATACAACAACAATTTGGCATTCAAATTTCGTTGATAGCTTTAATAGTTTAGAAGCTACAGTGGTTTTATTTCTATAAAGGGTAGTGTACCAAATAAGCTGTGAGCCACTGTATATTGCGCCCTCTAATAGTGTATGTTTTAGCATATAAGTCTACTTTTACGTTAAATATGGTTTTTTTAAAATTGTTGGCGTGCCTGTTATCCGACCGCGCCCATTTTTGGCACGTCAGTCAATGGGATAACTATGTATACGTGTACCAAATTTAAAGTTCCTAGGTCAACTTTTGTGGCAGATATAAAAATTTTTATTAATTGCGGGCGTGTCTGTAATCCGAGTACGTCCATTTTTGGCATATCGATGAAGATAATATCCAAATTTCAAGTTTGTAGCTCATATTTTGTGGTAGATAAATAGATTTTTGTCGAGTGTGGGCGTGGCTCTTGACCGATTTTGCCCATTTTAAATAGCGATCTGCGTGCAAAGACTAAAAGTGCCTGTACAAAATTTCAGCTCAATATCTCAAAATTTACGCCCGTGAGAGTGCCAACAACAGACAGACACACAAATGGACATACATGTCTAAATCGACTCAGTTTTTAAACGCTGATCATGAATATAAACACTATATATACTTTGTAGGGTCTCTGACGCGTCCGGGTGTTGCAAACAGAAGAACAAACTTAGTATACCCTCATCACTGAGGTGGAGGGTATAATAAAAAAGTTTTAACATATGTATCAATTTGAAATTATTTGAAAATACAAGTAGGTATAGAAAAATAAAATTTTTCATTTTTCAAAGAAAAAAATTAAATTGAATAATATATCAAGTGGTGTAGGGTATTTGATTGTTGGGCTTCAATATGTCATGTCATTAAGTTTGTGCGGATGTTTGTAACTCCTAAACGACGAATGGCACACCCACCTTCAGTTATACCGATCGATTCAGAATCAAAATCTGAATTGATTTAACCATGTCCGTCTCTCCGTCTGTCCAAAGGGAAACTATTGAAAATGGACTGGATTGGACCATTTTTTAGAATCCCTTCCCATATAAAAAAATTTTTTTTTGATTTCAAAAACAAACAAAAAATAAAAACAAGATAGAAAAGTTCGGTTAAGACCGAATATTATATACCCTCCACCTTTTATAACCCTCTAAAAAATAAGTTCCTATTGCATTAAATTGTTTAAACAACAAATAGTGGTTTTTTGTAATTATAGGCGTTTGCGTTATTCATTTATACCCTTTACCACAGGGTGGTGCATGGTATAAAAATTTAATTGAATAATTTATCTAGTAGTATAGGGTATTTATTTGATGGCCGGGCTTGACCGACTATAATATTTTCCCTTGTTTCTATTACAATTGTATTATAATCCTACACATAATAATAATATAAAAAACAAGTGAAAATATTATAGTCCGTCAAGCCCGACCATCAAATACCCTACACCACTTGATATATTATATTATTCAATTTAATTTTTTCCTTTGATAAATGAAAAGTTTTATTTTTTTGTACTGCTTTTAATTTTTTTCTTTTTTTCTTTGAAAAATGAAAAATTCTATTTTTCTATACCTACTTGTATTTTCAAAAATTTCAAAATGTTACATAAATCAGAATTTTTTTATACTTTTTGTTTGTTTATGATATCAAAAAAATATATATAAGGGGGGGTTCTAAAAATGGTCCAATCCGGTCCATTTTTAAGACGATTTATTTTTGGGTCAATGCTCTTCCGCGTATCAAATTTCATCGAAATATTTCAAAAAATAATAGGATATTATATGAGGAGGGGTTCTAAAATTGGTTCAATCCGGTCCATTTTTAATAGGTTTTCCCTTTGGGTCAATACATGTGCTTGTACCAAATTTCATCAAAATATCTCAAAAAATGCGACCTGTAGCTAGCGCACAAATTTAGATGGACAAATTTAGAGACAGACGGACATGGTTAAATCGATTTAGATTTTGATTCTGAATCGATCGGTATAATTGAAGATGCGCGTGGCATTTGCCGTTTAGGAATTACAAACATCCGCACAAACTTAATATACCCTTTTCCACAGGGTGGTGCAAGGTATAAAAATTATAGGGTATATAAAATCCAAATGTAGTAAGTATAGTTGTAAAGGGTAAACGATTCAAAAGGAATATTCAGTGTTCAATTTAATTCTATATGATTGCGTCGGTGTAATAAAAATTTGCTCACTCTTTAACCAATAGGAATTACAAACATCCGCAATGTATATCCATTTTTCATTGATGGTTAGCATTGCAAAACACGCTCTTTCCTAGGAATATATTTACTCTGATAAAATTGTACATTTTAAGGTTTTCCAAATAAACTATGTAGTAAAATATAAATATAGTTTAAGCAAAAACAAGTAAGAAAACTAAATTTGGCTTAGACCAAATCTTAAATATCCTTCACCTCTACACGAAAGGGCGTGGCAAATATATATATATATATATATTGCGCCCTCTAATAGTGTATGTTTTAGCATATAAGTCTACTTTTACGTTAAATATGGTTTTTTTAAAATTGTTGGCGTGCCTGTTATCCGACCGCGCCCATTTTTGGCACGTCAGTCAATGGGATAACTATGTATACGTGTACCAAATTTAAAGTTCCTAGGTCAACTTTTGTGGCAGATATAAAAATTTTTATTAATTGCGGGCGTGTCTGTAATCCGAGTACGTCCATTTTTGGCATATCGATGAAGATAATATCCAAATTTCAAGTTTGTAGCTCATATTTTGTGGTAGATAAATAGATTTTTGTCGAGTGTGGGCGTGGCTCTTGACCGATTTTGCCCATTTTAAATAGCGATCTGCGTGCAAAGACTAAAAGTGCCTGTACAAAATTTCAGCTCAATATCTCAAAATTTACGCCCGTGAGAGTGCCAACAACAGACGGACACACGGACATACATGTCTAAATCGACTCAGTTTTTGACGCTGATCAAGAATATATATACTTTGTAGAGTCTCTGACGCCTCCTTCTGGGTGTTACAAACGGAAGAACAAACTTAGTATACCCTCATCACTGAGGTGGAGGTATAAAAATTAATAACGTTTATGTAAAATGTATATGTATTGTATATATTAGTACTTTTTATTTACTGTGGAAGACTTAAGCAAAAAACAGATATCAAATTGTTAAACTAATTTCTTTCCTCTGTTATTCCTGTATCATTTGCAAGTATCGATTTTCTTCTAGCAGTGAACTTAATGATGTAGACATGTCACTTATGACCATATTAGTATTAGGATGGGTTGAACTGGTAACATCCATTTGTTTTGGTGGTGTAACCATAACTCGATTATTATTATTATTAGTAATATTATTTGAAATGTCTGTGCCTTCTTCATTGGGTGCCTGTAACCAATTCTGACAATTTTGAACATATTCTAAAGTTCGTTGATATGCATCAGTATACATGGAATTCGAAGAGGTTGAAAGATTTTGTTTGGATGGGGAAATAGCATAATTGAATATTGGCAATTGTGGTTGGGTGGTATTTGTAAATGCTTTTGGCTCCTGATTTTGTAGGAGTTGCTGTCCATCTTGTTTGTCTTTTAATTGTTGTTGTGGTATTTGTGATTGGCTAATATCACAACACTGTATTTCCTTTTGTATAGCATTCTTTGCAATGGGGGAAAAAAATGCACTTATAGGATTTGTATTAAGAAGTTCCTCTTGTTGCTTGGTACAAGAATAATTATTTTGATTTGTATTTGTATTCGTTTTTGTGATATTTTCACTGCATAATTCCAAATTTATACTCGAGCTATCGGCCACATAATATTCGTTCATATTAGTCGGAGATGATACTCTTTGAGTCTCATATGTAGAATTACAACATTGATAAAGATGATAGTCTACTACTGAATGACGTAAAAAGGGGTTATCGGATGCTGAATTGTAGTAATCGCGGCTAAACTGTGTACAATTTTGTTGTTGTTTTAGATCCGTATCAGTGCTACCATCTATAAATTTTGATGTACATTCCCATCGGGGTAACTTCATTTGGCAATGAATATTCTTTTTGCTGTTGTTAATGTTGTTTCGATGATTCTGTTGATTTAAGTATTGCAACATTTCATCAGGTAATACTAATTTATTTTCAATTACATCATCTTCGTCTACCTCATCGAGGTTTACTTTTTCATTAGGATGATGATTCAATGATAAGGATTTACCAATATATTCCCTGTTACTACAAGTGCTGTTATTCTGGACTTTTGAATGCTCTTTTAGTATTGAATTTGGGGATATATTTTTAAATCCCACCAAATCTTGCTTTATGGCATAATTAGGCTCGGAAGAGCGTCTCGTTATAGGATACGTTTGGTTTTGACTTTTAATATCTAATTCTGAAGCACCATTATTAATTGAAATTGAAGAAGTTACTAGAGGAGGGTCTTCATTAAATGTATTAGGAATGGAGAACCGTTCACGTTGTCTTATTTCAAAAAAGTTCAAATGTTGTGTTGGTTTAATTGGTTGTTTTGCTTTTAAATTTATGGATGCCAAATGTGAAGAAAACGGTGGCGACAATACCAAGTTTTGCTTAATTGACATTCGTTCTTGGCCATATTGATCGTTCATAGTTGTGGTGGAGATTTGACTGGAACGCCTGGAACATCCGGGCGATATAGGATCGTATAAAGATCCTAAGTTGTTCGAGGGTTTCATGGTAGATATTAAGGATAACTGGGAGCACTGACTACTACGGCGGCTTTGCATACTGCAGTAATAGGTGCTAGGGTTGGAATTTTGACTATCACGTCGCAGATAAGTCGCCTCCCACATATTAGAAGAGTTGCTACAATGTATAAAAATACACGAATTATTGGTTTTGTTTTAACTAGATTATTGTTTAAATTTTATAATTTTCAAGTGTTATATAAGAAGATGTTAAAAGCTATTATATGTAAAATTTTGTATTTCGTTTGTTATACTAATCGCAGATAAAAAATTTTTTTCGTAAATTACTATTGATTACTTAAATACTTAAAAGAGATAATTCGCAATCATCCTACCTAGCGGTGCCATTATAGAGTGGTAGGTGCAAGAGACTTTGCATACTTTTAGTTCAAGTATAAACTGCAGAATAATAGTGACGTATCTCAATATTAAAGTAAGAAAACTAAATTAAGTTTAGGCCAAATCTTACATCTACAATGATGAGCGTGGTAGGTATATAATTGGGCCCCCTAATAGTGTATGTATTACGTATGAACCTTCAAGTCGAGTTTTACGCTAACAATTTGTTTTTGTAATATGTGAGCGTGTCTGTCAACCGACCATTTTTGGCACATCGATGGATGGGATAACCATAAATATGTGTACCACATTTTAAGTTCATAGATTAATTTTGTGGCAGATATATAGATTTTTACCGATTATGGGCGTGTGTACCATGCCTGTTTTTATCAAATGTACGGGATAACTATAAATTTGTGCACCAAATTTTAAGTTCATGTGTAAATATTTGTGGCAGTTACATGGATTTTTGTTGATTGTGGACGTGTGTGTTATCCGACCATTTTTGACTCATTGATGAACGTAATATTTATAGATAGGCACATCAAATTTCAAGTTCATAGGCTACTTTGTTGTTATAAGATTACTCAAAACTGCTTCTATAAAGTACTTATGTACTTTTGAAGTGAGCAGTATATACATTTATATTGCCACTCCAAAAATGAATGGGTTTGCGTTTATTTGCCGCATAATGCGTACAGTTCACTGTCTTAATTGCATTGGCTATATTCGATATACATTAGCTAACCGCCCTTTTTCTCCCAGACTAAGACAAGTGGGGCCTCTAAAGTGCAAAAATCAGTCTATCGAATGCAAAGGCGATATTCGCTACGTAATTCATCGTAGATTTTATTTATATAATCGATTTATATGATACGATGGATTCGCGTAATACAGTATGTTTAATGTAGTTAATAGGAACAGTATCTTATTAGTTAATAGGCACAGTATATTATTTCCAACTTTCTCGCCCGCTTGTTGTTTCGCGTATAGATTTTTTTTCCAAATGGTTTAAATACCACCTTGGCTGAAAATATAGTATAGCTTCGGATCTAAGCGGCGCCTATATTTGTTGGGGCCCAAAAGAGTAAGAAATCAAAAATATTTCATTTGAAAAGACATAAATAATTGAATAAACAAGTAAGAAAAAAAAAAATTTGGCTTAGGCCAAATCTTATATACCTTCCACAAACTTAACGGTGGACGTGGCAAATATATCTATATATTGGGCTCTTTATGTATTACGTATCAGTTTTATATTGAATATGGTTTTTTGTAAATTGTGGGAATATCTGTCATCTGCCCATTTTTGGCACATTAGTGGATAGTATACATATACCAAATTTAGAGTATAAAATATTTGATAGTCGGACTTAACCGACTTTTATTTGTTTGAGAAGAAATTTGGTATTGCCTTAAAAGGGTTTATAAAGAAAATAGACCGAACTCCTTCCTAAATTATTAACATATATTTATATAGAAACAAGTGAAAATATTATGGTCGGTTAAACCCGACCATCAAATACCCTACACCATTTGATATATTATTGAATTTAATTGAATTTAATTTTTTCTTTGATAAATAAAAAGTTTTTTTTATACTTCTTTAATTATCAAAAAAAATTTTCTTTGAAAAATGAAAAATTTTATTTATTATATATTATTATATTTTATATTCAAAAATTTTAGTATGATACATGTCACAAAAATTCTTTTATATCTGTTTGTTCATGAAATAAAAAAAAAATTTATTTGGGAAGGGGTTCTAAAAATGGTCCAATCCTATCCATTTTCAAAACGGTTTTTTTTGGGCCAATACATATCATTGTACCAAATTTCATCGAAATATCTCAAAAAATAATAAGACCTTATATGGCGAGCGTTTCTAAAAATAGTCCAATCCGGTCCATTTTGAATAGAGTTTCCCTTTGGGCCAATACATGATTTTGTACCAAATTTCATTGAAATATCTCAAAAAATTATAAGACCTCATATGGAGAGGGGTTCTAAAAATGGTCCATTATCAATAGGGTTATCTTTTGGCCCAATACATGTTCTTGTACCAAATTTCCTCGAAATATCTCAAAAAATGCGACCGGTAGTTTGCGTACAAATTTACATGGACGGACATGGTTAAATCAATTCAAATTTTGATTCTGAATCGATTATTTTAATTGAAAACTTGATATACCTTTTACCACAAGTGCGTGTGTGTGTGGTGTAGGGCTATTCTTAATATTATATATAGATGCAGCTCATGTTTAAAAATAAATAAATAAAATTGTTGAATACTTATGACGCTTTCGTAAAAAGTACTTATTTTTTAAGGGCGAATAATTCCATGTAACTTTGGAATTGTTTTGTTATAATTATTATTATAAAAGAGTACCTGAAATGTAAAGTTCAATGAACCATCGAATAGAAAACCTTATTTTCTTTAGAATAAGAAAAATTACATAAGATGTAACGCACCAATGTAAATATAACTAAATTACACTATTTTTGTTACTTTGAAGTCAATACTCATACGAATGAGGGCGAATGGCTAAAAGATGAGACAAAAAAAAAAATGTTCAAGACAGACGTAGATAATACCTTACACTACTAATGTTAATAATACACCTTAATAATCGTAGCTTTTCATATATACTTTTGGTCCTAAAAGAATGTTAAGAAACACTTAAGTTTAATAGTCAAAATTAACTTACCAGCTTAAAAATCTATTAGAATTATTGGTAGAATTTTTGTCATGGTAGCTTTCGTCACAGCAAACATTACTGGAACAAACGAGGTGTGAGTGAGGATCATTTAATGTTACATTGGAATAATATTGACCAGTGTTTTTAAAAATATTAGAGGCCAGGCACGTTGAAGTTGTATTACTTGTAGCTTCCATTTTCAGTTCGTTAATACGTTGATTCAGTTCATTGATTCCTAAATTCACACTAGGAAAGTTTGATTCAGGTATATTGGAGAGTGTAGCAGTACTCAAGTTGATAGCTTTCGCTTGTAAGCGTGAACGAAAACGGTTACGCATTGTGGATGGGCCTCCACCATTACTAGTTTCAGTAATTGTTTGACCAGATTCCGCTACTAAACCTGCAATACTACTCGGCGTATTTTGAGCACTTACCATAGCTCCTAATACCATTGGTAATTCCACCGCATCCAAATTATCCTCAAACGTCCAAACGTCATCGGTTATACCAGAACCATATTCGTTGGAAAATACATAATGTACACCATGACCATTTTCTTCAAAATTAATCCCTACATCTCTTATAATATTATTGTTAATTGAATTATTTAGTCGAGAAGAACCTTCAAAATTATCGAAACGCCCTTGATGTTCACGATGCTCAAAAAATTGACGTTTTTCGGTTATAGATGTAGGACTATTTATAGAAGCTTGATTGGGTGAATTAGCAGCCGATTCAGATTTAACACTAGGGCTAGACAAGCTCGCAGTTTTTTGAAAGTCGTCATTGTGTGGACTATTATTCATATGGCGATGTTGATTAATTATTTTATTACCACTGTCGTTTTTATTATTATAATCATACATGGAGCCTTTATGCTTTTTATTGGCATAAAATTCAGCACCATGTACAGTTTTAACATGTTTTCGTAAAGAACTGGGATCTGTATAACGTTTCGTACAGCCAGGTGCTTTACAAACGTAGGGTTTCTGAAATAAAAATAACTTATAAAATAAAACTACTAAGTTTAATAATATATAACTTTACATTTCACATACCTCATTACTGTGTGTGCGATTTTGGTGTTTGGCTCGATCACTAGCATTACTAAATGCTTTGCCACAATTTGGAAATTCACAGGTGTATGGCTTCTCACCGGTGTGAGAACGTAAGTGTGTTTTCAAATTCTCCAAACGAGAGTAGGCTTTACAGCATCCTTCAAACTGTGAATTTAAGAAATAAATAAGTTAACTTTAGTACATGCACATTTTGCGGGTGTCAATAATTTATAAATTTTAACTGCAGTAAAAAAAAATTATGTTATGAGTTACTGTTTTCGTAAAGTAATTAACGGAAATTCGCCAGTCTTCATCTCAAAATTTGGACGAGATAGGACCATTTTTTGATCTCCGCTCCATATAACGTTTCATTATGAAGGAAGTCATGGTGAAAATTCGTACTTCTCTATATTTTTTAACAAAACTTATTAAAACATAGTTATTAAGGTACAAAGTTTGAATCTGATCGTATAATTTTTTGATCCCCTCCCTATATAACATTTTATTATGAAGGAAATATTATATAGCAAAAATTCGCAATTGCTAATATTTCTTGAAATGATTTGGTAAAGCTGCACCACCCTGTGGAAAAGGGTATATTAAGTTTTTGCAGATGTTTGTAACTCCTTTGTAGCGGCAAATGCCACAACCACCTTCCGATCGATTCAGAACCAAAATCTAAATCGACTTAACCATGTCCGTCTGTCCTTCTGTCCTCCTGTCTGTTCATTTAAATTTGTGCGCAAGCTACAGGTCGCATTTTTTGACATATTTTAATGAAATTTGGTACAAGGACATGTATTTATTTATTATGAAGGATTATTCAATTTAATTTTTTCCTTTGATAAATGAAAAGTTTTATTTGTATACCCTGCACCACCCTGTGGTAAAGGGTATATTAAGTTTGTGCGGATGTTTGTAATTCCTAAACGGCAAATGCCACACCCATCTTCAATTATACCGATCGATGCAGAATTATAATCTGAATCGATTTAACCATGTCCGTCTGTCCTCCTGACTGTGCGCAAGCTACAGGTCGAATTTTTGAAGATATTTCGATGAAATTCGGTACAAGGACATGTATTGGCCCAAAGGGGAACCCCATTGAAAATGGACCGGATTGGACCATTTTTAGAACCCCTCCCCATACAAGCTACTGTTATTTTTTGAGATATTTTGATTAAATTTGGTACAATTGGCGCAAAAATAAACCCTTTTGAAAATGGACCGGATTGGACCAATTTTATAACCCCTCCCCATATGATATCCTATTATATATTGAGATATTTCGATGAAATTTGATACGCGGAAAAGCATTGACCAAAAAATTAACCTTTTTGAAAATGGACCGGATTGGCCGTATGTTGTCCGTTTCCATCTTATTAACAGGACGGTAAGATAAATCAAATTCATAATCATAATTATCGTTTTCGGATATTTCTTGAAATTTATTTTTAAAATACATTTCATTAGTGAACTTTACGTCTCGGCTGTATATAATTTTTTTAGTCTCATGGAACCATAGTCGATATGCTTTAACGATATTAGAATAGCCCATAAGAACATAAAACTTTGATCTGAATTCGAACTTGCTTAGTGTTTTATCTTTACATAACGCAAAAGCTTTTAAACCAAAGGGTTTAATGTAAGCTACTGTTGGAGTCTTTCCCGACCACACCTTATAAAGAATATCTCCATTTAATGGTTTTGTAGGGCATCTGTTCCTTATATAGCATGCTGTATTTATAGCTTCTGCTTAAAAAGTTGGTGCAGCACCTGCATCTTTTAACATATAGCGAGCCATTTCAATCAATGTGCGATTTTTTCGCTCAGACAAGCCATTTTGTTGAGTAGTCGCCTTTGTATACCACATTTATTTAAAAAATCATCAAAAGCTTTTTTTACAAAATTCTCCTCCATTGTCCATCTGTAAGTACTTAATTGTGCGTCCCGAATAATTCTCCACCATATTCTACTAAGTTTGAAATGCACTCAAGACATTAGTTGCTTCAATATAAATACCTCAGTATAGCAAAAAAAAAAATCTTCCGTAAAAGTAACAAAATATCTACATCCTGAAAGTGATGGTATCCGCATGAACGATTTCCAAAACGTTACTTATACGATTTATGCTGCCTTTTGGTAACGATTTTACTGTTTGTTTTTCGCTGATACAAATTTTACAAGGAGACAGTTTCTCATTTGCAGAAAACTTTAAACCATGAACAGATTTTAACATCAACTTTAAATCGTGTTCATTTAAGTGACCAATACTTCTGTGCCAAACATCTATAGCTTTATTTGCTTTTTATATCATGTTGACCTGCATTTGTGTATTTCTATAGTACAATTTTCTATCTCGCTTAGCTTTTAATATTGGTTTGCCATTTCTAAAAACAGTTGCAGACATGGTTTATGATATAAAAAAAAAAATTATATAGGAAGAGGTTCTAAAAATGGCCCCATCCGGTGCATTTTCAAAAGGGCTTATTTTTGGGTCAATACTTTTCCGCGTATCAAATTTCATCGATATATCTCAAAAAATAATAGGATATTACATGAGGAGGGGTTCTAAAATTGGTCCAATCCATTCCATTTTTATTAGGGTTCCCTTTTGGGCCAATACATGTCCTTGTATTAAATTTCATCGAAATATCTCAAAAAATAATAGGACCTCATATAGGAAGGGATTCTAAAAATGGTCCAATCCAGTCCATTTTCAATAGGATTCTGTTTTGGGCAATACATATACTTGTACTAAGTTTCATCAAAATATCTCAAAAAATGTGTCTTGCGCACAAATTTATATGGACAATCAGGCGGACATGGTTAAATCGATTCAGATTATGATTCTGACTTGATCGATATAGTTGAAGGTGGGTGTGGCATTTGTTGTTTAGGAGGTTCAAACATCCAAACAAACTTAATATAGGGTATATTTTCACAGGGTGGTGCAGGGTATAAAAATTTTCTGACTTATATTATTTTAAAATTTTTAAAAATACAAGTAGGTATAGAAAAATTAAATTTAAAAAAAAAAAGGTATTTGATGATCGGGATTGACCGACTATAATATTTTGACTTGTGGTCATAATAACAAACGCGCGGTTTTGTTCTTTGTTAATACAAATTTTTTTTATTTTCCACTTTTGCTGTTGTTTCAAAAGAAACCATCTTATTCTCCTTTTTGTGTGAAACTTTCCATATTAAAAACAAAACAAGTGAATATATTATAGTCGATCAAGCTCGACCATCAAATACCCTATAACACTTGATATATTATATTATTCAATTTAATTTTTTCCTTTGATAGATGAAAAGTTTTATTATACCCTCCACCTCAGTGATGAGGGTATACTAAGTTTTTTCTTCCATTTGCAACACTCAGAAGGAGGCGTCAGAGACCCTACAAAGTATATATATTCTTGATCAGAGTCAAAAACTGAGTCGTTTAGACATGTGTGTCCGTGTGTCCGTCTGTTGTTGTCACTCTCACGAGCGTAAATTTTAATATATTGAGTTGAAATTTTGTACAGGCACTTTTAATTTTTGCGCGCAGATCGCTATTAAAAATGGGCAAATTCGGTCAAGAGCCACGTCCACGTCTCTTTATCTACCACAAAATATTAGCTACAAACTTGAAATTTGGTATGTACATCTACGAATATTAGCTTCATCGATATGCCGAAAATGGGCGTATTCGGATTACAGACATGCCCACAATTAATAAAATTCTTTATATCTGCCACAAAAGTTGATCTAGGAACTTTAAATTTGGTAGGCGTATACATAGTTATACCATTGACTGACGCGTCAAAAATGGGCGTGGTCGGATAACAGACACGCCCACAATTTTTAAATAACCTAATTTAACGTAAAAGTAGACTTACATGCTAAGACATACACTATTAGAGAGCGCAATATATATATATATATTTGGCACGCCCTTTCGTGTGGAGGTGGAGGGTATTTAAGATTTGGTCTAAGACAAATTTAGTTTTTTTACTTGTTTGTACTGCTTTTAATTTTTTTGAGAAAGAAAAGTTTAATTTTTCTATACCTACTTATATTTTCAAAAATTTCAAAATGATACATAAGTAAAAATTTTTTTTTTTTAGTTTTTGTTTGTTTATGATATCAAAAAAAAATTATATAGGAAGAGGTTCTAAAAATGGTCCAATCCGGTCCATTTTCATAAGGGTTTATTTTTGGGTCAGTGCTTTTCCGCGTGTTATATTTCATCGAAACATCTCAAAAAATAATAGGACATCATATGAAGAAAGGTTCTAAAATTGGTCCAATCCGGTCCATTTTTAATAGGGTTTATTTTTGGGCCAATACTTGTCTTTGTACCAAATTTCATCGAAATATCTCAAAAAATAATAGGACCTCATATGGGGAGCGGTTCCAATAATGGTCCAATCCGGTCCTTTTTCAATAGCGTTCCCCTTTGGACCAATACATGTGCTTGTACCAAATTTTATCGAAACATCTCAAAAAATGCGACCTGTAGCTTGCGTACAAAATATAGATGGACAGACACGAAGACAGACGGACAGACGGACATGATTAAATAGATTCAGATTTTGATTCTGAATCGATCGGTATAATTAAAGATGGGTGCGGCATTTGCCGTTTAAGAATTACAAACATTCGCACAAACGTAATATACCCTTTTCCACAGGGTGGTGCAGAGTATAAAGATATGTTGCTATATGTTCGTGAACATGCCACCTTAAAACGGATTTGATTTGTACGGATTTGGGCAACTCGAACCAGGAAATAGGAAATACAGCACTCACTCGTCCAAATAGACAGGTGCTCGGTGGCAGTCCATGCTCTTTGACTAAAACCAATGAACCAATTTAAATATTCGGTTCCTTTGCAAACCATTTAAAACATTGTTGTAGTGATATCAGGTATTCTTGATGCCATTTCTTCCAAAATCCTTGATACATACACTGGATATGTTTCAAATAATTCAGCTGGCTGACCTTACAATATGTTATGTCCAGTTCAGAGATTGAAGTATATGGCCTTCCTATCAGGAAATGTACTGGAGGTAAATATTCCACGTCGATGTCGGGTACGGTGCCTAGTGGTCGAGAATTAACAAGGGCTTCTATTTGAGCGAGTAAAGTGATCATCTGTTCAAGAGTAAGAATGGATGCACCAATAACTCTGCGTAAATGTAGTTTGACTGATCGAACAGCAGATTTCCAAATGCCACCCCAATGTGGTGAATATTGTGGAATGAAATGCCACTTTGTTCCATGTTCTAATTCTGCTGCAATTAGATTGTTATGTTGTGTGGACTGTATATGTTGATACATTTCATTTAGAACACGCGTGAATTTTCAGCATTAATGGTTTAGCGTTATCGCAACCAGTATTCTCAAACAGATAATCTTGCCTAACACGAACTGTGTTAATTGTCGAATCAAATTTCTAGCTTCAAGTACCCAGTATTGTTGCCTTATGATAACGAAAAGTGCCGAAACGCCAGGATGAAGGCATCGATTGTGCTCATATAAAAGAATCAATTGCGTCACCTTGTTATTCTTTGGTAATATGACAGGATGATTTGTTTCTGGTGGAAGCTTCATGGTAACTACATTCCAGCTTGTAGCATTCTCGTTCTCGTTGAAAAATTGATTGAGAGCATCTAATGCAAGTAGTTTTCGCTAGATTTAACTCATCAAGTGTCAGTTGAACTGTTTTTGCTAGTTTCTTATTTTTTGTTCTGTTAATGAAGCGATTAACATATGCTATAATATAGAAAAGTTTCCACTATTTGTCTATAGCAACTTGCAATCGATTTTCATTATATGCTTTATTGACTACTAAAGTTGCTACCGAATGTTTCACCTCATTTTGTATATCAGATTTTTTTTCATGCTGCAGCGATCACGTTAATTCTTGTTTTTCGTAACAAGGTGTTTTAAGCCATGGCGGTCCTTTCCACTATAAATTAAAATGTATAAATTGTTTGGCCATTGATCCACGCGATGCACAGTCCGCCGGGTTTTCCTTTGACTTTACAGCACTTTATATGTTGCGAAGTAACGTGTTCAGGATTTGTGCAGTTTGGTTATCAACAAATATTATGAGCTTAATCGGATTCATTGAAAGTCAAGACAATACCACTGTAGAATCAGAACAAGCATGCAGTGCTATTCTTTATGTTGTAGTGCTGAAGAAATAGTTTTCATGAGACGCGTTAATAGTAATGCACCACATAATTCTAAGCGAGGTAAGGACACTTTAGAGCTGCAACCCTTGTTTTAGCTGCTACAATGGAAACCTCAACATCTCCGTTTTCATTTACAAACCGACAATAGACTACAGCTGCGTAAGCCTTTATTGATGCGTCAGAAAATCCTTGCAAGTGGATTTCGACTGGTGCATTCGCAATAAATCCCGATAATTTCAAATCATGTAGGTGATGAAGATCATTTCTATACTTATGCCATTGATCAGAAATACCCTTGGGTAATGAATCATTCCATTCCAAGTTTAGCAACCATAACTACTGAAAGAGTATTTTAAATTTAATGATCACTGGAGCCACCAATCCCAAAGGGTCATAAATCTTTGCCACATCTGATAAGACTTGTCGTTTAGTAGATACATTCTTTAGATTAATTTTGTATGATATCTTCAAATGGGTTCCAATGTATACCCAGAACCTTAGCCGCGTTGCCATCGCCTACTTTCGAAAGGTCGAGCATTGATTTTTCTATGGACTTGTTTATGACCTTTGAGTTGGAGACCCATTTACTTAATTGGATGCCTGCTTGTTTAAGTACATCGATTAATTCCTTTTTTATATACAGTAGTTCTTCTTCTGAATATGCACCTGTTAATATATCGTCTACATAAAATTCCTCAAGAAGAATTTTTGCAGCCCTTGGATGCGTCTGTTGATAATCATGGGCAATCTGATTTAACACTCTAACTGCCAAGTATGGTGCTGATGCCGTGCCGTAGGTGACCGTGCATAATTCATAATGTTGATTAGGATACTTAGGATCAGATCTTCATAGAATCCTTTGGTAATTTCGATGTTTGCTAGTGATTTAAACTAAGCGAAACATCTTGATAATATCCGCCAAAAAAACAAATTTGTAACAACGAAATCTGAGGCAAACGTTAACCAGGTTACGCTGAAGAGCTGGCCCAACATGAAGTTTGTCATTCACCGAGACGCTATTAGAGTCCATAATCGACCCATCCACTGTTAACTTGGCACCTAAGCTGTGATAATCTTCCATAAATTTGACGTATTGCACTTTCAGAGATGGGTTCCTTTCTAAGCGTCGTTCTACTGCATAAAATCGTGTCAGTGCCCCAGTATATGTATCACCAAAAGTACCATTATCATCTTTAAAAAACAATTCTATTATATACTGCAAAATTGGTGTTCTACCTGAATCTGTTCAGCGCCTTTATGTTGTGTGTGATATGCGCTCTCCTCAATTTCCCAAAAGCGTCTCAACAATTTGTCGATTTCAATGAGTATGTTGATGGTGTGATAGCTGACCCTATGAAAGTAACTATCTAACCTAATATAGATGAAACCGCAAGAGTTTTACAACTGGAGCTCAAAATTATTTATATTGTAAAAATATCCTATAAATACTGTGCATCAAGAAGCACATCTATACGTGACAAACAATTGAATGAGGGATCTGCTAGAGCAAATTTTTCCAAAAGTGCTTTTTCATCGTTGTTTATAGTATATTTAGGCGCCAGTAATTTTCCATAAAACATGGTGTTACATGTGCAAGCAATAATTTCGTGTTCGCCTAGATTGAATGTAGAGCTCGCAACTACCTCGTGTACTTTCTGCTTGCACTTCGGATATGCCTGATAAAGATATTTTTGAATGCAACCGTGCAACATCCAATTTTTGTATGCAATTTTCAGAAATGTAAGAGAGCTCTAGAGCGGAATCGAGCAAAACACGGCAATCGATAAAGTCTCCCTTTTGCCTACGAATTCGTACAGGTGCTATAGGTAAGATATACTTAACAGTTGCATTATTTAAACTTTCGTCTTGCATTGCAGATTTTTTACTGATTAGAGCATTTAACAAAATTGCACTTTATCCTTAAAGATGTTCTTGATGTTTGTTTGTAGACAAATTAGCATTGCATGACTTGACCTTTGCATCAACAGTTTACGTTTTATTAGGATGCAAAACGGTATGATGCCATTTTATGCATATTTTGCAACAGTTAATTGACTTGCATGAATATGAATCATGAACAACCTTAAGGCAATTAAAGTACAACCCCCCTTGTTTTACAAAATCACGTTTGTGGTCCACCGACTATTCCAACAACTGTGAACATTTATTTAAACCATGCTCCTCAGAGCGACATCGCATATAAGAAACTCCGCCAGAGTTAACTGCAACGAGACTTTTACCATTTTGCTTTATATTTGAAACTTTACCTGTAGATTTCTTGTTTAACTCTAAGTCTTCACATCTCTCATCTAAGACCTTGAAAACTATTACAATCCTCTCTCATGCCGTGGTGTAGGAAGCATCCGTCACCTGCATATGCTTGATCAAACTGGCGGCATCATCCTTCAATAATGTTTTTAAATAATAAAATTTTTGAGTGTTTGACAAATCTTCTCTAGAATCGATTTGAATTTTTGGAAGTTCGGTACTTCTGCGTTGAATATTGTTTGGAGAATCAGAAAAACGTTGTAATAATGTATTTTGTTGTTCTGCTAAACGTTAAAATGCATCTAACGATTGATTATCAATTGCCGATTGTTTTTTTAATGCCATTCGTAAACCTTCTAATTTGCTTAACGCCTCAAAATATTTTCCATCATATTCTTGAAAGTCTTCATCTGGATCTACAAAACCCCCTACCGCCTCATGTTCTTACATTTTGGATGAAATATCTTTATATTCTGACTATGCCGCATTTTAGCTATTATTATGTGCTTCATACGTGTAAATTGATCTGTTGGATGCAAACCTAACGTAAGCGCTCTGGTAATAGAATCCTTAACTAGGCGTCGCTGAGATAATATTTTTTTAACTTCCATTTTGTTTATAGAGTATGTATATCACTTTCTCGTATATGAATTTTGTTATGCGTGCTTGTGCGTAAACCAATAAAAATGTTTTAAATGAAAACTGTACTTTATATATATAAACAAGTAAGAAAACTAAATTTGGCTTAGGCTAAATCTTAAATACCACCTCCACAAAGGTGGGCGTGACATTTATATATATATATTATATATATATATTGCGCTTTCTAATAGTGTATATCATATGATAGCTGATACATATGTATCAGCTTGGTAGTCTAGTTTTATGGTGAACATGTTTTTTTGTAAATTGTGAGCGTGTCTATTATCCGACCATGCCCATTTTTGGCACGTCAGTCAATGGGATAACTATGTATACGTGTACCAAATTTCAAGTTCCTAAGTCAACTATTGTGGCAGATTTAAAGATTTTTATTAATTGTGAGCTCGTCTGTAATTCGAATTTGCCCTTTTTTAGCACATCGATGAAGCTAATATTTATAGACGTACATACCAAATTTCAAGTTTATAGCTCAATTTTTGTGGCAGATAAATAGTTTTTTGTTGATTGTGGGCGTGGCTCTTGACCGATTTTTTCCATGTTAAATAGCGATCTGCGTGCAAAAAACTAAAAGTGCCTGTACAAAATTTCAGCTCAACAGGCAGACACACGGACACACGAACATACATGTCTAAATCGACTCAGTTTTTGACGCTAATCAAGAATATATATACTTTTTAGGGTCTCTGACGCCTCCTTCTGGATGTTGCAATTGGTAGAACAAACTTAGTCTATCCTTATCACTGAGGTGGAGGGTATAAAAATTTCAGCTCAATATCCTTAAATGTTAGATCTTGAACCGAACAAAATTGGAAATATTATTTAAAGTTATAATTAAAGAAAATGAAAGGGAAATTTGTACTTTATTTGTGTTTACATTCTAAAGGTATATAAGAGATATGAATTGAATTAGCTATTCGAAAAAAGGTGGTTTAATTTAGAATAATCTCACATGCTGGGGTTAATAACAAAGCACACACTCACATGCATGCTTGTTTTTGTCCAAATTTGCATATTTTTCAATATTCGCAATAGTCCTTAACTACTTAGCCAATGTTCTGTAATTTGGAAGATCTGTTCATATTAGTATCCTTTATATTTAAATTGTCCTTCCCATTTTGCCATCCTTAATCTCTACTTTCGTATTACTCTTGAATCATAAAACCTGTAGATCTAAAATTTCGTATAAATAATATCTTTCTTTATATATATCATAAAGGACACAAAAACAAAATTATGCCACAACTTTAACGAATCATTAATTATATATATATGTGTCTGTATGCAAAAGTCAAATTAACCACGCCCATCTAAAGTGACCTTTTTATGCATGTTAATATGATTAGGGGTTTATTTAGAATATTTGGCTTAGGTGAGTCTATATAAAAATAAAATTTGAATAGGCTCTTCCTCCTTTATTTTATAAAATTTTAAATGAACGCTCATTCTCTAAGAAAATGATCCTCAAATTTCTTAGACTTGTTACTACTGTCATTTAACAGATTGCATTCTCCAAAAATTTTGTGCATTCTTCAAATATCTATATATTTTATGTGCTTCTTATAAATTTGATCGCACATGATGGAGTCAGTGACCGTTAAGGCTAGACTAATGAGTAGCGTTAGAGTGCGCATGGTATTACGTCTTTTATTTTGTGAGAAATGATGGAATTCCGTGTTGGTAAGTTCCGCTGTATGTGAGTATTGTTATTATACTTACATATTGCTAGTTTTGTCAGTAAGTGGGTTCCGGTTAATGGTCATTATTCATGTGCTGAATAAGTTATATAAACCCCGTGTGAGATTTTTTAGACCCCACCATTTTTAATATTTCTTAACTTATAAGGTAAGCACCCATTACTGTAATACTGTTTAACTTTTGCACACCTAAGCAAAGCTCTTGGTCAAAATCTTAATGCGTTGATGCTGTTAGGTTCAGAGGGGAAACGTTTAGAACGTGACGCTTAAACTCAAACGATAAAACCAATTTGCCACGTAAACAAACCAGAAATAAATGCAACCAAGTACTCCGTCGCCAAAAAGTTATATACGAGTAGCAACAGCGTACTAAAATTCTTGCTACCCCAAAAGGTAACATCTGGCGGAAGACAGCACCCTATGTCATTTATTTTAATTTGACAAAAACTATGCAAAAATAAGATAGAAAATAAACGTTTCACAAAGAATGACGCCCTAAATATTGACGTCACGAAAATGTCAGACAGGGTTAGTTTTAACGCTAACAAATCACAGTTCTTTCGCAGAGAAGTTGTGATGGACGCTCTCTTTTCTTTGAGGGCGTAAATATAAAAGAATCAGCTGCTCTTGATGTTTTGGGTATAAGAATACATTGTGACGTCAGCTGGACAGAGCACTTGTTCGAAATGTCGAAAGAAGAAGTCAAGAGCTTCGGCTTTCTAAAGAGGTGCAAACAATACTTCAGCCCAGCTGATATCAGAAGCATCTACGTCGCCTATATTCGGCCTAAATTAGACTACAATTTGCATGTGTGGGCGGAGGCCTCATATTCAACCTTGGAGGAACGCATGCAACGAAGAGCTCAGGTGCTCATAGGTGAGTGAGTATCCAACTCTCTCGACGCAACGTGAGCTGTGTTGCGTTTAAGTATAGGTATTTCCATGGTATGTTTTCTGCAGAGATAAACGAAATGTGTCCCGCTTTAAAGTCTTTTAACAGGACCACAAGGCTTGCTCAGCGATCTCACCCATTTAGTATGGTTATATAGCACAGCACATTAACGAAGCAGTTTGTTCTTTAACCGAGGTGTTCGCCTCTGGAACCATTTATCATCAGAGATGTTTCCCACCAAGGATTTGGTTGATAAGTGTTCGAACACAATAGAGCAGCAGCCGCAAAGAAATTACTCTCTTTTACCCTCTTTTAAGTGTAAACCTTATGGAAAATGTGTTTACGGCTGGGTTTTTCAAGTGCGGCTGCTGATAGCTTCAAATCTATTTTAATTCTCCAGCTGCATTCCCATTTTTTAAATTTTCTCTCTGTTTTTGTTATATTATTTTTTCATCTTTAGAAAATTAGTTTTATAAAATATTATATTATATTACATAAATTTATAATTGGTCTAGCAGCAAAGTCAAAAATAAAGAGAAATTTTTTGCGGCTGCTGCTTTATTGTGTTCGAGCACTAATTTGCCGAATACAAGAGCAAAAAGCACTAATAAAGTGTTTTAAATGCCTAGAGTAAGCATTTGTACAAAAATATTAATCGCTCCAGCTATGCCGAAGGTGGGAAAAGCAGCAGAAAAGCTTTCAATACAGCTCTGTTTATCAACGTATTGCAAGCTTTCGATAAAATATGGCATAATAATAAAAATATATAGATTTATTCCTTGCTATTCTAACGCTCTGCTTGCAGTTACCTAATCAATCACTTTTTCATAACAAGGATTAAAGATTGTTTATTACCAGCTACAAATTGCAGCAGGTGTACCACAAGGCTGTAAAATAGGTCTTGTTATTTATTTTTTGTATACGACTGATCAATTACTAGGCATCTACAAAGCCACAAAATTAAATATAGGTAATTTAAAATATTATAATTTTGAAGTGTGTAAATGTATAGAGGACGACCACTACAATTATGATTATTGTTAACGATTGGTAAAAGTTTAAAAAACGTAAACGTGAATAATAAAACTTACTGTACATTTATGGGGTTTTTCACCAGTGTGACGCCGCATATGTACTACCAGCATATATTGAGCTTTAAATGGTTTTTCACCACGTGAACAGTTCTCCCAACGACAAACAAAAGTCCTTTTGCTTCCCTGAATATGTTCGTTATTTATGTGATGTACTAAATCATCTTGGGTATGAAACTCTGTACTACACTTTGACCAGTGACAGTTCGTTTCAATGAAATCACCAGGCTCTCCTTTAATGTCGGTAATATCTACAGTAGAGCAGCAGTAGTCAGTATTGGATGTTGATGTAAGGCACTGTTGCTGAGATTTTTTGGAAAAATTTGCATTTTGCATTGGGTTTAATTTGCAATTACTTCGTTGTCGTATATTAGTCATTGATGCGTTGCCTATTGCACTATCGGCCTCTACAGATTTTACATCATTTGATGTGGAAGAAGGTTGTTCTAGTTTGAGTTCTACATTGCACTGTGCGAAAAATAATTAATATATTAAACAAATTGAAAATATATGTGAGATTTATTTCAAAAGCCTTACATTAAGCTTTATTAAAGGTGATAGGTTGGGATTTGGCATAGTTGATGTGATATTGCTGCTAGATACAACATTAGTTAGATTGTTAATCATGAGATTGTGGTCATCAATTTTATGAAGATCAGAGGAATTGTTATTAGAATGAACTTGACAACTGAGTGTTGGATGAAAATTTCCCCTATTGGTATGAGAACCTGCAACTGCTGCCGCTGCTACTGCTGATTGTAGTGAATGAATATTATTGATAGATAACATATTTGTGGCAGCTGTTTGTCGTGGAGGTAGCGGATGTAATAATCCAGTACTAGCCCTCAATAGGTGAGCTTGTAATTGGTGCAAATTTGGGGTTTGATTTAATTGGCTTAAAGAACCAGTTGATAAGTGTCCAAAGGAACCGCTATTCATACTACTAGCTCGAGAACAATTCATTACAGTAGCTAGTGAGTTAGGTGAAAACCGTATCATCGAATTGATATCAAATGAATCTGAATACGGTGATAAAGAAAGAGCTCGTTTTCGACTACTACTGGAACGAATATTTGTACCTCGTGAAGTACTTAGTCTTGCAGTATTATCCACACAAAAGAAGAAATCTGTGCTCGCAAGAGAATTAATGGAATGCAATTCAGTCATAGGATCCTGCGATGTTAAATAATCATTCGTATTTAATCCTAGCGCTCTTAAACGCAAAGCAGATGTACAGCTCCTATAAGGATCTGAAATATAGACCACGTTAAATGAAAAAAAATTATAACCAATATTAAAATGATTTCATAAAAGAACAATAAATATAATTTAGGCAAAATCTTAACTAACTTTTCTTTAAAAAGTAAAAACTTAATTTTTATACCCTCCACCTCAGTGATGAGGGTATACTAAGTTTGTTCTTCCGTTTGCAACACCCAGAAGGAGGCGTCAGAGACCCTACAAAGTATATATATTCTAGATCAGCGTTAAAAACTGAGTCGATTTAGACATGTACGTCCGTGTGTCTGTCTGTTGTCGGCATTCTAACGTAAATTTTAAGATATTGAGCTGAAATTTTGTACAGGCACTTTTAGTTTTTTGCACGCAGATCGCTATTTAACATGGGAAAAATCGGTCAAGAGCCACGCCCACAATCAACGAAATACTATTTATATGCCACAAAAATTGAGCTATAAATTTGAAATTTAGTATGTGCATTTATAAATATTAGCTTCATCGATATGCCATGGACGTATTCGGATTACAGACACGCTCATTTGTTTGGTGACAACCGTTTGGGGTGTGAAAAAACGGGTGCTCCATGTGTATCAATAAAATGTAAAACAAATGAGTTAGTGGTGGTACCTTGTTTATGCTTGTTAGTAATATCAGGAAATTCTGCTAAAATATTTGAATGTTGTAACGAGATTTTCACTATGCCGTCGGTGTAGGGTATCTCGCCCATTTATTCATTAATAGAAACGTTTTTTTTATTTCAAAGGAAAGGACAAACCATCGTTTTATTATAAATTTCTCTTTTCACGCCACTCGCCATCCGTACAGGCTTACACTGTATCTAACTAATATGACTCTCCTTATATTTATTTATAATATTCGTATATTCATCTAATTATCGATTCAATCCACGCGACGTTTAACAATCAAAGACTAATAAAAGATTTATCGATGCGATCTCCACGACGGTTAACAACAGATGAGGTTGAGAAATAGACGATCATTTCTTAACAGGTTATTTACCATTGGAAATATTCGAATCGTATTTCAATATTTTTAGGACGATATGAGATGACGTGGCAGCGAGTAGTAGCCAAACCTGTTATTCTTTTAGTACAAACTTAACTACACTTAATCTTCTATATAAGATTTGACAAATATAGTTGACGGGGAAAACGAGGAACGACTTTTTACGTCACAATGTGGTGTAATCAAAGGTGATGAACCAATAGATGTTGTGTTGTCGATAAGGCGTTTATTTTTCATGTCAACCAACAAGTTATAATGTTTAAGAAAATCTTCACCTATTATGTTGGTGGTAACATAAGTAACATGAGTTCGTCCTGCATCAATATTATAATTAAATAAAGTTTATATAAAGGATAGTTATTATCACTTTGCGAAACCAAAACATTATTTAAGTAGATAGATACTCCGGAACATGTAGTATATTCTTTAATAAACTACATGAGCTATCCTGTAAATTAGAATTATCTTTTGCTTTTAATTGAACCACTTATTATTATTTAATATAAACCTTGATAAATCATGATATGTGTCAACATTTCCTAAATAGAGCAATTGTGCTTGGTGAATCTAACGACTGAATTAGATTATACGAGACTTCTTCGATATTAAGAATGCTGTTTTGTACAGGATGTGGTTCAAATAAATCCAGTTCGCTTTTCATACACTCTGTATAAGAAGACATAATTAATTCAAACAAGTGAAAATGTTATAGTCGGTCAAGTCCTACCATCAAATACCCTACACCATTTGATTTATTATTCAATTTAATTTTTTTCTTTGAAAAAGCAGGGTATAATGAAACATTTTATTTTTCTGTACCTACTCGTATTTTCAAAAATTTCAAAATGATACACAAATCAGAATTTTTTTTTTATATTTTGTGTTTATGATATCAAAAAATTATATTGGGAGGGGTCCTAAAAATGGTCCAATCCATTCCATTTTCAAAAGGGTTTATTTTTGGGTCAATGTTGCAATAAGCAATGCAAAACTCTAGTTGGTTTTAAAAGATCATGTTTGCAATCATGCTATTGTTTTTGTATTTGGCTACATTGGCTATTTCTTGTTACAATTCTCATATGAATTGTATTGAAATAAGCATAAATGTGGTCGAATACTCAAGTTTTAGCATGCACTAGTTGCTGATGATGATGGGGTAGCGCTCATCGAAATGCTAGCGTCCAACCTGCTGTGCATGATTTTTGATAGATTAGCTCAGATGTTTTGCATAAAAATTGATCAGCCTTGAGTTGATCAATACTGGTCTTATGCTCGTTTAAAAGAGTAATTTTTGCATTATGACAGACCATTTAAAAATTTTTTGTAAATAAAATGTTTTTTTTTTTAAACATTATAAAAAACTGTTTATCTGCCACAAAAATTAAGCTATAAACTTGAAATTTAGTTCACTTATTAAAGATTAACCCATGTATTGACGTAATAAAAATGGGCATGGTCCGATAATAAACACGCCCACAATTTACAAAAAACCATATTCAACGTAAAAGTAAACTTGCATAGTGATACGTACACTATTAGAAGGCGCAATATATATATATATATATATTTGTCACGTTATGGATGTGGTGGGTATTTAAAATTTGGCCCAAGCCAAATTTAGTTTTCATACTTGTTATTTCTTACATTCATATTTAGGTCATAAACATGGGGAAGGGGATAAGGGTGGGGTATTATCACCACGTTTAGACGTCGAAAATCACCGTAAGGACGCTAATGGGGTTCTTATTGGAACTAAATATAAAGCAAAAATACCGATGGATTTAAAGTTTAAAAATGGAATTATTCCTTACCGATTTTTTATTAATTAGGATCTAATCGTCTAGGCTTGGCAAACGGAAGGAATGCTTCAGTAGTAAGTTTGTGAGCAGTTGTATATTTTACTGGTTTTGGATAATCTGGTTCGAAAGTTAAAAAAGGATATTTCTTTAAAGGATCAGTACATTTGTTTGTCGGTATGGAAAAAGCTTGCAAAATTGTGATACTGCTTTAACGTACATGTTAATCAGGGGATCTACCAGAAGTTTGCGTTCTACATCGACAAGTAATCCGCATCTATTTAAAAAATCTGGAAATCGTTTGGGTTATTATGTAGCATTGGGACCGTTTCCCTGTTAATAGAAATACTGAAGCAATAAAGCAATCTATATGCTTTTTGGTAATTTGGTGTCTAAATTGGAACCGACTGTTACGCATAGGTGTCGATAAAACTCTATCGAGCTTTTTTTAAGTTGTGTGTTATGCATTGGGAGACTTTGTACATAGTCAAAAACGGACATTATAATTTCTTATGGTAAAGCTGTTAAAATTCGTATTTGGTATTGTCCTGTGTTATCCCTTTGGACGCAAATTGACATTTGTCTTGGTTGAACCAAGCTTTTGGATATTTTTACTCATTTAGAATATATTTGGTTAGTGTTAATATAGAAACTGCTATTATTTCTGAATTTATATATTTGGTTTAAATACAGGGATGTAAAAATAAGATAAAATGGCGACAAAATAGTCAAGAATTCTGTAGAACTACATGGATGTAGATATATAAAGCAATACATATAACATATAATACAAAGCATATATGAATACATGATTAAAGAAACTCTTAAGTATATAACGTTAAGTATAAAGCATCTGCTCCGCAATTTCAACTCCTCCCCTCGAAACAAAGTGTTAGTTTAAAATTTATATGTATTTTATTAAACCTAATGCATCAATACATTTAGCATGTTTTGCCATGCTCAATCCTTTTGTTAAAACATCCACTGACACTTCCTTAGTAGGCAAATACGTAAGATTAATAGTGACCTCTTCAAGCTTTTCACGTATAAAATTGTGTCTTGCGTCTTTATGTTTTGTTCTTGAATGATAATCGTCACTTGTAACTTTGCGCTTTGGCTATGAATGTAAATATAGGCTTCTTTTGTGGCTTTAGATATATTCCGATTATGAATGAAAGTGCTGCGGTTCGTTGTTTCCGAGCTTTACAGATAAACTCGGGCTTTCCACTCGTACGAACACAAGACTCTTTAAGCTTTGGTTCCATAAAACATTTTTGTTTGCCATACCGTGACATTTCGTTACCTCTCAAATCTCTCATGCTTTTTTCGCAAGTTCTTCAAAAAACAGATTTGCTGATCTTGCTTGCGCTATTATGCGTAAATTTCAGAAATTCTAGGTTGTGAACCAAATAACACTTCTGCAGGGATAGTGACGATATCTTTTTTAGAGTTTCTCTAAGACCAAAAAGGACTAATGGTAATGTATTCGTTCGTTCACGTTGTAGCACTTTATGGAAGCGCTACACCGCCACATTTGCCAGAGGATGATAGACTGTCGTTTTATAATGTCGTAATAACTTCGTTAACTCGCCTTATATTGAGGACGTAGTCGATCTAAATATCTTGAAATGCTTAGCGGCACGCCGAATGGGGCTATCCATTTCAAACAGAACTTGTTCGTCCGTTTCGAAATTCATATCCGGTGTTGGTATAACTACCGGGAAATCTGGAAAATCTATCAATACACGTTATGCAGTAGCAATTGTGATAAGTCGTTCAATTTCGAAACAATGTCTTTACGCATAGTTTTTAGAACAAATGGTTTGATGGTCTCGTCTTTGACGTCATAATATAATATTGCAGTTGAACCAGGTACACTCTCACTCTCACACTCACTCTCTAATAGCCTTTTTAATTTCGGGTCCCTTGTTTGTTCATCTGCCAGACTTTAAAAATTTGGACACTCGAATGCATTAACACGCGACAGAAATCTGCAACAATTCTTCCGGAACATGTTTTATGTCAGTTGAAAATTGACTGATGAAATGCAAATAACGAGGTTCTTCGTGACGGTGCATTTTTAGTCTTCTGTGAAAATGCATATACCAGTGGTTTATGGTCGTTTAATTTAGTATACTCTCTTCCTTCCAGCATATGGTGAAAGTATTTTATGCTTTGGTACACTGTTAGCAATTACAATAATAATTGGAATAATATGCCAAAGGTTATACATAACGATTTGGTGCAAAACAGCACCAACGGCTATATTAGACGCATCAGTTTTCAGCGTCAGCTTAGGTTTGAACTTATAAGGACACAGAAGTGTAGCATTTGATTGATGTATTGATTGATTCGCTATACTAAACTAATGGAATTTTTACAGATAAATAAATTGCGTATTGCTTCTACTTTTTCATCCGTGGGACTAATTGTTATAATTTTGTGACCGAAAAAATTTACTTCGGCTTTACCCAACATTTATGCATGTTGATCGTTGCACCGTTTTCGCGTAATGAGTCAAAAACTTCTTTGAAGTAGCACTGGTGTTCCTCCTCATTTAGCGATGCAACCAGTACATCATCAATGTGTGCGAATATAAAATCATACCCTGTCAGAGGGGATTGATGTGCCTTTGGAAAGAAGAAGCTCTCATTCAAATAATTCAAAAGGTGTTGTTGTAGCCGTTTTTGGAACATCCTCTGACTCCACAAGAATCAGGTTGCAAGTCGATGACTGAAATAATTATATTGTTATAATGGTAATACTAACATAAACAGTATGATCAATAATTGATGGCGTTGTAGAGAAGTTACTTTAAAAACGTTTTTCGCTTTCTTGAATGATCTGCGTTTTTATTTTGTCTTCATATAGTGCCAACTAGCAGTATAGCAGTGATGGCACCACATTTGAATGGCATTAGTGTGGCCATATTAGATATTTTTCGTACTACAAATACTTCTGTGCTAGGGTGAGCAGTCTTGCTTTTGATAACTTAGATTTTAGGAATCTCCTTTTGGTGAAGCATTAGACGTAGTTGAAATCTTTTTAAGGGCGATGCATTAACATTATTTACAACAACTCGAAATTGACTAAAATGTTTAAAAATATTAGGAAGGAAAGGGATTAAAATCCGTTTTAATCAATTTAAATTCCTTTCTTGATGCTACAATTTTATTGTTAAATTCTAAGTTAAACCTCTTGAAGCTACCATAAATATTAATATTATTATTATTGTTGCTTAAACTGATCTGAGCCATTCGTAATGAAATTCGTTCAATCAGTGGCACTTATGGGAACTCCTACACAAACAGTATAGAATATTTCGTTACAGATCCAGTATATATATATATAATAGACCGTTCATTATAGTCGTCATTGATTTTACAAATTGCAAAAGCGCAAACCAAAAAAAAGCGCAAACCAAATTGTAAACCCGTTAAAATGCGGTATGGAACCTTTCAGTCGAAAATCTGCAATCACAGCAGACAGTCTTGGCTTAGTCCATTAGTCTCGAATTAAGAAAGAATCAGTAAAAATTGTATTGTTGTTGTAATTTTATATATAAATAAATATTTTAAGTTAATTTATGTTGAACCCGCGAAGCCACAAGGCTTGTCTGTAGGTTGGGTTCATTCGATGATCATGGTTCTATTATTAATTTTCACTTACTAGTCTACTCTATATTTATAATTTTATTATTGTTGCAAGAAGAATTGTTTCAGTTTCCGTTTATTTTTGAAGTTACTAGTTGAAGCTCCTAATTCGTGTGGCAGAGTATTGGATATATCCGGTATAGCTACCCCAAGTGTACTTTTTCCATAGTTATTACGAAATCTATTAACTTGGTACATTTTAAGTTCCCTAGCCCTCGTTCTATGGGTGTGGTCTATTCTTCTTAAGAATCGCCTATCGTTGCTAAATTCGTTTATTAGTGGGCACTTATAAATGTTTTTCACTGTTAACATATTTGAGTGTTTAGCTATATTGCCGTGGTGTTGATTTATGTTATTGTTTGACCCACAAAAGTTTAGCAACCTTTTTAGTATTCTGTTTTGCAATGTTTGAAGTTATCACATTCCAGTCGCTGTTCCCCACGCTTTAACACCGTGATGTAAGTGCAATTCCACCAACGCGTAGTACGCTTGTCGTAGCACCCAAATGTTGCTGCATCTACTCAAATGATATATCATGTAGGTTGCTTTGCGTAGATTTTGTGATATGGAGTATATGTCTGTGCCATTTAAAATTTTGATCTACGTACACTCCTAAATATTTATATTCCTTTACTATCTTTATCAGTATATTGCTTGGATCTTCTCGATGATTAATTAAGTTAGCATATAAACACTCATAATTGTGGAATTTTATACGAATGTCTGCGTAAAGAAAGTGGGGTGTTTTATGTGCATCATCTTGGTTTTCGTTGGGTTTATAGACAGTTTGTTAGCACTATTTCAAATATATATCAAATTCTTATTGCATTATATTTGTTGCAATGTCTAGGTCCTTGTGTGATACAACCATCGCTGTATCGTCCGCATAAGCAATCTTTTGACAATTTTTCAGTATATGTAGCATGGTATTTGTGTAAAGAATATATAATAGTGGTCCTAGTTTGGATCCTTGTGGGACTCCATGCGGATTTTGCATCTCCTCACTGAATTCGTTGTTTATTTTTACTTTATATGTTCTACATTGCAAGTAATTCTTGAACCATACCTGGCATATTATAAAGTATATCGCGGCGAAAATTCGAAATTCTTTATAGCTACCTGCGTGCAGAAATTATAAATGAATGTCTATCCTTTGAAGAGTTCTTAACACGTCTTTCTAGATGTTGCATAGGGAATAACAAACTTATGTGGAGGATATAAAAGTTGAATTTCTTAAATTGTTTTAATAAAAATTTTTCAATAACACTTAGTTAGCCTAAAAATTATTGTTCTAATTTTGTAATTTTCGGAACCTCCATACCTATAAAGATTTTTTACGAATTGACTTGTATGACAATGACTCGTGCTTTCTAATACAACTAAACAAATTCCGTTACTTCAATTCACGTTCAACGCATTTCGTCTAACCAACCAAATGAACTTGACGAGATACGCACTGCTATTGCTGAGTTTAAAAAGAAAGGTACATAAAATGAGAAATTGTTTCCGTTTACGACGGCACGACGGCGTTCTAGAAGTGCCGACCCTAAAAACAAGAACAGTTCTGTCTGCTGGTTCCATGAGAAATTTGGTAGCAAAGCTCGTAAATGTAGCAGCCCGTGTTGGTATAAGCAGAACAACAACAACAATTCAACAAAGCCTGAGTAGAGACAACACCATTTTTAAATTTTCATCTAACACCCATCCCAATGTTTACGATCTGTAGGTAAGAGACCACCAGTTCAAGACAACCTTTTTGATTGACAGTGGTGCTGATGGCTCTGTTTAGCCAATTATATCTAAAACATATGATTTACAACACACATCCACAAAACTTTATTCACAGACATAAGCGCCTCCGCTGCGAATTTTCATGGCCATTATTACTATACCTTATGAAGTTAAACTCCAAATATTGGTGCAGATTTTTAAAGCCATTTTGATTTACTTATCGAAATTAATCGATAACTGTTTTGTGTGGTTGCAAAAGTACTCACCCGCATCTCTGCCACAATAAGTTTATCGATAATATTATCAAACTATATTGAACGTACTATCAGAATATAACAATGTTGTTATTAAAACATACAACACTTTTGCAGAAATTTTGCAAGATTTTCTTAAAATTACACATATAGCACTTTTTGGAAGCAAAACAAAGTCAACAGTAACACATAAAATTAAAAATTGTGGCCAACCAGTGTTCTCATGAGTAAGGCGTTTTTTACCTGAGAAGCTTGCAGCTGCAAAAAAGAAGTATGAGTTTTTGATCCCAGGTGGTATCTGCCAGTTTTCAAAAAGCAGTTGGAGTAAGTTAAAAAAGGAGATGGAACGTGGTGGCCTTGTGGCGATTACCGCGCTCTTAATGTAAATGTTAATGTTAAAAGTATTAAGAGGCCTAGGTTTTGTGTTTCCTTACATTGATAATGTGTGCATTGCGCCACAAAATTTGGAGCAGCATAAAAAGCATTTACGTATAGTTTTTGCACGTCTTTAGAAGAATAATTTTTTAATCAATCTCAAAAAGTGTGAGTTTGGCAAATCACAAATTGATTTTTTAGGCCACACCATAACAGCTAAGGGAATACGTCATGGACCAGAAAAAGTCGAATCCATTAAAAATTTTCCGTTGCTTAAGGTAGCCCAAGAGTTACAAATATTTTTGACAATGATGAACTTCTACAAACCTCTTTACATTGGACTCCAGATGCAAGAGCGGCTTTTGAAAAATGCAAAGCTGAATTAGGAAACGCCACCCTCCTTGTTCACCCTGTGCCTGGTGCAGATCTATATCTACATTTTGATGCGCCAGTCATTGCAGTCGGAGGAGCTCTACACCAAAATGTAAATGGCACCCTTCAACCCTTACTAATTGCTGATATGATAGCCGAAACAGTTGCTAAAGCATTATTAGGAGCCTGGATATCACGATTTGGCGTCCCCCTTTGAATATCATATGACAGAAGAAGAAATTCGAGTCCAGCATTTTCACACAATTGATCAGAATGATCAACGCAACGTATTTGAGAACAACACCGTACCACCCTCAAGCGAATGGTATAATAGAGAGGTGGCACAAACAACTCAAAGCTGCAATTTTGTGTCACTATCCAACGAAAGAGGTATATCATCTTCCTACAATTCGTCTTGGTTTTCGAGTAGAATTTAAGCCCAATGTCAATGCGTCACTAGTAGAACTTGTACACGGCTGTACTTTTCAGATACCAGGAGAATTTTTGCTATACAAAAAATCGTTGCCTCCCTCAAGTGAAGCCTTGCTTTAAATCAGACTTGCGAATATGGATCACGATACAACCCCTCGAATTTTCATATTACCAGCACTGTCGACCGCTACACACGTTTTTTCTTCGCAACGGATCAATTCGACATTCTTTATCTTATGCATATGATGCTGTGCTTAGCCGCAAGTCAAAATTTTATAAAATATTGATACGAGGATCTCGCACTATGGTCAGCATAGACCGCTTAAAACCGTTTTCTTTTCAAACGACAACAAAATTAAAAATAGAACATTGCCTGAAACTCTATCCACAGCACCTCTTCGAAAATCCGTCTTCGCAACGTTCGTTCTAATTAACGATTCCTGTACCTTACATCTTGCGGGGGTGTACTGTGGCAACCATACAAAACACTTATAGATTTTCATATAAACATACCTTCAGTAAGATCAGATCTTTCTAGAATTTAAGTATAGTAGTTGTTATAGTGCTTGTGGAAAAGAACATGGAGTTCGGTTGAATTCGGAAGAAAATCCGACTTTATCAGTTCACCAAAAGGCGCTAAATACATTTTTCCAAAATATAGAAATATCCATTAATTAAAATTGAATCAATATGGCCAATTTGTTAATTTTAGTCGTAAGCGCTACCAAACTATGTTTATTTTATATTGGAAAGTATCTATAAGAGTTATAGGGAAGGGATACAATTGGACGGAAATGTATCGTTCAATCAAGTTGCGTTCTTTCAAAAATTTCATTTTTCTACGGTTTGTCAAAATTTTGCGCTCTTGCGAGAGCAGAAGATGTACACCGACTTTATTTCTTTTAAGGTTGTTAATATCAAAAATTCGAAACTTTTTCGCGGTATATCAACTTGACAAAACAAAGCAGTGTTTTTCGGGCCATCCTAGAACTACTTTTTAATTAGTTTAGTATCTATTAAATTAAAAAAAGAACTATAAATATTTTAATATCAATAATAGTTTCGATATATAATATTTATAAATATTATTTGCAGAAAATTGAATATATTATATATAGATTTATTTTCTAAATTAACTTTATAGTTTATATATGTAGTATGTAACGAACTTCTCTTCACAAAAACTTAATATTTACCTAAATTCCTATATTTCTACATTTCAATTTTTTTTCAATAATATTAGCTATTTAACAATTTTTTTGATCTTACCATGTAATGAAGAGGCTGTATTCATACGCTGCATTGAATATATATGTTCAATATACCCTGACGGTATTCTGTAAGCCGGATGGAAATCATATCCTTGTGTTGTTGAAAGTTGCGGTAGCACCCCGGCTGAGACCCTGTCTGAACCTAACTGAAGACTAGAATGCGCATTGTGGTGTTGTGCCTGGAATGCAATTGCGTGATTATGATGGAGTTGAACATGATCTATACTCAAATTAGGCCTCTGATTAGAATGCGCATTATTGGCTGAAGAAATATTTGTCTCGTTTTCATGATGAGTCACTATTTGGCCATTGCTACCTACCGTAATATTATCAATATTACTATGGATTTCAGTTACGTTTAATGGTTGAGGTGGTGATAAAACAGTATTAGCAACTGCAGCTGCTCTCCTTGAAGCCAAAAATTGCAACTCCGAATAACTGTCAAAAACAAATTAAAATTTTAAATTGTTGTTTCAAAAATTTTATTTGTAAATTCACTTAGAAAAATTCAAAATCGAATTTCTTTCTATAAAAATTCCTTTCTCCATTTGAAAATGCAATTTTACTTTTTACACCATAACTGAAGGTGGGTGTGGCATTTGCCGTTTAGGAGTTACAAACATCCGCACAAACTTAATAAACCCTTTTCCAAAGGGTATAACAAGTAAGAAAACTAAATTTAGCTTAGGCCAAATCTTAAATACCCTTCACCTCTACAACGGTAGGCGTGGCAAGTATATATATATTGCGCCCTCTAATAGTGAATGTCTTACGTATCAGCATGCAAGTCTACTTTTAAGTTGAATATGAGTTTTTGTAAATTGTGGGCGTGTCTATTACCCGACCACGCCTGTTTTTAGCACGTTAGTGAATGGGATAACTATGTATACGCGTACAAAATTTCAAGTTCTTAGGTCAACTTTTGTGGCAGATATAAAGATTTTTATTAATTGTGGGCGTGGCTGTAATCCGAATACGTTCGTTTTTTAGTTGATTGTAGGCAGGGCTCTTGACCGATTTTGCCCATTTTAAAGAGTGATCTTTGTGCAAGAACTAAAAGTGCCTATACAAGATTTCAGCTCAATATCTCAAAATTTACGCCCGTGAGAGTGACTAAAACAGACAGACACACGGACATACATGTCTAAATCGACTCAGTTTTTAACGCTGATCAAGAATATATATTTTGTAGGGCCTCCTTCTGGGTGTTGCAAGCGGGAGAACAAACTTATTATACCTTCATCACTGAGGTGGAGGGTATAAAAATAATAAAAAAAATGTTATCATGTTTCATAATTGAATAACCTATTTTATAAGAATATGTGAATGATATATATACAGTATATATTCTCTCATGTAAGAATTTTATTACTTCATCCATAACATTATAAAAACGGCATACAAAAGGAACTGAACTAAATGTTGTAACGAATTTATCTATAGATAGTTATAACCTATTTTATATTATTTAAAAGTATTTATAAATACTCAAAAAAATACTCATAAAACATGTTTTCTTCATATGATATTTTTAAGAATATATAAAATGATTATTTCCTTTGTTTTCCACTACGAAGAACTGTCAGCATTGTGTCTTTATTATGTATATACATAAAAAAAATTGTATTAAAAGGAATTGAGACGTACACGCTGAAATGCAGACACAAAAAAATATATAAATATACAATTAAAAAAGCTGTATATGGTTTGTGTCGAAACTTGGATACCCTCCATAGCAAGTATATATTTACAAAATTATAATATTGTATTTTATAGGAGTACATGATTATTTTGAGCGTAGAAGTTAACTTATTCTCAGATAGTAAAAAATAATTCGCTGGGGGACTTCAAAACTGTCTTTTGGTGGTTGAAAACAGAATGAAAAAACAAACTTGTTCTCACTACTAAAGTGAAATGTATGTATATATATGATGTGTGCAGCGCGGCTATGCATTCATTGAATAGTTAAATGATAAAAGAATGAATAACCACATTTACAATGTATAACTCGGCATTTTTAGCCATAGCGTATATTTATATATGTTAGACTAAAACATATAAAATAAAAGAAAACCACGTGCAACAATTGAGTAGCAGGTATATTTTTATATGCATTAACATTGTGAACAGTATTTATATAATTAAAATATTATTGTAAAAAATACGTATAATATGAGGGTATACTAGGCCCACTACTCCACGTAAAACGTCCAAAAAAAGCGTCGCAGACCCCATAAATATAATCAAAACCTGACCCGACCTAGCCGTGCACCATTATGTGTCCACATTTTTATCTTTTATTACAACGGTCGAACTGGTCAAGGACCATGCTCATAAGCGACATAAATCCCTCCCAGCCAAAAAATTTATTTATAACAATTAAAAAAGCTGTGTTGGGTATTTGCCAATTACTAATTTATTTTACTACTATTGCCCATTTTCTAATTTCTTCAAATAAAGAAAAATACTTTACATGTATTTGAATGAAAATACCTATAATATAACATTAATCCTATAGGTCTACGAACAATTGTTTTACACCCTCCCCATAAAATTGGGTTTATACTAAGTTTGACATTACATTTGTAACACCCAGAAAAAGCCGTAAAAGAGACCTCATAAAATTCTTGATCAGCATTTAAAACGGAGTCAATCTAGACATGTCTATCAGTGCATTCGTCTGTTGTTGGTCACTTACAGTCGTAAATTTTGCCAAATTTTTTAACAAAAGGCGTAATAATGTACCTGTCACGTCCACCATTTTTGTGCATATGTGTAAGATTTCGTCCAAACCGAATTTAGTTTGTATAACAAGTAAGAAAAGTAAATTTGGCTTAGACCAAATCTTAAATACCCTCCACCTCCACAATGGTGGGCGTGGCAAATATATATGTTTATTGCGCCTTCTAATAGTGTATGTTTTAGGTATCAGCATGCAAGTCTACTTTTACGTTAAATATATTTTTTTTTAAATTGTGGGCGTGTCTGTTATCCAACCGCGCCCATTTTTGGCACATCGGTAGATGGGATAATTATGTATATACGTACCAAATTTGAAGTTTATAGCTCATATTTTGTGGTAGATAAATAGATTTTTGTCGATTGTGGGCGTGGCTTTGTTCCGATTTTACCCATTTTAAATAACGATGTGCGTGCAAAAACTAAAAGTAAAATTTCAGCTCAATATCTCAAGATTTACGCCCGTGAGAGTGCCAACAACAGACGGACACACGGACATACATGTCTAAATCGACTTAGTTTTTGACGCTGATCTAGAATATATGTACTTTGTAGGGTCTCTGATTCCTCCTTATGGGTGTTGCAAACAGAAGCACAAACTTAAAATACCCTTATCACTAAGGTGAAGGATATAAAAATAAAACTTTTCATATATCAAAGAAAAAAATTAAATTAAATAATATATCAAGTGGTGTAGGGTATTTGATGGTCGAGCTTGACCGACTATAATATTTTGCCTTGTTTTTTAAATAGTTTAGAAAAAACAAGTAAGAAAACTAAATTTGACTTAGGCCAAATCTTAAATACCCTCCACAACGGTGGGCGCGGCAAATATATATATATATTGCACCCTCTAATGTATGTCTTACGTATCAGCATGCAAGTCTACTTTTACGTTAAATATGGTTTTTTGTAAATTGTGGGCGTGTCTATTATCTGACCACGCCCATTTTTTTAATATCAGTTAATAGGATAACTATGTATCCGCGTACTAAATTTCAAGTTCCTAGGTTAACTTTTGTGGCAGATATATAGATTAATGTCGACACGCCCACAGTCTGAAATTCGACCACGCTAATTTTTGGCACATCAGTAGATGGGATAACTATGTATATGCGTACTAAATTTCAAGTTCATAGGTCAACTTTTGTGGCAGATATAAAGGTTTTTATTAATTGTGGGCGTGTCTGGAATCCGAGTACGCCAATTTTTGGCAAATCGATAAAGCTAATATTCATAGATGTTCATACCAAATTTCAAGTTTATAGCTCATATTTTGTGGTATAAAAATAGATTTTTGTTGATTGTGGGCGTGGCTTTAGTCCGATTTTGCCCATTTTAAATAGCAATCTGCGTGCAAAAATTAAAAGTGCCTGTACAAAATTTCAACTCAATATCTCAAAATTTACGCCAGTGAGAGTGACAACAACACACGGACACACGGACATACATGTCTAAATCGACTCAGTTTTTGACGCTGATCAAGAATATATATACTTTGTAAGGTCTCTGACGCCTCCTTCGGGGTGTTGCAAACGGAAGAACAAACTTAGTATACCCTCATCACTGAGGTGGAGGGTATAAAAATTTACAAACGTTCAAATTCAGGTTGGTTTTATCATACATCAAGAAAAGAGTTATTTAATGCGTTTGGGTTAATAAATGAAAACAAGTAAAAATTCCATAGTTGATCAAGGCCAACCTTTCCAATTCCCCTCTTGCACAGTAGACCCATTGGTCGCAGTGCAGATACCGCATATAATAATAATCATATACCCCTTACTTTGAAATATACAGCTATACCTTACGTTTGTATAAATCTGCTATAGTCGTAAATGCGTATCTTATATTTTAAGGATACGATCTGATTCGAATTGCTGATGAAACACATACATATAATTTTTATAATCTCTGTAGCATTTTTCTGGTGATAGCAAAAGATATAACTTCGTTCGTGCACCTTAATATCTTAATGTGGAGTTTATTATATATACATAATATAATTAAGTGATCAAGACCATGTTGAGTTCGCGCTGGTTTTTATAAATGTTAGTGCCAGCGCAGCTGCTAATACAGCTATTCATACTGCTATGTGCGTAATTGTTGCCTCTTTCAACATTTCAATGTTTAAGTATTCAATAAATAAATTGAACTGCTACACTTTTGTAGCCAGTAGATAAAGCAATAAAATAATCTGCGTTTACGTAACTCAAAGCTGTTATTATATATATTTAAATATGTGTATTTATTATGCTTTCCACATAAGATGGCATACCAAATTTGTCATTCTGTATGTATATATTCTTAATTAGCATCGATGTATCCGTAAAGTGAAATGCTCATGGTTACAAAAATTGAGGTATTCAGATGAAATTGGGTACAAATATTGTCAATTTATATATACAAATTGCTATATAAAATAGAAAAAACAGTTAATTCAACAAAAAATTCTCATGTTACAATAAAATTGGTCCAAAAGTGAAATCTTTTACACATAATTATAGTAATACATAGATGGATGTGGAGCAAATGTGCATAATATATATTTTAACCGTTCAGGTAATTTAGGTTTTAGTGTTATTAAAAGAAGACTCAAAGTCACACGCAGTTTACGAATATATAGGGAGATTTGTCCTAATTCAAGCATAGCATTTGAATTTGTTTGTACCAGTTAATGTATTCGTAGGTTTAGATTAAATTCTCGAACACGCGGAACAACTTGCTAGCAGAAGTGGCAACTCTATAATTCATTTATATCAGAAATACATTTACTATTATTACAATTACTACTACATTAAAAATAAATAAATAAATAAGTAAGAAAACTAAATTTGGTTTAAGCCAAATCTTAACTACCCTCCACATCTTCATACAAACAGTGAGAGTGGCAGATACATGATTATGCCCTCTAATAGTGTCTGTATTACGTATCAGCTTACAAATCCCATTTTTTGCACACCGATAGGTGGGATACATTACATATATATACGGGTACCAAATTTAAACATGTCAATTCTTGTCGAAGACAAATAGATTTTGGTCGATTGTGGGCGTGGGACTTGACTGTTTTTATTCATTTTAGCTTAACATTTTCAAATATTCAATAGAGAGGCACACGTACACTTTATGTACTTTGTAGGAACTTTGAAGCCTTCTTTTAGATGTTGCAAACTTAGTATGTGACCTACCTTATTAAAACTAAGTTTGAATACTCTACACATCTACACAGAGTGGGCGTGGAAGGTACCTGCATTAGTCTCTTTATAGTGTATGTGTCAACTAATAATCCCGTTTTTCTTTTATAAATATAATAAATTTTGTAAGATGTAAATTGTGGGCGTTTCCTTAATTCGGCTCATGACATTTATCACGCATAGAATAATATATACCTAATTTTTACTGAAACTAGTAACACAATATTAATGACATCGCAATCATAATATTTGGGCAAAATACATTAGTATGGATGAACGTAGATTCATTGTTTCGATCCTCATTGTTTGGATCATTGGTTCATTGTTTGGATTACAATGTTGGAACTCGCATGTAAACTGCTACATGAATGACTATTGGATGCCTTCCATGAATTGTAAAACTCAAATTTCTCTAAAGCGCTTCCATACATTTTCATTTTATATTTTTTATTTTCCACAAAAAATGTTGCTTGATTGATGTTTTTATTTGCAAATTTACATGTCCATGTATTCGAAAGATTTAAAAATTGTATTTAAATATTGATATTTGCATCAAAGGTAAAAATTCTTTATACATATATTTGAGCCTGAAAGTAATGTATTTCCAAAGTATAAATTAACCCCGTTCTTTTATATGCAACAGAAGTGGCATATTAATTAAATTATTAATTTGCAAATTATATTTACCTGAATTTTTTCACAATATTTTGTTGAACCATATATGAGAATAGCCACTCCTTCCTTTCAAATTCAACATTTATACATGGAAAAATTCTCTTATATATATATATTATATAAATTTTTGCAGCTGTTGTTGCTGCCTATTTTGGATTTTACTTAAATTTATATTATACATACATACATAAAAATACACAAATCTCAATAATATTGTTATACAAAATTCACATGAATTTTATGAAGCTCTCGTTTGAAACAACTGATCAAAAACGCGATCAAAGCATTATTAGTATGCCAATGCCTTTTTGAGTAAAACATCGCATAAATCCCAACTAAATAATCCTTAAAAATGAATATGCTCTGGTCTGGTGGCTCAAAGGATATCGGCAGCGGTATTAAACAAGTTCCAACATCTTGCGCGCTTAACTATAATATTATGTTATCTGGACGCTCTCTGTCTCTTAGGCTTAACATACTTCCAATAGTGACAGAGAGGGAAGCTTGCTTGAGTGCACTTAGAATGTTGAATATCGAATATTTGGATTAAAGTCGAAACTGGTATCGGAGTGCATAGACACTGTGAGAATGTGTTGGCCAAACTCAACAATGTGTACCTTTTTTGTTTGCCTGACATCAAAAGGAATAAAAAGGCTGATTACCTTGCGAACAAAGGTTCCCAAAGAAAGATAATTGGTTCACCACATTGTGGCATGCTAAAAAGCCATATAAAAGGCTCGGCTTTACGGAGGGGATCAAAATTGGGTCTAAATTTGATATTGTCAATTATGAAACCAATTCGTTATGCTTCTTCCAGTCTTGTCAAAGAATATAAAGAATTGTGAATTTTCACAGTATATAAGAAACTCATTCGACGTCTTTTATAGTAAATCGTTGGGGCGACACCACATTCGTTAACTCCAAGTAAACCACTGAATCCTTCAACGGAACAGCTCTTAAAAGAAAATCGGATATTTCTACGAAAGACGTAATGTTCACGCCTGTTATAGATTTGTTGTTAAATACGTTTTTATGCTGTAGGCATTTTATATATATTGGTTCATTTTAATACTTGCTAACACTTTAGTTACCAAACGAAAATTTTTTTTCCATAGTCATGGCCGATCAAGTTTGATTTTGATTAGATCTGTGTCCACAAATTATTTTGGGGGAGTTACATGTTCAATAAATTGCAACCCTGATGCGGTGGCATCTTAACCCTTTTGCTCCGACGGGCGTATATTACGAGCGTATATATACGCTATGAAAAAGTGTGAGCAAGAGTACGAAGAGCGCACATATACGTCATGTATACTTTTATTTCATACTTTACAAGTGATACTTTTGTTAATCAAGTATCTGGCCACGCTGCATTTCTTAAACAATCGACCTTATCATGACGTTCGTACGGATCGAACTTGTACTCGATTCGTAAAATTTGGTATCATAACGTACGTAATAGAAAAACATTGTACAATCGATAATACAGAATGCGGATTGTTAGAGCAGTTGATACGTGTATACAAATATTTCGTATTATAACTGATTTCAACAAATCGAATTTCATGCGAAGTATTTCATTTTTCATCCGCAACTAAAGAACAACGGATTTCATATTTTTTGTAGATTTTCGAAAAAAATACTGGATTCAGAAATAACCTAAGTATAATTTTATTGCAAATAAAATAAAGCAAAGCAAATAAATGTTTTATTTGTTTTATTTTATTTAAATAAAATTTTGTAAAATCTCTGCGTTTGTTTGTCTTGTAAATCTTGGAGATGTGTTAAATTCATTTTTTTTTTTGGTGTTATTTGAATTTAAAGCTGTTCACACTTTTTTCTTTTGTATAAAAAACAATTTTTCTTCATTTTTTTCTAACAAAAAATTTCAATCAGAGCAAATTAAAAATAAAGATAATGTGTACAGTGTACTCGAACGAATGTTATGCTATCATTTCGACGAATTCGAATCGAGTGCGTATGAGACTTACTCGATTCGCACGAATGTCATGATAAGGGCGAATATTATTTTATATTTTAGAAAGTAAGATGATAATACTGATCTATAAACTCTTCGCGCTGTAGGACACGGGTTCAAATCTTGCTGAGGAAAAAGGTTTAAGCACGTTCCTCTGTGCGCCTGTCTGTTGTGTTGTCATGTACATGATTTTGATCACAGACATTCCTTAAGTAAAGCTTTTAAGGTAGATCGTAGATAAAAAATTTGCCAAAAACGTCAGTTTAATTAACCACTTCGAATACATATGACATTAGAGAACTGGTTAAAAAAGGTGATAACATATGGGAAATGTCATCTTTTAACGAAATAGGACTAATTCACAGTCATAACGATGCTTACATACAAAACTTAATTCAAACTTAAATAAAATTATTGGTACAGATCTAAAGGAAGTTTAAACTCACATGACAATCGAAATTGGGTAGCGACAACCACTATATGTATAAAGACAAAGTCAGACATGAGAAACCATAGTCCTTCTAAAACAGGTCAAAAAAGTGGACCTCAAATTTCCCTCATTAAATTAAGAGGAGAATTTCTGTTCATATATTTGGTGGCGTGATTAATAGATTAATAATTGGTTCAGATTTTCGAGCCAGTTTATAAGACATAAAAGAATATTTTCAAAATTATATAGTCAGAGCATACCATCAAATTCCAATTGAAGCTGAATTTATCTATAATAGAGCAATTACTATGCGGTTTGGAAAGTCTGTGTTTGTTCGCTTTCTGTTTGGTCTAAGAATCTCAACATATATATTCCAAAGAACAAAGTTTTCCATAAGTTAGATGTTGTTTACATTGACGATGTTTTCATCGCCAGTGAAAATGATGAAGAACACCTGAAACATTTAAAAATGGTATTCACACGGTTAGATAATATGGTTTTTATATAAAACCGAATAATTGTTCATTTAGAATAACAAACATTGATTTTCTTGGCTATAACAGTTAAGCGAAGAAGAGAAAGTAAATGTTTTAAAAAAAATTTAACGGCTAAAGTTTGTCAAACAAGGTTAAAATTGTATCGGCCTGGTCAACTATTACCATAAATATATATCTAAGCTGAGATTCCATACAATTACCACTATCGCTACAAAATGTAAAGATAATAACTTAACGTGGGAGAAAACGCAAAAAAAGTTCTGCTTCTGAGGTACTTTATGTACTTAAAGCATTTTAATAGAGATGCCAAATTTTTTTTCGATAGAACTTTTAGGCGATTTATTTATATATTAAGCAACTTGATAGAAAGTACACAATTGACTGTGCATACAGATCACTGTATATTTAACTTCAGCTCTCACTTCTAATACTGAATAAAGTCCGAGTCTAGACATTTACAATATATTTCTTAATTTACCTATGGCATTATTCAATATAAACCAGATATTTTTGATTAGGCATGATGTCGATAGCAATATTAAAACGATGATTCTTTATGTTTTATCGACCTTCTTAATATACTGCAAATTCTTCTTTATTAATTATCAAGCTCGAGGTCTTTTATTTGTTTTTGTTCTTACAACATCTGAGTAAAAACTTCTGTACCGATATTTCGATTACTTAGTAGTAATCATCGTCAGGATAATCTATAAAGAATATGTATATATGGTTTACAACATAGTTGTTGTTGTTGTTGGTACAGAAGTTTTTACTCAGATGTAAGAACAAAAAACAAATAAAAGACCTCGAGCTTGATAATTAATAAAACTTTACCAATTGACCGCATCGAACTGTCAATAAGAGAAAACACTTTACCAAGTATTGGTAAAGATACTTCTTTTAAAAAATGTCATATTAAATATATTCGGCCTTAATTTTCCAAGAAAGGGAGTGATATGCACTTGCAAGTCGGATTTAACCGATTTTTATTTTTATTAAATTAATATAAATAAAAATGCAATTGTAAAAAACTATAAAATATATATCTATGTGTTTCGAAATATAATATTTCATATAGACTATTTGAAAGTAGTAATGATGTATTTGAAAATGTGATAAATTAATACTTGGCGACTGGAGGGGTTGACCTGGACCGGTTTCGAACTCGTCCTCATCGCCCACCTTTGCATGAATTTGCAAAGGTGGGCGATGAGGCTTAACTGGTAAATACCTGCTGATAAGAACTCGATGTTTCGTACTCTTAGATCATACCAAAGCCTTTAACACAGTGGACGAAAATAAAACTGTGGCCTGTTATTTATATATTAACCCCAACAAATCTAAATATATATTAATTAGACCCTGCACCACTCTGTGGAAAAGGGTATATTGAGTTTGTGCGGATGTTCGTAACTCCTAAACGGCAAATGCCACACCCACCTTTAGTTATACCGATCGATTCAGAATCAAAATCTGAATCGATTTAACCATGCCCATCTGTTCTCCTGTCTGTCTATCTAAATTTGTGCGCAAGCTAAAGGTCGCATTATTTGAGATATTTTGAAGAAATTTGGTACAATGACATGTATTGGGCCAAAGGGGAACCCTATTGAACATTTTCAACCGGATTGGACCATTTTTAGAACCCCTCTACATATGAGGCCCTATTATTTTTTGAGATATTTCGATGAAATTTGGTACAAGGAAATGTATTGGCCCAAAAATAAACCCTTTTGAAAATGGATTGGATTGGACCATTTTTAGAACCTCCCCATATAATTTTTTTTTATTTCATAAGCAAAAAAAAAAATACATAAAAAAATTTCTGACATACATATGTATCACTTTGAAATTATTGAAAATACAAGTAGGTATAGAAAAATAAAACTTTTCATTCATCAAAGAAAAAAATTATATTGAATAATATATCAAGTGGTGTAGGGTATGTGATGGTCGGGCTTGACCGACTTGATATATGGTAGGCAATTGATACCCGGGTATAAGCTAAACAGTCTACCAAAGGCAACAGCAACAGCTTATGTGCATATTCATATTCAAAATATTTGGGACGTTTCATATGCTTTGTCTTTTTGTATGTTTACTCATCTTTTTGTATGTTTACGGATCAATGTTGCAACATCATATACAATATACTTTATTATGTAGCTAAGAGGTTTTTGCCTACTGTAACTAAGTTAATAAATGTAAGCTAAATGTTGCATGCAATAACATTGGTAAGTATATGCACCCAAACAACACAATGGGACATCTAATTTCGACGTAATCAACTTTGGGGCTTTGCCCAATTAAATCGGGGTAATATTATTATTCAAGTTCTTTTTCAAAAAACATATTCTGAACACCATTTTTTTAAATGCCATACACCTTTGGAATGGTTTAAAAATTGAACACCAGTAACACCACAACTATAGCCGCTTTTATTTATTTATTTAAATATATGAGTTAGAATTACATCTTAAATATGAAATAATATTAAATAGAGAAAATTTCGAATAACAATACTAAAAATACTAAAAACTATTAGGCTGTGCCAAATGGTCGGGTGTGACCGACTATAACATTTTCATTTGTTTATTTGTATTTGTTTTTATAATTCACACTAAGAATTATAATTATTGTTATTTTTAAGTATTTATTATAAAATTTAGAAGCCCATGTGTGTTTTATTTACCGGTGCTATGTATAAAAACAAGTGAAAATATTATAATCGGTCAAGTGCGACCATCAAATACCCTACACCACTTGCTATGTTATTCAATTTAATTTTTTCTTTGAAAAATGAAAACCTCTTTTATGAAATCAAAACAATGTGGCAATTGCCGTTTAGGAGTTACAAACATCCACAGAAACTTAATATACCTTCTACCACAAGTGCAGCGTATATTAAGTGTTTGTAGATAAATACTGCACTATAAATACATATATAAATGTTGTTGTGTGGGCTGTACATATAATGCATAATCAACTCAAACTAAAGAAGTTTTCATTGGTTTTGTGTTTATTATCGGAAATTAAACAACTTAAAGGTAATAGAAGATTTTACGACTTAAATATGCAAGACATAGTGAAATTTGCAAACGGGGAATCTATCCCTAATCATTAAAATCGATGGTTCACCCATGCCTTTACTCTTGTTTAAACGAAAGTTTTTTTGTAAAGTTTTCCTCTTATCGCGGAATATCTTTCTTAATATGTTATCTGTCAAAAAGATATGAAATGAAATGAAAACTAATGAACTGCTATATAAAAGAAATTACTACATATTTAATACTCTACGAGTTATTTACACAATTGTCCCAAAATATTATAAATTTTGTTCGTTTTTCTCTGAGAACCAAACATATACGTATATGTTCAAAAAAATCTTAAATACGGTCCACTTTTTTATAAGCAACGAAGCAATTATCAGCAAATATTTTAGTTTTATTTTTGTAAATACGTTTTTTTTAACAAAAATATTTTTATTTTAACAAAAATATTTGCTGATAATTGTTTCGTTGCTTATAAAAAAAATGGAGCGTATTTAAGATTTTTTTGAACAAAACCAAATAGCCTCATTATGATGGTGTGTATAAAAATTGAAGGATATATCTTCTTTTAATATAACTCTGGAATGGCTAGTCCTATTTTTCCTGTTTAGGTGGGTGGATGCCATCCATTTTTAATACAGAACTTTAGACAAACTCGAAGATTAGGTGTATCAAATTTGAACTCAGTATTAAGATAGTTTGTAGTATAACGCTTGAAATTTTTTATATTTTTCATATCTTACATATACTTAAATTAAATAAATATGGTATTTTTCATGGCTTGTACGTAATGTGCGATTTAAAAATAAATCTGAAGACCTAAAGAACATTTCCATTTCAATTGATTCCTTATATCTAAAATCCATTATTTTTTATTTGTAAGGAATAATATCCTTGTTTATCTGTTTTCATGTCATTGTTTCTAAAATTCGTAATTTGCGCGCTCTTCTCTTATTTATTGGAGAAACAACAAGTATGACGCAACTCGTACATCTCTTTTTCATTGTTTACGTTAATATATGGAACAGCTATAAGTAGTAATATTTAAACTGAAATTATATTAATTTCAACAACTGTCATTTTAGCGTAATTTTTAAAAAGATATATTATAAAAGTACAGCAACCTTAAAAAATCTTAAGAATAAACTTTACATCTATATAGATTTTAGTTATCGTATTTTTCATACTCTCTATTTATAATGGTAAACAGTAAATGCATTGTGTTATTTTAGATACATAGTTTCTTTTTTGTTTTTATATATATATATATATATAAAATCAACTGCTTAGGATACATGTATGTACATACTGTACATAAAGCTGTAAATTTTTATTTTACAAAACGCCTCTGCCAACATAAAGACAATAAATAGAGGTTTCTGTGCACAAATTCTAACAATTTCACATATATCATTCATATATCACATATAATTTGATATTATTATATTTTTTTACTACTTATTTGGTGTAAAATACTTACGCTAACGGAAAATATGGTGGTAAGGTGTAAGCATCCATAATTTATTTAATAATGCACAATTTATTTAGCTAAATAGGACTCTAAAAATACCAAAATTAAAAAACATTTGTCGATATATTTTAAATTTTTGGTAATTTTAAGTATTACAATATGCCGTCGCTTTGTTTTTGAGATTAATTATATAGTAAAATGTGTGTAAATATATATATGCTATGTGCTATGTTGAAGTTCAGATATTTTTCATCACTTTTTTACTTATTGCACACACAATTAATCACTTTAGTTTCTAAATGGATATAACGGTACGCATTTATATTTACTAAAGTTGTTAAATAATTGGAAGTGTAAATAATATTTATTTAATTTCTACTTTCATATGCACCCCTAATATTACCATTGTTGTTTCATTTTTTGTCTGTGTATGATTTTTATTGGTAAACATTTTTAATCATTATTATCAAAGATTTGAGAGAGACAAGTAAATTAACGATCGAACTATTGCCGGCATTTCACGGTCTGTAAGAATTGTTTACGTGCGAGTCCAAAGCGTTTGCAGGAGGAGAAAACAGTGTTTAGAGTGTTGCTGTGTAAGGAACGTTAGCGTCTTAAATTATTTTAGTACTAAAATTAAAGCAGCGATTCAAAAGAACGAGCGAGCAACATATCAATGAGATCTTACGTTTTGTTTAATGGAGGTAGAGAGTACTCATATGGTTCAATTCACGTAAATACTAAAAAAAATCATATCACAACAGTTTCAACACATACAAATATTCAAGTTGCGTACAATGCTTTTAAAAAATATGAGAAGCTAAGAAGTAGTATGTGTGCATCAGACTAAATTTTGTGGATATTATCAAAAGTAAAAACTCTCTATTATATATATGTTACCCTGCAACTCAACGGTTTGATTGTGTTTGACCTGTGACAATGATCGATGCTATAAGCAGGCATCGGAAACATTGGCCCGTCATATGTTGTTGTTTGAATTGCTAATCAATAGTGTTAGGCTCTACAAAACGCAATCATTTTGAAATAAAAAAAATTAATCCGGTCCATTTTCAATAGGATTCCCCTTTGGGCCAATACATGTCCTTGTACCAAATTTAATCAAAATATCTTAAAAAATGCGACCTGTAGCTTGCGCACGACAGACTGACAGACGGACATGGGTAAATCGATTCAGATTTTTATTCTGAACCGGGCTGTGCAGTGTATAATTAAATTGAATAATATATCAAGTGGTGCAGGGTATTTGATGGTCGGGATTGACTATAATATTTTCACTTGTTTTGTTTTAGGAAAGGATAAAGGAAGTGATTTTTTATGGCTAGATCATCTTCAGTTCGTTCGCGATTTCTTCATATTAGTCTACATCTATCACGTGAATAATTATAAAATTTTCTATTTTCACTTTTGCACTTTTATGCATGGTATCCTCGATTGTGTTATAATTGTTGTACCCTTGTTTTCTTTCACAATATCTCTATTGAACCTAACACTTAATTTCGAGCCTATTCGTTCATTGTTTTTAATGCAGATATCATCTTCCAGAAAATAGTGCTTTTTAATTTTTTTTTTTTTTTTATTGTGGTACTTCAAATGTCGTCTTTGTTATGTTAATCTGTCAATGTTTACTTTTTAGATATATCCCATGCACCACTTTTGGAAAAATGTATATTAAGCTTGTGCTGATGTTTGTAACTCCTAAACGGCAATTTCCACACCCATATTCAAATATACGGATCGATGCAGAATCAAAATCGATTAACCATGTCTGTCAGTCTGTGTGTCTGTCCATGAAAATTTGTGCGCAAGCACCAGGTCGTAAATTTATACCCTCCACCTAAATGATGAGGGTATACTAAGTTTGTTCTTCTATTTGCAACACTTAGAAGGAGGGACCAAAGACCCTACAAAGTGTATATATTCTTGATCAGCGTCCAAAACTGAGTCGATATGAATGTCTGTCTGTTGTTGGTATTCTTAAAAGCGTAAATTTTGATATATTGAGCAGAAATTTTGTATAGATACTTGTACTTTTCGTTTTTGCGCTATTTAAAATGGGCAAAATTTGTCCAGATCTACTCTCATAATAAAAAAAAATCTATTTATCTACCACAAAAATATATCTATTAACATGAAATTTGGTATGTATATCTATAAATAATTCTTTCATCGATGCGCCAAAAATGGGCGTGATCAGATAACATACACGTTCACAATCAATAAAAATCTTACAAAAAACCATATTTACCATTAAACTAGAGATTACATCATTTAATAGTGTGTCCCAAACGGTGACAATTTTTGCAATTCACTGTTTTTGGGAAATAATGCTTTACTTTGCATTTATACCAATCTTCATCAATTGAGGATGTACGGTAAAAGTGATAAGTTAAATGTAAGGACTATTTTTTCAGCTGGTTTAAGTATTTTAACATGGTCATAAATTTGGGTGATAACGCCTTTCACCGTCTTTAAAGGTGTCATGAACTTTACAGGTGATTTGATATAGGCTTAAAAGGGGTTTCGTGTTAAAAAAATTTCAGTGACACGTTAATTAAATGCAATAATTTATAGATAGCTATCTTATAATAGGAAAATTGATACTGAAATAATCAAGTACTTTTTAAATTGCAAATGGATTTCTTTAAGAAAAACGTTTTTCGGGTTCAACGGGTACAATTGTTGTGTATTTTAGTGTTTTTGTCAAATTTTTTGGAGCTGGAAGAGTAGTAGTTTAGTTTTTATAAGCAGTGTTTTAACAAAATCTTCTAACAAATGGAATTTGTTACAATATTTGTCTGGGGGACCCGATAGCATTTTACTTGATGCTGTAATTAAAATATATATAATATAATATCAAATAAAACAAGTAAGAAAACTAAATTTAGCTTAGACCAAATCTTAAATACCCTCCACCTCTACACGAAAGGGCGTGGCAAATATATATATATATTACGCCCTCTAATAGTGAATGTCTTACGTATCAGCATGCAAGTCTACTTTTACGTTGAATATGAGTTTTTGTAAATTGTGGGCGTGTCTATTACCCGACCACGCCCGTTTTTAGCACGTTAGTGAATGGGATAACTATGTATACGCGTACCAAATTTAAAGTTCCTAGGTCAACTTTTGTGGCAGATATAAAGATTTTTATTAATTGTGGGCGTGTCTGTAATTCGAATACGCCCATTTTTTTATAACGATGAAGCTAATATTCATAGATGTACATACCAAATTTCAAGTTTGTAGCTCATATTTTATGGTAGATAAATAGATTTTTGTCGATTGTGGGCGTGGCTCTTGACCGATTTTGCCCATTTTAAATAGCGATCTGCGTGCAAAGACTAAAAGTGCCTGTACAAAATTTCAACTCAATATCTCAAAATTTACGCCCGTGAGAGTGACAACAACAGACGGACACACGGACATACATGTCTAAATCGACTCAGTTTTTGACGCTGATCAAGAATATATATACTTCGTTAGGGTCTCTGACGCCTCCTTCTGGGTGTTGCAAATGGAAGAACAAACTTAGTATACCCTCATCACTGAGGTAGAGGGTATAATGATGGTACTATTATTATTTTTTGTGAGTTTTTATTATTTTGTCTAACCAAAAACAACAACAACAAAATTATGAGTTAATAAACCGTTATATGTATTCAACGCTGATGCGAAAGAAATAAACACGTTACTAGAGCACAGTCGATACTAATTTTCCTTTCAAAAAATCAATATAAATAACATACTTTTTCAATTTCATTATTCATCTTCGCAACTTAGAATTAACGTCGTTCATTTTAGTTTTTGTATATAAGCATTTAATAGGTTGGTGATCTGATAAGAGATCAAATTTGACACCGTAAAAGTATGGTATAAAATATTTAACTGCCCACACTAATTCTAAAAATTCTGTCTCTGTGATTAAATATCTTTACTTCTGATCCCAAATATAGATCCAAATTTCTCAAAAACGTTTTCAAAATATTTCTTTCAATTATTTTTGGCCTGAATTCATCTCGCTGTTCTGCGTCAGTTTCACATCTTTTGTTTAACTGACTCAATATATATTTTAATTCTGCGAAAAACACTCAATTGTTTCTTAGGGAGAAAGGTCGTTGATGAAAAGACTCCTTTATACTAAATGTTTTGATAAGCAAATTTTTTACATCAGCCCAAGCGGCTTTGCCGTTTGTATGAATGGCATTGTTGACAGTGCTGCTCGTGGTATTTAATTTATAATTATTCTTCCAAAAATGACAAAGTCTCACAAATAGTGAATATTGTTTCTACTTCTCTAATGGAAGGAAGTTATCATATCTTCTACATATTTATTCTTTGGGCATCTTATTAAACCTTTATGAGATAACTCAAGATATATACACCGAAACTGCGAAACAAAGACGAAACTGCGAAACTTCCGTAATGTACAATTTTGTTTTACTAGCGTTATAATGAGATTGTTCATAAACCTGTAAAAAACTTTTTCTATGAAGTGGTTTTGCACTTATGGATGTATTTTTGTATAAGATCCCGAATTAGCGTGTGAAATATATATATATATTACATGGCCCAAAATGGCTTGTTTCATCTGTTTGCAACACATAGAAGGAGGCATCAGAGACCATACAAAGTATATATGATTAATGCTAGAGATGTATGTGCGTGATGCCTGACTATTGGTGGCATTATTACCGTCGTAAAAATATTGAGCTGAAATTTTGTATAGATACTTCTAGTTTCTGCACGCATATTGCAATTTAAAATGGGCATAATTACTTAAGAGTCACACCCACAATCGACAAAAATATATATATTTCCTACAAAAATGAAGCTATAAAATTGGAATTTGGTAAATATATTTATAATTATCCCATTCATCGATGTGTCAAAAAAGGGTAAGTTGGAGTGCTCACAATTAACAAATACTGGACACGTAATTGACATAATATACATATACATAATCATTCACCTGTTTGTATGTGGATATGGAGGGTATTTAAGTTTTATCCTAAGCCAAATTTACCTTTTTTAACGATTTAGGAATTTTTCTTGATACGAAATTAAACTTTAATTTGCAAATCATATCCGTTATTCTTTGTTTTATAAAACACTGATGCAAGAAATTCCTTTATCCATTACTTGAGCTAAATTATTATTTCTTATAAAAAACGATTAAAAAGACCGGCCCATTTGACTTGAACAGTATTTTTATTATAAAAAACAAGTGAAAATACTATATGATACTATTATGATATCAAAATTATACAGAGAGGCGTATTAAAAATAGTCCAATCCGGTCCATTTTCAAAAGGGTTTATTTTTTGGTCAATGCTTTTCCGCGTATCAAATTTCATCGAAATATCTCAAAAAATAATAGGATATCATATGGGGAGGGATTCTAAAATTGGTCCAATCCGGTCCATTTTTAAAAGGGTTTATTTTTGGGCCAATACTTGTCCTTGTACCAAATTTTATCGAAATATCTCAAAAAATAATAGGACCTCTAATGGGGAGGTCCAATCCGGTCCAATCCAGTCCATTTTCAATAAGGTTTCCCTTTGGGCCAATACATGTCCTTATACCAAATTTCTTTAAAATATCTCAAAAAATGCGACCTGTAGCTTGCGCACAAATTTAGATGGACAGAAACGAGGACAGACTCACATGGTTAAATCGATTCAGATTTTGATTCTGAATCGATCGGTGTAATTGAATATGGGTGTGGCATTTGCCGTTTAGGAATTACAAACATTACACTATTTAGTTTTACAAAGAATGGTTTAATCATTTAGTTTGGTATATCACTAATCGTACATCATTTTCATATACAAGGAACTTCGTGAATAAGCATTATATAGGAAAGGATTCTAAAAATGTTTCGATCGTTTCCCTTACAAATTTTCCTAATAAAAAGAATAACTTCAAATGAGCACGTTAAGTGTCCCCATTTATGGATAGGCATTATAAAAAAACGTTTTAAATTTTTTTTATTGAGCACAACTTCATTCTACTGCAGTTAAAAATTTGTTATATTACTTCAAAATATTAAAACTTCCAAAATGCATTTGAATTTTGTCAGGTCTTTAAAAATTGCTCGGAATAATAGTTTGGTAAAAATTTTGATGTATAGTATTTGAGTATTTCGAACACTCATAGTTATAGTTTGTACAATGTTAGTGCTGGTATGATTGTGTGATTTTTACTTCCAACATGTTTGAACCATACTGTGAGAACCCATGTGTCCATTTATTAAACTCTTGTCGTTATTCCAAATGAATATATATTGTACACTTTCCTAATCTTTCATTTTCTACTATGTTAGAAAGAGATATAAGACTGTTCCCCTCACAGAAATAAATAAATATTGGGTTTAATAAGGCTACTTATACAAATAAAGAGTTTTAATATCATAATAATATTGAAGATGGCTTAATCATGCGCTTACGAGAGCAGCTACACTACTGATGGCGTAGCGAAGGGGCAAGGGGTTTATGAGGCCACGGTTGCCGAGATTAGCGAAATGGTCTCCAGGACAAACAAGATTTTTTGCGGCAAAAAAAAAACTGCTTAATTTTGACCTGTACCATAGTTAATCTACGCTTGAAAAGGTATTTATGGTTTGAGGCAGAAATCACAAAAATTATGTGAAAAATCATGTTAAATTTATGTAAATGGTATATAAACGTTATGTAAATGGTATATAAAGGTACTTTTAGTACGAAATGATTCGCAAACGTCACAGTTTTATCAAATTTTATTTCAATTCCAGAGCCTGCACCTTATTATTAAAACAATAACAAACAATACAAGCAAAAATCTCAGAACGATCGAGGGTATACTAAGTTTGTTCTACCAATTGCAACACTCAGAAGGAGGCGTCAGAGACCCTACAAAGTATATATATTCTTGATCAGCGTCAAAAACTGAGTCGATTAGACATGTATGTCCGTGTGTCTACCTGTTGTTGGCACTCTCACGCGCGTAAATTTTGAGATGTTGAGCTGAAATTTTGTACAGGCACTTTTAGTTTTTACACGGAGATCGCTATTTAAAACGAGCAAAATCCGTCAAGATCCACGTCCACAATTAACAAAAATCTATATATCTGCCACAAAAATTGACCTAGGAACTTGAAAATTGGTACGCGTATACATAGTTATCCCATCTACTGATGTGCCAAAATGGGCGTGGTCTAATTACATATACGCCCACAATCGAAATAAATCTATATATCTGCCACAAAAGTTCACCTAGAAACTTTTAATTTGGTACGCGTATACATAGTTATCCCATTGACTGACGTGCTAATAATGGGCGTGGTCGGATATTAGACACGCCCTCAATTCCATAAATTCAAAAAACCATAATCAATGCAAAAATAGACTTGCATGTTGATACGTAAGACATTCACTATTAGAGGGCGCAATATATATATATATTTGCCACGCCCTTTCGTGTAGAGGTGGAGGGTATTTAAGATTTGGTCTAAGCCAAATTTAGTTTTCTTACTTGTTAACTTTAAAATCTATAATATATAGATATATAGATTTTACTATATTTACTATATGTTTTCCAGTTTCTCTTACCAAAAATATATGCACTGGGCGTCTTGTCGAGTATGTCACTGATATAAATAGTAAGTTAAAAACAATCTTACGTCAAATTAACACTTAATGGCTAGTATGATACTGGAAGACACACACATCATGACGAATATACGAATGTACATGTGTATGACTATTTATGCATGTGCAGTTCTAGTGCATATCGATACATATATGGTATACTATCAATATCAATAAAACGTTCTATTTAAATTTTTTTCTTAGTTCCTAAACTTTACATTTAAGTTGGAGGAAATATATATATCTATTTGCCATTCCATGCATTGCGTTTTTATACCCCCTACCCTATGATGAGGGGATACTAAGTTTTCTCTTCCATTTGCAACACCCAGAAGGAGGCATCAGAGACCCTACAAAGTATATATATTCCTAATCAGCATCAAAGCCTGAGTTGATTTAGACATGTATGTGCGTGTGTCCCTCTGTTGTTGGCGAGTCAAGAGTCAAGAACCGCGCCCACAAATGTTTCAATTGCGGACAATACGGTCAGTCAAGCACAGTTAACAATCTTTCATTGTTTTTCTTTGTCAGAAAGAAATGAAATATGCAAGAATTGGTATATTGACAGTGGAGCTACCACATATGTGTAATAATCGCGAGATGTTCACACGTTTCAAACAACATGAAGAAAACCTAGCATTGGCTGGTGATAGATTTCCAAAACACAAGGAAGACAACATATTTTTTGGCAATTTTCTAAGCCGTATTCTTTTTAATAATTCATTATCGAAATTTGCACCCGCGAAGACAAAAGTTTAATTCATGTGGTTTTTAATGTTTCGTATTTATAGGTGTATTTTAAATAATATCTATTATGTATATGATTTTGTCCTGTGGTAATGCTGAAATTGTGTGTTGATATGTATTTAAAACATTAGTAATTCTCTAATTTTGGAATTGTATCGCAAAATGTATAAACCATGCTTCTGAAAATATAGTCCAGAATGGCGGTAGGGGCACTGACGATGCATATAATTCTGGTGAAGGTTTGCTAGGTGATATGTCGTTCAAATCCGTTACTGTATCTGTGTTTGGTAAATATAACACATTTATTATTATTATATTATAATATATTGTATTATAACTGTATATGTATATTATATATATGAACCGTTTATTTTGAAAATGGTGTAAGTCCATTTTCTCTTGTTTCGAAAAAATAAATGTTAACATATCTGTTAAATATAAAATTTAGGCAAATTATATGAAGTCTGGAAATGTTTCTACTGTTTTATAAATATATAATTTGGCTATATAAATTTGTTTTAGGCGTATAAATATTCTTTATAATATATTGTTTAGATCTAAGTAATTTTATAATTATATTGGAGTATATATATTTTTTCTCGTCAAATAAAATCTTCACTTCGCTTTCGATAAAATTACTATCAAATTATGTACTTTTTGAACATTTCTGCTTAAGTTAAGTGCGGGTCCGAACAAAAGTGGGAGAACACATATTTGTTAAATCCCGACGCGCGAGTGAAGTTTGTTTCCGCCCGTTACCAAGGTTACGGGCACCGGGTCAACCTTCGCGCGGTCACTTTGCATTAGCAATATACTAAATAACATAAAGTTTAATTATATTAAAATAATATTAATAAATATATATATATATGTATAAATATAAGATCTTTACTCAAGAAAGTTATTTCTAATTAGAATACGAAACGAATTTTGTGTTCGGTTTCGCCCTGAAGAGAGAGAATTTCAGACAATAAAAAAAATAAAAATAAAAAAATATATCAACATATATAAAAAATTTAAATAAAAAGACTTCCCTCTATTACGTTATTAAAACACAAAAAAAAAAAACAATACTAAGTTTAAGTTTAAGTTTATTGAGACTTTCTTATTATAAAACATTATAAAAGTATGAAAAAAAAACAAATTAACTGCATAACATAGGAGTACTTAAAAATATAGTGTATTATTTTAATGGCAGAATGTTATACAGTGATTAACCCCTATGGGTATTGGGGTATGACTGTAACACTAACTGGTGATAAATACGAAGTGTTAGACCAACTTAAATCGGATTGAGAATGAAAAATTCGCTCTAATAATTCGTTATCGTGAGAAGATAACCGATTAACGAATTTTTCCAGCAAATTAAGGCAGTAGAATGAAATTGGAATTATGTTTGAATTTTCATATATGTATTTATTTGAATATCTCTTATTAAAGTCTTCAAAGTTCTTTCCTATGCATCTTCTTAGAATATTTCTCTCTAAAACTTCTATTTCTTTTATGACGGACGGAGAAATACTGAACCAAATTGGAAAGGCATATTATAAAAGGGAACGTATACTAATTTTATACATTAATAATTTTGTTTTAATCGGCAGATATTTGTTGTTAAGAAGGCGTCCAAAGCAACCTTTAACTTTATTTGCTTTATTAAGCATTAAACGGGCGCGTTGATTAAACTTGACAAGTTTGTTAAATGTAACACCTAAATACTTAATACTATCCTTAATAGGAACTCCCTCTAAAAATAGTTTTAAGTTTTTACTTTCCGGTACTACAAAGTACTTGCATTTACCGGAAGCATATCTAAAAACAATACTAATAAAAAATAATAATAATTTAAAATCTAATAAGAAGAAAAAAAAAACTGAAAACAAATTAATAAAAATGTATATCAATGTTAATAAAAACACGTCTGATATAAGTGAAAATTATTGAAGAGTGGGAAATCAGAAAAATTTGTAATATTCATATAACAAATAAAAATAAAAACCTTATATGATTGACAGTTTCAACAACCAATTACAATAACTACAAATGTGTTTAGCATAATTATGTGCTTTTCTCAATTGCAATTGCGATTTTTCCAATTTCATTTGAGGATTGTTTTCCCAATTTCAAATGCGTTTATCACAATTTCAAAATTAATTTTCCCAATTTCAAATACGATTTTTCAATTTCAAAATAGAGTTACTCAATTACAAATTCGTTTTCTTAATTTCAATTGCTTTTCTACCAATTTCAATTGAAAATAGTGTAGAAAATCATCAGCAGCATCAACAGTAGAATCAACAGCAGCATCAACTTGAAAGCAATATTACTGCATGTATTTTATGTTCAATTTTTCTTAAAAAAATATTAAATAAAAATATAAATTAAGGCAAAAAAAGAAATTGGTAATCTTTATTGATGAGAAAACACTGTTTGTTTGTAACAAAAAAGAAAATAAAAAGATCTATCAAATTAAGGATTTCAAAAATAATTACGCAGTTTTCTCGTTTTCACAATTTTCTTTTTTTATTTAGCTTTGTTTAAAAGAAAAAAAATGCCAAATCCAAATCCATTGCTTACACCACCCGTTTTAAACTATTTTCAACATGATAACTAAAATCCGAATCCAACAAATCCTTGAAATGTTCTGAATCAGGGCCAATTTACTAGAAATTTGGAAAACATTGTTTCACAGATGGTAGAACGTGCTATGGCACATATGCAGGCATCAGTACCAATAGAAATTGACAAGGTCATAAATGTTGAGGGACCTAACATAAACGAACTTGAAAAAATTCCAGACATCGTTAAAAGTTTACGTAAGTTCAATGGTAACCCGATCATGGAGGAAAAGTGTAGAAAGAATTCTGAAGGCCTGTGAATCAATGGTGGGCACTCCTAAATATTTCGACATCATAAATGTTATCAGAAGCAAAATTGTGGGACAAGCGGACATTTTTCATGCGGACAGACGGAACCGGTTAAATCGATTCAGATTTTGATTCTGAATCGATCGGTATAAATGAAGGTGGGTGTGACATTTGCCGTTTGGGAGTTAAAAAAATCCGCACAAACTTAATATACCCTTTTCCACAGCATTATTGGATAACAGACACGCCCCCAATTCACAAAAAACCATGTTTAACGTAAAAGTAGACTTGCATGCTGATACGTAATACGTACACTATTAGATGGCACAATATATATATATTTGCCACGCCCACTGTTGTCGAGGTGGAGGGTATTTAAGATTTGACCTAAACCAAATTTAGTTTCTTACTTGTTTTTTGTATATTTATGAAATAAAAAAAAATATATATGGGAAAAAAATTTATATGGGAAGGGTTCTAAAAATGGTCCGATCCTATCCATTTTCAAAAGGGTTTATTTTTGGATTAATACATTTCCTTGTATTAAATTTCATCGAAATATCTCAAAAAATAATAGGACATTATATGGGGAGGGGCTCTAAAAAAGGTCCAATCCGGTTCATTTTCAATAAGGTTCCTCTTTGGGCCAATACATATGCTTGTACTAAACTCTACACCATCGAAATATCTTAAAAAATGGAACCTGTAGCTTGCGCACAAATTTAGATGGACAGACAGGAGAACAAACGGGCAGACGGACAGACGGACACGGTTAAATCGATTCAGATTTTGATTCTGAATCCATCGGTATAATTGAAAGTGGGTGTGGCATTTGCCGTTTAGGAGTTACAAACATCCGCACAAACTTAATATACCCTTTTCCACAGGGTGGTGCAGGGTATAAACATGACCCAAAAATTCAGGAAATAGCTCAAAATTTGTTGGTAAATAAGTTTAAAGGGAATATAATAGTTGATGAACAAGAGATAAAACTTGATGGAACATTTTTAAACAGAGAAAATTCTGGACGAAAATTCGCAAGATTCAGAAAATATAAAAGAATTTTTGTCACTTGAATGATTAAAGACTTACACTTGGAAAATACGGACGCAATCGAATGCATAAAATTTCAGAACATTATAATGACCACTATAACTATACACCTAATAATTATACTAATTGTTGCTGTCTTTATAGTAAGAAGTTGTCAGATAAAAAGGAAAAATGCTATAGAAAATAAAATTACAATATAAAAGTCGGATCTCCAATTAAATGTAATAGACACCCTAGACGCATTGGCTAATTCAAACGCGGACGTTTGAAATTTAATAAGAGTTAATACTATATGCTATAATGCAATATCACCAAAATATTGTGCAAGCAAACTGTATATCCGTTCCCACGTTAACAAGATCCACTGTTGACAGAAGTTATGAAATTTACGCATCATATTTCGTCTGGAAAGAACACAAAATTTGTTTAGTTGAAAACAAATAAAATAAGTTAATTAATTAAATTATATTCTTGATCAGCATCAAAAACTGAGTCTATTTTGACATGTATGTCCGAGTGTCTGTTTGTGGTTGGTATTCTCACGGTAATTTTGACATATTAAGCTTAAATTTTGTACAGGCACTTTTAGTTTTTGCACGGAGATCGCTTTTTAAAATGGGAAAATTTATCAAAAGCTTCGCCCACAATCAAAAAACATATATAAATCTGCCGCAAAAATTGACCTATGGAGATGAAATTTGGTATATATATATTCAAATTAATTTATCCACCGATGTTTAAAAATATGGGCGTGGTCAGATAACAGGCACGTCAATAACCGACAAAAATCTATATATCTGCTACAAAATTTTGACCTATGAATTTGAAATTTTGTGCTTATATTTATAGTTATCGCGTCGCATTATTGTACGTCGATGGTTGTGATAACTGTATTTAATATAACGAATTTTCAACGTAGAATTATTTCCTTTATAACAAACCTATTGCAATTCTACCATACTTATCTAAAGTATTTGAAAAATTGATTGATTGATACACACCAATCGGGTTTTCGCCCTAAACACAGTTGTACATCTGCATTTGATAGTGTGGACTATAACGTGCTCTGCATGAAGTTAAGGTGCGATTTTAATTGTTCTAATACTGCAGTAAAACTAATACACTCACATTTAATTGGAAGATCGCAAGTTGTAGTGCATGAGGAAAAAACATCGCAAAGCTTAAAGACGTCTAGAGGAGTACCCCAAGGTTCGGTACTGGGGCCTCTCCTGTTTTCCCTTTATATAAATGATCTGCCAAGTCGTGTTACGCACTGTAAAGTTCACAACGGTGCTCTTCACTGACGATGTTCAGATGTATCTTGCCGGAAATCCTGGAAATATCTCTGAATGTATTAACAAAATAAACGACGATCTGGCAGCTGTAAACACTTGGGTATCAAATAACTCGTTGGCGCTAAATAACAGCAAGTGTAAATTTTTGCAAGTCAATAAAAGAAGCACATCTGCCAACCAGACCTTGAACGTAATGCTAAATAACGACGCCATTCAACAGGTTAAGGTGTCCAAAACACTAGGTGTATTGATCGATGACTCATTAAATTGGGAAAATCACGTTTCTTATGCCACAGCTAAATTGTATGCAAAAATAGTAGGTCTATGGCTAACGCAACGTGTAATTCCTTTACATATTAGAGCGTTGCTAGCGAAAACATATCTTCTGCCAACTTTATTATATGGATGTGAGACGTTTTGTTTTTGCGGTTCAGTGGCTATGCATCGATTAAAAGTAGCCATAAATAATTTTGTACGGTATGTTTATGGACTAAAGCGATGGGAACGTGTCTCCGTCTATGCTCAACGTTTCCTTGGTTTGAGTATCGATCATTTTTTGCAGCAGAAGGCGTTAGTATTCTTTCATAAGAAAATATACACTCAAAAACCTGCGTATTTGTACGACGTACTGAATTTTGCAATCAGTAACAGAGGGAAAAAACTTCAAATACGACAGTCCTGGTCTCAAAGACAATATTTTATAAATTGCATCAAGTTATGGAATGCCTTACCTGGCCTTATACAGACGACAGATGATCTGAAGCAATTCAAACAACAACTAACCTTGCTTTACAACTAATATCATCGTAATAACACTAGCTCATCACAGTTATTTACTTGTCTTATCAATAACTTTTTATACACTTAAATACATACACACGCACTTCAAAACACCTAAATATATGCTAAAACTTATATGCATAACAACACGCATTAGTGTTAGTATTATTTTGAATTAGTATTATATTGAAAATCGAATTTAATTGATTTGTATATTATACACACCTGTACTTTAATAATAAGGCAAAGGCCTTGTTCCATAGGTGTAAGCAAATAATAATAATAAATAAATAAATAAATAAACCTTATATAGACCAATAATCAAAAAGTTCGAGACCAAATTTGGCACAGTGACTAATTGTCTATATTTTAGGTAATTTGCAAAAAAATATTAAAAATTGTGAATTTTCAACATAACTCCTTTTAAATAAAGCATCATATGTGGAGGGGATAAAAAATGCTCTGAATTGGTCCATTTTTGTTGTTAATTAATAAATTTATTGACTATGCCTTGCCAAGTTTTGTTCAAAAATATTGAAAATTGTGATTTTTCATTATTTCAAGAGACATTTTAAATATCGACGTTGTTTTGGGAGACGATTAAAAAAGGTCCGATCTGAATGGGTTCTAATTTTACAGTCAACTTTATCAAAAAATGGTCTGATCTGGTACAGTATATTATTAAACCAATTACCAATGTTTTACCACGTTTTGCCAAAAATATTGAAATTTTTTATCATAAATAAAGCGTTATATTATTAAGTGTGTTTATTAATTTTTTTTTTTTAATATAAAAAATTGTCAATTTTTGCCTTAAAGTGACTTCCTTTATAATAAAACGTCATATAGGGCGGGGATTAAAAAATAGTCTGATGGAGTCCAAGTTTGGCACAGTAAATTTACAAAAAAATTTAAAAATATTTATAATATAAAGACTCTTTTTAAATAAGGACTTTATTTGGGAAGGGAATCCAAAAATTGTCTAATCGGATCCCATTTTTGTACAGTACATTGTTAGTCCAATTAACTGTGCTTTATCAAGTTTTTTTTAAATATATATATAAAAAGAATTGCGAATTTTCACTTGTGAATGACGTTACATGGGAAGGGGATCAAAAAATGGTCTCATGGGGTACAAAGGGGCTGGGATAAAAAAATGGTTCAATCGGATTCAAATTAAGCATATGTAAAATTGTGGCTAACATCGAAAGGAATAATGGTAGTAATGGCGCACCGAAAAAATCAAAGTCACAGGAGGGTATAAAAAGTTTACACTTTTGTAATAAAAGTACATAATACTTTGTAGAAAATATACAATACTTTAACTCTTACCTCTTCCTTTTCATTATTAAAATTTGTTCTTTATTTTATTCTTTATTATTTTAAAATTGCGAGATACTCTTTATTTAATGAACATAACGTCGAACTTCTCACATCATTTATACAAATATACAACGTACTAATATAAAAGCGGTTAAAATTTATTTCTAATATAAATTTATTATTAAATCTAAAGTTAATTTATTTTTGCTAAATAAATTGAGCTGAATTAATTTTAAAATAATACATGGATAAAGCAAGTTATTTACGATAACGCTGTACTGCTATGAAGTATTATTTAGTACGTACTACTTACAATAAGTATATCAACTCTAAAGTAATATAAACTAAACAAATTTTCTATATAATACAATAACTATTTTGACTTTTAAAAGTAAAACAGCTACATTTTTTTATATATAACAAATTTCATTAATAAATATGCGCTCTCCTTTAAGGACATATTAAAATATGTGTTACATTTAACCTCAACGATCTTGTTCAATTTTAACACATCGTATTAATTTTTATACCCTTTACATAAGATGTATACTAAGTTTGTAGTTCATTCATTCATTCATTCATTCATTAAAAACTGAATCGATCTACACATGTATGCCCGTCTGTTGTAGGCATTCTTATGGTCGTAAATTTTGAGATATGAGCTGAAATTTTGTAAAGACATTTTTTTTTTTTTTTATTTGGTACATATATTTATAATAACCACTTCATTGATGTACTAAAGAGAGCGTGGTTGGATAACAGACGGTAAAAATCTATTTATGTAACATAAAAATTGATCTATGATATTGGAATATATTGCATATATCAAAAATGGACGTGGTAGAATAACAGATATGCTTATAATTTACAAAAAAACGTACTTAACGTAAAACTCGACTTGAAAGCTAATATGTAATTCTTACACTATTAGAGAGCGTAATAATGTACCTACCACGCCCAAAGTTTGTATGTAGGTGTTAAGGGTATTTATGATTTAGTTTTTTCTTGTTAATATTAAAATAAATACACTATTATGAATAAGAAATTTTCTTTATCGTAGTGCCCGAACGTGTTCGAGAGTTTTGTGAATCTGCAAATGCTTCAACGAAATTTTAGCTCAATATGCCAACTTTTAGGACAGTAATAGTGACAAAAACGACCAAACACACGGCCAAGGCTAGTTCGATTCAAATTTTTATAATGATCGAATATTTATGCATTAACTTATTATATGATTCACACTATATACATATAGAAATATTATTTAAGGAATCAGACGTTATTTATACACATGCAAACAAAAAAAAAAATGGTTTACGTTTTCTTTAAATTAAGCTAGGAATACATATTGTTGTAAATATGTATCTATAAGGCAATGAAATAATATTTGGCTTAACTAACTTAGGGAGACAAATTTTGTTTAATTTATTTTTATCGTTACATAATATTGTTACAAATATAAGTAACCAATTTTTTGGTTTCAAAGGCTTCGTTCATGGGGGAGGCTTTGAATTTGCCAATTTCAATTTTAATTAATCACAATTGTTATTTAATAATTTAATTTAATATTTAATTGAAAATTTGATATTTGATTTTATATATTACATCGTTAGAACCGTAACAACACCTATTTCCAAAATATTTACATATAATATAATACTGTAGAATTTATAGTTCAATTTTAACTAATTAATTTCGTAAAGAGACTACTGTAATCCATATAAAGATATATATATATATATATATTAAAAATGTTACAGTTCTCTCCCTTCATTTGATGCATAAAATGTAAAGAAAATTTTTAATTACTTTTTGTTGTTGTTCTTGTTGTTGTATATTTCTTCAGCGAATTTAATTTTTTCGTACCTATTGAACAGTTCACAAAGAGTTTAGTAAGTAATGTTTCTCTGATATACTACGTATTAAGCGAGGTGTGCCCCAAGGATCCATTCTCGATCCGCTGCTTTTTTACTTTATTTAAGCAATCTTGATTTGATAATGTAGCCATTTGGGCACATATGAGCTATTTTTTTAATCCATCCACTCAGGGGATGGCCCCTATACGTGCATGAAAGGCGGCAGTTAGAAGAGATTAGAAGGAGGAAATTGAAATTTGTGAGACTGCAAAAAATCTTGGAGTTACATTTAAAAGCTCCTTAACATGGAATAATCACATCAATATTAACATTGGTGGGGCGTTTAGCATAGTATAGGTATACTTTCAAATTTCGACTATTCCAGTAAATACATACTTCAAAAGATGTCTAATAGTATTGTTAGATTCGTTAACTGTTTAAGTTATGATAGTTTGTCCTCTCCCAGCAAGCACCTATATGGCATGGCATTTGATGATTTATTTAAATATAGAACACTGGATCTATTACATAAAATAATTACATATAGAATCCGCATTATTTTTTGATAGGCTCGTATTTACAAGGTTAGAGACAAATCCTAACATTAAACCCTTAACATATGTCACGTTAACGTCTGAACGTCAATTATATGTATATGCTCTACCTCTTTAGAACGCCATCCCTCATAATATTCAATCAATATAAAAAGTTCTCTTTTAAACGTGTCCTATTGGACACGTTTTAAAGGAGAACTTTTATCTTTGAATAAATAAGTTAACAAATAACTAACTCTTCTTAAACGTTTTAATAAAAATTTTTCATTCGTTTTTATACCCTCCTCCTCAGTGATGAGTATACTAAGTTTGTTCTACCAATTGCAACACCCAGAAGAAGGCGTCAGAGACCCTACAAAGTATATATATTCTTATATATATATTCTTAAGCGTCAAAAACTGAGTCGATTTAGACATGTATGTCCATGTGTGTCCGTGTGTCCGTCTGTTGTTGGCACTCTTACGGTCGTAAATTTTGACATTGAACTGAAATTTTGTACAGGCACTTTTAAGCTGATAGGTAATACATACACTATTAGAGAGCGTAATCATATACCTTCCGCGCCCACTATTGTAGATGTGGTAGGTATTTAACTCATTTGGTCTAAGAAAAATTTAGTTTTTTTAGTAGTTTATATTATCTTGATTGATTGTTGTGCACTTTCTGATATTATCTCATTTTAAACTCGTTGCAACATAAGCGTTAAGCTGGTGCGATGAGATATATGAATATGAATAAATGAAATGAAAAATAATATGAAATGAAATGAAATGAAATCAAATTAAATTAAATTATATGAAATGAATGAGACAAGTAGGATTTTTGTGCCCACCATAGCGTTTGCAACACACAGGGGGAAGCCTAAAAATATATGTTAACTAACGCGTATGTACTTTTTATATAAAAAATATTTGTCGCATTCCTAAAATAATTCAAAATCTCATGACCCATAATTTTTTTTATATTTGCACAAACGGATAGAGTTTCTACATTCACGATTTTTAATAAGTATTTTTCAATTTTATCATGTTGGAGAAAACTTATCTACAGGCTATAGCACATTCTATATAAGTTCAAAATATAACCCATCATTATTAACTTCTTTAAATAGTTAGGAAATAATATCTCAAATATCTTCGAAATATATAGGGTCACCTACGCCAAATACTTTAAATAAACCTCTAAAACATACTAACATTGATAATAAGTTCACTTTAGGTCTGCGTGGTTAATTTGACTTTTCCAAACGTTTGAACCAAAACAATATACCCACATATCATTATGATGATGGGTATAAATAATAATATTATACAATGTATATTTGCTTCACACCTTTGATTTATATTACAATAATACAAACAATTATTATTAAATAATTATAGTGGGTCAAATACAACCATTTAATATTGTACACCACTTAACTTCTTAAATTAAACTTTGGATAAAATCTTGCACAAAAATTTACATTTACATTTCTGAGCCGATCTGTATAACTAAAGGTGGGTGAAGCATTTAAAGGTCGTACAAATTTAATATACCATACATATGTGGCTTAGGATAAAAAATTCGACTTGTATTAAATTTTTAACTATAAAAAATATTTTTTTGTACATTTTATATATTAAATATTAAAAGGAAGAATGTTAATATTATATATATATATATATATATATAATTTTATATGAAGCATAATAATGCTTTTTTGAGAAAAAATCGTATTTTTGGTGCATATGTTAGCAAATAATTTACCAAATTAAACTACAAAATTTATATTAAGATATTATATATATATCGTTAAAAAAATAAAACTTTTTTACTTCTCTAGTAGTATAACTTTTTTCAAAATACAAGTATAAGTTTTTTCAAATATTAGGTATAACTTTTTTCAAAAAATTTAGTAGAATTGTTCATATCGTGGAACAAGACTTTTTCATCTATAAAATAAGTTATTTAAGTTTGTAACTGTTTTATAAAAAGGTTGTAAAATTTTAACTAAATAAGTAAGAAATCTAATATTTTGCGAGGTTATATTTATTAAAAAAAATTTGCATCGAATAGAAGCTATAATCTCATAAAATCTTATAAGTCGAACCAAGAAAACGCTAGCCATAAGAAACTCTCCAAACTTTTACAATTAAATTTATTGAGATGCTTCTTGTTGCATTTTATACCGCAAAGTATTTACATCTTCGTCGATTTTGACAATTGCTCGAATTTTCTAGGAGAAAAAATAAAGGGGATATATCATTCGAAAATAATAAATTACTCGGCCAAAAGAAGGGGAAACCTATATGAAACATACATAAATAGGCCTCTATAATATAAGCTTTATAGATGTTTACTCAAAATAGTCTATATGTGCTGAAACTCTTTGGATTTTGGACGTGGTTTTTGCACAAACTATAATATTCCCAACTAAATGTATAAAAATATGATTTGATTAATTGTATCCGTAAGAACTAATCATTATCATATAAGATTATCATAATGATTTAATTTAAAAAAGTGAACAAGTGTAATATTGGGCGTATATCAAATCTAGGATACTCACCATCATTAACTTCGTCGAAATAGAATACTACATAATAAAACTCTATTACTGCTACCAATAAAAAAGAAAAAATATGTCAAATTTATTTGAACAAACATGCCATTTTCGGCCTGGCAATATCAATATATTTTACACGCTCACTACAGTTATAGTGACATAAATTGGTTGGTCCAGATTTTTCCCATTTTTAATGTGAAACTATAAACGCTGGTAAAGATTATATGACCAAATTTAACTTCGATATCTCAATAATTATAGCCTTTCCTTTTTATGAAGATACAGACGGACAGAAGGACTAAGTCGACTCCGCTATTCATGCTGATCAAGAATATCCGGGTTTAAAGTTGGTAGAGTACATTATTATTAGCCAAATTAAAGCACAGTTTTTTTTTTAACATAGACAATTGCAAAATTTTATCATTGTATGGCTTCTTTTATAATAAAACGTTATATAGGACGGGAATCAAATGGTCCGAACGGGTTCAAATTTTACTCTGTTAATTAAAAAACCAATTGAAAATGCTTTGTCAATTCTTTCATCATATAAAGATCAATTTTATATAAGGACGTTATATGCGGTGTGGTTCCAAAAATACTTCATTTTAAACCATTTTCAATAATGCACGCCTTTGTGTCTACACACGCTTTGTACCAAATTTCATCGAGATATCTTGAAACTGCCAAAACCATGTGTACATATATACGTAGATAGACACCGGACGTACGAATGGGTGGTTAGACGCATATGATATAATCGATTCAGATTTTGATTCTGAGCCAATCTATAAAATTGCACATGTAGCTCATTTAGGAGCTACAAACATCTGCACAAACTTAATATACATTTTGCCACAAGTGGTAGAGGGTATAAAAACAACATTATTTTCCAGTTTATTTACAATAATGAGTATGAAAATGGGTCAAATTGGACCAAGGATCCGTTTACAATTTTACGTACAATACATAATAGTTTTGCGGTTTTTCTTTTATTACAGACAAACACTAAGAAATACGAGTACATAAATAAAATTTTCCTAGAAGATTTTCTACATATTTGGAAAATTCATTTTAACTTTGGATATAATGAATATATTATTAATATTGTTCAGTTGGCAACTAAGTGTTTGGAGATTTCATATAAGAATGAAAATTCAAAATTTTGGCTTAAAAATATAACTTTATTTAATTAAGTACTGTTCTTTTGCCATCGTTCGGACAATATCATAATTCTACGGTCATAAAATTTCTGATCTTTACTATCAAAAAAATGAAATAAGTGTGATTTGACATCATTAACGTCATTAAAAATTTTACAATTTAAGAACTTCCGCATGGAACGAAATAAATGGTACTTTGAGGTCTGTCTGTGACAACGCATCCCAAACCAGATCCAATAATTTTTTGCGAGTGACCAAAGATGCATTATCATGGTGGAAACAACACCCTTATAATTTGCCACTTCTGACCGCTTGGCTTGAATTGCATCGCTTAGTTTATAGGTCTCATCGACTTAAACTGGATGGTCAGATCGTTGAGCATTTTTCAATGAAAAATCCCCAGAATAAAACTTGGCAGACCAATTTTAATACTGACTTTCTTAGCAAGGCTTCATTCCCATATGCGGCACATAACTTCTTGCGTGCTTGCGATATGTTCTTGCCTTTTTAAAAATATCACAATAAAATGTGGCTAAAGTGTATGTCTTGAAAATGTGCAAAAAAATTGTCTTTTTCATGGTCTTCATTTTTGCCTTCTTGAGTTTATAACTCATGAATGGCAAATGCCACACCCACCTTCAGTTATACCGTTTGTCTAAATTTGTGTGCAAGCTACGGGTCGCGTTTTTTGACATATTTTAATGAAATTTGGTACAAAGACATGTATTGGCCCAAAAGGGAAACCTTATTGAAAATAGACCGGATTGGATCATTTTTAAATTCTCTCCCCATATAAGGACATATTATAATGGAAGTCTTTATGTGGCAAAAAATCGTAATTCTTAATATTTTTTGACAAAACTTTGTAAATATTAGTTAATTAGCTTAATAATTGGCTGTGTCCAATTTGTATCTGATCGAACCATTTTTAGAACCCCTCCGCATATAACGTAAAAGAAAAAAAATTAAATGAAATAAAAGAATTACAAATAATTAGAAAATAATTATATAAGTAATAATATCGAAACCAAACATTTAACAAACAACGTAACGAGTGTAGTCGGTGTGAAAATCGAACCTCTGGGAAAGGAAAACTTTGATAACTGGAAAATCCAAATAGAAGCATTACATATTAAGAAGAATGCTTTGAAATATGTTAACGGAAGTTTTCCGAAGCAACAGGATCCACAAAATGAGGTTTATAATTCGAAGATGCCAATGCTACGGCAGATGAAGTTTTGACCATCGCTCCCACCGAATTGAAACAGGTAAAAAAGTGCAAAACATCAAGAGAAGTATGGAACAAGCTGCACAATATATATCAATCAAAAGGGCCTGCTCGTAAAGCAATGCTCTTGAAGTCCCTTATCCTTTTGAAAATGAATAATTTTTTGATATTGTCGACAAAATTAAGAAATGGATATGGAAATTATTGAAGAGCTACTTACTATTTTACTTTTGAATAGTATACCAGAGGAATATGAACAAGAAAAATTACTCGAACCTGAAGTGGTTAAGGTAAAACTTATCCACAAGTACGAATCTCGAAAGCGTAATGTTAATGATAAAAACAAAAAAGTGATGTATATAAAGAAAACTCATAATGCACAAAATTACAAGCATAAATTTTACGGGCAGAACTCAAAAAGAACAAGATAGAGAAGTTCGGTTAAGACCGAATCTTAAATACCCTCCTTTACACACCTTTTATAATCATCTAAAAAATAAGTTCATATTGCCATATTTATGTATATGACTATTTCATGTACTTACGCAAATAGTGTTTTTTTTTAAATTATAGGCGTTTGCGTTTTTCAATCACGCCCACAGTGTTGGATAACGGTACCACTTATATTTATACCAAATTTCAAATTCATAGGCATAGTATTGTGCGATAAATAATTTTTTAAAGATACAATTTTTTCGAGGTATGTTGAGATTTTTGTTTATTGTGGACGTGTCTCTTAACCGATTATGCCCAATTTCAATAAAAAAACAGCAAAATTGAACTAAGAATACGGATGCAAAGTTTCAATTTAATATCTTAAAAATTACGACCGTGAGAGTGCCAATAACAGACGCACACACGGACATGTCTCAAACGATTTCTCTTTTCATGCTGATTAAGAATATATATGGTTTGTGGGGTCTCCTAGGCTTCCTTCGATGTGTTGTAAACGGATGATTAAAATGAATATACCCTCTTCCCTAAGGTGGAGGGTATAAAAAGGCAAAGATCGAAATGGCGAGGTAGCCATGTAAGTCAATAACCAACACAATAAATGGTGCTTGTATTCTGGAGCATCCTCTTATATGTGCTCTGAGAGGAAGAAATTTAAGAACTTAACAGCATCTAACATGCCCACATTGCAATTGGCCAACAGTAATTCAACGAAAATCAAAGGAACTGAACTTGCCAAGTTGGATACGGCAAGTCTCAATAATAATATTTTTGTACCAGATCTTAGATTAAATTTATTGTCAGAGGCAAAGATGACAGATCATGGTTTAACAGTGACCTTAAATCGTGATAAAGCAACAGTGAAGAACCTAACTTCCGGAGAAGATGTTATGATAGCATATAACACAATTAATTAATTTAAAAGAATGCCAGGTACTTACGTATTAACGACACCGCAGCTGCAGATTTGACGGTTTTTAAGTGTTGCGAGTCTAAATTTGGTGTTGTTAAAGCAATTTTTTAATGCTACGGAAATGCGTAGTTGGGATATGCCAAAAAAAGAAAAAGAAGCAATTTTATTTTTGCAGGAGCGAAATATTTAACCAAAAAACGGAAATGCGGTGTCGTTAATACGTAGGTACCGAATGCCATTTAAACGAAGACGATTTAAAGAATGTTATTTGGCAAAAAAAAGTTCATGTTATTTATTTAAGTACATCCGAAAAGCTTATCATTTGTGTTATATGTATCAAAGCAAAACAATCTCCCAAACTTTTTAAAAAGTCCACAATGAAATCAACCTAAATCTTAGAGCTGATACACTGGAGCGTATGTGAACCAATGCATATTAAAACTATAAAGGGTTCACGCTATTTTTTAACGTTTATTGATGATAAGACAAGGGGATGCAAAATTTTGAAGCGAAGTTTTTGATAAATTCCGAAAAATGTACGGGGCATAAAACCAAAAAGTTGAGGGCCGATAACGGCATGGAATACACGAGTAAAGCATTCGAAAATTACCTATTAGAACAAGGAATAAAACATGAACTTTGTACTGAGTATACACCACAGCAAAATGGTGTATCCGAAAAAAAAAAATAGAACTCTGGTTAAAATGGCGCGATGCATGATGTTGCAATCCTTATCTTTCAGCATTTTTTTGGGCTGAAGCCGTACTTACTGCAAATCATATCCAAAACAGATGTCCGTTATGAACTCTTACCTGTGACGTCCCATTTAAAGGATAGACAAAGCTAATAAAAAGGGTAAATTTGATGCAAAAACAAAGAAGTGCATCTTCACCGGCTACTCCATAAAATCAAAAGGATATCGTCTCTGGGATCCTGAAACTAAAAAGGTACTATGCAATAAAGATGTTAACTTTACAAATAGTTGCGATTCAGTGAAAGATTACCAAGATTTTGAAACGGACCTTATGAACACTAACGCTAATGTCGAATTGTATAAATTTGGTCCTTGAAAACACAAAGGACTAGAAGAAAATACACTCCAACAAAAAAAGATGGACATGAAGGTACTACTGAAAATGAAAATTAGAAAACAACATCATAAATAACTCAGAAATTGCAGGTAGAGCAGAAAAAGTATATACAAAGCCGTCCTCGTATAAGTATATAATACAATATCAAATGACATAACAAATAAAGAAGAAGAATTAAACGAGCATATAGCAGGCGTTTCCAAACTATATGATCCACAGACTGTGGAATAAGCTTGGTCACGTTATGATGCGGACGATTTGCGAAAAGCAATGATAAGCGAATGTAAATCTCTAATTAAAAATCACACGTGGCAAGTGATAGCAAGGCCACAAGACAAAAAGATTAAATTAGATTAGATTAGATTAAGATTAGATTGTATTAAAATTATGGGTTTAATTGATTAGTATTAAGATGGCATAAAGTAATTGTTTGAGGGGACGTGTTGCATATTGCAAACAATACTTTATACTTTATATTATATTTCTACTATATGTATGTTACAAAATCTTTTGTAGCAGGCTTTGCTTTGCATGCATAGCCACATGTATAGTAAACCTGTAAAACAAATTCACTTAATAAAAATGATCACAATTATACGATGATAACTCGTGCTTACTGATGCAACTAAGCAAATTATGGTACAATATAAATTTTGGAAGTAAGTGTTTTAGGATATTGAAAGGTCGGTCTTGACCGACTATAACATTTTCGCTTGTTTTTAATATATCTGCTAAAATGTACGAAATGGCAAAGCACAACCTTTAATTATCGATATTGTAATCGTAATCGTGTTTATACCATATTGTGGAGTTTTCTCTTCTCTTTTCTACGCTAGAATATGTCTATATCAATTTTCACACATTAAAATATATTGATATAAATAAAGAACATTAGTTTTTATTAATAAAACTGTAATTGAGTATAGTATATACCACAAGAGGTTATGGGCCTAGACAATTCATAAGTCTGCGCGTAAACATAAAATAAATTTGATTAAAAGTTTCGAGCGTTCTATTAATTAAACGTAATGGCCGGCGCTACAGTAAGAATTGAGCCACTGTCGTCGAAAAATTACGGCACATGGAAGCTTCAGATGAAGGCTATACTATTTAAAAACGATTTTTGGCGCTATGTAAATGGTGAGGAAAAATTTCCTGAAGATTGAAATGCAGATGTTAAACTTAAATGGAACGAAAATGACAAAAAGTCGTGTGCTGATATAATGCTTTCTGCTTCCATTTCTGAATTTGGCCTAATAGCAGAATGTACGACATCAAATGGTATGCGGGTAAAATTGCGCGATACTTTTCAATCTAAAGGTCCGGTTCGAAAAGCCACCTTGCTGAAGCGTGTAGCATTAACCCGAATGAAGACCGAAGACAGCGTAAGGGAACGAATTCTAAACGAATTTTTTTAAGCAGTTTCAAAGCTAAAAGAAGTTAATGTTGAAATTGGCGTTGATCTGCTAACTATTTTATTACTTTACAGCCTATTTGAAAATAACATTTAGATGCGCATTGGAAACAAGAGATGGGCTACCAACGCCATTTGTTTTATGTTAAATCACATGAGAAACATCAAGCCAAAAAAGCAAATGAAGAGAGAACTTATCAGAACGCTCACTATGTGAAAAACTCTAAGCATAACAATGGTAAACAAAACGATTCCAATAAAATGCATGAAGATTAGAAATTGGTAAAATGTTACAAGTATGGCAAACGAGGCCATTTGAAACAACGAATGAAACAAACAATTTGTGTTAAGATAGTGGCTGCACTGCATATGTGTGCTAGAACAAGACAAAATTTACAAATTTTAAGAATATAGAAAAAAAAAATTTGAAAATGGCAAACAATAATATTTCCAAAAGAAGTAAGAAAACTAAATTTAGCTTAGACCAAATCTTAAATACCCTCTACCTCCACAACGGTGGGCGTGGCAAATATATATATACATTGCGCTTTCTAATAGTGTATGTCTTACGTATCACCTTGCAAATCTACTTTTCCGTTGAATATGGTTTTTTTAAATTGTGGGCGTGTCTGTTATTCGACCATGCCTATTTTTGGCACATCAGTAGATGGGATAATTATATATGCACGTACCAAATTTCAAGTTCCTAGGTCAACTTTTGTGGCAAATATAAAGATTTTTATTAATTGTGGGCGTGTCTGTAATCCGAATACGCCCATTTTTGGCATATCGATGAAGCTAATATTCATAGATGTACATACCAAATTTCAAGTTTATAGCTTAATTTTTGTGGCAGATAAATAGATTTTGTCGATTGTGGGCGTGGCTCTTGACCGATTTCGCCCATTTTAAATAGTGATCTGCGTGCAAAAACTAAAAGTGTTTGTACAAAATTTCAGCTCAATATCTCCCCAAATTTACGCCCGTGAGAGTGCCAACAACAGACGGACGCACGGACACACGGACATACTTGTCTAAATCGACTTAGTTTTTGACGCTGATCAAAAATATTTATACTTTGTAGGGTCTCTGCGCCTCCTTCTGGGTGTTGCAAACGGAAGAATAAACTTAATATACCCTCATCACTGAGGTGGAGGGTATAATGACTGGTGTCGTTACTACAAATATTAATATTCGCCAAAAAGGTTAAAAAAAGCATGTAAATATTGAATTGTAGAAGACTTGCGAGCAAATATACTCTTAGTGTCAAAAATTGTTGACAAAGGATACGAAATTAACTTCAAGAAAAACTATGCAACAATTACGGAAGAAGGCAACATTATATTTGTAGCGAAATGTATTAATAATCTCTACTACTTACGGGAAACTACACATTATGCAAATACGGCAGAACTTAAAACTAATTCTTTAGACGTTTGGCATTTTAGACTTGGCCACTTACATTATTTTTAATCAAACAGAAGTCTGAGGTACTGACTGCGTTTAAAAAGTTTAAAAATGCTGCGGAAACATTCACCGATCAAAAATGGCCGTGAGTACATTAACCGTGAGTTTGATACGTTTTACTTACATTTTGGGCTGAAGCTGTGAATACAGCATGTTATATAAGAAATCGATGCTCCACAACTTCGTTAAATGATAATACAGCTTATAATGTATGGACAGGTAAAATGGCGTCAATAAAGCACATAAAGCCGTTTGGAAGCAAAGCTTATGCCTTAATAAGAGATAGTTCCAGAAGCTAATTCGACTTGAAATCTGAAGAATGTATATTAGTAGGTTACTCAAACGAAAGCCTATCAAAGAAGCGACATATTATAATAAGTCGTGATGAAATGTATTTTAAAAATGAATACTAAACTTTCGTAGATGAATGATTGGTTAACAACAATAATAATAACAAAAAAATTGATCGAAAAATCGATGTTAACAACAACAACAAGCAAAATAGCTATGAAACTATAAACAACGAAAACGGTGCAAATAATATGAGACAACAACAAATGAAAATCTATATGAGAACGATGAATTTTTTAAAAGAAATGATGTTGCAAATATTTTAAGAACAAGATTTCGCGGTCAACCGAAAAAATCAAACACGAAAAGAAGTCAGTGAAATTTTACAAAAAATAGCGAATGGCGAAAAATTGGTACAAACGACGACACTTCAAGCGAAAGAAATAGCTAAAAAATGGTATAAAACACTTGTGTGTAAACTTTAAAATGGTTTATACCGTCTACGCCAAGCTGGTTTAACATGGTACGAGGAATTAGTCACAAAATTAAAAGATTTTAAATTGCAAGCTTCACAACAGATGTCTGTTTATTCATTAGAAGACAAGATCAAAATTCGATGTTACTTACTGTTTACGTGGACGATTTATTAATCGCCATAAATAACTTAACATAGTTTAACGATATTAAACTATTTCTGGAAAGATTTTTTGAGATGAAAGATCTTGGTCATGTAAAAATAGGTCTTGTCTTTGAATTCACGAAAAGGAATGATAAAACACAATTAATTTTCCTTCAAAGAAAATATGGCGCAAATGTCTTAAAGATATTTAACCTGGAGAACTGCAAACCTTCATAAACGCCAATAATTGTATATAATAAATTGATTAAACCTCATGTTGCTTATGAAAACGAAATGAAAAATATCCATACCAAAAAAGGTGTCTTAATGTACTTTGCTGTATACATCCGTCCAGATTTGGCTTACCCAATAAATTTTCTTAGTCAATTTAATTCAAATTACAACAAAGATCATTGGTTAGCCGCTAAAAGAGTACTGAGATACTGAAAGGTACTATCGACTATGGTATCCTGTAACGATGAACTATATGGCGTGGTGGAAGCTGATGGGGGTGGAAATCTTATAACGGAGCCATATACTTCTGACTTGAATAGGAGGCAATTTGGAGAGCGGGTAAAAGAGGAATGTCTAAAGTTGGATTGAAAGAAAAGAAAGAAAAAGGCAGGAAACACGAGGAAAAAATGGTTACACAAAATTTTTAATGAGAGAAAAATTTTTGGCTAGAGGAAAAAATACGTGGTTGACAAATTTAGAAGTATCTAAATTAAATATTTAAAGTATATGAAAAATTCCCCGAAATAATAAGTAAATAGATTGACTACTGCTACAAGAAACCATTTTGTTCTATGAATACGCTACTTAAATTTGTTGTGCTTAATGGAGCTCTAAATTTGTTAAAACTTTTGTGATGCTTTGCAGGACAATTCGCCAATTCTATATCTTTAAAACCTGAGGAGTGAAAACCTCTTGAACTAGCTGGATAAATAAGTTGAGTAGATGCTTTACAATTACGATTGCTGCTGATTGCGGGCTTGTTGCTTGAGGGGCGGTGAATGATTAAAATTTTAAGTTTTGTATTTAGTGATAATTTATATTTACTTGATTATTTATGTTGTGCATTTTTTTTTTTATTATTATAAGCCAAAGAGATGGAATGAAGCGGAGAGCCGGTGTAGCACAACGAGGGGCCTTTCTTCGCAACAATTAACGTCGCCAAACTTTTAGTAAGTTCAGACAGTATACCGTCGGACACCCTGTCTCTTTCTTTTTTATCATAAAATAAACAATGTTATAAATTGAATTTAGGAATTGAAATGTTTTGTTTTTGAAATGAACTATTAAATTAAATATTGACGTGTAGTCCTTGGCAGTTGAATAAATGCATTTCGTAGTATTACTACATGGTGAAACTTTGGGCTTAGTGGGCTTAGTGATCGATCAGAAGCCGACATGCTGATATTCTGGACGGTGAGTTACAATCTGACTCACCGAAGATCCTACTCAGGTTTCGCCTTTATATTGGGCGGAGGTGCAATAAGTTAGGTGGCACGGCGTACTGTTTTATTGTCCAGTACAGAATTGGAATATATTGCACTTTCGAAAGCAATAAAGTAAGCAATTTATCTAAAGGTAATACTCCAAGAAATAGGTGTACAAAATGGTGCGATAAAACTCTACAATGATAGTCAGAATGCCCAAAAATTAATTGTAAATTTTTGGTTACCATCCACGAATCAAGCATATAGACGTTCGGCATCCCTTTATAAAAGAAAAGCATCGAGAAGGTAACATGATTTTAGAATATATGCCCCCTGAAGTTATGCCTGCCGATGTTTTCACAAATTCTCTTCTTCTTCTACAACCATACACTACATATAAACTTCTGCATTGGGTATGACAACACTTCAAAATTAGCTACAGTTTCACTATTTCGAGGGGAGATGTTAATATGTGCGAAATAGCAAAATACAACCCTTAATTATTGATATTGTAATCGTTATCGTTTTTATAACACATTAATGTATTTGTGGAGCCTTTCTCTTTTCTTTTCTACGCTAGAATATGTCCATATCAATTTTTACACATTAAAATATATTGATATATATAAAGAGCATCAGTTTTTATTACTAAAACAGAAATCGGGTATAGTATATACCACAAGAATATATCCCGAATGGCTTAAAGATTTTGAAAAGTTGAAATTTGCTTGAGTAGAATAGAAATAAGTAAACCGTTTGTGAACCTATTTTATTTATATGCAACAAATTTCAGCCCAACATTTTACTTTTCACAAACGTAATATTTGTGAAAATGTTCACAATATGCTTTTTAATACTGCGTGTAATGGTAAACAACAGGTTTTATAGTTATATCTCGTTTCGCTGCGCTTTACTTTTGAAGAGCATACTGTACACTTTGTGACTATTTTTGTACCTTGCACCACCTGTGGAAAAGGGTATATTAATTTTGTACGGATTCAGAATCAAAATCTGAATCGATTTAACCATGCCCGTCTGTCCGTCTGTCCTCGTTTCTGTCCATCTAAATTTGTGCGCAAGCTACAGGTCGCATTTTTTGAGATATTTTAAAGAAATTTGGTATAAGGACATGTATCGGCCCAAAGGGAAACCCTATTGAAAATGGACCGGATTGGACCATTTTTAGAACCCCTCCCCATATGAGTTCCTATTATTTTTTAAGATATTTCGATGAAATTTAATACAAGGACACGTATTTGATACGCGGAAAGCATTGACCCAAAAATAAACCCTTTTGAAAATGAACCGGATTGGACCATTTTTAGAACCCCTCCCTTTATAAATTTTTTTTATGTATGTATCATTTTGAAATTTTTGAAAATATAAGTAGGTATAGAAAAATAAAATTTTTCATTTTTCAAAGACAAAAATTAAAAGCAGTACAAAAAATAAAACTTTTCATTATCAAAGGAAAAAATTAAATTGAATATTATAATATATCAAGTGATGTAGGGTATTTGATGGTCGGACTTGACCGACTATAATATTTTCATTTATTTTCTAAAACGAGGCTGCTCAGTTGTCCTGAAAGTATAATATCAGATTCATCACTTTCGGAAGCACTACAATTTATTTCGAAATCTCTCGGACAATGCGATAAACTATCCGAGTGAAAAGTTCTTCGCCGATATGTTCCGTCATGGTTGAAATTTTTGGAATCATACTGAAATTGTTTTAAAAACCTAAATTCCAGAAAAGTAATTCTTTTTTTGTTATAAAGCAGTTAAACACGATACGCCAAGTCTTTGCAATATTTTATGTCGCACTGGGTGACATAAATTGAAAAAGGTAATGCAATTTCAAGGACGAGTTAACTTTTTACCGGTCAACAACGTTTGGATATGAAAAGACGAGTTAAATCGTCACCGGTCAGCAGAGTGTTAAAATATTATATGTATACCGTTTGAAAATGGTCCAGCGTTATTTTAAAATTAATTTTTTTTTAAGTTAAAGACTTTGGTCCTCCTTTATTGTACAATAAGTGGTCACAATTGTAAAAACTTACAGTTTCTATATTACCGGGAGTGCGTCTCCAAAGCCAAAACATATAAGCCGGTATATATAGCATAGAGGATAGAGCAGTGAAAATGCCAAAAGTGTGTGCCCACCAAGGGTAACTATAATTCAAATACTTAATAGGTGTAAACTGTAAGAGGTTGAAGAAAAACACGCCCTATAAAGAAAAAGTATAAATATAATAATAATTTGTTAATTAATTCCATTTTAATTATTAAATTACCATACAAATTAAAGGCGTGGTGACGCACCAACAAAATTTCCACCACCTCATTGGATAATAGCCAATCATTTCTTTAATACCGTCATAAAAACGATCTACACCATAACACCATGATATTGAAATACACTCAAAAAATATTAACCATAATAAGCAATATCCGCTTACAGCATAGGAATCTAAGATTTGGAAAACATACATGCCACCCTAATAAAATAAATAAAAACAAGAAAGAAAATTAAATTTGGCTGAGTTCAAATTTAAGATATCTTCCACATTTATTGTAAATTTATAAATAAATGGTGAGTGAGGGAGACACATGATGTGACCTCTTCTAACTTCTATTAAAATATGTGTAAAATTTAATCCTTGCCTATTTAAATAGGAAGTTAAAGAAAATATTTTTTTTTATAATATCCCATTTTAGATTTTACATATAGAATAGCAAAATTAGGAAAAGAATAGACTAAAATGTGGAAGATATATAATAAGTAGAAGTAAATCGAAAACAAATAATAATCGCCTTCATCATGACATTCGTGCGGATCGAATGAGTCTCATATGCATTCGATTCGCATTCGTTAAAAATGGTATCATAACATTCGTTCGAGTACACTGCATTATCTTTGCTTTATAATTGCTCTGATTTACAGTTTTTGTCAGAAGAAGTAGAAAAGGAAGTGTTCTTCATACAAAAGAAATTGCGTTTTTTAAATAAAAGAAAAAAATTTGAACAGTTTTAAGGTTAAAATAACATCAAAACAAGTGAAAATATTATAGTCAAGCCCGACTATGAAATACCCTACACCACTTGATATATTATTCAATTTAATTTTTTTCTTTCTTTATTTTTCTATACCTAATTGTATTTTCAAAAATTTCAAAATGATACATACATAAAAAAAATTTATAAAGGGAGGGGTTCTAAAAATGGTCCAATCCAGTCCATTTTCAATAGGGTTCCCCTTTGGGCCAATACATGTCCTTATACCAAATTTCATCGAAATATCTCAAAAAATGCGACCTGTAGCTTGTGCACAAATTTAGATGAACAGACATACATGGTTAAATCGATTCAGATTTTGATTCTGAATCGATCGGTATAACTGAAGGTGCGTGTGGCATTTGCCATTTAGGAGTTACAATCATCCGCACAAACTTAATATACCCTTTTCCACCGTGTGGTGCAGGGTATAAAAATGGATGTAACACATCTCCAAGACAAGCAAACGCTATAAGTGATGGAATTTTACAAATTTTTATATAAATAAAACATAAAAATAAAACAAATTAAACATTTATTTGCTTTGCTTTATTTCATTTGCAATAAAATTGTACTTAGGTTTTTTCTGAATCCAGTATTTTTTTCGAAAATCTACAAAAAATATGAAATCCGTTGTTCTTTAGTTGCGGATGAAAAATGAAATACTTCGCATGAAATTCGATTTGTTGAAATCAGTTATAATACGAAATATTTGTATACACGTATCAACTGCTCCAACAATCCGCATTCTGTATTATCGATTGTACAATGTTTTTCTATTACGTACGTTATGATACCAAATTTTACGCATCGAGTAAAAGTTCGATCCGCACGAATGTCATGATAAGGGCGAATGTTATGGTCGGTGAAAACTGAGTATTTAATGCTTTACACCACTTAACATAGATTTAATTATACTGTAACACAAATGCATTTAAATGTGTTATGTGTCTTAACTTATTTATTTGCTTTAGTAAATGCTATAACGATATAAATTATATTTCTGCAATATCATATCTTTTTTCTTATTACTTTGTACAACGCTATTAGGTATTATGGATCAATAGCGAGAGTTTTATATACCAATTTGGATTATTTTAAATAAAAACTATGTACATATAAAAATTGTTTGTTCTAAATTTTACCTCAATTGGCACCGTGAAAGTTAAAAATTCACACAGACAGAATGGCCTTTATATAAAAGCAAGTAAGAAAACTAAATTTGGCCAAATCTTAAATACCTTCCACGTCCGCAACGGTGGGCGTGCCAAACATATATATATTGCGCCTTCAATAGTGTACCTATTACGTATCAGCATATAAGTCTACTTTTACGTTGAATATGGTTTTTATATCACCTCAGTGATGAGGGTATACTAAGTTTGTTCTACCGATCGCAACACCCAGAAGGAGGCGTCAGAGACTCTACAAAGTATATATATTCTTGATTAGCGTCAAAAACTGAGTCGATTTAGACTCATCACTGAGGTAGAGGTTATAAAAATATGCCCCTATTGCATTGTTATTGGCAAGCATATAAATGGTGCTACTATGATCACTTTTGCCTATTGTCTAATTATAAGTTGGTCAAAGCTTTTATTAATTTTCAGTTTCTAACATAATTGAATAGGATTTCATTTAAGACTACAAATACAAATATGCTGGGAGTGCCAAACAGTTAAATAATACTAGTGTCTTTCGTGAAGTAAGTTTATATCCGCTATTTAATTAAAATATTTTAAATAAGCAATATACAAATATATACAATGATCTCCAAACAAAAATACCAAACCAACCACAATAAAAAAACCTGTGACAATAAAAATCAAAAAATCAACAATAAATTTTAACATAAATATCTCAATTTTATACACAACAAAATAAAATAGTGTTTACTGTTATTCTAAATCACAAAAATGCACAATTACAATTATAATATAATAATATATAAGCTTGCAAAACAAATAGCCTAATATCCACCAAACTAAATCAAATATACACAATATATTAAGCACAGTGGCACAATAAAATACAAAAAAAAACTTAAAAAAGTTTTTAATAAATATAACACAATATATAAACAAATAAAAACATGCATACATAAATAATACAATAAAAAACACCACTCAGGGCTTTTATGGCCACGTCCTTCCCTTCCTTTTATCATCTGGTGCATTAGATACGACAGGGTGCGGCTACGGTTGGGCTGAATGCTTGATCGGTAAAGGCATAAAACTTACCGATTAAGCCCTCCTTCCCCCTTCCTCGGTCGCTTATGAAACTATCTCAAAGCGCAAATCCATCCGATTTTATCTTTTGTCCACTTGATATGGTGCACAAATTCAAAATACATTTCCGTATCATCCGCGGACTACAAGTGAACTTTTTCGCAGTTTATGCACACTCGCGTCAGTACCGACCAGATATATTTGCCTTAGGAGTTCTGATCCTCAGGACTTTTACCTGCCTGGGTATCACATTTTTCCCAACTTAATACTTCACAGAGACCTTGTGGTATACATAAGCAATGGTGCCAGCAACAATACTGCACGCAGTATCCCGAATTTAACACTTTTTGGCTAAAATTCTTAATCCGGACAAATACGTTGCATTTTGGATTCGTCCAACAAAGTCCAAACGCGGAAAGAATGGTTTCCTCTAATAACTTCGATACTCTTTCCAACACTCAATGTTTTTTTCCGGCATTTAAATTGGAAATTTTGTTTTTTAGATAACAATGTAAATGTAAAGCGGAAATGATACAAAATTATTTTAGAACTTGGCGTTTAGGCACAAACGACTACACTAATCTACTCCGCAAACAAACTAGAAATATATGCAAACAAGTACTCCGTCGCAAAAAAAAAACTACACGAGCACTAAAATTCTTGCTACTTCAAAAGGTAGCAAGAAATTTTGGTTTATTATCATTATTAGACGAACAATTAATATCTGACCGTATTGATAAAGCAAATGTGCTGGCGGATAGGTTCGCTTCGAACTCTTTTTTACAACATTGTAATCGACCACTTTCCACGGGAGGGAGTAGTACGCACAATGCCTAATCTATTCTTTCGACCCGGGTAGTAAGATTTAAGATTAAACGTTAAGATTTTTGCAAATCTTAACGTTAAAATTTTTGCAAATCTTAACGTTTGCAAAACCGCCGGACCTAAAAAAGGTATTCCATCAAATCCTACAAATTATCGACCAATCGCTTTAGCTAAAACAATAGGACTTTGGAGGTTTTTGGAGGACCTTGGAGGTCCTCGAGCGCTGTGAAGAGTTTAGGTGCTCATAGATGACAAAAGAGTATCCAACTCTCTTGACACACTTGAGCACCGACGGAATGTGAGCTGTGTTACGCTTATGTATTTCCATGGTATGTGTTCTGCAGAGATATGTATAAGAGATGTGCTTTGTTATGAAGCTGTCAGTACATAGCACAACCATTATCTACAGAGTTCGTCCTTCAACCAGGGTGTTCGGCTCTGGAACCATTTACCACCAGAAATGCCAAGTGTGTACCAGTTTAAATCGAATGTCCACAAACAATCCTCCTCCTATCCTCCTTCTACAAATCCTTTCTAACCGCTACCGTGCATGCATCCCCTGAGTGGATGGTTATTTATAAAAAAAAAAAAAAGCTATATAAACTGATGAACATGGTTAACTTAAAAAGAATTATGAATATATTCTATATTATAAGTGATATAGGGTATAAAAATAAATCCGGTAACCTGAGATATACAAGACAATCCAACCATATAGCTTAGCACACACACGAAAGCTATAAAAATTTCTTTGCGTTTCCTCAACAATTGTGGCCACTCATCTATAATTGCTGTTATAAAGCCTTCCATGGTGCAAAATTGGGAATCCAAACCGATTAGTAGGAGCATAAAGAAAAAGAGACAGGACCACAGCGGCGCTCCAGGTAACTGTAATACAGCTGATGGATATACTAAAAAAGCGAGACCTGGTCCTGATGCGGCTACTTGCGATATTGGTCTTTGCTGTTCATGTGCCATAAATCCTACTACTGAAAATATCACAAAACCCGCAAACATACTGGTAGATGAGTTTACAGTGCATACTATCAGAGCATCTCTAAATTTATAGTGAACAATATTTTTATTAAAAAAAGTCTCATTTGTAAAAAAAAAACATAATGAAATACTTACTTGTAAACATTGTTAGTAAATTTGTTGTAACTACCCAATGCAACCAAAGTGCCCAAACCCAAACCATATGAGAAAAATATTTGAGTAACGGCGTCGATCCATACCTACAATATATATGTAATAATTTCTCCAATAAAGTGTTGTTTGTTTTATGGCTTAAATAAAATATTTTAACTTATAAATATATAACTGTTTTGCAGATGAGTATATATTATTTCTTTTCGTTTTATTTCATTTCATTTATTCGCTTCATTTAGTTACATATTATTCATATATATATAATATAATAAAGTATAGATTTCAAATATATATACTCGTATATGTATAATTGTGAGTTTAGTGGTCACTTTCCTAGTGTTAGTATTTTTGTACTTGGCATTTTTCAATCATATGAACAAATATTTGTTTTTTTTTTAATTTTCCTTTTTTTTAAATCAATTAAATTTCAATAGTATTTATACACTGCACCACCCTATAGAAAAAGGTATATTAAGTTTGTGCGGATGTTTGTAACTCCTAAACGGCAAATGCCACACCCACCTTCAATTATACCGATCCATTCAGAATTCGATTCAGATTCATCGATATCAAAGAGCCTTTGCTAATAATGTTTTTTTGATGTGCTTCCAATTAAGCGGGGGGTTCCGCAGGGGTCCGTTCTTGGACCATTGTTGTTCTCATTATATATTAATGATTTGCCCAGTTGCCTTAAGTGACATCACAATATTGTCACCAAACTTAAAGATAACCTCGCTAAGATAGCAAAATGGACCCTTAACAAGGGTCTGTCCTTTAATTCTTCTAAAACCAAGTGTATTGCTTTTTACAAGAGGGAAGACCTATGTGGGACAAGTTTACGCCATGCTAATATCACCATGGCATTTACAGTTGTTCACACCCACTAATATTAGAATACTTTTGGCCAAAGCCTACTTACGTTCTAAGTTCCTACACGGATGTGAGCTGTTTGCCAGTTGCGATTCCATTTCCAAACAAAAACTCTAAAAAGCATATAATTGTGTAATTAGATACGTTTTCGGGTTGACCCCGTTTACACCAAGTCCCTGTTAACAGTAACCTTGGATAACCTGCCAAAACGTAGGACACTTTGCCTACTCCAAAAAATTCTCACTAATCAGGAACCAAGCTTTCTGTTTAACAGACTTGAATTCCCAATATCAAATCGTAACCAGAACATTAAACCGTTTCGACACACTTCCCTAATATCCGAGTGATACTTTTTCCTATTTGTAATCCAATTGTGGAATTATATTCCTCTCCGTCTACAGACTACACATAATACAACTCGATTTAAGAGAGAAAGTATGTCACACTTTGCTCAAAGATATTCGAATGTCAGTTTACATAACACAAGATCATTTTTCTTCATTTTCTGCTTAGAAATTTAAGCAACTTATAATAGGTGAATTCTCCCGCTTCATATAAACCTCGAGCTGTAGAAGTGGGAAACACCATTGTAATTCATCTCTAAGATCCTTTGAACTAAATAAATAAAAACAAGTGAAAATATTATAATCGGTCAAGCCCAACCATCAAATACCCTACACCCCTTGATGTATTATTCAATTTAAATATACCCTGCACAAAAGGGTATATTAAGTTGTGCGGATGTTTGTAACTCCTAAACGGCAAATGCCACACCCACCTTCAATTATACCGATCGATTCAGAATCAAAAAAGTGGTCCGATCCTATCCATTTTCAAAAGGGTTTATTTTTGGGCCAATACATTTTCTTGTACATTTCATCGAAATATCTCAAAAAATAATAGGACCTTATATGAGAGTGGGTTCTAAAAATGGTCCAATCCAGTCCATTTTCAATAGTGTTCCCCTTTGGGCCAATACATGTCCTTGTACCAAATTTCATCAAAATATCTCAAAAAATTTGACCTGTAGCTTGTGCACAAATTTAGATGGACAGGCGGACATGGTTAAATCGATTCGGATTTTGATTCTGAAGCACCACCAGGTAACTGGGTAAATCATTAATATATAATGAGAACAACAATGGTCCAAAAACGGACCCTTGCGGAACCCCCCTCTTAATTGGAAGCACATTAGAAAAAACATTATTAGCAAAGGCTCTTTGGTACCGATTAGTGAGGTATGTTTCAATGAGCCTGGAAGATGCTGAATTGAAGTTACAGAATTTTTGTAGTTTGACAGTTAATAGAGCGGAATCCACGGAATCAAAAGTTTTTGTATGGTATAGTAACACAAGGAATGACATTTCGTTGTTGTCCAGTTTGCCCCTTATGTTTTCAGCCACATCAATTAGAGTGGTAGTACAAGATCTAATTTTTCGAAAACCAGATTGAGTATCAACTATTAACGAGTTGATATGATTTTTTAATGATTTTCTCAAAGACTTTGGAGAGAAACGGAAGAATCGCAATTGGCCTCTAATTGCCATTATTTTTCGAAATGGGTATGACTTAAGTTAATTTCCAACAGTTCACAGAAGTCAAACGCATAATTATGCCGTTAAAAATTAATGTAATAATTTTTAAAACTATCGGTAGTATTATTTTAATAAATCTTGGGTCAATGTCGTCCAATCCGATCTTAGAGAGTTAAAACTAAAATTGGTTTCCCTTTCCAAATAGTGAGAGATATCTGGGCTGCTCATTGGTATGTTTACAAATTTGTTATATATTTCGGTTATGTCGACATTAACTGGAGTTAATAATCTTATGCTGGAGTTGATACTCTTATGCTCTTATACTCTTGATGCCAATCTCCCTAATCGTGGTCAACTTCTGCCTTGTGCTTAAGGCAGAAGCGTACTTGAAATGCTCACAGCACGCGTACGCTTCCACTCACTATAGACTTTGTCCCTTGCTTCAATCAACCGAAGGATGTGTTGTTTGAACCACGGACGTTTGTGCGAATCCGCATTGATGGTTTTGAGTGGAACATGGGCATCCAACAGTAACCTGACATTGTGATTGAACCAATTTATTTTGCTTTCACTGTCCCCTAAAAACATTACCTTCCACCAGTTAACCCGGTTTGCGGCACATTCAAATTCTTTAAGGTCAACACTTTTGAAATCCCTATATATGTGGTCTTTGTACGTGATTTGAAGTTGAAAGTTGTAGATAGTAAAAATTAGATCACGGTTGGAGAAATTTGAAGCGTTTAGCTGGTCATATAATAGAACCTTATTTACATTGTTAACTAGAATACCATTGGTCTTCTCTCCATCTCATCCATAAACTTATTATCTAAGAGAAGATTAGTATTTTAATCTCCATTTTTATCACATCGAGATGTATATGGTGTTTGATGTAGGCGGCGGCGAGACATATATAAGAGCTAAAACAGTAACCCAAACAATGGTTGAACAACTCATCTTTAAATATAATCACCTTAAACAAGCTAATCCTATTTCTACTCTTGCTGTACCTACTTCTCCGGTTTTGTCTAACCTGAATTCTACCTTATCGGCTTCCCGTTCATCTATTGATACTGTCAGTGGCGATGGGGGAAATATACATTTCTCTGTACCGTCGGATAGAACATGTTGTGTTATTCCAACTATTATTGTTCATCCACCGATTAATCCAGAACCTCCGATCGAATCAGCACATAATCCTTCTGAGCTTCAATTTCCAATCGCTCTCTTGTGAGTCCATTATGTAGTTCCGAACGGTACCCTGGTTAAAAAATTTATTCCCCGCAATAAATTTCATCGTCCGATTAATCTTGACAATACATCAGAATCAAAAAACGAAATAATGCTCTTACTTTATTGTATCAGAACGTCCGTCTTAGTACTAAATTACCTAATATTTTTTTAATGTCAATTGATGCTTTTTGATCCTGAATCATTTTATAGATTTATTAACTCGAACCGTAAGGTTTCGGGATTTCCCTCGAAAATGTATTACAATAACTCAGAATCATCGAATTTATCAGAGATATCTGACCTTTTTGCTGATTATTTTGAAAAACCATATTCCTCATATGATATTATAATGACAATCCCTTTCCAATTAACTCATTCGACATCTTTCCATCGGGGTCCTTCTCTGAAAATGAAGTTTTCGCAGCTCTATCCGGTCCGGGTCCTTCTGCTATTTTCCGCTGTTATGCTGATTTGTTGTGTGATCCGGTAACCAAAATTTTTAACAAGTGTCTAAAATCAGAATACTTTCCTTCTATTTGGAAAAATAGTTTTATTATCCAATTTATAAAAGTGGTTCTAGAAACTCTATAGTATAAAGTTATTGGCAAACTTAGTGTGTTGCCTAAATTATTCGAATCTCTGATTACCCAAAGACTGACGCCACCTATAAGGTCAATTATTTCTCACTGTCAACATGGCTTTTGCCGTGGTATATCAACATCAACTAACTTGTTATAGTTTTCTAATTACGTTTTTAATGCTTTTTCTCATCATAAACAAACTGATGTCATTTACATAGATTTCTCATAAGCGTTTGATAAAATACACCATGATCTTTTACTATTTAAACTACAACGCATTTGATTTTCTGAAAATATGATTTCCTTGTTTCGTAGCTACTTGACGGGTCGTACCCAACAAGTGTTGTTTAGATCCACCTATTCTCGTCTAATTTCCGTTCGCTCTGGTGTTCCTCAACGTAGCCACTTGGGGCCTTTATTATTCATTCTTTTCTTAATATACATGACCTTCCGTCATGTATTCAATATTCACAAATCTTAATGTTTGCCGATGACGTAAAACTCTTTTACTCTTTAAACTCGTTGGATGATATTACTACAATCGGACCTTACGAACTTGGTATCGTGGTGTGACTTAAATGGTATGTGTTAATAAGAAGAATGATCTGTACTCATTACTCCACCTCAGTGATGAGGGTATACTAAGTTTGTTCTTCCGTTTGCAACACCCAGAAGGAGGCGTCAGAGACCCTACAAAGTATATATTCTTGATCAGCGTCAAAAACTGAGTCGATTTAGACATGTATGTCCGTGTGTCCGTGTGTCCGTCTGTTGTTGGCGGATTACAGACACGCCCACAATTAATAAAAATCTTTATATCTGCCACAAAAGTTGACTTAGGAACTTTAAATTTGGTACACGTATACATAGTTATCCCATTGACTGACGTGCCAAAATTGGGCGCGGTCGGATAACATACACGCCCACAATTTAAAAAAAACATATTTAACGTAAAAGTAGACTTACATGCTAAGACATACACTATTAGAGGGCGCAATATATATATATATATATATTTGCCACGCCCTTTCGTGTAGAGGTGGAGGGTATTTAAGATTTGGTCTAAGCCAAATTTAGTTTTCTTACTTGTTTTATTCTATTAATAATCATGCCCTTGAAAATGTGTCTAGTTTTAATGACTTGGGTGTCATATTTGATCCTAAACTCACATTTAACGTTCATATCGTTTCTTCTGTCAATAAAGCCAGGTCCTTGTTGGTTTTCACCAAACGTTGGTCCAAAGAGTTTAATGACCCATACGTTACCAAACGTCTATTTACGTTCCTTGTTAGGCCCACACTGGAATATTCAGTAGTGGTCTGGATTCCCAGTTATAGATTATATATCAACCTTATCGTGTCGGTACAACGGAACTTCTTATTATTCGAATTACGTGATTTAGGATGGGATCCAACGCTTCCTTTGCCCTCGTATAAAAATAGACTTAATCTTATTAATCTACCTACACTTAAAAGGAGACGTGATATGTTGGGTGTATCCTTCATGGCTAAAGTTTTGTTAGGTGAAGTGTCCTCCCCTACTCTCCTGAGCCTAGTCAAGTTTAATACACCTATCAGAATCGGTTAAGAGACACGCCCACAATAAACAAAAATCTCAGCATACCTCGAAAAAATTGTATCTTTAAAAAATTATATATCGTACAATACTATGCCTATCAAGTTGAAATTTGGTATACATATATATATGGTACTGTTGTCCAACCCTGTGCCAAAAATGGGCGCGATTGAATAACGCAAATCCTATAATTAAAAAAACACTAATTGTTGTTTAAAAATGACCTGAATAATAATAATATATACGCAACAATTTAATGCAATAGGAAATTATTTTTTAGATGATTATAAAAGATGGAAGGTATTTAAGCTTCGGTCTTAACCTAACTTTTCTATCTTATGATAAGGGTATATTAAGTTTATTCTTCCATTTACAACACCCAGAAGGAGGCGTCAGAGACCCTACAAAGTATATATATTCTTGATCAGCAAAACTGAGGTCAAAAACTGAGGCGATTTAGACATGAATGTCCTTATGTCCGCCTGTTGTTGGCACTCTCACGGGCGTAAATTTTGAGATATTGAGCTGAAATTTTGCACAGGCACTTTTAGTTTTTGCACGCAAATCGCTATTTAAAATGGGAAAAATCGGTTAGAAGCCACGCCCACAATCAACAAAAATGTATTTATCTGATACAAAAATTGAGCTATTAACTTGAAATTTGGTATGTACATCTATAAATATTAGTTTCATCGGTTTGCCAAAAATGACTGTATTCGGATTACAGACACGCCCACAAATAAAAAAAATATTTATATCTACCACAAAAATTGACCTAGGAACTTAAAATTGGAACGCGTATACATAGTTATTCCATCTACTGATGTAGCAAAAAGGAGCGTGGTCGAATTACATATACGCCCGCAATCGACATAAATCTATATATCTGCCACAAAAGTTGACCTAGGAACTTAAAATTTAATACGACACGTCAGTCAATGGGATAACTATGTGTACGCGTACCAAATGTCAAGTTCCTAGGTCAACTTTCCGGCGCCTTATTTTAGGTGTTGCAAACACCCGGAAGAACAAACTTAATATACCCACTATTCTATGTGGAGGGTATAACAAGTAAGAAAACTAAATTTATAAATAAAATGTTACATTTATCTCAAAATATTTCAATATGTTTTTATAGATTTCATTCGAAAATATCATTTTGTGGAATTTCATGTCCACTATACTCTTCATATTGTTTTGTAGTTAAAGTTTAGAAACTTGTTTAAAATGAATTGTTGTATGTATTTACTCACCTCTGGTTCTGTTAATTTGCTAAAATTTGGTATAATATAAAACTTAATTCCCTCTAAAGCACCTGGCAATGTTATTCCACGTATTAGAAGAATGGTTAATAATACATATGGAAATAGGGCTGTGAAATATACTACTTTGCCTGTCCACTTAACACCTTTCCAAATGCAAAAATAACATATGATCCAAACAAGTAATAGGGTACCAGCAAGTTCATAACGTATATTCCCGATTTCCTCAATCCCTGATGAAATTTGTAAAACACGTCGATCCCAAAATTCTTTGACAGGATCAGTTAAATCCAATGAAGTAATATTGCCAATGGATAGGGAGCAAACTTTGGTTGTTGTTTTATTGATTAATTGATCCCAGCACAGTAGGTCCTTACGAGCATATGGATTAACACAATTTTTTGTGTTCCAATAGTTATTACATGATCGCCAAGGCACGTCTTTAATATAAATTAATAAATAGATATTTTAATATAATATGTGAATTGTGTTATGAATAAATCTGGCATTCACTCCACATTTATAAGTATGAGGTTGTGGTTTGCTTAATTAAACAGAAATATATGTTATATATAGCCTTTTTAAAATTGTGAGTATAGGTTATAAAATATAATTCCACCAACTTTCAATTAAATGAAGATAAATTTTGTAGGTTTTCTGATAATGAAATATTTGTGGTAATATTAATAGGCTGCTCTCAATAGATGTTATCTGTAGTTAATAAGAACTATCGAACTATGAATGACCGTACTGAATTGTCAAATCAATATCCCAATTTTTCCTATCGTCTCAAAGCAAACACGCGGACGCATTGACATACAAAATGCGGAAAACGGTAAATCAAGATTTATATTATTTATATGTTATATTATGAGCACAATACCCGAAGCTTATTACTATTAGTTGCAAGCAGATTGAAAAACTTAAAATACCCATTGGTAAAATGTGGAGTGTATAAAAACATGATCTAAAATATTTAAAAAAACTAAACATACCAGATTGCATTGACATAAAAAAGTAAAAGACCGCCCAAGCCAAAATAACAATATAATATATATTCATCCAACAAGACATTACGGCAGCTGCATATCCAATACCTTTAAATATTGGAGCAATTTTAAAAACACCCAAGCCTCCTATAGTCAACATCTGTCCAAGAGCTAGTTCCATTAGAAACATTGGTATACCCGCCAGAATTAATGTTAAAAAATACGGTACTAGAAAAGCTCCCCCACCATTTTTATAGCACAGATATGGGAAACGCCAAACATTTCCAAGACCAATGGCTAAACCGACAACAGATAATATGAAATCCAATTTGGAAGACCACGAACCACGTTCATTTGTTATAACTATATTTTGCTGTTTTGGCTAATAGAGAAATAAGATTATATGTACATTATATATGTAATATATTAAGTTAATATAATGACGTAAATTTTATGCATTTAAATACAAAAGATATGATTAAAAACAAATAAGAAAACTAAATTTGGCTTAGGCCAAATCTTAAATACCCTCCACCTCCACAACGGTGGGCGTGGCAAATATATATATATATATTGCGCCCTCTAATAGTGTATGTATTACGTATCAGCATGCAAGTTTACTTTTAGGGTTGTAATGTTGAAATGTGAATTATTGATATAAACTACTTGCGCATAAATTGCATAGGTAGATTTGGTGAACTGATAAACACCTGCTGATAAGAACTCGATGGGGGCGAGTTCGAAACCGGTCCAGGTCATTCCCTTCAGTCACCAAATATTAATTATTCACAATTTCTAATATATCATTACGACTTTTAATATAGTCAGATGAAAAAATTCATTTCGTATAAAGAAGTCCCCCTTGAAACTTAGTCTAATAGGACTTGATATTAACAACAATTTGTATATTGATGAGAACCGCATACTCATAACATCTTTAAAGCGGCATATAAATTAAAGAAAATTTATAAAATAAATTGCGCTTTTGTAATAAGAGGAATAGTACACATAATTATGAACAGATAAAATGAAACCGTGCCTATTACCGATATTGAACAACTAATTATTTTTTTTTTAAATACAATCTACAATGATGGATTCATTCATCATTTCATTTTCATATTTAAGCGTACAAACCTTGTAGCCAACTTATCAACACAATATATAACATGACAAGCAAAATTAACACTACATACACAGATGAAACCTCACGCTATACCTACTTTTTTAAAAAATGGTAGATAATTCTCAATTTTGGTGGAATTCCTGCAATAACTTACATACTATGATACGTATTCTAGCAAAATGTAAACGTAAAGTGTAAAATATTGTACATATGAATGCCCAATATTTGAAAAATAAACTGGATGAATTCCGCTTTCTATTTGAAGATTCTGGAATTGATCAAAAACTTAATTTCTACTTGATATTAGCGATGTTATGATTAAGCCTACAAGGTGTTTCGCTGTGATAGAATAACGCGGAATAGAATGTAAAATCATTTCTAAATCGCCACCAAACGCAGAAATAGGGCATACATTTATTGAGGCTTAAAATAATACGGCCAAAATGCTTATTGGCAATATATATCGGCCGCGGGGCAATATTAATCTTGGTACATTTTTGACTATGCTTGAAACTTTAACACCACAGTATACATTATACAGATTTAGTGCTCACTGGAGATATTAATTGTGATAAGCTAAATGATAATGTTTTTGTAGACGATATTAGTACGCTGGTTCTACATGTAGTAAATACCACAACTCCACAACAACAACACTTTTCACGCATTCACCTAGTACACTTATAGATATTTTCATTTATGTGATCCTACCTAATTAAGCGCTCCCATGTTTTTTAAACTTGATCTCATTATGTCAACGTAAGATTTTTACTATGTATTTTTAATATATTTATCTATTACCGTGATTATAACTGTATAAATAACACAACGCTTGCAACATGTGGAGTTTTTGAATAATAAAATACATTATCTTTTTAATCAGTACGTTCCAATGAAAATTTTCACTCCTGTACAACGAACTACACACTGGTTTAACCAAGACATAAAAAACTTAATTGCGAAACGTAACGACGCTTATAAATGTTGGAAAGGGTACAGAATCGATATGTATTATAATAATATGCTCGAATATTTAATAACATTGCGTCGGGACAGAAATTATGGATAATAATTAAAAACCTTGGTATAAACGGTACAAAAATTGACTGCATGACTGATATTGATGTGAATGAGCTGAATGAGAGATTTACTAATATACCGCTTCAAGCTAATTTAAATACCTACGTATATCAAGAAAACTAATATGTTTATTATGACACTGGGCAAGACGAACAGATCAACAGTTTCAGCACAAGTAACATTAGTGAAGAAGATGGATTGGAAGCATGGCTTGGTGTAAAGTATAATACTTGTGGCTTTGACGATGTATGCATAAAATTTATAAAAAAATTTATTACCTAAAATCTTGCCTTACATAACACATATAATAAATACTATCTTCACGTTATCTACTTTTCCAAAATGTTGGAAACAGGCAAAAATTATAGCTCTTCCTTAAAAAGCAGATAATTTTTGACCTATTGCCATTCTTCTCTTCCTATCGAAAGTTTTTGAAAAAATATTGTATATTGTACATCGCCATCTTGTTCGATATGAATTGATTAATGTGCACCAGTCTGGCTTCCGTCCCAACCACAGTTGTACGTCAGCGTTGCTCAAAATGTTAGAAGATATTCGAGTTAAGGTAGATGCCGACAATACTACTCATTTAATACTTTTTGATTTTACTAAGGCATTTGAGAGTGTAGATCATTATATTCTATGTACGAAAGCTCTTGCCGTTTAGGAGTTACAATCATCCGCACAAAATTAATATACCCTTTTCCACAGGGTGGTGCAGGGTATAAAAAATATAAGAAATCTTTTTCATAGAAAAAAAAAATATTGGACTTCATTTAAATAATTCCCATTTTTATACTCTCCACCTTAGGGAAGAGGGTATATTCATTTTGATCATCTGTTTACAACACATCGAAGGAAGCCTTGGAGGCTCCAAAAATAATATATATTCTTAATCAGCATGAAAAAATAAATCGTTTGAGACATGTCCGTCCGTGTGTCCGTTTGTTGTTGGCACTCTCACGGTCGTAATTTTTGAGATATGAAATTAAAACTTTGCATACGTATTCATGCACTGATGTGCAAAAAATGGGCGTTGTCAAATAATTATTTAAAAGGTTTTTATAAGGATGAATATGGTTAGATCGTTCTAGATTTTAATGCTGATCAATATTATATAAACTTTGGAGGATCTCTGACGCTTCTGGGTGTTGCAAAAAGAACAACAAACATAGTGTACTCCCATATTATGTGGAGGATATAAAAATCGCAATTCTTATAATTTTTAAATTAAAACAAGTAAGAGAACTAAATTTGGCTTAGGCCAAATCTTAAATACCCTCCACCTCCACAACGGTGGTCGTGACAAATATATATATATTGCGCCCTCTAATAGTGTATATATTACGTATCGGCAAGCAAGTCTACTTTTTCGTTGAATATGGTTTTTTGTAAATTGTGAGCGGGACTGTTATCCTACCGTGCCCATTTTTAATATTGATGGATGGGCTAACCTTTAATAAGTGCACTAAATTTCAAGTTCACAAGTCAACTTTTGTAGCGGATATATAGATTTTTGTCTTTGAGAGCGTGTCTGTTATTCGACAACACCCATTTTCAGCACATCAATGGATGGAATAACTATGTAGTATACCAAACTTTAACTTCGTAGGTCAATTTTTATGGCAGATATAATGTCATCTAATATTTATAGACGCATGTACCAAATTTCAAGTTTATAGCTCAATATTTGGGGCATATAAAAAGCTTTATGTCGATTGTGGGCGTGGCTTTTGACCGGTTTTGCCCATTTTAAATATCGATCTGCGTGCAAAAACTTAAAGTGCCTGTACAAAATTTCAGCTCAATATCTCAAAATTTACTCCTGTGAGAATGCCAACAACAGACAGACACACGGACACGCGGACATACATGTCTAAATCGACTCAGTTTTTGATGCTGATCAAGAATATATATACTTTGTAGGGTCTCCGACGCCTCCTTCTTGGTGTTGCAAACGGAAGAACAAACTTAGTATACCCTCATCACTGAGCTGGAGGGTACACTAGAACGAACACATTACACCTGACACACTTATAAGATGTTTTTTCTTAACACTTCCTACAGTACCATCTTCCTTTTATATAATAATTAATTGTAGGACTGTAATTAACACATAGGACAAATTTTTTTTTAAGAAACAATTTTTTCATATATTTAGTTTATAATTAACTATTTTAATTCTGGATCGGATTGGAACATTTTTGAAATCTCTTCCTTGAGAAGATCAAGTGTCTTTTACGAAATTGACTCTCGCTTAATGATACGATGAAATAAAAAATAGTACAATACAAATTTTGGAAGTGAGTGGTGTAGAAAATTTAATAGTCAGTTTTCACTTGTTTGAAATTAAATTTCATCTGTGGGGAGTATATGCACATGGTGTACACTTATAGTTTTTTCCTGAGCGCCCATTTTTTAATAAAATTAAATATTAAACAAAGTAAACAAGTATAAATAGGCTACATGAGGAATGTGCCAAATCTAGCGTACTAGCATATTTAAAGCAAGTTTACGATTTATTGTACCTAATTTTAAGTCTTATGCTTCAAAAGTATACGAAATTAACTCTCAAGTAGAAGTTAAAGATCTCAAAAGAAACTTGGAAAATGTTAAATATAAACGGTACTAATATGAACAGATCTGCGAAATGTTAAAAGCAGTTTAGGATTAATACGAAATTTAAGAAAGGAAACAAATTTGGACAAAATCAAACATAAACGTAAAGGTGTGCACTGTTCATATTAATTATGTATTATGATATTGTTCTATTAATATTTTGCCATCTTCCTTTTAATATATCTTCAGGACGACTGCTCAAATTATATTTTTCATATACCGTTAGAATGTTTAAATGAAGTAGTAATTTCGCTTTTCTTTCTTACTGGACATTTGTGATGAAAATTTATAAAAAATATATAGGTTTTTCAGCCCAAAGTTGTGGACTAGACGGTGGGCCGATGTAGCATCTTAAAATTGGATACTTTTGACGTTTTTGATGAATATGTATACAAAATTTCAGTTTCACATATCAAAATTTGCGTTTGTGAATATGCTGTAAGCTACTAGTGTACGGTTTAGGAGGCCATTGCGGGCGTCTCTTTGGTCTGATTTTGCTCAATTACAAAAGGAAACAATAGAAAAATTTAAAAACTGCATGTTATCTCAATTTCTGTGGTATTTATTTTTCGAGTCCAAAATTCGTGGTGGCTTTTTTATTGGCAGGATATCGCCTATTTGTTATACGAAAATGTACACAAGCAAAAATTTTTCATATTAAATATCATCTTAATATCGCAATGTTTGCGGTAACAAGAGTGTCAACAATCAGGGTGTAAAAATTTACACAGTATATTCCAAAGTTAAAGATATTTAACATAAAAGAGTAACTAAGTTATCCATGTATGTACATAAAATACCACTAAATTTAAGTCCTAAGTGTAAAGCTACATTTAATTAAATAAAAACAAGTGAAAATATTGTAGTCGGTCAAGCCCGACCATCAAATACCCTACACCACTTGATATATTATAATATTCAATTTAATTTTTTTCTTTGAAAATTGAAAAATTTTATATTTCTATACCTACTTGTATTTACAAAAATTTCAAAATGATACATAAGTCAGAAATTTCTTTTTATTTTTTGTTTGTTTGTTTTTTTTTATATCAAAAAAAAATTATATAGGAAGGAGTTCTAAAAATGGTTCCATCCGGTCCATTTTCAAAAGGGTTTATTTTTGTGTCGAACTTTTCCGCGTATCAAATTTCATCGAAATATCTCAAAAAATAATAGGACCTTATAGAGGTTCTAATAATGGTTCAATCCGGTTCATTTTCAATAGGGCTCCCCTTTGGGCCAATATATGTCCTTGTACCAAATTTCATTGAAAAATCTCAAAAAATAACAGGATCTCAAATGGGCCAATCCGATCAATTTCTAATAGGGTTCCCCTTTGGGCCAATACATGTCCTTGTGCCAAATTTCATCGAAATATCTCAAAAAATGGGACCTGTAGCTTGCGCACAAAATTAGATGGACAGACGGGAGGACACAGTGAAATCGATTCAGATTTTGATTCTGAATCGATTGGTATAATTCAAGGTGGGTGTGGCATTTGCCATTTAAGAGTTACAAACATCCGCACAAACCTAATATACCCTTTTCCACAGGGTGGTGCAGGGTATAAAAATATAATTTACACTTAATTACTAAAACATGGCTATAAGTTAACACTACGTTAAAAATATGTAGGTTAAAAAAATTTTAACTCATATATCTTGGCACTTACATGTATGATATAAAAAACACAAAGTAATAATCTATCATATATCCTAAAAAAAAGTTTGTATAAACAAATTTTATTATTTCAATGTTTTGACCACAGTTTAAGATATTTCGATGATTTTTTTTTTTAAATGTAAAATATTTTGATGAAATTTGGTCCAAGGAAATGTCTTGACCCAAAAACAAAAATGGTTAATTAACTGAAATACTCAGTTTATTTTTAGAACATCTTTCCATATTTCATTAACATTTTTAATTGTTTTTATACCCTCCACCTCAGTCATAAGGGTATACTAAGTTTGTTCTTCCGTTTGCAACACCAAGAAGGAGGCGTCAGAGACCCTACAAAGTATATATATTCTTGATCAGCGTCAAAAACTGAGTCGATTTAGACATGTATGTCCGTGTGTCCGTCTGTTGTTGGCACTCTCACGGGCGTAAATTTTGAGTTATTGAGCTGAAATTTTGTACAAGCACTTTAAGTTTTTGCACGCAGATCGCTATTTAAAATGGGCAAAATCGGTCAAGAACCACGCCCACAATAGACAAAAATCTATTTATCTATTTATCTACCACAAAATATGAGCTATAAACTTGAAATTTGGTATGTACATCTATGAATATTGGCTTCATCGGTATGCCAAAAATGAGCGTGTTCGAACTATAGACACGCCCACAATTAATAAAAATCTTTATATCTGCCACAAAAGTTGACCTATGAACTTGAAATTTAGTACGCATATACATAGTTATCCCATCTACTGATGTGCCAAAAATGGGCGTGGCTTAATTTTAGACACGCCCACAATCGACATAAATATATATATCTACCACATAAATTAACCTAGGAACTTGGAATTTTGTACACGTATATATAGTTATCCCTTTGATTGACGCGCCAAAAATGGGCGTTGTCGGATAATAGACACGCCCACAAGTTACAAAAAACCATATACGTAAGACGTACACTATTAGAGGGCGCAATATATATATATATTTGCCACGCCCTTTCGTGTAGAGGTGGAGGGTATTTAAAATTTGGCCTAAGCCTAATTTAGTTTTCTTACTTGTTTTGGTGTATTTTAAATACCAATTCCAAAATGTCCCAATTATTACTAGTAAAATTATTATCAACAATACACTGGTACATGGAATATATAAAAATTTCGTGCTTTATGTGGCCTCTATATGGAGTTTCAACAGTTTTTTACAATAGGAATAAATGTACCCTTAAACTCAGAGTTTATACTCAAAGAAGTATAAAAATTAACTCCTGTTATTGTCAAGACTTTTTGAAAAACCCATAGAAATAAATTTTCAAATAAGAACCTTTTTGACGTTGATTGTAAGCGACAGATTTTCTCTACTCTGCGAGGTTAATGGTATTAATTGTTTATGTAATAATGATTCCATTTCCAAGGTTTGCTGCTGGATGGTTACATTAGCAGTGGTACAAGATAAAAAATTAGAATCTCCAGGATTTTCGCCACCATCATGAGATAAATCACCAATTATACCTTCCGTCTCTTTGTTCGGGGTCGTCATATTAGTAATGTGAAGGGATGTAACTTCAACTTGTTTATTTTTTTTTTGTAGCTACTTTTTTAAGTATTATGTGCTTGCCATATATTTAGCGAGTCCTTTAATAGATTAAAAATATATATTAGTGAGTTTTTGGTGCATCAATATGTATATGTTTCGAAATAAGAATTTATTCAGACTTACTATTCAAGGTAGTAATGATGTATTTGAAAAATGTGAAAAATTAATACTTGACGACTGGAGGGGTTGAGCCTGGACCGGTTTCGAACTCGCCCTCATCGACTTCTCATCAGCAGGGGCTTTACCAGTTGAGCAAAATCCACTCTTGCATGTTCTTTCACTATTATATACTACGCATTGACCAGGCGAGAATTTATGTAGAGAAAAAATCAACATTAACAAAAAACAAGTAAGAAAACTAAATTTGGCTTAGACCAAATATTAAATACCCTCCACCTCTACAAGAAAGGACGTGGCAAATATATATATATATTGCGCCTTCTAATAGTGTACATATTACGCATCAGGATGCAAGTCTACTTTTACGTTAAATATGTTTTTTTTTTAATTGTGGGCGTGTCTGTTATCCGACCGCGCCCATTTTTGGCATATCGGTAGATTCAATTTCTTAGGTCAACTTTTGTGCCAGATATAAAGATTTTTATCGATTGTGGGCGTGTCTATAATCCGAATATGCCCATTTTTGGCATACCGATGAAGCCAATATTCATAGATGTACATACCAAATTTCAAGTTTATAGCTCATATTTTGTGGTAGATAAATAGATTTTTGTCTATTGTGGGCGTGGTTCTTGACCGATTTTGCCCATTTTAAATAGCGATCTGCGTGCAAAAACTTAAAGTGCTTGTACAAAATTTCAGCTCAATAACTCAAAATTTACGCACGTGAGAGTGCCAACAACAACGGACACACGGACATACATGTCTAAATCGACTCAGTTTTTGACGCTGATCAAGAATATATATACTTTGTAGGGTCTCTGACGCCTCCTTCTTGGTGTTGCAAACGGAAGAACAAATTTGGTATACCCTCATGACTGAGGTGGAGGATATAATCGTATCCGTATATCCCTTTGACAACATAATCCATCCGATTTGACATGGTAATCCATCCTTTCACTAAATATAACAAAATGAAGCCTAATTTGTAAAATGGTGTATGGTTCGTGATGATGTTGAAGTGTGAATTATTGATATAAAACCATTTGCGCATGGACTTGCAAGAGTAGATTTTGCTCAACTGGTAAAGCTCCTGCTGATGAGAATTCGATGAGGGCGAGCTCGGAACTGATCCAGGTTTCACCACCCCAGTCACCAAGTATCAATTTTTCACATTTTTCAAATACATCATTACTACCTTCAATAGTAAGTCTGAATAAATTCTTATTTCGGATTAAAAATATATATATATATATAAAACCATTACATTAAATAAATCAAAAATTTATATTTGGTATAAGCCAAATCTTGGATATCCATAATTTGCTTTAAGAAAAAATTAGATTTATGACTGGCTACAATGTCTGTACACACATTGAAATAATGTCCACAATCATATGTATACAGTGATTTATATCACTTTGGTAAAATATTTAAAACACAAAACATCGAACGCTCACAATGCAACGAAACTTTTCAGGAAACTTTGGTGCATTGATGAGGATTATTCAAGATTTCGCCTGAGACATATATACTTTCTTTCCTTGTTTTATTATAATTTTTAAGCGAACTCTGGTTATCTTTTCTTCCTAAAGGGATGCAGTGAAACGTCCTAGGGACATATATACCAAATTTTAACTTTTTATGTTATGCAGAATATAAGTAATACGAAAAAGTTATTAATGCTTTTTCAGTCTTTAATTATTAACTTATACATATATTCAATATTTTCTTGACCGAAGGCGTATGCTTGAACATATTTTGTTCTATTTCAAGAATTTAGAATTGCACGAGAACATACAGACATAGAGAAATCGATTAAGGATTTCATATATATATTTTGCCTTTACGGATCTTTAAAGGAGTCATTTAGATGTTTCACACGTTTTTACATAGATCTGAGTATAAGGACCCAACAATAATATAATATTAGATCAAGCCCAAACTCTAATATTAATAAGCTGCGTATGTAATATTATTCCAATCTCACAATATTCATTATGGCGAATATTTTTTTTTACGCAGGGATATCATGTCCGATCCTTCATATCTTCATATTGCTTCATATGTGTTATTTCAATAGATTCTCTAAATTATAAAATACCAATTTTTTTTTAATGAACTGAAGGGAAAACTCCCATATTCTATGTTTATAAATTAGCGCTAAATATGCACATAAAAGCTTTTATGTTTTGCACTTATTGCATTTAACGTAATTATTATTAGAATGATCTAGTAAACACCTTCTATAATGCAAAAGTTTTCTTGTGATGTAAATTTTAAATTGGTTTTTTATAAACATTTAAAAAATTTAAGTTTGTTTAACGCTTTAAGGTCAATGATGCTATATTCATTGTATAATTGTGATGTATTAAAGGGTTTCTAAATAAACTGTCAGGTCCCCTGATGAAGGGGAAATTTGACGTCGAAATGTTGGGACTCCATCAAGTCTTGGTCTTTTCATCCAAATCTTTAATCTTAAAAAGCAGCATACCTTAGTAGGTGACATTACAAAAAACAACGATAAAGTAAATGATGAAGAGTTAAGAACAACTAAGAAAAATTATAATAAAAACTCCTACAATTGGATGTACCTTGGCGATCTTATTCCCTCTGGTATAAAATGAAAAAAAAATTCCTTAAACAAATCTAGAAACCTTAGTGCGATAAATATACTTTTTTTCTGTACAAAAATTTTTGGGTTAATAAAAGAACGAATAAATAATTAAATTGATATTTTAATAAATTTTGATTAGCTTTTCTTAGCAGTGGTTTTTTCGCTGTATAATATATTGCATACAACAAACAGAGCTTTATCCACCTTAATGATGAGGGTATAATAAGTTTGATCTTCCGTTTGCAACACCCAGAAGGAGGAGTCAGAGACCGTACAAAGTATATACATTCTTAAGCAGCGTCAAAAACTAAATTGATTTAGACATGTCCGTGTGTTCGTTTTTTGTTGGCATTTTCACGGTATAAATTTTGAGATATTGAGCTGAAATTTTGTACGGGCGCTTTAAATTTTTGCGTGCAGATTGCAATTAAAAAAAAAATCGGAAAAATCGGTCAAGCTCTACGCCCTCAATCAACAAAAATCTATATATCTTTTACAAAAATTGAGCTACTAAGTTGAAATTTGGTACATATTGTTACGGACTAACCTGTAATTGTAAAGTGACGGCTATGGACCCTGTTTTTCTTTTTTGTGAGATGTTATCTACTAGAGAGAATTTTGGCAACATCTCGTTTTTTTTTGCCTTCGTTTTACTTTTACTTATTAGTAGATTTGAGTAATTTTTGTAAGATTTGGAATAAATTAAATAATTATAATGAATTAAAAACCTGAAAATTGAAAACCCACTACATTTGGTGTCAGGTGTCGTGTGAATTAATTCCCCAACAGGAAAAAAAAAATATGCCAAAAAATAGAAAGAAACAACAGAGCGCACTGGATGTCGAACTGGAAATTTTCGAAATGTTAGAGCAGCGTTTGGCAGAGCGGTTGAAGGCGATTGAGAAGAGTTTGGTGGCGAAGTTGGCCCGGACTCGAAATTAAACCGGAGGCGCGACATTTGAGTCGCTGTTGCTAGGGAACCAGACTTTTTCTAGCACCCGTAAGTACGCATGCGGCGATGACGCGGCGGGGCATGTTATGACGCCTCAATGGCGTCATACTAATGTCAATTTAGCTGCAGCACCCGCTGCCACTATGACTCAGCCCTCTCATTTCAATTTACCAGCCGCAGCATGTGTCGCTTGGCCTGCAGCACCCGCAGCCACTATGCCGCAGTCATCCAATTTAAATTTAGCTGCAGCATCCGCAGCCACTATGACTCAACCGTCCCATTTCAATGTACCAGCCGCAGCATGTATCGCTTCACCTGCAGCCCCCGCAGCCACTACGACTCAGCCGTCTCATATTAATTTATCGGCTGCAGCATGTGTCGCTGCACCTGCAGCACCCGCAGCCACCATGCCGCAGACATCCAATGATCATTTACCACCTTCTAACATACACGCTCAATCGTTTTCCCCTCGGTCCACTGAGCGTGTAATCATGTTTTCACAACCCTGAACCGTTAATCCATCAAATGCATCGCTGTTTACCGCCGGAGCAGTGCAACCAACTTTATATCCCACTGTAAACCTGAATCCGCCGACAACTGTCAATTAAGGGCGTATATTTAAACAAAGTTTCATCACTGAATTTGACGGATCGACCCCATGGGTGGAATATGAGCGCCTTCTAGAGGAAACTGCACGATTTTATAGATGGAATGAGGAGGAAAAAAGAATGGCATTGATTTCAAATGTACGTGGGGACCCATTAAAATTGTACGGCACCTTACCATTCAATCCACCCCAGCCGTATGCTGAAATATGCAGCCTCATGCGCAACCGGTATGCTTTAGATCCCAGGGCCTCCTATCAACAATTTCGTAATCGAGTTCAAGGTCAAAATGAATCTTTGTCAGACTTTGCAGTGGATCTGGAACGCTATGCCATTGGAGCATTTAATGGAGTGCCGTGTACTACATTTAGTGACATGGTAAAAAATCAGTTTATTGATGGTATAAGGGACACATATCTGCAAAATTTCTTGGAGGCAAGTAAGCCTAAGAATATTCATGAAGCATTGCAAATGACTCTTGAACTCGAAGCTCGTTCCAAAAATCGAGCCAAACATGTCTTTGAAATCGAGCCGGAGCCGTTTGGGTCAAGGCGACGAAGTGGAAGAAGGGGCCGACGCGCTAAAACGGAGCCGGGAAACTAGTAAGCGTCGGTCTAGGGGAGCAGAGGCCGATGGAAAAACATCTAGCTCCAACACAACAATAATCACGACGGCAAACACATCATCAACAACAGCAATTACAAACACAACAACAACAATAAACACATTCACAGCAACCTCACCAAGCGCAACAACAACCACAGCCTCAGAGGGTGAACAATTTAAACCAGGTCAACTGATCGTGTTGAATTATCTGATGGTGCGCCTTCCGGTGGCTCGTCTGATCCACTCTATGTAGGCGCGGTCGGTGAACGCAGCCTAAGTTGTTACGTTAAATTTGGAAGGAGGAAAGAAAAATTTGTAGTTGATACCGGCGTTCTTGTCCCGTTAATTAATCGTCAGCAGTTGCCGCGGAATGCTGAATTAAGAAAGTGCGCTGTAAGCCTTCAAGGTCCATCGAATGAGGTGTTCAATGCCGATTATACAACCACACTCCATTTTGGCATTGGAAAATCTAAATTCACTCATAAGTTTTTAGTAGCGGATCGACAAAATCCATCTATTCGGACTCGATTTCTTGCGAACTCAAAACGCTGTCATATATTTAAGGAAATTGGAGTTAACTTTACAAGTGAGTTCAGTACCTTTAGTGCTACCTGGCCTGGAAGAATCTAACTTAGTATTTCTGGTTGATAACGTGGAACTATCGCCTCACACTGATACGTTAATTCCCGTGAGGTGCCAATTTCCAAAAGTGGGCGCAGACATTATAATTGAAGAGGCACTCGATTTTACATTGCCCAGTGGTATTTTCGTCGGGCGTGCTGTAGTGAATGCTCAGGGTGAATTAATTCCGATTCGCCTTTTAAATACGACCGACCAAGCGGTTAAAATTTCTGCGAATTCAGTGGTTGATCAGGCAGCGGAGGTTAATGCGTATGGGGACATCCCACCTGATGTGGCCACTATGAGTACTGGAAAGTCGGAAAGTTTATGTTGCTTGGGCTCAGAGCTTCTGTTGCATCCCGAAATTACTTCCGATCAAAAGGATCGCTTTTTTGTCTTGATGGATGAATTTTGTGATGTGTTCTCTACGGGTGCCCTGGACTTTGGTAGAACATCTTTGGTCAAACATAAGATAGATACAGGCACAGCCAAACCCCTCAAACAACCGCTCCGCTGCGTACCTTTTGCCAAAAAAATCGAAGTAGATAGTTTGTTGCAAGACATTGCACAGCGAGGTGTGATAGAGCCTTCTGAGAGCCCGTGGTCGTCGCTGAATGTGCTTTTTAGGAAAAAAGACGGTTCATCTCGCTTTTGTGTCGATTACCGGCGTCTAAATGACCCGACCTTCGTATCCGCTGCCTAGAATGGATGAAATTCTTGCCACTCTCTATGGATCGAAATGGTTCTCGACTTTAGATCTTCAGAGCGGTTATTGGCAGGTAGAAATGAACCCGGAGTCGAAGGAGAAAACAGCCTTTAGTTGAGACTCCGGTCTGTGGCAATTCAATGTTATGCCCTTTGGCTTGGCCAATGCTCCAGGCACCTTTTAACGCCTTATGGGTGGTTTGTTTCGTGATTTAGCTTGAAGGACTACTCTTAAATATTTGGACGACATCATTGTTCATTCTTCTACGGTGGAAGAGCATATAAATCACTTTAAAGAAGTTTTCAAGCGCTTAAAAAGCGCAGGATTGAAGTTGAGTCCAAAGAAATGTGATTTCTCAGGTGCGGTTTTTGGGCCATCTGGTAGGACGCGTCGGTCTAGAAGTAAATACAAGGAAAACCGAGGTGGTGGTAGTGGAAGAGGCCGACGAATAAAAAAGACGTTATGGCTTTTCTTGGCTTATGCTCTTATTACAGAAAATTTATATATCAATTTTCAACGTTAGCGCGGCCGTTAACTGTACTTACCGAATCGAGGCGGAAATTCGAGTGGGATGCCACGGCCGAAGAATCTTTTATTACGCTAAACTAACATCTGCGCCGATCCTGCCTTTCCCAAATGCAAATGATTTGTTCATTGTGGACACCGATGCGTCCCACTGTGGCATTGGTGCGGTGCTAAGCCAAAACCGAAATGGAGCAGAAAAAGTGATCGAGTACTACAGCAAAACATTGTCGAAAACAGAGAGAAAATATTGTATTACTCGAAAAGAGCTGCTGGCTGTGGTTAGGGAAGTAAAACATTTTCATCCCTATTTGTTTGGTAGGCCGTTTTTATTACGTACTGACCACGCATCACTTAAATGGTTGTATAATTTTCGAGAGCCGGAAGGACAGTTGGCACGATGGATTGAACGGTTGCAACAATATGATTTTGAAATTCAACATAGGCCTGACCTCAAGCATGCTAATGCCGACGCGCTGTCAAGGCAACCATGCGATCAATGTGACTACTGCTTAAGTGCCCAACTTAAATTTGGGCGTGACGTTTTAACTGTTGCCAGTGTACCAACTTATGCTACAGGTTCTCGGAAACGGGTGGCGAGCGCGATTTACCGGTTATACCGACACAACTCAAACCGACTATATTGGGGCAGCTACATAATTCAATTTCTGGTGGCCATTTAGGTATGCGTAAAACTCTAAAAAAGTTGCGTGCCCGTTATTTTTGGATAGGCCGTAATACCGATGTAATGCTATGGTGTAAACGATGTGAGATATGCGCCGCCCGTAAGGGCCCAGCTCGTCGTACGAATGGGTAATTAAAACCAAGCTTTATAGGTGCTCCGTTTGAACGGGTTGCAATGAAAATACTGGGTCCTTTACCTAGAACCGATCGGAGCAACCGTTTTATTTTAGTAGCTATGGATTATTTCACTAAGTGGCCCGAGTGTATTGCCATTCCTGATCAGTCGGCCGTCACAGTGGCGCACGCTCTGGTTACTTCCATCGTAAGTCGTTTTGGCGTCCCTTTTATTATTCATTTCGACCAGGGACGCAATCTCGAATCCGCAATATTCCAAAAGGTTTTAGAGCTACTCTGCGCTGAAAAAATATGGACTACGCCTCTGAATCCTCAGTCCGATGGTATGGTGGAAAGCTTCAATAGAACTCTCCTGGACCTATTGGCAAAATTTGTGGGGAGCAACCAAGGTAGTTGGGACGAGTCGCTGCCTTTAGTTCTGCTAGCGTACCGCAGCGCGGTTCATGAAGCTACCGGGTTTTCCCCAGCTATGACGGCATTTGGTCGCGAACTACGCCTTCCTGTGGACCTATTGGTTGGCCCCGCTCCTGAGCCTACTCCACAGGAGCCTGTTAATTACGTGCTGAAGGTGAAAAACAATCTGGCGAAGGTCCATCAAGTGGCTCGAGACCACTTAACCTTCAGTGCCAAATCGATGAAAACCCGCTACGATCTACGGTCACATCCGATGCAGTTTCAGGTAGGTCAGCTGGTATGGGTCTATTCGCCAAGGCGTAGCAAAGGCCAGTGTCCCAAGCTTCAATCCGATTGGATAGGGCCTGTTGTGGTCCGTGAATGTATCACGAACCTCATATATAAAGTCAGGTTGAAGTCCCATGCTGCTGGCAGGGTAGTCCACGTGAACCGTCTTGCGCCTTTCCAGGAGCTCGGCCAGGGGTCGCGAGTCTAGGGGAGGGTAATGTTACGGACTACCCTGTAATTGTAAGTGACGGCTATGGACCCTGTTTTTCTTTTTTGTGAGATGTTATCTACTAGAGAGAATTTTGGCAACATCTCGTTTTTTTTTGCTTTCGTTTTACTTTTACTTACTGGTAGATTTGAGTAATTTTTGTAACATTTGGAATAAATTAAATAATTATAATAAATTAAAAACCTGAAAATTGAAAACCCACTACAATATATTTATAATTTCAATATCTATCTGTCACAAAAATTAGCACATGAACTTGAAATTCGGTCCTTATTTTAATTTTTTCGAATTTGTATCACGGCAAGCACTAAAAAGATTTCATTTGATGTCCAAAAAAGACAAAAAAATTGAGCACGATTGGACAATTTTTAGCCGTGCCTCAAGCCACTCCTTGTTTTTATTATTAGAAATAGGACTAAAAATGTTTTTTTTTTATTTTTTATTCAAAATTATTTGAAAAATGAACCTTAAACTGAAATATTTTAATTAATTACATATTAACATTAATTTAATTTAATAATAAAGTCTTTTTAAAATTGAGACAAATATACAAATTTCACACTTTAATGTACAAGCATGTGATAGTTTTAACACAAAGCGGTGGCAAACAAAAGACTTCGATCGGATGACGATATTTTGTTAATAGGATCAATTGATCATCAAATTACTGGTGCTAAATTACCATCAATAAATATAATTATAATTTACGAATAGTTGGGTTAAATTTAAGAGAAAGTACTAGATTAGTTGTTGCTGAGGTTAGCACATTTTGGCAGAAAGCACGGATCCTAACACACCACGAAAAACACTGCATTGACAAAGTGGAAAAATTATACAATGAATGGAGATCCATCATAAAGAATAATTACGGAAAACTGAAACTAAAAACAAGAAGGAAACTGAATTTCAAGACAAATTGGATGATTTATTTGATATCGCACACGCAGACGCATTAGAATTAATAAAACTACAAAAAGACAGAGAGTTTTTATTAAAGCGGCGAGAGAAAGGAAGACCGGGTTGTATGATAGGTACAGATAAAATTCTTATGCAAAAAGAAAAACGAAAAGCAGTCCAGAAAGAACAAGAAGACCAGCGTAAAATAACAGACTCAAAGAGGTATAAAATTATTTTTGATATAATTATTGTTATAATACAGGTATGTCTTTGGCGACATAAACCACACTAAAATTGAAGAATCGACATCAACAGAAAATGTAAATCCAAATGAATCTAACAAAACTTCATCAGGTGTACCAAGAGGTAGAAGAGTTTTTTTACACCAAGATTGCTTTCAACATTGGATAAGTGGAGAATACCTGATGGTGCTGCAATTCATATTCTAAGTGCAACTACTGACGCGTTAGGCTATCAAACCGAAGAATTTATACTGAATAGTTCATAAATTCGTCGCATGCGTCAGAAACATCGTGCAACAACATCACAAAACATTGCAGAAAACTTCGATGCAATTTAATATGCGTCTTTTCATAGTTCGTATTTATGTAATTTAATTATGCACCAAAGCAAATGAAGCACTAAATAAAGACCTAAATTTATTTGAAACAAGTAAGACAACTAAACTTGGCTTAGACCAAATCTTAAATGCCCTCCACCTCCACAATGGTGGGCGTGGCAAATATATATGTATATTGCGCCTTCTAATAGTGTACATATTACGTATCAGCATGCAAGTCTACTTTTACGTTGAATATGTTTTTTTTTAAATTGTGGGCGTGTCTGTTATCCGACCGCGCCCATTTTTGGCATATCGGTAGATTCAATTTCTTAGGTCAACTTTTGTGCCAGATATAAAGATTTTTATCGATTGTGGGCGTGTCTATAATCCGAATATGCCCATTTTTGGCATATCAATGAAGCTAATATTTATAGATGTACATACCAAATTCCAACTTTTTAACTCAATTTTTTGGCTCTTTACCAATTTTGCTCATTTCAAATAGCAATCTGCGTGCAAAAACTAAAAGTGTCTAAACAAAATTTCAGCTCATTATCTCGAAATTTGCGCCCGTGAGAGACAGACGGACACACGGATATACATGTCTAAATCCACTCAGTTTTTGACGCTGATCAAGAATATATATACTTTGTAGGGTCTCTGACGCCTCCTTCTGGGTGTTGCAAGCGGAAGAACAAACTTAGTATACCCTCATCACTGAAGTGGAGGGTATAATTAATTTAAAAATATAATTGCTTATCCTGAACGAGATATATCTTTTGCTTTGCTACAACAAGTTAGGAATCACTTATGGTATTTGTCCGAAGAAGCAAGCAGTCGGTCTCTCATTCTTCAATCCCAATGTTAGTGTTGATGTTAAGAGAAATTAATGTTCAAGCAAATAAAGAAAAATGCAAGCGAATCATAGCTAATCCAACAAATATCCTTGAAACATATTCACAAAAAGATTTAAGCGTTCTTTGATCACTTAGAAATTTCCAAAGAATTTTTGCAAGTCGATCCATTGAATTGGAATGAAAGATTTGACTCCGTTCAAAGTTCTCAAATTGAAAGAGGTGCCAAATTCATTACAGATTATAATAATAAATTAACACACAATGAAGAAGAGAAATAATTCCTTTTTCAAGTGATCAAAAAATATAATATGAATTATGTATGAACAATATATGTATGTATACGTATATTATTAAATTCGTTGCCCAATATTATGTGTAAACATACATATGTATAGTTATTGTTTTCAAATGTGGTTACTTTATTATGTCGGCATACGTTAATGTAGTTGAGCATTTTATATATTACGAGAGTCAAGGACTACCCATACCGTGTAAGTTATAGACATTGACATATTGACACTAAATATCGAGAGAAATATCGAGATAATATATATAATAATAAAAACATGCCGATAGTCACGTTAATGATGCAACATGCCTTTTAATGGCAGGGGGCATAAGTCAGGAAGCCTCTTCAACATTTTTAATGTATTTTTCTGAATGTTAGCTCTCGGTTAAGATGAAAGATGCTTCACAATTTTGAACTACTGTAGACTTCCATAAGAAAACATTATACTAATTACACCCATCCCGATTTTCGATCCCTATTTTCGATCTTACACGGTTTTTAAAATCAAAATTTAAAAAAACAAGATAGAAAAGTTCGGTTAAGACCGAAACTTAAATACCCTCCACCTTTTATAACCCTCTAAAAAATAAGTTTCTATTGCATTAAATTGTTGCGTTTATATTATTATTCAGGTAATTTTTAAACAACAAATAGTGTTTTTTTTAATTATAGGCGCTTGCATTATTCAATCACCCCCATTTTTAGCACAGTGTTAGACAACGGTACCACTTATATATATTCCAAATTTCAACTTGATAGGCACAGTATTACATATAACATATAAATAGCTTATACCATAAAATATAAATTGCCTATACCATATTTAATAGAAGTGATCATTATATGTTTTGTACAAATATAATCTCTACTGTTATGTTAAAAAATTCAATAGTTGGCTTGTTTTCAAATCATAATTATTGTTGTGTTTAAAAACTAAAATATATATATAAGAATTATAAATTTTTACTCTTAAAACAAAAATAGAACGAAAATATTCCCTCTTGTTATGCTTACTTGTTATACCTTGCACCACTTGTGGAAAAGGGTATATTAAGTTTCTGCGGATCTTTACAACTCCTAAATGTTAAATGCCACACCTACCTTTAATTATACTGATCGATTAAGAATGAAAATCTCAATTGATTTAACCATGCCCGTGTGTCTGTCCATGTAAATTTGTGTGCAAGCTGCGTTTTTGAGATATTTCGATTAAATTTGGTATAGAGACACGTATTGGCCCAATGTCGAACCCTATTAAAAATGGACAGGATTGGACCATTTTTAGAACCCCTTCCCATATGAGCTCCTAATATTTTTTGAGATATTTCAATGAAATTTGGTACAAGAAAATGTATTGGGCCAAAAATAAAACTTTTTAAAAATGGACCGGATTGGACCATTTTAAGAACCCCTCCCCACATATTTTTTTTTTTTTGTATTTCATAAATGAGCAAAAAATATACAAATTTTCTGGCATATGTATCATTTTGAAATTTTTGAATATACAAGTAGGTATAGAAAAATAAAACTTCTCATTTATCAAAGAAAAAAATTAAATTGAATAATATATTAAGTGGTGTAAGGTATTTGTATAAAATTAGTGTATTGTTAATTTTTATTCGAACTTTTCTTTACCTACCTTTAATATATGATAATATTGTTATTATATATATATTCAATATATATTTAATAACAATATTATCATTGTTAACCGGGGTAGCGAACCAACTTTTCGTAACATAATCAGGGGGGAAGTAATAGAGTTATCGCTATCGAGCCCCCTTCTTTACTCTGCTATATCACACTGGCATGTTTCTGACGTGGTCTCAATGTAATCGTCCATCGTCACATAAAATTTTATATAAAATCTAACATCGAAAATTTAATTAGCCTACCAAGAAAACAGCCCTCAAAAAATTAAAAAGACAAAGAAGGACGTACCTTGGTGGAACCTAGGACTGAAAAGCTTAGGAGTAAGGCTAGGAAATTATTCATTAGAGCAAAAAGGACAAGTGACTTGACTGAATACAAATCTGCTCTAACTGATTACAATCGCGAGTAGCGGCGATCCAAAAGGGCTGCAAGGAGGGACTACTGCGATTGAAAATCTTCCTGAAGCTGTCCGACTTCAAAAAGCCTTTGCAAAGGGACACAGCAACGGTATTAGGACTCTTAAGAAAACTGATGGAAGTTTCACGATGACACCAAAGGAAACAAGTGATGAAAACTCACTCTCCTGGTTGTCTCCTGAACACGGGACGGTATCCCAGGAAAACCCAATGATAATCTCCTAGGAAGCGCAGTCTAGCGAAAAAAAATCTTCCAGCACAACAGGGTGCTATGGGCCCTCTCATCCTTTGGTCCATATAAATCTCCAGGACCGGATGGTATCAGATCCTGTATGCTACAACAGCGATCGTCCATCATTGTTCCTATTCTTTGCAAAATATTTAGAGCAAGTAATTTTGAGACTTGTTCCGCAAAACTAGAATGAGGTTAAGGTGGTATTTATACCAAAGTGAGAAAACAAGGACGAACGCCTCCCCAAATTGTATAGACCAATAAGCCTCAACTCCTTTGCCCCTAAAGCTATTAAGAAAACCTTCGATAAATTGATAAGGGACTTATATTAGTGAGAAACCCTTTCATAAAAACCAATTTGCCTATCAAAAAGGCAAATTCACCACGACGGCAATTCATGAGCTCACGAATGTAATAGAGGGGACGTTAGAGACTAAACATATAACTCTCACAGCTTTCATTGACATTCAAGCGGCCTTTGACAATATGTCGTATAATACAATAGAATCAGCCACTACAAAGGTATACCTTTGTCTACAAATACGGAAATAACCAAATGTTAAACTCCAGAACCATCACTACTGAGCTTGCAGGGACGACTATGACAACTAGGGCCACTAGAGGTTGCCCACGAGGGGGTGTACTCTCTCTTCTAATTTGGACCATGGTTATAGATGACCTGCTGTGGAGTTTAAAACGCTAGGCTATGCGGATGACAGAGCCATCTGTGTTGTGGACTGGCACGAACAAGTTCTCACGGAACGAATGCAAATAACCTTAACACAAAAATGGTGCCAGAATAAGCATCAAACCGCAAAAGACGGTCCTGGGGTCCTTCTTAGAAAACGTGAATTACGTAACATTTATTGGACTTAAACGGTATACAAATATTGAACTCTGATGAGGTGACATACTTGGGTTTAAAATTGGATAAAACTCTAGCATGGAATTCTCACTTTATATATATAACTGAAAAGTCGACTCGCACCTTTTATGCTTGTCAACGACTTTTCGGAAAAACATGGGCTATGAGTCCTAAGATGACTTACTGGTCTTATACCACAATTATCCTCCCGGTGCTAACCTGTGCAGCTTTGGCAAACTACTGCGGCAAAAGCATTGAGCAAAGTTCAACGGCTCGCAACTGTAGGCATCACGGGGGCCATGAAAACATGCCGCACGGATGCACTGGAGATACTCATAGGCCTTCCTCCTCTCCTGATATTAATCCAAAGAGAAGCTGGTCGGAGTGCACTTCGACAACTTGGTATAGACAAAACAAGATAGAGAAGTTCGGTTAAGACCGAAGCTTAAATACCCTTCACCTTTTATAATCATCTAAAAAATAAGTTCCTATTGCCATATTTATGTATATGACTATTTCATGTACTTACGCAAATAGTGTTTTTTTTTAATTATAGGCGTTTGCGTTTTTCAATCACGCCCATTTTTAGCACAGTGTTGGATAACGGTATCACTTATATTCATACCAAATTTCAATTTGATAGGCATAGTATTGTGCGATATACAATTTTTTCGAGGTATGTTGAGATTTTTGTTTATTGTGGGCGTGTCTCTTAACCGATTGTGCCCAATTTCAATACGGAACAGCAAAATTGAACTAAAAATACGTATGCAAAGTTTTACTTTGATATCTCAAAAATTACGACCGTGAGAGTGCCAACAACAGACGGACACACAGACACACGGACGGATATGTCTCAAACGATTTCTCTTTTCATGCTGATTAAGAATATATATGATTTGTGGGGTTTCCGAGGCTTCCTTCGATGTGTTGTAAACGGATGATCAAAATGAATATACCCTCTTCCCTGATGGAGGATATAAAAATAAAATTTTTCATTTTTCAAAGAAAAAATTAAATTGAATAATACGTCAAGTGGTGTACGGTATTTGATGGTCGCACTTGACCGACTATAATATTTTCACTTGTTTTGTATGTAAATTTTAATTTTATTAATAATAATTATTGGATACACATTTTTGATGATGAATAAAGAAACTGATACATTACATTTTAATTGGCGACGAGTGTGTAAAAAATTATAAAAAAAAGTAAGAAAACTAAATTTGGCTTAGGCCGAATCCTAAATACCCTTCACCTCCACAACGGTGGGAGTGGCAAATATATATATATATATATTGCGCCCCCTAATAGTGTATGTCTTACGTATCAGCATGCAAGGGGACTTTTACGTTGATTATGATTTTTGTAAATTGTGGGCGTGTCTATTATCCTACCACGCCCATTTTTTTCACGGCTAGCAATGGGATAACCATGTATATGCGTACCAAATTTCAAGTTTCTAGGTCAACGTTTGTGAGAGATATATTTATTTATTTATTTATTTATTTATTTCATTTTGTGCTACAATATAAAATTCAGCAACTTAAGAACTAATGATAGATTTAAATAAAAATTGGTAAAAAAAGAAAAAACACATGATTACAACAATTGAAAAATATAAACAGAAGTGCAAATCCAAAAGAATGCTTAAATATTAAAATAATAAAAAGCTACAAAAATGTACTCAAAGTAATGTAAAAAATAAAAATAAGTAAAAATAAAAACAATAATAACAATTTAAACGCAGCCACAACAACAACAACAACAGCAGAGCAACAGCAAAAAATAATATATGTGAAAATTAAAAATAAAATTTTAAACTATATTATACTAATAATAATAATAAAGTTTAATAAAAGATAATATAGAAATTGTAAAAATAATAAAATGGTAATCTAATACAATTCAAATATATAATAGAGGTATACATAAAGCTTGGATCATACAAGCTATCAAATAATTATAATTATAACAATTGTAATAATGCAAATTTTTAATTAAATTGTATTGTATTGCTTAAAAATAAGGTACTAGAACTAAATATATATAGATGTATGTCGATTGCGGGCGTATATGTATTTTGACCACGCCCATTTTTGCTACATCAGTAGATGAGACAACTTTTGTGGCAAATATAAAGATTTTTATTTATTGTGGGCGTGTCTGTAATCCGAATACGTCCATTTTTAGCACATCGATAAAGCTAATATTTGTAGATGTACGTAATAAATTTCAAGTTTATAGCTTAATTTTTGTGGCAGATAAATAGATTTTGTCGATTGTGGGCGTGGCTCTTGACCGATTTTGCCCATTTTAAATAACGATCTGCGTGCAAAAACTAAAAGTGCCTGTACAAAATTTAAGCTCAAATTTACCATTGAGAATACCAACAACAGACAGACACACGGACACACGGACATACATGTCTAAATCGACTCAGTTTTTGACGCTGATCAAGAATATATATACTTTGTAGGGTCTCTAACGCCTCCTTCTGGGTGTTGAAAATGGAAGAACAAACTTAGTATACCCTCATCACCGAGGTGGAGGGTATAAAAATGGCAACGTCATCATATAATGAAATTTCATTACGGGGTACTACTTCAATTACGTCCACGATGAAGGAATACAGGCCCGATGTGGATAAATGGCAAAATTGGAGGTAAGTACTCGATTCGTATTTTTTTGAAACAGCTGTGGGGGATGAAAGGGTGAAAACATCAATTTTACTTAAAACCATTGGGTTAGATGCCTATGGACTGTTACGGGATTTGTGTTAACCTGACCTTCCTGCAACAAAAAGATATGGTGAACTGTGTATGATGTTGGAACAACATTTTTCTCCACCGGTGAGCAAAAAAAATACAAAGTGAAACAGTTTCTCAGTGGTGTGCTCGCGTTAAAAAATTGGCCATGAATTGCAAATTTGGCCATTTAAGTAGTTATTTGTTAAATAAATTTGTTACTGGGTGTGAAGGAAAATTATTTGAGCGCGTTTGTGAATAAAATGAGGGCCTCACCTTGGAGTTGGCTTTTAAAAAGGCTCTTACAATTGAAGCAAAATGGGCAACAGGAAAAATTGAGGTTAATTATGTTCATAAAAAGGCACGTGGCTCTATGAAGAATAAGGATAACAAAAAAGAGAAAAATAAGCGAGACAGGGATAAACAAAAATGTAATCTTTGCGGTTGGACCAATCATAGAAGCGATAGATATCGCTATAAAAAGAGTGTCTGCCATAGATAAAGTCGGTCATCTAGCTAAGGTGTACAACCAAGTTAATATGGTAGAGGAACAAGACAAGAGTATCATAAATTATTGTAGCGATCCAATAAATAAGGGTCATATCCTATTACTCCTTATACGGTGGAAGTGGAGGTTAATGGAATAAAAATTAAATTTATTTTGGATACAGGCGATACATGCTCCTTAATGGCCGAAAATATATTTGTTAAGTATTTAGACAAAAAATTATTGATACCTTGCGTCTAAAAATTGTTTTCCAATAATGGCCATATGATTGGAATTTTGGGTGAGTTTACTCTAACGATAGGATTTGATGACCAAATACAAAAAAAATAACGTGTTATAATTATTAAATTAATAGTCCTTCTATCCTGGACGCGATTTTTTGTCTGTTTTTGGATTCAAAATTTCTAAAGTGTTAACGTTGCGTAATGTGGGTGAGGTGGTACGCGATATTAAAAAAGGATTCAGTGATTTGTTTAGCGATGAATTAGGTAGATATAATAGAGCTACCGTGAAATTAAATTTGCAAAAAGACGTAAGACCAGTATTTTGTAAACGTAGGTCGGTACCTTGGGATTGGTATGAGGAACTCCTTTAGTACCTATACTAAAACCTAACGGACATATACATATATGTGGTGATTATAAAAATACCATAAATAAATATTTAGAAGATATAAAATATCCCTTACCACGCATAGAAGAGTTATTTGCAACGCTTAAGGGAGAGTATTTTTCACAGTTAGATCTTTCAAATGCGTATAACCTGTTGATGTTAGATGAGCAATCTCAAATGTTATGTGCATGGAGTACACCTTTAAAATGACTCGCTTGCCTTTCGGTGTTAAGCCAGCTGTAGCTATTTTTCAAAAGATAATAGAAAGTGTTATTCGTGGTATTCCAAAGGTTATTAATTATCTTGATGATATTATAATCACTGGTTCGGATTTTAATGATCACTTAAAAACCTTGAAATCAGTATTAAATAGATTACGTTCAGTTGGTCTTCGTCTTAGTGACAGTAAATGTGAATTTTTTAAAAAGAAGGTATCTTATTTGAGATTTAATATATATAAAAATGGATTAAGTAAAAATTTGGATAGAGTAGCTTCAGTTTTGAATGCTCCAAGACCTAAAAATGTATCAGAATTAAAAGCTTTTGTAGGTATGGTAAATTATAGTTCAAAATTTATTTACAATTTTGCTCATAAAATGGTTCCTTTATATAGATTATGGTCAAAGGAATGCCAGAGTGATTATGAATTAATGAAAAATGAGCGTATTTTATGCGAAACAAACATTAGTGTTACCAACGGATGCTTCAAACGTTGCCATAGCAGGTGTATTATCACATGTCTATAAGGACAGTCCCCGTAAGCCTGTAGCATTTGTATCAAGAGCTTTAAAGCAGTCGGAATTGAATTATAGTACAAAAAGAAGCTTTAGCGATAATTTTTAGTGTCACAAAGCTTAGGCATTATTTATTAGGAAATAAATTTATATTGGAAATGGACCATAAACCCTTATTGGCAATATTAGGACAAAATAAAGGTCTGCTTGCTTTAGCAGCATCACGTATGTAAAGATGGGCTTTTATTTTATCAGGTTTTAATTATGAAATGCGTTATATTAAGGGTAAAGACAATTCCACGAATTGTCAAGACAATTCCACGAATTGTCTTTCAAGAATGCCTCAACACATTATAAAAGAAGAAAAAGATATTGGATACAATTATATTAACTATATACATTCTAACAGCTATTTAAATTTAAACTTTCAGATAAAAACTGGCAAGAAGCCATTGTTAAAAAACGTATCGGTCAAAAATATATCGTTGTATTGCTATTTCTGTTACTCCTACTTTTACTCCTTTCGAGATCGTTCTTTCAAAACTTTTAAAAAAACTGCGCAATCTTATTATTTATTCATTTATGCGGAATTTTTATACCCTCCACCTTAGGGAAGAGGGTATATTTATTTTGATCATCCGTTTACAACACATCGAAGGAAGTCTCAGCATGAAAAGAGAAATCGTTTGAGACATGTCCGTCCGTGTGACCGTGTGTCCGTCTCTTGTTGGCACTCTCACGGTCGTAATTTTTGAGATATCAAAGTAAAACTTTGCATACGTATTCTTAGTTCAATTTCACTGTTCCGTATTGATATTGGGAAAAATCCGTTAAAAGACACGCCCACAATAAACAAAAATCTCAGCATACCTCGAAAAATTTGTATCTTTAAAAAATTGTATATCGTACAATACCATGCCTATCAAGTTGAAATTTGTATATATATAAGTGGTACCGTTGTCCAACACAACGCAAACGCCTATAAATAAAAAAAAAACACTATTTGTTGTTTAAAAATGACCTGAATAATAATGTATACGCAACAGTTTAATGCAATGGGAACTTATTTTTTAGAGGGTTATAAAAGGTGGAGGGCATTTAAACTTCAGTCTAAAACGAACTTTTCTATCTTTTTTCTTATTATGTAACCGATTGACACGTTTGCCGGAAGAAAAATTTCACTGAACTGCAGAAATAGATAATATATTTGGCTTTACATAATAATTAGCTTTAAAAAGTAAATTCTAAATCAATCACGTCCGAAAAATATATGTACATCGAATTAAAGCTAATCAAGCCCTTACTAATTTTTAATTTATATCAATAAATAATTACAAGAAAACAAATGAAAATATTATAGTCGGTCAAGCCCGACCATCAAATACCCTACATCACTTGATATATTATAATATTCAATTTAATTTTTTCCTTTGATAATGAAAAGTTTTATTTTTTGTACTGCTTTTAATTTTTTTCTTTGAAAAATTAATAATAATTTTTCTATACCTACTTGTATTTTCAAAAATTTCAAAATGATACATGTCAGAAATTTTTTTATTTTTTGTTTGTTTATATCAAAAAATATATATATATAGGAAGGGGTTTTAAAAATGGTCCAATGCGGTCCATTTTCATAAGGGTTTATTTTTGGGTCAGTGCTTTTCCGCGTGTTATATTTCATCGAAACATCTTAAAAAATAATAGGACATCATATAAAGAAGGGTTCTAAAATTGGTCCAATCCGGTCCATTTTTAATAGGGTTAATTTTTGGGCCAATACTTGTCCTTGTACCAAATTTCATCGAAATATATCAAAAAATAATAGGACCTCATATGGGGAGGGGTTCTAAAAATAGTCCAATTCGGTCTATTTTCAATAGGATTCCCATTTTGGGCCGATACATGTCTTTGTACCAAATTTCATCGAAATATCTCAAAAAATGCGACCTGTAGCTTGCGCACAAAATTAAATGGACAGAAAGGAGGACAGACGGTCAGACGGACATGGTTAAAACGATTCAGATTTTGATTCTGAATCGATTAGTATAATTGAAGGTGGGTGTGGCATTTGCCGTTTAGGAGTTACAAACATCCGCACAAACTTAATATATTCTATATAGGCAGGCTATAAAAATGTTCCCAAACGAACTCAATTATCTCAAGAAACACTTGTTATGACTATATAAATCATTACAAGTATGCCTAGAAAAAAATTTCATTTTCTTTTTTAGGCTTCAGCCTAAATATCAGCTTTAAAAAAAAATTACCTTAGCATAAATATGACTGCAAATTTTCGATTTTTTTGCTAAAGAACTTTTAAATATTTCATTTATTTCAGTTTTTGTTGTACTGAAAACGTATGCTTTAATCGAATTTACCAAATTACAATATCAATAAGTTTTAAATCGACATCTCTACTTTTTACTACTGGTAACACACAAAAAACATTTTTGAATCAACTCAAAATTTTGATGATCAATATATGTATATGATCTGCATTCTTGATAACCATATCAAGAATAAATTTCACATTTTATGCCTTGATATTCATAATAAATTACTTCCTACAATACTATTAATTTTGTTACGATTATAATTGTTTAGACAGAACAAAATTATCTAAAAAGCCTACAATATTTTAAAATTTTATAAAATGATGAACGATGAATATCATTTAAATAAAAATTATTTAATTTAAAAACGTGGTTATGTTATACTAAAGAGCTTGTAGTTTATTATAATTAAAGTAGAAAAAGACACTCTTGTGAATACTAACATATTTATACTTTCCGTATAGAGATGTTAGTTTATTTAATATGTTAGTAGCTGCGCCGTACACTGTTAACTGTATTACTACGCCGTACACTGTTAACTGACTGATATTAATTCTTATATACAAAATCCACATAGAACTGATTCAATATTAATTTGAGTTAGAATTTTTATATTTTCAATTGCACTTAAATAACATAAGAATAAATAGTTACGAATACCACTACATGTTTTAGTATCTATTATTCACTTATGCACAAACCATTTAAGCGTCTTTCAAAGTAGATTTTCCGAATATGTACAATACACAACAATGACATAAATGATAATTTTAATGGTAAGTTTATTGTTCGTCAATCTCCCTATTAACTGGCATATATAGTTCAAATTTAAATTTTTATTATAATAAATAATAAATAAAAAGATTAAATTTGGCTTAGGCCAAATCTTAAGTACTCTCCAAATACACAACAATAGACGTGGCAAATATATATATATTGCGCCCTCTAATAGTATGGATTATGTAACACCTTGCAAGTCTAGTTTTATGGTGAATATGTTTTTTGTCGATTGTGGGCTATACTATTATCCGACAACGCCCACGCGGCACAACGATAGATAGGGTAATTATAAATATATGTACCAAATTTCAACTTAATAGCCCAATTTTTATGGCAGATATGTAAATTTTTGTTGATTGCAAAAACTAAAAGTACTTGTACAAAATTCCAGCTCAATATCTCAAAATTTACACCTGTGAGTCAGTTTTCGATGTTGATCAAGAATATATATAATTTGTAGGATCTCTGATGCCTTCTTCTAGATGTTGCAAACGAAATGACAAATTTATATATCTTATGTGGAGGGTATAAAAATAATAATAATGTGTGCTTAAACGTAGTGTTTTTGAACGCTCCCTTCCGTTAGATATCATTTATTTTACATTTACAGTATGGGGTCACAAAATAAAATTACACAGAATTCAGAAAATAGGTATATTAAACATTATAATTCTTAAATGTTAATTTTATACAATAAACACCACATTACTTTTTCAGCAAAAAATTCTTGTTTATTGTATTTTTATTAGATTTCCCCTACTTTCAAAATGTCGATTCATATAATATAAATAAGTTTGTCCAAGTTTAACAAAATTTTTAATGAAAATGTCCAATCGTGAGTGTTTATATAACACAGCACAACTACACAGGACGTGGCTAAGTTGACTAATTTGAGATTGTTGATGAAAAATATATTAGGTGTAGTAAAAAGGGATCCATTATTTTTTTAATATGTGGCTTTAGTTTGTGATGAGGAAATTTTAGAATAAAAAATTTTCTATCACACCGTGTTACTATTACACATTATATATCAATGAAGTTGAATTTCTGTTATATATATATATATATTTAATTTCATTCTCTTTTCCTTTTTCATATATTATAATGAAGTCGAATTTTTGTTATACTCCCGTTTCATTTACTTTTCTTTTTTTATTTAATAATATGTTCCAAGTTATCCTGTACTAATTATAAGATCAGCTGATATAAGGAACCCTGGATTTATTATAAACCATGTGTAAGCAAGATCAGATGTAAATGATGCAAAGCTTACAACAAAGCTCTTACAAGCAACACAAAAGCTTAGCAACTGGCCTCTAAAAAGGCGAGAAACGCACAGAAAATTAGCTAGTTTTAGACTAGCTTGTTGATAGGTAGGTCGACTAGGAACTAGACGCGAGAGTTGTTTTCATCCTCTCTACTCTAGTTAACTTTTTTTGCAGCTAGGCAATTATTTTTCAAGTGATAGGTAGATTGTATAGGAACTAGATACAAGAGTAAGATATCATCCCCTCTACTCTAGTTAACATTTTTTGTAGCTAGGAAATTACTTTCACGGAATAAATAAATTGTATAGAAGCTTAGGCACGAGAGTTGATCCATCCTCTCCATCTCAGCTAATATTACGCTAGGTAACATAAGCACGAGTGTAGTTATGTCCTCTTTATTTTTTTTATACTTCGCTAGGGAGTTAGACAAAAAGAATAATTCATTAACTAATATCACGCTAGGTAGCACAGGCACGAGAGTTGATTAATCCTCTCCACCGCAGCTAATATCTCAATAGGCAACTAGGTACGAGAGTTGATTCGCCCTCTCTAAACGCAGCTTAGGCATAGGGAGCACGAGAGTCGAATTATCCTTTCAAGATTCTAACACCAAAGCATTTATTTAAACCAATCACTGTCCGAACTCTAGAATTAGCTAAAGACACAGAATCCACTCTTTATACCAGTCACTGCTCGAACTCTTGAATTAAGCCAAAACACAAACGACACACTAAGGACACATAATATCCATTCGCACCAATTACAACTGAAGCTTTTACATGGCAATGACATATTTAACAAATAAGAATTCACAGCATCTATTGTATATACGAAACATAAGGCAACGTCGAAATTCTTTCTTTAAAATACGTTATAATACGAAGATAAAGATAAAAAATAAAATTGTCAATCTATTTTTTATTTTTTGAAAAAAAAAAACTGAATTGAACTCTGGCTAGCCCTGGGTCTACCCCAGCACCCTTCAGATTCTTTACAAGTTATCTGTATCTCGCGTTGTATAAGTCCGATCGGGTTCCATTAGATGGCGTTCAATAGATGAGATTTCACGCCAAAAACACTATTCTGACAGTTTTGTTATTGGTTGACTCAATTTTGTTTTGGCGCGGGTTAATATGAAAGAGAAAATACGCCATACAGTTTGTACAGTTTTTCTTCGATAAAGGCGAAAACGCAAGGCAGGCGTATGAAAATGTGATTAGTTTTTATGGTCCTGATACTGTAACAACTAATCACACGCAATTTTGGTTTTGTCGATTCCGTTCCGGTAATTTCGATGTCAAAGATGTACCACGCACTTTGTCGAAAATGTCGATAAAATCATGCACATTGTCGAGTCCGACCGTCATGTAAGCATTGTTTCGATTGCTTAAGAGCTAAAGATTGCACAAAAATTCCTTTAGAGCCATTTGAATAAGGCTGGATACAAAAAGAAGCTCGATGTATGGATGCCACACGAGTTAACGCAAAAAACCTTCGATCGAATTTCCATCTGTGATTCGCTGCTGAAACAAAATCGACCTATTTCTGAAACGGTTAGCGACAGACGATGAAAATTGGATCACTTACGACAACGTCAAGCGAAAACGATCATGGTCGAATTGCGGTAAGCCGACGGAAACGCTGGCGAAGCCAGGTTTGACGGCCAAGAAGGTTTTGCTGGGATTGGCAGGGAATTATCTACTATGAGCTGCTACTCTCCGGCAAAACAATTGGAAAAACAGTTGGACCGTCTGAAGGAAGCAGCCAGGCACCAAGTGATTACCATCTGTTCCTGTCCATGGCGAACAATTTTGCTGGTGAAAAATTCGCTTCAAGAGAGACTTGTGAAAATCGACTGTCTTAATTTTTTTCAAATAGGGGCAAGGGCTTCTATGAGAGAGACATATAGATATTACCTTCTAAATGGGAACAAATTATCCAACAAAACGGTACATATTTGACCTAAATCGGATCATTCTAACTATGGTAATTAAAGCCTTCAATTTCATGCAAAAACAAGTAAAAATATTATAGTCGGTCAAGCCGGACCATCAAATACCCTACACAACTTGATATATTATATTATTCAATTTAATTTTTTCTTTTGATAAATGAAAACTTTTATTTTTTTGTACTGCTTTTAATTTTTTTCTTTGAAAAATTAATAATAATTTTTCTATACCTACTTGTATTTTCAAAAATTTCAAAATGATACATAAGTCAGAAATTTTTTTTTATTTTTGGTTGTTTATATCAAAAAAATATATATATATAGGGAGAGGTTCTAAAAAAAAAATAGTCCAATCCGGTCCATTTTCATAAGGGTTTATTTTTGGGTCAGTGCTTTTCCGCGTGTTATATTTCATCGAAATATCTCAAAAAATAATAAGATATCATATGAGGAGGGGTTCTAAAATGGGTCCAATCCGGTCCATTTTTAATAGGGTTCCCATTTGAGCCAATACATGTCCTTGTATTAAATTTCATCGAAATCTACAAAATCAGCAAATATGGTACACCAGGGTTCGTCTAGAATTTCCGTTAGCATTTCCCCGGCTGATCGCTGTGGACTAATTTTATAACGTTGGCAGGAATCGCATTATAGGACGTACCTACATTACATTCCCGGTTAATAATAACGTGAGTAAATGCGTGCGACGGTTTTACATATGCCCAAATGGCCTGCAGCTAGTTGATCATGTTTTTCTGAGAGTACCAATTGTCGTTGGTGGCTGGGTACACAAAGTTTCCAGGATGGTTCAACAGCATCAGGTAATTTAGTAGAAAAGTGTCGGTAAAGGGGCCCCTTGATCACAGCATAGTCCGGATACTTTTGTGGATTTTTCGTTATTTCATTTATTTTCTTTCGGATCCATGGGCAGTCTAGAGTTCGGTGTTTTGAGCGATTTTCCATAATTCAATTGGTTGTCGTGAGAGGGCGTCTGCCACAACATTTTGACCTCCGATATTGTGTGTCGAAATTTAATTCTTGCAACTCTAAAGCCCAGCGGGATAAACGGCCACAAGGATTGTTGATAGAATTTAGCCATTTTAGGGATAAATGATCGGTCAGAATAGTTAAACGGTAGCCCTCAAGATATGGTTTTATTTTTCGGATAGCCCAAATAATTTCTAGGCATTCCTATTCGGTAGTGCTGTAGTTCTTCTCGGCTTTGTTCAAATGTCGACTGGCGTAAGAAATGACACGTTCATTACCGTCAATTTCTTGCGTAAGAACATGGCGATCCTTTTTCTAGAAACTACCAATGCACACAAGAAAAGATAACAACACGATTCCAACTGCAATTAGATCTTCACAGATGGCGTTAACACCAGGTAAAACGTCTTCTTGGTGAATTAGAACTTGGTGATCAAAAATCGTCTCATTTTTTTTAACGCCTTAGATCATTATCGGCTCGGAAAATTGAAAATGATATTCTTAAAACTTTGTTCCTTGAGAGACTGCTGAAAAGGTTCGAAGTATTCTTGCAGTGTCAGAATCTACAGATGTTTATAAAATATCATTACAAGCTGACAAAATAATGGAAACATTTTCTAGTAATTCTTCTACGTTTATAACTAAAGTCAACAGATGCACATCTACAGATGTTGATATTTCTGCTAAATTGGATGCCTTGATCAAACGAAGTGATGCTCTTAAGGTGCAACGAAATAGAAGACATCGACATTTTAATAAATGCTCTAATTCAAGATCTAGATCATTTTCTAGAAAGGATTCTGAAATGTGTTGGTATCATTGGCGTTTTGGAGACAAAGCACGAAAATGATTGCCTCCATGTAAGTTACAACTGCAAAAACTAAATGTGGCCCAGACAACTTCATCGGCTGCTTGTCTGGATGAATTTAGCCAAAGCCGATTCATGCATCAATCTAAAAGGATTTTAAGATGCATCGAATTATTATTATATTTATTTTATAGATCTATTTTACAATATTATGAAGGATTTTTTCTTTATATTATAGTTTCATTAAAAAACTTCTTTAAGTGAAAGTAAGAGATAAATTGGGAATAGGATATGGATTAACATATTGGGAGATTATAATTTTCTAATTAGTCCCTTATGAACTTTTTGGGTATTCCAAAAGCCATTAAAATATCCATAAGTGGTTTCTTCCCTTCCCCAAATTTTAATATTTTTATTTGTACGTATTTTGAAAATTTGTCTACTGCTATTAATAAAATGTGATTGTCCGTAGAATACAAATTAATATGGATACTGTGGTCTCTTGTATGATTGGTTTAACAGGATGTCCTTCATATTTTTATTCTTTACAAACTTTGCATTGCTTTACGACCCTATCAATTTTTTCTTGCATTTCAGGGAAATAAATTCTTTCTAATCAGTTTGCCTTGAGCTATCAAGCAGTATAGATATACTTTTTAAATTTTTCAAAAATAAATTTTTAAATAAAACAAACAAAAAATAATAAAAATAAAAATTTTCTTCATTAAATTTTTCTAAAAACTTTCGTTGTAATTTTTCGATAAAATGCCTTCACTGAAGCGTAAAAAATTTAGTGGAAATATTCCCAAACAAAAGGATTCAAAAAGCTCCACCTCGGTTTATAATAATAGATTTGAAGCTTTATCTGAAAGAGACGATCGGGCAGACGACCCTCATTGTCCATGCCGTCAAGATTACCTCAATATTCGTCAACACCTAACAAATAGCAAAGTAACTGAATACAAACTCAATCGTATAAATAATGCTCTTGCAGTGCACTCCACACCAAAAAGCTTTATTACATATGATCAAGCTCCTCATATATCATTTGAGAGTAGCGGAAAAATGTCTTATGCCGAAGCTCCCAGTAATGCTCGTACTATTAACTCTAATAATGATCCAAGTGATAACATTTCAAATGAAAAAATTCTTGAAATATATTTCGAAGCTGTTGATGCATTACAAAAATGCAAAAATAAATATGTCAAATTACGTGTCTTAGGAAATATGCTAAAATATGTTTTATAATCACTCAAAGTTATGTTCAAGGCTCCATGTTGTGCACTGGAACGCTCAAGGTTTGACAACCGAATCCTCTCAAGCCCAATTTGCTTTATTCCTTATTAACAAAAATATAGATGTAGCTTTAGTAAACGAAACGTTCTTGAAGTCTCACCGCAAAGTTCGACTTGAAAACTACAAAATATACACAGAAAATAGATTTACACATGGAGGAGGTGTATTAATTACAATTTAAAAAAATATAGTTCACCAACTCATACCCAAGTTCAATACAACCATCATTGAAAATATCTGTATAACTTTGGAAATTAACAATCGTAAAGTTCTGCTAATCTCTGCGTATAGTGCGATGTATACGCATACTTTCACTAATGATTTGGACACTATAACAAATATCTCTTCAGACTTTTTTATTTTATATATTTGGGGATCTGAATGCTCAACACACTAGTTGGAATTGTTCGCATAACAACACTTCCGGGATTGCTTTATATAATCATCAGCTGTCTTCTACTTACTATATATTTGCACCTGACGATTATACTCGTTTTGGCCAAGGTGTTTTTACTGTCAGACCTTCAACAGTAGACCTAGCTCTTACAAATTTATCTTTAGGAATATCTGACCTAAAAACACATCCACATGAACTGAATTCCGAACATGTTCCAATTTCGTGCACCTTACATGGTACTTATACAGAAGATGTGGCGAAAGTTCCTCTTTATCACAAAGCTGACTGGACTAAAATTGGTCAATATGTACAACTAGAACTTGCAAATATGGCTTTTGATACAACTCTATTTAATTCTACCAACATAGACATGTTTTTATCAAAGATAACAAAATTAATTCAAAACGCATCCAAAATGGTTCCTACAGGAAATCGCCGTTCATGGCAAAGAAATATTTCCAATTTGAGTTTATATTTGAACACTCAAAGAAATATTTATAGACGAAAAATATAGAGATGCTCAAATTTAGTATTAAAAACTACACTAGTTGGTATAATGAAACAACTGAACTATTTGATTAATTGGCATCTTAACAATGATAGAAACGAAAATTGGAATAATTTTTTAAAAAAACTTCCGCCGGGTAATAAAAATTTTTGGAGAGTTGCCAAAGCAATAAAAGGAAAAAAAGTATATGTTGAACGCTATTGTATGTGATAACTCTATCAAAGTAAATATTATTGCTGACACCTTTGAAAAAGCACGTAATATTACTACCAATATGAAGTCTACCATGGAGAAAAAAGTTGAAAATTTCGCTGTTTATTAATTCTTCAACAGCGCCAATAGAATCTGAATTTTTAACAAATAGAAATGAAGTATTTTATTTTACTAATCAATTAAAAAATAAAAAGGCTCCGGGCATTGATGGCATTAAAAGTATAGTTTAAAAAAAAAATGCCTCGAATTTTTTTCGACGCACTTGCAAAAATCTTTAATTGGTGCCTGAAAAATGGTCATTATACAAATTTATTTAAAATTGCAAAAGTTACTCCTTTTCTTTAATGTCCTAAAAAGCCTATTCCTAAGTATGCTATTCTGCTTTAATTCCTTATTAAACAAGACGGAACTAGAAGTAAATGATTTTATTGTAGCATATGGAACAAAAAGTTATATCGCTTCATTACATATATCATACGGACGAGAAATACTGCTGTTAATGTCACGAGAAATAAATAATCAATTTTAGTAAGAAAGTAAGAAGAAATTTCAAAAACTTAGTTTTTTTAAGAGAGAGATAGAGTTATAACAATGTTATACCACTTAAGCTTGTCTCTAGATATAAGAACCCGTCACTAAAAATATAAATTGCCTTCTCCTTCTGGCGAATATGTTTGTTTAAGTAGATCTGAAAGCAATATTGTCGGAACAAAAATCTTAAAGCTGGAAATATCTCTAGGTTGACAAAAATCAAATATACGTATTTTTAATGCAATATTTGGAGATTATGAACAAAAGCATTTTTTCCAGTTATCTAAAAGGAACGACAACGAAGTTTACGGCGCTAATTGTTGAGCGGTCTATAAAAGGGAGGGAACAACTACAATAGATAAGGGAGGTAAAACTGACTAGCATTCGAGCAAGTCATCTTTATGATCTTTAATAATATTAAGAGATTAAACATTAATTCTACGAATTTTACAAAAATCTGTTGCGTGCCTCACTGCGTTTCATTTTGTAAACAAAAGTGTTAAGGTGTTAAGAAAGAAAAGAGAATTTTTTTTTCTTCTCTCCTTTTGTCTTTGCTTTACTTCCTTGTTTTTTCCTTTGACGCTTGTAGAGTAGCTCATCAAAAAGAACTTTTTGTATCAAAGAAAAATAAAGTAACACGATCAAAAACGTTACAATAATCTTAATACTTATTCATATCAAAATTCAGGAGGAGAACAACAATGAAAATTATTGTTGCGGATTAAATTATAACTAAAGACGGCACAAAAAGGAGATAGAAACGATCCTGAAAAAAAAGGAAAAAACGCGTGGTTTATAATATCGGCAAATTATGGAAGAAATTACCAGCGATAACTTCTACAACAACACCAACTTAGATCCCCGTCAACAAAGAAATGTAGGACAGTATGTAAGGCAGTTTAAAGTATAAGTTATCACGGAGGGTACATTCTAGTCAGTCCAATTCAACAAGTGTAAATACTTAAGATTAGTGACACGATTTTTTTTATTTTTTTATTTTTTTTTTGTGATTACGGGTATAGGAATATGGCAAGATCACCCCTATAGTTGACGACCTAACCGGTCTATCGTGTCACATCGTTATATTTCCGTTACCACCACCACCACTGAATCGCAACAAAGCAGCATTATTGCGAGGATCTTTTTTTATTTATTTATTTATTATTCTTTATTATTTAAGTTATCTTGGTATTTTGGGACAAATAGGTACACTAGTTGAAATATTATCCGTGAACGACTTACTCGGATGACTGGTTGACTAAAATTCTAAAAAATCGATAATGTTGTTGATGTAGAAGAAGCTAATTAAAAATTTTTGGGAAAATATGCAATGATGTAATATTATCAGATATTTTTGCAACCTGTAACAATTTACAATTATTAAACATATATACATATATTAGACTTTTCAATAAATTTAATTAAGTCTTTGCTAACTTCAGAAACACTTATTTAAGTATGTTTAAAAAGTTTAAAATAATCAAGACTTAGAATGAGATGTACTTTCACTCAACCTATAAATTAGATACTATAATCTGCGATGTCTTTATTTGAACAATTTGAAAAAAAACAATCAATCGAAAATAAACAAATTATAAACGTTAACGTTTTTTTAAGGTTTATTTAGAATATTTGACTTACGTGACCCTATGAACCCTGGAACAAACTTGTGAAAATGGGTGGTTACCGTACTTGTGTAAATAGGTGGTTACTATACTGTGGTTAAAAGCTTCACGTTTTATTTCTGTTGTTATGATGTATTATGTTCATATAATATTATTCATAAAATCGTGGAAGACCGTTTTTAATAGGTTGGTACTTTTGGATTTGTTTTTGTATAAAATACGCCCCTCGAAATGAGAATATAAAATAAAATTATGAAATTGTATAAAATAAATATAATTCTTACCATGTCCAAAAAATTAATTATATTGTAGACATGTTTATTCAAATTCATTTGATGTTTTTTTTTTTCTTCTTTGGGAAAATGATATAGTGGTGCTCTATACTGTAAGTAGCAAATGCTGGTTACATTTGGTACGCATAGCCTTAGTCCTTTATTACTTGTTAAATATTGAGAATTTTCCTAAGGAAGTATTTACCACATATTAGCTCAATAAAACATCATGTTGTTAGATCGTCTCAAGCTAATCAAAAATATATATACTTTGCAGCACCCACTTTAAAAAATACACTTCAAATTTTCTCCATATATTTACAAAAAACTTCTACAAATTTTTTCAAATAGAAGTAATTTCTATGAAAGGCAGAGAAACAAAAACAACATAATGAAGGTCATACTTACGGTTATCGTATATATTCATTAGAGTGTGTGCTTTAAATTTAATGTCCACACTATTCTTTAGTTTATAACTGACGTTGTTAGAGTTAACTCTTGTGTATAATCTCGTCAAACAAGTAGGAATAATATTGTCTGAAATCTGTTTATCATAGGAAAAAAATGCATGTTCATTTTAACTGCGTCTGGTATTCAAGCGCTTTACTAGTTGCAATGGTATACGCTGAATATTATTACAATTTTTTACTAGAAGCTGCCGATTATATTCATTTGACAAATTGGTCACAGCCTACATTTTATAAAAAAGTGATGGATACCAAATACATCAACGAACGGAATTTAAAAGATGTGGCTCTGGCCGACAGTGTTATAAAGGTGCAGTATCCATTTCAGATTGTGAACGAATGGAAATATTTAGATTTTGAGTTTCCTACGTACGAACTGAGAAAAAATGCCATTCAGAGTGGGTAAAAGTCAAAATATTTGTTAACTGTTTATACAACACACATATCATACACATAAACAATGTAATCGTATAATATAATGTTGAGTAATATAAATATCAATTATAAATTTTGAGACTTAGCAATATATGTAATATATGCATTACACACTTATTAATATTTTTAGTGAAGGTTTTGCTACATTTCAGGTATAATATATCCAAACTTTGTAATTGCAAATCGTACAATTACTGTGAGAAAGAGATTTAAGAAATTCCCTTAATTAAATCTATTTATTTATTCTACATCCGTAAAAAGCATCGTTTAAAGTTTATTAAATTTAAGACATAACTCACTGATTTATTTTGGCTGGATGAAAAAAAAAAAATTTTTCTATTAAAAAATAATTTTTCATCTTCATGAAGCTGGAAAAATTACAATTTCATTTATATAAATTATTAAAACCTCCTTAGAGTGGCAATATTTTATTTACTGCAATATTTTTTGTCATAGACGAACTTATCGGAGTCAAAATATTGACTAAACTTAACTAAAGTTAACACAGTTAATATATTAATCATTAATTAAAAAAATGTCGAATAAACAGTTTTGCAATTTTGCTTGCAAACGGTAATTGGAGCACCCGTACTAAAAAGATAGACATAATCAAACCCGGACAGTGGTTTTCTTAAAATCGATTGCCATAAATCAATTGGAAAAATGGGATGTTTTAAATCTGAAGGCAGATCTTTTATAAGTTTGTCTTATAGTAGCAGAGATAATAATGGTGGCAGGTTATATTTTCTACCCCTTACACTGGCGGACTTGTTCCCCGATTTCTAAAGCTTCCTTAAATCTAGTCAAAAGGACAAAGGATTAGGATATTTCTTTAACAGCTGTCACTTACTTATTGTTCATAACATTCCAAATATTTATATATTTATTTTTGTACTTAAAATAATCGGTAGGAAACTTGATTTTGATAAATATAAAAGGTTTTATCTTCTTAGAAGTCATTCAGCTAATTTACCGGGATATTAATAATATAGGTAATTGACATCCTATTAACTGATTATTAACTTACTTGATGGATTTTATCATTATTTTTATACCCATCACCCACATTGTCAATTGCAAAACCCAGTAGAAGGTTTTGCAATTGACAATGTGTATATAATAATGTAAATACCTATAAGGTTTTATATTTATATTTTGGTCATCATCAAATTCTGAATGGATTTAGCCACATCCCTCTGTGTGTAGTAATAATTTTCCCGGTCGCAAAAATTGAGATATCGTCTTCAAACTAATTTTTGTGCAAAATTAATCGAAGGACGCGCGGTTTTTGCTTGTTGATTGTTATTTTTAAGCATCATATATGGGACTATGATTGCGTAAGTGATAGTCATCAAGTGGTATCTTTTTCTTTTCATTTCATTGCGTAAGGAATATTTGATGATTATATTTTCCTTTATTTACGGAATTACATGAATTATAAAATATGTCTCTCCATTGTGTAATTTAACATGATAGCAAAATAGGTACCGCTTTGCTTATATTATAAAAAAACAAGTAAGAAAACTAAATTTGGCTTAGGCCAAATCTTAAATACCCTCCACCTCCACAACGGGTAGCAAATATATATATATATTTCACCCTCTAATGTATGTCTTACGTATCAGCATGCAAGTCTACTTTTACGTTAAATATGATGCTAACAGGTTTAGGAAGGAATTATTTAATTATTTAAGTATTATTTAAGTACTATATGTAATTTGTAATTTTTGATTTTAATTTTTATTTAATTTTTTTTTTTTTTTTTTTTTTTATTAGTACATTTTTGTTAGATGTTTTTAACGTTATTATAATTTTTAACCCCAACTAAATTTAAGCTTTAAGCTTGGTTGTTGGCACTCAAAAATAAAATAAATATAAATATATATAAGAGGAGTACAAAACAAGTAATAAAACTAAATTTGTCTTGGCTTAAATACCCTCCACCTCCACAACGGTGGGCGTGCCAAACATATATATATTGCGCCTTTTAATAGTGGACGTCTTACGTATCAGCACGCAAGTCTACTTTGAATACGTTGAATATGTTTTTTTGTAACTTGTGGGCGTGTCTATTATCCAACCACGCCCATTTTTGGCATGTCAGTCAATGGTATAACTACGTATGTATACGCGTACCAAATTTCAAGGTCAACTTTTGTGTCAGAGATTTTTATTATTTGTGGGCGCGTCTGTAATTCGAATACGCCCATTTTTGGCATATCGATGAAGCTAAAATTTATAGATGTAGATACTAAATTTGAATATCACATTAAACACATTAAACTACTGAATTTTTCGGGCTTACCACATTCTAGTTTTTTCTGAAAGGGTTAAAGATGCTGAAATGTTTTCTGCCGATTTTGAAGTTTATAGGTGTGATCGCAGTAGTAAAATAGGTTGTGGGGTACTTATAGCTGTTAAAAATTTTTTGCCATCTCAGGTGGTACTTCCTTCTTATTTTGTTGACGTTGAATTTGTTTGGGTAATTGCTACTTATTTATTACCTTTTCATACATTCCTCCGGCGTCTGACCTTATAATTTACATGAAGCATGTTCATTTAATCTAAAACGTATTTTCATTTGTTAAACCATGTGATAAGTTACTGGTTTTAGGTGATTTTAATTTCTCTGACTTTAACTGGTTCTATAATGAGGACATGGGTTATCTCACACCAATTAAGATTCCTCAACATATAGAATTTTTCGATGAAATTTATAATTTATTTATAAGTTATGCAACATAATAACTTAGAATCCTTGAATATTCAGAAGATATCTAACATGTTTGTTTATTTTTATGAAAAATTCTACTCACCTGAAAGTGTTCCGTGTGATAACTATTAATACGACATAAAGTTATATAATCTGTTTCCTCTCATTCAGTTTTCTGAAACTGAAGTCCTTGATGCATTAAAGACGGTTAAGTTGTGTTATTTCCCCGGCCCTGACGGGATTCCTTCTTGTATACTGCGGCAATGTGCCGAATTATTATATGTTCCTTTAACTAACTTTTTCAATGCATACCTCGGTAAAGGCTATTTCCAACTATGTTAACAAAGTAGCTTTATTATTCCACTCTATAAGAATGGACCTAAAAACTGTATAAATAATTACCGTGGTATTGCTAAACTTAGTGCCTTGCCACAGTTATTCGAATTAGTAATTACTAGAAGACTTACTCCGATGATTAAATTTATTATTTCTTCTTATCAACACGTTAAAGGTAAATTAACTTCTACAAATCTTTTGGAATTAACATGTTACATATTTCAGGTTTTTTCTGAACAAATGCAAACTGACGTAGTTTATACGAATTCATTTTGATCATCCGTTTACAACACATCGAAAGAAGCCTCGGAGACCCCACAAACCATATATATTCTTACTCAGCATGAAAAGAGAAATCGTTTGAGACATGTCCGTGTGTCCGTCTGTTGTTGGCACTCTTACGGTCGTAATTTTTGAGATATCAAATTGAAACTTTGCATACGTATTCTTAGTTCAATTTCGCTGTTCCGTATTGAATAAGGAAATTTAAATATTGAAATCCGTATTGAAATACGGAATACAATACTATGCCTATCAAGTTGAAATTTGGTATATATATAAGTGGTACCGTTGTCCAACACTGTGCCAAAAATGGGCGTGAATAAATAATGCAAACGCCTATAAATAAAAAAAAACACTATTTGTTGTTTAAAAATTACCTGAATAACAATATATACGCAACAATTTAATGCAACTTATTTTTTAAAGGGTTATAAAAGGTGGAGGGTATTTAAGCTTCGGTCTTAACCGAACTTGTCTATCTTGTTAGTCATATCTTTGTAGACTTCTTCATGCTGATTTAAAAGTTTACATCATTATTAACATCATGTATACGTCTGAAGTGTTACCAGATTTATAATTATGTAGAAATGAATTCGCGAACAGTCAAAATTAGTTATTTTTTACATAATTTTAAAAACCGTGTAAGATCGAAAACGTGCAAAACGAGGGATAGATGTATGTAACAAATGGTTATTTTTAATATATATAAATATTAAATATATATTACAATATATAAGAACAAACATTATGATGAACAGATTATGATAATAAAATATTTTATAGATATATATATCAAAACAAAAAAAAGAAAAATAATTTGATTAAAAATTTAAAAGTTCATCACGTATATATTCAAATCATAAAAGCTTTTTATTTATCATTAAGGATTTTTCATAATTGTACAGAGGTTTTTTTTTTTTAAACAAAACAACAACTTTGTAATATTTTTCTTTTCTTTAATATAACAATAATTAATGCATTATATTAAAAGCACGGTGTGTAATAAATTTATATCGAGATTACAAAACTTTTAAAAGAGTATAGTATTGTGATACGAAAAATCAAATATATTGAGGAGCGAAGTAAGAATTTCCTGGGTGAATGCCAATGATCGATTGTGCCTTTGTGTGTGTACAAGTCTAGGCATATGAGTGACCTTTCGTCTGAGTGACGGTACTGTGGAATGAGAAACAACTTCCGAGTGAATATATGAAACGGTAGAAGTATTTAGAAGAGCTGTATGTTCTAGGGATATTAACCAAACGAGGTGAACACTGAAGAAATTTTAGCATTGTCAGTAGAGGGCCTTAAAATGAAACTTATTAAATTAGTTTTGTGCCAGATTCATCCTCCGAATTCGATGAAGTTTATGTAGAACCTAACTAGTCCTCTCTTAACAAAGAATGAAACTATTTTACTTTACGAGATATTGAAGATTCACCAGATACACCATTTATGGATCTGCTCCCATTGATATATATAAATGGATATTCGGATTTTAAAAGAAAGACAGAAGCATTGATTTTTAATGATTTACAAAAATTAATATATGCCAAATGTTTATATTTCAACTGGACATAATCGATGATGTGCCATCTCGCACAAGCTCTTTATTTATTATCTCCGTTATTCTCTTCTTTTTTTTTCTTTTACTTACATTCGGTTTTAGAATACATACAATTTTTCTTAACACTCACTCTCTTAGTATTCATCATCAAGTAAGCATCAAAACGTTTTTTTTTGTAACCGTAAAATTATGCATACTAAACTTTAACTCGATATCTCAAATTTTGCGAGCGTGAGAGTGCCGAAACGAAGAAGTGTAGTATCTTCCGCCATCGTAGCCATGCCCGCTTTAACCTGACTATTTACACAGTCGAATATTATATTTGCCAAATTACAGCAAGATATGTCAAATTTTGCATCAAAGTTGCGACAAAACTCACATGGACAGAAGGACAAAATCGACTAGCCTATTAATAATTATCAACAATATACTTCCTTTGGGATGAGGAATATTCCATTCTGATATTTAAAAATGCTTGAATAAAACCAATATACATTCGCGTCATTATGACGATGTGTATAGAAGTGATTCTGAAATAATACAGATTTTAAAAATTAAGTAAAATTTACACTAATGTTTCACTATTATTAACATCTTATAATATATTTACCATATACTATATAGAAAATTTATATTGTGGAACAATTTACCTTTGGGCATAGACGTTTATAAACAACGAATTTTCTTAACCTTTCCCCGATGGAAAGACGGGATTCCAGCCACTCTTGGCACTTTAAAGTATCCACCTACTGAAATTAGTCCATCTATTAAGCCATATCCAAATTGGGAATCACATAGCGATCCATATCAACCAGATTGCCGCATTTTAATGTCCGTCTATCGCACGTACATTGATAATTGTGAACGGTTGTGGCTAATTGATGCTGGTATCGTAAACGCTTCAGCTAATTTAAATCAAATATGTCCACCTAAAATCATAGCTTACGATTTAAATACTGATGGAATTGTACTACAGTTTGAATTTCCATCAGATCAGGTAAAGCAGGACAGCCTTCATTCGAACATCTTAGTCAACGTGGACTCTAACTATTGTGACAATGCTTATGTGTATGTGACTGATGTGTGGCGATATGGCTTGTTGGTGTATAGTATGGCTAAAAATCGTAGTTGGCGCGTTAGTAACTTCAATTTTCATCCATCTCCAGAAGCTTCAGATTTTCAACTATACGGTTTTAATTTTCAATGGCTCGATGGAATTTTTGGCATGAGCCTTGGTACTTCCAAACAAGGAGAACGCGTTTTATACTTTCACCCAATGGCGAGTTTTAAGGTAAGTTTTAACGTATAACTCCATAATAAATAACCTTTTTATCTACATAAAAACATTTGTGCTTATATAATATCAAAATAATATATAACAAAATACCTGGATACCAGCTCATTTTTAGTTTTCGACATACTGGGTCCACAGGATTACATATCATATTGTAAATAAACTCTTCGTCAAAAATTTTCTTTAAAATTTGAATACTTGGTTCGATTCAATTCATTTTTTATCTATATCTCATCTCATTTTATTATATCTCATCTTTTGAAATCGTGGGAGAACCATGGCCTTATATCGTTACGTTATGTTGTGTATGTCGGCAGGATTCCCATGATTAAAATTTTTTATAAATATATTTAATATTTTAATGTTTACCAATCTCCAGCTGCTAAGGGAGCAGCGTCCTTTCGGCTATATGCCTGGTAAAGGGAGATGTAGTAAGCAGTGAAAAAGACTTGGCTTTGTTTGGTTTCAATACAAAAATCTTTCTGTTTTATTCTACCAAATTTTACATTATTTTATACTAATTTATTAAATGCAAGTATGCACATTTATCAGCTTAAGGCTAAGAATGTAAGTGTAGGTAATGTTTGTGACTACTCTACATTTACGTATTTAAATATACGTTTGCTTATAGCTAAAACATATGATGCCTGTATTACATATGGTTGCGAAGTTTTCTCTAACTGCGATTATGTATCCTCGTGCAGACTGAATAAGATATACAACTCCATAATTAGGTACGTTTTTACTTTAAAGAGACGTGACAGTTTAGCTGCTTATAAAAACCGTCTTTATGGCCTTTCCTTTGATAATCTGCTAAAATTTAGACCTTTAATCCTGCTCCATAAAATCATTACCATAAAGGAACCAAAATACCTTTTTGAAAAATTAGTTTTTTCAAGGTCTCTTAGACACAGACAAATTACACCATTCCAACACGACACTCTAATGTCTGAACGACAATTATTTATAAATGCTGTGCGCCTCTGGAACTCTTTACCTACCGCCCTTTAATTAATAACTGATGCTAACAGGTTTAGGAAGGAATTATTTAATTATTTAAGTATTATTTAAGGACTATATGTAATTTGTAATTTTTAATTTTAATTTTTATTTAATTTTTTTTTTTTTTTTTTATTAGTACATTTTTGTTAGATGTTTTTAACGTTATTATAATTTTTAACCCCAACTAAATTTAAGCTTTAAGCTTGGTTGTTGGCACTCAAAAATAAAATAAATATAAATATATATAAGAGGAGTACAAAACAAGTAATAAAACTAAATTTGTCTTGGCTTAAATACCCTCCACCTCCACAACGGTGGGCGTAGCAAATATATATATATTGCGCCCTCTAATAGTGAATGTCTTTCGTAACAGCATGCAAGTCTACTTTTAGGTTGAAGAAGTTTTTTTGTAAATTGTAGGCGTGTCTATTTTTCGACCACGCCCATTTTAGTACATGTATTAGCCGAAAGAGAAACCCTATTGAAAATGCACCGGATTGGACCAATTTTAGAACCCCTCCGTATATGATATTCTATTATATTTTGAGATATTTCGGATAAAATTTGATACGCGCAAAAATATTGACCCAAAAATAAACTCTTTGGAAAATGGACCGGATTGGACCATTTTTAGAACCCCTTCTTATATAATTTTTTTTTTTGATATCATAAACAAACAAAAAATAAAAAAAATTCTAATGTATCATTGTAAAATTTTTGAAAATACAAGTATAGAAAAATAAAATTTTTCATTTTTCAAAGAAAAAAGAAAAAAATTAAAAGGAGTACAAAAAAATAAAACTTTTATCAAAGGATAAAATTAAATTGAATAATATAATATATCAAGTGGTGTAGGATATTTGATGGTCGGGCTTGACCGACTATAATATTTTCGCTTGTTTTCTCTTTAAATAAACGACATCATTCTAGTACTATATATAAAATCTCTTTAATAAGTACAATGTTTTAATAGTAGTAGAAACCTGCTAAATATTCTTAAATTAACTAAGTGAGAATTACACTCAGCCTTTTTGCCGTTTGTTGTTTTGTTTTATATATATAGAAAAGATGAAATTGTAAAAAAAAGAATTTACGCGCATGCCTTATTATTATTATTTTTTTTTTTTGTATGGTAGAAATATTACCTCCCTTTCATTGCACTCTCCAAATGAGCTCGCTCGAAGCATCCGCACGAGGTACTTGTGAGACAAACGACCCATATTGCCGTGTGACTTGTTACAGATTTGCGTTTCCAAATTCGGCAAAGTCGATTAAATTCGAAAAAACATACATACATTGATAGCGCTTATAGAATTGAATAACGACAAAAAAAAAAAAAACACATACATATACATAAACAGCACCACCCCGGGTTTCCTCTGCGCTGGCTGGTCACTCCCCTTCATACACTTTAGAAGGCTGGCAATAATGTGGCGATTATATTTAGCGTACGTAGGCCTTTTTTACCACTTGATACTAACTTAGCTGCTTCACTGTTGGATGTGATTGAATGTTGGTACTGTGAATGTTGGAACTTGTAGCACAATTTTGCACAATCTTTTATTGAACAATGGCTGGCGTTAAATTTACCACAAATTGATAGGTCTTTGACGAAGCAACGTGTTTTTCGCGCCTGCCTTTTACCCACATGGAAAGATAATCTTAAATTGACCCTATCGAATGAACACATTAAACATTCCACAACCACAGTAAAAATTTTTGCTGCTCTCGTTTCTCATTCACTTGTTTTTTCCGCGCAACAAAAATTTTACTTTACACCACAGATTACTTTGGGAATTCACACGTGGTAAGGTGCTCTTTAATTGGGGCTGCTTTTTTTTCTGCACCTTGCTATTCTTTGATATTTATTTTTGTTGTGTACTACTGCTGCGTTCACGTATCCACGTAGTTTAATTAAGTTCAATAATTGCCACTTATTATAACAGTTTTAACCATATCATTGGCCAAAAATCTTGTTTCATTATGTCCGTCCTATCTTTTTGCAGTTCTCTATAACAATTTACGGTAAAGCAGCCATTGCCAGTCACTAACCAAATTTATATTTTTTTTTTATAACTGTACAATTTCTTTTTATTGTTCTTTACTAATATTTAATAATGGGTTTTCATTAAATAATTGTTTGTTTCTTTACACAAAATATATATATTTTTTTAAGATTTTTTAAAATTAATTTGTTCACTTATTATAAAAGAAAAAAACTCACCATTTCTATTGAATGCTAGACGCGCACTTCTTTTTTATGTCTTATAATCTGAAGTATTTCTTTTTATTTCACATGACTTTATCAACCGAGAACCAAAGACAGTTTGACGCAATGCCTTTCATTTATTTCAAGATCAAATTTTATAACGCAATTCTTTTACTAGAATTTTCTTTTATATCTTCTTCTTTTCTCTCACTTACTGGCTTGGCATCACTGATCATTGCCATTCATCAGTGCTGCCATACCTAAGTCTGCAACAACTACTACTATTTAATTTGCTTTTTATTCACAAAATGCCATTTCTATTATCGACATCAGACAATGACGTTTTAATAATGCAATTTATAAATTACAACTTAATAATTTATTAATTAATTAGTTATTGTTATTTTGATTTAAAAAAAAATCAAAAACCTAATTAAGGCATTACAAATGTTTATTTAAGGTGTATAAATTAAAGATGGCAACATTTGGACCTGAAATTTGGAGACAAAAAGTTCCAACTAGTTTTACGCACAATAATGAATTAGACAATGTGAATTTTGAGAAAAACTTTTTTCGGAAATGAAAGTCCACTTAAGTTAAATTTGGTCGATATATATTTAATTAAATACACATAAAATGGACAAAATTCTATTTATATACCACAAAAATTGAGTTTTGAACTTGAAATTTAGTATGTATATCTATAAATATTGCGTTTATCGACATGCCAAAAGTGGGCATGATCAAATAACAGACGCGCTCATAATGGACAAAAAATATTTATCTGCTATAAAAATTGAGCTGTGAACTAAAAATTTGGTATATATATGTTCCGTCCATCGATGTAGCCGTGGTCGGATAATAGGTATGCCCACAATCGACAAAAATCTTTATATATGCCACAAAAATATATTTAAGAACTTCAAATTTGAAGAATATATTATTAGTTCAACCGTGGTTAAATTGGGCGTGGTCGGATATCAGACACAGCCAAAACTTACAAAAACCTAATTCAACGTAATACTATATTTAAAGGCTGAGACGTAATAAATACACTAGAAGGCGCAATATATAAATATATATATATATTTGCCACGCCCACCGGTGTAGATGTGGAGAGTATTACAGATTCGGCCTAAGTCAAATTTAGTTTTTCACTTGTTAAGCGTAATTTTTGATTTGTAAAACTTACAACTATTTTAAATTCTTGATTTTGAATTATAAATGGATCAAACAAATTCATGATTTTTACTTATAATCGTTATATATGTTTTGTCTCTGACTTAAAATGATTTTTATAAATTTTTATTTAATAGGATCTAAATTTTTAATATTTGTTTTTTATATTTTTTTATGTTCCCTTTTGCATATATAACTATGAAATTGATAAAACTTTTCATAAACTTATTACTTTTATAGGAATATATGGTACCAACGTCTCTACTACATGATGAAAATATTTGGATTGGCTTACCCCCTGTTCAAGTAGCTAAACTATTTGTCCCTATCGGTGATCGAGGTGCCCTTGGACAATCAACCACATCTGGAGTGTCGTACAACGGTGTGCAATTTTTTACTCAGGTGCATCGTGATGACGTTGCTTGTTGGAACACCGCCAAACCTTACATACGAGCTAATATACACTTTATAATCGGTGATTCTTTACGCATTCACAACATTACTTCAAAAAAATTTATACAATTTCCCAATGATATGAAATTAGACCAAAATTACGGTGATCAAGGTATTTGGGTTATAAGCAATCGTCTACCTATATATTTGTATGACCAACTCAATAATAGTGAAGTCAATTTTCGCATATTATATTCAACGGTTAACAATCTAATTCGAAATACCGTATGTGATCCAGATGCATACATATCCACTTCTATCAGTACACGTCTCGTTAAGGAAGGTCAATGCTATTAAAAAGTATTAAACTTTAAAAATACAATTCGTAGGTAAGAATTTCAACGTATCAAAAAACTACTTATTTGAAATAGGTGTACTTATTGTACCCTTCGCCTTAGTGATGAGAGTATACTAAGTATACTAACTTATTGTACCCTTCCGTTTGCAACAGCCAGAAGAAGGCTTCAGAGACCCTACAAAGTATATATATTCTTGATTAGCGTCGAAAACTGAGTCGATTTGGACATATATGTCCGTCTGTCCGTCTATTGTTGGCAAGAAACACGCCCACAATCAAGAAAAGTCTATACATCTGTAATGAAAATTGAGATATAAAGTTGAAATCTAGTACGCATATTAACAATTAACTTATCCATCGATGAGCCCTTTTATCGTTAAGAATTTTTCCTAATAATATTCATAGACGTTTCTCAACTCTAAAGCAACAATTTATTATAATTTTCTTTTTTCTTTTGAATAAATTTGTTACTTTCGTTAAAACGTATTTTTATTTCGGGAAATGCTCAACCACAACCGCAACCTATGAACTTGAAATTTGTAGAACATATTAATAGTTATCCCATCAACCGATGTGCTAAAATTGGGCGTGTTCGGATTTCACACACGGCCATAATTTACAAAAAACCAATTCAGCGTTCTTTTTTCTTTTATTTGGCCTTCCATAAAATTAATTTTAATTTCATTAATTGATGTACAGTTCTAAATGTGAAGTTGTTAAGATTTCGATTGGTTAGTACGGTCTTGATTATAAATAGCGCTATTTAAATTATTTTTATTTTTTTTCATTATTTTTGCCCTCTAGTTAGTATATTAATCTTTTTAGATTTCATATCTTTTAACATATTAGAATCTATTTTAATTCCTGATAAAGCGACAGTTACTTTTCCTTTTTTGTATGCTATTGTGAAGTCATAATCTCATAGGATAAGGATACTAAAGGTCTATGATCTGTTATGACAATGAATTTTCGACCGTATGGTTTGAAAAGTAATTATTTTTCTATTGCCGGTTTGTTTATATCGTATTTGGAGAGTGTGGTACTTGCGTACGAGATTGGTAGCACGTGTCCAACGTATCCTTGTGATAATATTGCTCCTAAGGCATACACATATACGTCTGTAGTTAGTATGAATGGGTTGTCGAAGTCAGGGTAATGAAGGATAGGAGAATGTATAAATTTTTCTTTTAAAATTTCGAATGCTTTTTGACATTTGAATCTTGGTCGGAAAACTGAAACTCAAAACAAAAAGGAAACTGAATTTCAAGACAAATTGGATGATTTATTTGATATCGCACACGCAGACGCATTAGAATTAATAAAACTACAAAAAGACAGAGAGTTTTTATTAAAGCGGCGAGAGAAAGGAAGACCGGGTTGTATGATAGGTACAGATAAAATTCTTATGCAAAAAGAAAAACGAAAAGCAGTCCAGAAAGAACAAGAAGACCAGCGTAAAATAACAGACTCAAAGAGGTATAAAATTATTTTTGATATAATTATTGTTATAATACAGGTATGTCTTTGGCGACATAAACCACACTAAAATTGAAGAATCGACATCAACAGAAAATGTAAATCCAAATGAATCTAACAAAACTTCATCAGGTGTACCAAGAGGTAGAAGAGTTTTTTTACACCAAGATTGCTTTCAACATTGGATAATTGGAGAATACCTGATGGTGCTGCAGTTCATATTCTAAGTGCAACTACTGACGCGTTAGGCCATCAAACCGAAGAATTTATACTGAATAGTTCATCAATTCGTCGCTTGCGTTAGAAACATCATGCAACAACATCACAAAACATTGCAGAAAACTTCGATGCAATTTAATATGTGTCTTTTCATAGTTCGTATTTATGTAATTTAATTATGCACCAAAGCAAGACCTAAATTAATTTAAAAATATAATTGCTTATCCTGAACGAGATATATCTTTTGCTTTGCTACAACAAGTTAGGAATCACTTATGGTATTTGTCCGAAGAAGCAAGCAGTCGGTCTCTCATTCTTCAATCCCAATGTTAGTGTTGATGTTAAGAGAAATTAATGTTCAAGCAAATAAAGAAAAATGCAAGCGAATCATAGCTAATCCAACAAATATCCTTGAAACATATTCACAAAAAGATTTAAGCGTTCTTTGATCACTTAGAAATTTCCAAAGAATTTTTGCAAGTCGATCCATTGAATTGGAATGAAAGATTTGACTCCGTTCAAAGTTCTCAAATTGAAAGAGGTGCCAAATTTATTACAGATTATAATAATAAATTAACACACAATGAAGAAGAGAAATAATTCCTTTTTCAAAATTTTATTTTTCTGTATGTACTTGTCTTTTCAAAATGATACATATGTCAGAACATTTTTATACCCTGCACCACCTTGTGGAAAAGGGTATGTTAAGTTTGTGCGTATGTTTTTAATTCCTAAACGGGAAATGCCACACCCATCTTAAATTATACCGATCGATTCAGAATCAAAATCTGAATCGATTTAATCATGTCCGTCTGTCCTCGTGTCTGTCCATCTAATTTGTGCACAAGCTACAGGTCGCATTTTTTGAGATATTTTGATGAAATTTGGTACAAGGACATGTATTGGCGCAAAGAGGAGCCCTATTGAAAATGGACCGGATTGGACCAAATTTAGAACCCCTCCCCAAACGATATCCTATTATTTTTTGAGATATTTCGATGAAATTTGATACGCGGAAAAGCAGTTATGTATAAATACTTACACTTGTTCTAAAGTAAATTTTGTTAGTATAGCTGTTATGTCCTGGCAAGTATTTATTTATTTGTTTAATAAAAAAATGATCAACTCATTGACAAATGAATGATTGATTGTTTATTCATAATTTTCTTTGCCTTATTTACTAATTATCTGGTATGCGTACCAAATACAAAACTGTCATCGATTTTACATCACAATGTGACTATGATGATTCCAATCTCGTACCTACAAATGTCAACAAAGACCATGAAATTTTATTAATAGATAGCTTACTTAGTGTAGGGCTAACTTAGGTAAACAATATACCTAATCAATTAAATCGCTATTTAGACTTTATATTCGTATCAAGCGAATTTAGAGTTAATGTTTGTAAGCCATTAGCATCTTTGTCAGTTTACACCATATACCGTTACTGCTTGAACTCGATTTTTATAGTTTTATCAATTACAGTAATGGTTCTGATTACAGTTACAAATTTTATGATTGTGAATTCTGCCTTTTAAATCCTATACTTAGTCAAGTTAACATTATGAGTTACTGAGAGTAAACGCTCAATAGTAGAAGACTTATACATAGTGTCGTGTTAATATATAACATAATATTTGGTAGCATAGACTGCCCACAATTATTGGAATTAATCCCGTTCAATGTACCATTTACCATAATAGACATTTACGTAATCGTTATTTAATATTCCTACACGTCGGAATTAATTATGCCAATAGTTGTTGTATCATTCGTGCATTAACTATTGCCAATGATTTTCTCAATAATAATAATGTGTATATTTTCAATACTTCTAAATTTGCCTTAAAGCAAAACTTGAAGGTTGTAATCAGGGTCTAATACAGCAGTATTTTAGTTCTTGCTCTGCTGCTGAAGTTGTTATTGTTGTTGTTGCTTATCTTGTTTTTTTTTTCTTCATATTATGTATACTTATTTATTCATTATATTGTTTTTATTATATTTATTATGTATTTAGTTGATAAAATATGTAACTAAATGAAGCGAATAAATGAAATGAAAAATGAAATTTTTAACCACTTTAACATTACCAATTTTTTTGTGTTACAATAAAATTTGCTTGGCTTGCCTAACCTACTTAATGTGCTAACGCTTAGTTATAATCAACTTTGATTAATTTACAAATCGTCAAAATAATTGCAACTTAAAAATAAATATATTTGTGCAATACGTAGTTGTTTGTTTGATTAATCAAACTTAGACCAAATATTTATCATTCGTTTGTTTCGATTCTAATGCATCGTGGGCTATGGTCCAATATATATTGTTATTAGATTTTTAATAATGTTTTTCATTTACTGTTCGACGTTTCGTCCGTTGATGCGGACTTTTTCCTAACCTAATTTTTTTATTTATTTTTCTTTAATTTTTGTCGTCCAATGGTGCTCTTCTAAATGTAAACAAACATACAATTATATGTAGTATACAGTTATTTTCCTTAGTTACACTTTTGTACTTACTATAATTTGTAAAGAAGTCTGGGAGGTGCCGGGGTAAGCCCAGAGTCAGCCAGAGTTCAATTCAAAGATTTGGAGATTATGATAGTAAACTGAATGAGAAATTTCTTTATTGTTGACTTTGTCTTGAATTACAATGGTTTTGTATATTTAAAAGTGACTATATGTTGCTTTAACAATAGGTGTTGTTAACACTTTGATTTAGTGTTTTTTTTCTTTACTTCGGTAAATATCTCAGTTGTAATGGGTACGAGTAAGTCTTAGCTAATTAAGAGCCTAGATGATGATTATTATATGCCTTGTGTCTAGAAAATTCTTTGGATATATCTTTTTTTAAATTCGTTCAACCCTTGTGCCTAGCGTAATGTTAGATAAGGTAGAGACGATATCATCAACTCTCGCCTAATATAATAATACCTATGCGCAAGAATACTAATAGAGAGGATATCATGAACTCTCGTCTATCTAGATTACCTACCTAACACAATACCTGCCTAGCACTAGCTACTTTGCTACGCGTTGATCGCCTTTTTATAGCCAAGTGGCTGAGCTTTTGCATTGCTTGTAAGAGCTTTTTGTTGTAAGTTTCGTACCATTATATCTGATCTTGCTACATATATTTTACAAAAATCGGGGTTATATTCTACAGGTGATCTTGTGACTAACTTACAGGGTAACTTAGGAAATACGATAATAAGTAAATTAACAAAATATATTCAAAGCTAAATATTATGAATTCAATTAAAATGTTTACAAGAAGGAAATTAAATATACATGATGGTGATATAAGTTCAAGAAAAGGAAATACACAGTAAAGTCAGTGAGCTAGAAATTTTACCCCTTAAAATTTCCTTATCACAAGTTTAATAATAATGTAATATCATTTATATGTTGTAAGTACATCTTTTTTGACACTGAAGGTCATACGTCTGATAATTGAATATATATTAGTTTAAAATTAAGTTATACACAAATTTATTTTTATTCACGTCCTCTTTCGCGTTCATGGTATACCGCTGGTTCTTTTGTATATAAAGACTTTCAAATGTAAATCTAGTGCTTGTTCTTTTTCTATCTGTAAAATTTTCACCTTGTTTAAGTCTGGATTGTGTTTACATAGGGCAGTGTTATCTCTTTTTTTCTCAATATCCTTCTTATGTTCGTTGATTCGTGTTATCAATGATCTTTTTGTAGTCTCTATATATATTTTGTTGCATGATGATATGTTGTTGCCTCTACATGGAATTTTGTAATTTATTTTTGCAATTTATTTCCATATTTTCTATTTTGTCCTTCGTATTTGTAAACATATGTTTTAAGGTTTGTACAGGTTTGTATGCACAAATGAATGAATTGTCCTCACTTAAGCTTTCCACCTTATATTTGTCCGTTAGGGATGGAATGTAGGGTGTCCCAATGTATCTTTTGTTTGTGGTATATGTGTTTATGTTTTTCGGTTTTTCCGCATTCTGTTTTATTTTCCATTAATTTTAGTGCTTTTTTCAATAAGTTGTGTGCTGTATTGATTTTTTGTTGTAAAGGCTGAGTAGAGTTGAAGTTCATTATTCTTCCTGAAGCAAATGGTTTCCTCTACCAACCTGTTTTTATGATATTATTTTTCCTATATATCATCATGTCTAAAAATGGAATACAATTTTCTCGGTCAACTTTGAATTTGATATTTTGGTGATACTTGTTTAATGTTTCTAGGATAGTCTCTACATTCTTTTTTGTTGACAATTGCAAAGAAATCGTTCACATATTTTGGAATGTATTTGATATGAATATTCTTTTTTTCCAGTGATGTTAATGTTTCTGTTAATAATTTGTCTAACACAATATTTGCAATAATGGGGAATAGTGGGTTACCCATTGGCATACCAAATATTTTATTATACATTGTTCCATTATATTTGAAATAGTTGTTGTCTTTTAGTATGAATTGGAGAATGTTTAAAAATTGATTTTTTGGTATGTTCGTATCTTTTTATTGTTATTGTTTAATGTCCATGAAATATTTCCAAATACTAATTAAAACGGTGTATAGTTTGTTGTCACATTTGTTGTGATATTGTATGCAAAGCAGTAATGGGGTATCCATTTATCCCAGTTATCATCTTCCGTAAATTATAACATATATTCATTTAACACTCGGTGGTTACGCTCTATTGTTCCTAATGTTTCGTGATGGTACGGGGCTGAACAGATTTGTTGTCTGTTGTAAGGATGTTACCGATTAAAATAAAATAAAATAAATTAAATAAAATTGGTGTGAACAACAATTTCGCTCAATTTATATCAAGCTTCTTGAGTAACCGTTTAATTCGGGTTCTGATTGACGGTTACTCATCTTATCAGTATACCCTAAATGTAGGCGTACCTCAGGGCTCTGTTCTCTTCCCTTCGCTTGTGTTCATCACCTTCTATGCTTGACGGGGAACCCTGTTTACTCCTTCGCTGATGACAGCACTCTATGTCATTCATTTTCCTTTCATAAAAGGCCTAGCAACACGGAGATAGAAAACAAACGTTGCATAATGAATGATTCATTAAATCGCGACCTCATGAAAATCTCCGAATGGGGTCAGGAAAACAGGGTTAGTTTTAACGCTAACAAAACACAGTGCTGCCACCTGTCGCACAGGGGCAGTGATGGGCGCCCCCTATCCTTCGGCGGCGTAAATGTGGAGGAATCGGCCGCTCTTGACATTCTAGGCATGCGAATTCGGTCGAAACTTGAGCATAGCTCGCACGTGTGGGCGGGATCCTCTAGCACATGTTTGGAGATTCTCGATCGCATACAGCGAAAAGGTCTGGTGATCATAAGTGACGAGGAAGTATCCAATTCTCTCGACACACTTGAACACCGACGTAATGTAAGCTGTGCTGTGCTTATGTACATATGTTCCATGACATATGTTCTAGAGAGATAAAAGAGATGTGCCTTCCGCAGAAACCCTTTAGTAGGACAACTAGGCTTGCCCACCGATCTCACCCATTCGTTATGGAATTGCCAACATATCGCGCAACAGATTACCGAAACGGTTCGTTCTTTAACCGGGGTGTTCGACTCTGGAACCAGGTGTTTCCGCCATGCCTAGTGTGCGAAAATTTAAAACAAATGTACACAAACAATACTCCCTCTATCCTTCCCTCTCTAATCCCTTCTAACCACCACCTTGCTTGCACGTATAGGGGTCATCCCTTGAGTGGATGGTTATATAATAAAAAATAAAAAAAATTAAAGTTCAAGTGTCAATGTTTGTATCACATATAAAGATTTTTTTTCTATTGTGGGCGTTTCTGTTATTTGACCACGCCCATTTTTGGTGGATAAGATAACTTTAGATGTGAGTACCAAATTTCAAGTCAATTTCAAGTTTTGTGGCATATATAAAAATTTTTGCTAATTGGGGCGTCGCTCTTGACCGATTTTTCCCATTTTACTTTAAAGTTAAATTCATATTACTTTTTAACCATAATATTGGAAGAGGTTAATGATGATAGGTATGCTAGATTTTCAATAAGCCTATTATAGCCCTTTTTATTTGTTTTTATTAACTTTGTTCATAAAATATAAATTTAATTGATAGCATTCATATGTACAAAATTATATTATAATTGATTAATGAAAATTTAAATTATCGTGTCTAATTGTCGAGCCTGGTGTAAAATTTTCTTTTGGTGCCCAACTAAGGTTATTTCCATATCAGATAATTGTTGAGCTGTTAACCTGGAAATCTGAAAAAAAATCATTGATATATTCACTCAAGTTATATTACAATAATATTGATGAATATGTGCATATAGTAATAAGTAAAAAACTATATTTCAACTCGTAAAGGTAAAGAGTAAATTTACTATGTAGATCAAGTATTATACCTCCGTTTTTAGGACCATGTGATGTTTTTGAAATTGTTGGAATGCCAATTTATTTCGCACATTTTAAATAAATATTTAACAAAGAATGTCTGATGAAATTTATATCTGAATTTTTGGAAGCTTAAGTGTGCCAACAACAAATTCGTACACGAATGGATGTGATTATATATATAGTTTTAAACTTTCATACAATATATATTTAAAGGTGTTTCATACACGATTGCGAGCGGTATAAAAACTTTCTTTCCTTGTCCATTACTAATCCAGGTTTTATTAATACCATATTTTTTGAATTCACAATTGTTTATCCGAACTCCTAGTATGCGAAAAATGTACTGATACTGCGAGGATTCTTAATTTTTTAATCCGTTCATTTAAATAAAGAATTTGTAAGTTATAAGAAAAAATTTTCTCTTTTAATATATTTTTTACTTTTTTACCAAGTTGGCAGATAATATGTTTTACTTATTAGCGAATATCTGGAAAGATAATGTGCATTTGCACACTTTTTTTCGATATCCAATGAATTATTTACCTGCTGAGCTGTTACTAGATTAGATTTTCTAAAATGCTGGGAATATCTAGACATCTTTATGTTTTCTAACCACAAGTCTGTACTGATAAAGATATTATGACCACGTTGTTCATCTAGGGTATGTGCGTCATCATTTTCGGGTGAATTGCGCGTATTTAGTAAAACATGAGGTTGTCTTGCTAAATTGTCTAGTGTTGAAACAATACTTGTAAACGTAGGTCTATGTGTCCTTTGTTTTTGCCAACAATCTAACATGAGCTGATACAAAGCTTCTGGGCAATCCATAGGTGCGGGAAGTCGATACCCTTTTTCAATACTTTTAATTACATCCTAAAATAAAAATTTATTTTATAGGTATTGTTTAGCACTTAAATAAAAATACTTTTATACTTGGTTTGACCAGTTCCAATAAGGGCGTTCACCATAAGACATTACTTCCCAAAGCACAACACCGTATGACCAAACATCAGAAGCTGAAGTAAACTTTCTAAATGCAATAGCCTCTGGGGCAGTCCAACGTACTGGTATTTTACCACCCTTTAAAAAATAAAAAATAATAAAGCAACATATTACATCCGTTTGATAAATTTTGTAAGGAGTTATATTAATATATATATATATAAACTCAAAGCTAATTCATATATTAATAACGCAGATTATCATCGAGACCTTAAACTAAGGGTAGAAATATAGAATACAGAAATTATCACTGCTATCCTTTTAACGGTTGTTCCCGACCATTTAATACCCCACACTTCTTACTTCCACAAATTGTGTTGTAATTGGTATAAACGTGAGACATTTTCCTATAAGTCACTTTGTTAAATAATCTTACATAGTAAGGGATCAAAAAATAGTTTAATCGGGTCCAAATTTTATACAGCAAATTATAAAACCTATTAAATTTTCTTCACCGAATTTCGTTAAAAAATATTAATAATACATATAAAATATTTATTATTTGCAATAAATTATAAACAAAAATAAACAAAATAAGATGTTTCAGGTTTAAATATAAAAATATAAATGTACACATGTTATATTATGTTAATGAAATATACATATAAATATTATCAACTATACATTTAAGAACTAAAATACTGCTGTATTAGACCTTGATTACAACCTTCAAGTTTTGCTTTAAGGCAAATTTAGAAGTATTGAAAATATACACATCATTATTATTGATGAGAAAATCTTTGGCAATAGTTAATGCACGAATGATACAACAACTATTGGCATAATTAGTCCGACGTGTAGGTATATTAAACAACCAAAAATTACGTAAATGTCTGCCAGGTAAATTAAACGGGATTAATTCCAATAATTGTGAGAAGTCTATGCTACAACATAGCTTACTAGTGAGCGTTTTCATACCAAGTAATGGACAACGCGATTCATAAGATGGCATATCACAGTTAGTAAAAATTAACATAGAAAAGTTCTTGTTGACAAGAGAGTTTAAGCAAAGCGAGCATCGCCACACAGTCGTGTGTGCGGGTATGTATATACATATAAAAACGTAACAACTTACTACACGGTAAGAATTTTCGTGGCGTACAATAAACATCTGTCGGGTCACATATGCGAAAACATTGCGGTCAATCGTTGATAAAACCTGGATACAAAATTGAAAAAATTTTTCGCGGCGCGTAAATTAATTCATCAAATAAAATAAAATAAATTAACTTTGGAATTTCCTTTTGATAATAAATGAAAATAATTTATTATTATTATTATTAAAAAACATATATATGAATGTAAATTAATACGGGAGTCTACGTTAACAATGGCTAATACCGATCTACGTACATCTTGGGTAAGCCAGGTCAACAAAGAGACACTGGCCAGTTATCTGGACGAGCTCGGCCTAGAATCAAGAGATACGGTGGAGGAGCTGCGCGATTTCAGGGCGTTCGTATTAAACACGGTCGATAAGTCAGTCATCGACAGGCTATTGCGGATACAGCACCAGCTTACGTCAGGCAGGTCTCCGTCTATGCGTGCGGGTACTCACCAGGTTATGATAAAGCCAAAGGTGGGCGTTACGCTTAAGGTACCCGAACGGCAGGCGACACCCCCACCTAAAAACAAAATGGATAAGCGAGCCGTCACGGACGTCATCCCGAAATGGAGGATTATTTATAATGGCACCGGGAACCCATTTTCGCTTCTGGAACGCCTTGAAGAAATGGTAGTGACGTACGACATCGATTTAGAGAGCCTGCCTTGTACTATGCCGAAATTTCTGCGCGACCAAGCCCTCACTTGGTTCCGCAACAACAACGCCCACTGAGAGGAGTGGAAGTGGTTTAAGCGCGATTTATTAAAATTACTTTTGCCACCACGCCACATGGAGATCCTCGAAGACCAAATACGCTCTAGAAGACAGCTGCCTACGGAGCGATTCAAGGACTATGCAGTAGATCTACAGGATAGCATGAGGCACACGTGCATGTCAGAGGACGAGAAACTCATGCGGATATTTCGTGTTGCTCTCCCGGATTATCTGCTTTACATAAGGCGTACTGATTTCCGTGACCTCAACCAGTTACTAGAGCTAGCTGGTGATTTTGAATGAAACTCAACGGCCATCGCAGCGATGCGCTGTGCAAAGTCTCATGAATCACAGTATCCAAGCCATTGCAGATCCGCGTAATGCATGTTTTCGCTGTGGTGAATTTGGCCATCTAGATAGAAGGTGTAAAAATTCAACAAAGATTTTCTGCTCGCAATGTGGTCGTCTGGATGTGTGCACCATAGAGTGTTGTCGAAGTAACTCCTCGAGAAACGCGGAAAAGGACGGAGTCCAACAGAGCGCGACCAGATCCAAGTCAAGAACACAACAACAACCTCCACAGTCGCTACAACCAACAATAAATTTCCAACAGGAACAACTCAATGCCACGTTGTCAGTCGGTGATAGAGTAGTCACGGCAGTCATAGACACCGGCGCGACCATTTGCTTCATCAGCGAGGAATTCTCCAGACAGCTAAACAAATCAACTACCTGGGAGTCTGTACCCCTAGAGGTGACATTAGCTGACAATTCAACGTTTGCAGTGAATCTAGTGGCGTTTAGCCCTGTCCAGCTTGGAGACGTCATGCGTACGCTACGTTTCCTTGTCATGTCTGGTATGAAGGAGAAGGTGGCTTAACTTTTTTAAAGGCTTTCATTATACCCTGCACCACCCTGTGGAAAAGGGTAAATTAAGTTTGTGCGGATGTTTGTAATTCCTAAACGGCAAACGCCACACCCATCTTCAATTATACCGATCGATTCAGAATCAAAATCTAAATCAATTTAACCATGTCCGTCTGTCCGTCTGGATCGTGTCTGTCCATCTAATGTTTTGCGCAAGCTACAGGTCGCATTTTTTGAGATATTTTGATGAAATTTGGTACAAGGACATGTATTGGCCCAAACAGTAACCCTATTAAAAATGGACCGGATTGGACCATTTTTAGAACCCCTCCCCATATAAATTTATTTTTTTTAGATAACATAAACAAACAAAAAATAAAAAAAAATTCTGACTTATGTATCATTTTGAAATTTTTGAAAATATAAGTTAGTATAGAAAAATAAAATTTTTCATTTATCAAAGGAAAAAATTAAATTGAATATTATAATATATCAAGTGGTGTAGGGTATGTGATGGTCGGGCTTGACCGACTATAATATTTTCATTTGTTTTTATTTTTTCTTTATTTCATCAATGTTGTTAGTTACAAGTCATATCTTAACAGCTAACATAATATATAATACATAATTAAGTATAAAAGTTTCAATTTTGCTTAAATCTAAATTTAAATTATACGTTTGCAATTCAGCAACGCTGAAACAACAACAAACAACAACAATCAGGATCGATACAGCTTCTGAAAAAACACTTAGTCTAAGCTTAAACTAAATTACATTATGTATGACGTATATATAATATACTACTTACATATAAATTATATCTAAAAGTAAAATTACGTGTACAAAAGGTGTAAGTTTTGCAACCACAGATATTTTAAAACTTTTTTTTGCACAGTTTTTAAGGTATCTGATGGATCAAGTTAGAAGTAATAATCGTTGTAATTTTTTAATAAACTTGGAATATGGAAATTTATTTCACTCAACAAAGTTGGTGAATTTAATGAACCTCTTATGAGGTTAATTAAAAAGGCAATACCTAGATACAATCTTCTATTTTCTAAGGTGGGAAGATCTATGAGCCTTAGGCGGTCCAAATATGGTGGAAGGGTTCTCGACGGATCCCATCCGAGACCGTGTAGAGCGAAAAGTAAAAATTGCTTTTGTATACTTTCAATATGGTCGATATATACACCATAGTTCGGTGACCAGATAACACAACCATATTCTAGCGTGGGACGAACTAGTCTGGTAAAGAGACGTTTACAAACATAAGGATCGTTAAACTCTTTTGCCCACCTTTTCACAAATCTTAGTAGCGATTTAGCTTTATTTATACTATAATTTATGTGTAGGTCGAACCGCAGTTTTTGATCAAATAATATGCCCAAGTCCATAAATGACGACACCGTTTTAAGCTTATATGCATCTAAATAGTACTCATCTGCAGGAGAGGTAGATCTAGAAAAACTCAATTGTTTGCATTTATTAAGGTTCAAACACAAAGAATTCACCCTACACCAATTATTGAGTTGATTTAAATCATTTTGAAGAAGCGTACCGCCATCACCTGCATGTAACGTTAAGAACAATTTAACATCATCCGCATACATTAAAAGTTTACAGTTAGTTATTACATTCGGCAAATCATTAATATAAAGAATAAACAGTAGTGGCCCAATGTGACTACCGTGGGGGACACCAGATGTAACATTAATGGAACGGGAAAAAGCATGATTAAATAATACTTTCTGTGTCCGATTACTTAGGTAGGAAGATAACCAAGATGTTAAAGAAACCGGAAAATCAATTTTACTTAATTTATAAATTAACAAAGCATGGTCAACTTTATTAAATGCCCTACTAAAATCAGTATAAATAGTGTCAGTTCGAAGCCCAACTGAAAAACCACTAGACACATAATTCACAAATTCAAGAAGATTAGTGACAGTTGACATCCTTTTGCAAATCCATGTTGAGCAGTGTTAAGTCCTTAACACAGAAGAAATAGATCTAGATAATTGCATGCTAACTAACTTTTCAAACATCTTTGGTATAGCACTAAGTTTAGCAATTCCTCCATAATTTTCAATTAATTGACGACTGCCACTTTTGAAAATATAACTTTCTTTCCAAAATTGAGGAAAATTACCACTTTGTACAGATTTATTAAACATTATGCATAGGGGTATGTATAAAGTATTTCCACAATTTTTTAATATGATTGTGGGAATACCATCTGGACCCGCTGAAAAAGAAAATTTTAAAGACCTCAGTGTATTCAGCACGTCGGTATCAGTAATGCAAATATTTGAAAAAACGTAAAAAAAATTTATAAAATACGGGTAATTAGCTATCTTACTATTTTGACCATAATTTCTTTCAAAGAAAGTAGCAAAAAGGTTAGCTATATCAGAGGGTTCACTCTATGTTATGTTTTCCAGCGTTAATATTGGAGACACACTATTTATTTTTCTCTTAGAATTTACAAAAGTATAAAAATGGTTAGGGTTATATTTTAGCTTTCTTCTTGTATCTGCTAAGTAGTTTTCATAACAAATTCGATTAATCCTTGTGTAAGTGTTTCTATCAAAAGAAGATCCTGTTTTTTTGAATTATTTTAATAGGCGATTTTTTTCGTTTTTAATTCTTTTTAATTCAGGTGAAAACCATTTAGGACACTTGTCATTGACACTAGTTTGTTTTACAGGTATAATCAACATAAAAGCATTATGTATTTTATTATAGAAATATGTAACACAACTATCAACGTCGATATGGTCAAATTGCCAATCAATACGTGACAATATTTCATTAAGTTTAGTATAATTAGTTTTATAAAAATTGAATTTAAATCTATTTAAAAGGGGACGTGAGTTATCCTTTTCATAAATCTCAATAGAAAATCCAAGATAAAACAACAACAGAATATTCACAATCAACTCTACTCAAAAAGAAATTCTTAAGTTTAGAATTAAGTCCCCTAACATTTCAACGCCACAATACACTGCGCAGGATTCACCGCCATCTGCCATTTCGGTGAAATCCCGATCAAACGCGAAAGTCCGTAGTAGTGTTAGATCCTCAGCACAATCTAAACCAGAACAATCTAAGTGAACACAAGTTAAGCTAGCGCAATTTAAGTCAGCACGAGTCAAGCCAGCACAACCGTCAACGCAAATCAAGCCAGCACAAGCGCCGACGCATCCAGCACTAGATAAGTCTTCACCAGCCAAGCCACTTCGGGGAAAACAGGGCCAATCTAACCCTATTATACCGAAAGCGAGTCAATCGAGGCCAGTCAGTTCTAAGCAGAGTCAATCGCAGTCAATCCAAACTAAGCAGACTCAATCAAGGCCAGTTTCAGCGAAGCAAGTCACTCGCAAGCCCACGTCCCGAACCATCCTTAACGAGAGCTGAAATTTCGACCAGGTCAATAGGGGAGGCGGTTGATAGCCATGCAGTTCCGAAATATGACGGGTGTTGTACATGCCACGTTCAGAATTTGAAGCCCTACATAATAGCGTAAATCTCTTTTCTTTTTTAACCCATGTTATTTTTTTTGTTTTTTATCATTACAGAATTCACCTCTATCAAGCCCTTTTTCCAGGTGGTATGAGTGACAGGACGGAGTCCGTCAGTGGCAGTCGAGGGTGTGACCGAGGGGAACACAATGAGAGGCGGTAACTCTCGACGAGGTTTCTCCCGAAGTCATCCAGCCCATTCCAGTCACGCGGAACCTGCACTAATCCGTGATCGTGGTCCTGGAGCCAGAGGAAGGGACACGCATTGGCGACTCGTGGCGAAAGGTTTTACCGGGCCCGAGTTTCGAGTCCCACATCCGTTCCGTAGGAAGTTTTGCCGGTACTGAAAGTTTTGGCGGTACTGAATAGCAGTGAAGATGCCTCGTTCACCCCGCAGTTGAAAGATGACGAAGAGGTCCGAAGTCTTCATAGGTAAGACGTGGTGTAAGGAAGAAAAACGCTACGCATTTTTCTCCTTACAGCTGTTAGCTCTTTCACCACTAATATTTCAACAACTTGACCGACCCAGGGCCGCCAACGTCAACGTGTATAAGTGAGTGGTGAAAACGAGTGATCAAGCCGAGCGGTCGACGTGTAAGGAGTACGAGTTTTGGGCGAAGCGATTCATTCTAAGTCGAGTTTTGACAATCTTAGTCAAGTGATCAAAGTGAGAAGTCCAGCGTGGCACTCTAAGTCGAGGTTTGATAATGAATAGTCAAGTGATCAAAGTGAGTTCAGTGTGAGCATTTCAACGGTGAATGCTAGATAATTGTTCGTCGCCGAGTATATAATAAAATAATATCTAAAAAAAAATTAAATTTACAAATGAACAAGAGAAAATATTATAGTCGGTCAAGCCCGACCATCAAATACCCTACCCCGCTTGATATATTATATTATAAAATTTAATTTTTTTTTTTTGATAAATGAAAAGTTTTATTTTTATACCCTCCATCTCAGTGATGAGGGTATACTAAGTTTGTACTTCCGTTTGGAACACCCGGAAAGGAGGCGTCAGAGACCCTAAAAAGTATATATATTCTTGATCAGCGCCAAAAACTGAGTCGATTTAGACATGCATGTATGTGTGTCTCTCTGTTGTTGGCACTCTCACGGGCGTAAATTATGCGATATTGAGCTGAAATTTTGTACAGGGACTTTTAGTTTTTGCACGCACAACGCTATTTAAAATGGGCAAAATCGGTCATGAGCCACGCCCACAATAGATAAAAATCTACCACAAAATATGAGCTACAAACTTGAAATTTGGTATGTACATCTATGAATATTACCTTCATCGGTATGCCAAACATGTGCGTATTCGGATTACAGACACGCCCACAATTAATAAAAATCTTTATATCTGTCACAAAAGTTGACCTAGGAACTTGAAATTTAGTACGCGTATACGTAGTTATCCCATCTACCGATGTGCCAAAAATGGGCGCGGTCGGATAACAAACACGCTCACAATTTAAAAAAAACCATATTTAACGTAAAAGTAGACTTGCATGCTGATACGTAATATGTACACTATTAGAAGGCGAAATATATATATATTTGCCCGGCCTTTCCAGTAGAGGTGGAAGGTGTTTAAGATTTGGTCTAAGCCAAATTTAGTTTTCTAAATTGTTTTCTTTGAAAAATGAAAAATTTTATTTTTCTTTACCTACTTGTATTTTCAAAATTTTAAAATGATACATTAGTCAGAAATTTTTTTTATTTTTTATTTGCTTATGATATAAAAAAAATATATATAGGAAGGGGTTCTAAAAATGGTCCAATCCGGTCCATTTTCAAAAGGATTTATTTTTGGGTCAATGCTTTTCCGCGTATCAAATTTCATCGAAAAATAATAGGATATCATATGGCGAGGGGTTCTAAAATTGGTCCAACCCGGTCCATTTTTAATAGGGTTCCCCTTTGGGCCAATACATGTTTTTGTATTAAATTTCATCGAAATATCTCAAAAAATGCGACCTGTAGCTTGCGTACAAATTTAGATGGACAGACGGACATGATTAAATCGATTCAGATTTTGATTTTGAATCGATCGGTAAACTTAAGGTGGGTGTGGCATTTGCTGTTTAGGAGTTACAAACATCCGCATAAACTTAATATACCCTTTTCCACAGAGTGGTGCAGGGTATAAAAATCGAAACACTTATTCTAGTATCACATTCTTCATTAAAAAAAATAAATTGATTAATTGTACTTAAATACTCTTTGTGAAAACTCAAAGTGGCGTTTTATTGATCAAGGCATTCTGTTAGTACCAATTTAACTTGTGACCCTATCCTAGTTTAAAATTTGTAAAGATACAAGTGAACCCTGGTTTCGACGGCTTCACCTCAGTCACAGTGAATGTGAAAATAACATCTTTACAACCCGTTTGTTATAATATATAGGTATAATTCGTATTAATGGACGATTAATACAGTTCACTTTATTGACATATGATGAAAGATATCCAAAATTATCCCTATAGCTCCTATAGCTCCCGTTTTACTAAATTAATAATAAAACACATTCATAAATGTTCGATTTACGGTGATATAATAATAATAATAATATATAATAATGATAATCTTCCCAGATTAAAGAATTTAATCAAAATGACTATACGCAACTACAAAACCTGTGGTCTATTAAAAAAATCACAAAGTCGGCAAATTATGGCGTCGTTACCCTCTGAAAGAACTACCCTATCTCGTCAATTCACCTACACTGACATTGACTTCGGTGGTCCCTTTGAGATAAAATCATACGTAGGACGAGGCTGTAAAATTATATGTCCGTGTATCTGTCGAATATATTAAGATTTATATACATTCAAATGTTTTGTTAAGTATGTATTTACTTAATAATAGAAATGTTTATGTATATATACCGAATTTGACCTAAATGGTACATAACTTTTTACTTACTACTTAATTATAATATTAAAATCATAAAAAAATGTTATATAAGTTACTACTTATACTTCACTTACTCTTGTAGTATAAGCATCACTGGCATTTTCTATCTCTCTGGATAGGCCGAAATCAGCAATTTTACATATCAGTTGAGCATTAACTAGAACATTGCGTGCAGCTAAATCTCTATGAACGTAATTCATTTCGCTTAAGTAAGCCATACCGCTTGATATACCACGCAACATAACTATCAGTTGAATAGTTTGAAATTTACCGTCATTTACTCTCAGAAATGTATCCAAACTACCGTTTTCCATATATTCAGTTATTATCATTACAGGATTTGAACGAGTAACTACACCCTGTAAATATATAACATTTGGATGATCAAACTGACCCATAATAGAAGCTTCAGTTAAAAAATCACATCGCGCCTTTTCTGAAGAGCCTATAAAATTTCATGAATTTTATTATTTGTTTTAAAATAATTTATTTAAATTTATATTTACCAGGTTTTAAAGTTTTAATAGCAACATCTATGTCTTGAACAAAATTTGGTGGAATTTTTAAACGACCACGACATACGTCACCAAACTCTCCCCCACCTAAAAATTATTATTATATAATATAATGTTAGTTAAATATGTAAAATTATAATGAACCTAATAGGTAAAATGTTATAATCATATGTTAGTAAAGAGTGTGAAAAATTTTGTACGTCCGATCGGTGTTAATCTATATATTGTTTATTTAGTTATTTATTGTTAGTTCATTATTATGGTTATAGTCAGTCTAATGTTATTAAATTTGAACAGAAACGAGCGCAACCGAGGACAACGTAAAAAAAAATTATTAAAATTATAAAAACGAACGGTAATTTATTTTATTATTTTTATTTGTAATAATTAAAACTTAAAAGTATCGACATAAGATTATGAATAATAATGAGTTCCAAAAGACTGTAGACTGACTTTTAAAATAAGTAATATTTATAAATTATTTATATGTGTTATTAAAAAACTTGTGTTTGTGCGTTATATGAATTTCCCACAGAGTAGGCACTTTGTATTTATATGTGTATTGTGTGCATTACTTATAAATGCTTTTTTACGAAATATATATATGTATATATTTGTATATATATTCTTGGTAATTTAATTATACAAATCAAGACCATGGGATCATTGCTATTGGCCCTTATGTAATGATTGTCCAGTATATTTGGCTTAGACTTAAAATATAAAATAAACATCATTTGGAATGGTCGACCGGACAATCACACTACGCACATATTATATTATAGGCAGGTCTCTAGGTAATACTGTTTAAAAGTAAAAAAGTATTTTATTTATTAAAATATAAAAAGTGTATGTGCTGAGAACAGGAAATAGTAAGTTAGTGTTGAATTACATAAGTCAAAACTGACATTCATTCCACCTATAATACAACAAACCTTCCTTCAAATAAATCGTTTTACATACTATACGTATTACATATAAATTTTTTTTTAATTTTTAATTCAAATGCATTAATTCAATTTCAAAAAGTTAACAGTTTCGATTCATATTAAATTCAATTACTTCAAAAAAATAACAATTTAAATTCAAATATTCCAAAATATAACAGTTTAAATTTACGTTACTTTCATAATTAAAATTTCATAATCAAAAAATTACAAGAAATACAATGTTTCTGTTTTGTTAATGGTTTGGTAAATATATCAGCAGCATTTTGCTCAGAAGGGACGTATTCAACAACAATTTCGCCAGCGTTATATTTATGTCGAATATAATGATACCTAATATCAATTTGTTTACTTCTTTTCTTGGTACATTGATTTTTTACTAGAAATGATTGTCACATAACATTATGGTGGGACCATCAATATTAAAGCCCATTTCGTTTAAAATCATTCGTATATATGTAATTTCTTTTGCACCTTGTGACAGCGCAATATACTCTGCCTCTAAAATTGTATAAAAATGGTCACTCGGTACGGAAAATTGCTGACTTTGTGAACTTGAGTAAATCTACCGTTCAGAATATTATCCTCCGTTTTCTTAATGAAAACCGCGTAAAGGATAAAGGCAGAAATGCACCTAACAAAATCTTCAATGAATCTGATGAGAGATACGTTGTAAGAAAAATGAGGGCAAATCCGAGGCTATCTGCACCAAAAGTGGCTTGTGAAATTGATAATGATTTAGGCAAGTCATGTAGTGCCGAAACAATTCGTCGCGTACTCCGTAAGTCAGCTTTTAATGGTCGAGTAGCTCGTAAGAAGCCATGCATCAGTAAAAAAAAATAAACAAAGCCAACTTTCATTTGCCAAAGAACATGTCGAGAAGAATTCTGAGTTCTGGAACTCAGTTATTTTTGCAGATGAGTCAAAGTTTAATATCGGGGGTTCCGACGGCATGTCCTACGTTTGGCGAAAACCGAATACTGAGCTGAATAAAGAAAACGTTAAAACCACTGTTAAGCATGGCGGAGGAAGTGTAATAGTTTGGGCCTGTATGTCAGCAGCTGAAGTAGGTAGTTTAGTGTTTGTTGAAGGAATAATGGACAAAAATATGTACCTCAAAATATTGCTTTCATTTCATTTAACAAGTCGTTGATATCTTCGTTCATATACAATGGTTTTGAAAATAACCAATTTTGAGCTTTTCCTTTTAATTTGCTAGTCAGGAGTGCTCGTAATTTATCTCCAATTAAATCATAAACGGGGGCAATGTTTTGAAACTGTGCAGCGCACAAATTAAACTTTCCATTGCCATCGAAATCAGGTAAAAACTCTTTTATAACATCTAATGGAGTATTATTGTTATTTACTGCTACGTATAGCGGTGATATTTGTTTTAATTAACGTGACAGTAGCTCATTTTCTCTTTCGAGTAAACGTTTTTCCCTCTTGAGTAATTCTATTTCCCGTCTGTACAAGCTAAGCGCATCACTTACTTCGCTTTCATGACATTCTTCATTTTGATTAATTTCATTAATTGGGCATACACCTCTTTCACAAGCTGGTATTATATTTAGACGTGCTGCCATTGCAGCTTTTGTACCACCTGAGGGTAATCCCAACACTTGCAACCATCTTTTCAACTGTACGGCAGAATATTCTTGTGCATTCACAGACAGAAAATTATAATAATACCGATGAGGGAACGAAGTCTTATAACATATCCGCAGGAGTACCGCAAGGCTCAATTCTTGGGCCATTGATGTGGAACTTGATGTACAATGACGTTCTAAATCTGCCCGTACCCCGAGGAGTGAAAATTATAGGGTTCGCGGATGACATTGCATTCGTCGCGGTGGCTAAGCACATAAACGGAGTCGAAGCGGCTACGAATGAAGCTATACAAACTGTATGGAACTGGTTTAAGTCGGTGGATCTTAAGCTGGCAGAACACAAGGCGGAGGCGGTATTAATTTCGACCCGGAAAGTTATGGAGACAATCCATGTGCAAGTAGGCAACGTTACCATAACTTCCAAACAAGCCATCAAATACTTGGGTGTTATGCTGGACTGCAGATTAAGCTTCAAAAACCATATAAACTACGCATGCGACAAAGCCACTAAGATGTAATCGGCCTTATCTAGGATGCTACCCAACGTAGGTGGACCAAAACCCGCAAAGAGGGCCCTGCTAGCAAACGTAGTTACCTCAAGGCTTCTCTACGCATGCCCAGTATGGGCTCACTGTCTGAAAATCAAACAGCTGAAACAAAAACTGTGTTCAGTACAAAGGATCAGTTCGTTAAGAACAATTAGTGGATTTCGGACAATTTCTGAAGATGCAGCAAATGTCATAGCAGGAGCTATCCCAATGGACATATTGGACTGCATCTTTACAAGAAAGGCTAACGCTTCCCAACAGGTGAAACTCATTAACAAAGAAGAGCGTCAAAATTCTCTAAACCAGTGGCAGAAGAGATGGGATACGTCAACTAAAGGAAGGTGGACTTACAAGTTGCTGCCAAGTATAGATACATGGATAAAAAGGAACCTCGGGGAGGTAAATTTTTACATCACGCAGTTCTTATCCGGTCATGGAGTTTACAGGAACTACTTACATAAGATTGGAAGATGCACGTCTTCTCTGTGCCCATCTTGCGACGATGAGGAGACTGCAGAACATGTCTTTTATTATTGCAGGCGCTTCAGAGACAAGACTTCCCCAATGCCTACAATGGAAAATACAATTAAATTTATGACAGAGAACGCTCAAAACTGGCAAATGACCAGCGACATAGCAGTATTTGTACTAACAGTGCTACGGAGACTGGAATAACAATCCAGGGACTCAAACACGCGTAACGGCGAATCTCCTCCTGCGAGGTAATATTTTACGACTGCATCGTTTGATTACCTAAAGTCTTGCAAAACATATTAGGAAGTATAAAGTTTCGCCCAAGTTCAAACGCGATACATTTCAGTAGGGTTCCTTTTAATCCTTGTACAAGGTTCAGCAGAATGCCTCCAAAATTTCGACCTGCAGTTTAGACAAACTTACACGTACACATAGGCGGACATGATTAAATCGATTCAGATCTCTCTGATCACAAACTAACATTCATTGGTATGTATGTTCTACTATTATTGAATATTATAGTATTATATTATATTACTACATTATATTATTATATTATATTATTAAGAATATCTAGCAAAGATATGATACGCACGATTTGAGCTAAGGCTCAGACGGTTCTCCTGACGTAATACTTAACGGTAGTCCCAGATCTGCCGTCGGACATTGGAGGGGTTTTAGTGGGTGAGAGTCCCACACTGACTGGGTTTTCAAAGCTTTCCCCTTCGTTAAAAAAAACACACACACACTTTCTAACCTTTTAAGAATTCTTTAATTATTAATTTGTTGTACACACATGCTGCTGCTGCTGCTGCTAAATGTTATAATACTTTAGTATTTTAAATAAATATCGAAAACGTTTTAGCCACTACTTATATTAATTAATAAAGATGAAGAATATACGTTTATGTAAAACACAATACAATATAAAAGTTACTTATTCCTAAACATTACAATTTTAAAACATTAAAAAAACAAAAAAATAAAAACAAACAAAAATGAATACATTTGTTGTTGACAAGCCACGACCATAACATGATATGAAAATAATTTAATATAATTAAATAAAGAAAGAGAAAGAAAATATCTGCTATTACGTTTTCTTTCGATTTTGTCAAAAAGCGAAACTTCGGTATTCGATCACTTCTTCAGTGGCAATCATGTCTGCCGCCGTTTATATCAACAACTATTTAAAGAACTTCGAAAAGAATTATCTATGTGTACCTTTTTATATACTGATGCCTCTTCAATTAATGATACCGTTTTCTTTTCCGTTGTTTATGATAATAATAAAATAGTTGAAGTTGGTCTTCTGAATGATTATTGTTCTGTCTATACGGCTGAAGCTCTTGGTATTTATAGTGCAATTACTTTTGGCATGCAGCATAGAGGTAATTTCTGTATTTGTATCGACAGCCAAGGAGTCCTTAATGCAATACTTGCAATACGTCACTTATCCATTAGTGCAAATTAAAGACAAAATAATTCGTAATCCCAATAGACTAATGCTTATGTGGGTACGTTCTCATGTTGACATTCCGGGAAAAGAGTTTGCTGACATCTCTGCCAAAGGTGTCTGTATTTCTCCATTAATGTTATTTCCAACGAATAATAAAAGAGATATTCTTAATCTTGTACAAAGGCACCTGACCGTCGTAGAGTTACCCGATACTCATTCTTATACAGAACATTACAGAAAAATCAATCCTTAGGAATGTAAAGCAACTTACCCCAAAGATATAAATGTCAAAAGTTTAAAGCCTTTTACATATAAGACTTATCTATTGGTTAATAATAGTGTTCGGCAATGTGCCGCCTCTGTGGCTCATCAAATTTAAATGTATGCCACTTATTAAAAAATTTTGTTGCTTTGGCGTTAAAAGAAATGCCCACTTTGTTCAAGAACCAGTCACAGAATTTCTCAAATCTCGCATTAAAAATAACATACTCAGATTACATAATTTTCTTCGTAACTGTAACGTAATGAATTTGATATAAATATGATGAAAGCAAATGTTAGCACACATAAACATATATATATATGTACATACATTGATAATAATAATAGGCGAGCCGAAGGCTTCTATCGTTAGTGATACTTTTTTTAAAATTGTATTCAAACTTGCCTTTTGTATAATTTTAATAATAAATCAATAAATAAAAGATCATTTGGCATGGTCGACCGGACAATGTACACTACACATATATTATAAATGGCCTAATGTACGTATGCCAAATCTAGGATACCCACTATCAATAACCACTTTCAAAGAGAACACCACTACATTGCTCCATATTATTATTATGGAATATCTTAACTTTATTTCACATATATGCCATTTTGGGCGTGGAAATATTTATGCCACGCGCCCAAAATGCGAGTCTCTTATACAAAGATACATCCAAAAGTATGAAACTCTTCTTAGAAACAATTCTTTACCGGTTTATACTCTTTCATAACAAGCAAATAAAACGCAGTCATGATGTGCGCGTATATTAACCGATCTGAGTTCCAACAAAAAAACACGCCAACATAAAATATGTAATTTATATGTAGAAAGTATTAAAGAATAAAGCATGGAGCAAAATATTTTAATTGTGATCAATAGAACTAGTGAACAATTTATTTATTTCACAAATGTCCCTTAACTAAGTACTTTTGTATAGTTGCATAAATTTTTATATAATATATAAAAAATAGTAAACCTAAAATTAGTTTACAGTCTCTAACCAATAGTAGAAAACATACTCTATGTATCTAAATCAATCAACCCTTTCTCAGAAGTGCAGTGGGGTTAATATTGATAATTTTATCCCATAATTTTAAAAAGTTTTAGTTTTTCACTCACATATTGCTATATTTAATACAGGTCATTTTATACATCTTAATTATGCCACCTGTGATTTTCGCCGATTTTGTAACTTCTAAACGGCTAAAGGGGCATATAATTTATTTTACCAATTCTAAATCGGTTTAACCATATCCGTCTGTACATTTGTCTGTCCATGTAACTCTTCTTGTGTTGACTGTTGTTTACCTTTAAATTTCATAGGTACAATTTTGTTGATTGTGAATTTGGAATCTGACCGACTGCTCCAAATATTTTTAATACTGAAGATACTAATATTTACAATACTAATGTAAAAGGGTTATTAAATAATATTATTGTATATATACTCACCAATAATGGCCTCTATAGTTATATAATTAGCATCTATTTCACGAGCGAATTCCCTGATGGCTTGATTCGGATCTTCATAGGTGTGCGGATCCACGTAGCTTCGGTTATTTCCAAATAAAGGGGTTGTCACTAAAATCATTATTCAAGCACAAGAAAGTTATTATATTAGACGAGAATGTTTCTACTTTATCAAATTATCCACAAAACAACTTATTGACTATATGTTAAATTACAGTAGCTGGAAAGCATAGATGGAACGCAGGATGGAAAAATCGCTTACTCATGATATTTTTGAGGAAAAAATCGATCAGAAACTGCAAAATAAATAGAAGAATGCCAAACATAAATATAATAATAAAGATATGGACGCTTACATCCATAATGGTATTCAGGTATCCAGTACGGATGTAAGCATCCATATCTTTATTATTATTTATGCTTACATCCATATCTTTATTATTAGCGTAGTAGCGATCGAATCAAAACTTCTTGCAATGGGGAAGAGCATTAAAACATAGAAGGAAATATGGCAATATTTGGTAGATAAGTATGATCGTAAGTCTACAAGGAAAAACTTAGAGTGTTACCGTGACATTCTTAATGTCACGGTCATTTTTGATATACGTATTTTATGTTTTACTTTTTGTCTATTTATTTATTTTATGTCTATCCGAAATGGACGTTGAGACGGTAAGCGGAATGTATCAAAGACTTTATCAAAGAAGAAGCCAACAACAATGTCTCCCAATTCTCAAACCACTATGTAAATCTAAGCCACATTTTATAGCTTCGATATATCATAAATGTTTTGTCAAAACTATAACGACACATAAAATATTACTCCATACCATATATTTGCAATACATGTACAATATTAAAATTCCAATTGGTATCAACTTTTATACCCCCCACCTCAGTGATGAGGGTATACTAAGTTTGTTCTTCCGTTTGCAACACCCAGAAGGAGGCGTTAGAGACCCTACAAAGTATATATATTCTTGATCAGCGTCAAAAACTGAGTCGATTTAGACATGTATGTCCGTGTGTCCGTCTGGTGTTGGCACTCTCACGGGCGTAAATTTTGAGATATTGAGCTGAAATTTTGTACAGGCACTTTTAGTCTTTGCACGCAGATCGCTATTTAAAATGGGCAAAATGGGTCAAGAGCCACGCCCACAATCGATAAAAATCTATTTATCTACCACAAAATATTAGCTACAAATTTGAAATTCGGTATGTATATCTATGAATATTATCTTCATCGATATGCTAAAAATGGGCGTACTCGGATGACAGACGTGCCCACAATTTAAAAAAAACCATATTTAACGTAAAAGTAGACTTACATGCTAAGACATACACTATTAGAGGGCGCAATATATATATATATATATTTGACACGCTCTTTCGTGTAGAGGTGGAGGGTATTTAAGATTTGGTCTAAGCCAAATTTAGTTTTCTTTTCATCTACTATATTGAAAGTTGTAATGATATATTAGAAATTGTGAAAAATTAATATTTGCTGACTGAAGGAAATGACCTGGACCGGTTTCGATCTCACTCTCAGTGAGTTCTCATCAGCAGGTGTTTACCAGTTATACCAAATCTACATGTGCAATTTCATGCGCAAATGGTTTATATCAATAATTCACATTTCAATATTACAACCCTACACCATTATTTTACACTTTTTTTACAACGTGTAAGTGTAAATTAAGCTACGTTTTAGTCTACGTAGTAGGCTACGTTTTATTCTATATAGTTATTAATTTATGAACTTCTACGCCTGATTCTGCACAAAAAATGACGTTTTTTCTTAAATACATTAGCATGCCCTAATTATGAATATATGTACCAATTATATTATTTATATTTTTATGGCATGGCAATTGACCAATTTTACCCAATTGAAATAGGAATCTACGTAAAGATACTAGAAATATTCACATAAAATTTTCAGTTCCATATCTCAAAATATACGACTGAGAGAGTTCCAATATTAAACATATGGACGGACTGATTAATATTATGTCTACTTTATAAGGTCTTTGACATTTCCTTTTAAGAGTCGCAAACGGAATATACCGTCATCATTAAGGTGGAGGGTATAAAAACTTATATAGTTTTAATTCATATTGTATATAGAGTGTTCTTGTGTTCTATTTGCGCTTGGTAATAATTGAATTTTTCAGCATTATATTGTGTTTAAAAATGTTATAAGTGAGTGCTTTTTAATATTTAAAAGTTATACTTTGTAAAAATAAAAAATTATATTGATAAATTGAGTGAACAGTGAGTATTTTAAATTTCTTTGGTTGGTGTATTCCAACAATTTTCTTTTTCTTCTATTTTTGCATTTATGTTATAATTATAAAATTTTTTTGATATTTTTTTTATAACATTTCTCTCATTATTGTAACATTTTTATCATCTCATTATTAATGATAACTGTATCTGATCTTGTTATTTTAATTGATCTCGTCATCCTAAAGAGCCAACCTTAAATGTGCTGGTTTTAATGGTAGAGACTTTGACTACATTACAAAACGCACTAAAGTGCTTGGATGAGCTTGCCGTATTTGCCGCAAAATTGATACAGATTTTCATAAATTATTTTTCATTTATCAAAGTGGAGTTACAAAGATTTAAAAGTTATCGGAAAAATTTGATACATATTAGGATATGTTTAATAATTGCTAACTTAAACATTTGTCAATAAATAAATCAAAGTAACAAAAGTTAATAAAATTTTAATAAATAATTATAAATTATAATCTCCAGAATTAGTGAAACGTCTCTTTAAGCGATCCACAAAATTAGCAAGATCTTCAAAATGCCATTTCATTAACCCGAAAATACCCATACAGGGACTGCAAGTAAATTTAAGGAAGTCGAACAGTGTAAGTGACACTGACTTACGTTCTGCATCATCAAAAACAGGACACCCACAAATAAAAAGTAATACTGTCAATCAAAAAGCAGGTAGCTAAACAACAAAGCCCGACAGTGAAAGTTAAGACCGTGATTCAAATTGGCCTTGATCGCTATTGTAATAGAGTTATAAATGGTGTATTGAAATAGACTAAGCGACGTGAGACAAAAAAATTTAAAAAATTTAAATATATTATACTGACTTAATATTGAATATGGTGTATGTGAACGCATTACAATCTATGTCGTTTCCAATTAACAAACAAAACAAAAATTTGAAGTGCATAAAATAGAGAATATTATTTGCCATTATTTATAGATTTTTCACAAGCATTTGACAAGGTGTGACACCAAAGCCTTAAAGAAAAAATCGAACAATACCTTCCAACAAACACCCATGCTGTAGAAAATTACATCTCCGAAAGCTCACTTTTTTTATACGCATTAACGATGATAGCTTAGATAAATGTACTTGAAGATTGATTTAATAAGTGGAGGATAAAAGTCAATCCATCTAAACGTGACGTGACGTTCGCTCTTAGGAGGGAAACATGTCTTCCAATTATTATTTATAATACAATAATACCACCAACAACATATGATAAATATCTTGGCATCCACTTAGATCGACGCCTTACGTGAATTAACATATATGTAGAAACGAAGATGATTTCAACAAAGTTAAAAACCAATCTGGTGGTAAAAAAAATACTAATTCTAAATAAAGTTTAGCTAATAAAATCCTTATATGTAACTCCATTATTAAACCTATTTGGACGTAAGGAATGCAGTTGTGGGGAACAGCAAGCACCTCAAACATTGCTAAATACAAAATATCCAAAATATTACAAATTATCACGGGTGCTCGCTGGTATATCACAAATGAATAAAGATCGGAATGTTCCTATTGCATATTATTATCAGGTCAATTTTAAACAACAAATAGTGTTTTTTAATTATAGACGTTTGCGTTATTCAATCACGCACATTTTTGGCACAGTGTTCGACAACGGTACCACTATATATATACCAAATATCAACTTGATAGGCATGGTATTGTGCGATATAAAATTTTTTAAAGATACAACTTTTTCGAGGTATGTTAAGATTTTTCTTTATTGTGGGCGTGTCTCTTAACCGATTTTTCCCAATTTCAAGACAGAACAGCGAAATTGAACTAAGAATACGTATGTAAAGTTTCAATCTGATATCTCAAAAATTACGACCGTGTGAATGCCAACAACAGACGGACACACGGACACACTGACGTACATGTCTCAAACGATTTCTCTTTTCATGCTGATTAAGAATATGTATGGTTTGTGGGGTCTCCGAGGCTTCCTTCGATGTGTTGTTGCGGATGATCACAATGAATATACCCTCTTCCCTAAGGAGGAGGGTATAAAAATTATATATGTTTCTTTGGTGTCTCTCTTACAATAACCACAGATTAGGGGAGACATTTTTTAACATAAAATTTTGAAGATCTTCAATAATTTTGTGGAACACACAAAATTACTACGTCCACCTAACACAATCTAAAGGAATGATCGGTTCCATCGTCAGCTAAAAGCAGCGCTTATACCCAGAGACACTATCAGCAATTGGTATGACGAATTACCAATTATTCTTTTAGGTTTGAGAGTCACATTTAAAGAAGATTTAGAAGTCACACCCAGCGAAATGGTGTATGGATAAAACGTGCGATTACCCGGTGATTTAATTGTTTCAAACACTCACAACAACACTAATAACTCTCTTTAGCAACTAAAACAATTAGTTAACACTAGGTTTACGGGCATTTCTTACATACCTATTTCTACCCGTCAAATTGTCAAATTGTAACAAAAATACGCATTTTCTTTAAAAAGTATAACATATAAATATATGCTGAAAAAATTTTTGTTATGAATGAAAAAATAATTTTTTGAACTTTATTCTAAGGTTTTATTAATTAATATGTAAATAAATAATATACTGTTAATAATAAGCTGTTAATTTTCTATTATGCAATATAATTTACAATAAATAATATATACTCGTATTATAGAAATAATATAACATACTAACACTCAATAGTAATATTAACCTAATTAGTCAACTTCATTGGTCATAGAAATATAAATACATTTTAAATGTTAAATAAATGTATTTATAATTTTTTTTATACGTTACTTTTTCAAAATTCGAAATTTTTATTACATTAAAAACAAAAGCTATATAAATTTCTTCGTTAACAAGTATTAACAGTTATTCGACCACGCCCATTTTAGGAACATCTGTGAATGGGATAACTATGTATATGCGTACCAAATTTCAAGTTCCTAGGTCTACTTTTGTGGCAAATATAAAGATTTTTATTGATTGTAGGCGTGTCTGTAATCCGAATATGCCCCTTTTTTGGCACATCGATGAAGCTAATATTTATAGACGTAAGTACCAAATTTCAAGTTTATAGCTCATACTTTGTGGCAGATAAAAAGATTTTTGTCTATTGTAGATGTAACTCAAGACCTATTTGACCCCATTTAAATAGCGTTGTGCGTGCAAAAACTAAAAGTGCCTGTACAAAATGTAGCTTAATATCGCCAAAGTTACAGACAGGTTCACGGACACACGGACGTACATGTCTAAATCGACTCAGTTTTTGACGTTGATTAAGAATATATATACTTTGAAGCGTCTCTGACGCCTCCTTCTGGGTGTTGCAAACGGAAGAACAAACTTAGTATACCATCACTTGGCTTTATCAAATTTATCTACTTATAATTGTATTAATCAAATTTGTCTTGAAACAGTTATGAGAATAGTCAGGGAAATCCATAAGGTCTTTTAATTATGCCATTGGAACGCGCGGAGCCTTAATGGTGCCAAAATTGATTATTTAAGTCTTATTTTGTTATTATCAGCTATATATGTCTTTTGTTTTAGTGAAACATAGTATAAATCTGATATTGAAAATTACTTTTACGGCATTAAAATTATAATTTGAATCGTCATTATAGAAGTTTTGGCTTGAAAGGCGGTGGCATTGCTATTTATGTTAAGCATGGTCTTATGTACAAAACTGTTTTAAAGTTGACACTAGTAGTGTGGTGGAGTATTTAGGAGTAGAAATTAGTGGCCGAGATTCAAAATGCTTGGTGGTATAAATAACTGCGTTGATAACTTTTTTAATGCTGTTGATGAGTTTAGTATGAATTACGAAATTATAATTTTGTGTGGGGATTTCAATGTAGATTTACGTTTGAATGACACAGTTGCTAATCGGTGTGTGATTTGATATCATGCTCTGCACTGAGCTTGACTAATCATTGGCCAACCCGTTATGGTAATAATTGTAACCCAGCTATTTTGGATTTACTTTGTGTTTCCATACTCACTTGTTTCGCATTATGATCAATTTTCTTTGGGGATCTGTCACATCATGTGTTGTTGTTTGTGTATGATATACAGTTAACTGGTGCTGGGTCACATACCTTTAGTTATAGAGATATTAATTCAACTAACTTACAATAACTTTTAATTGCTTCGTCCATGGACTCGTGGAGTAATGTTCATTATTTTGTTGATATTAATGATAAGGATACCTCCTTGGTTTAATGATGATATCAAAAATGCTATACGAGTTCGTGACCGTGCCTATAAAAGTTGGAAAAATTGTCCTAATTATGCTAATTGGGAGATTTTTCATAAATGGAGGAATACAATACATGTGATTATTCGCCGAATGAAGCAAGTCTACTTTAGTAAAATATTGAATTCTGGTCTTAAACCCAAAGACCTATGTAAGAATACTAGTAAGTGAAGTTAATCCTGATGAATTAAATAATTATTTTCTTAGATCTAATAGTAGTACTGCTGTGGATTACTCTTCATATGGATCATGATCTATTGTACAGATTTGATGACGCATTTCAGTTTGATGCTTTTGCTATGGAAGTTTATAGTTATTTCTTCCATATGTAATATCGTCATAAACTCACGTTTTGAATCACATTCTGATTACTTGTATTTTTCCAGACAGTTGGAAATTAGCGTTAATTACACCTGCTGGGAAAAAACCATGCACCTTCTTTCTGAAGATTTCCGTCCGATTAGTATTCTTCCGGCTGTATCATTATATCCTATTTCTAAGGCGCCTTTGTATCATAAATTTATCGCTCCTGAAGATTAACACCTAATTTAAATTTTTCCAAAGGAGCTATTCCGAAGAAAAAAGCTCTAAACAATAGCATGAGAACTTATCAAACAAATTTCAACCGTCCGATTAGCTGTCTGTAGGAACCCTCATCCTCTTAGACTATGTCCAGGATTTTAAGAATGGTTGTAGACTATCGTATATCACTTGTTAAGCGTATGAAGCGCTAATTGTACTGTCTTGCCATTTCTCATGAAGAAAGACCTTGTAAGAGTAAATATGTATGCGCCCTTGGTAAACAAAGGCACCACTCCTTACTACCTAAGAAGTTGCGCCAGAATGAAATATAAGAGCTTCTAGCAAACGGCGTAATTTACACCCGCCATAGGGTGATAATAATCCTTCCTCTTACAACCATCGTATCTAACAGTCATACTTATTCACAAGCAACCATATCAGATCCAATTTCACATCTTGCTCTTCAAGCCAAACAATCTTCTTCATCAAACGGAACAGTCTTCCACGTCGGCCCCAGCCAATACTCGGCAAAATGTTAACTCTAGGTTGCAAATGAAAAGTCATAGCTCGGTGGTTTTAGGAACCGCCTTTGTTGATATTCTTATTGGTGACTCTCGATGTTCAGCTAGGGCGCTAATAGATTCAGGTTTTGAAGCCTCTTTCATTTCAAAAAAATGGCATTACCCACGAGGTCAATCAATACTTAAATTAGAGGTTTGGACAGAACTGTTTCTATCTTATCTCCCATAATTGTCCAGTTACCATTGGTTGTCGAATTAAACTGAAGTTAACGCTTTTGTGGTCAAACGGTTAACTCCTTTATCTGCGCCGCCTTTTATACAACTTCCATTGTCGGCCTTCCCTTAACAGATTTTACGATAGGTACTTGTTCCTAAGTTGACATACTTGTAGGATATAATATTTAATCTAATATTTAGGTACTAGAGGAAGGGAAGTTTGGGGTTTTTGGGGGGAGTGATAAACCGACCGATGAAACCAAGTGAAACCTATATTCCACTAAGATCGCCACTGGTAGCTAAGCCACCTCCTTCTCGAGGTGTCCCTGTTCTCCCAAAAAGTGGTGGATCTAGAGAGGACAACTCGATAAAATCCGTAATCCCACAGTGTTTACCGTGCTAAAGGGATGAATGGTACCACGTGAGTGTACCGCTAACGATGGCCTCCAGATACCGCGCGCCCTTTGGAGTATAAATGGCTATGCGAGATATAAGGGCTCTGGTCTGGAGTCGAACTATAACGACAACATCCCAACGGATGAAGAAGATGCCCTATTCACCTCACATCCTCAAACTTCTAAGACCCAAACTAAGGAAGAGGGCTCAGGTATCAGACAGTGGCGCAGAAGTGCTACCGCTCGGAAACGCCTGAAGAAATAAGCGACGAGTGGGATGTCGTATGAGGCCTACGAACTGAGCGAGCGACCCCGGAACGGCGACGTCTCTAAGTCCAACCTCGCTCAAAAACGCGGTCGACTAAATGATACTATCTCCCCCAGCACCCAGGATCCCCCACCAAAATGGACGGCTACCGAGAAGATAACTTCGCCCTCTAATACCTTGGTAGTACCTACAGTATCGACGATTGCTCCTTCATACAAGGAGGTAGCAGAGCTTGTCCGTGTAGGAGTCATTCCACCTTACTTTCCGCACAGTAAGTGGGACGATTCCAAATTGAAGGCGATTCAGACATTTGTGTTGAAAAAACTTGCGACCAAGGCAAGGGCACTGTTAAGCCAAAGTTCGCTGGCTGTACGTTCAAGCCTGCCTAGTTGCATATTCACCTGTAAAGGGAAAAAACGGCAGATTGGCTCAAGTCGGTGGTGCCAACATTGTACTGTAACAAAGTACTGGGGACATCCTTCGCCTCATTGAAGGCCTCAAGGTGGACTATTGGAAAATACTCCAACGGAAAAGGAAAGAATTGACTGCAAATCTGAGTAAAACCAACTATGCGATCGACTACGGCTATGGATTGGCGCAATTGAGGCCTAGAGGTAGAGTTCAAAGGTCCGAAGAGGATGAAAAATTTGTTCCTGGTGCCAAACCTTCGGAGGGTTCCAGCACGTTAACTCATAGCATCGGAGGAGTAATCTACATCACGCTAAGGCTGCTTCTGATGCGCTTAGCTGGAGATTGATTGAACTCTGATGAGGTGACATACTTGGGTTTAAAATTGGATAAAACTCTAGCATGGAATTCTCACTTTATATATATAACTGAAAAGTCGACTCGCACCTTTTATGCTTGCCAACGACTTTTCGGAAAAACATGGGCTATGAGTCCTAAGATGACTTACTGGTCTTATACCACAATTATCCTCCCGATGCTAACCTGTGCAGCTTTGGCAAACTACTGCGGCAAAAGCATTGAGCAAAGTTCAACGGCTCGCAACTGTAGGCATCACGGGGGCCATGAAAACATGCCGCACGGATGCACTGGAGATACTCATAGGCCTTCCTCCTCTCCTGATATTAATCCAAAGAGAAGCTGGTCGGAGTGCACTTCGACAACTTGGTATAGACAAAACAAGATAGAGAAGTTCGGTTAAGACCGAAGCTTAAATACCCTTCACCTTTTATAATCATCTAAAAAATAAGTTCCTATTGCCATATTTATGTATATGACTATTTCATGTACTTACGCAAATAGTGTTTTTTTTTAAATTATAGGCGTTTGCATTTTTCAATCACGCCCATTTTTGGCACAGTGTTGGATAACGGTATCACTTATATTCATACCAAATTTCAACTTGATAGGCATAGTATTGTGCGATATACAATTTTTTCGAGGTATGTTGAGATTTTTGTTTATTGTGGGCGTGTCTCTTAACCGATTGTGCCCAATTTCAATACGGAACAGCAAAATTGAACTAAAAATACGTATGCAAAGTTTTACTTTGATATCTCAAAAATTACGACCGTGAGAGTGCCAACAACAGACGGGCACACGGACGGACATGTCTCAAACGATTTCTCTTTTCAGACTGATTAAGAATATATATGGTTTATGGGGTCTCCGAGGCTTCCTTCGATGTGTTGTAAACGGATGATCAAAATGAATATACCCTCTTTCCTAAGGTGGAGGGTATAATAAAACCGGGTAACCTTAAAGATCACATAAAGATACTGCAAAACTTCATAGATGACCCAATGATAAAAATTTCAGACTTTTCCCCAGCAGAGATAAAACTAACTCATATCTACTTTATGGAAATCCCCAGTAAAGAAGCTTGGGAAAAGAAATCCGTGGTAGCCAAACTAGGGGCACTGAAATGGTACACAGATGGTTCCAAACTGAAAACTGGGTAAACCGGAGCTGGCATCTATGGCCCCGGTTTTTTAAGAGCAGTCCCAATGTGACTCCTTCCTATTATTTTCCAGGCGGAAACATATGCGATTATGGCATGAAAAGGCTGCCTATCATTGGGAGATCTGCAAAGGCAAAAAGCAAGCCATTTACTAAATCTTCCAGGAATGCTGCAACGCTTTTGGAACTACAAAGAGGCGAGATCAGGGTACTGACTGGCCTTTATACGGTACACTGTACACTCACATAAAATAGGGGTATCTGATAGCTACATATACAGACTATGTGACGCGGCTCCTGAGACGCCTGAACACGTATTTTGCAATTGTCTCGCTTCCAGTAGAAGCAGACATCACACATTTGGAAAATAACACCAGAGGACACAATAGACCCAATGGTTGCAGATAGCCCATATAAATATAATAATAATATTCTAATATTATATTAGAAGGCATTAAAAGGAACCTTGCTTAAAATACCACATTCGGTTGGATTGTAACTGGGAAGCTTGAATTGTCATGACATCTTCAGTCCATATCAATTAGTTCAATTTTGGGAATAAGAGAAGTTCCGAAAATGCTCAAGAAATCCCCAGACAAAAAAAAATTGTAAAAATCTTTTTTCCCCTTTTTCCACCCGAAGAAATGGTGAAGGCATTAATTTCATTTACACTTTAAGCCAGAGTTTCCCAACACTCTTTCACTTGCCCAATCCAGACATATCGCTATGTCGCGATATATTCGAAATGAGGCTAAAATGAAACAGAGCTCTGAATTAAAATAGTCTTACGACAGGAGTAATGAGGAATATGAAACTCTAAGATATATGCGAAGACTACCCCTAAGCTCATTAATCCTGGTGAATTACTGTGCTCTTTAATTGGCCATAATGACATTAAATGTTTTAGTTGAAGAAAATGAAACTCAATACTCACTTGCCGCTACGATTATAAGAAGGCACACTTACGTGGACGATATACTTGCCGGTGTTCACGATATTACTAGTGCTATGAAAACCCGAAAGGAGTAGATACCGTTTTATTTTCTGCTGGATTTCCACTGAGAAAATGGACTGCAAATAGGTATTACTATCCGATATACTCAAAGAGTAAATACTCAAAGAAGAATATTTGAAGTTAACAGATAACCGCAACACTAAAGTTCTAGAAATACAATGAATGCTGATAATAATTACCTCAAACGTTTAAAGGATTTAAGAATATGTATTCAGAATGTGAGTACAAAATGCTTTTTTCCAGTTGGTCGAAGTCCTCCGCAAGTACAGAGCTGTTAGCTTCGCTATTTAGAAGTTGTGATGGCTTGGATAATAATGAGGTAACTTACTAATATCATAATATTTGGCTTAGTTCAGGATTAATACACAATTTTAAAAACTATACAAATTTGGACAAAAGCAAATATGCGCGTGATCATGTGTTACATACACATTGTTGTTCATATTAATCATGCATTGTGAAATTATTCTATTGATATGATATCATTATACCCTCCACCTCAGTGATGAGGGTATACTAAGTTTGTTCTTCCGTTTGCAACACCCAGAAGGAGGCGTTAGAGACCCTACAAAATATATATATTCTTGATCAGCGTCAAAAACTGAGTCGATTTAGACATGTATGTCCGTGTGTCCGTCTGTTGTTGGCACTCTCACGGGCGTAAATTTTGAGATATTGAGCTGAAATTTTGTACGGGCACTTTTAGTTTTTGCACGCAGATTGCTATTTAAAATGAGCAAAATCGGTTAAAAGCCACGCCCACAATCAACAAAAATCTATTTATCTGCCACAAAAATTGAGTTAAAAATTTGGAATTTGGTATGTACATCTATAAATATTAGCTTCATCGATATGCCAAAAATGGGCGTATTCGGATTATAAACACGCCCACAATCGATAAAAATCTTTATATCTGGCACAAAAGTTGACCTAAGAACTTGAAATTTTGTACGCGTATACATAGTTATTCTATCTACCGATGTGCCAAAAATGGGCGCGGTCCGATAACATACACGCCCACAATTAAAAAAAAACATATTTAGCGTAAAAGTAGACTTGCATCCTGATGCGTAATATGTACACTATTAGAAGGCGCAATATATATATATATTTGCCACGTCCTTTCTTGTAGAGGTGGAGGGTATTTAAGATTTGGTCTAAGCCAAATTTAGTTTTCTTACTTGTTTTTTTTTAATATATAAATGTTCCGAACGGTTCATCCAATTTTTATAATCCTGTACCGTTAAAATGTAAAATCGGAATTTTCTGTTCTGGGATCGATATATACAGTCTAGCTTATCACATTGAACATTTTAAAATTGTGCGCTAGTGCGTGGATCGAATTTGTTCATTTTCAATACGATATTTTAAACGTTTATGATAAATATTTGAACTAAATTTCAGCTCGATATCTCAAAATTTACGAATGCTAAAAGTTCCGGGTACAAGGTTTAGGAAGCTATTGTGAGCGCATTCTTGAACAGATTTTACCCAATTGCTCTAAGAAACCGTAAAAAATATCATATATTGCTCGAGCTGGAAAATATTTTATGAATGTTTATCTAGCTTTTTCGATGCTAGTTGGTATTTGCAGCCTTCGCGGTGCACCGTTTGTAAGTATAAGTGGAGTGTATTTAAGATTTAGCTAAAGAGTTCTAAAAAACAGACCATATCATAATATATTATATCTTTATAGATGTCCATTCCATTTTCAAAATTCAATTGGATTTACAAAAAGCTTTACTTTTAAATGGTACATAACTTCATAAATTAGTGTTGTACAATCAGGAGCTTTTTCCTAATAAAAGAACGAGAAAAAAATGTACAAAATTCTATGACACAAAGATCCAAAAAAATTTATTGTGTGTACATGAAATTTAAACAAAATTACATTGTAATTTTTTCGAAGCGAAAAAGCAAAGTGTGTTGCAAAAAATTAGGCTTGAATAGCAAAAATATATCAACATTGTAAAATATGTTTTTCAATACGGGGTTGTTGAAATCGACAATACAGGTTGACCGAGCAAGTGTAATAGTAAATAATTTTATTTTATTGGTGGTCTTGGTCGTAGGTTTCTTTTTAAATTGGGTAAGTTGAGAGCCTACATACCCACCATCGCTGTATTAAAGAGACGTTTACTCTAAGTAAACGTTTTAAGAATCTTTCCCTTACGAGTAAAAAAAATAAGGTACTTTGAGACGCAATTATGTTTTGAAACTTTTTACAAAAATGTTACATTAATTTTTAAACACCTTCAAAGCCATATCTTTAAATGATTTATTTTGCGTAGAGAAAGACAGAGTGACTTACATGAAGTTCTCATTTTCAGCCTTAATTAAAATAAATACGTATATTTGTAAATGATAGTATATTACCATTTGATTGTATTGTCTTAACAATGGGTGTGGTGTCCATGGCATGAACTAAAAATATTAACAAAAAACAAACAATATTACAAAATATATATGAAGGTATTAAAGTACTATAGAAAATCAATAAATATATACAAGAAACAAATACTTAAAATTAAATAACCAAATTAATCAAATGAATATATACAAGATATCAATAACCATGATTAATTAATATACTAAGAATATTTAATTATGTCTGTTTGTCAGTTTAATAATAGTTAGGTACATAATTAAGGGATATGCCCCTCATTGAACACCAATTACAAGTATTTATAAATAAAATTATTATCTTTAAATTTAATACTCCTTTTTTATCGATAAACAGAATGTAAGTAAATATTGAAAATTTGCAAAGAAGAATATTCATAGTAAACTAAAAGTAAAATAAAAGATATATATAATTAATAAAGGGACTTACCAAATAATAAGCAAATATAAAAAAGAAAAATCAATTTAAATTAAAAAAAAAAAAAATTTGTCGTAAATTCTACAACAAAATTATTGAAGAGCGAACAATTTCAATTGGCTGTAAATAAAAGACTGCCTTAAACACAAATACGAATGTAATACAAAGAAAAATAAAAATTAAGTTCACTTTGGGCCGAATCTTAATACTAGATTGCCTAAGGAAGTCATTTTGACTGCTTGTTAATTTCAATTAGAGAAACAATTATGTATATAATGACAGAATTTCTTAAAATTTTGTGACTTTTTCTACAACATATAAATACGTTTATTAATAATAGTAGTTATCTCCCCCTCCTTCATTTTTGGTATATATATGTGTGTTATACCTACATTGCCTAAAAGCAGTCATTTTGACTGCTTTGAAAAAATTTTGATGAAAATGAATTCAATATGTCCAGGGAAAGGTGTAAGGGGCTAAGTAGTTCTGAATCTATTAAAGGAACTGAAAACACCTTTCAGGAGACCGAAACAGCTGCCGATGGTACTGTGTGGTCAAAATTTGACGAAGGTGGTATTCCTGGAAGGTTACAATTTACTTGTATTTTCAACGGTGTGAAAGGACCAACAGACTACGCAAAAACGAACATTATGGCACCAGTATCTTGTTTCAAAGCAAAAATTCCTTTTTTCAGTTATTTCAGCAATTAAGGAAACATACAAAAAATAATCATGTTAAGATAAAAAGTAAGAAAAATAAATTTGGCTTAGGCCAAATTTTAAATACCCTCCACCGTGGGCGTGACAAATATATATATATTGCGCCCCCTAATAGAGTTCGTATTACGTCTCAGCTTGCAAGTCTAGTTTTATGGTGAATATGTTTTTTTGTAAATTGTGTGCGCGACCAAGCCCATTTTTGATACATCGATAGAAGGGATAACTACTAAAATAATAAACTAAATAATAGTTATATATTTTTGTCGATTGTGGATGTAACTCTAGACATATTTTGCCCATTTTAGATAGCGTTGTGCGTGCAAAAACTAAAAGTGCCTGTACAAAATGTCAGCCCAATATCAGCAGACGGACACACGAACGCACGGACATACATGTCTAAATCGACTCAGGTTTTGATGCTGATCAAGAATATATATACTTTGTATGGTCTCTGACGCCTCCTTTTAGGCGGATGGATTAAATCGACTTTTCAAATGATGATGATAAAAAATATATACTCTTATATACTCTTCTGGTAAGTACCAGAAGGGTGAACCAGATGAACGTTTGAAAAAAGTCAATATACTCCCATATCATTATGATGGTGGGTATAATAAGCAATACCAGGTGTGTCTATAATTGCTTTCCGAAAACAATCATGGTTATCATCTGGTTAAGCCGGCCCATCGACTAAAAGGCCAAATCGCTTTGGTCGCAAGACCATGCTCTGTGTCTGGTGGGACCAGGTTTGTATCGTATATTATGAACCGTTGAAACCTGGATTTGTGCCCCGCGCTGAAACGGCGGTGCAAGCAATCTTGGAGATTCTTATAAGAATACATATAAAGATCAAAGATGTTGCAAACAGCAAAAATGCTAATAATACTAATCTAAGATCCCTTGACAAGATCCAGGAATCATATAATTACGTAGCAAATAAAATTTACGAGACGTCGTGGGCTGCCCGAACTGGTAGACCCTTAGGGGTCGACAGTCCAACCAGAGACTGAGCGCGGGGTACTGGAGCCCCAAGAATAGATGGTACTTACCTGGGTAGGGACTTACTTGAGTAGGCTCCCTTGTGGGAGCTTCGCGGGGACTGTGGTATATGTTGGTGAGAAGAACTGAAAATCCTCGACGAAGGGGTAAATCGACAGAGCTTATTATGTAATTCTAAAATTAAGATCTTTTACGGTGAGGGCTCGGGACGCTTAAAAACCCTAAACAAACGTCGAATAAAAATTGTTCACGGTAGGTGTAGACGAAAAACACCGAACTTCTGTTGAAACCTGGAGAAACAGTGAATGACAATAAATGATCAATTTGAACTATGCATTGATTGAAAAACATTCACAATAAGCTTAAAGACATGACAAAGTCATTTTAGAACAAGATAACACGCCGTCTCATACAGCAAAACCAGTCAAAGAAGTGTTGAAATCACTTGTTTTCTCACACCCGCCGTACACTCCAGACATGGCTCCATCCTACTACCACCTTTTCGTATCGACGGGGTGCGGGCATGCAGAGCAGCACTTCGCCGATTTCGAAGTAGTTAAAAAATGGCTCAATGAATGGTTTAGCTCAAAGGAGGTCAAACCATAAACGCCATTCGAAAAGAACCAATGATTGGTGTAGCTCAAACCATGAATGGTTTAGCTCCTTTGAACTCCTTTGAGCTAAACCATTCATTAGTTCTTTTCCAATAACGTCCATAAATTGCCTAAAAAATGGACAAAATGTATAGAATGAAATGGCCAATACTTTAAATAAAAAAATTTTAACCATCCATTGTAACTAACGTGCTTTCTTTAGCGAAAAAAACGGAAATTAATTACCGACATACCTGATACACAGCTTGAAGTCGAATTTCACCTGGAGTATAATTTTTTGTAAAGTGTGGGCGCATTTGTTATTCCACTGCGTCCATTTTTGGCACATCGATAGATGGGATAAGTATAGATATACATACCACATTTCAAGTTCATGTATCAATTTTGTAGGTTTATTGTAAGCGCGCCTGTTATTCGACCGTGCTCATTTTTGACACATCGATGAAGAGTATAACTATAAATATGTTCACCAAATTTCAAGTGTATGTGTCACTTTTTGTGGCAGATATTAAGATTTTTGTTGATTGTGGGCGTGTATGTTATCCGACCATTGGCAATAAGATGGATAAGTTAATTGTAAATATGCATACTAAATTTCAACTTTATAGCTAACTTTTTATGGTAGATATATAGATTTTTGTTGATTGTGGGCGTGGCTTTTAACCGATTTTGCTCATTTTAAATAGCAATCTGCGTGCAAAAACTAAAAGTGCCCGTACAAAATTTCAGCTCAAAATTTACGCCCGTGAGAATGCCTACAACAAACAGACACACATATACACGGACATATATAAGGTCTCTAATGCCTCCTTCTGCAAACGGAAGAACAAACTCAGTATACCCTCATCACTAAGGTGAAGGGTATAAAAACATATTACTTTTAATTGTTAATTTTGTATAAATTGTTAAATTGTTAATTTTGTAAATTTACGTAAACTCCTTATACGCTAGAAATTACGTATCAACCACAAACAACACCACCATTACTAACAACAACATAATAGACTTGATGCTCGATAACATAACACAAAAACACGGATACATCAATACATATAGAGACCACAAAGCAATACTCTATATTCCCGAAAATACCGGTCAGTCCCGATAAATTAATCATAGCCTGCAGCAAAATCGCACATAACTAGGCGTCAGGACCGGATACCAAACATGGACTTGAAAGCTGTTATACCTGACTTATTCGTAGAAACGCTTCAATGTCTGGATGAAGGCGTCTTTCCAAAATATTGGAAGCGAAAGGGTCTTAATACCCAAAGGCAAGCGTGAATATGGATCTACCCAATCATATCGCCCAATATGTCTGCTGGATACTACGAGGAAGATATTGGAGAAAATAATATACAGTCGACTCCTTCACACAGTCACAGTAATAAAGCCTTATCGGATACCCAATGGCTTTAGAAGATTCAAATCAACAATAGATGTAGTTGATTTAGTAGTTCAAATGTCAACAAAAGCCATGCAAGGCCAAAAATGGAATGGGGGCACCAAGAAATACTGTGCAATAGTAACCCTGGATATTAAAAATTCTTTTAACACCACTAACTGCCCAACGATTTTAAATGCCCTTAGGGGAGCAGATATACCCAAATATCTACTGAAGTTAGTATCGAAGATGTCAAAGAATACAAAATTAGCGCCGGGACTATTCCTGTGGAACGTCAGGTATGACGACTTATTAAGAGTGCACTTACCGGCAGAAGTAAGCATAGTAGGATTCGCCGATGACAAAGTGCTCACTACGGTAGCCAAACATAATCACAAAATAAAACAAGTGAAAATATTATAGCCGGTCAAGCCCGACCATCAAATAGCCTACACCACTTGATATATTATATTATTCAATTTAATTTTTTTCTTTGATAAATGAAAAGTTTCATTTTTTTTTTGTACTGCTTTAAATTTTTTTCTTTGAAAAATGAAAAATTTTATTTTTCTATACCTACTTGTATTTTCAAAAATTTCAAAATGATACATAAGACAGAATATTTTTTATTTTTTGTTTGTTTATGATATAAAAAAAAAATTATATGGGGAGGGGTTCTAAAAATGGTCCAATCCGATTTATTTTCAAAAGGGTTCATATTTGGGTCAAAATTTTTCCGCATATCAAATTTCATTGAAATATCTCAAAAAATAATAGGACCTCATATGGGGAGGGGTTTTAAAAATAGTCCAATCCGGTCTATTTTCAATAGGGTTCCCCTTTGGGCCAATACATGTTCTTGTACCAAATTTCGTCGAAATATCTCAAAATATGCGACCTGAATCTTGCGTACAAATAGGGTGGTGCAGGGTATAAATAGAGCGATACATATAATATCATATTTCGCTCTGTACAGTGGACTTAAAACTTGCAGAGCAAACGACCGAAGCGGTCCATATTACCAGCCGCAAGACCGTCGAAGTGGCACATATACGTGTTAGCAATACCGTCGTACCATGAAAGCACGTACTAAAATACCTAGGGGTAATAAAATACGCTGAGTTTTAAAAACTATGTTATGTATGCATGTGATAAAGCAACAAAGCTTCAATCGATTTTATCCAGGATGCTTTATAACATAGGGGGACTAAACCAGCAAAAATAGTGCTGCTAACGAAAGTTGTTACCTCAGGGCTCTTGTACGCATGTCCAGTATGGGCGCACTGTGTGAAAAGCAAATAGACAAGACAAAAAATGTGCTCCATTCAAATGATCAATTCCTTACGCACAATCTGCGAATTCAGAAAACCAAGACCAAGTATAAATTTGCCAAGCAAAATTTGAATTTATCGTAAAATCTGGTGTCTGTAGATTCGTCTGTGGCTTCACCACTGCACTTGACATCCAAAAAGGACCTAAATTAATGACGTCCTTTCGGAGATTTAAATTGTGTCACTATTCCTGATCGTTATCTATTGCTTCATAATTTCAACGTCAATCTTAAAAATAAATTAATATTTTTAAAATTGGATTTTGTGACGGTTTACCACCAAATCCTTATGGCTGAAACCGACATATATAAGACAGCCATTACAGCTCCATTTGGCTTGTTCGAATTTGTTTGGATGCCATTGCCATAGGCTTAAGAATTCGCTGCAAAGGTTTGTGAATGGGTTATTAAGGGGTTTGGATTTCATATTTGTATACATTGACAATGTCTTAGTCGCTAGTAAGTGCGAACATGAACACTTACAACACCCAAAAATTTTTGGGTATTTTTGATGTGTTACAACAAAGTTCTTATTATTAAACAGTTAGAAATATTCTTTTGAAATTTTTTTTGTTTTCAATGTTCATTAAGCATACAACAACAACTTGGCGTTCAAATTTCGTTGATAGCTTTAATAGTTTAGAAGCTACAATGGTTTTATTTCTATAAAGGGTAGTGTACCAAATAAGCTGTGAGCCACTGTATATATATACATATATTCAACAAACACGAATTCCTCATTAGATACGTACATACCCATTTTTAGTTAGTTTTTATTTTATACAAATTTTACAGTAATCGTGTCAATTTGGCTTAAAAAAACTAAAAACTAATGCATAAACATTATAGCAATATATAAAACTTACCTTCATTACTGGCGTAATCCAATTGTAACGGCATATGATTACTAGACTTTTTATCCAAGTCCTCATGATTTTTGGAACGCAGAAACCACACAGTAGCAATAATAATTAGCACCAGTATAACAACTATAGTTACAGTAGCACTAGCCACTATGCGCATTTGAACGGAGTCATCATTAACTGTATAATAGAGAAGAAATTTTTTTTTTACTACGTTAGATATCTATAAGTGTGCACCACTGTAACTTTAAAAGTGGTCATTTATATATCAGTTATATTCACTTAAATTTCGGTGATGGTTAAGTTAATTTCAGAAGAAAGCATTTGTTATGTAAAAATAATTAATTATATTTCAGAAATAGTCGTTATTATTGGTCATATTAAATTATTGTTGAAATTACTGGTTTATATTTACTAACTTTATCTTAACAATCTTCGATTAGTTCCTTTTTTAATTCTTCGAATGGATAGACGATAAGACCCTATCGTATTAGGTTTAGTATAGAATAACAATGATGATTAATAATAACTGTCGTAAGGGACTGAATTTGAACTAAGACAGAGCCTTACCCAACTCGGCTACTAAAAGAACACAGTAGTTGTGGCAACGTTGCGAAGTAGTTATCAACTTCTTCCTCTTCTTCCTGTTTCTCTTTTGTTCACATGTTGGATTATTATACAAAAGTAAAGACGAATATTTTTTGGAGATTTTCGTGTATTAATTTCTGAAATATAATTTACTTGTTCTTTTGTAAAAACTCTTTCGCAATAAATAAAATAATCTTTATTAAATAAAATAAAATAAAACTGCGCCTAACTCTGATCTTTTATACAAAAGTTATGAGCCCAGAGGCGCTACACGTGTAAGTTCATAAATAAAATGTTTATGAATTATTTTTCTTCGTTTTCTGTTGGGCCTGGGGTAAAATCGCCGGCTCCAGGACACACCTTTGTATTTAAATTTACTCCAATTTGATTATTTTCTTTTTTTTTTTTTCAATATGTATTTTATTTATTATTAATTAGTCATCGAAATGAATATTTATTCGGACTTACTATTGAAGTTAGTAATGATGTATTTGAAAAATGTGAAAAATTAATACTTGGCGACTGGAGGCGTTGAACCTGGACCGGTTTCGTACTCGCCATCATCGAGTTCTCATCAGCAGGCGCTTTTTACCAGTTGAGCCACATCCACTCATGCAAATTTATGCGCAAATATTTTATATCAATAAATCACACTTCAACATCACTCGAAATGTTAAAATGGCAAACACTATAACACGAATTGATTCTTTGCATGCTGAAAACTATGACGCGTGGAAGCATCAAATGGAAGCTATCCTGATCAAAAATTATTTGTGGTCATATGTAAGTGGTGAAAAACCATGTCTAACATAGGAAGATACAGAGTTAAAATGGAAAGAGTTTGACCAGAAAGTATGTGCCGATATCACATTATCGATAAGTTCGGTAGAATAGGGTTCCCCCCTTTGGGCTAATACATGTCTCTGTACCAAATTTCATCGAAATATCTCAAAAAATAATAGGACCTCATATGGAAGGGGGTTTTAAAAATGGTCCAATCCGGTCCATTTTCAATAGGGTTCCCCTTTGGGCCAATAAATGTGCTTGTACTAAATTTCATCAAAATATCTCAAAAAATGCGACCTGTAGCTTGCGCACAAATTAGATGGACAGACACGAGGACAGACCTACAGACGGACATGGTTAAAACGATTCAGATTTTGATTCTGAATCGATCGGTATAATTGAAGGTGGGTGTGACATTTACCGTTTTGAAGTTACAAACATCTGCACACACTTAATATACCCTTTTCCACCTGGTGGTTCAGAGTATAATGAAATAAATATGTGTGTAGCTACTTATGATTAACACGAACTTATTAAATGATATGAACAGTATACCTTATAAAAAATTTATTTTGAATGTAATTTTTTTTTGCATTATTTATCTAAAGCGAGAGTATGTATTAATTGAACCACAAAAGTCTACTCCGCACCTAGCAAATTCAAACATTCAACTGGTTAAATGCCCATAACTTGTTGTTGCAATTTTGGGCAATACCGAATGACTTACAATTTTGCGACATTGAAGTCGCAATCCAAAAGTGTTATCAAAACCTTAGCTTCAGCATGATAATTTTTATAATGTAAGTAGTACACGTGTTTTTCAACAGATTATTTATTATCTGGGTGAATAATAGGATTCTTCTGTTAGAGTGAAATTGTAGCTAAAACGAATTGACCACCATATTAACAATTAAATAAGGTAAATTGATATACGAGGTGTGTTCAAAAAGTAACGAGAATTTTTAAATTTCGCGGGTTTGGAGAGAGAGTTTGGAGAGAGAGTTTTTTTTATTATGTTGGTACACATGCCCCTGAAGTACGATAAAATTTTCAGCAATATTCATTGTTTACTTTTTAAGTGGCAGCCGCTAACGTGAGACGTGTTTTTCGAGCTCGGCGATTTTCGTTAGTGAAAAAAAATGCATCAAAGAACCTGCATTAAATTTTGCGTAAAAAATGAAATAAAGTGTAGTGAAGTTTGTAAAATGTTAACAAAGGCATATGGTGAGTCTGCTATGAGTAAAGCAAGGATTTACGAGTGGTATAAGCGTTTCCAAGATGGCCGCGAAAACGTTGAAGATGACGAACGACCCGGACGCCCAAGCACATCAACAACTGATGAAAACGTGAAAAAAGTGAAAGAAATGGTTATGAACGATCGCCGAATCACAATCAGAGAAGTCGCTGATGATGTTGGCATATCAGTTGGCTCATGCCATCAAATTTTTTCGGATGTTTTGGGTATGAAACGTGTGGCAACAAAATTCGTTCCAAAATTGTTGAATTTCGAACAAAAACAGCGGCGAATGGAAGTTGCTCAGGAGTCGGTAAATGAAGTTAATAACGATGCAGAACTACTAAAACGTGTTATAACAGGTGACGAAACATGGGTTTACGGATATGATGTCGAAACTAAGGCTCAATCGTCCCAGTGGAGGCATTCTGGATCGCCAAGACCAAAAAAGGCTCGACAAGTGCGGTCAAATGTGAAGGTTATGCTCACTGTGTTCTTCGATTTTAATGGCATAGTGCATCATGAATTCTTGCCACAAGGTCAAACAATCAATAAGGAGTACTACCTACTACAAGTTCAACGCCGTTTGCGTGAAGCAATCCGAAAGAAACGCCCGGATTTGTGGCAAAACAATTCATGGCTTTTGCACCACGATAATGCACCTGCTCACACTTCATTGCTTGTTCGTGAATTTTTGGCCAAAAACAAAACTGTAACAATGCCTCAGCCTCCATATTCGCCAGATATGGCTCCGTGTGACTTTTTTCTATTTCCAAAAATAAAGAGAACATTAAAAGGCCGTCGTTTTACAAGCATAGATGACATTAAAAGCGAATCGCTGAAAGAGCTAAAAGCTATTACAAAGATCGAGTTTCAAAAATGTTTCGAGGATTGGAAAAAGCGTTGGCACAGGTGTATTATATCCGAGGGGGATTACTTTGAAGGGGACAAAATAGATATTGATGAATAAAAATATTTTTTCATAAAACAAAAATTCTCGTTATTTTTGAACACACCTCGTATAAATATAAAATTGTGCTATTGTTTTTAACACAAGTGGCAGCGACTCTAAGTTTAATCCTCAAATGGATTCAATATGGTACAAGATTTTACACCCTTCTTTGTCGATTTTACTCTGATCAATTTGGTGGCATTTATTAAGAGGCCAATGCTGTTCATTAAGCAATAAGAATGACGGCCCTTGAAACAACATAGGGGATTTAGTTGTTTTACGTCTGCGCCACGTGAAACAATGTCAGCGAGATGCTGTTGGGACATATATATTGCACAACGGTGTGCGTGGCAAATATATATATATTGTGCCCTCTAATAGTGTATGTATTATGTATCAGCTTGCAAGTCTAGTTTTATGGAGAATACGTTTGTAAATTGTGGAAGTGTTTGTTAATCAACGATGCTCATTTTTGGAATATCGATGGATGTGATAACTATAAATATGTGTACTAAATTTCAAGTTTATGTGTAAATTTTTGTGGCAGATATATTGCTTTTTGACAATTGTGGGTGTGGCTCTTGACCAATTTTGCCCAAATTTATTTTTCTTATTTGTTTTTCATTACAACTACAACGAAATATAAGCATTTATCCAAAAGCTGCAGTAATACTAAATAAGATTGAAATTAGTAGTAAATATATCAAAAATAAATAATTCCATTTAACTTAGAACAATAGAACAAAATGTATAGAAACGATTAGGCACAAATATGAAAAGAATAAAGATAAACTGTTACAAATCGATAATATATTGATATAAGAAGTACTTCAATACAAGGTGACTTATACAACCCCCTATTTAAGCCCAAGTACGGTATATTATGTATGTATGTACTATATTGTTGGAACCATCATGTTATTCAAAAAGTATGCTGTTCTATCAGCAATCACGCCTCGATAAGAACTAAGGCACAATGATTCCTCCTGACCAAATGGCACATCAGACTATCACTTCCCATGGATGTAAAGAAGACTCAGAAGTACTGGAGTTTTCGATGCCTAAAACCAACTATTTTCGTTTCTTCACATAAACATTTGTGGGGTACTTTATACTTTAGTAAATTTAAATTTATTTGTTTTTTCAATTAATTTGGCACCCTTGTCGTGTGATTAAGTTGTGTTTATACAGTGATCTGAGTTATTATTCATTAATTATTTAATTTCACGATATATAAATATAGTTGGTGAATTTATTTGTAATAGGTAAATTAATCATTATAAAACCTATTCGTATTGGTGTTTTTTTTTTGTTTTGTTTTGGGTTTGCTCTATTGTGAGGTGAGGTATTTTGCAAGTAAAATTTGCTTTTTGCTTTGCACTCGGTACCTTACCTTGCTTATATTTTTATCCACATTTAGTTGTATGGTAATGCTGTACAATTAAGGGTGGCGAATTTGTCCTTGGATTTTCTATTAGTTTCATTTAAAAGTTATAAAATAAATACACCTGTATTTATTATTATACTTTATATATCTCGCTGACATTTTTTTTACTGTAGATTTTGTAAATTTAAGCTTTCGTATACATTTATTACACATGCATATTCTTTTTGCTCAATTACAGCTGACTACAACATTTGTTTACGTCTATATAATTACAGCTGATTACTACATTTGTTGTTTATTATTACAAAATTAAAGATTTTCTTTTTCTTTTAAAATGATTTGCTCCAAGACGGACGTTTTGTCTTTTGTTCAGTGTGTGAAAATGTATCACACCTTAAATGCGCTGGTTTTAGTGGTAGGATCTATGATGCTATATGTAAAGGCTCTAAAGAACTTCGTTGGTGTTGTGAAGACTGCAGAGAATTGGAAAAACATCTTTTTAAATTGCTTAAAACAACAAAACTTACCTTTAGACACATAAACAAAAGTGTCAATGATCTTCGCGATAAATTTAATGCTTTTAACGAATTTAAAGAATTGCCAATTCCTCCCCGCAAAACTATTTTTATTTCTATACTGGATCCTAATACTACCTGTGAAGATGTAGCTGATTGTTCAACATCTAATATACCGCATATAGTCAAATCTATACTAAATAAAATTTAAGTTTAGTCCATCCGAGCCTAGAAACATTTCCTCTTTTAAAATACACGTACCAAATGATTTATATAACGACTTATTAAATGCAACTTCTTGGCCTACTAATATGCTTATTAAAGAATTTCGCCTTAGAATCAGAAAGAGAAACCAGACACGTGTTAGAATGGCTCCAATTCTAATGCTGCACCAAAAAACTAAATACATTATCTGTTGATTCCTTATCATTTATATAACAAAATGTTAGGGGATTTAATTCTAAACTTTGAATTTGTTTTTGAGTAGTGTTGATTGTGACTATTCTGTTGTTGCTTTATCTGCGACCTGGTTAAAACCGGGAATAAATAACGCTGAGCTCTTTAATAATGATTTCGTTGTCTATATAAATGATAGAATTACTAAACGTGGTTATGGCGTCCTAATCGCTGTAAAATCTTTTCTTTTTTCCGAACTTATACATTTGCCGATAACATCTGACGTTGAATTCTTATGTGTTCGTATAAAGGTTAATACTATATTCATACATATTTCTTGTTCCATTTCCTCCCAGCTCTAACTTATCAATTTATGAATCTCATGCATCATTAGTCATCATCATCAATAAATTCTATGTTTAAAACTTATGATATTTATTTAGTTGTAGGGGACTTCAACTTATGAATGATCAATTGGATTCTTTCCGATACTGGTACAATGTTGCCGCAAACTGCATTGTTAGACTACAACATATTTCTTGATAAAATTTTTGATATGGGATTATGCCAATTAAAAAATGTACGCAATAATATGGAAAGGTTACTTGAGTTACAATACAATTTTTGTAATATTTCTGAAGTTAATGGTTATCGGGCGTTACCTTACGTAACACTAGAAGACGATTATCACCCAATAATTGGATTTTCTATTGGGATTTATGAAAAGGATAACTCACGTCCCCTTTTAAATAGATTTAAATTCAATTTTTATAAAACTAATTATACTAAACTTAATGAAATATTGTCACGTATTGATTGGCAATTTGACCATATCGACGTTGATAGTTGTGTTACATATTTCTATAATAAAATACATAATGCTTTTATGTTGATTATACCTGTAAAACAAACTAGTGTCAATGACAAGTGTCCTAAATGGTTTTCACCTGATTTAAAAAGAATTAAAAACGAAAAAAATCGCCTATTAAAATAATTCAAAAAAACAGGATCTTCTTTTGATAGAAACACTTACACAAGGATTAATCGAATTTGTTATGAAAACTACTTAGCAGATACAAGAAGAAAGCTAAAATATAACCCTAACCATTTTTATACTTTTGTAAATTCTAAGAGAAAAATAAATAGTGTGTCTCCAATATTAACGCTGGAAAACATAACATAGAGTGAACCCTCTGATATAGCTAACCTTTTTGCTACTTTCTTTGAAAGAAATTATGGTCAAAATAGTAAGATAGCTAATTACCCGTATTTTATAAATTTTTTTTACGTTTTTTCAAATATTTGCATTACTGATACCGACGTGCTGAATACACTGAAGTCTTTAAAATTTTCTTTTTCAGCGGGTCCAGATGGTATTCCCACAATCATATTAAAAAATTGTGGAAATACTTTATACATACCCCTATGCATAATGTTTAATAAATCTGTACAAAGTGGTAATTTTCCTCAATTTTGGAAAGAAAGTTATATTTTCAAAAGTGGCAGTCGTCAATTAATTGAAAATTATGGAGGAATTGCTAAACTTAGTGCTATACCAAAGATGTTTGAAAAGTTAGTTAGCATGCAATTATCTAGATCTATTTCTTCTGTGTTAAGGACTTAACACTGCTCAACATGGATTTGCAAAAGGATGTCAACTGTCACTAATCTTCTTGAATTTGTGAATTATGTGTCTAGTGGTTTTTCAGTTGGGCTTCGAACTGACACTATTTATACTGATTTTAGTAGGGCATTTGATAAAGTTGACCATGCTTTGTTAATTTATAAATTAAGTAAAATTGATTTTCCGGTTTCTTTAACATCTTGGTTATCTTCCTACCTAAGTAATCGGACACAGAAAGTATTATTTAATCATGCTTTTTCCCGTTCCATTAATGTTACATCTGGTGTCCCCCACGGTAGTCACATTGGGCCACTACTGTTTATTCTTTATATTAATGATTTGCCGAATGTAAAAACTAACTGTAAACTTTTAATGTATGCGGATGATGTTAAATTGTTCTTAACGTTACATGCAGGTGATGGCGGTACGCTTCTTCAAAATAATTTAAATCAACTCAATAATTGGTGTAGGGTGAATTCTTTGTGTTTGAACCTTAATAAATGCAAACAATTGAGTTTTTCTAGATCTACCTCTCCTGCAGATGAGTACTATTTAGATGCATATAAGCTTAAAACGGTGTCGTCATTTATGGACTTGGGCATATTATTTGATCAAAAACTGCGGTTCGACCTACACATAAATTATAGTATAAATAAAGCTAAATCCTTACTAGGATTTGTCCACCATACCTGGACCGCCTAAGGCTCATAGATCTTCCCACCTTAGAAAATAGAAGATTGTATCTAGGTATTGCCTTTTTAATTAACCTCATAAGAGGTTCATTAAATTCACCAACTTTGTTGAGTGAAATAAATTTCCATATTCCAAGTTTATTAAAAAATTACAACGATTATTACTTCTAACTTGATCCATCAGATACCTTAAAAACTGTGCAAAAAAAAGTTTTAAATTATCTGTGGTTGCCAAATTTACATCTTTTGTACACGTAATTGTACTTTTAGGTATAATTTATTTTTTATATTTAAGATATAATATAATATACTATTATATACACATCATACATAGTGTAATTACACTCTCCACCTTAGTGATGAGGGTATACTAAGTTTGTTTTTCCGTTTGCAACACCCAGAAGGAGGCGTCAGAGACCCTACAAAGTATATACATTCTTGATCAGCGTCAAAAACTGAGTCGATTGATGTATGTCCGTGTGTTTGTGTGTCCGTGTGTCCGTCTGTTGTTGGCACTCTCACGGGCGTAAATTTTGAGATATTGAGCTGAAATTTTGTACAGGCACTTCTAGTTTTTGCACGCAGATTTCTATTTAAAATGGACAAACTCGGTCAAGAGCTTCGCCCACAATCGACAAAAATCTATTTATCTGCCACAAAAATTGAGCTATAAACTTGAAATTTGGTATTCGATGTACATACATTAGTATTAGCTTCATCGGTATGCCAAAAATGGGCGTATTCAGATTACAGACACGCCTACAATTAATAAAAATCTTTATATCTGCCACAAAAGTTGACCTAGGAACTTGAAAAACCATGTTCAACGTAAAAGTTGACTTGCATGTTGATACGTAATACGTACACTATTAAAGGGCGCAATATATATGTATTTGTCACGCCCAACGTTGTGGAGGTGGGGGTATTTAAGATTTAGCTTAAGCCAAATTTAGTTTTCTTCTTGTTTTTCATTTATTTTTATTTTTTCTTTTCTTTATACCTAATTACTTTCTGCATCGATCTAAATAGTTATACATCATGGTTTGCGCTTTTGCAAATTGTAAAATTATTGATGACTTTAATGTGCTACACGGGCAGCTGACTTTTTCAACGTCATTCGGAACCTCCGATGGTGTTGTGATGGTTGTGTTGATTTTATTTTGGAGTTCTATAACACTATTTCGTCAGCCAGAAAAGAACTTAACCTGATTAAATGTAAGTTTTACATTGCTGATCGTTTAAATCGGTTTTGAGTCTGTACTGTTTAATACTAACTTATCTCCTTCTAAAAAGTCACCATCTCCTAAAATATCTCCATCACCTAAAAAATCTCCTAAAGTATTGCGTAAGAGAATACCAAAAATGCAAGTTACTAAAAAAACAAGGGTCTGTCAAGTCAACTACAGCTAGCACAAACACAAACATTATAAATATCAATAATGATTTAAATGTGCAAAGCAATATTAATAAACAATCTGGTGACAATGTTACTGTTGATTTAATAAATGAAACTGAAAGAAATCTAAATACACCTTTGCCACCTTCTATATTTACATCTACCATTGTACCTTCTGTTTCTAATAAGCCGAAAAATCTTGTTATTATCCCTCCTAAAAAATCGATTTTTGTTTCCCGTTTTGCATCAGACGCAACAATAGAAGATATAAATTTTTATATCAAATTTAAAGTGGCGTTTTAATTGCAGTTTCTTTATTATTATGTTTCAGACAAGTCGATATAAAGCTTTCTAACGATATTGAGATTATATGTATCGCTGTTAAACTATCGAATATTACAATTGTATATCTCCTTCTCCTATATCGCGCCTAATTTATGTGTGACTTCCTACACAAATCATGTAAGTGCCATAAGAAGTATAGCTTCATTACTGAAAAGTAAAGATTTTATTCTTGGATTAGAGCCGATAATGACCTGTATATGCTTCCTATAACCAAAGTTACTTAGACAAACGAAATGTTAAACGATTTATCTGAATTAAACCTGTTTCAAAATAACAATGTGAAGAACTTTTTAATAGATCACTTGTTTTAGTTTTTTTTAATGCTACTGCTAAGTATCTTGTTCAGTTAAAAGTATAGAATAGTAAAAAATAACCGCTATAATTTCATACATATACATTACCGCAAACTAAATAATTTACTGTCTGTCGAGACTTGTTCCAGATTCCAGGTAGTAAACAACTTGTTTCGGTCATACATCTTGATTCAGTGCTTGATATTTTATATGATAAATTGTCAATATTTTTTTCTGTCTCGGTACCTAAGACTGTTGTGAGTGACAATAATGGGCCTCCATGGTCAAATAAGACTTAAATATTTAAAACACAAGTGAAAATATTATAGCCGGTCAAGCCCGACCATCAAATACCCTACACCACTTGATATATTATTCAATTTATTTATTTATTTTTTTTTTAAATGAAAAATTTTTATTTTTTTATACCTTGTATTTTCAAAAATTTCAAAATGATACATGTCAGGAAATTTTTTTATACCCTGCACCACCCTGTAGAAAAGGGTACATTACGTTTGTGCCGATGTTTGTAACTCCTAAACGGCAAATGCCACACTCACCTTCAGTTATACCGATCGATTCAAAATCAAAATCTGAATCGATTTAACCATGCCCCTCTGTCCGTCTGTCCAACTACATTTGTGCGCATTTTTAGAGATATTTTGATGAAATTTTGTATGAGGACATGTATTGGCCCAATGGGGAACCCTACTGAAAATGGACCAGATTGGACCATTTTCAGAACCTTTCCCCATATGAGGTCCTATTATTTTTTGAGATATTTCGATGAAATTTGGTACAAGGAAATGTATTGGCCCAAAAATAAACCCTTTTGAAAATGGATAGGATCGGACCTTTTTTAGAATCTCTCCCCATATAATTTTTTTTTTGATTTTATAAATAAACAAAAACTAAAAGAAATTTCTGACGATTTTTTTACGATTTTTTTAATACAAGTAGGTATAGAAAAATAAAATTTTTCATTTTTTAAAGAAAAAAATTAAATTAATAATATATCAAGTGGTGTAGGGTATTTGATTAATTTTAACCTACCGCAATGTATATCACGAAACGTTTGCTTACTATTTATCAATTATTACAAAACCAACTACAGTAATAATATCCCAATTCGACGATTATGAAAAAATTACAATGGCAACTATCACTTGATTGACTTTAGTGAAAGTGCCGATGCAGACAAAAATAAGATTGTTAAATTTTTGAATACTTCCTAACTTCTTCTAATTGCTTCCTATATATCAGCTGAAACCATGTGTAGCTGATTCTTATATTCGGGGTCGGTATCGGTATCGCGATCTGCATTATATTGCAGATTTATCCACTCCCTCCATAAAGGTTTGGATAATCGCTCGTTCGTTCGGAATGGCGATGATGATACTGGTATTATTACTACTAATGTCTAAACCGATCTGAGCCATTCACTTATTATTACAATTAAGAAAAAAAAAACATATATATATAACATATATACATATATATATATATATATATATATATAAAACACTTATTGTTAAAACTATATGTAAAATTGTTGAAAAATTGAAATTTTTATGGATTACCTGTGTTAACGTTTTGCTGTGTACGAACGTAAACAATGTTACTATAAGAACCATATCCATTTAAGGTTTTGTAGCGCACTTGAACGCCATACTCCGTATTTTCATTAAGGTTTTTAATATGAGCATTCGCTTCCTTGGTGCTTAAAGATGTTTTATTAATCGTATCAAAGTCTGGTTTTGCAAACCACCTAACTTCATAAAATTCAATCGGCGCATCAATTTGTACTGGTTTATCCCACACCACCTTAATATCTTTATTAGTAGCGGAAACAGCACGTACATTACTAACTGTGGAGAGAATAGCCGATTCAACGGTGGTGAACACTATTTCCGCATATTCAGTCCTAATTTGACTCAAATTTATCGGTTTATTTCCATCAGATGTAAGAAACCCTTTCAATATGTTCTCCTGTATATTTGCTTTATCTTCAACATCAGTTTCAATATAAGTACTTACACCGTTATTGTATTTACCACTACTCGTTGTAGCGTTACCCATTATATATGACATACCATTTATCGAATGTATTTGTATAGTATAAATGGTTACTGGCTCTAAGTTGGTCAATGTTAATTTGGTATCATTAAAAGTATCAGTGGAAGGTGTCACTACTACATTTTGTGAACACATAGAACACACCATTTTATAAACTATGTCATTTTTATAAGTATTGTGATCATGTTGTATTGTATTTTCAGCTTCATTTCTTATTGGAGAATTCCAGGAGAGTATAGCGCTAATATGATCTACAAACAATAAGGTGATATTTGTTGGAGGACCCGGAGGCTTATAGCAAGGCACATTTTTGCCGTCACGTGGATGTCTGTAATATCCAGATATGCAATTGCAGAAACCTGATGCTTTCTTTATTGCATTTGAGTTTGGTGGGCAAACGATACATTTATTGACCTCCATAGACCGAAATGTTCCAATTGGACATTCTATTAAAAAGAGATGAAAAAAAATTAAATTTTAATAAATGTATAAATAAGCAAATCTGTTTTTTTATACAATATAATAATCAAGCTTAACTTTTACATAAACCTAAACAAGTTCAAGTTTGTGCATTGTGCTAATCATAAGTAAAATGTTTTACTAATTAATTAATCTTTAATACTTCAGCAAAACCTTATAAATATTATTCTTATTATTGCTATTATGGAGTGCAATGTGCAAACCTACCGTGAAGAGAGCTACAAAAAAATTAATTATCTGAAAGAAACCATAATACTGTGCATACAAATTGAAAAGGCCAAAAGCCTTGTCGTTATTGTTAAAGGCATTGAAAAAGGGTATCAACCTGTGATGAAGGGGAATTATAATTAAATAAAGTACTGCAGCCCTTACTTCGTACAGTGCAAAATATTGATGGCAACAAGTTAAAAAAGCCCAAATGCCCATTAATTAAGACAGCACAAGTTCGTAAATAACATTTAGTTATATGGTCGCATTATATATATTATAGCGCAATCCTCAAAGCTATTTCATCATCATTATTACTGGTCGATTACAACCTATGTATGTCTCTGGTCTGTTGCAAAAGAGCACACCACACGCTTTGGTCTTGGGCGCGTCTTCTCCAGTTTTATTCACCAAGTGTTTGCAGGGCATCAAACACCTGGTCCCCCAACTGGAGGATGCGACCCTTTATGTCAGGTATGTAGAGTAATCCGATGCGGTCAATTTTCAATAGTGTTCCTGTCTGCTCCAATATATATCCTTGTACCAAATTTCATAGAAATCTCTCAAAAATACGACCTGTAGCTTGCTAGTTAATCGAATGTGAATGTAGCATTTGTCGTTTAGGACTTACAAACATCCGCACAAACTTAATGTACCCTTTGCCACATTTGCAGAATGTAAAAATGTGGCTTTGTGGCAAGTTTTCACCAGTTACAGCTGATCTAATTATTAGTGTGAAAAGTTGCTTATAAAAGAAGTAAACAAGCATCAAGCAATCATATATATACAAATAATACAAAGGGAAAAGTATATATAACAAAATGAAACTAAGTATATGTGTAACCATTTTGAAAAGGGTTTATTTTGGGGTCAATGCTTTTCCGCGTATCAAATTTCATCGAAATATCTCAAAAAAAAATAGGATATTATATGGGGAGGACTTCTAAAATTAGTCCAATCCGGTTCATTTTTAAAAGGGTTTATTTTTGGGTCAATAGTTGTCCTTGTACCAAATTTCATCGATATATCTCAAAAAATAAAAAGACCTCATATAGGGAGGGGTTCTAAAAACGGTCCAATCCGGTGCATTTTCAATAGGGTTCCCCTTTGGACCAATATATGTGCTTGTACCAAACTTAATCAAAATATCTCAAAAAATGCGACCTGCAGCATGCGCACAAGTTTAAATGGACAGACAATTAGATTAATAGTAATTAGATACATAAAATATTACATGACATCAATATGAAAAATTCATGAGTAATAAAAAAACTTAAAAATTCAAATTTCAAACTTCATATTTCAAATAAAATATACACATGTGTACATGTGGACTTCAACTACTTTGAGTAATGCAATCTGTCAGGTGCTCTTCGAACTCTTTCCGATCTCCTGATAAATACGTTGGGCGTAGTGTTGACAGGTTTACCCCGTGAAGTACTAAAGGTTCAGCATCATCGCTTTGCACAGGTGGAGAAACCTCTGGTATAGATGACTCGTGAGTTGTATTCCACTGTGTCGAATTTTCTCGAGAAACTGTTTGCGGCGATGCTTGCAGATCTGGAATTATGTCAACCATCTCTTTATTAGAGCGAACATGTGAACCTATTTTTCTCATTTGATCAACATGTCGCGTCCATGTACGATTATCATCCAATTTAACTACGAAATGAAGAAGATCACCTTTGTTTTCAGAAACGACCCCAAATTGCCATTTTATTCGGCAGAAGTAGATCTAAACGACTTTGAATCTGTCGCCCAAACATCATCATAGCTGGAGATTTTTTTGTTGTTGGATGTACGGCTCGCCGATACGCTAATAAAAATTTGCATAGATTAATTTCCAATGTAGACGGTTGTGTATTCATGCTTTTCATTTTATTTTTGAACATTTGTATGAATCTTTCCGCTTGACCATTAGTACCCGGATGATACGGTGCACCCTGTTTGGATATAATGCCATTTTCTTTCAAGAAATCTTGAAACTGATGCGAGTTGAATTGGGTACCATGATCCGTTACTAACACGTTTGATATACCGAAAGTTGAAAAAATATTTCTAAATTCACGTATAGTGCTTTCAGCAGTTGTATTCGGCACTACGCGGATATGGTTCAATCGATTTAGATTTTGATTCTAAATTGATCGGTATAACCGAAGGTGAGTGTAGCTTTTGCCGTTTAGGAGTTACAAACATCCGCACAAACTTTTATATATACACTTTTCCACTGGGTGAAGCAGGGTATAATAAAAAAAAAATTCCGACTTATGAATCATTTTGAAATTTTTGAAAATACAAGTAGGTATAGAAAAATAAAAATTTTCTTTTTCTAAAGAAAAAAATTATATTGAATACTCTATTCAAGTGTAGTTTAATCAAGTGTTGTAGGGTATTTGATGGTCAGGCTTGACAGGCTTTTGAGATACTTCGACGAAATTTGGTACAATGATATGTGTTGGACCAAAAAGGAACCCTTTATAAATGGATTGGATCGGACTATTTTTAGAACCTCTCCTAATATAAAAAAAAAATTCTTGCTAGTGACATAGTAGCGTTACCCATCTTTTTTGCACGTATACCCGGTGAAGTTTAAATGATAATCTGTCATCGATTCTAAAGTCAACTACACATATCGTGGCCGTTTCTACTCTTTTACGGCTAGACACGAACACTGCCTCTGGCTAAACTTAAACCAACAGACTCGAACCAGTGTTGAACTAACCTAATGAACTCGTTAGCTGTATTTTTTATCTCGCTGATGTGTTTGCCTATCAACAAGGGCGACACCATCAGCAAAACCGATGATTTTTACACTCCCAGGAAAATCAAGCAGCATTATACCGTCATACATGACGTTCCAGAGCAGTGGTCCTAGTACAGATTCTTGTGGCACGCCACCAGTTATGTCGTACGTCCTTGTAAAGAAGTTCTCGAAGTAGCGAGTCCAAGGTTCCTTTCCAAAGAAATTTATACGACAGGATGTTGTTTGTCGTGTGGTACAGAGCGGCAAGCGTTACAGGATACAGAGTAGTGAGCGTTGCTGGAGACAAGAGCGTCACTGGATACAAACAGCAAACGTTACGAGATATAAGAGCTTTTCACTGGATGCGGGATGTCGAGCGGTGCTGGGTACACGGGCGGTATTATGTTATTATCGTGGAGTGGAAAGCGACGCGCGGCCTAGGCGCAAGATACAGGGATAGCTACGGCGGCGCGACCTAGGCACATGCAATGTAAATATTGCAGGACAAAGAGATAGCAACGGCAGCGTGACCTGGTCCGTACAGTACAAGTACTGTAGGATATCTAGGCGTGGAGACAAAGAGGTAGCAACGACGGCACGACCTAGGCGTGTTCAATATAAATATTGCAGGATATCTAGGCGCGGGGACAAAGAGATGGAACGGCGGCACGACATAGGCGCGTGCAGTATAAATATTTCAGGATATCTAGGCGCAGGGACAGAGAGATAGCAACGGCGGCGCGACCTAAGCGCGTGAAATATAAATATTGCAGGATATCTAGGCGCGGAGACAGAGAGATAGCAACGACGGCGCGACGTAGGCGCGTGCAATATAAATATTGCAGTATATGTAGGCGCGGAGACAGAAAGATAGCAACGGCGGCGCGACGTAGAGAGAGATAGCAACGAGTTACGGTGACAGCTACGGTGCGCGATCTAGGCCATGCAATGTAAAAATTGGATATCCAACAAAAACAAAATAAGCAGAGTTGGGAATTCAAATAACAAAGCAAAATAATTTCAATGTTTAAGTAACAATATCAAAGGCATAAAATAATAATAGCATACTTAATCTAAGGTGACATATGCTGGGTTTTGGTCTTATGTGTAGCGCAAAACGAACGGTGTGATTTTGCGCGTCACAATCTTCTACCTGTAATTTAAGTAGCTATCAACCAAAGCAAGCAAATAGATGGATATATCAAGGCTGCGCAGGACTTCACGTATTGTGTCCCATTTTGACGTATTGAATGCATTCTTAACGTCAAGGGTGACGACGAGGCAGTATCCTTTTTTGCTGTGCCTCATCTTCGACCTTCAATCACATTGGCCGCAGCCTTGACTACCCACTTTATCGCATGTATTGTGGAACTGTGCTTCCTAAAACCAAATTGATTATCAGAGATACCTCTAAGATTCTTTATAAGCTTCTCTAAAAGCTTCGCAGTTGAATCTCTCAAGCAGATAGGCCTCTAAGCTGTAGGGTCTGCACCCGGGTTGTACATACTTCTTAGGAAGAAGAACAAGCATGGACCCGACGAAGATTTGTAGGAAAATTAACATCAATATAATAGGTTGACAGTATTCAAACATAAGCTATGGGTTACCTTGTCTACAAACCATGTAAGTTTGTCAGGTAGTTAGATTTGATACGGTCACCCATCCTTTCACTACATAGAATAAAACGTAGCGTAATATATAAAGTGTATAAAATGGTGTAGGGTTGTAATGTTGAAATGTGAATTATTGATATAAACCATTTGCGAATGAAAGTGCACAGGTGGATTTAGTGCAACTGGTAAACACCTGCTGATGAGAACTCGATAAGGACGAGTTCGAAACCGGTTCAGGTTCAATCCCTCCAGTCGCCATATATTAATTTTTCATAATTTCTAGTACATGATTACAACTTTCAATATAGTCAGATGAAATATTCATTTCAGAACATATATACTCGTATATATATATATATATATATATATATATATATATATATTTATATACACCGAAACTTACTAATAAAAGTTTTCATTTATCAAAGAAAAAATTAAATTGAATAATATATCAAGTGGTGTAAGGTATTTGATGATCAGTCTTGATCGACTGCAGTATTTTCATTTGTTTTTTTTACTATTAATATGTTTTTACACATATTCAAAGAAAATTGTTGCGTAAAAAAGCAAAATGTTTTCGCGCAATTAACTTACCGTTGCAAGTTTTATTTTCATAATTTGGTTCGTATCCCACTTTACAACGACATCCTCCTGTCAAAATAGTCCACTTTCCATCACCTTTGCAAAGATAGGTGGGAGCTTCATAAGGTTCTGCATTTTCTATACAAGACCCATTTTGTTTTTCAATTATAGTAATTTCACGACCTGTCGGAGTTTCATTGAAGTATGCAAAATTTTCCGTTACTGCTGGACAAGTGATATAATAAACTTTTACTGCCAAAACACTTATACAAGCACCTTGATCACGAAAAGCAAAATATACCCCCTTCTTAGTTACAGCTATACTTTTTACTTCAGTATTTATGTCCACATCGGAATTTTGATTAAAACGGCCTTCTCCTGCGGCGATTCGGGCTAAAATTACAAAATAAATCATTCTTCTTCTATTCCATAAAACTAACTTTTATCTAACTAAAAACTACATTACCTATTAATTTATAACTATCGGTTTGCCAAGGTGGTGGTTCACGTGTGGCTGCATCGAATTCATAATATAACAAACTAAAAGTTTCCTTGCAAGATAAAGCGTTACCTTTACAAAAAAGGACCGCTTATTAATCATCAAGGTTTGATATATAAAATATTTTTTTTTTATTGATGTACCTGGAAAAAGTGAACAATCTCTTATTGTAAATTGAATTTCGATGTATAATCTATTGGCAGGACCACGATCAATGAAAGGTGACCACAACCAGTTGTTAACATTATGATATGCGACATCACAAACTACATAACTTCTCCAGTTAATGCCTTTAACAAAATCAGTAAAGCTCTCTTCTACCCACTAAAACATAAATAACATATAGTTCTGTTTATGTGGAATTAATGGATATAATGTTATAAAATAAAATATAATATATAAATCTACACACAAATGTTCAGATTTTAAAGTAATATACTACATAAATTACTCTATTTTTAAGTGTAATTTAGAAAATAGCAAGTTGAATTTAGAATCGTCAAAAAAAATTCACATAATCCATTTTAAATTTAGAAACAGTAAAAATAAATTAAGAAAATCAATTTGAAATTTAGAAAACGAAAAATGAAGTTTAGAAATTATTTATTAAAATTTAGAAATATAAGAACTGTAAATATTTGTATAACAAGTACTGTTTAGAACTCTCGCCACAATATCCTAAACCGCCTTAGAATGTAAGACTTATTTATATTAGTTTATTTTAAAACAAGTAAAAATGTCATAGTCAGTTAAGCCCGAATATTTAATACCCCATACTACTTAACTCTTTTCTTCGTGATATATAATTATATGGAAACATTCACACAAACTTAATACAAGCGACAAGTGGTGTAGGGTATAAATATGTCATTATCATACCATAAAAACTATTGTGCCATAGGCATATCGGTCATTTCAATGACATCAGCATAAAAAGATGCAACGAGATGTATGCATTTGCGCATTATCCTACCCTTATTTCTACTTAGCTTGGTCAATAAGACCGTCTAAGTAGAGTTGCTCCACTAATGAATGTGACTAAAAATGTAGTAGACTATGTGTATAGGTGTAACAGTTTATGGTTTGTAGCATTATATGTCGCACAACGTTTGAATCTAGCAGTGATGCTTGGTATTTTAATGCTACAGTGAAAGAGACTAACGAGGTGAGTTTTTAGTCTGACTTATTTAACAAAATTTGATTTCTTATATACTAAAATTACTACAATGAATTTACGACAACAAATTACAAATATGTCAATACTAAGCGTAAACTTAAACTAGGTTATTTTACTTGCTAACTAAACATAAATTCTATTAGTGCATGTATATGCAAAAATCTAAAATTAACTTAGAATAAAAATACAAATAATGTGACCTATATTTACGTTTCGTTTAGTGAGCAAAAGTTTAAATATGATAATTTAATGAATGTGCTCACTTAATTGCGAACACACTACACACTAAACCTGGCCCTTGTATATATGGCAAGTGTGAACGATTTGACTTTCAACTATAAAGTCTCAATTGGATTTAGCATTGGGCTATATGGACTGAGTTTCAAAATAGTCCCTCCGCAACTTTCGAACACTATCTCCATGTTGTGTGACAAGTTTAGTCAAATATATTATATTAAGAATTGTGAATTATAAGTCTTTATATCACGAATCTTATATAGGAGCATTATATAAGGAAGGAATCAAAAAGTGGTTCAATAAAGAAACCAATTTGTTATTGCAATTGTTGACAATATTGAAGATAGACACGCCCAATATCTCTAACATTTCAGTTTCGGCACTCTCACGTTCTCACAGGTTTGGGTATGAAGATGAAATTTGGCACATAATGTTTTTATTTTAATGAAAATATCTGTATTTAAAATGGGCAAAATCGGTTAATCAGAAAGCGATCGCAGTTTGAGGAAGTTCAAAGTGCGAGGCTAAGCTATCAATTCAACTTCAGTCAAGCAAATTACGATTTAAAAGCAAATTTAAATTAGTCCTTTATATAACGTTTCTTGAATGAAGGAAATTGGACCACCACGCCCATTCTTGTAGAGGTGGAGGGTATTTAAGATTTGGTTTAAGCCAAATTTAGTTTTCTTACTTGTTTTTTAGATGATTATAAAAGGTGGAGGGTATTTAAGCTTCGGTCTTAACCGAACTTCTCTATCTTGTTTTAGTTTCTTTTTTTTTTACTTACTTGCTGTGCGACCATATATGAGAAAATAAAACCCCTTAGCAGATTTCACACACTTTCTTTAATTTCTTGTTCTTCTTCGGCAGAACTGGTTCGTTTGCTAAAGATTTATATCTTGGCAAATTTGTCTTGTTCTGAAATAAAGGGGACACTCCTTTTGGGTTAGGGGCTATGTTTTTTTTTTTTGGGATCCTCGTGGATGTGACGTCCATGTAGTCGTCTTTAAATAAGCATGGGGACATTTTGGACGGAAAACCTTATTTCTGGCAGGTGCGTTCGCTGAAAATTTGTATCTTGGCCATTTTGACTTGTTCTGAACTGAAGGGAACTTTTGGACGGAACACCATATTAGTGGCAGGTACTTTGCTGAAGATTTGTAAATTTGGCAAATTTGTCTTGTTCCTAGCAGCGGTATACCATACCTGTGCCAGAATTTTGTGTTGGGATAGGGGGGATGCAAAAATAATTGATATTGAATTAAAAATAATTAACCTACATTTGGGTGTAGTATCTGAAATTTCATTTTTGCACAGACGGGTAAAGGGACCGTTTAGGGTCTGTTTTTTTCCGGACATGACGTTAGGGGAACTGTCTTCCAAACACCCTACCATCGGTATCTGCGTATTTACATATTCACGCCTGCACGTCACCACATAAACAGATATACTCAGAAGAAGAAATTTTTTTTTAATTTATTCGGTAAAGAAATTAATAGTAAATGTGCTAACAAATGAAATATTGTGGAATACAATAAAAAACACCAAAATTAAACAGAATAATTTAATTTATTGGATAAAAATAAGATAGAATTGAACAAAATACAATAAAATTAAAATATATTATATAGGAAGAAATACAATACGATGGAATAAAATTAAATTAAATTTTACATTTTATTGAGAAAGGTAGTAGCGGGGCCAAAAAGAAAACACAAACGAATAGAATAGGAGAGGGTCCCCAAACAAGGAGTGCTATCCGGAAATTAGCTTTTAGCTCTTTCAATTAGGTCAGGAAAACACAGACATACCGCAAGAGTCCCCACAGTTAACCATTTTTGAAAAATTAGAATATGCGTGCCTAATGTCGGCCGAAGAAGATCCGTCCGCACAGCAACCTCTCGAAGAGGAGAAAGCTTGGGCATTACCGCCTGCACCGAATAAAACACCAGGCGATTTCTCGAACAATCTCCAAAGTCAGACTGAGATATTTATACGGTAACAAGAACTTCTAGTTAGCTTCATGGACGAAATCTATGACTATACGTATGAGGTGGAAACCAATCGCCGAGCCCGCGTGTCTGTATCTGCTCATCCTAGTCCGACGAATCCCATACCACCAAACCCAATCAGGGAAGAGCCCTCTAGGAATTTCTTGGACAACTCTGAATTGTCGTTATGCAACCATTTTGGCTGGGTTAGTAGGAAAAAGGTAGATCTAGACAAGTGGTGCCTAATATATGATGGGACCAATAAAACAATGACGGTCGATAGTTTCATCTTTAGGGTTGAAAAGCTTAGGGAGCAGAGCGATGTCACGTATGCACATCTACTCGCAGATTTCCATTTATTGTTATCAGGCAATGCGGCGAAACGGTATTGGCAGATCATGGAGGACAGCAAGAGGAATTTGTCCTTTGGTTATTCTCAACTAATAGATGAATTGCTGAAACATTTGAAGTCTTCAGGCAACGACTTTGAAGTAATCAAAGAAATTATGGAACGGAAACAGTTGTCCTCCGAGTCGTTCGACAAATTTTATGCTGATGTTCACGATCTGTCCTTCCGTTTGCGAAAAAAGTTGCCGGAGAAACAGCTAATAGAGACAATAAATAGGAATCTGAAGAATAGTCTGGCCACGTTAGTGATTTGAAAGGCTGACAGATTTCAAAACCGAATGCAAGAGAGCAGAAAAGTTACTCAGGGATTCTAGGAGTCGTTCAAAGCCAGTTAGCGAGCATTTTCAGGACGAGGGAGATACCTCAAGTTACCTTCCGAATCCCATTGGCGCTGTAAGTGCGGTATTAGGCAAGAATTTTACTCATAAGCCTCCGGCGAAACCTAATAACAACGACAACCAGCCTCAGCTTTCTAATGTGCAAAAAGTAGGCTTGCATCCCAAAGAAGCCCAAAAAGAGGGAAGCTGCCAGTGCAGTTTCCACCATCTAGTCTGCTTCGTCTGTAATAAAAACGAATCATATTGCATAGTCAACAAAAATTCTTTAAAGCACAAAGTGGCAGAAAGGTCCGGGACCTCTGTCGAAAGGAAAGCCCCAAAAAACCAGCAATAACGATTTTAAAAACGACAATTTAATCCTCCTGCCTTAAGTAGTCACGCGCCGCAGAAAAGCCTCCAGTTTAGAGGAGCATATAATTGAGGTGTGGGATGAAAATACCCCCATCAAACAGAGGCACTCTCACCAGCCAATCAGGAGTTAGTTACGCCGAAGCAGACCGGATGTTGCAATTAGGGGTTGAAGAGAGCAATAGCAGCTGGAGCTCACCAATGACGTTGGTACTCAAAAAAAAATAAAAATAGACTTTGTTAAGACGCCAGGAAGGTCAACGAACATACCATCAAAGACGCGTACCCACTACCACACATTGATGGCCTTTTGAGTAGGTTACAGGTAACAAAATTTATATTTGCTTTAGACTTGAAGGACGCATTTTGGCAGATTCCTTTGGAGAAAAAGTCGAGGGGAAAAACCGCTTTCACGGTGGCTGGTATACCTTTATACCAATTCACGGTCATGCCATTTGGTCTATGCAATGCTGCACAGCGAATGTGCATACTGATGGATAAGGTGATACATGCCATTCTCCGTGAAAGTGTGTTTTTGTACTTGGACGACCTTCTGGTGTACTCATCCGACTTTTTGGTCACACATGCATCTCCTTAAAATGGTTGCGGAGTGCCTAAGGCACGCCAACCTCATTCTTACAATTTTTCACGTCTTTTATTGTATGGCGGAGCTCACAATTATACTTAACTTACTAATACTTATGTAGTATTTCAATTACATCTTAGAAATAATAAACAACAAAATTAGCAATTCGAGTAGCGGGAAAAAAATAATAAGCTAGAGTTTTATTATATAACAACAATGCATAGGAATATTCAAATTGCGTTTCAGAATAGTAAGCTATAGTAAGCTAGAGTCTTATTTTATAACAACAATGCAAATAGAAATAATTATAATAATAATTTACAACAAGCAAAGAAATAAACAAACAATTCAAACTCTTCAATATTTATGTATGCCGGGTTCTGATCTACGTTTTAGCAAACACGCTCAGTTTGTGGCGTAAAACGAGCGGTGCGACTTTGCGCGTCACAGTATGAAGGCCTGGGGTATGTATGTCACATACGTATATGTGTGGTATATGAACAGACACATTGAGTATCTTAATTTTATCTTACTTTATCTTTTTTTTGTTTTACTCTTATCCATATAATATATATTAAAATGTTCAATATAATATGTATTATATATCAAATGTAAGAAAAAAAAGATGCACTTTCTAAATAGGTATGTATACTCTGCTTATCTTTATGAAATCGGGAAGTGATATTATTAAAAAAAAATTTCAACGTTGGAGGTCCGCTATAGCTTTATTTTGTTCCAGTTGAAAAAAACATGATATGTTTAAAATTTATTCTGCTACTAATCCGAAAAATTTGAACGTCAATTTCTAATTCTAAAATACGTATACGAGGTGTGTTCAAAAATAACGAGAATTTTTGTTTTATGAAAAAAATATTTTTATTCATCAATATCTATTTTGTCCCCTTCAAAGTAATCCCCCTCGGATATAATACACCTGTGCCAACGCTTTTTCCAATCCTCGAAACACTTTTGAAACTCGATCTTTGTAATAGCTTTTAGCTCTTTCAGCGATTCGCTTTTAATGTCATCTATGCTTGTAAAACGACGGCCTTTTAATGTTCTCTTTATTTTTGGAAATAGAAAAAAGTCACACGGAGCCATATCTGGCGAATATGGAGGCTGAGGCATTGTTACAGTTTTGTTTTTGGCCAAAAATTCACGAACAAGCAATGAAGTGTGAGCAGGTGCATTATCGTGGTGCAAAAGCCATGAATTGTTTTGCCACAAATCCGGGCGTTTCTTTCGGATTGCTTCACGCAAACGGCGTTGAACTTGTAGTAGGTAGTACTCCTTATTGATTGTTTGACCTTGTGGCAAGAATTCATGATGCACTATGCCATTAAAATCGAAGAACACAGTGAGCATAACCTTCACATTTGACCGCACTTGTCGAGCCTTTTTTGGTCTTGGCGATCCAGAATGCCTCCACTGGGACGATTGAGCCTTAGTTTCGACATCATATCCGTAAACCCATGTTTCGTCACCTGTTATAACACGTTTTAGTAGTTCTGCATCGTTATTAACTTCATTTACCGACTCCTGAGCAACTTCCATTCGCCGCTGTTTTTGTTCGAAATTCAACAATTTTGGAACGAATTTTGTTGCCACACGTTTCATACCCAAAACATCCGAAAAAATTTGATGGCATGAGCCAACTGATATGCCAACATCATCAGCGACTTCTCTGATTGTGATTCGGCGATCGTTCATAACCATTTCTTTCACTTTTTTCACGTTTTCATCAGTTGTTGATGTGCTTGGGCGTCCGGGTCGTTCGTCATCTTCAACGTTTTCGCGGCCATCTTGGAAACGCTTATACCACTCGTAAATCCTTGCTTTACTCATAGCAGACTCACCATATGCCTTTGTTAACATTTTACAAACTTCACTACACTTTATTTCATTTTTTACGCAAAATTTAATGCAGGTTCTTTGATCCATTTTTTTTCACTAACAAAAATCGCCGAGCTCGAAAAAAACGTCTCACGTTAGCGGCTGCCACTTAAAAAGTAAACAATGAATATTGCTGAAAATTTTATCGTACTTCAGGGGCATGTGTACCAACATAATAAAAAAAACTCTCTCTCCAAACCCGCGAAATTTAAAAATTCTCGTTACTTTTTGAACACACCTCGTATTAGTCTAATATTTATAAATTAAGTTCGAGTCTTATATGTCTTGTTGAAGTTATGATAGGCGGCTATTGATTATATCTACAGTTCAAAGTGAACCTCCCTCTATTTGTTAAAATATGTATGTAGAAATAATTATGCGTGGGTGGATTTTTCCGAGTGGAAAAAGTCGTTATAGGAGGACGCAGATGGACATTAAAAAAATATTAGGTGTTAAGTGTAATACTTTAACTCTCATTAAAACGAGGCTTCGAATTCAGTGCGACGTCCGCGAGGCGGAGCACTTATTCGAAATTTCCAAAGATGTAGCTAAAGGTGTAAAAATACTTTACACCAGCTGACATCCGAAATATTTACGCCGCCTATATTCGGTCGAAACTTGAGCATAACTCGCACGTGTGGGCGGGAGCCTCTAAAACATGTTTGGAGATTCTCGATCGTATACAGCGAAAGGCTCTAGTGATCATAGGTGATGAGGAAGTATCCAACTCTCTCGACACACTTGAACACCGACGTAATGGAAGCTGTGTTGTGCTTATGTACATATGTTCCATGACATATGTTCTAGAGAGATAAAAGAGATGTGTCCTCCGGTGAAATCCTTCAGTAGGACAACCAGGCTTGCTCATCGATCTCACCCATTCGTTATGGAGTTGCCACGTATGGTTTTTTGTAAATTGGGGCATTTCTGTAATCCGGATATGGCCATTTCTGGCACATCGATAAAGCTAATATATACAGATGGATGTACGTACCAAATTTCAAGTTTATAGCTCAATTTTTGTGGCAGATAAATAGATTTTTATCGATTGTGGACGAAGCTCTTGACCGATTTCGCTCATTTTAAATAGCGATCTGCGTGCAAAAACTAAAAGTGCCTGTACAAAATTTCAGCTCAATATCTCAAAATTTACGCCCGTGAGAGTGCCAACAACAGGCAGACACAGACACACGGACATACATGTCTAAATCGTCTCAGTTTTTGATGCTAATCAAGAATATATATACTTTGTAGGGTCTCTGACGCCTCCTTCTGGGTGGAACGGAAGAACAAACTTAGTATACCCTCATCACTGAGGTGGAGGGTATAAAAATGGTGATACATAACTTCTGCGCGGTTTTTTAAGTTTTGTATAGGTATTTACAAGTGTTTCATTTGATATTAAATAGTGCCGTTTGAATAACAATTATAAAAGAATTGTATTTCGTATTAATTTACAAGTAACTCACCCCAGGAGTTTGAGCTTGAGGTCCATATGGATAACGCGTCCATTCCAATGTAGCTTCTCGTGTTGTATCCAAAAGAATAACTATAAAACATACATAACATAAAATCCATTTTTCTTTAAATTTTTATTTTTCCATTACCTTGATCAGCAGAATTATAAGTTATATTAGAAGATAACAAGAGCATAATTATACAATAAAATGAAGCGTTTACACACATTTGTGACGACGATTTAGTATTAATATTCCATAATTTTAGGCAGGAATTTCGTAATACCTTTGACGTTTTGAATAATGGTTGACCTAAAGGTAATGTTGATATATTTGTACAAAACTTATAAAACGTCCGAATTTTGTTAGGTTTTTTGTTGCTAGTTTTTAAAAACGCTAACTGTAATGTCCATTTGCACGTTGCTGTTGATGTAAATGTTGATGACTTTTGTACCAATGTGTTTAAATTGAGCATTGCTATTTATTAAGCTTTGATGGACTGTCATTATTGATAAATTGTACCCAGGGCAGTATAAGCGTGATTTTTGTCGCGTTTTAATTAAGACATTCTTACGTACAATTATAAGAATTAAAAAATATATTTTCTACGATTTTTATGAACGTTGATTAAAATATTTTATTAAAAATGCGCCACAATTTTTTCACTATTCCAGTCAGCCATTAAATATTTACATCCTTTAAATGGCCATTGGAAACAACAAAACCCCATTGTCAAATTTTTATTAGGATACCAGCATCTGTACCTTTTTAGAAACTCTGCAATGTATACTATATAATAACAAGATAGAAAAATTCGGTTAACACCGAAACTCAAATACCCTCCACCTTTTACAACCCTCTAAAAAATAAATTCCTATTGCATTAAATTGTTGCGTATATATTATTATTATTATTTCAACTTGATAGACATAGTATTGTGCGATATATAATTTTTTAAAGACACAATTTTTTCGAGGTATGTTGAGATTTTTGTTTATTGTGGGCGTGTCTCTTAATCGATTTTGCCCAATTTTAATCCGGAACAGCAAAATTGAACTAAGAATACATATGCAAAGTTTCAATTTGATATCTCAAAAATTGCGACCGTAAGAGTGCCAACAACAGACAAACACACGGACACACGGACGGACATGTCTCAAACGATTTCTCTTTTTATGCTGATTAAGAATATATATGGTTTGTGGGGTCTTCGATGTGTTGTAAACGGATGATCCAAATGAATATACCCTCTTCCCTAAGGTGGAGGGTATAAAAATACAATGAGTGAGCATAAAAGAATTTAAATAATGTATTTATAGTCGTACCCTGAGCAAAAACACAAAGGCATCATATGTAATATATAAGTGTTAATTTGGTTTTATACCTTTTTCTTATTCTCAGATCGAGCCGCAAGTTTAGAGATTAAATTACCCTTTCATTGACATATGAACCGTTTCGTTTATAAGTGGTACTAGTCCCATTTTGAGAAAATGATGGTAATTGACACGCATCTTTTACTATATAAAGCACCTGTATCCTAATAGGTCAAATATTTATTCGATGGAAATTGGCGCATGTCCACAAATTATATTATGTTGTAAGATTGTGAAAACATTTACTTGTACCATGTAAAATATTTGTCTTAATTGTAAAACCAAGCTTATTTTTTATTATTTCTATCTCATTTAATTTTTAAAATTGACACAAAATTCCTTTTTCAAAAACAAAAACAAGTGAATATATTATAGTCGGTCAAGCCCGACCATCAAATACCCTACACAACTTGATATATTATATTATTCAATTTAATTTTTTTCTTTGATAAATGAAAAGTTTTATTTTTTTTGTTCTGCTTTTAATTTTTTTCTTTGAAAAATGAAAATTTTTATTTTTTTATACCTACTTGTATTTTCCATAGGGTTCGCCTTTGGGCTAATACATGTCCTTGTAGCAAATTTCATCAAAATATCTCAAATAATGCGACCTGTAGCTTGCGCATAAATTTACATGGACAGACGTTAGGAGTTATAAACATCCACACAAACTACCCTTTTCCACAGGGTGGTGCAGGGTATAACAAGAGCTGATAGAGTAAAACTAATTTCAGATTTAGCATGTCAAAAACATCAAGTTAGTTGCACCACTTTCAAACTAAGCGGTTCATATAATTTCATATCCAGATCCAGATTTTTAAAATTGAAGATATTGGATATTGGTGAAACCATTGACGGCGAAATTTTTTTAAACCGTATAAAGCCTTTTTGATTAATAGAACTTTATCTCCATTGCAAACCTTTTTTTTCCTTTTGGTTTAGTAATTCGTGAAATTCATTTGGTATTTGCATATAAATCTTTTCTTCTATATCACCATTTGGTAAGTAGTCACTAAGTCTAATTGATTTATTATACCCTCCATCTCAGTGATGAGGGTATACTAAGTTTGTTCTTCCGTTTGCAACACCCGGAAAGGAGGCGTCAGAGACCCTACAAAGTATATATATTCTTGATCAGCGACAAAAATTTAGTCGATTTAGACATGTATGTCCGTGTGTCTGTCTGTTGTTGCCACTCTCACGGGCGTAAATTTTGAGATATTCAGCTGAAATTTTGTACAGGCACTTTTCGTTTTTGCACGCAGATCGCTATTGAAAATGGGGAAAAGAGCCACACCCACAATAGACAAAAATATATTTATCTGCCACAAAAATTGAGCTATAAACTTGAGTTTTGGTATGTGTAATGTGTAAATATTACATGTACATGTGTAAATATTAGCTTCATCATGCCAAAAATGAACGTATTCGGATTACAGACACGCTCACAGTCAATAAAAATCTTTTTATCTACCATAAAAGTTGACCTAAGAACTTAAAATTTTTTATGCCTATACAGTTATCCCATCCACTAATGTGCCAAAAAATGGGCGTGGTCAGATTACAGATGCGCCCTCAATCGACATAAATCTATATATTTGCCATAAAAGTTGACCTAGGAACTTGAAATTTCGTACGCGTATACATAGTTATCCCATTGACTGACGTGCCAAAAATGTGCGTGGTCAGACAATAGACACGCCCACAATTTACAAAAAACCATATTTAACGTAAAAGTAGACTTTCATGCTGATACGTAAGACATACACTACTAGAGGGCGCAATATATTATATATATTTGCCACGCCCACCATTGTGTAGGTGGAGGGTATTTAAGATTTGGCCTAAGTCAAACTTACTTGTTTCTAAATCGAACTGAGCTGCCACTACACGAATTGAACTTATTCTAGCTACAAGCGCAAAAGTCTTACTGAAGTCTACTCCGGGTATCTGAGTAAAGCCCTTAGCCACTAATCTCGCTTTAAAACACTCTTCGCTTATCATTGCTTTTCGCCATTCATCAGCATCATAACGTGACTAAGCTTCTTCCACAGTCTGTGAATCATATGTTCGTTTAATCCTTCTTCATTATTTGTTAAGTCATTTGATATCATATTAGGACGAGGATAGCTCTTCAATTTCGAATATACTTTTCTTGGCCTACCTGGACCTTTTTTTGTTACTGTGGTTATTGGGACTTCTTCTTCAATTTCTGAGTTATTTTCTGGTGGTGTTTCGTAATTTTCATTTTCAATTGTAATTTTATGTCCATAATTTTCTGTTTTCTTCTCGTTCTTTGTTTTCAATAACAGGATCAAATTTGTGCAATTCTACATTAGCGTTAGTGTTCATGGGATCCGTTTTAAAATCTTCGCAAGCGTTCAGTGAATCACAACTATTTGTAAAGGTAACATTTCTACTGCATAGTACCTTTTTAGTTTCAGGATCCCAGAGGCGATATCCTTTTGATTCTATGGAGTAGCCGATGAGGATGCACTTCTTTGATTTTGCATCAAATTTACCCTTCTTATTAGCTTTGTTCAACATATAAGCTGTAGTACCGAATGTTCGAAAATATCTAACTGTAGGTACTTGTCCGTCCATACTTTAAATGCAACGCACCGTTAAGAGTTTCGGAGGGACAAATGTTTTGGATACGATTTGCAGTAAGTACGGCTTCAGCCCAAAAATATGCTGGAAGATTAGATTACAGCATCACACACCATTTTGCTGTGGTGTATACTCAGTACTAAATTCGTGTTTTATTACTTGTCCTTTTAGATAATTTTCGATGCTTTATTTGTGCATTCCGTGCCATTATCAGACCTGAACTTTTTGATTTTGTGCCACGTGCAATTTTATACCCTTTACCTCAGTGATGAAGGTATACTAGGTACGTTCTTCCGTTTGCAACACCCAGAAGTAGGAGTCAGAGACCCTACAAAGTATATTTTTTTCTTCATCAGCGTCAAAAACCGAGTTGTTTTTTTTTTTGGTTAGGTGGAAAAGCATCAAAAGCCTTGGACTTTAACCCATTAAAAACCACCTACGCAGCTACACCTTCCCTGTGGCATGACCGTTCAGGTATTACTTTACAGGGAGGATGGCCATTTAGGCATTTCCAGCGAGCCTACATTGGCACTCCTCACGTCTTTCTTCTTTAAAATATTGGCGGCAAATACACCCACCGCTAACCAATTCTTTTATAACGAACATATGTGCCATCAGGTTGTTATAGGCAGGCCATTCTCCGACTTCTGTTTGAAGGTTCCATAGTTCCTGTCTGTTTTTTAAACAGACAAAAAAGACATGTTCAGCGTCTTCTACGCAATTGCACACACTACAAAATGGGCTAGATTCAATTTTGAACCTATAGAAATATTCTCTAAAGCAACCATTACCACTGAGTAATTGTGTGGTGTAGAAATCTACGTCGCCATGCTTCCTATTGAGCCAGTTATGAAATAAAAAAAAAAATTATACAGGGAGGGGTTCTAAAAATAGTCCGATCCTATCCATTTTCAAAAGCGTTTATTTTTGGGCCAATACATTTCCTTGCACCAAATTTCATCGAAATATCTCAAAAAATAATTGAACCTCATATGGGACGGGTTCTAAAAATGGTCCAATGCGGTCCATTTTCAATAGGGTTCCCCTTTGGGCCAAACCATGTTTCCGTACAAAATTTCATCAAAATATCTCAAAAAATGCGACCTATAGCTTGCGCACAAATTTAGATGGACAGACGCACAATCGATCGGTATAATTGAAAGTGGGCGTGACATTTGCTGTTTAGGAGTTACAAACATCCGCACAAACTTAATATACCCTTTTCCACAGGGTGGTGCAGGTCCAATAACTGGCAATTTACAATAGAGTTTTGTATATATGCATATAAATGACTACTTTAATATATTTATTGTAAATTTGAAATAAATCATTTCTTATATGTAGATACCTTTTTTAACCGGGATTATTTGTGGTAGGTTTAAAAATAATCATCTTTACTAATCCCGAAAGAGAACGGTATAAATATTTTGAAGATAAATTATATAAATATTATATATAGACCCTTTTGTCAATACGTTTTTAGACTAAGTTGCTCCCTCTTAAAAAAAAAATACTATACAATTATCTAGAATTTATTTTAGGGTTACTACCTATTCTAGTGATCATCACTTTATAACTATGTATGTATATTCACATGTTGAGTTTACAATTTTTTTTTTTTATATTTGTGAAATATGCAATTTTGGTTATATACAAAAATATTTACCCATCCGTACATTATTTTTTACATCAAACTTAAATTATAATTATTTTTTTTTCCTTTGCAAAACAATTGAGCATATCTTTTAACACGAGTTTCAACTTAATCCTTGTTAACAACTTCTCTATATAATATTAGCATTTCCTTTTTCCACTTTGTCAAATTCTTTTAATATGCACTAATTGTTTTTATTTAAACAACTTTGTTCATAAATTTTACATTAATAGTGACGCTAAATATAATAGAAATAAAAGCGAAGCGGTTTTGATAAGATACGTAATTCGAAGCGTTGCCACATGTGTTAATCAAAAATCTATGAGCTTTTAGTAACAAACAGAACGTATACATATAAATCTTGCATTACTACATAAATATAACCAAAGCTTATTAAACAACCTTTGAACTCCATTGACGTAAATAAATCAACTTTTATTTTCCTGCATTAACAATCAATTATTAGCTTATTTTGTTTACGTTTCCTAAGAGATTATATGATATCCTTCTAGCAATGATAATGCATGCTGCATATTTCACGTTCTGTTTTGGCACTTAAAAGAGTATTGTTATCAAGATTAAAATACGTGAAGTTAGTTATGAATAGATACTCCTGATAGCCAAAGAAAGTGAGAGAGGGAAAGAGTAAGAATAATGAAAACAAAACATTGTACACAGTGATCATATGATTTCGGCTTTTGGGTTCCTACAAAATTCGAATATTACAAAACATAAATTCTTTCGAATCATTTTGTGACACGTTGTTTAAAATTGATCGATGACTTTGTATTAATGTTTAATAAAGTATGAAATGGTTGTGTTAATGTAGAAATATTAGAAAAGAAAAGCTAATGTTAGTTTTTGATTTTCAAAATTTTGTTGAAATGAACCATATGTAAAATTAAGTACTATTTAACTCTTTTGAACTCTTACGATCTCAATGGCAGATCTTATTAAGTCTTTAATTTGACCTCTACTTAATTTTGAAACTTATTTAATGATTAAATAAAAATTAAAATTAATAAAAATGTAACTACAAATCTTCAAAAAGCAGTATTCACAAGAAAACATATAAAGTCGTAAATTTTATTCTAATAATGGGTTATTTAAAAAATTAAATTCACAAAGTTTTTTATATATTTAACTGTAAATTTATTTAATATAATAAATAGATGCTACAGAATCGATACTTGCATCTTATATTTTGTTTCACTACCGTTTCTTTCACTTAAATTTTTTTTAATATATAAAGTTTCCCTTCTTATTATTATATTAAAAATTGTTAGTATAAAAGTGCAACTTGTTTCTTTAATGAGTAATTTTCATTAAAATTTAAAAAAAAAAACTTTTACAAATAATTTTTATCTAAAAAAACATTTTAACGTACTTTCCCAACCGAGTTGGGCGTCCTTTAGAAAGTTTGAACATTAGGTTTTTAAATTTAACGCACCATACTTATGAAATGATTATTCAAATTTTATTCGCCGTATTTATATGTTTTGGTTTGTTGGAATTCACCATATTCATAGGAATTTATTTTGGTTATCAAGGAAAGCAAAAGCAGAAGAAAAAAACGCTTTTATTTATAAATTTATATGCGAGACATCTTTGTAAACCGACGACTTAACCTAAGGTCTAGAAAAATAATCATTACAAAGTTATTGGCAAGGAGAGTGGTATATTCTTATTCTACATTTTTTATTTTATTTACAAAGAGGCAAGTCGAATATTTAAAAAGAAATAGTGGAAAAAGCGCAGTCGCGCTTGATCTCATTCAAGAAGCATAGTTGACATGCCGAATATGGGACAACCATATTTCAGTGTAATTTAATCTCTAATCGTTACGTCTTACCGATTCATGATTTTTCGTGTCTAAAGGCATATTTAAGAAAAAGAAAGAGTGTTAATTGTTGCTTTATTAGTATGATGTCACGAAAAACAAACATAGCAACTTTGCGCGTTACAATATATCATGTAAATAATTTTTCTCTTTTTAACGCCTCCGCATTAATTGTTTTTTTTTTATTCCATAAATAAACAAACAAAAAATTTTCTAACTTATGTATCATATTGAAATTTTTGAAAATACAAGTTGGTATAGAAAAATAAAATCTTTTATTTTCAAAGAAAAAAATTAAATTGAATAATATATAAAATGGTGTAGGGTATTTGATAGTCGGGCTTGATCGACTATGATATTTTCACTTGTTTTTGAGATATTTTGATGAAATTTGGTACAAGGAAATGTATTAGCCCAAAAATAAACCCTTTTGAAAATGGATAGGATCGAACCCCTCCCCAGATAAAAATTTTAATTTTATAAACAAACAAATGAAAATGGTCTAATCCGGTCCATTTTTAATAGGATTCTCTTTTGGGTCAATACATGTTGTAGTACCAAATTTCATTTCGTATACACACATCAAACTGCTCTAACAATACCCATTCTGTATTATCGAATATAGAATTTTTTTCAATTACGTACGTTATGATACCAAATTTTACGAATCGAGTAAAAATTTGATCCGCACGGAAGTCATGATAAGGGCGTTTGTTTCATTGATTATAACAAGTGCGCGGCAAGGCGATAACACCACACACCCTGAGAGCGAGTTAGTCGCGCTATGTTTCTAATAGCAACCCCAAAGACAGCATTAAAATTTAACCGTACAATACGGTAGCTCCAAAATCTATAACCCAATAGGTTTACATTCTTTACAAATTTCATCCAAACATACCTTAATCACTAAATTAGAATGTACTACATGTGAAGCCTGAAATTTGAAGTGTCGTATGTTATATTGCAAAAAAATTATTCAATAACAAATTTGCTACGCTAAATATAACTTCAGAAAAACTTGTTGTTATATTTGGGGTGTGCTAGATTTTATTAAAGATAATAAGTATAATCTAAGAAAGATAATAAAAAAGAAATTTAAGTGTGCTATAATGGTGTCGGCTTTAGTATTGTTGGTAAAATATAAATATTAATATATGATATTATGTATTTGCAAATGAATGTGAACAATATATATGAACATATGTATTTGACCATAAGCTGCCATAAACCATAATCCTGGTAATAATGGCCTCCCTTATAGGCAGCGGTGTATAACCAGTTTAAGTTCAAGCCTTGCCACCAACCGAATATTAATTTTACACATTTATAATTCAATTATCAGTTCAGCCATATAATCCGACAGAAATAAAGTTTTTATATATGAAAAAAAAATGCGCACCAAATATATATATGACATAGAATACAACAATAATTTAGATTCAAGAACCTTTCACGGTCGTAAATATTGAGATAATGAGCTAAAATTTTGTACAGACACTTTTAGTTTCTGTTAGGTTCTGTTTAGTTATGGAGTTGAAAATTGGTACATATATTTACAATTATCTCATCCCATTTTTATTCTAAATCAATCGGTATAAGTGAAGGTGGGTGTGGCATTTGCTAATTAGGAATAACAAACATCCACACGAAATTAATATACCCTTTGTCAGAAGTGGTGCAGGGTACAAAAATGAACAAAATTGTTCTGCAGAAATATAACAGTCACATATATGAGTGTGTTTAAATACCCTTCGCACCCTGTATATGATTATATCCATTTAAAAATGAAATTTTATTATTAAAAAATTGATAATTAAAGACAAAATAAATTAATATTTTTGATTTAATATTTTTCTCACTGTTGTGTTCTCTCCGGACTCTAAAAATTTTTAGTTTTAACTACATTTTTAACTTCACATATGGGTTAATTTTCATGAGAAATGTTGGCATATGTTTGATACCTTCACGTATATCAAATAATTTTATGAACTGTGATTTGTAAAAATTTTTTTTGCAAAAAAGTTAAATATATTTTGCAATTAAAATCGTATAGGGAGTGAAAAAGCTTCATAAATCTTTAGTTGCATTTATTATCAATTGAGTGTGTTTTGCGCGTTGTTATATACAGAAATTCAGATTTGAAAAATATCTACATAAAATTATAATATAACGTATACAACATCGTTGTGCTATTCATTAGCTTTTGTATTAGCTACTTATACGTATTTATATAGAAAAATAATAACTAGAATAAACAGAAATAATTGAAAGTTCGAATTCAATAAAGTTTTTGGAAGAATCTATGGTAAATACATTTTATACTTAATTCTTTGAAGTACAAACCAAACACATTTATTATTATCATCAGAACTCGTCGTCTATTATAAAGGGCGTGGGAAAGTTGTTCTTAAAATTTTCAACTAGTACCTAAATTCTAAGCAAAAGCACAGGGGTATAAAAAATAAATCTCAAATTGTGTCTATGGTATTCCGAGAAAGAGTCATAAATTTGAAGATTTTAAAAAAGGACAAATTTGAGTTGGTCACAATATTTCGAATTAAAATATACATTTTTTTTTTGTATAAGCGAAGGAAAACCCTTTATGGGTATCACATAGTTAGATGGTCGCAACCACGTGGTTATGTGGGAGTCATCGCCTTGTCGACAAACCCACTCCGCTGTGCTACACTGGTCACAATATTTAGAATTAAAATGTACATATATAATATCGTTTGAAGTAAAACTTTTATTTTATAATATAAATCATTTATTAAATGATTTGCTTCATTTAAATGCTAATATGATTTATACTAATGGAAAAAAATGGCTATAGTAATGTGTAAAAGTTTTATAATATATCTAAATGTAATTGGTACATGATCACCTAGATATTTTTTAAATTTAAATCAATGGGTCCAACTGTTCGAGAATTTTTTGTGCCATCTTATTCAATTTGAATTTTTCACTATAGGCTTGTACTACACTACATGGAACTTTTTTTCACCAATGGTAACAAACAAAAAAGAAAACTAAATTTGGCTTAGGCCAAATCTTAAATACCCTCCACATCCATAACGGTAGGCGTGGCAAATATATCATATATTAGGTATCAGCTTGGTAGTCTAGATTTATGGTAATTATGTTTTTTTGTAAATTGTGGGTGTTTCTGTTATGCGACCTCGCCCATTTTTGGCTCCTCAGTGGTATATATAACTATATATTCGCGTACTAAATTTTAAGTTCCTAGGTCAACTTTTGTGGCAGATATAAAGATTTTTATTGATTGTGGGCGTGTCTGTTTTCCGAACATGCTCATTTTTGGCACATCAATGAAGCTAATATTTGTAGAAGTAGATACCAAATTTCAAGTTCATGGCTTAATTTTTGTGGAAGATAAATAGATTTATGTCGATTTTAGGCGTGGTTCTTGCCCATTTTAAATAGAAATTTGCGTGCAAAAACAAAAAGTGCCTGTACAATATTTCAGCTCAATATCTCAAAATTTACGCCCGTGAGAGTGCCAACAACAAACAGGCACACGGACATACATGTCTAAATTGACATAGTTTTTGATGCTATATATACTTTGTAGGGTCTCTGACGCCTCCTTCTGAAAACTTCCGTTTTCAACACCCATTAGTATACCCTCATCACTAATCACTATTGTGGGTACAATAATTTATAAATGTGGTAGATGTGTTTTTTCGGATATATAGTGGTGGTGGTTCTCTTTTGTAAGAGAAAGATTATTTTCATCCTTTTTGCATTATAGTAATACTCTGTCGTCAGCCTTCTGGTCATTGCTGAAGTTTTTGAGCTGACCTATTGAAGCAACACATTCGTCTAATTCATATTCATCATATTGATTTTATCCTAAGCATTGATTCATCTGAAGCTGAAGAGTTGGAGGGTTAAATTTATTAAAATGTCCTTTCTGTTATCCTTAATTTGCACTAATGTATTCCCCGAATTGTGTAAATGCAGTTATATTTAGTGCCGTCTTAAGATATTCGGTGCACATGGGCTACCAAAAATTTTGTACGAGATATATTCTAGATAGCGTCAGGTACAGTTATGCAAAAGTGCTAAAACTGCTCCAAAATTTTTTTTAAACATATTCAGAGAATACCAAGACATTTTTTACCTAGACGGGGAAACCCTGACTACCTATAATTTCTATACCCAAAAATTATTAATGAAGGCTCCTTTGTATACTAAAAACACGTAAGAAAACTAAATTTGGCTTAGGCCAAATCTTAAATACCCTCTATATATATATATATATTGCGCCCTCTAATAGTGTATGCCTTACGTATCAGAATGCAAGTCTACTTGAATATATACGTTGAATATGGTTTTTTGTAAATTGTGAGCGTGTCTATTATCCAACCACGCCCTGTCTAAATCGACTCAGTTTTTGACGCTGATCAAGAAAGTATATATACTTTGTGGGGTCTCTGACGCCTTCTGTGCGTTGTAATTGGTAGAACAAACTTAGTATACCCTCATCACTGAGGTGGAGAGTATAATAACAAACTGTTTAACGATAAATTTTTATTGACAAGACTAGATGACGTATTGGACGTACTAGAAAGTGCAAAATATTTTATATTTTGTATATAAAAATATCATCTAACAGTTTTCAAAGAATGTTAACAATTGCACTATCCGGAGATTTTTGGTTATTGTGGGCGTGTCTCTTAACCGATTGTGCCCAATTTCAATATGGAGCAGCGAAATTGAACGTATGCTAAGTTTCAATTTTATATCTTAAAAATGGCGACCGTGAGAGTGCCAACAACAGACGGACACACGTACGGACCTATGTGAAACGATTTCTCTTTTCATGCTGAATGGTTTGTGGGGTCTCCGAGACTTTCTTCGATGTGGTGTAAACGGATGATCAAAATGAATATACCCTCTTCCCTAGGGTGGAGGGTATAATTATATTTGGTTGCAGTTTGCAACATAATAATCTCTTAAAAGTTTTCTTACGCTTATTGAACGCTAATAACTAAAATTTTTTCCGACCTGAAGTTGCAATTCTTAAATTATTACTACAAAAAAAATTTCATTCATACAAGTTTAAAAAAATTTAAAAGTAGAAAGATCCTTGGTCGTTGCAATTTGTATTGGCAATACTTAAAACTTGTACAACGCTGTTGCTTGGGAGATTCAGTCGCAATTATCAAGTGAACTATCGTTCCTAAAGTGAGTTCCTCAAAAAATAAAAAAACAATTTTGCACCTTTTTTATTTATTTTTGGGTATTTTAGCGATGAATAAAGATTTTAATAAAATTCTTCTTTATTAATTATCAAGCTCAAGGTCTTGATAATTAATAAAGAAGAATTTGCAGTATATTAAGAAGGTCGATAAAACATAAAGAACCATTGATCTAAAATATAATAAAAAATACAAGTGAAACATTTTACTCTGCACCACCACTGCATTATTCAATACAATTTTTTTCTTGAAAAAAATTAATTATTTTATTTTTATATCCTCCACCTTAGGGAAGAGGGTATATTCATTTTGATCATCCGTTTACAACACATCGAAGGAAGCCTTGGAGACCCCATAAACCATATATATTCTTAATCAGTCTGAAAAGAGAAATCGTTTGAGACATGTCCGTCCGTGTGTTTGTCTGTTGTTGGCACTATCGCGGTCGTAATTTTTGAGATATCAAATTGAAATTTGCATACGTATTCTTAATTCAATTTTGCTATTCAATATTAAAATTGGGCAAAATCGGTTAAGGGACACGCCCACAATAAACAAAAATCTCAACATACCTCGAAAAAATTATATATCGCACAATACTATGCCTATCAAGTCGAAATTTGGTATATATATTAGTGGTACCGTTGCCCAACACTGTACCAAAAATGGGCGTGTTCGAATAACGCAAACGCCTATAATTAAATAAAAACACTATTTGTTGTTTAAAAATGACCTGAATAATAATAATAATAATACTAATACATAGGCAACAATTTAATGCAATAGGAACTTATTTTTTAGATGATTATAAAAGGTGGAGGGTATTTAAACTTCGGTCTTAACCGAACTTTTCTATCTTATTTTTATTCAATTTTCAAAATTTGCCACATGAGGCTCCGTTAAGTGAAATTCATGTGTTAGTGCGCCCAAACTAAAAACCTCGTAAGCAAATGCTATATACCATCCAACCTACGTGGGATGAGGACTAAATAAAAAAACATAAAAAATTTTGATTCTGGTCGTCCAGTTTTTTTTATATTCAATTTTCAAAATTTGCCATATGAGTTTCACTTAACAGAGCCTCGGAGCCTTAACAGGTAGTAATGATGTTTTTGAAAAATGTAAAAAATTAATACTTGGCGACTGGAGGGGTTGAACCTGGACCGGTTTCGAACTCGCCCTCATCGAGTTCTCATCAGCAGGTGCTTTACCAGTTGAGCCAAATCCACTCCTACAAGTTCATGCGCAAATGGTTTATATCAATAATTCACACTTCAACATCAATCCGAACCATGCACCATTTTACAAATTAAGCTTCATTTTGTTATATGTAGTGAAAGGATAGCTGACCGTACCAAATCTAACTACTTGTCAAACGGAATTGTTTGTGCTGAAGTAGCATGAGCTTATGTTTGAATACTGTCAGCCCTATTTTTGTTGATGTTGATTTTTGTCTACAAATATATCATTACTACCTTCAATAGTAATTCCGTATAAAACATTCATTTCAAAACATATACATACATATTGATGCACCAAAAACACACACTATACACACTAATATATACTACGCATGGACCAGGCAAGAATTTATGTAGAGAAAAATAAAAAAAATAAAATTTTTTTATTATTATTATATATACCAGAAAAATTGCAATTTTTAGGCTTTATTAAATGCGAAAGGTATATAAATATCTCTCCATGGATTTTACACTGTGTTTGCTGTTCATTCGCTCTATTAAGCCAGATTATGAAAAATTTTTGTATTAAATATAAGATAAGGAAAAAAATTTTTTAAATTAATTTAAGTCCCAAAACAAACCTCTCTCTGAGAAAGGGAAATACGTGTTCACAATTCTTAATATTTTTCGATAAATTTTGTTAAAGGACTGGATCGAACAATAATTAGAACAATTTTTCCATATCATTAAGTTATTTTTTCATAACAGTGACTCGTATTTACAGATATTACTCAACTAATTATAGCATCAATTTTGTAACTAAGTGTGCCAGAGTATTAAATAGTCCTTAGAGCTTAAATAATTTCTACTTGTTATTCTACAGAAAAGAATATCTTTTATCAAACGTATTAAATATTTATTGTTTCATTTTCTTACTCACGTAATTCGTAACAAGTACTTCGCCAATACATTTCCTTGTACCAAATTTCATCGAAATATCTCAAAAAATAATAGGACCTCATATGGGGAGGGGTTCTGAAAATGGTCCAATTCGGTCCATTTTCAATAGGGTTCCCATTTGGGCCAATACATGCCCTCGTGCCATATTTCATCAAAATATCTCAAAAAATGCGACCTGTAGCTTGCGCACAAATTTAGATGAACAAACGGACAGACGGACATGGTTAATTTGATTCAGATTTTGATTCTGTATCGATCGGTATAAATGAAGGTGTGGTGTTTTAGGAGTAACAAACACCCGCACACACTTAATATACCCTTTTCCACAGGGTGATGCAGGATATTAACATGTTGGCAAAATTACAAAGTATAAAAGCTACATTAGACGTGCGTTAAATCTTTGGGTCCCATGATCGTTACCCATTATCAAAATACAGCACATATATGCCCATAATTTTGAAAGAGGTTAATTTTTATACTCAGTGATGAGAGTATACTAAGTTTGTTCTTCCGTTTGCAACACCCAGAAGGAGGCGTCAGAGACCCTACAAAGTATATATATTCTTGATCAGCGTCAAAAACTGAGTCGATTTAGACATGTATGTCCGTGTGTTTGTGTGTCCGTGTGTCTATCTGTTGTTGGCACTCTCACGGGCGTAAATTTTGAGATATTGAGCTGAAATTTTGTACAGACATTTCTAGTTTTTGCACGCAGATCGCTATTTAAAATGGGCAAAATCGGACCAGAGCCACGCCCACAATCAACAAAAATCTATTTATCTACCACAAAATATGAGCTACAAACTTGAAATTTGGTATGTACATCTATGAATATTACCTTCATCGGTATGCCAAACATGTGCGTATTCGGATTACAAACACGCCCACAATTAATAAAAATCTTTATATCTGCCACAAAAGTTGACCTAGGAACTTGAAATTTAGTACGCGTATACATAGTAATCCCATCTACCGATGTGCCAAAAATGGGCGCGGTCGGATAACAAACACGCTCACAATTTAAAAAAAACCATATTTAACGTAAAAGTAAACTTGCATGCTGATACGTAATATATACACTATTAGAAGGCGAAATATATATATATTTACCCGGCCTGGAAGGTGTTTAAGATTTGGTCTAAGCCAAAGTTAGTTTTCTTACTTGTTCAATCTAATTTTCACATTTCGATATTATTCTGTAAAAAACGGTGGGCGCGGCAATTATATATATATAATGCACCCTCTAATAGTGTATGTATTATGTATCAGCTTGCAAATCAAGTTTTATGATGAATATGGTTTTTTGTAAATTGTGGGCGTGTCGGTGAATTATGTTAAGTATTTTGGAAAAAGGCTACCACCAACTTCTATAATACTTCAACCAGACAAAAAACAAAGAAATATTCATATAGAACCAGTTACTTATGAAGGAGTAGAGTACCAGAAGCAAATAGAACAGATACATACGTAACATGAACAACAATTTTCCGAATACTTAGGAACTTTAAAAAAAATGAAGAAGAATGGACGTTAATTTTTTAGAGTAAAGGACTCCCCATTGCCATATTTAGAATCGAAATTAATCAAAATATTAATAGATACAGCTTTGAATAAAAACTCTATTCAGCCACGAATAGTAAGGAAACCAATCCCTAATGACGTCATTTTTTGCAAATTCTATCGGTGGTAAAGTAAAAGTTACTCATCATTCTTTGCTTAATCTTTTTAGTTTAAGAGATCCTCAGATAAAATTCTTTATTTTGCTAACATTAAAATCATTTGATGCCATATTAGATAATGATAGTTTAAAAGATTTGTCCGCTGTAACTCACCTTAAGGAAAGTTACATGACAATAAAAGAAAAATTAAAAGTCCGTGTCAAACAATAAGAGTCCGAAGATGTTAATTCAATTAAAATATATTTTAATCAGAGACCTCTTTAATAAATTAATTTGAAGGTTTTAGCTGATATATACAAACATTTATGGATATTGGAACATTTTCTTTGTAAAGTGAGCAAGCTTTGTCAAATGCTATGATGTAATCGAAATGTTCGAAGGTTTATAATATCTCATGTTATTTATTTATATTTTTATGCATATGCATTAGAAAGCCTGTCAGGTCCACGGTTTACATTTTTAGTTTTTTCGTACATTGCAGACATATATCAATATTAATATAAATTATTTCAGCATTAAATTTCAACGAGAATCCTTACACTTAAATATTGAGACGGATATACATACCGCAAATGAAGATGGATCGAATTGGTCCGCCATACACAAAAATACGCAAAAGTAATTATGAGCAGTTAAACAGTTTTGCAATCCATCTTGAACTCCTATTGATTTTATAGATGTAAATTTACCAGCGGTGAAAAAAAACCCGATGTTACTTGCGGTATAAATATAAACCAAATTGAATCGAATGCGTCCTCTCGCTTTTATAAAAGTTGTTTAATCAAAGTTCATTTCGACAATAAATGTAGAAGATCTAAGAGTTACTGTGTAGCAGCAAAGAAGCGACCTGCTTTGAATAACAAGTCGAATTTTGCAAAATTAGCATGGCCTGGCATTATTACGTTTCCATCGCCTCTTATGCATGATATTAGAAATATCAGCTACAACAAAAATTTTCGCAGAAACACGTTATATGAAACGCCACCAGTAAAACTAAAAACGCAAAGTATTTTGTGCAGGGTTTTGCAAGAATTTTCGGAAGACTTACTAACACATACTAACCAAACTATTCACAGTCACTCTAAAATAACGGTATGAATTGAGAAAGCATTTCAATTAATTATCGATAATTTAACTATATGTATATGCATTTCTTTTCAAAATATATAACACGTAGATCTACAATAATAAAGGGAAACGATGCTATAAAAAGTGTTTTGATAAGTATTTATATACTAATATAAAACACCAACAGAAGTTAAAAATGGAGAATTATGCACAAATATTGATTAATGAGGATAACCTTACAAAAGAAAGTACTTGCATTAGCCCGTTAAGCAAGCAAGCAGACGAGGCGTTTGTTAAGCAATGCGTTATACTTAATACTGTTATACCTGTTACGGACGCTCCTTGCACCACCCTACAAAATTATAATCCTAATATGCGGTTTATACGTAAAAATGTCGAACAATCGGCAAAAAATGTTAATACAAATTATCTAGAATTGGAGACTGAATTTCCACGCGACTACGATGATAATATAGAGATGTTGTCACGGGAGGCGGAGCACTTAGAAGAGCAATTTCGTACACCTACAAAGACTAGCACAAATGATTTATCAGGTCATTTAAGTCTAATGGCTCCCCAAGCGCATGTTTCATCACATTCATGTCAAGAAACTTATTCAAAAAAAATAACAGATTCCATGAAAGAAATTAAGGTCAAAACCACTGCAAACATAAACATTAAACGAGTAGGTTTTAAAGTAGAGGAAGAAGACGACGAATTTAATATTATTCACCAGGACATGCCCGTGATAAGTGAGGGTTTTGATTATGTGAATGATACTGACGAGGGTGCAGAAAAAAAATGTGAAAGACGCGTGGCAAGAACAATATCCAATAGTATTAATACAGAAATTAATTCAATTGTAAAAACTCCATTGGCTGCTGCAGTACAACCTACTTGTACTAAGTCAATTAAGAAAGACGATGACGATGAGCCCATAGCCATGTCTCCGTGTGGTAGATTTTTTAAATATGACAAGGAAGTTGGTCGCGGTAGCTTTAAAACGGTGTATAGAGGTTTGGATACCGAAACTGGCGTCGCTGTTGCCTGGTGTGAATTGTTGGTGAGTTCTAAAATAAAATCCTTCATAGTTCTTATGTGTAGTGTATAGTACATCAAAAATATATAATGTTTAAATTATAGAGAATGTATCCCTTCATATTCAATATTAATTTAATTAATCTAATTTATATTTTATAGCTATAAAATTTATTATGATTCATATCTCTGCCTGAACTAGGTGCGACGGAATCTTTTTACCCTACAATTCTTCGTTTTTACATTTTGTGATATCATCTCTATTTTTAATTAAAAGTTGTAAAAACTGTTAAATTTGCTTCCGATTGAAATTTTGATCCTGGTTCTCATTAAAGGACTCTTGTAAAGAAAAAATTTCCCTTATAATACATTTTTTCATGAATGTTAAAATGTAAGTGTTCCAAATTACATCGGATCGTTTCACTTGGCTAAATTATTTCCTTTTCACGACATATATTATGTAAATTTGATTGTGCTAAATGTGTTTTATAGCTCTTTGATATGGTTATATTTAATTATTTCGTCTCTTAAAATTTCAATTTTTTGTTCTTGTACTCTGCACTGTGGTTTTCTTATGTTATATCATCTTTTGTAATAAGAAGAACGCAAAATATATTTATGCGTTCTTATTTGGTTTGGTTTTTTTCTTGGTTTAAATCATGGGTGGCCAAAACATGACCCTAGGGCCGCAAGTCCAATACAGTTCCATATATTAAACCCCTATTTTATATTTTATTTCAATATCTTTACATAAAACCGTAAAGAAAAAACTTACAGATACTTAAAAGTGTAAAAAAGTCCCTATGAGTTTTACATTCACGGCATGAAATCTAAATACTACGTAAAATGAATTTAGTTGAATTTTATGAAGCAATGAATGGTTATATTCTTAAAATTATATACACTTAAATAGTGGTTTCTTATTAAAATATGTGAATATATATAACATTTTATTTATTAATTATAAAATATTGTTATTATTCCATGTGGGCTATGTGCACACTGCGGCCGTTGGGTGTATTGTGCAAGCCCGTGCTCTCAGTCCATGAGTCGTAGGCTTTCCTGAGCTCAGAGCTCCAGATTTTTTCTGGTGTTATCACATATTTTCCAAATGTGTGATGTCTGCTTCTACTGGAAGCGGGACAATTGCAAAGTATGTTTTCAGGCGTCTCAGGAGGCGCAAGACATAGTCTGCATGTGTATCTATCAGATACCTCTATTTTATGTAAGTGGTATCTGAGGGTACAGTGTCCTGCGTAGAGGCCAGTTAGTACCCTGATCTCGCCCCTTTGTAGTTCCAAAAGCTTTGCAGCATTTTTAGAAGATTTAATAAATATTGTGGCTTGCCCTTTTCCTTTTGCAGGTCTCCCAATGGGAAGCAGCCTTATCCTTAGTTAATTGTCCCACCCCTTCCATGATGTGAGTTTTAGCCACACCGCAGAATAGTTCTGGTCCAATCATGTCGACGAGGAAAACCTCATGTTTGCTTAGCTCATAGCTCCATACATTCTTAGGTCAGTTTTCAGATTCCCGATGCACATGCCATAATTCCATGTGTTTCCGCCTGGAAAATGGTAGAAAGGAGCTCCATTGGGACTGCTCTTTGAAATTCGGGGCCATATATACCAGGTCCGGTTTGCCCAGTTTCCAGTTTGGAACCATTTGTGTACCATTCCATGTCCCTGGTTTGGATACCACGGATTTCTTTTCCCAAGCTTCTCTACTGGGGATTTCAATAGAGTAAAGATGTGTTAGTTTTATCTCGGCTGGGGAAAAGTCTGGAATTTTTATCATTAAGTTATCTATGAAGTTTTGCAGTATCTTCTTGTGACCAGTTTTAGTTTGTCTATTCCAGGTAGTCGAAGTGCGCTCCGACCAGCTTCTCTTTCGATTAATATTGGGAGAGGAGGAAGGCCTATGCGTACCTCCAGTGCATCCGTGGGGCATGTTTTCATGGCCCCTGTGATGCCTACACTTTCAACCCCATGTTTTTCCGAAAAGTCGTTGACAAGCATAAAAGGTGCGAGTCGATTTTTCAGTTATATATTTAAGATGAGAATTCCATGTTAGAGTTTTATCCAATTTTAATCCCAAATATGTCACCTCATCAGAGTACAATATTTGTGTACCGTTTAAGTAAATGTTACCTAATTCCAGTTTTCTCTTGTTGGAGAAGAAGGCCAGGACCGCCTTTTGTGGGTTGATGTCAAGTCCCCTATCCTGGCACCATTTCTGTGTTAGGGCTATTTGCACTCGTTCCGTGAGAACTTGTTCATGTTAGCCCACAACACAGATGGATATGCCGTCCGCATAGCCTAGCGTTTTGAACCTCATATTGTTAAGCTTTATTATCATATACGACCATGATCCAAATTAGAGGAGAGACTACACCTCTAGTGGCCCTAGTTGTCATAATCGTCACTGCAAGCTCAATAGTGATAGTTGTGGAGTTCAACATTGAAATATATTTGGTCCACCATGGCTGATTCTATTGTTGAGTACGACGTATTGTCAAAAGCCTTTTGAATGTCAATAAAAGCTGTTAAGGGCTATATGTTTAGCCTCTAACGCCCCCACTAATACACTCGTGAGCTCATAAAATTATTTAGTTTTCTCTCTATTTATAAGAAGAAAGGAGCTCTATACGACGTAGGGAGGCATTCGTCCTTATTTCCTCTCTTAGGTATTAATACCACCTTAACCTCATTCCAGTTTTGTGGAACAAGTCTCATAAGGAGACTTGCTTTAAATATTTTACAAAGAATAGGAACGATGATGGACAATCCCTGTTGTACCCTGGGGCACCGTCTCGTGTTCAGGAGACAACCAGGAAAGTGAGTTTCCATCAGGAGGCGACTCGTTTCCTCTGGTATCATCGTGAAACTTTAATCAGTTTTATTGAGAGTGTTGATACCGTTGCTATGTCACTTAGGAAAGGCTTTCTGAAGTCGGACAGCTTCGGGAAGATTGTCAATCTTCTTGCAGTAGTTACATGCAGCCCCTTTGGATCGCTGCAACTCACGATTGTAATCAGTTAGAACAGCTTTATATTCAGTCCAGTCACCTGTCCGCTATGCTCTATTGAATAGTTTTCGAGCCTTACTCCTAAGCTTTTGCAGTCTTAGATTCCACCAAGATACGTCCCTCTATGTCTTTTTATACCACCACACCCTCCTAACTCCTAAACGGCAAATGCCACACCCACCTTCAGTTGTACCGATCGATTTAGAATCAAAATCTAAATCGATTTAACCATCTAAATTTGTGCGCAAGCTACAGGTCGCATTTTTTGAGATATTTTGATGAAATTTGGTACAATGACATGTATTGGCCCAAAGGGGAACGCTATTGTAAATGGACCGGATTGGACAATTTTTAGAACCTCTCCCGATAAGAGGTTCTATTATTATTTGAGATATTTCGATGAAATTTTATACAAGGAAATGTATTGGTCCAAAAATAAACCCTTTTGAAAATGGAGAGAATCAGACCATTTTAAAACCCCTCCTTATATAAAATTTTTTTTCGATATCATAAGCAAACAAAAAATAAAAAAAATTGTTTGACGTATCATGACGTGAAATTTTTGAAAATACAAGTAGTAAAATTTTTCATTTTTCAAAGAAAAAAATTATGTTTATTTTTAGAGGGTAGTTTTCTTGGTAGGATCTTATGTAACGATGGTCAGACATTGAGACCTCGTCAGAAACTTGCCAGCCTGAGATAGCAGAATAAAGAAAGTGGCTCGATAGCGTCAAGTCTATTGCTTCCCCCTGATTATGTTACGAAAGTTCGGTTCGCCACCCCAGTTAAAAATAATAATACTGCTATTAATTATAAATTATAAAATAACTTGTAACTAATAATTTATTATAATAATTTATAATATATTATATATATAAAATTAGATTATAATTCGGCACTGTTTCTGTATTTGGACAAAAAACGGAAAGGAAATATACCAATGAAAAATATCTTCCTTGAAGTGAAATTAGATATACTCTGCCTTATTTGTTGTGTTTTCTTAGGATAATAATATATATTACAACCCAACTGTTTCATATATAATATAATACTCTGTTACACTTTCATTAATAATACTGTATAAATGATATGTTTATAGATCATAGGACACATTTCAGGGAATTAAATTTTCTTTCAAAGAATTTGTTAAACTCGAAAACTTTGTGGAATAAAGACGATCAGGGTTAAATACGAAAACCTATATATGATTTGTATACTAACATTGATGTACTAAAAGTGGGCATGGTCGGATAACAGACGAGCCCAGATTTTAATAAAACTTATTTTATCGTCATTTCATTTATGTGGAACATACGTAAAGAGCTTTTTTTTGTTCGCTTACTACAAGGGAGGACTTCGAAGTTGCGATAGATGAAATATAAAAAATATTGTTTCTAAATATTTTGGAAAAAAAAATACTTTAAAACGGTGTATGACGTGCTAATACAGAGTTTATTGTTTAACTTTTGCAAAATATAATAAATATAATAGAATAAACAAATGGAATTTTTGTACCCTTTATCTTAATGATGAGGGTTCGTTTTTCCGTTTGCAACACCCAAAAGCTGGCGTAAGAAACCCTAGAAAGTATATATATTCTTGATCAGCGTCAAAAACTGAGTCGATATCGACAGGTTTTTTTTTTAACGAGGGGGAAAGCATTGAAAATGTAGGTCAGTATGGGTCTTTCACCCACTAAAACTTCCTCGAACGGTCGACAGTGCATCTCCCGGGACCACCGTTAAGTATTACGTCGGGAGAGCCGTCTGAGCCTAAGCTCAAATCGTCAGTGATATTGCCTCTGTTCTATATCTTTGATGGGCACGCTCCTCCATTCTAACGCGGGTCATTACAGCAGCACAGGCATTCCTATCGCTTTGCCACACTTCCGCGGAATTGCTCATGCACTAGCACAATCTGCTTGGACTAATTTCTTCGCCCGTTAGTTCCTCTATCAATTGTCGTTCGACACTATATCTGGGGCATTTCAAAAGTATGTGTTCGGCAGTTTCTTCTTCATTGTTGCACCCTGGGCACCAGGGATAGACAGACATGGTTAGATCGACTCAATATGCGATGCTTTACGCCTCCGTTTTGCGTATAGTTGAGAAAGTGATAAATAACGCCATATATGTTACATATGGTGGGTATAAAAAGGACAAAATACAAAATATTAATACGGGTGAAGGTAATCACTAAAACTATTTTCTCTACTCTTTGTTCGTAAAAATATGTATCGTCATGAAATTTTATTATATTCAATTTCCATATTTATTTTCATTATAAAATTTTCCTGAAGTTTCCTACTTTAAAATATTTTATTCGTAAACGTGTTTTTGCATTGAAGAACTTATTGCCTTTATATATTTTTTGTTGCTAAGATGTTAAACTATTTTACTTATTTACCCTTTCTTTGCTTACAATATTACTTTAAACAGGATAAACAGGTAAAGAAAAGTGAGCGCAAGCGATTTCGCGAAGAAGCGGACATGTTAAAAAAACTACAACATCCTAACATTGTTAGATTTTATACATATTGGGAATTCAATGTTTCTCGTCGAAAAAATATTGTATTAGTTACCGAATTAATGCTCTCGGGTACATTAAAATCATATTTGAAGCGTTTTAAAAAAGTTAATCCCAAGGTTTTAAAATCCTGGTGCAGACAAATTTTGAAAGGTCTTCACTTTTTACACACAAGGCCGCTTCCAATTATACATAGGGATTTAAAATGTGATAATATATTTATAACCGGCACTACTGGCAGTGTGAAGATTGGTGATTTGGGCTTAGCTACATTAAAGAATCGTTCTCATGCTAAATCTGTGATAGGTACACCCGAATTTATGGCACCCGAAATGTACGAAGAGCATTATGATGAATCTGTGGACGTGTACGCTTTTGGTATGTGTATGTTAGAGATGGCCGTGTCTGAATATCCTTACAGTGAATGTAAAGGTCCGGCTCAAATTTATAAAAAAGTCATATCTGGCATAAAACCTGCTGCGCTTAGTAAAGTCGAAGATCCCACTGTGCGAGATATCATTGAAAAATGTATAGAGTTAAAAAAAGAAAATCGTCCCAGCTGCAAAGATCTATTAAACTCAGAATTTTTTGAAGAAGATATTGGAATACGGGTGGAAGCCACTGGAACGGAAACTTTTCTCAATAACCCAGCGAAGCATATAATTGAATTCCGATTGCGTTTTCTTGATCCAAAAAAGCGCTCTTTCAAACATAAAGAAAATGAGGCCATACAGTTTGATTTCGATATAAAAAAAGATGACTGCGAACAAATTTGCCAGGATATGAAGCAACTAAATATCATATCTGACGAAGATGCTCGTGCGGTTGTACGCTTATTAAAGGTTCAGGTATTTTCGTTGCTTAAAGAAAGAGTGCAGCGTCAAACGCAATTACAATTACAAAATGAAAAATCACGTCTAGAAAAGTTGGCACTTCAAAAACAACGTGAAATGTTAATACCATCAAATATGGAGGAAGACGAGGACGAAGAAGAAGCTGACTCAGAGGAAGATGAGGATACAGGTAAAGGAAACCTGCAAACATCTCATACTATACTATGTAATGAAGCACAAAATGAGTTAGCTCTTAAACATCAGAACCAAGTACAAATACCAAAAATAATTAATCAGAACCAGAAACAAGAAAAACTAACAGTTTCTGGCAATGACGTTGCTCAGGATGCTAAGACTTGTCAAACAATTTTGTCGCCATCGAAACCGCTACAGACACAAACTTCTAGCTCTCTTTCTACTCAGCAATATCATTCTCCCATATTATCTAATAATGCCAGTAAACCATTACAAAATTTACACCAATTACCATCTCAGAATTTATTGCAACAACAGCAAAATCAGGTAATATATATATTAAAGATTTCAAAATACTATTAATTTACCATGAGGGGATTGTGTAGTAGTAGAGCAAAGTAAGGTGATAAAATAATAATAACACTCCTCTGTATTTCTCCTTTGAATGATTCCACATAATCTTTGTAGTTTTAGGATCACTGAATATAACCTTCGCCACATCTTGAACACTCACCATCGATGCATCAAAGCATCGCTAATATATTGTATTGTTAATATATCTTCTGTACTATATAAGTAATACGGAAAATTTACTTAAGAAGTTGCTCCTTTTTCAATTTTTGTTGCATTATAGAAAGGTCGCTTCATCGATTTTGTCTACTTTAATATACTGTTAGAATACTTAAAAAAGTACTAATTTATAGATACAAAACCGACTACTTACCAAACATACAGACACAAGGCACCATTTTATAAAAGAAATAAATCCAAAACGGCGAAATAAATTTAGAATATATAGAAACTGAAAAAATGCCTGCAGATACACCTACCAAAGGTTTACCTAACGAAAAACACCTTACATGTATCAGGAGTATGGATATGATGAAATTTTGAATATATTCATACAACTTCGAGGGGACGTGTTGGTGTATACGAAGAAGTATAAATATACTTTATAATATATTGTTTAGATCTAAGTAGTTTTATAATCATATTGTAGTATATATATTTTATCTTGTCAAATAAATTTTCACTTCGCTGTCAATAATATTACAATCATACTTTTACGTTGAAAATAGTTTTTGGAAAATTGTGGGCGTGTCTATTATACAAGCATGTCCATTTTTGTTACATAGGATATAAAGATTTTTATTGATTGTGGGCGTAGCTTTTGATCGATAAATCGACTCAGTTTTTGACGCTGATCAAGAATATATATACTTTGTAGGGTCTCTGACGCCTCTTTCTGGGTGTTGCAAACGAAAAAACAAACTTAGTATATCACTGAGGTGGAGGATATAAAAACTAAATTTGGCTTCGGCCAAATCTTAAATACTCTCCATATCCATAACGGTAGGCATGGCAATTAAATATTTATATTGCGCCTTCTAAAAGTGCATGCTTTACGTATCAGCATGCAAGTCTAGTTGTACGTTGAATATGGTTTTTCATAAATTGTGGGCGTGTCTGATATTTGACCATGCCGCTTTTTGGCACATCGATGCATGGGATAACTATGTGTACGCATTTTAAATTTTAAGTTCCTCGGTCTGTAGTGGGAGATATAAAGATCTGTATTGATTGTGGGCGTGTGTGTTATCCGACCACGCCCGTTCTTGGCACATCGATGAAAACGATAACTATAACTATTCGTGGCACTGTATGGTTCCCTTTCTTGTTAGAGAATATTTCTTTTAATGTACCAAGTAGATCAACTCGTTATTATATTCCTATTAAACTAACGCATTGTCGTACAAACTACCAGCTGTTTACTCCGTTCCGAGTTCTATGTAAATCATTTAAAGAAAATTATTTTTTATTTGACCCGTCAATTAACGTAATAAGACATTACTTACCTACGTTTTCAATATACTTTTTTATTGCCTCTGTTAACAAACCGAATGATAAATTAACAAAGACCTGTAACCAGAAAATAAATTTTTTCGTTTTCACGAATATATATTTGTTAGTACACATTTTTATCACCTCTAAGAAAAACATATGTATGTTGTCAAAAATAAAAATATTCAACGTTTTAAAAAATATTCAAAAAATATTCAAGCATTTCCTCAATCCTCTTTGGCATGTAAATATAGCGCTGTGATAGCGTAGCAATAACATAGGAAATTTTCTTCACTACATTAGCTTTATTTCACAGTAGTCCGCTGCAGTAATGCAGTAATTCTTATAATATATTATATATTTGTTTTTATAATTTTTTTTAAATAAAGTTGTCAATATCATATGTATGTTCCTCTTGTTGAGTCTCTGTTATCGTTCGAATAAATTTAAAAACGAAATTTCGTTAACAGCAAGATAAAGTGACGATTAAATTTAATCAAAAGACATTGAAAACGGCCCTTAATCTACCAAACTACCAAGATTCATTGGTCCTTAACCAATAGTGATTTTATACCCTCCACCTTACGGATGAGGGAATATTCATTTTGATCATCCATTTACAACACATTGAAGGAAGCCTCGGAGACCCCACAAACCATATATATTCTTAATCAGCATGAAAAGAGAAATCGTTTTAGACATGTCCGACCCTGTGTCCGTGTGTTTGTCTGTTGTTGGCACTCACGGTCGTAATTTTTGAGATATCAAATTGAAACTTTGCATACGATTCTTAGTTCAATTTCGCTGCTCCGTATTGAAATTGGGCAATATCGGTTAAGAGACACGCCCACAATAAACAAAAATCTCAACATACCTCGAAAAAATTGTATCTTTAAAAAATTATATATCGCACAATACTATGCCTCTCAAGTTGAAATTTGGTATATACATAAGTGGTACCGTTGTCCAACACTGTGCTAAAAATGGGCGTGATTGAATAACGCAAACGCCTATAATTAAAAAAAACAAGTAAGAAAACTAAATTTGGCTTAGGCCAAATTTTAAATACCCTCCACCTCCACAACGGTGGGCGTGGTAAATATATATATATTGCGCCCTCTAAGTGTATGTCTTACGTATCAGCATGCAAGTCTACTTTTACGTTGATTATGGTTTTTTGTAAATTGTGGGCGTGTCTATTATCCGACCATACCCATTTTTAGTACGTCAGTCAATGGGATAACTGTGTATACGCGTTTTAATTTCAAGTTGCTAGGTCAATTTTTATGGCAGATAAATAGATTTTTGTCGATTCTGGGCGTGGCTCTCAACCGATTTTGCCCATTTTAAATAGCGATCTGCGTGCAAAAACTAGAAGTGTCTGTACAAAATTTCAGCTCAATATCTCAAATTTTACGCCCGCGAGAATGCTAACAACAGACGAACACACGGGCATACACGTCTATATCGACTCAGATTTTGATGCTGTTCAAAAATATACTACTTTTTAGGGTCTCTGACGCCTCCTTCTGGGTGTTGCAAACGGAAGAACAAACTTAGTATACGCTCATCACTGAGCTGGAGGGTATAAAAAGTCCATTCCGTTAAGCTTAAGTTTAGATCCTCATGACATTTTATGTGAACGGCATAAATATCTATATTCTAGGCATGAACTGCTAAGATTTTAGGCATACAAAAGCTTATTGCAAGCTACTGCGGTAGGCGTGGTATGTGGCGACCTTCATCACACTTCTAACTGTAGCTGGAGCCTAACCTGATAAGATAAATCTACCTCACAAGTTCAAGTACGCCCATACTCTTATGCCCATTATTATAGTCATTACTCAAACAATGATTGGCAATAACTAATAGATATTACTCAACCACTGGTTGACTTCACTTTCATTATTACAGTGCCTTCAAATATGACTAATGGTTTTTGGTTTTATATCTGGCAAGACCGTTTTATTGTCAAAATAAATAAAAAAATTTCAATTCTAAAAAATTGTATGAAAATTTTGTATTTTTTGTTTTAAATAAATTTTGTTTAAATAAAATAATATTGAAACCAAAAAAGAAGATAATACAAACAGCAATTTTTATTTGTTTCATATTTCTTTATTTATTTCATGTTTTTATATTAATACGTATATATAGTATTTGTTTTAATATGTTTACAAATTGTGTTTGTCAATTACGAGTAGATCAGCTGTTTTGCCAACTAATGTTTAAACAATGGAAAAGCATTGGTTGACTAATTGTTGTTATTCGACACTGCAATAACGAAATGTATGGTATAACAGTCAACCATTGTTTGAGTAATGACTGTAATGATGGGCCTCTCAATCGAACTCCTTAGAAAGTTCTATAACATCACTGTATATTCTGGAATCAATTATATCAGGTTTACAAAATATAATGACAAGTACTAAAAATATGTCGCAGACAATGTTAGAAAATAAAAATCTATTTATTAAAATTTTGTAAAGCTAAGTGAGTTTTTGGTGCATCAATATGTATATGTTTCGAAATAAGAATTTATTCAGACTTACTTACTGGTCGTATTCAAACATAAGCTCAGACTACTTCAGCACAAACAATTCCGTTTGACAAGTAGTTAGATTTGGTACGGTCAGCTATCCTTTCACTACATATAACAAAATGAAGCTCAATTTGTAAAATGGTGTATGGTTCGTGATGACGTTGAAGTGTGAATTATTGATATAAACCATTTGCGCATGAACTTGCGGGAGTGGATGTGGCTCAACTGGTAAAGCACCTGCTGATGAGAACTCGATGAGGGCGAGTTCGAAACCGGTCCAGGTTCAACCCCTCCAGTCGCCAAGTATTAATTTTTCATATTTTTCAAATACGTCATTACTACCTTCAATAGTAAGTCTGAATAAATTCTTATTAAATATGATCTCACTAAGAATTTGTGAATGGAACGCAAGCGTTTTTAGGCAAACGTAAGCATAAGGTTGAATACTTTATTAAATATACCAAATTATTCATTTTAAGATACAAAAAAAAAAAAAAAACAAATGGAAAAGCTATCATTATACATAAAAATGTTAAACATTATCCTATAGAAAGTTTTGCAAAAGAATATATTCAGGCACTTCCACACCTCTGACATGACAATATCTTGAATTATTTTCTTCTTCAAAATTTAATTTAAAATATATTTTAACCTTGGGGGCGAAATTTTCCAAAAAACACATCCAAAAGGACAAATTAAAAAAGGTTTTGTACAGGTTTACGCACCCTACTATTACAATCCAAGTAAAACGTAATTAAAGTTTTTAACAAACGTGTTTTGGTTTGTCTGTAATAAAGGAAAAACCCCAAAAACTACACGTTGTAAACTATTGAACCAAATTTTAATATCAAGATACCGAGATATAAAGAAATGATTTGTACAAAATTTCAGGCAATGGGGTCTTATGGTAAGAGTAATAAGTACGTAACTTTCAAGTAGAATTTAAGGTCCTTAGAAAAGACGTAGGCAATCCAGGATAATTTTAAATAATACCTACAAAAACTGGTTTTCTAAATTAATGAGTCCCTTGTACTCCATCAATTATTATAATACACACATTCACATTAATAAACTACGAGAATGCAATTAGTTATTAAACTTTAAAGTAGTTAAGTTACCTTAATTAGAGATTTGGATTAAGCTTTAGTTTCATATCTTTAACTGGAAAGTCAAAACGCTCTTTAGAGTTCTATTTATTTATATAAGTATATTTATATATGTATAAAAATATATACGTATTAGAAATAGATAATATAGTATTTATATATAAAACAGTGCATTATTCTAATATTATTTTCAACAGCTCGAACAATCACTGCAAGAAATTTCTGGTCCATTCATAGCGCCACAATCAAACCTACAACAATTTACGCAGCAGCAGCATCAACGTTACTATTTAGAACAAGGTGCATCTGCCCTGACACAGATAGAACAACTTCAACCTTCAAAGGTAAAAATGGTGAAAGAATCACTTGTTTCATCTAATACACAAACTATTTCATTTTTCTTTGCATCAAGGAATCACAGTTATCTCCAAAATTATCTCGATCATCAATCGACGTAGATGATAAAATGCAGCAAAACTCCCTGGGAAAATCGCGTCGTTCCAACCGTAGCACCTCGGAACGTTTGCCGAAACTGAGTGTTACTGGGGTAGATCAAAGTACTGTTATTAATTGTCATATGGAAAATAAGCAGAAGACCATTACTTTCAAATTTGATATACGTGATGTGAACCCAGTAGAAGTGTCAAGTAAATTGGTGAGAAAATATTTCTATTATATTCTTAGTTTTGATGTTTATTTCCGTTTTTTTATACCCTCCACATTCGTGATGGAGATATACCAAGTGTGTTATTACATTTCAGGACATTTAAAAATCGAAATATAATAACCAGTGAAATAAACCTTAATTAAATTTGCCTTTGCTAGTTTTTTTGAATTCACCTCATGTTGAGTTGGTACTATAACCTTCAAAAGACAGCTGTTAAATTTTCATGACAATCTGATTATTAGTGTGTGAGTGCTAAGAGTGACGCTACTTTTGTTATTTTCACAATAATAAACAATTTCGCGTTTTAATTTCACATTGCTTCTTAATGGGAAAAAATACCGTTCGAGGGAAGCAATGGCTTGAAAAGTGTTATGGGGCCTATGCTCCATCAGAAACAACATTAAAACGTGGGTATGGTCACTTCAAACGTGGTCGTAAAGACAGTGATGTTGGAGAACGCAGTGGACGTCCAAATGAGGCGGTACCACCAGAAAACATTGAAAAAATCCACAAAATCGTTTTGAATGATCGAAAAGTGAAGTTGCATGAGTTAGCTGACATCGTATAGATTGTGACTTTATATTGCATGAGTATGTCCATTAGGAAGCTTTATTCAAAGTGGGTGCCGCGTTTGCTCACTGTTGAGCACAAATAATAAGGTGTTGATGATTCTGAGCAGTCTTTGGCAATGTTCAATCGTAACAAACGGGAATTTTGCGTCGATACGTGACAATGTATGAAACGTGGATCCATCACTTCACTCCGGAATTAAAACAGTCATCTTCTGAGTGGACAGTTACTGGTGAACCTTGTCCAAAGCGCCCAAAAGCATAACAATCAGCTGGAAAGGTTAGGGCCTCAGTATTTTGAAATCCGCAAAGTATTCATCGACTCTCTTGAGAAGGGAAATACCATCAACAGTGAATATTATGTAGCGGTAATGGGGCATTTGAAGGCTGAAATTGCAAAAAAACCGCAAATGGCAAAGAAAAAAATTTTGGTTCATCAAGACAATGCATCGTATTACAAGTCAACAAAAACAATGGCAAAACTACTTGAATCGAAGTTCGCATCCACCGCTTTCTCCAGATTTAGCTCCCCGCGACTACTGGCTATTCGCAGATCTCAAAAAAATACTCGCCGGTAAGAAATTTTGCTCGAATGAAGAGGTTAGCGAAACTGAAACTGAGGCCTATTTTGAGGCAAAATATAAATCGTTCTACAAAAATGGTATAGAAATGTTAGAACGGTACTGGAATGATTGTGTTGCCCTTGATGGAGATTATATTGATGAATAAAGTCAATTTTTTAGACAAAAAATGGAAAATTAAACGAGGAAACGAATTTAAACATAACATCATAAGATGTAGATTTTATAAAAAAAATTTTGTAACACCCAGAAAGAGGTATTACGCATCGCAAATAGTATAATATTGTATTAGCATTCACGCGGCTGCAACAATTGAAATACTGTAAAAAAAAAAAAAAAATAGCAGATAAATATTAAATTTGGTTGGAATATTTACGAAGACTTATTTCATACGTGATGCATGGTGATGCACAGTGGGCATACTATAGAATGTTTTTATGTTTTAGTGGTTTTTATTCAAAACTATTTTTAAGAATTTCCGAATTGTAAGCAATGATTTTCATTAATTATTTATTTATTTATTTTTTATTCATTAGTTACGATCGAATTCAACTAATATTAAAGTTTAAATATACAATGAATTAATACACGCTATATTATGAGAGCTTAACATTAATAACGAGTGAGAATTGAAAATAAATTATACATGTTATAATAATTGGTTCCAGTAAAAAAGAATAAAAAAATTATAAAAATGAAGTAAGAAAACTAAATTTGGCTTAGGCCAAATCTTAAATACTGTTGAAATTGGGAAGCACATACTTGTACGTTTTATACTTTATAGTTTCTTGAATTATGTATTCATTTGTGCTTAGTACTATGTGTTACATGTATTGCTTTGAAAAAAATTTTTCACTTTCTTAAATAAAAGCTCGTTCTATCAGGTTATGAGCCTTCTGCTCTGCACACTTTGTAAAAAAAAAATTAAAATTTTCGATCAAAACCCATGAAATAGTTTTTTGTTTTTGGAGCAAATCCATTGAAGATGTTTTTGACTTGTAAAGATTGAACTATTAAATTGCAGACGCTAGGAGTTCTAATCAAAAATGATTTGTGGGCTTACATGGATGGCACTAAACCGTGTCCAGATGGCGAAGAATCTGCGAAGTGGACTGAAATGGATCAAAAGGCCTATGTAGACTTAACGCTGAGTACCGTTCCTTCAGAGTTAGGTTTATTAAACGATTGTTTAATAAACAAATTAATAAATAGGTTTATTAAACGATTGTTTAATAAACAAATGTTTAATAAACCTTCTAAAGAAAAATAGAAAAATACCTTTCAACCTAAAAGTCTTGCTAGGTTAAAAAAAAAGGCGATGATGTTCAAGTAAAAAGGTTAAAAGATATAGAAATCTTGATCGGTGATGACCATTCTGTTGTTTTATAATTGCTTGATTCTTTTGAGACTTTTAGATGTGCGCATAAAACGCACGATGAATTACCAAAGCCTGAGGTATTAAGGGTAAAGATTTTAGAAGAAGAACAAGCTAGAAAGAACAAAGAAGAAAATACGGGACAAAATGTCATGCACTCTAAACCCAAATACAATCTATGTAGAAAATACACATCGGAAACCAAATCAGAAATTTACGTGTTACATCGCAAGGAATTGTAAAGGTAAACAAAAGAATAATAGCGAAACGCTCTTTACCACATAAAAAAATGCAAAGTGATCCAATTGAATTAAATTGAATAATAAATCAAGTGGAGTAGGGTAGTTGATGGTCGGGCTTGACCGACTATAATATTTTCACTTGGTTTTTATTTATTTTTTTTTTATACTAACTATTAACTGTTAACCAAATTTTGACAATAAACCGTTATATGAGGAGGGGTTCTAAAAATGGTGCGATCAGGTTTAAATTGGGCGCAGCCTATTTAATTAAGCTAATTAACTATTTTTTTACCAAATATTGTAAAAAAATATTAATAATTGTGATCTTTTGGCGTATAAAGACCTCCATTATAAAAGGACCTTATATGAGGAGGGGTTCTAAAAATGATTCAATCCGGTACATTGTTAATAGGGATCCCCTTTGGGCCAATGCATATACTTGAACCAAATTTCTCTGAAATATCTCAAAAAAGAATAGGACCTTATATGGGGAAGCATTTTAAAAATGTTCCAATCTGGTCCATTTTTAATAGGGCTCCCTTTGGGCCAATACATGTCCTTGGACCAAATTTCATTGAAATATCTCAAAAAATGTGTAGCTGGCGCACAAATGTACAAATGGGTGAGGCATTTGTCGTTTAGAAGTTACAAACATCCGCACAAACTTAATATACTTTCTAAATCGAGCGGTATACTTGAAGGTGGGTGCGGCATTTGTCGTTTAGGAGTTACAAACATCTGCACAAACTTAATATAGCCTTTGCCACAAGTGGTGCAGGGTATTCAAAGTTGGACGTGGTTGTATCGTCTCTTGTTGAAGTGATAGTGAATGGACCGATTTTGTTCAAACACACAAACCCCGGGCTTAGTTTTAGTAATAATCTTCTACTATAGACATTACTTATATTCAAAGATTTATTCAAGATTTCAAAATGGAACAAATTTTGCTACACATCTTTCCACAAAAAATGATGTAATTTTTTTTTTTTTTACATAAAGACCTAACTGAAATAACTCAAACTATGTTAAATAATACTTTTGTGTACTGAAAGATCGGCTAAACTATAATGTAAGTGAGATGACGAGATATTCTTAATGCGTGTAGGTATTCTTTCATAATGAACCAAATCGGTTATCAGCCACATTTACAATTGACAAAAATCCCTTGGTATTACAAAAATTAAGTAACAAAGTTTAAATTTAGTGTACGCACATATTTTTTTTATTATATCCATTGAAGTATTGAATATAGGCTCAATTAAAATTGCACTACAACACAAATCTTAACTTATTCCGTAAATAGTTCAGTTGTATTAGTAAATGCGAATCCTTGACATATAAAAGTCACTTTATGGAAAAGTCAATGAATACAAGTAGGTATAGAAAAATTTTTTTTTTTTATTTTTCAAGGAAAAAAATTAAATTGAATAATGTATATAATGGTGTAGGGTATTTTGGGGTCGGGTTTGACCGACTATAATATTTTCACTTGTATAATTTACGAAATTAAAAAAAAAAAAAATTATATGGAGAGGGGTTATAAAAATGGCCCGATTCTATCCATTTTCAATCCAATCCGGTCCATTTTCAATAGAGTTCCCCTTTCGGCCAATACATGTTTTTGTACCAAATTTCATAAAAATATCTCAAACAAGTGAAAATATTATAGTCGGTCAAGCCCGACCATCAAATACCCTAGACCACTTGATATATAATTTAATTTATTTTTTTCTTTTAAAAAGCAGGATATAAGTATACAAACATCAGCAGGGTATAAGTATACAAGCACAAATATTTAATATACCCTTTTCCACAGTGTGGTGCAGGGTATAAACATGCTTTCAGTCTATCGAAGTATTTTAAACAATGTAACAAGTTTGTGTACCGATTAAAAAAAAATAAAAAAAATTGTAGAAATATTAAATTTTGTAAAAATGTTTGTTGAGTACACCACATTTTATTGGTAAAAGTGGTAAAAACTTAAGTAAAGACTGGGACGAATATAGTGTCTTTATTTTTTCCTTTTTTTGTGCAGGTATCTCAAGATTTGTTGTCTCAATACCAGAGTACTTCTTTCATAGAAATGATAAATGATATCATACGACAAGTGAAAGCTCATCCAACTCAAATTCCAGTTCCAAATATATGTAAAAGGCGCTCTATTGAAAAGGTAAGTATTTTATAATATCACAACTACAGAAATGTTTATACCCAACACCACTTGTGGCAAAGGGTATATTAAGTTAGAGCGCATGTTTGTAACTTCTAAACGGCAAATGCCATACCAACTGTGCGAAAGGTATTGGTCGTATTTTTTGAGAAATTTTGATTAAATTTGATACAAAAAATGGCCTTGATTCAGAAAGGAATCCTATTAAAAATTGTCTGAATCGGACCATTTTTAAAACCCCTTCCCGTAGGTTTCTATTATAAAGGAAGTTTTTATATAGCAAAAAATCGCAATTCTTAATATTTTAGGACAAAATTTGGTGAATAATAGTTAATTAGCTTAATAATTGGCTGTCCCAAATTTTAACCCGGTCGCACCTATTTTGGGCTTCCTTTATAATCGGTAAATCGATTCAGATTTTGATTCTGAATCGATCGGTATAACTGAAGGTAGGTGTGGCATTTGCCGTTTAGGAGTTACAAACATCCGCACAGACTTAATATACCCTTTTTCTTAGGGTGGTACAGGATATAAAAATTATATATCGCACAATAGTATGCCTATTAAGTTGAAATTTGGTATATATATAAGTGGTACCGTTGTCCAACAAAATGGGTGTGATTGAATAACGAAAACGCCTATAATTAAAAAACAAGTAAAAAAACTAAATGGTTTAGGCCAAATCTTAAACACAACGTTGGGCGTGGTAAATATATATATATATATATAGCGCCCTCTAAGAGTGTATGTCTTACGTATCAGCATGCAAGTCTACTTTTACGTTGATTATAGTTTTTTGTAAATTGTGGGCGTGTCTATTTACCGACCGCGCCCATTTTTGGCATGCCACTCAATAGTATAACTATGTATACGCGTACCAAATTTCAAGTTCTTAGGTCAACTTTTGTAGCAGACATATAGATTTATGTCGATTGTGGGCATATATGTAATTATACCACGCCCATTCTTGGCACATCAGTAGATGGGATAACTATGTATACGCGTATCAAATTTCAATTTCCTAGGTCAACTTTTGTGGCAGATATAAAGATTTTTATTAATAGTAGGCGTGTCTATAATCCGAATACACCCTTTTTGGCACATCGATGAAGCTAATATTTATAGATGTTCATACCAAAATTTAAGTTTATAGCTCAATTTTTGTGGCAGATAAATAGATTTTTGTTTATTGTGGGCGTGGCTCTAGACCTTTTTGCCCATTTTGAATTCAACGTTAAAGAAGATTTGCATGCTGATACGTAATACGTAACGTTGTCGAGGTTATTTCAAATTTGGCCTAAGCCAAATTTAGTTTTCTTACTTGTTTATACTTATATTATCAAAAATTTTTTTCTTTGAAAAGTGAAGAATTTTAGTTATACTTGTTTTTAAAAATTTTAATATGATTAAAATGTCACAGTAACTTTATTAATAATTTTTTTGTTTATGAAATCGAAAATTTTCTATTTTATGCTTACTATTAACAATTTTTAACCAAATTTTGGCAAAAAATATTAAGAATTACGATTTTTTCCATGTTTATATGGCCGTTATAATAGGACCTTACATTGGGACAGGAACTAAATGGTCTGATTCGGTCAATTTTCAATAAAGTCTGGTTTTATGGTGAATATAGTCTTTTGTAAATTGTGGGCGTCTTTGTTATAATTTTGACACATAAATTATATAATTATAGATATACATACTAAATTAAAATTTCATAGGTGAATTTTTGTGGCAGTAAAATTGATTTTTGTTTACCTTTTATCCGACCACGCCAATTTTTGGCACATCGATGGACGGGCTAATTATAGATATATACACCAAATTAAAATTTCATAGGTAAATTTTTGTGGCAGATAAATAGATTTTTGTCAATTGTGGGCGTAGTTCTTGACCGATTTTGCCCATTTTAAATAGCGATCTGCGTGCAAAAACTAAAATTGCCTGTACAAAATTTCATCTCAATATCTCAAAATTTAGGCCCGTGAGAATGCCAACAACGGACAGACATACGGATATACATGTCTAAATCCAATCAGTTTTTGACGATGATCAAGAATATATATGTGGGAATAAATATTTTACTACCAAGGGCAACCCTAAAAAACTGTCATCGCTAAAGTAACAAATGGATGCCGTCGAGTATTTATTTTCTTCTTTTAAACTATATTCTTCTTTATTATTAAATAAATTGAATTTAAAAATCACAAATTTGGGGGCTCAATTAGAATAAAGAGTTTATTAAAAGGTTTTGGGTAATATTGTTCCTGTACGTATTAATTTGGCAACAGTTAAACGTGCTATAATTGTAGCATTACACAAATTGGTGTTTGAAAATGAAGGTGACCGGCAGAAAAGAAAACGATTGAGAGAATTTGCTGGCTTTGACTTTGATAAAAATGACGAAAAGTTTATGATGAAAGCTGAATATGTTAAAGAAAATTTGAGTACTGGTGAACTACGACGCAGATAATTTTTTCTTGCATGTATTCAGAAACATGTGCAAGGGAAGGTTACTATGTTCAAACGAGGTAAATAACGAAGACGATGATAATGAAAGCGACGAAGAAAAATACGATGAAGACAATGAACATACAGTAATAAGCATGCGTAGCCTAGCTGGCGATGATTTCGACGTAAGCGATGATGTTGACAGAAACAATGAGACGTATAAACAGCAATATCAACTTAGAAGTGCTAACGACGGCAGCAATTTTATAAAAACCAAAAGCGATTTAACAAATAACCGAAAGAGTGAAGGCATAAAAGAAAATGGTAGCAACGAAAATCATCGCAACAAAGAACTTACATTAGAACAACGAAATATGTCACATTTAAATATACCAAAAGTTTCAATTAATTTTCGAGATATTGAAGATTCAATGAGACCGTTTGATGGAAATGGTACCTTACCAATAGATATTTGGATTCAAGAATTTGAAGAAACTGCAGCTATAACGTATTACGTTGAATTTCAAAAGTTTATTTTTGCAAAAAATTTCCTAGAGGCTTAGCTAAATTATTCGTAGCAAGTGAAAGAGGTATTACAACATGGATTAAATTAAGATCCACGTCAAGATCCACGCCCACAATCAACAAAAATCAATATATCTGCCACAAACGTTGACCTTCGAACCTGAAATTTGATACACATATTTATGGTTTTCCCATCTATCGATGTCCAAAAAATGGGCATGGTCGGTTAACAGACACGCCCACAATTTAAATATACTATTAGAGGCCGCGATATTTATATATATTTGCCACACCCACCGTTGTGGATGTGGAGGGTATATATTTGGTCTAAACCTAATTTAGATTTCTTACTTGTAATTAATATGGCTATATTTAGCTATTGACTGAATACACTGAGGCATGCATGTCAAGTTAGAGTCAAAGTATTCAACCGGCCACAAAACAGAAGCTTTTCATCTGTTAAAGTTTGTAGAGAATACGTCACAAAACAGAAAACAGACACTTAACAATCATTACACCGCTTAAATCTATATATATAAGATTTAAGTCAATCTGACACAAAACAAAAAGCTGACTTTTAGAAGCTCTGACCATGCGGTGTCGTACAAGCTTTCATATTCCTTTGAACGTGTCGTTGGGTTAAGTGATAGAGGCTCCTTTACAAGGAGTGACTCTGTCTTGTGCAGTGTACCTCTTAAGCGTAGTTCCTTACCAAAGTTGGTATAGAATGGTGAAAACTTGGTTGAATCTGCGACACTGAAATTCAGAACTTGAGTGATATCTGGGAGGTAGTCCCACCTGCGGCGATCGTCGTCCGTGAGTTGAGCTAGCATTGTTTTTATGGTCCTGTTTGCTCGTTCGGTTGCGTTATCCGGGGGAGTATATTGTGCTGTGGTCTGGTGTTTGACGCCAATTTTCTGTAAGTATCGTTGTAGGATAATGCTGGTAAATTGTCGGATATGAGTATCTTTGGTACGCCAAATCTTGATATAATTTTTTCTCTCTCTCGCCTTGACGCGTTCTGACGTTGCCTTTCTCATTGGGCAGAGCTCCACCCATTTAAAATTTTTTCCATTAATACCAGCATTATACTATGACCGAGGGCTGACCTGGGGAGGACAGATAAAGTCAATGCATAACATTGACCACTGTTCATTCAGCATTTGGGTAAACATCTCCCCGGCGAGGCGTTGTTGAGTCACCCTGTATCTCTGGAAGATTTTCCATTTGAGGACATACCTCCGTATACCTCTAAACATACTTGGATAATAGTATCGGCCAGTAATACGAGATGTGATTTTCCTGATTCCTAGATGCCCTGCAGTTGAGCTGTCATGAAATTCGGCCATCACACTTTTTCTGAAGTAGGTAGGAACGCACAGCTTCCATTTTTTACCCTCTATGTCGGATGTGTCGGTAGAGTTGGTCGTGTAATCTGCATACTTTTCAGGATGTTCTGTTATCTCAATATTTTGTTTCTTTAATCACCAACAGGACGTATTTTCATTCGGAGTGTTTCTTTCGCTTTTGGCTAGTGCAATTGCTTCGTCGGACTGTCTGGATAATATTATCACATTATTTTTGCCCTTTCGATATTCAACTGTGTACTTTTATTGCTGTAGCTCTAACGCCCATTTGACAAGCCTATCTGTAGGACTATTGATTGCGTTCAGCCAGGTGGTCTGTGATCACCGTGAATTTGTACCCTTACAGGTAAAAGCGCATCGTATTCCTTATATGATAGCCAAACATAATCGTTCTGTTACGCTATATTTGCGTTCGGCCTTTTTACCTTGTGGTGTTTGTTGGGTCAGTACGGCTTCTAAGCTGACATTACTAGAATCTGTGAATTGAAATTTGGATAGGTGAGAACCGATGTTACGGTTAGTTTTTGTTTTAGTGTCACGAATGTCTTCCGGTCTTCGTGTTTCAATAGAGTGGTCAGTGGTTGGGAGATGCTGGGAAATTTTGGAACAAACCGCGTGTACCAGGAGGTAATACCTAGGAAACTTCTCAGTTTCCGTATGTTCTGCGGCGGCTTTATAATTATTATGGCTGTGACTTTACCTCTATATGTCTATAACGATGTGGCTGAGATATTTGAGTTCTGTCTAAAAAAAATCGCTTTTCTTTACATTGATTTTTAGGTTGGAGTATCGCAGGCGGCGAAATATTATACGTAGGTTTGCAATATGTTCTTCCAATGTTCTCCCAATTACTATGATATGTCGGGGCCAATGGTACCAACATCCATTGATATAATCCTTTCCGGGACTGTAAAGGCAGTATATTTGCGGCTTTCGATCGCCATTGTAATTTGCCAACACTCATTTTTCAAGTCGAGACTGGTTATACAGCGAGCCTTTTTGATCTGGTCCAATATATAGGCGATTTTTGGTAGTGGGTAAGTAACGAGCTCGAGCGTTCGTTCAACTGACGGTATAATTTAGATTTGCTACAATATGTTAGCACTGAAATAACTATACCTTTTTCCTTTTTATGGTGCGTTACCTAACTTACGCTGCATCCTAAAGCGTAAACAAGAGCGTACTTGCGGGATGGCTAGGACAATAAGGCAACAGCGAGCGGTAGCGTATATAGAGCGGTACATCGATGAATGGGATAACTTTTAATATGTATACCAAATTTCAACTCCATAGCTCAATTTTTAAGGTGGAGGGTATAAAAAACAAACAAAAATTTTTACATATTGTAGTGTAATCATCCATATCAAATTATTTAGTTTGCGGTCACCTATATTTAATTCATTTATTTAGTTAGTAAGATTAGTTATTAAATTGGTTCATAAGCCCTGAACACTTAAAATATATCATATTCAATTTATAACCTAGTTTTAAATATTCTAGTTTTAAGTAGGCTAGAATTTTTATAAATAGCATTGAAAAAACTTGCTTTCACGGTACGTACGTACGTATCTCAACAGCTGCTTTCTATGGTATGTTAGTTACTATATGAAAATAATAACCAATTTTATTACAACAGATTAAACGATGACAGTCTGTAATCCTTCTTCAAAAAAATTCAGCAATATTATGTCTTTACTTTACCAAAGTGCCCGCGGTGTGAACATAAAACTGCTTGGTATTCTTATTAACTCAGTTACATTAATTATTATTTTTTACTATTTACTGAAACATGGTTAAGCCAAAGATCAATGATGCTGAAATTGTTAGCACAAATTATGAATTATATAGAAATGATGGAATTAATAAATCTTGTGCAAGAGTCTTAATTGAGGAGCATAATGCCTTATTCTAGATCCAAATTTGAGATTCCATTTGCATATTGAATCGTTTCTTGGATTCTGAAAAGGTAGTTCAAAGAGTTCGATGATCGTTACGTTACCTGCTAAGCTGTTCTCGTAAGGTAAAAATACTACATATAATACGCAATCGGAATTAACTTTCCAGACTAGTTGTTTTTGCCCACACATAGTCTATCTTGTAAATGTATTTGCAAAATCTTAAATTTATATACATTCATATGTATACATATATTTTTTTATACCCTCCACCTTAGTGATGAGAGTATACTAAGTTTGTTTTTCCATTTGCAACATCCAGAAAGAGGCGTCAGAAGCCCTACAAAGTATCTGTCTGTTGTTGGCATCTCACGGGCGTAAATTTTGAGATATTGAGCTGAAGTTTTGTACAGGTACTTTTATTTAATGCACACAGATCGCTGTTTAAAATAGGCAAAATCGGTCAAGATCCACGCCCACAGTGGGCAAAAATCTGTATACCTGCCATAAAAATTGAGCTATAATGTTGAATTTTAATATGAATATTTACAATTAACTTATTCATCGAAATTATTTATGGTTATCCCATTTATCGATGTTCAAAAAATGGTCGAATAAAAGACGCGATAATTAGCAAAAAACTATACCTCACGTAAAACTCGACTTCAAGCTGATACGTAATACATACACTATTAGAGGGCGTAATCACATACCTAAAACGCCCACTATTGTAGATGTGGAGGGTATTTTAGATTTGGCCTAAGCCAAATTTAGTTTTCTTATTTTTGTTTTTTATACCCATCATCATCGTTATGTGTGGGCATATTGTTCTTGTTTAGACGTTTGTAAGTACTTAGTAAGCGTTCGAGACACAATTAAAATTTTATATATTCTTGATTAGCATCAATAGAAAAGTTGATTTAGCCTATCTATCCGTCCGTGTGTCCGTTTGAATTTGTATACATATTTGTTGGAACCCTCACAGTCGCAAAAATTTAGATATAGAACTGAATTTTTATACACATATTCATCATCAACGTAAAAAAATCCTACTTAAAAGTAGAAAAATTAGTTTTCTCACTGGCCTAAGATTTTAAAGATTTGCAACGTGCTGAAAGTGGTTATCATTAATATATAGAATGTACAAGTACAGTCCTAATTTCGCTTTTCTTCAAAATCGGAATTTACTGCAATGGAGTCGAAATAAATGATCTACTTCAGAACGTTGAACTTTTTAAATTTGCGGGCCAGTCCGTGGAGAGATTTAACCTATTTTCCATACCAAGGTACCAAATTTCAGAACATTTGTTTTAGTAGTTAAGGATTAATGCGAAATGTTAGAATAGTATGCAAATTTGGAAAAAGCAAATATGCATATAAATGTGTGCATTGTTCATATTAATCACGCTACTTTATTATTCTAAATGAGACCATCTTCTTCTTTATACCTCCACCTCAGTGATGATACTAAATTTGTTCTTTCGTTTGCAATACCCAGAAGGAGGCGTCAGAGACCCTACAAAGTATATATATTCTTGATCAGCGTCAAAAACTGAGTCGATTTAGACATGTATGTCCGTGTGTCCGTGTGTCTGTCTGTTGTTGGCACTCTTACGGGCGTAAATTTTGAGATATTGAGCTGAAATTTTTACAGGCACTTTTAGTTTTTTGCACGCAGATCGCTATTTAACATTTAAAAAAATCGGCCAAGAGCCACGCCCACAATCAACAAAAAACTATTTATCTGCCACAAAATATGAGCTATAAACTTGAAATTCAGTATGTACATCTATAAATAATTCAGATTACAGACGCGCCCACAATTAATAAAAGTCTTAAAAGTTAGTCTTTGAACTTGAAATTTGGTACGCGTATACATAGTTATCCCCTCTACTGATGTACCAAAAACGGGCGTGGTCGAATTACAGACACGCATACAATAAACATAAATATATATATCTGCCACAAAAGTTGACCTAAGAACTTGATATTTGGTACGCGTATACATAGTTATACTATTGACTGACATGCCAAAAATGGGTGTGGTCAGATAATAGACACGCCCACAATTTACAAAAAGACATATTTAACGTAAAAGTAGACTTGCATGCTGATACGTAAGACATTTGTACACTCTTAGAGGGCGCAATATATATATATATTTGCCACGCCCAACGTTGTGGAGGTGGAGGGTATTTAAGATTTAGCCTTAGCCAAATTTAGTTTTCTTACTTGTTTTATTTGTTTTTATACTTTTCACCACTTGTGGCAAAGGGTATATTAAGATTGAGCAGATGTTTGTAACTTCTAAATGGCAAACGCCACACCCACCTTCAATTATACCGATCGGTTCAGAATCAAAATCTGAATCGATTTAACCATGTCCGTCTGGTCTCCTGTCTGTCCATCTAAATTTGTGCGCAAGCTTCAGGTAGCATTTTTTGAGTATTTCAATGAAATTTGGTACAAGAACATGAATTGGCGTAAAGGGGAACCCTATTGAAAATAGACCGGATTGGACCATTTTAAGAAGCCCTACCCTTACGAGGTCCTATTATTTTTCGAGATATTTCGATGAAATTTAATACAAGGATATGTATTGGCCCAAAAATGAACCCTTTTGAAAATAGGATCGGACCATTTTTAGAACTCCTACCCATATAATCTTCTTTTAGTTCAGAAGCAAACAAAAAATAAAACAAGTGAAAATATTATAGTCGGTCAAGCCCGACCATCAATCTTTGATAAATGAAAATTTTTATTTTTTTACACTCTTGTATTCTTTAAAAATGATACATGTGTCCCAAAACTTAATATACACTTTATCACAAGTAGGGCAGGGTATAAAAATTATTGTGACATAACATATTATATGTATCATTTTGAAATTTTTTAAAATGCAAGTATAAAAAAATTAAATTTTTCATTTTTCAAAAAAAAAACTTTATTTATCAAAGAAAAAATATAATTTGAATATATTAAGAAGGGTATTTGACGGTCGGGCTTGACCGACTATAATATTTTGACTTGTTTAAAACGCTTTATATTAAATTTTACTAAATTGTAATCTTACTAAACTAAAATTTCAGCATGACGAGTCTTCTACAGAATTTTGTAAAATGTTTGACACAGGAGAAAGAAGTCCAGGTCCACTAAGTAGTGATCTTTCATATTTCATTGTTGCAGAAGAAGAATCCAACAGGAATTTAAGCACGAGGACAACAAAAGAAAACATAGATACGTTGCAGATTATAACGTCTTCCTCTTCTATACTATCATCTACATTAACTACTACAAACAATTCGGAGGCAGAAAGTATTAGCAGCGATAATACGTTAAATGCGGTGACAATATCACGAAAAGCTAGCATAGCCTCTGATTATACATCATTGTCCTCTGATTACACACCAGATAATACTGTTACATTGCATTCATTTTTCCCACTCAATAACAATTACTGTGCATTAAACCACAATACCACAGATATTTTAAATCACTTTAGAAATAATGGATCAAATGAATCTATTGACAATTATGATAATGGTGTGATTAATTATACTGATAATTTTGAAGTGACAAATGTTCCGGTTAATAATATTGAGAAAGACATTATGGAAAATAATGTTGGAAACAACGTAAATAAATGCCGTATGGATAAATGCATTCCTACAACGCGAAAAATATCACGATTTTATGTGAATCCAGTTTTTATATCTACAGATGGATACGTCTCAGGTATTTAAATATTAAATCATTTGAATTGAAACTGGTATAGTCGGTTAAATCCGATAAAATATTGGGTTGTTACAGAAATAATTGCGGATTTTTTCATAGAAAGTATATACATTTTTTCAAATACTTAGAATGAACTTTAATCAATTATATATTTTCCATTTTGTTCGATGATCTTTCGCCATCTTTCTGGCAATTTCATGATTCCACGTTCGTAGAACTTCTGGTCTTTATTTGCAAAAAACTGAACCAAGTGTAATTTCACAGGGTTATCATCCTTGAAAGTTTTATCATTTAAGGAGTTCTGCAAAGACCGAAACAAATGGTAGTATGATGGTGCAAGGTCAGGGCTATATGGTGGATGCACCAAAAGTTCCCAGCCAAGCTCTCTTAGTTTTTGGCGAGTGACCAAAGATGTATGCGGTCTAGGGTTGTTCCGGTGAAATATGACACCTTTACGATTGACCAATTCTGGCCGTTTCTCGTTGATGGCTGCATTCAATTTGTCCAGTTGTTGACAGTAGACATCAGAATTAATCGTTTGTTTCCTTGGAAGCAGCTCAAAATATACCACACCCTTCTAATCCTATCAAACTGACATCATAATCTTCTTTTGGTGAATGTCAGCTTTTGAAGTTGTTTGTGGTGGCTCATCACGCTTCGACCATGATCGTTTTTGATTGACGTTATTGTAAACAATCAATTTTTCATCACCAGTGATGATTCGCTTCAAAAATGAATCGGATTCATTGCGTTTAAGATGCAAGTCACAAGCGTTAAAGCGGTTTGTTAAATGAATTTCTTTCAATTCATGTGGTACCCAAATAAATATCAAGCTTTTTTACGAGTCCAAGAGTCTTTATATGACGAGTGACTGCTGCTGTTGATATTTTTAACCTTTCTTCAATGTCAAGCACAGTTATATGGCCTCGATTAATGCTTTGATTTGATCATCATCAATTTCACTTGGCCGACCTGAACGTTGCTCATCTTCGAGTGAAAAATCTCCAGAACAGAATTTAACAAACCAATATTGACACTGTCTTTCCTTAAATGCTTTTTCACCATACACATCCCATAACTTTTAGGCAACCTGCGCTGTGTTTTTTCCTTTATGGAAATAATAAAGTAAAATATGACGAAAATGCTCGTTTTTGGACTCCATATTGACGCCAAACAAACAACTATAAACAAAATTACGCGCAATTTTTTTCTAAAGCAAGCTAAAAGTGACAACTAACAAATGACAAAAGTAAAGAATCACAGTGTTGCCAAAAGTCATTCAAAAAAATTGTCAACGCCTTCTGTATGAAAAATCCGCAATTACTTCTGTAACAACCCAATATTATTCTTCACTTATACTTTCTGTACCCTACACTATATATATATGGTGGTTTTGTGAAAACTTTTGCAGTAGTATTGTTATTGTTATGTATATTGTCATATTGTTACGTATATTCTTGATAACTTAATATTGATCTGAAATTTAAAATAAATAAATTTAAACGGGGGGAGTGTGAGGATACCTGTCTTAAAAGACAAAAACCCAAGGGACAGAGCAAAATTTCAGCTTGTGATCAATTGAATTTTTTATAACCTTTAATTGAGGAAAAGGAACAGCTTTTTGCTCTGTGGCCAGTTGAATCCTGTATCTAATACCTATGTCTATTATTGAATAGACGGAGTAAAGAGTATAAAGTTTCGGTTTTGAATTTTTTATAATCTCAGACTTGACAGACATCAGATAAATTGGAATATCGCCGAAATACATTTGTCTTTCAATAAACAATTATTTGTGTATTTATATCAATAACACGTTCTGAGCTTTTTTCTATAAATTTCATGAAAAGGCAAGAGCTACCTCAGCTTAGGCCGGACCAATACAAAGGAATCACCGTTTCAAATGGCGCCCTTCTAGGGATCCAGAATATATGAAACATATTTGAAACATTATAATGACAATCAAAGTAAATACACGCTAGTAAAAAAAACTAGCATGGTGCGTACAGGTTGGGTGTACCACATTGACATATGCATTAGTGCATCGATGGTGTGTATTCAAATTTTTGCATCAGACACAAATAGCTATTTTAGGTGTTGTAGTTGTTGCTTCTGGAGCGTCATTTAAAAAAATTTAATCACAAGTAGAAACATTAGATGAACCTCAAGTTGGAGATGAATATAGATGCTTGTTTTCAGAAGCATATTTTGAAATAAATTTTCACATTTTAATAAACTGTTTTCTTATCGCACAGCGGATAACTCTTTGAATTGTACATGATTAATACAAACACACTAACGGAACCTAAAGTATAACTTCCAATTTTGCATTTAACAAAATGCCTGGCTATTGGTTAATTTTTAAAACATGTTTTATGCACATATCAATGACAAACTTGACCTATCACTAATATCAAATTTTTAACATTTTGTACATAATCGTCGGTATGCATACTTTTAAAAATTCTAGTATGGAATTACTAAGAGAATTCATATATTATAAATATTAAGAGATAGTAGTGGTATTGTATTGTAACCTAAATGGCAAAATGAAATAACTATAAATTTGAATGATAACACTGCATTAATAGAGCTTCAGGTACTATCTTGGGATCAACTGGAAATAATGCCGCTTTAATAGTAACAAAAGAACAAACAAAATGTTTATTTTGAAATGAAATCATAAATCAATATATTAACGTAAAGAAGCAAGGATCATTGTAAATTTTATATGTATATAAGTATTGTGTATTTAGTAGTGCGTACTTTATTATTTCAATATTTATGGCATACTGAACATTCTAGTATACATGTACATATATAAGTTTTTTATTTATTTCATTTACACATCTCATGTTCTTATTATTATAACAATCACTCTTTCTCCCCTCTCTATTAAAAACTTTAATACATAAAGTGATTGGATAATAAATGTTAATAATATATAAAAAAGAGAATATAATACGGTTCCGCCTTTTATGGTCGTGCTGCAACCGTTGTAATACTTTGCATATGTGAGTAGGTCGCCTCAAAGTAGACTGATTAGATTCGCCTTCCGAAGTAGCATTATGTGTAGTCGTGGCCGCTGAATCCACAACTTTTTCTGCGAAGGCCTCATCTAATGACAGTATTGCTTTACTATTAGAATTCAAAAAATTGCTGCAATTATCATTATACTGATTTTCGTGACGTAAAACTTTTTCTACATTGATCTCTATATAGGTATTTCTTCCCTTAGGAATTTCATCACTAATACGTCTCATTTAACGAAGGTATCTCGTCCATCTGGGTCCATCATCGTATATTGTAGTGAAGATCGCGTTTTTTACTTTCTTCTGCACCAAATCTCTACTTATCAGCAGATAAGAAATTTGAAATAGCCTCTCTTTCGCCCATTGGGAATTTTTTGTAAATACTTTACGTTCACGTAGCAATGTACAATTTTTCGGTAAAAGTAGGACTGGATTTGCCCACCAAACATTAACATCATGATGAAACGATCTTCTATAAGCTAATAAAATTTTAGCCAATTCACTGTGCATACTAGTAGGTTGAGCCTATAATATAATAAATAATATAATACCCAACATGCGATATGAGACATTTATTTATTTCATTTTATGCTACAATGTAAATTCAGCAACTTAAGAACTATTAATAAATTTAAATATGTATCAGCTTGAAAGTCAAGTTTTACCTGAAGTATGGTTTTTTATAAATTGTGGGCGTGTATGTTATCCGACCATGCCCATTTTTGGCAGGAAGAAATAACCATATATATATGCACCAAATTAAAAGTTCATAAGTAAAATTTTGTGGCAGATATAAATTTGTTTGTCGAATATGGGTGCGTCTGTTTACCGGCCGAGCCCGTTTTTGGCATAGCAGTGGATATGTTTATTGTAAATAAGCGTACTAAATTTCAACTTTATAGCTCAATTTTTGTTGCAGATATATAGATTTTTATTGAATGTGTGTACGTGGCTCTAGAGCGATTTTGCCCATTTTAAATATTGATTTGCGTGCAAAAACTAAAAGTATCTGTTCAAAAATAAAAGCTCAATATCGCAAAATTTACGACCGTAAGAATGCCAACAACAGACAGGCATATGATCCAAAAATGGGCGTGATCGCCCACAATTTACAAAAAACCGTATTAACCATTAAACTAGATTTATAAGCTAATACGTAATACATATTAGAGGGCGTAATATATATATATATATATTTACCACGCCCACCGTTGTAGATGTAGAAGGTATTTAAATTAGATTTGGCCTAAGCCGAATTTAGTTTTTTCATTTGTTTTTATTTAAAAACTGTTATATTCATTTTTTCTAAATATTTGCAACACCCAAAGCAATACTTTAGTGTCTTTTCAATGTATATAAATATATCATCAGCATTAAATTATAAATTGATTTACCAATATCTGTCCGATTTGTTCGATCACAAAAGAGTAATATTCTTTTCAAAAATGGCATAAATACTTGTAAAAATTTACTTATATAAAAATCAATCAATGCACTCCTCACAGCGCTGCGGATGTTGTTTATTCAAGATTTGGTCTTAGCCAAATTTAGAAATTTTATTTTCCTTGTTTATATATAAGAATTATGTTATTACTTCAATGGTTTTGGAAAATGTATGTATATATAATTACAGACAATATGCAGTCGAAAGAACAAGTATCCATTGAAGATGTGATAAATCCTGCTGTGGTAGAAGATTGTAGTAATCGCTACGAATACGTACATAACAGTAAATTGTCCGTTCCAAATTATATGAGTATAACCACAGCGATGACAAATACCACTAGTTCACTGGAACAATTAAAAATTGAACTGGAAAATATAACCCATGCACAGGCGTTGGCCTCAGCTATTGTGGCATCAATTAACAATGAAAATCCTGTAACAGTTAATACTTGTATTAGTGCTAGTGGTAATTGTGGTTGGGACAGTCCACTGAATCAAATACAGCAACAACATCAAGAGCAGTCTCATCCTGATTATCAAGAAGAGGTATTATAAATAAATTGTGTGTTAAAGTAGAAACACTAATATTTATACCCTATACCACTTATGATAATAGATATAGATAGATGTTTGCAATTCCTAAACCGCCAAAGAAACCTTTTTTTATATGGATCAATTCAGAATCACTTTATGGCACATTCGATTATTGTCTGTTAACGTAAATTTGTGCGCAAGGTTTTGGTCACAGATTTTAAGATATTTCAATGATATTTTATACAAGGGCGTGTTTCAAAGGAATGCACTATTGAATTTAAGACTCCTTATATTGATTGTTCTAAATTTGTAAGCGTTCATACTTTTTTTAGAACCACCATCCAAATAATTTTATTTCATAAAATTACTTCTACATTCCTTGCGTATATTAGCAACTATAAATATATAAGGACTATTACATTTTTCTTTGTTCTGTTTAAACAGTAATTGCAAAATAATTTATTATATACCCCATATCATTTGTGATACTATATAATACATAGTGTTGTGATAGATAAGCCGAAATTCAACACTAAGATTAACAGAACAAAAATAAATAATATAGTGCAGCATAGTAACCGTATAATAACCTCCTTCTAGTATTTTATAAGAAGTTGAAATAATGCGTTTTTTGCGTTTAAGTATAGTGGGTTGAAATCAGTATTATGTTTAAAAAACGCAATCTCAAAGTAGTTAAAGTAATGTCTAAAAAATGTGCCGCGCATCATTGGTGCCATAAATTGTACACATATGAAGACACTTTTACCTGGTAATTTAGTGTAATATAATGAAATTTTCCCTAACATGTATGTGCACATTATAGGTGGAATTAATGCTAAATTTTTTAACCCTACACATAAGGGTAAAAAAATTATAACTGAATCTCTATGTATATGATTGTGCCCTCTAATAGTGTATTATCAACTTTTAAGTCGAGTTTTACGCTGTATATGACTTGTTCTAGCCTTTGTCTAAGCACCTCTTCTGATGTACTTAAATTGTATTTGAAAGTTATATTCATATTATTCTTGAACCATAAGACCCGTAGACCTAAAATTTAGTATAAATAATTTTTTTGTATCCTTTCAGTCGCTGAGTGGGCTAAGGCTTTGTCTTAGTAAACTCTTCCGCTGAAAGACACGGGTTCAAATTCAGCTGAGGAAAAAAGTGAAAGAGTTGTTTCAGGTGGAATTTGAACTCATTTGTCGCGTTGGATTGGTAACCCACCAACAGTTAAAAATAGTACCAATCGAGGTTGGTTCGACATGCGAATGAGCATTTAAGCTTGTAAAACGCCATACATTGTTTTTTTTTTTACAATTTCTTTGCATCCAGGTACCTTGATATTAATGAAGGGTTATATCGGACCATGAACCTTCCAACAATTTTACAAACCGTATAACTTTTAGGATTTTTTCTTTATTACAGACAAACCAAAAGAAATATAAAAACAAAATTTTGCCATAATATTAACGAATTATTTATTTATATAATTGAAAAAGTCAAATTAACCACGCCCATTTATGGCCCTGTTTTACTTGTTTTCTTGTATAGGTGTTATACAAATGTTCGCGAAATTAAGTGCAAAGTTTTGTGTTTTTTTGTGCATATACAAAAAATTTATTTATATTGTATGTAGGAAGGGCTAAATTGGACACTAGGCATGTTAGATACCATATATTTAAAATATATTTGAAATATATATTCATAAAAGCTTTCTATTTAGGCAGACAGGCGTTTTTCTAATTCACACAAAGTAACAACTTTGTATTATTCTTCTTTTAAATAAATAGTTAATAAATTTGTTACTTTCGTTAAAAAGTATGTTTTATTCGGGATTTCCACATTTTTGGGAGCTCAACTTAAGAACAATAATTGTTGCATCATATTAGAAAAAATATCGCGGTGGGTAATAAATTTAAATCGATGTTACATTTTAAGGAGTATGCCGATACGAAAAATCAAATATGTTGAGGAGCGGAGTATGAATTTCCTGGGTGAATGCCCTTTAAGCGATTGTGCCTTTGTGTGTGTACAAGCGTAGGCGTATGAGTGACCTTGCTTGTGATCATCTGAGTGACGGTGCTGTGGAACGAGCAACAATTTCCGAGTGAATGTGTGAAACGTTAGAAGTATTTAGAGGAGCTCTATATTCGAAGGAATTCAACCAAATGAGATGAACACTAAAGAAATTTTAACATTGACAGTAGAGAGCCTTAACTTAATAAGTTAGGTTTACGTACAAGTGGACATAAGAGTAATCTACAAACCAGACTATTTAGGCCATTTTGAACTAGATTCAGATTCAGCCTCCGCATTTGATAAAGCTGATTTAGGGCTGAACCAGACCTCTCCTAACAAAGAAAGAACATATTTTACTTTACGAGATATTGAAGAGATTCATTGGATCTGATCCCATTGATATACACAAATGAATATCGGACTTTGAAGAAAATACAGAAACAGTGCATTGGAACGATTTACAAAAATCCATATACGCCAAACAAAATGAAAAATTCTAAAAAGAAAGATAAATGAAGCTATAGAGAATACTTTTATATTTTGATCAAATTGGGCAGCCGAATGTCAGTCAAAAATCAATATTAAGCTTGAGGATGTAAACAGCTGTATGGTGTAACACTACAATCAATTTGTTAAAAAAATAAAGTCAAACAGATAAAACCCCCTTTGTAAAGACATAAATATAAATAGGCGTATAGACGATATTGATGTCGATATCAAATTTTATGTTGCAAAAAATTTTGCGTTTCCAGCAGCTATAGGTAATGTCATATTACAACAAGTAGATATAATTATAACTACGCGTGAAGCAAAGTTTATCAATAAACAACATAATATTGAGCAACAATCAATAATACCCGAATTCCAGAATTATTTGGAGAATTTGGAAATATCTGTTGACGTCAGTACCACACAATCAATACCTGAATGCGACTTATCTCACTTAAAGGATGACGTAAAAAACGTGGTGAAATTTATAGTCTTAAATTATAAACCGGAAAGAACGGGACGGTTCCCTTTTTAGCATGAAAATTATACTTTCAAACGTTTATCAATGACCTAGACCAGGGGTCGGCAACCTGCGGCTCTTCGGTTTTAAAGCTGCGGCTCTTTAGTTCCATACGCAAAAATTAATTATTTATTTTATTTATTTTATAAAAAAAAACATTTAAAAATCGTTCTGAATCGTTTAACGAGGATTAGGCACAGATTCTATCTCTTAGCCACGCTTTTTACCGCACTCCTTCCCCGTGAAACGCGTCGTCACTGTCGTGAGTGAGAAGAAGTTGGCATTGGTAGTGCTGACTATCTTCGGATCGACATTCGTGCGAACAAAAGTTCTTTTGCATGAATATAATTAAAAGTAAAGTAAGAAGCCAACTAACAAATAAAAATTTAGAGTTGTGTTTGAAACTTAAAACAACAAGTTATAAGCCAAATTTATCCAAACTTTCTAAAACCATGCAAAGCCAACGCTCTCGTTAAATTTGTTTGCTCAAATGTTTGTTATTGAAGTATAAGTTAGTGTTGTAAGTAAATGTTTAATTGTTTTAATTTTTTACTTAAATAATAAGTAATTATCTAATAATGCCGTATATATTGTATATTATCAAATTTGTTGTGAAAACACTACTTATATATTAATAAATAGATATTTTTTCTTATGAATAAATAGATTAGTTTTCTTTTTATCAAACAACTTTATTTATGCGAGAGAATAAATAATTATGGAACAGTATTACTCCAGAAAAACACACATGATCAACAATTACATCAAATTGAATATATGAGTCGAAAGACAAGTTTAACGGAATAGAAATATCATTCATACGAACTGGAAGTTGCGATTGTTGAAGCTTTACAGAAGTGGAGAGTTTATGTAATTGGAATTACATTAAAGATTGTTACGGATTGTAATACATTTGCGCTGACAATTAAAAAGATGCATCTTTGAGAATTTAAAGGTGGGCCAGTTCCCTTCAAAAATTTGACTTCACAATTGAACATAGATTGGGTAGCAAATGAGGCATGTTAATGCTCTTAGTCGAGTATCTTGTTTATTAATTAAAAATTAATTGAAACATCGTTTAATCGTGGCAAAAAAATCACGTGATTGAGTGAAAGCAATTATAAAATAATTCATATGAAGACTTTTAAATATGATGTATTGTACAAAAATCCACTGAAGGAACATATTGTAATCCCTTCAGTTATGAAGCGAGAAATAATCCAATTGGCTCAACGAGAAGGCCATTTTTCAACAAGGAAAGTGGAAGATTTAGTTGAAAAGACATTTTATATACCTAATGTAGCACAGAAGGTTGAAAAATTTGTACAAAATTATAAACTGTCTTATAGTTGAAACTAAAAGCGGTAAAAAACATGGTTTGGTAAATCCAATAGATAAAGCAGATAACCTTTGCTAACGTATCATATGGATCATGTAGGACCGATGGAACAAACACAAAAACGCTACAACTATTTATTTGTAATTGTCGATGCTCTTTCTAAGTTTGTTTGGCTATACTGTATTCGTAGCCTCAATAATGTAAACGATTTGGTTGCTATAAAACGAAGCCAATTTTGTCCAGGGTTAAACAAAAATATTTTGGTCCATATAAAATGATTAAACAACTTTGTCATGACCGGTATGAAGTTGAAAAGATTGGTAATGTAGAGGGGAATGATAATTCAGGATGGCCGAATATAGAATGGGCAAAGACAACAAGGAGTGGACGTACCTTTAAAACACTTTATACTAAACTAGACACCAGACATGTTAAATACTATTATTTAAAATATATTTCAAATCATAAAAGCTTTTTATTTATCATTAATGATTTTTCATTGTACACACAGTCGTTTTTTCAAATTCAAACAAAGCAACAACTTTCTAATATTTGTCTTCTCTTATAAATAAATTGTTAATAAATTTGCTCGTTAAAATGTATTTTTTATTCGGAAAACGCTTTATTACATCATTTTCAATTGAAATTGGTAGAAAGGCAATTGAAATTGAGAAATCGCATTTGTAATTTAGAAAAACGCATCTGAAATTGAAAAAACACATTTGAAATTGGAGAAAAAAAATTTATTAGCTACAAAACTATAAGTATATCTCATTTTTAATGGTCTTTATAACATTTTTTATAACATTTTTAACATAATAATATTAAAACATTTTTATTATGTGAAAAAAAAATTGGGCGGTACAGCTAAATCCCAACAGGAATATCCTCCATATTGATCGTCTTTTCATAGAAGGTGGTGGTGTGCTGCACAAATCTGGTACAATCCCCAGCTGTCACAACCTCTATGGCTTGGTCTATAGACCAACCTTAATTACGTTAACTGTGATTAACATATTATAGTATTTAGCAAAATCTTACAAACCCAGAGATCGATAATACTGAATTTTTAAGCCCTTATTATGAATTATATAGGAATCACAGTATTCATAAATTAGTGGTGGAGTCCTAATTGCGCTGTATAATTCACTACCCCCATTTGTACAGCCACCGGGTTTACCTACCTTTCCAACACCATCACCAATACCCCTACTTAATTACCCATCATAAGACGTTATATCTTTCATTATTTTACACATATTATATTTAATTCAATTTTCAATAAACATAAGATTAAAGCTATACAGTAATATTATTATTATTATTACATTAACTAAGTTTTAGATATTGGTGGGGATATATGTATAAATATATAACTGAAAGTATATTAATATACACAACTAATTTGTCGTGTATCCAACAAAAGAGAAAAATCAAAAGAAAGATTAATACTTTATTTTCTTAATGGTCGGTACGCCATAGCACAAACTTCAAAGTGCTCCTTGTAATAACAACACCAACTCCGCCAGAGCTTTAGAGAAGTACTGCAGGGACCGCTTAATTCCGCTAATTCTATATAATAATTCTGTAGCTGGCTGGATGGAATCTAAAACAGCACTTAAGCAAATTTGTTAAAGCTAATATTAATTTCTTTTATACATATACACTTGCACCGCCAATTTGTCTGTCAAAAACGTCGTCCTCTTATTAAGCAGTACAAAATCATTTTTCCACATTTACGTCATCATCTTCTCTTTCGTTTAACTCGTACAGACTTTTCTTATTTTGTATGAAGCTTCACACTGGACAGCCATGTAACAGGGCTATCATATACATATTTTTTTTTTCTTTATCTCACCAGGGCTCGATTGTTATTGACCAATCTCGTTTCCGGTTAAATTAATTCATCTTGCCCATCCGCACCTTTCTTTATATTCCCATTGCTTTGCTCATTTCATTTAGGGAAGGTCCAATATAACTTTACATAAAAATTTAGTATAACCTTATGCAAAAATTCGGCATAACTTGATGCAAAAATTCATTATAACTTTAAGGATAAAAATTCAACATACTATTTGCGCTTTTAATTAAATGTAGCTTTATACAATTAAATGTTTAATTAAATGTTACTTTTATGTTTTTCCTTCTTTTCTTTCTTCAAATTTTTTAACTTCACATGGCTATTAGAAAACCATCCGAAAAAATTAGCCCTTCTTCTTACATATCACACAAGAAAAAGCCATCTCCTTCGATCATATTTTTTTCGTTGGTGATAGTTTACAGCGATAATAAATTTTATTAGTTTAGTGTAATTAACCAGTGCTGTCCATCTATGCGCCTACAACAACTCTTCCGGGTGTTAAGGTCTATCCGATGAGAGACGGGAGAAGCGGGTGTCCTTCCTTTTTTCTTTTTTCTTAAAGGCATCAAGCGTTCCAACGTAGGCAAACGCCCACGCCCTGAGATTGCTCTACCGACCAAGCCATTCTAAGGTTAATTCTCCATATCACGGCATTAACTGGTATATGTCTGGATCATATAAATTTTATTTTTTTTTTTTGTAATTCCATGGGTTTTTCTTTCTTCATTGTCTAATATCTTTGCGACACTTCTGATGTTTACGAGCAAAATTAGCATTAAAATTCTTCTTAAAGTCACTCTGCACAAAATTTTTTTTTGTATACATCTTGTCCCGCGGTGAATGTTCTCTCCCGCGTTCGTTTGTTATAGTGATTCTTTCCTTTACAGTGAGCGTAATGCAAGTTCTCTTTTACCTTATTTCGTATTAATTCCAATTCGTCTTTCCGCGATCTAAATTATATGTCTGGTTCTTCTAAGGACAACAGTTTGCCTGCCAATTCATACTCATTCCCTGACATAAACATATTCTGTCCCAATAGGGCCATATATGGTATCATACCTATAGTTTCATGTCTCGAACTTCGGAGTGCCCACTCTATTTCTGGAAGGCGAACGTCCCATTCCTTATGGTCATCTTTCAGATAAACTCTTATACCTGCAAATATCGATTGGTTCACCCTTTCGGTTGTGCTGCCTTTGGGTGAATACGCTCCTGTTTTTATATGTTTTATGCTGAATGACTTAGTCGACACTAACTGTTTCCCATTGTCGGAATGTATAACCTCCGGGACCAACCCAATACGGATTCTACGGTTTTGTCGACAGAAGGATTTTACACTTTCTTTTGTTTCGTTAACGTTTTCAAAGTACCTAACCTATATTTTTTTTATTGTTGGGACTTCTACCTTTTATTTAGTAAAAAAATTCTATCGATTAGTTCTTTAGTTTCGTTTTTATCCCAATTTAAAATTGGAAAAACAAGACACGCTCTTTAGACATACTTTTATGTATTATTTGGGAAAATTTCAGAAGTGGCAAATTATAAGGATGCTGTTTTTCATCATGATAATATAAAGCCTCATATATCTCTGGCCATAATTATTGGATCTGGGCTAGAATGTGTTGTCACAGACAGTCCTTCAGACTACCATTTATTTCGTTGCAGAGCTTCTCAAATGGTAAAATTTTTATTGAGGCTAATGATGTCAACACTTAATTGAGTTTTTTAATAACAAAGGTCAAAACATTTATTCACTGCCTGAACGATGAAATAAGGTAAAAAAAAAACAGCGACTGTACCTAATTGAATAACGTTATATTTATAAGTAAAAATTTTAAATTTTCATTCTAATATAAAATCCGCAATCACTTCGTTGCCAACCGAATATAATATATTGGTGAAAACTAAGCTTCGAAAATGCATGTTAGTAGTGTCAGTTAATAAACTGCTGAATAAAACTTTCCGCTAAATTTATGCCTTAAATAATAAAAGCGAATTATTTTGGCAAAAGATGCTACGTTTACCCATACCTTCAATTATATTGATCGATTCAGAAACAAAATTTTGTTGAAAATTTGAATCGATGTAAGCATGTCCGTTCCTGTAAATTTGTTCACAATTTAGGGGCCATTTTTTTTGGGATATTTCAAAAAAATTTTATACAAAGATACATATCCTTGTACCAAATGGAGGAACCTTGTTGAAAATAGACCGAATTGGACGATTTTTATACCCTCCACCTCAGTGATGAGGGTATACTAAGTTTGTTCTTCCGCTTGCAACACCCAGAAGGAGGCGTCAGAGACCCTACAAAGTATATATATTCTTGATCAGCGTCAAAAATTGAGTGGATTTAGACATGTATATCCGTGTGTCCGTCTGTCTCTCACGGGCGCAAATTTCGAGATAATGAGCTGAAATTTTGTTTAGACACTTTTAGTTTTTGCACGCAGATTGCTATTTGAAATGGGCAAAATCGGTAAAGAGCCACGCGCACTATCGACAAAAATCTATTTATCTGCCACAAAAATTGAGCTGTAAACTTGAAATTCTCAGTACGTACATCTATAAATATTAGCTTCATCGATATGCCAAAAATGGGCGTATTCGGATAACATACACGCCCACAATCGACTAAAATCTTTATATCTACTATAAAAGTTGACCTGAACTTGAAATTTGGTGCACTTATTAAAGGTTAGCCCCTTCATCGATGTACCAAAAATGCGCATTCCCACAATTTACAAAAAACCATATTCAACGTAAAAGTAGATTTGCTTTACGTACACACATTAGAGGGCGAATTATATATATATTTGCCACGCCCACCTTTGTGGAGGTGGAGAGTATTTAAGATTTGGCCTAAGCCAAATTTAGTTCTCTTGTTTTTTTTTTTCAATTTCAATTTCAATTTCATTTATTTATAAATAATATCAATATGAAACAATATATTATTACAGTGGTTAAAAGTTCAAGCTGTATAAGAGCCTATGCTACTTAAATATTAATTAACAATTTTTTAGAACCCATCTCCATATATGGCGAAAATTCACAATTTTTAATATTTTTTCAAATTAGCTATTGCTGTTGTTAATTGGCTTAATAATTAATTGTGAAAAAAATGGACCCTATGGCATCATGCCTTTTGTTTGTTGATACAACTAAACTAATTATAGCATAATTTCTGAAACTAATTTATAGGGTATTAAATGGTCGGTTTTGGCCAAATACAATATTTTTATTTGTTTTTAGTTGTGAATATTCAAGAAAATATATATATTTAAATTAATTAATGACTTATTTGTATATAGCAAACGTTGGAACATGAGGTTTTAGATCGCAGTATAACACCATCACATGCTATACAACAGTGTTTGATAAAACCCTCATCAAGATATAATTCTAGACGAGCTTCGCTAGACAATAATGGTGAATCAGATATTCATATCATAAATATTGCAGAGGATTCAAGCATTCTAAACCAATATGGAAACGCCTTAATGGGCACTATAAAATCTGATGGTAATATAAAAAATATAAGCAAAATTTTTTGAATAAAGTTTTAATGTTTTATTTAGGTGGAAGTTTTGATTCCGTTCATATTAATACCAATCAACGTCATAGTCTAGCACAAAGTTCTATTGCTGATTTGGAGAAGAAATTGACTGCATTGCGAAAGTTAGAAATTCCTGAGGAGGTATGTTTAGTAAAATAAATTTTATTGTGAATTCAATGGAAATTCTATATATGCGGACGTTTTAAACTTTCATTTGACAAAGTAACCTTTTGAATAGACTTAAAAAATGTCGGTTTGTACTCTATCACATATTCATGTTGCTAAACAACTGTGCGCTAAATTATGCAACACTTTTCCTGATTTCTTATAACATTCCCCCGTTTATGTATTGATAAATTGTAAACATAAAACACTTATATTTAGAATTATTCTACTTTACTTATCACTTATACACTCTTAATGACATTTAAAATGTACATATATACATTTGCGTCTTTCACTTGGAAGAGTTAAAATTTAAGTGTAGCGTTATTTTTTCTTGGAGGAAAAAATTCAATCACTTTATCGACTTCTTATTATTAACTTTTAAATTGATTTTAAAAATAATGATAATAAATATAATAACACCACAAATAATTGTTAGAGAACATAAAAAAACATAACATAACATAAAATAACGAGACTAATAAAATTTAAGAAATTCGAAATTGTAAAATTTATCTGAATATATCAAAAAAAAAAAAAAAAGACCGCATGTGGATTGCAATAGGTGCAAAAGCACCATACGAGGAGAGAGACTGGGATACGTAGAAGAAATTGGAAAGTTCTACTATTGTGCGATGAAGTGCTCGGGGCTGTATAAGTATTCCATCAAGATTCTCGGTGGCAAAAATTTTATACGTTTTATATGTCATAAGTATATGCTTAATGTAATGCTTAATGTAAAGATATTTATGGAAATGTGTAAAGGAATAGAGAATTGCTGGTGAAATGCAAAAGCCAACTTGAAATAAAAAAATTAAAAATAAATTAAAAAATTTTTGGGAGCATTGGATACTAGCATGAGGAAAGGCAGAAAAAATACCCAAAAATTGTGAAACAAATACATACTATAGAAGTTACCTAAGTGTAACAAAGAATATTAACAACAACAAAATATCAACCAGGAATGGCAATAACGACTAAATACCAACAAGAATAAAAAGTACTAACAACTCTAACAATAAAATATTACTAATTGCATAACACTTAAAAAAGTAAATAATAATAATAATAATAAACTATGTAAATATTTTACTAAGGTTATTTAGGAGGATAATGCAAGAAATATTTATTTAGTGAATTATTAATATAAAGAATTGACTATTGAAAATATATAGTGCCTTCAGTAGCTGAGTGGCTAAGGTGTTGTCTTAGTAAACTCTTCATGCTGCAGAACTTTGTTTCTCAGCTGGATTTGAACTCACTTAGTATTAAGAATAATAATAAAGTCTTATAATTAAAGCGCAATATGGTCTAGCTACCAAGCGCTCTACTTATACATTGTAAATTTATTTATTTATTGTAAATTTATTTACAATGTATCATAATAATAAATAAATAAATAAAAATATATAAAAAAATTGAACTTTTAATATTCTCAAATAGATTTAAGCTTCCTTTTTATTCATCTCCAATAAAAAAAATTCTTATTCAATTTTTCTTTTTATAAATTATCATATTTAAACATTATTTTCTTTATATAATCATAAGAACTATATTTTTTTATACCGTCCACCTTGGAGATGATTGTTCTTTCGTTTGCAACACCCAGAAGACGGTGTCAGAGACGCTACAAAGTATATATATTCTTGATCAGCATCAGAAACTGAGTCGATTTAGACATGCACGTCCGTGTGTTCGTGCATCTGTCTGTTATTTTTTCATCGTAAATTTTGTGATATTGGGATGAAATTTTGTAGAGGCACTTTTAGTTTTTGCACACAGATCGATATATATAATAGGCAAAAATGGGAATCTTCGAATAACAGACTCGACTACAATGAACAAAGCTGCCACAAAAGTTGACCTATGAACTTGAAATATATTGTGCACCAAGTTATGTGGGTATCCCATCCATCGAGGTGCCAAAAATAGCGTGGCCGAATAACAGACAACTCATAATTTACAAAAAACTGTACTTCCCTTAAAACTCGACTTTCAAGCTAAAACGTAATACATACATTATTAGAAGGCGTAATCACATATCTGTCGCGCCCACTATTGTAGATGTGGAGGGTATTTAAGATTTGGTCTATGCCAAATTTAGTTTTCTCACGTGTTTTTTTTTTTTTTTGATACAGTATATATATTGTTGTTCTTTTGAATTTGGACGAACTAATATTTTTATAATTATGGTGGAGCTTCAACAATTTCCGTTAGATTTATAAAGTTTTTACATGACGTACCATAATAGACAAAAAGGAAATTTACTGTCCAAGCCATCGCACTTCCTGGATAGCGGTGAAGTCAACATTATATTTGCCAAGGATATCGGCCAGCTTGATAGAGGCACCAGGTCTGTAAAGTGTTCTTACATTCCATGTGCATATCCCCACTTCGTGTTCCTTTAAGCACTGGCGTCAATGAGGTGGTGTGGCCGTTTTATTTCATTCTCTTTTTTACTTTTCATGGTAATGGTTATTTACCGCCGGCGTGTTACTATCCCAGTGCGACAGTCTGCTCGCTGCGCACATGAGCTCGCTGCGGATGTAAAGAAAGGCAGCTAACCAGTAGTACGCGGAGGTTCTGCGTCAACTTAAGCTGGGCAGAGGCCAGGATAGTTCTAAGCTTCACCTAGTTTAAGCCGATCGGAGACGTTGCCTGGCATAGCCACTTCCATACCACATACTATACAATACCATAAATTATAAATAATTATCATGGAACAAACCCGACAACCGAAACTGTAGATCGGACTAACTCTAACTAAACTAACTAACTAAATCGACTTTAATAATCCGGTTTATCGAACATTTATCGTTTGAATTTTCGTACAATTTTTTTTTATACCCTCTACCTTAGGGATGATCAAAATGAATATACCCTATATTCATCCGTTTACTACACATCGAGGGAAGCCTCGGAGACCCCACAATCCATATATATTCTTAATCAACATGAAAAAAGAAATCGTTTGAGACATGTCCGTCCGTGTGTCCGTCTGTTGTTGGCAATCTCACGTTCGTAATTTTTGAGATATTAAATTGAAACTTTATTCTTAGTTCAATTTCGCTGTTCCGTATTGAAATTGTGCAAAATCGGTTAAGAGACCCCCCCACAATAAACAAAAATCTCAACATACCTCGAAAAAATTGTATTTTTTAAAAATTATATATCGCACAAAACTATGCTTATGAAGTTGAAATGTGGTTTATATATAAGTGGTACCGTTGTCCAACATTATGCCAAAAATGGGCGTGATTGAATAACGCAAACGCCTTTAATTAAAAAAAAAACACTATTTGTTGTTTAAAAAGGATCTGAATAATAATATATACGCAACAATTTAATGCAATAGGAACTTATTTTTTAGAGAGTTATAAAAGATGGAAGGTATTTAAGCTTCGGTCTTAACCTAACTTTTCTATCTTGTTTGTACCTACTTGTATTATCAAAAATTTGAAAATGATTAAAATATCATAATAAATTTCTTTTTATGCCTTCCAACTCAGGGAAGATGGTGTATTCATTTTGATCATCCGTTTACAACACATCGAAGGAAGCCTCGGAGACTCCACAAACCATATATATTCTTAATCAGTATGAAAAGAGAAATCGTTTGAGACATGTTCGTCCGTGTGTCTGTCTGTTGTTGGCACTCTCACGGGCGTAAATTTTGAGATATTGAGCTGAAATTTTTACAGGCACTTTTAGTTTTTTGCACGCAGATCGCTATTTAACATTTAAAAAAATCGGCCAAGAGCCACGCCCACAATCAACAAAAAACTATTTATCTGCCACAAAATATGAGCTATAAATTTGAAATTCAGTATGTACATCTATAAATAATTCAGATTACAGACGCGCCCACAATTAATAAAAGTCTTAAAAGTTAGTCTTTGAACTTGAAATTTGGTACGCGTATACATAGTTATCCCCTCTACTGATGTACCAAAAACGGGCGTGGTCGAATTACAGACACGCATACAATAAACATAAATATATATATCTGCCACAAAAGTTGACCTAAGAACTTGATATTTGGTACGCGTATACATAGTTATACTATTGACTGACATGCCAAAAATGGGTGTGGTCAGATAATAGACACGCCCACAATTTACAAAAAGACATATTTAACGTAAAAGTAGACTTGCATGCTGATACGTAAGACATATGTACACTCTTAGAGGGCGCAATATATATATATATTTGCCACGCCCAACGTTGTGGAGGTGGAGGGTATTTAAGATTTAGCCTTAGCCAAATTTAGTTTTCTTACTTGTTTTATTTGTTTTTATACTTTTCACCACTTGTGGCAAAGGGTATATTAAGATTGAGCAGATGTTTGTAACTTCTAAATGGCAAACGCCACACCCACCTTCAATTATACCGATCGGTTCAGAATCAAAATCTGAATCGATTTAACCATGTCCGTCTGGTCTCCTGTCTGTCCATCTAAATTTGTGCGCAAGCTTCAGGTAGCATTTTTTGAGTATTTCAATGAAATTTGGTACAAGAACATGAATTGGCGTAAAGGGGAACCCTATTGAAAATAGACCGGATTGGACCATTTTAAGAAGCCCTACCCTTACGAGGTCCTATTATTTTTCGAGATATTTCGATGAAATTTAATACAAGGATATGTATTGGCCCAAAAATGAACCCTTTTGAAAATAGGATCGGACCATTTTTAGAACTCCTACCCATATAATCTTCTTTTAGTTCAGAAACAAACAAAAAATAAAACAAGTGAAAATATTATAGTCGGTCAAGCCCGACCATCAATCTTTGATAAATGAAAATTTAATATACCCTTTGTCACAAGTAGTGCAGGGTATAACAATTATATATGAAGGTTTTTATTAATTGTGGGCGTGTCTGTAATGCGAATATGCCTATTTCTGGCATATCGTTTATTTATAGCTATATAGTTTATAGCTTAATTTTTGTGGGAGAAAAATAGTTTTTTGTCAATTGTGGGCGTGGATCTTAACCGATTTTGCCCATTTGAAATAGCGATCTGCGTGCAAAAATAAAAGTGCCTGTACAAAATTTCAGCTCCATATCTCAAAATTTACGCCCGTGAGAGTGCCAACAAAAGACAGACACACGGACATACATGTCTGCATCGACTCAGTTTTTGACGCTGATCAAGAATATACTTTGTAGGGTCTCTGACGCCTCCTTCTGGGTGTTGCAAACGGAAGAACAAACTTAGTATACCCTCATCACTGAGGTGGAGGGTATAAAAACTCTCTAATTTATAGATTAGCTTTTTATGGTGAGTAATTTCTACTACACCCTCTAAAGAAGTTGCAAAAAATGCCTGTTCATTAGGAACAGGTCGATCTACTAAGTTTGGTTTAATATAGTTCTTGATCGTTCCATATTGATAGACATCAATATGTGTAAAATTTTCCCACTCAACTTCTTAGCCTCAAAATACGGTATCGAGGAGTTCTTTAATCCAAAAAATGAATGTCTGATAAGTCTTGTTCCTTTTCCCCATATGTAGGTTCGTTTTCTTTTCGCACTCTCTTCTCATAGTTTTCGTATCTTTCCCCAATCGTGTCCTGGTAAGTCTGTATAGGGCATTTATCATCCTGCTGTTCCCTCTTAGCTAAATTGTTTGAAAGTGCGATATGAAAGTTCCTCTGCTGTTTGTTAGGAGTGTACGCCGGTTGCGTCAATGGTATTTTCGTTGCAAACTGTCTATTCAAGTCGTTAGCGTAATCTACTTGTCTTGTCTGTATGCTTGGGACAATGTCCATTGTTTTTGGTGGTCGAGGTGGTGCTTGATATGGAGGTCTTTGCTGACGGAAAACTCCCTGTGAATTCAATGGTCCTTGTTGATGGGAAGAGTCTGCGACAAATCAGCCGGCTCTCACATAGCTAACAATTTCGGTAAGTCTCCTTCTAATGAAAGTATCCAATGCCTTATCCCCATATGTTTCTATTAAGAATGTAGACAATTCCCTATTTAATTCCACGCTACCTATTTTCTTCAGTATCAAAAACAAATCTCTAGAAACATTCTGATAAAACTTTTGCATAGTTTGTAAAGAAGTCTTGAGTAACTGGGCTATAACTCAGCGAGTCCGAGGTTCCTCACAAAGAAATTTATTTGACGGGATGTTATTTGTCTTAAACCTATTGGACTTGCCTCTGTAATTTGACGTTTTAGCGCGGTAACGTTTTGTGGTGCAGGGCACGGCGTTACTGCAGAACGATAGGTGAGCGGTGTAAGAGCGGCGAATGGTACAAGTATGGTAGAAGAGCAGTGTAAGAACGGCGAGCGCTACAAGTGTGATGTAAGGTGCAAAGCGATGACCGGTACTAGAACGGTGAGCGTTACAACTGTGATATACAGTGCTACAGTACAGGTGTGACGTACGGTGCTGAGCGATGAGCGGTGCAAGAACGGTGAGCGGTACGAGTGTGACGTACGGTGCTAAGCGGTGTGTGGTACAAGTTATAAGAGCGGCGAGCGGTACAAGGTACAAGAGCAACGGCGTTATAGAGTACAAGGGCGGCAAGTGTTGCAGAGCGATGAACATAATGTGGGGAGCGATGAACATAATGTGGGGAGCGCTGCAAAGCGGCAACAACAAAAGCATACCACATAGAACAGAAAGCATAATACACTAAAGATGGAGGATAGAGGCAGCAGCACAACAACGAGCATGTGGTCACCTATACAAAATATAGTTGGTCATGCACGATGAAGGCCACCGCTCCCACGGAGCTCCACTACATACAGTAAAGCGCCACACAGCGTAGTGGTCTACAAGGGCAGGGGAAAGAGTACGACGCAACAACAACAACTATCATTACAATTATTCCTTACACTAATACTTATATCTGAATAAATCTTATTCTATCCATCGGACCAAAAGCCGACGTCTTCTAAAAGCCGCATTGGCAAAAATGGCCAACCGATCGTAGCACTCTCTACTGGAGGGAATACTACCTCACTCATATGCTCCATCACAAACTAGGATACCCATGGCAGTTAAATCCCTGATGTCAGCGTACAATTCACATGTGCAAAGCACATATAGCGAGTCCTCCATTGGGGATCTACATGCACATGCAATCGAATCCACCAAGTTCCTATCAAAGAGAAAGGTATTCATGGAGCCATGTCCAGTGAGTAAGTATCCAAGGAAGAGGGAAAACCTCAAACCTCTCCTTGCAAACATATCTGAAACATTCGGGGCGAAGCGATATGTGACCCTTCCACAAGGATCGCAATACCATCTTGCCTGCCACCTACTTAAGGCCATCTCCTCAAGCAGGTTACAGATGTTTGTTTCACCATCACGGACAATACCTAGCAACCAATCATTCGAACTCATATCAAGCCCTCTTTTAAACATAAACGTCATAGCCCGCCTGATTATGTCTAAGTCCAACAGAAGCACATCCATCAACACTTGGAGGGCAGACGTTGATACAGTGCGACACACTGGCAGACATGCCAGCAACATGATCCGCTGACACGATAAAACTTTCTGCCTGCTAGTAACAGACACGACCTTTTTATAGAATACACTGGAAGAGTAAGCAATACACGCAGCGAAGAGCCCATGATAGACAATCCGTGCGGCACGTTTACTCAACCCCCAGTCTGATCTAATAACGCGTTGGAGAGGACCAACGACACCTAAAATCTTGTCCCCTATAGCATTTAAATGAGGAAAGAAACTCAATCTCTCGGCTACTGTTATGCCGAGGTACCTAACCTCACAAACATAACATAACACAGACACTCCCATACTTTCACCCCACCTAGAAATCAATGGCATCAGAGCATCAGTTTCTATCAGAGAAATAGTTTCCCCACAGAGCCATCTCCCGACACCCGAGCTTCCGAAGCCGGTCCAGTATAACACTCCATAGCAAATTATCAAAGGCCACCTTATAGTCTACAAAAATGCTGAGAACATATTTACACGACGTCTCGGCTACTGTCTGTTTGACCACGGACCATGCATCCCCGTCCTTGTCTAAACCCAAACTGGCTGTCAGAGAGCTGATAAGTTAGACTACCTTGCAGCCTGTCCAACATACTCCGCTCCAGGACCGTACCAAATACGATGACCGATTATTTGCGCCAAATTTCCGATCGATATCTTAAATTTTGCGACCTTGAGTGTTCCAAAGAATGTTATAATTCATACAGATAGATAGGTACAAGGATACATAAAAGCTAAATCGACTCAGCTTTTAATGCTGATCTAGAATGTATATCCTTTGAGGATGCCACCCTCCCACGCACCCTTTTCAAGTACTTACAAAAGTTTGAATACCCAATATCATTATTATATATATAAAATGGAAATCACTGAAAAGTAAGTATTTTTTAATACAATATTAAAAAATGTCGTTTTTTAATCAATTTTATTTTAGAAAATTCGAGCGTACAAATGAAGAATAATTAAATTTTTCTTTGGAATTAAAAAAAATATATTTCGCCTGGCAAAAACCGTCTTTACTCGCCTCCGGCTGACTGATTAGGTGCAAACATTAGCTAACCAAACGTAAGTATAAAGAATGTATTACTTTAATATATATAAAAGAATTAGCCGTGTGGAATAACAAACTTCGCTTCCGTGCTTGAAAAAAAATTCGATTTACCGATTTCGACACATATTTGGGCATTTAGTTTTTTTTAATTATAATAAAATCATTAATAAAAAAAGTAAAAATTTCATAATAGATTATTCATTATTCTCTCAACAAGAAAAATTAAATTATTATGGTTTGCTAGCACCGATAATGTTATTTCCGATGTAAAATTAGGAGTGCGAAATAATATATAATGTATAGTAGTTTTTCGACTGTTTATGTTATTGGATTATTTGAACAAATTGTCAACATTTGTGGCAGATACATATGGCAAACACATATTGCAGACGCATGTGTCAGACACATATATATACTTATACGAAATTTAGGAAAAACCAGTGTACCTAAATTTACCTGCTTGTTGTATAAATAGCAGCGTCAACATACAGCAAACAGTCAGCGTGAACCTACAAATTGGTAACTCTGAGGAAAATATGAACAACGAAAATCAGCCACACAATAGTTACGCAGTAGTATCATGAGTCGCCATCAGGATTCCTCCGTTTTGGCACGAAAAACCACAATTGTGATTTGCCCAAATAGTATCCCAATTTATTGCTACTGGTATATCTTCAAATAAAACGAAGAACCATACAGTAGTAGGAGGAAGCAACGTATTAGTCCAAGTGAGTGACATTATTTTAAATCCGCCTGATGCCAATTTGTACGATACGCTGAAATCTTGAATTATTGAGCGATTTACAGATTCGGGCCAAAAACGTATAAGAAAATTACCTCAGGAGCTTGAGTTAGGCGATATGCGTCCTTCACAGCTGTTAAGAGAGATGAAACAGCTCGCCAGCAAAGAAATTAACGACACATTAATCAAACCCATCTGTCTAAGTAGGCTGCCACAGAATGTCCACTCTATAGTGTCAATTAGAGATGAAACACTAGAGAAAATTTCTACTATGACAGACAAGATTATTGACGTCGAGGAAACTTCAGAAATACACACAGATCTCAGCGGAACTTGTAAACGTCAATTCATTGGCTCAACAAATTTCCAAATTGTCGCAAGAGAAACCCGCTCTAAAAACATCTGTTGCTCATAATTTTCAGGCCTTCAAGGAGCTCCTGGGCTAGTCCCTTGCACATGGTGAAGAAAAAACGGCGAATGGCGTCCTTGTGGTGATTTTCAAAGACTTAACAGTGTCACTGAACCGGACAAATATCCGTTGCCGCATCTTCACGAGTTCACGCACAATTTATATGGGAGCAGCATATTTTCCTCAATTTATCTGAAGCGCATGTATCACCATATTCCTGTGAAAATCACAGTAACAACTTCTTTTGGAATATACGAGTTTCCTTTATTGTGTTTTGGTTTGCGTAACGCAGGATAAATATTTCAATGCTTGATGGACAACATTCTATTAGAATTCGAATTCACATGGCCATATCTCGACGATATTTTAATTGCTTCGAACTCATTTGCGAAAAGTATTTTTAAAATAACGCGAATATGGACCCATGGAAATGTACACAAGGCCAGCCGGAAATAGTCTTTTTAGGTTACCTAGTTAGTAAGGATGGTCTGCGTCCACCGCGAGAACATGTTAAGGCGATTCTAGATTATAATTTGCCTAAGCGAGTATGCGAGCTGAAGAGATTCTTAGGTATGATCAATTTTTTCCGAAGATACATTTCTAAAGCCATAGAATGTCAACGTATTTTATTCGAGTTGACGAAAGGTCAAACGAGATAAATCAATAATTAATTGGTCCGTTAACGCAAAAAGAGTATTTCATCAATGTAAGGAGCAGTGGAGTAAAGCTACACTCTTAGTTTTTCTCAAACCCGGCACCCCACTTGTTGCGGTAGACGCATTTAACGCAGCAATTGGCGCAATGCTACAACAACACAAGGGGAAATATTGCGAACTACTTTCCTTCTATTCCGAATGCCTTTCGACAGCGCAAGCTAAATACAGCATGTGCGACAGAGAGCTGTTAGCTGTTTATAAAGCTGTTAAATACTTTAGGCATATGTTAGAAGGCCAGAAGTTTTTTATTTATACGAACAACAAACCACCGTAGTTTGCTTTCGTACAACAGTCCGATAAATCTTCACCACGTCAAACGCGCCATTTGGACTTCCTTATCCAATTTACCACGGATATTCGATATCTACCTGATAAACAGAACACTGTTGCGGACGCACTCTCACGTATTGAAGCTGTATATTTATCGAGTGTAATCGACTATACACAATTAGCAGATAGTCAAAAGACCGCGAAGAGTTAAAAAAATATATGAGTAGCAACAGTACCAATTTAATTTTCAAAACAACCGCTGCAGTAGTGACGACGTAAGTAAAGGAAAGGTACGATCATGGATAACAATTCCTTGGAGAAAAATTGCGTTCCATTCGATCCACAATTTATATATATAATAATAAGTTAGTCACTGATAGGTTTGTTTAACCAAATGTAAATAAATATTGCAAGGAGTAGATAAAATGTTGCATGCCTTGCCAAAAAGCAAAAATTTCCTGACACAATCGAGCTCCCATCTCTACCTATAATTTGGTAGGGGAACGTTTTGAACATATCAATATAGACATAGTTGGGCCGTTACCACCATGCCGAGGATATCGCTACTGTCTACATTTCAAAACAACATACCATCCAGCTGCAAACGGCATTATCGAAAGATGGCACAGAACGTTCAAAACAAGCATCAAAGCTATCAAACAGAGAAATGGGTCGATATACTGCCCCTTATCCTTCTAGGATTTCATGCAGCCTACAGAGAGGATATTAAGGCATCATCGGCCGAACTTATGTTTGACGCGACAACGAGGCTACCAAGCGAGTTTCTGCATGCTAGCAACGCAGACAACATAAATGAAGAGGTATTACGGGCCTACATGCGACAACTTAGACCAACTCCGGTGTCTAACCACGCTAAAGAAGCACCGTTCGTCCAACAGGAGTTATTCAGCTCGTCCGTAATGATACAGTGCGTCGCCCTTTGTAAGTATCGTACGAAGGACCATTTAGAGTGGTATCATGCAATGAAAAATATTTCAAAACCGACGTTAACGGTAGGCAATACCAATATTTCAATAGATCGCCTCAAACCAGCATTCGTGATTAATGAAGAGTCCAACCTAGCGACGAGTCGAAGTATTAATATAAACCCACAGCCCCGTGCATACACAACCAGGAGCGGCAGAACGGTACGACTCAGGGTCCATTCTTCAGCTATGAGAGAGTAATGTGGCAGATACATAAAGCAGACACATATAGCAGACACTGTGGCAGACGTATATATATATACTTATTCATCCGTAATTTAGGAAAAACTCATGTACCTAAATTTACCTGCTTGTTGTATAAATAGCAGCAAGCAGTCAGTGTGAATAAAATACTTAATAAATAGTGAACCCACACATTTATTTCTGTCGGAAATTATGGCTGAGTTATAAATGAATTAGAAGTATGAAAAATTAATATTCACTGTCACTGGAAAGGCTTGAATCTGGATAGGTTTAAACTACCGAATACTCTTTTTTTACATTTCTAATTCAATTAACACTTCAGCCTTATAATAAGATAGAAATAAATGTTATTATTATTAATGTGTTTTTTCGATTGTCTGAAATTCTCTCTCTCCAGAGCGAAACCGGACACAAACTTCGCTTCGTGTTGTATTTATAAATGATTTTCGGGATTAGAGATCTCGTATTTATTTATAACATATATTGTATTCTATATCTTTTCAATATTTTGTTTTGTTTATACCCTGCACCACCCTGTGGAAAAGTGTATATTAAGTTTGTGCGGATGTTTGTAATTCCTAAACGGCAAATGCCACACCCATCTTCAATTATACCGATCGATTCAGAATCAAAATATGAATCGATTTAACCATGTCCGTCTGTCCGTCTGGATCGCGTCTGTCCATCTAAATTTGTGCGCAAGCTACAGGTCGCATTTTTTGAGATATTTTGATGAAATTTGGTACAAGGACATGTATTGGCTCAAAGGGGAACCCTAATTAAAATGGACCCCGCCCCATATGAGGTCCTATTATTTTTTGAGATATTTCGATGAAATTTGGTGCAAGGAAATGTATTGGCCCAAAAATAAACGCTTTTGAAAATGGAACGGATTGGACCATTTTTAGCACCCCTCCCCATATAAATTTATTTTTTTAGATATCATAAACAAACAAAAAATAAAAAAAAATTTTGACTTATGTATCACTTTGAAATTTTTGAAAATATAAGTAGGTATAGAAAAATAAAATTTTTCATTTATCAAAGGAAAAAATTAAATTGAATATTATAATATAAAAAGTGGTGTAGGGTATTTGATGGTCGGGCTTGACCGACTATAATATTTTCACTTGTTTTTGCTTTATAAATGAGACAAAACTACACACCAAATACATGACACAAATCGTCAATAATTGATTAAAATTAATATAATAGATGTAACAGCCAAGGACCTATAATTGCATGAGATGAAGTGCTTGTGACTATACCTGAAGTGCTTATTGTTACGTTGGATAAAATGTTTGTACCTATACCTATAACTATATCGTGCTTGAATCTGCTAAAAAGCATCGAAAGAAGGGATGCTAGAGGAAAAAAAAACTTTTAAAAGCTTTACAAAAAAAACATTAAAAGAATAGATGCAGTTTTATAAATCGTAACAAAAATAAAAAAGAAATAAAATATACAATATTTGAAACAAAATTTTTTTTTATTTTGTTTAATAGTATAGGAATCTTTTCCGCTTCTTTTAATATTTATAGGACTGCTATTTATTTCACAACATATGTATTCTTCTTTCAGTTCAAATTCATAATTATTTTCGATATCTATTTCTGTTTATATTAATACACAACTATAAATTATGTTAATTGCTGTTTTGTAAGAATGGTATAGTATAAAGTTTTTTCATGGTTCTAAGGGTATGCCGTTGGGTAGTGTCGTTTCTGATATAATGCATCCTTACTAATGGTGTAGACCATATACCCGAATCATGACAGAATTAAAAAAATTTTGCATTTACAATAAATACCAATCGATAATTGCACAGATGTTTTAAAATGACAAAAAATATCATAATTACATTGTATATAACAATTTAAAAAACTTACTCCTATCTATCCAATATCTCTTGCAATTTAAATATAACGTTTGGGGGTTTCTGCAACATCTGGTGTATGCGAAATTATTACCACATGCGAGCAATCAATAGCTCCAATTGCCCCTTGATTTTGTAACTTCTAAAAAATATAAAACAGCAGAGATAAAACATTTACAAAAATTAGTGGTTTAACTTCAAATTGCTCCCCGAGAGTTTTTGTGTAATGGACTTTACCTTAACTTGGTTGTTGAATGTATAGATTATTAACACACTCTTGGTAACAAACCAATTCCCTAAAAAGGAAAAAATTGTAAAAAATTTTGCTTTACAATAAATAAAATACGCTAGTTCCGGGGGTCGTTCAGTTGTACTTCTTCTAGGAGACTGCGGCACAAAGATTTTCTAAGACTTTTTTTCTCTTCACTTAGCGAAAAAGAGTCATTGTTTTCTCGGTTCCTTTAAGAAAGTGTCATATTTTTAAACCCTCTACATAAGAGGGGGTATAGTACGTTTTTCATTCCATATGCAATACCCAGAAGAAGGCGTCAGGCGTCTTGATCAGCTTCAAAATCTGTGTAGATCTAGATATATATGTTCGTGTGTTCGCGTGTCTGTCTGTTGTTGGCATTCTCATGATCATAAATTTAGAGTTATTGGGCCGAAATTTTTTAGAGATACTTTTAGTTACTACACGTTTATTGCTTTTTAAAATAGGCGAAATCGATCAAGAGCCACCAATCGAGAAATATCTATTTGTCTGACACAAAATTTACCTATAAGGTTGGAATTTGGTACACATATTAATAGATAATCTTTCATGGATTTGCCAAAACGGGCATGGTCGGATAAAAGCGATTTATCTGCTACAAAAAACAACCCGCGAATGTTAAATTTGATACACATTTTTTTAATTATCCCTTTTATTGATGAGTTAAAATGAGTTATGATCGAATAACAATTTATAAAAAAACCGTATTCAGCCTAAAACGTGTAAACTAATTCTTAATACATACACTATTAGAGAACTTAATCATGTACCTGCCACGCCTACAATTTGTGTGCAGATAAGATAGGTATTTAGGATTTGGCTTATGCATGCCAAATTTAATTTTCATTTACAATATTTTTTTATTAAAAAAAAAATTTGTTTATAATAGTAGGAAAAATTCAAAACAAATTTACCCGACCTTGCAAGATCAGCTCTCTCGTAGTGATACAATTACCAAGCGTATTCGCAGTGTTATTACCAGAGATATACCGGCGGCAACACAACATCAACCCTTTTCGCAACAATATAACGTTAAATAACTCGCTGCAGAAGTTTAGCTTTATTTCATTATTGGAGACACAGATTTTTATGTTGGAAAAATTTCTCTCTCTTTTGTATATATAGCGAACTTTTATTATTTTACAGTATTTTTTCAAATTGTTGCTTTGTGTTTTTATTACAGGTGAGACGTCAGCTTCTTCTTCTATTGCGAATGTACAATTTCGGACTGTTTGTCATATGGTAATTGTTTTTCTTCTTTGGGCACAAGTTGTAAAAATTCTGAAGAAAAGCTTGAAGATTCTTTTCACATATTCGTTTGTGCGAGCAGGATCGCCAGTTGTAGACATTTGGTTTTATTTCTTTGGCTGTTTGAGACACAGATTTTCATTTTGGAGAGATTTCTCTCTCTCTTTTGTATACGGGGCGAACCTTTAGGATTCCATCAATTCTTCTTTTAATGTTTTTTTCAAATTGTTGATTTGTGTTCCTTTTTTTTTTTTTTGGATTACATATTCTTAAATGAATTTTTTGATTAAATAACAAAACATACGTTTTGTGAGTTTTCACAGAAAATTATATACAGTGGCTCACAGCTTATTTGGTACACTACCCTTTATAGAAATAAAACCACTGTTGCTTCTAAACTATTAAAGCTATCAACGAAATTTGGATGCCAAGTTGTTGTTGTATGTTTAATGAACATTGAAAACAAAAAAAATTTCAAAAGAATATTTCTAACTGTTTAATAATAAGAACTATAACACATCAAAAATGCACGTCACAGCTTATTTGGTACAGTTATTTCACCCACCTTTACAAGATCATTCTTCCGAATTTCCCACTTGCAATGTTACTATAACGAATGTGACGGGTGTGTGCCATTAACCCATTCACAACAATATAATTTTAAATTCCCCGCCATTGCGTGGTCATTTCCCTTGTAGAGATATCATTACCAACTTTGTTCACATTCTTACTACGGCGAATATGCCTGCAATGCCAGTTCAATATAACACGATTGATAACCCTACATCGAATTCCGACTCGACAGATATTAATAATCTTATTCATATTATACTGCCTCAACTAAGAAATCGTAAAATAAATATTTATAAATCTCCCGCCTTAGATGACACCACTCCAAAAATTAATACCGAATTACCATGTAAAGACGTAAATCCCCTCGGGCTGGGGTAGGCCCAGCGGCTCAGGACTTGATTTTCTTTTTTTTTTTTTGTTTCAGTGATTCGGTATTATACAAAATTAAAAGGTATTTCACTGAATGTCGTTTCACCCTGGTCAAAAGTCACACTCTGATTGATGTTGTTTCACTCTGGTCAAAAGTCACACACTGATTTAAGCATGTCAGCCAGGTTTCGTCCGCGCTCAACCGTGTCTCTTTTTTTCACTCTCCCATTTCATTCCCCTCGTTCTCGACGAACTCTTTTTATAAAAAAAAAAAAAAAAAATTAACAAAGATGAAGACAAAAGAAGCAGATCACAATGGAGGCCGAAAGTGAGTAAACAGTTTCGTTCTCACACCTCATCCCCTCTTCGAGGAGGCACATGTTTCAAGACGAAGCAACCTCGGCGCAATGAGGAAATACGATAACGTCGTAGGCCCACAAATTCTAAACGTTGACAACGGGATCGAATGTGGTGACGTTCTCACATACGTTGGACAATTGGCACAGCGACTTCAATGGCTTCGTCGGGTATACCTGTCGCATGAATTAGCTCGACGATTTCATCTCATCTTGAAAAACGTTCTGCTTCAAATTGACGATTTCCTCGACTGGTCGAGGGCTGTATATCATCTTCATCGTCAGTAGACAGGCGTTGTAATCTCACGAACATGTCTTCATCACTGTCAATGAAATTCCGTATGGGATTTTGTAATGCGGTTTCAATTTCATCACTTTGGGTTGGCACAGTTGAATTAGTCTGTGAATAATCGATAACATCTTCTTGATTTGGCGTGTTGTTGTCAGGTGTAACAGGCTCGCTAACATCCGTGATCGTTACTCTAAAGTTTCGTTTTGGTGGCTGTTCATCATCCGGGGTTTCTAAGATGGCTTCGTCGGGACGCCTGTAAAGATCGAACTCGTTCAGTACTACCATCACCAGAGTTACGGTACGCTGATATATAGTGGCGTTAGGCGGTTTGTTTATCTGTGGCGGATCGCCTGATATAACTAAGTATGGCCTGTTGTCGGCTCGACTAGCATTCGGCTTCGGGAAATCATTGGTAACGCTCGAGTCTATGATGTCTTCACCATCAGATGAATCTTCAAGGTATGTCTCACGTGGTTCCATGTGTGGTGAGTTGGTGTCGTTAAAAGTGATTATTTCAGTTGGAGTTCGTAAAAATGGATTGCGACTGCGCTCATTACCTTGAGGCCTTTCACGTTCGGCACGCTTCCGACTGTCCATCTTAGACATAAGAATAAATATAAACAGAGAAACAGAGATTAGTATAGATTCGTTTATAGTCTTACGTGGCTGTTAAAAAAAAATTGTTATTTAGACGAAGGGTTTTAGATTACTTACATGAGAAGTTCTATACTTATCAGTTTTGCAATCTTTAATGATAAAAACAAGTGAAAATATTATAGTCGGTCATCACATACCCTACACAACTTGATATTTATATTATTCAATTTAATTTTTTCTTTGATAAATGAAAAGTTTTTTTTTTTTTTGTACTGCTTTTAATTTTTTTCTTTGAAAAATGAAAAATTTTATTTATCTATACCTACCTGTATTTTCAAAAATTTCAAAATGATACATAAGTCAGAAATTTTTTTTATTTTTTGTTTGTTTAGGATATGAAAAAAAAAATTTATATGGGGAGGGGTTCTAAAAATGGTCCAATCCGGTCCATTTTCAAAAGGGTATATTTTTGGGTCAATGCTTCTCCGCGTATCAAATTTCATTGAAATGTCTCAAAAAATAAGAGGATATCATATGGGGAGGGGTTCTAAAAATGGTCCAATCCGGTCCATTTTCAATGGGGTTCCCCTTTGGGCCAATACATGTCCTTGTACCGAATTTCATCGAAATATCTCAAAAAATGAGCTTGCGCACAAATTTAGACGGACAAACGGACAGACGGATATGGTTAAATCGATTCAGATTTTGATTCTGAATCGATCGGTATAACTGAAGGTGGGTGTGGCATTTGCCGTTTAGGAATTACAAACATCCGTACAAACTAATATATCCTTTTCCACAGGCTGTTGCAGAGTATAATGACTTTAGACTTTAGTTTTACGACTTCAAATGGGCCTACGTATTTAGGTACTAATTTAGCTGCATGTTGATTGGTGGCTTTCGAAAAAGTGTGGTTACGCATTAGGACCGATTCACCGACCTTCGGTTCCCATGCGCATCTACAGAGATTATAGTGTCTGCTTTGATCTTGTAATGCCCGTTTTAAGTTTTGTTCCTCAATGTTAAATATTTCTTGTAATCCTTGTGGCTTTTCCGTCGGCGTTCTAGGTGTGTGCAATTTCGATGATGCGCGATTGATTTCATCATACAAAGCTTTAGGTAATCGCATTTCACGACCCTGTACAACATAGGCGGGTGAGTAACCTGTGGCGTCTGATAATGCAGTGTTGATTGCTAATGTTATCTCTGGGAGAAAGTCATCCCATTGATTATGACGATTGTTACAACTTTGGGCTATAATCGTCTTGATCGTTCGGTTTACACGTTCGGTGGGGTTTTATTGAGGTGAGTATGGCGCGGTGAATTGTTGAAGTACGCCCACCTCGGTAAGAAATCTCTTAAAGTTACGGCTTGTGAACTGAGTTCCATTGTCATTGCCGCATTTACGAACATATTGAGTCATGTCGCGAAACATGCCTGGCCAATTATACCGTTGACAAATTCTGCGTGTAGTTTTCCCGACGCGTAAGTGTCCTGCTGTTGGAGCTTTGTGATTTTCCTTTAAAACTCGTTGTCGAAGCGGAGTAGCTTCACAAATCTTCCATGGTTGAAAATCTTCGTCTCCAAAAGATCTTGGAAAGGCCTGTAAAGTTGTTCTTCTATGATTTGGTATTCTGGAAATTTATGCGGATTAGCTTTGACGTCTTCCTTCGTGCGGTTCAACCAAGAACAGTTAGTTTCTTCGCAAATGGCTCTGTGGAAGGTCTCGGCGGGTTGTTTAGAAAGCGTGTCAGCTATGATGTTGTACTTGCCTTTGCGATATAGGACATCAAAATTAAACTGCTGAAGCTCCAGGGCCCAAAGTGCAAGTCCCCCTGTGGGGTCGTCCAAAGATTTTAGCCACTTTAAGTGATTTGTCAAAACAGTGAAGTAGTAACCTTCGAGGTACGGGCCAATTTTGCCCGTACCACGGCTAAGCATTCCTTCTCGTTGAATAATTTCGTTCGTGCCGGCTGGCGTACGCAATAACGCGCTCAACTATTCTGCACTTGAGTAAGTACCGCTCCTTATCCATAATCACTTGCGGCGGTTTGTAGTGTAAATTCCTCCTTGTAATCGGGACATACAAGAACAGTCAATTCCGTTACTCTAAACTTTAGTAACTCTAATGCAGTTGTTGTTCCTCAGTTCATCGAAAGTGTTTTTCCCTTCTGGAGTAGTGATGTCAGTGGTGCTAAGATAGCTGCAAATTCTGGGAAAAAGCGTCTATACCAGGACGCCATTCCTCGTACTCCTTTTACACTTCGTGGTGGTTTCATATCACATATAGCTCGTGTTTTGTCTGGGTCTGTGCGGATTCCTTCCTCACAAACCACGTGTGCTGGGTGTTTCAATGATTTTCTGAAGAACTTGCAATTTTCGGGGTTTAAACGTAAATTAGCTGTTCTAAGTCGATTAAAGACTTCCGTCAGGTGTTGTAAATGTTCATCCAAAAATATGCTTACTACGATAATATCATCTACATATGGAAATGCATGCTGCTCAATTTCGGGTCCTATTACTGTGCTGAGCATCCGCTGAAAGGTAGCCGGAACGGAGTATAAGCCAAACGGTATACTGTTTACTCGACTCGGCCAGTGGTACCTATCCATCCATCTCGTAGACCTAAAGTACTTATACCTATACTATCTACCTATACTTATTTCTCTTTTTATAAGGTCGATCATCTTTGACGTGTATAACATGTTCTGCTACGTTAGTAGTTCCGTGCAAACCAGAGAATTTCTGCAACTCGGTCTCCAAGAAAGTGAAACTCGTTGTTTATCATAAGGTTCAATGTTGGATAAATTCAAATGCAGTGAATCCTTCTTCGGTGATGTACTAAGCATATCATTGACGTTGGTGTTGCTCGTGGACTCATGTTGTGTTATTTCATTGGTTGTAGCTAACGGCGGTTGATATTCGTGAGCGTCGTTAGCACTTGGGTTATCTCGGTATGATACCTTTATTTCGGGTGTTTCGTTGCGTTCTGAACAAGGGAGGGAATTTCTTCGGATTGGGTGATTACAAGCCTGTGGGCCTCCGTGATCGGTGGGTCGTACCACGCTGAGTGATCGGCATAGTGTAAAAGCGCCCCAAGCATTCCATGGCTTTGGTTGATCGTTTCCTTGATCCGTCTGCTAATATGATATCTATCTTTCGTAGCAAGTGAGGACACCAATGTTCTAAGGTCGTAGCAAATTTCTCTGATAGAAAACAAGTGGTTGCGCCAGTGTCCACAGTGGCGGTGATTATATAGCCTTCTACGACGTGCGCAGCTAATCGGGTTTCTTCAAATGTTAAATCTGTATCTGTGGTTGTTAAATGTGGATCATCCGGTGTTATTGTAGGTGAGTCATCCGGTGTTGTTGTATGCGAATTATACGGTGTTCTTATGTGTGAATTTTCCGGTGTTGTTATAGGTAAAACATCCGGCGTTTTTATTACTGGTTGCGAGTTATTTAATTTCGGGGAGGGTGTCGCCTTGACGCGCTCACTTTCCCTCTTTGGCGTTGAGCTTCTTCGGCTTTTCCCGAATTCTTATTGCAGCAATCTATGGTACGTATATTTCGCTTTCCACATTTCCAGAAGAAATGCAAAAGTGTGTTGTTGCACCCCGCCTGTCGGTGACCATTTTGGCGACACTTCCGGCATACGGTGATAGTGTTTATCGGCTCCTCCATAGCAGATCGGTGTTATTCACGTGCGACGGGCCTGTTGACTTCGTTGATAGAACGGTGTTCGGTACAACGTTGAAATTCATGATGAGGTGGGTGACGTTGCGGTCCACGGTAGGAATCTCGATGTGCTTCACGTTGCGGTTCGCCATGTGGAAAAGATTGCCTGGGTATTCCTTCTAGATCGTCAGCAAGTTCTAGTCAATCAACTAAGCTAGTGAATTCTCGACGCTTTATATAAAAAAGATACTACTCTTCTAAACTCTCTAAAACTTCTTTTAAATGTTCGAGATGTTCTTCGTTGATATATACAAGAACATCGTCGACATATACAAATACAAAAACGAGACTATGGAAAATTTCGTTTACAAAACATTGAAAACTTTGTGCCGAATCAAAATCGGACAAAATCGCTTAAGAGACACAGAAAAATCTCAACATACCTCAAAGAAATTGTATCTTTAAAAAATTATATATCGCACAATACTAATACTATCGAGTTGAAATTTGGTATATATATAAGTGGTACCGTTTTCCAACACTGTGCCAAAAATGGGCGTGATTAAATAACGCAAACGCCTATAATTAAAAAAAAAACACTATTTGTGGTTTAAAAATTACCTGAATAATAATATATACGCAACAATTTAATGCAATAGGAACTTATTTTTTAGAGGTCTTGTGCTGCTTCACAGTGATCTGTTTGATTTGTAGCACTTTTATAATTTCATAGTTGATAGTACTTTCTTAAAAACGGTACAGCGACCGCTTCTCGCTATATGTTTTAAACCAACGTTTGGTTTATCCACGCAGAACATACATTAGGAGGCCTTTTGCGATATGCCCTTCTATAGTGCATCTGCGACGTAGCTTAAACCTGTCGCTATTGTTTTTACAATATCATGGCTTATAGTCGTACTCTAAGCATTTGAAACACTTTAGTAATAATTTTTGCTCTTTATGGCAGATTAGTTGCTCGAAACAAGTGAAAGTATTATAGTCGGTCTAGCCCGACCAGGTTTTGATGCTGAATCCATTGATATACTTGAAGATGGGGGTGGCATTTGTCGTTAAGGAGGTACAAACATCCGCACAAACTTAATATACCCTTTACCACAAGTGAGGCAGGGTATAAGTACACATATACACGCATATTTACACATAGTATACATAAATAATATAATACGGGTATAAAAAGAATGAATGGAACATGTATATAGTTTCATAGAAACGACAACGAATGAACCTTCAATTTATTATCATTAGAATTTTTATGATTATGGCTAATTTGATTTTTAAGTGAACAATTTCTGTTTGACAATATTTCATTTCGAATTTAAAGTAATTAAACAAGAGTGAAAAACTTTTTTTTTCGTTCTTAATACCCCCTTTTCGGCCTAAATTGAGATACACAATTATGTAAATAAGTATTTCATACGGACATTATATTGAAGTAGTAATCTATTTGAAAATGTGAAAAATTAATACTTGGCGACTGGAGGGGTTGAACCTGGACCGGTTTCGAATTCGGCCTCATCATGAAGTATTTATTTAAAAAACTAGATATATTGATACACCGAAAACTCATATACATATGTAAATAAGTTTTTTTCATCCATTACAGGTTTTATTATAAAAATATTTTTGTGATACATACTCAAAATTTTCTACAATATAGTATGTACTATTACATTGAAATAACTTCTTTGCTAAATTTTTTCACCTAAAAACAGTGACTTTCAGTGTCTTTATTTCTTGAGATAACACCATGCATATTATATAAAGATTTATTTTCTCCACCTTAGAATATAATAAGTTTGTCATTCCGTTTCCAGTATAAAGTTTTGGAGACCCTAAAAAGTATATATATTCTTAATCAGCATTAAAAACTGAGTCGATATAGATACGCATATGTGTGTTTATTGAAACTTTCATGGCCGTAAATTTTGAGATATCGCGCTGAAAATTTGTACAAATATTTCTACTATCCGCACGTAGGTTCCAACTTACTTCGACAAAATCAGCCAAGTGCTAGACCCACAATCGACAAAAATCTTCCATATCCACAAAAATGTACCCATGAAGTTTAAATTTGCTACATTTATTTATAATTAGGGCACGTCCGCTCTTTACGTGTAGAGGTGGAGAGTATGTAAGACTTGGCCCAAGCTAAATGTAATGTTTTTACTTAATATATATTATATATATCATAATTATAATAATGTTATATATATCTTATTATATTAATATTATATATTAAATATCATATTATATTAATGTAATGGTCATTTAATGAAAATTCTTTTTTCGAATTTGAAGGCTTGCCAAACGCTTATTTGGTCCATCCGCTGGGAAATGAATAAAATGTTATAGTCATAATTTTAATGAATGAATAAAGCTTAGAATTTAACTTTTTCGGATTTCACCTCAATTATTTTTAAGTTTTTATGGCACTGCGTCATCCCAATAATTTTGCTAAATTTCTGTCTACGAGTTCTTTGTTATGTCTCAAAGGACTTCTTCTCTAATTAATTTTGTATGGTAGGGATAATAATCAATGTCTGTAGTTTTAAGAATTGTTCCAAGACGGGCTTACAACAAATGGAGATAATGAATATTTAATACAATATTTTAAATCTTTTTATTTTTTTATTTTAATATTTTTCAGGGTAAAACTTCCATCGACATCTTTGGTACCACTTCTTTGGAGAATACGCGAAAAATATCGCGCTTTTGTGTTAGTCGGGTACAAGAAGAAGTAAAAATTACTGACCCAAATAAAGATTCTGCTTCAGACCTCCAATTAAATGCAATTATAGAAGTGATGGACACATCTTCAAATGGTAATAGCAATTTGCTAAATGCGCCTATTGAACATTTGAGCAAAGCACAGGCTGCAACTGCAACACCATTAGCTCAAAAAACTAGTCAACAACAGGAAGATCACAGCACAACGCAGTTTAATTTTAATCCAATGATTGATCTTATGCCAAATATGGAACAATTTCCAGACCAATTACAATTAATTAGCAACCAAACAAAGAAAACATTATCTGCACAAAATTTTCAACAACATATTGCGCAATTCAGTAGTATACCTCAAGTAACACAAGCAATTTTAACACCGCTGCAACCTCAAACGCATCTTGATTTACCATCGAAACCCCAAGAACTTGAAGATCATGTTACGAACGCTGCTCATCATAAAGTAGATGAAATTGAAAATCAGGTAAAAAAGGATCACACTACAATAACTGTGGTATGCTTACCTTCACAATCACAATCGTTGTTGACGAGTCTTAAGGAAAATCCTCAAAATATGCAGAAAATAATTTATCAAACTGCAAATGCAATATCAACGGAAACAGGTCCCTTCTTAGAAAATCATAATCAGCATGGAACCTTCATACCGAGTTCAATGATAGTCATACCACAGATCTCTCAAAATGCATCATTATCAACAGAAATAGTCGGAACACAAAATAACTCACAATCAGGTATTTTTGTACCGAAAAAATAAAAGATTTTAACTTTTTTAAGGAAGTTGTATTCTATTTGTCACCTTTAATACACCTTTAAAGCATGCATAACTGAGTTTCTTTTGCCAATATTTGTAATCGTTTCCACATTTAAGCAAGCTTTTTCAAAGATAAATGATGTTTTCTTACACATTGGATTAGCTGTGGAATATGTCATTCCGTAATTACTGTACTTATTATTGTGGCAAAGGGTATAATACTGCGATAATTTAGTATTTATTTATTACGCAAATTGGTTATACACGTCCACAGTAAGAATGCTTTGGAAAGAGTAAGGTAAAATTCTAACATAATCAAATCGATTCAGAATAAAAATCTGAATAGATTTAACCATGTCCGTGTGTGTACCTGTCTTTCCATGAAAATTTGTGCACAATCTATAGCTCGCATTTTATGAGATATTTTGATGAAATTTGGTACAAGAACATTTGTTTGTCCAAAAGGGAACTCTATCGAAAATGGACCGGATTGGACCATTGAGATCTTATTATTTTTTGATATGTTTCAATGAAATTTGGTACAAGGATATGTATTGGTACAAATTTGGTACAAGGATATGTATTGGTACATGTCCTTGTACCAAATTTCATCGAAATATCTCAAAAAATGCGATCTGTACCTTGCGCACAAATTTACATGGACAGACAGACGGACATGGTTAAATCGATTCAGATTTTGATTCTGAATCGATTCATATAACTGAAGGTGGGTGTGGCATTTGCCGCTTAAGAGTTACAAACATTCGCACAAACTTAATACACCCTTTCCACAGAGTGGTGCAGGGAATAATAAATACTACTTTATATATACAAATTAGAAAAGTTTGACAAGTACTTAGATTTGATACTGTCAACCATCCTTTCACTACATATAACATAACGAAGCTTAATTTACAAATATAATGGTGTAGGGTTGTGATGTTGAAATGAGAATAATTGATATAAATGAAATTGCAAAGGTGGATTTGGTTTAACTAGTAAATACCTATTGATGAGAACTCGATGAGGGCGAGTTCGAAACCGGTCCAGGTTCAACCCTCCAGTTACCGAGTATTAATTTTTCACATACATCATTACAGCTTTCAATAGTCGGTATGAAATAAATATTTTTATTTATTTCATGAATGTATGAAATAAATATTTTTATTTATTTGAATATATGAATAGTATGAAATAAATATTTTTATTTATTTCATAAACAAAAAATTTAAAAAAATTTTGCGTGTATCTTGTTGAAAGTTTTGAAAATACAAATAAATTTAAAGAAATAAAAGTTGTCATTTTTCAAAGGCAAAAATTAAATTGAATAATATATTAAATGGTTTGAGGTATTTGATAGTCGGGCTTGACCGAATGTAATATTTTCACTTTAAGTAAGTAGTCACAAAGTCTAATTGATATACTACTACATCGATCCGAGCTGCTACAACCATAAGTAAACAAATTGAATTTATTCTAGCCACAGGTGCAAAAGTCTCATTGATTCGTATGTCTGAGTAAAACCCTTAGCCCCTAATCTCTGTATTTTGTTCGAAAAACCCTTTTTGATTCAACAATCTTTTTGTATTTTGGTTTTTGTACCACTTGCTATGTTTGATTTTTAATTAGAGATTCATAATCGCTTTTTGCCATTCACCAGCATCATAATGTGACCAAGTTTCTTCTACAGTCTGCTCGTTTACTTCTTTTTCTTTTAATTTGTTATCATATTATGTACTTTTCGAGAACGACCCTTCAATCCTGTATATAGTTTTATTGGTCTCCCTGGACCTCTTTTGGTTACTGTTGTTATTGGGATTTCTTCTTCAATTTCTGAGTTATTTTCTGGTGGTGTTTCGTAATTTTCATTTTGAATTATATCTTCTTTTGTTTTTATACCCTCCACCTTAGGGAAGAGGGTATATTCTTATTGATCATCCGTTTACAACACATCGAAGGAAGCCTCGGAGACCCCACAAACCATATATATTCTTAATCAGTATAAAAAGAGAAATCGTTTGAGACATGTCCGTGTGTCCGTCTGTTGTTGGCACTCTTACGGTCGTAATTTTTGAGATATCAAATTGAAACTTTGCATACGTATTCTTAGTTCAATTTCGCTGTTCCGTATTGAAATTGGGCACAATCGGTTAAGAGACACGCCCACAATAAACAAAAATATCAACACACCTCGAAAAAATTGTATCTTTAAAAAATTATATATCGCACAATACTATGCCTATCAACTTGAAATATATATAAGTGGTACAGTTGTCCAACACTATGCCAAAAATGGGCATGATTGAAAAACGCAAACGCCTATAATTTAAAAAAAACACTATTTGCGTAAGTACATGAAATAGTCATATACATAAATATGGCAATAGGAACTTATTTTTTAGATGATTATAAAAGGTGGAGGGTATTTAAGCTTCGGTCTTAACCGAACTTCTCTATCTTGTTCTTTTTTCATTTGAATTCTGGCTGTAAAATTTATGCATGTAATTTGTGTTATTATGTGTTTTCTTTACGTACATTGCTTCCTTGTTTTAATCATTCTCTCTCTTCGATGATTTTTACCTTAAGCACTTGAGACTCAAAAAATTTTTCTTGAGACTCAATAGCAATTCGGAATAGTTCATACTCTTAAGGTATACTATATAAAAATAAGATAGTAAGTAGCTCATCAATAATTTCCACATCCATTTCATTAATTTTGTCGACAATATCAAAAAATTTTCAAATGCGGTCCCGCATATCTTCGCCATTCTTCATTTTTGGGAGGATAAAGGATTGCTTTACGAGCTGGCCCTTGTGATTGATATGATATATATTGTGCAACTTGTGCCATACTTCTTTTGCAATTTTCTATCTGACTCAAACCCTGTGAATCTTAAAAAAGAATAGGACTTCATATGGAGAGGGGTTCTAAAAATGGTGTATGGTTAAATCACATGGTTAAATCGATTCAGATTTTGATTCCGAATCGATTGGTATAATTGAAGGTAGGTGTGGCATTTGCTGTTTAGGAGTTACAAACATCTGCACAAACTTAATATACCCTTTTCCACAGGGTGGTGCAGGGTATAAAAAATTAAATTGAATAATTTATTAAGGGGTAGGGTATTTGATCATCACGCTTGTCCGACTATAATATTTTTACTTGTTTTGCATTATTCATAATAAGTAATTCTTCTATCTGGATTTTCCAGGTATCAAATTTATCCTTTATAATACCGTAACATAACATTCAAAACACATACAAAAGTACAAAACAGAAGCAGGTTTACGATCAGTGTCATAACTATGTAAGTAATACGCAATCAAAGGTTTTAGTTACTGTGTGTACGGACATTAATCGTTCACGACCTAAAAACATATTTTTTGTTTTGAAGCATATAAATGAAGCACTACCTACGTATATATAAAATATAATGGGATTCAAATTAATATCTCAACTTTTGGGCCCATTAGAATGTCCAAAGTGCAAAGAAACAGTAGGCTAGAAAAGCAAAATATTTTGTATTTTATTAGCATTGTTGTTTTTGACCATTTTTGTCCATTTAAAATCGTGAACAAAGTGTATAATATTTTTTCGCAGCAACTTGTAGTTCAATTTCTTAAATGAGAGACGGGTCAGGAATTCGCACGAACACACAAATAGACATAATTAAACTCAGAATTAAATCTGAGCTGAATATATATAATTTTTTCTTCTGGGTGTTACAAACGTTTGAAATAATCAATATCCCCCATAACATTATAATGGATATAAAAATTCAGCTTATACCACGTTTACTGCCCCAGCATGCGCCACTCTTCCCTAATTATAATTTATAAATGTTATATATTTGTTAATGTATTGTTTTAATCATTTAGGAGCAACTATACCAGCTGAGGAACCAGTTTCCTTAGCGGCCACGCATCCGAATTTGTTACCTACTGTAATACAATCGGTAAGTAGCACGTTATTTATTATATGGAAATTTAAGATATACCTATTTTTTGCATTTTGGAAGTATCAAAACAATTAAACTTATGAAGCCAATTATAATATGTAACAAAGGCTACATTAGGCATATCTATTTGGCAAATCTAGGATACCCACTATAATTACCCCTTTTCAAATTACAGCACTACTTTATATTATTTTTCCAAATAGGAAACAAATAAAAAGCTATATTTGGCTGAGATCAAATATTGATTACCCATCATCTAGGCAGCAAAGCTCTATAATGGGTGCATTTGTCAATTTATCTTTCATGCTTTGTTATTACATTTTGCATAAACAAACTATACTTAGTCTTGATTTAAACATCCTCCCCCCGTTGGAAGGCTTTGACTTTCAAAAGATTTTTTTTTTCATCGTAATCCAAGTTCAAATTTTGCAATCTATCGCTCACTCTCAAAATTTGGAATGTATCTAAAAATGGATTCAAAGATGATAGCTTATACGAACCTTTTACGAATCCGGAATCTTTCAACGTTTTTATTTCAGCATTAAAGCTTATTAACTGCAAATTTTTGGCCAATAAATATGTGCCTATTTCAACTTCAAAGGTGGTAAAAAACCTGTGCAACTTGGTAAAATTTTTTATTGATTGTGAGCGTGCCTGTAATCCGAATATGCTCATTTTTGTCACGTCGATGAAGCTAATATTTATAGATGTACGTACCAAATTTCAAGTTTATAGCTCAATTTTTGTAGCAGATAAATAGATTTTTGTCGATTATGGGCGTGGATCTTGACCGATTTTGCCCATTTTAAATAACGATCTGCGTGCAAAAACTAAAAGTGCCTGTACAAAATTTCAGCTAAATATGTCAAAATTTATGTCCGTGCGAATGCCAACAACAGACACACACGGACATACATATCTAAGTCGACTCAGTTTTTGACGCTGATCAAAAATATATATTCTTTGTAGGGTCTCTGACGCCTCCTTCTGGGTGTTGCAAATGGTAGAACAAACGTAGTATACCCTCATCACTGAGTTGGAGGGAATAAAAACAATTAATAAAATAATAAATAAATAATAAGAGCAAATTAAAAATATCTATAAATTTAGTATCAATTTTTAAAACATCAATTCCACACGTAGATTATGTGTGTTGAGTATTGACTTATGAAGTTTAGATGCCGTATTTGAAATTTTGGTCGACGCATACTCCTAAATACTTATGTTCATTTACCATTTCAATAATTGTTTTACATTTATCTCTGATTTGGTTGCTTATATTTCAGTACAAGCAATGAAAATCATGGAATTTAATGTTAAATTCTGCATAGACTATATATGAGGGTTTGATGTGTGGTTTTTTGATGTTTGTGTGTCAGTTTAGTTTTTGATGGATTTATTCTGAGTCTATTATCCTGGCACCATCTGATCATTGTGTCGAATTCTCGTTTCAATGTATCAGTTGTTTATATTATATCTTTGTGTGTAACAAAAATCCTTATCATCGGCATATGCAAATGTGCATACATTTGCACACAATTCCATGGCGTATTGAATGCTTGTTTTAGGCGATTTACTTTATTATAATTTATTTTTTCGACCCCGCCTTTTACGACGTGTTTCAGGTTGGAATCTGTTTAAGTTCAAACAGACAAATATCGAATAGTGATATGAAATATTGGTTCTTATATCGTTCGCATGCGTTTCTGTGTCTTCTTGTTTTGTTCTTACGAATGGTCAATAATCGTACATTGTGAATGTATTTATCATACTTTTCATACCATATGATGATAGCATATCTACATATGCAGAGTTCGATCTATTGTTTAAATCATTTAGTTCTATATTCATGTCGCCAACTTTTTAATTTTTCGCAATTTCTTTCAATCTTTACTCATTGTTAAATTCAATATCCATGCAAAGTCAAATGTTTCTTTCTGAAATTGTATTTTTGTGTTACTTATGTAAATTGCTATTCCTCCCCCTCTTCTGACTACTCTATTTGGAAACGTGTATTTGAAACCATTTATATTGTACAGCTTATTTTCATCATTTGTTATGTTCGTTTCTATCAATACGATTATAGTTATTTTTTCGATCATCTCGTTAATTGTTGCCAGAAAGTTTGTAAAGTTTTTTTAGGGAGCGAATATTCAAACAAACGCATGATATAGATAGGTTTAGGTGTTGTGGATTAATGTTATTGAATGTGTCTAATGTACAATAAGTGTGTTCATTTTATATTGTTTTTAATAATTATTTCATGCTTATATTTGTTTTAAACCTATATAAATTAAATAAATATAATAACGATATAATACAAAATAATATAATAATATGTATGACGAATTAAATTATAAAATCTAAATTTGAGGAATTGTTCGTTAGAATAGGCTTGCAATTTTCGTTTTGCTTTATAAATATGTCCTGTTTCCTTATCCAAATTATATATATTATATTTTGTCTCCCATACCCGGACCTTTGTTTGCCATAGTACTTTCCGTTTTCCACCTATTAAGTTGTCATTTATATATATGTAACGTATATTGTTGTCTAATGAGTGGAATTTGACAATTACTTTAGTTTGTTTTTGCTTTATTCTGTAAGCTTTCTCAATATCGGTCTCATATGGTAACCCCCACCGAATTCGATATCTTTTTTATGACATCAAACGTATCGTACTCTTCATTCTTAACATTGCTTATTTCTATTTCTTTTTCTAACATTTGCTGCTCTACGTTGTTAACTCTGTAACGAGATTTTCACTATTGCTGTGATTGAAGCCGTCAGACTCGTTCATTTATTTTTAATGAAAACGCTTTTGTAAATTCACAATCCAATGTTTATTATAGATTATACTTTCGACCTTAAGTTCTGATTTCTACTTGACCTACCAGGCTTTACGCCCTGTATTTACACACCAGAGAACTATAGGCTTTATACGTATACAGATCCTAGTAAGCAAAAGAGCGCGTTAGTTTATTATTTGATAACAGAAGAGGTCGGATGTTTATGATGACGTGACGGTGAATAGTAGCCAGATCTCTCGTAATCTACTTAATTCTAATAAATATTTTTTTATTTTTTTTATTTTATTCAACTTATCTTATTTATTGAATCTTCCAGGGGCTTGGAATTTACAATAAGTATTAGAATCTTAAATCTATCTTAGTCTAAAGATGACTGCCTGTGCAGTCACCTAAATGAGGTGGAATTTAGTAAATTTATTTAATCTATTAACCTCAAAGTTACTTTTCGTTTCAAGCGGACATGATGCTCCGTCAAGAGAAGAGTGCGCGCCAGAGGATTCGAATGTTCCATGATTTTAGCAATGTATTTTGTGGCACTGTCTTTAATTGCATTTTCAATTGTAGGCACATTTAGGTCTCTATGTATGCTAGCATTTGTTACGTACCATGGGGCGTCTGTTAGCATCCGTAGGATCTTCGATTGACGTCTTTGTAGCTTTGCAACATTGGAAGCGCAAGCTGTTCCCCATAATTGAATACCGTAAGTCCATATTGGTTTAATAACAGCTTTATAGAGATGCACTTTATTGTCACGGCTTAATTTAGAGCGTGGATTTAGTAGCCACCATAACTCAGTAGTCTTTAATTTTATTTGTAGTATTTTACTACTTATGTGGTATGACCAAGTCAGACGGCGATCCAAATGTATTCCTAGGTATTTTACGTGAGTTTCCTGGGGTACTGTTGTGTCATATATCCTTACTGCTGGACACGTTTCCCTTCTAAGAGTAAATGTAACATGCACGAATTTACTTGGGTTCACTTTTATTTTACACTTATGGAGCCATTCTTCTAGAGCTGAAACGTGGTTTTGTATTTGATTGGATGCCATAGCAGGATTTGCGTGGTTACTTATTATTGCTGTGTCATTAGCGAATGTAAATGTCTGCGTCAGATGATGCGTTGGCATGTCTGCAGTGTATATCAGGTAGAGTGTAGGCCCCAATATACTGCCTTGGGGAACTCCTGCTAAAATATTCCTCGTAGTAGATTCCCAATCGTTGATACGAACTGAAAAAGTCCGACGCGTAAGGTAACTTTTTAATAATGCATGAGTATTAGGCGGTAATTTGCTGTAGATTTTTCGTAAAAGATCTTCGTGCCATACTTTATCAAACGCTTAAGATATATCAATAAATAGGGCCGAGCAGTACTCTTTAGCTTCAAACGATTTCCTTATAAGTTCAACAATTCAGTGTACTTGTTCAATTGTTCCATGGAATTGCCTAAATCCAAATTGATGTTGCGGTATTATGTGGTGGGCATCAATGTGAGAATTAATTTTGGTAAGTAATAATCTTTCTAGGAGCTTTGACATAATCGACAGCAAGCTTATGGGTCTATATGATGCTACTTGAGTACTATCTTTTCCTAGCTTTGGAACCATAATTATAATGGATTTCTTCCAATCTATTGGAAATAGATGTGCGAAATATGGCGTTGAAGACGTATAATAAAACTTTTATAGCGCATTGTGGCAGTTCGCGAATCATCTTTGCTGTGATATTATCATATCCTGGCGCTTTGTTTATTTTTAGATTATTTATAGCTTTTATTATTTGGGGTAGAGTAATACGAATAGGGTTTCGCAAAGGAGGTATCTATATCATATATTATTGTGAAGGTGTTGATGCGAGATCGGCGCATTTGGAAGTTAATTTCATTTGACTTAAATACACTTTCCAAATAGTTTGCAAATGCCTCACATTTTTCATAGTGGCTTCTTGCCCATTGCCCATTTTTTTTCCTAAACGGGCAATCAGTTTTAGTAGGCGGATTTAGATTTTTTATAGCTTTCCATAGGTTGTTTGGTCCACTGGTTTGAATGTTTAAACTTTCGAGATGCAATTGAAAATTATACTCTTTTATTTCGCGGAGTACTTCCTTTAAATCCCTTGTACACTGTGCTAATTTTTGTGTTTCGGTTGGGAATCTTAGTCGGTATATTCTTCCAAGTTTCAGGAGTTTAATGTATTTCAAGAAGAATGGGCGTGTGATCCAATGAAAGGTAAGCTAACGAGGTACTTGTGACTTGCTCCCGTCTAAAACTTTTTGTCACAGCAAAGTCGATTACATCCGAGATTTTATTTAAATCACTGGGCCAATACGTTGGTTGACCGCAAGACGCAATATCAAAATTGTTTCCATATATTTTTGCGTAGAGTTGTCTTCCTCTAGGAGAAATAAGTCTTGAGCCCCAATATGTATGTTTGGCGTTGAAATCACCTGCTGATATAAATTTCCCGCCTAGCGTGGAGAAATAGTCATGAAATTGTTCTTGAGTGATGGAAACTCGTGGCGGACTATAAACGGAGGGTATTGATATATTGGGAGTGAATTCCGTAAGGCATACTGATGTTGCTTGCAGGTATTCCTTAAAGTAATTGGGCATTGGATAATGTTTAATGTTTCTTTTCATGATAATGGCCGTACCTCCACATGCTCTGCAATTTGGGTTCTGTGTATCATAAAGCCATTTTTATACCCTGCACCACCCTGTGGAAAAGGGTATATGAAGTTTGTGCGGATGTTTGTAATTCCTAAACGGCAAATGCCACACCCATCTTCAATTATACCGATCGATTCAGAATCAAAATCTGAATCGATTTAACCATGTCCGTCTGTACGTCTGGATCGTGTCTGTCCATCTAAATTTGTGCGCAAGCTACAGGTCACATTTTTTGAGATATTTTGATGAAATTTGGTACAAGGACATGTATTGGCCCAAAGGGGAACCCTATTAAAAATGGATCGGATTGGACCATTTTTAGAACCCCTCCCCATATGAGGTCCTATTATTTTTTGAGATATTTCGATGAAATTTGATACGCGGAAAAGCATTGACCCAAAAATAAACGCTTTTGAAAATGGAACGGATTGGACCCCATATAAATTTATTTTTTTTAGATATCATAAACAAACAAAAAATAAAAAAAAATTCTGACTTATGTATCATTTTAAAATTTTTGAAAATATAAGTAGGTATAGAAAAATAAAATTTTTCATTTATCAAAGGAAAAAATTAAATTGAATATTATAATATATCAAGTGGTGTAGGGTATGTGATGGTCGGGCTTGAACGACTATAATATTTTCACTTGTTATTGGTAAAATGAGTTTCAGAAACTAGTAATATATCTATATTATTTAACTTCCTGAAGTTGTCAACTTCATCTTTGTGCTGGCTTAGGCCGTTTGCATTCCAATGACAAATTTTTAAAGAAATCATTTATTACACAATAAGGTTTGGAGTAAAAGATTTTGATTTTTCAGCATATCTTGAATCATACCTTGCATACTTGTCATCATAGTTTGCATCCCCGTCATAAAGGTTTGCATGTTTTGAATTAAAGAAGCTATCGATGTTTCAAGGGGGTTTTGTTGCACTTGACTATTTGATTTTACTGCCTGTGCATATGTTACAGATTGAGATGAATTAATAAAAAGTTGTTGTTGGGAACAGATATACTGATTTGGTGTTATTTCAGTTTTCTTTTGTTGGTCCGTGTTTGCGTTATATGCATTAGTTGTGCGCTTGGATACGTCAGCTTGCTTAATATGTTTATAGACTGGGCATCTACGATAATTTGCGGTGTGGTCACCTCCACAGTTACTGCACTTTTTTCCTCCTTGTTGAGCCTTGGTCATACAGGTTGAACTGTGGTGTAAATCTCCGCAAATTACACACACGGTGGGGAGTTTACAATAGCTTTATGTTTGGCCATATTCTTGGCAGTTTAGGCACTGGGGTGTGTCTCTGCGTTTGTGTGGTTCTTCTACAGCAATCCTACAATGGAGTAAGTAGCGTAAATTATATATGGGGTGGATTTCCCCTTCTTTGAGTCTATTTGCTTCAAAGGAAATTTCTACTCGAAATAATGGTTGAGGTGCTTTTTGTCTATTTAAGATGTTGTGTACGGATTTCACCTCAAATCCTTCCGCCGTTAACGCTTCTTTTATTTCGTTGGGTGAAACATCACTTTCAATTCCTTTAATGACCACAATTAAGCCTTTCGCACTTTTCAGTTGATACGTGTAATACACAATACATATATCCTCTTGGTATCGTCGAAAAATTTAATTCCAATTCTATAATTTTTTTCAGTGTAAAATTGTACTTTCGCTTTCGAAATCGTTCCCATGGTTATGTTAACCACGTGAAATTGGTCTCTTCCGACTAATTGGGCCAATGAATTTATAAAATTGTTGTTAATTTTTTCTCGTACATAGACTGGGGGGGGGGGGGGAAGGGGCTTGTGCTCCTTCACTGGTGGTATCTCTACCTCATTATTATGATCTTTATCAGCTAATATTAGAAACCTATTTGAGGAATTTGGTACATCATCTTTCATGTGCTACTTTGATATCTTAGTGGAGTTACCCTTGGATGGGCTTGATTTTCTCTTAATGTTCAGGTAACGGTCAATGCCTGTTTGTATTGTAAGTTTTTTGTCTATTTTGTGGCTTGATTTTTCAGTGTATGATTTTTCGTTCTGAGCCGCTGCAATTTTTGGGACCACAGGGCCAATAGATTGAGGCGCATTTTTTTGGAATCACTTACACTGAGTCCTTTATTTATATTTTTAAGCGCAAGGCTTGTTGCTGAGTGTTTTAGTGGAGACCTTTGCATTTTCGAGGAGCGCTGAAATGGATCTGCACCACTCTCCATTGTTTACAAGCAAAAATCGAACGCAGTTACGCCTAGCTGAGCTTTGCAAGAGCCAAGCTCAAGCTGCGTTGGTGAAGCGCGCAGTCTGTCTTTTTTCACTAGTTTATATTGAAACTAAATATTTTACAAGTATTCTGATAAAGTACTTTTATAATATTACAAAATTTTACTTTATATCTTATAAATATAAGATAGTTTTTTTATTTGAAGATTAATAATTAATGTTAATAGCCGTACAGACAAAGAGAAGATCTAATAAATATAATGCCATTTCATACAAAGTTAACTAGACTTATACTTTAATATTATATATGGAAAACTAAGAATAGGTGGCGGGGAAAACGAGGTACGACTTTCCTCCTCAAAACTCTCTTTTCTAGTTTCGAGATTTGTTGATCTTTTTCTTTATCTTTTGTTTCAAGATCCGTTTTTTTAGTAACTAAAAGACTTATTTACTTTCGCAAGTTCACTGCTTAGTTGCTTTTGAGATACGCCAACAGCGGCTGTGAGTTGCTGTTAATATCGGCCATTTCAGCTCTCATTGTATTAACGTTGGTGGCTATCTCGTTTACAGTAGTTATGATTCTAATTGCTCTAGCTTTTCCGTCCGGCATTTTTTTTTTTCTTACCATTAATATGTAACAAATTATAAATTTATACAATTCACTGTAATGCTCCATTGCTAGTTTTTTATTTCTGGGTTCTGGGTTATCTGTCGTTCCTACCCCTAATTGATGGCATTTCCACGATCACGCCTCATTGTTAAATATGTTTTTTCAGATAGGCTGCAACATGGCGAGAAATGGTATTTGCCCAAGCCATATTGATATATTACATAATCCTTCGTCTTGGGTAGGTGTTCTTTACATTGTTGACAGCCGGCTATCGTTGAGTTGTCGCAGTTGAACATTACCGCTATTTTTCTTGTTTATAAAAATATAGTTTTCTTTAAAAAGTATAAAAGAATTTAATGCGAACGATAAGATTTGCAATATTTTCTTGAATTTTTTACTGCAACACATGCAGTTCAGGTTCTGAATCGATTGGTTTATCCATATATTGAGCTTGGCACATAAGCCTATTATGTAAAATCAGTATTGGTTTGTAATTAATTAATATTATAACTAATGAAAAAATGATTAAAAAAAATACTTCCTTATATGAGGAGGGGTTCAAAAATGCTCCGATTTCGGTTCATTGTTTCCCCTCTGGTCCAATACATGTTCTTGTACCAAATTTCAGCGAAAAATTTAAAAAAATGTAACCTTTAGTTTGCGTACAAATTCACATGGACGCACAGGCGGACATAATTGAATCGATTGTGATTTTGATCCTGAGCAAATCTATATACTTGAAGGTGGATGTGGCATTTGCCGTTTAGGAGTTACAAATATCCGCACAAACTTAATATACCCTTTTACCACATGTAGTCAAAATCTTAAAGAAAATTGTTATTTTTATTTAGAATATTCAAAAAAGCCACACCCACCTCTAATTAACGTATTATACATGTTAGTATTTTTGGGGTTAATATTTGATGTAGGTAATTTAGATGGAGAATTCCCCCTTCATTTAAAGAAAAAACCTATGAAAATGGGCGTGATCGATTAACGTACGCACTTTCCGTCGTTCAATTACGCTTTACTTGCGTTGTTATGATAATTTTCATAAACACGTGTAAAACAGTTTTTATGTAGTAATTTTATACTTTTGGTAGTATTTTTAATGACATGCCAAAACAGTCGTGTCTAATTAATAAATCTGATTGTTAAAATATATATTCCAGAAAAACTGAACTTTTTTCCAAATTTATTAAGTAAGATTTCTTCATTTGGGACAAAAGTATTAATATTGCCACGCTAAAAAAGCATGTTCATTCCAATATATTGGATGTAATTTTTATACCTACCACCATATGTATATCTAGGTATATCACAATTTGTGAAAACGTTTTCAAAAAGAGGATTCGGGAATCCCACAAATCATATATATTCTCAATTAACATTTAATACTGAGTCGACCTGGACTTGTATGTCTGTCCGTGTGTTTGTGATCTGCAATAATCATTCCCCTGCTAACAAACTTTGAGATATCGATTCCAAACTTGGCAGAAATGTTGGTAGTTTTCATACAACATTGGTCATGTCTACAATTCAGCAAAACCCAAGGAGTAATTTTTTAGTACAAAATAAGTAAAATATATATTGACGTATATACTCCTCGAGAAGTTATAGCTTTTTTACTTCTATTAATATAGCAATACACTATTTGAAAGGGGCTAATTATGGTGAGTATTCTAGCTTTGGCGTATGCTTAATATAAGAATTTTTTATACCTTCTCAATAATATAATAGTACATGGTTGTTTTTCATTCCATTTGGAAAACTCAAAAGAAAGTGTCAGAGACCCTAAAAACTATATCTATTTGTATTTTCGATCTAGATATGCATGTCCGTGTGCCTGCCTGTTGTTGGCACTCTCTCGATCGTAAATTTTGAAATATTGAGTTGAAATTGATTGAGTCCGTTATTGTCGATAATAGGGATTTTATTGAATAATTTTATAGTCTAGGAGTCAATTAACGTCTTGTAAAAATTTCATGGAATTATAATAATATTGCAAAAAATATAAACAAATTAGTTTTAATGTCAATTTGTCCTCAAATACCGTACGTACCCTGTACATACAGTTCTTTTCTACACAAAAATTGCTATTGTATTATATATGTAAAATGTAGGGTCTCTGACGCCTTTTGAGTGTTGTAAATGAAATGACAAGCTTACGTGAAAGGTATAATTGTTGTAATGATTATAAATATGATTTTAAAAAATTGTTAAATCTCATTCAATTTTTCTAGGATATAAAACACAACTTGGACTCATTGGTTAACCAATTATGTAATTTACGTTTGGGTACAAACCAACATCAGCGTCTATTACTGTTAAGACAACGCCAATTGATCGAAGAAGATGAGTTGCGTTTAAAACATTACGTTGAATATGAAAAATTTCAAAAAACCCTTCGCCAATGTGAGTTTTTCTGTACAAAATTTCATTATGCAGTAAATTTATCATGTATGGTAATGCTTTTGATTAGATACAGATATTGGACAGGCTCAAAAACCACAAGTTTTCTATGTAAACCCAAATATTCCCAATCAACAAAGTTTTCTTAATATGCAAAGTGGACATTTGCAATCTCCAACAAATCAAAACTCACTTAATTCAAAGGTTTTATCTGCAAATGATTCGCAAATATCCGGATATACAATGGTTGTTACGCATCAATCTCCATCTACTCAGCAACAAAATGAACATTAACCGCAAACCATTTCATACCACCATAGTAGAGAAACGCACTCACGTATTACCACTACAAAGAATTGTAAAACAAACATATACTATGGGAAATACTTCAGATAATTAAAGGGGTATCAGATATATGAGTTGTAAGATGCATCATCCAAATGTAACATCATATTAGCTTAAGGATCTTAATTTTGTTTTCTTCATTTGGTGTCATTATAAATTAAATAAAAATATGTGAAAATATTCCAATATATAAACCTAAAAGAAATTATAATTATATTTTCTAAAGTTTTTATAGACAAAACCATAGCCGAGGGAAAGCACTAAAATTAGTCTTACCTTTAAAATAGAGCAATGGTTCTAAAGTGGTTTATATCGACGATATGAGCGAAAACTAATTTTGGGGATTTACAAGACGTAAATGATAATCAAGTGGCGTCAAATCGCATAAACACGAAGGCCACCGGTCCATTTTTAGAAATAATGTTGTCGTTAAAACGTTCCTTCAATAAATCGATTGTTGTGATAGACATTTTGTCTACATCCGTATCTCATCATTGTTCTGTATCGATTTCCATTGACGGTAACGCGAATATCCTTCCTTTTTTTAAAGAAATAAGGACCGATGATTCTACTAGCCCATAAACTGCACCAAACAGTACATTTAGCGCAATGCATCGGTAATCCTTGAACGGCGTGTAGATTATCTTTGCTCTAAATACGGCAATTTTGCATGTTGACATATCCATTCAGCCAAAAATGCGCTTAATCAATGAAGAGAACTTTGCGGTAAAAAAGCGGATCTTCGTTTAATTGAGTAAGTGACTTGAATTCACGGCGCATGCGATGATCGTGTGGCTTTAATTCTTGCACCAATTGAATTTTGTGTGGCACCAAACCCAAATCTTTGCACAACATTTTCCATAAAATCGTTATACAAAGTGTCGTTTTCTTCGCCCCTGGCTTCAACAATAGCGATATTTTCTTCTGTTCGCACTCTTCTCATTCTTGTCAGTGCCTTAGAATTCAAAAAAATTAATGTAGACCGAAATTTGGTGATTATGTTTTTTATTATGAGGCCCATAAAATACATGAAGTGCTCTATAAACATTTTTAATTGAACACTGATTTTGGAAATAAATTTCCACAATTTTGAAGCGTAGAAATTAAATTAAATTCTGGAGTTAACCTATTCAGGATGATTTGACAAACAATACTGAGTATTTATAAAACAAACCTCCTAAAAAACACTCGTTAAAATAAATCAAACTAAATAGAGTATTTCTACTTATTTCGAAACTATTCAAAAACAAGTAAGAAAACTAAATTTGGCTTAAACCAAATCTTAAATACCCTCCACCTCTACAATTAAGGGCGTGGTAAATATATATATATATTTTGCGCCTTCTAATAGTGTACATATTATGTATCAGCATGCAAGTCTACTTTTACGTTAAATATGGTTTTTTAAAATTGTGGGCGTGTATTTTATCTGACCGCGCCCATTTTTGGCACACCGATAAATGGGATAGCTATGTATACGCGTATGTATTCAAGTTCCTAGGTCAACTTTTGTGGCAGATTTAATTTAATTTATTAATTATGGGCGTATCTGTAATCCGAATACGTCCATTTTTGGCATACTAATGAAGCTAATATTCATAGATGTACATACCAAATGTCAAGGTTATAACTCAATTTTTGTGGCAGATAAATAGATTTTTGTTGATTGTGGGCGTGGCTCTTGACCGATTTGTTCCATGTTAAATAGCGATCTGCGTGCAAAAAACTAAAAGTGCCTGTAAAAATTTGAGCTCACTATCTCAAAATTTACGCCCGTGAGAGTGCCAACAACAGACAGACACACGGACGGACATGTCTCAAACGATTTCTCTTTTCATACTGATTAAGAATATATATGGTTTGTGGGGTCTCCGAGGCTTCCTTCGATGTGTTGTAAACGGATGATCAAAATGAATATACCCTCTTCCCTAAGGTGGAAGGTATAAAAAGAAATTTATTATGATATTTTAATCATTTTCAAATTTTTGATAATACAAGTAAGTACAAACAAGATAGAAAAGTTAGGTTAAGACCAAAGCTTAAATACCCTCCACCTTTTATAACCCTCTAAAAAATAAGTTCCTATTGCATATTTAATGTTGCGTATATATTATTATTATTATTATTATTATTATTATTATTATTATTATTATTATTTTTATTATTATTCAGGTCATTTTTAAACAAGAAATAGTGTTTTTTTTTTAATTATATGCGTTTGCGTTATTCAATCACGCCTCTTTTTGGCACAGTGTTAGACAACGGTACCACTTATATATATACCAAATTTCGACTTGATAGGCATAGTATTGTGCGATATATAATTTTTTAAAGACACAATTTCTTTGAGGTATGTTGAGATTTTTGTTTATTGTGGGCATGTCTCTTAACCGATTTTGCCCAATTTCAACACCGAACAGCGAAAAACTAAGAATACGTATGCAAAGTTTTAATTTGATATCTCAAAAATTACGACCGTGAGAGTGCGAACAACAGATGGACACACGGGCGGACATGTCTCAAACGATTTCTCTTTTCATGCTAATTAAGAATATATATGGTTTGTGGGGTCTCCGAGGCTTCCTTCGATGTGTTGTAAACGGATGATCAAAATGAATATACCCTCTTCCCCTAAGGTGGAGGGTATAAAAAAGAACCAATCATTGATTTGGTCAAATGAATCTTTTAACATATTAAAAAACAAACTTATAAATCCACCAATACAACAATACCCAGACTTTAACAAAACGTTTGTCTTAAATAGAGACGCATTTTATTTTTCTCTAGGAGCTGAGGAGAAATTGGATATGATTTACGAATTTTCTATGCCAGTACGACATTATCTAAACATGACATCAATAAGTCCGTTATAGAAAAAGAATTATTGGCAATACATTAGGGAATAAAGTTTTTTATCCCCCCTTATTTCGAAAAAAAATCTTAGTAATCACTGACAATTAATATCATTATTTACACATAATAATCCTTCATCTAGAATGACAAAGATAAGAATGAAGTTATCTGAATATGATTTTGAAATAGTATATAAAAAGTGTTCAAACAATACATATGCTGACGATGATGTAGATAAAAATATAATACATATAATCGATGAATTGATAATCCTCTGAATTTAAATTCGATTATGGAGAATCTTGCATCACAAATTTCAAGTTCTTAGGTCAACTTTTGTGGCAGATATAAAGATTTTTATTGATTGTGGGCGTGTCTGTAATCCGAATACGAATGATGGTGTGTTTTAACGCAAAACGGATATGATTGTTTATAAATTGATGTTTTAACACAAATTTGCTTAAAATATGTTTTATACAAGTTCATAATAAATATTTATATAAATACCATACAAGTACTTTTATTTTGTATGGAACATATGTAAGAAATGATGGTGTGTTTTAACGCAAAACGGATGTGATTGTTTATAAATTGATGTTTAAGCACAAATTTGCTTAAAATATGTTTTATACAAGTTCATAATAAATATTTATATAAATACCATACAAGTACTATTATTTTGTATAGAACATATGTAAGAAATGATGGTGTGTTTTAACGAAAAACGGATGTGATTGTTTTTTAAATTCATGTTTAAACGCAAATTTGCTTAAAATATGTTTTATACAAGTTCATAATAAATATCTATATAAATACCATACAAGTACTTTTATTTTGTTTGGAACATATGTAAGAAATGATGGTGTGTTTTAACGCAAAACGGATGTGATTGTTTATAAATTGATGTTTAAGCACAAATTTGCTTAAAATATGTTTTATACAAGTTCATAATAAATATTTATATAAATACCATACAAGTACTTTTATTTTATATGGAACATATATAAGAAATGATGGTGTGTTTTAACGCAAAACGGATATGATTGTTTATAAATTGATGTTTTAACACAAATTTGCTTAAAATATGTTTTATACAAGTTCATAATAAATATTTATATAAATACCATACAAGTACTTTTATTTTGTATGGAACATATGTAAGAAATGATGGTGTGTTTTAACGCAAAACGGATGTGATTGTTTATAAATTGATGTTTAAGCACAAATTTGATAAAAATATGTTTTATACAAGTTCATAATAAATATTTATATAAATACCATACAAGTACTTTTATTTTGTATGGAACGTATGTAAGAAATGATGGTGTGTTTTAACGCAAAACGGATGTGATTTTATATAAATTGATGTTAATGCACAAATTTGATAAAAATATGTTTTATACAAGTTCATAATAAATATCTATATAAATACCATACAAGTACTTTTATTTTGTATGGAACGTATATAAGAAATGATGGTGTTTTTTAACGCAAAACGGATGTGATTGTATATAAATTGATGTTAATGCACAAATTTGATAAAAATATGTTTTATACAAGTTCATAATAAATATCTATATAAATACCATACAAGTACTTTTATTTTGTATGGAACGTATGTAAGAAATGATTATGTGTTTAACTGCAAAACGGATGTGATTGTTTATAAATTGATGTTTAAGCACACATTTGATAAAAATATGTTTTATACAAGTTCATAATAAATATTTATATAAATACCATACAAGTACTTTTATTTTGTATGGAACGTATGTAAGAAATGATGGTGTTTTTTAACGCAAAACGGATGTGATTGTATATAAATTGATGTTAATGCACAAATTTGATAAAAATATGTTTTATACAAGTTCATAATAAATATTTATATAAATACCATACAAGTACTTTTATTTTGTATGGAACGTATGTAAGAAATGATTATGTGTTTAACGGCAAAACGGATGTGATTGTTTATAAATTGATGTTTAAGCACACATTTGATAAAAATATGTTTTATACAAGTTCATAATAAATATTTATATAAATACCATACAAGTACTTTTATTTTGTATGGAACGTATGTAAGAAATGATGGTGTTTTTTAACGCAAAACGGATGTGATTGTATATAAATTGATGTTAATGCACAAATTTGATAAAAATATGTTTTATACAAGTTCATAATAAATATTTATATAAATACCATACAAGTACTTTTATTTTGTATGGAACGTATGTAAGAAATGATGGTGTGTTTTAACGCAAAACGGATGTGATTGTATATAAATTGATGTTATTGCACAAATTTGATAAAAATATGTTTTATACAAGTTCATAATAAATATTTATATAAATACCATACAAGTACTTTTATTTTGTATGGAACATATGTACGAAATGATGGTGTGTTTTAACGCAAAACGGATGTGATTGTTTATAAATTGATGTTAATGCACAAATTTGATAAAAATATGTTTTATACAAGTTCATAATAAATATCTATATAAATACCATACAAGTACTTTTATTTTGTATGGAACGTATGTAAGAAATGATGGTGTGTTTTAACGCAAAACGGATGTGATTGTTTATAAATTGATGTTTAAGCACAAATTTGATAAAAATATGTTTTATACAAGTTCATAATAAATATTTATATAAATACCATACAAGTACTTTTATTTTGTATGGAACATATGTACGAAATGATGGTGTGTTTTAACGAAAAACGGATGTGATTGTTTATAAATTGATGTTCAAGCACAAATTTGATAAAAATATGTTTTATACAAGTTCATAATAAATATTTATATAAATACCATACAAGTACTTTTATTTTGTATGGAACGTATGTAAGAAATGATTATGTGTTTAACGGCAAAACGGATGTGATTGTTTATAAATTGATGTTTAAGCACAAATTTGATAAAAATATGTTTTATACAAGTTCATAATAAATATTTATATAAATACCATACAAGTACTTTTATTTTGTATGGAACGTATGTAAGAAATGATTATGTGTTTAACGGCAAAACGGATGTGATTGTTTATAAATTGATGTTTAAGCACAAATTTGATAAAAATATGTTTTATACAAGTTCATAATAAATATCTATATAAATACCATACAAGTACTTTTATTTTGTATGGAACGTATGTAAGAAATGATGGTGTGTTTTAACGCAAAACGGATGTGATTGTTTATAAATTGATGTTTAAGCACAAATTTGATAAAAATATGTTTTATACAAGTTCATAATAAATATTTATATAAATACCATACAAGTACTTTTATTTTGTATGGAACGTATGTAAGAAATGATGGTGTTTTTTAACGCAAAACGGATGTGATTGTATATAAATTGATGTTAATGCACAAATTTGTTAAAAATATGTTTTATACAAGTTCATAATAAATATTTATATAAATACCATACAAGTACTTTTATTTTGTATGGAACGTATGTAAGAAATGATTATGTGTTTAACGGCAAAACGGATGTGATTGTTTATAAATTGATGTTTAAGCACAAATTTGATAAAAATATGTTTTATACAAGTTCATAATAAATATTTATATAAATACCATACAAGTACTTTTATTTTGTATGGAACGTATGTAAGAAATGATTATGTGTTTAACGGCAAAACGGATGTGATTGTTTATAAATTGATGTTTAAGCACAAATTTGATAAAAATATGTTTTATACAAGTTCATAATAAATATCTATATAAATACCATACAAGTACTTTTATTTTGTATGGAACGTATGTAAGAAATGATTATGTGTTTAACGGCAAAACGGATGTGATTGTTTATAAATTGATGTTTAAGCACAAATTTGATAAAAATATGTTTTATACAAGTTCATAATAAATATTTATATAAATACCATACAAGTACTTTTATTTTGTATGGAACGTATGTAAGAAATGATTATGTGTTTAACGGCAAAACGGATGTGATTGTTTATAAATTGATGTTTAAGCACAAATTTGATAAAAATATGTTTTATACAAGTTCATAATAAATATCTATATAAATACCATACAAGTACTTTTATTTTGTATGGAACATATGTACGAAATGATGGTGTGTTTTAACGAAAAACGGATGTGATTGTTTATAAATTGATGTTCAAGCACAAATTTGATAAAAATATGTTTTATACAAGTTCATAATAAATATTTATATAAATACCATACAAGTACTTTTATTTTGTATGGAACGTATGTAAGAAATGATGGTGTGTTTTAACGCAAAACGGATGTGATTGTTTATAAATTGATGTTTAAGCACAAATTTGATAAAAATATGTTTTATACAAGTTCATAATAAATATTTATATAAATACCATACAAGTACTTTTATTTTGTATGGAACGTATGTAAGAAATGATTATGTGTTTAACGGCAAAACGGATGTGATTGTTTATAAATTGATGTTTAAGCACAAATTTGATAAAAATATGTTTTATACAAGTTCATAATAAATATTTATATAAATACCATACAAGTACTTTTATTTTGTATGGAACGTATGTAAGAAATGATTATGTGTTTAACGGCAAAACGGATGTGATTGTTTATAAATTGATGTTTAAGCACAAATTTGATAAAAATATGTTTTATACAAGTTCATAATAAATATTTATATAAATACCATACAAGTACTTTTATTTTGTATGGAACATATGTAAGAAATGATGGTGTGTTTTAACGCAAAACGGATGTGATTGTTTATAAATTGATGTTTAAACACAAATTTGCTTAAAATATGTTTTATACAAGTTCATAATAAATATTTATATAAATACCATACAAGTACTTTTATTTTGTATGGAACATATTTACGAAATGATGGTGTGTTTTAACGAAAAACGGATGTGATTGTTTATAAATTGATGTTTAAGCACAAATTTGATAAAAATATGTTTTATACAAGTTCATAATAAATATTTATATAAATACCATACAAGTACTTTTATTTTGTATGGAACGTATGTAAGAAATGATGGTGTGTTTTAACGCAAAACGGATGTGATTGTATATAAATTGATGTTAATGCACAAATTTGATAAAAATATGTTTTATACAAGTTCATAATAAATATCTATATAAATACCATACAAGTACTTTTATTTTGTATGGAACGTATGTAAGAAATGATGGTGTGTTTTAACGCAAAACGGATGTGATTGTTTATAAATTGATGTTTAAGCACAAATTTGATAAAAATATGTTTTATACAAGTTCATAATAAATATTTATATAAATACCATACAAGTACTTTTATTTTGTATGGAACGTATGTACGAAATGATGGTGTTTTTTAACGCAAAACGGATGTGATTGTATATAAATTGATGTTAATGCACAAATTTGATAAAAATATGTTTTATACAAGTTCATAATAAATATTTATATAAATACCATACAAGTACTTTTATTTTGTATGGAACATATGTACGAAATGATGGTGTGTTTTAACGGCAAAACGGATGTGATTGTTTATAAATTGATGTTTAAGCACAAATTTGATAAAAATATGTTTTATACAAGTTCATAATAAATATTTATATAAATACCATACAAGTACTTTTATTTTGTATGGAACGTATGTAAGAAATGATTATGTGTTTAACGGCAAAACGGATGTGATTGTTTATAAATTGATGTTTAAGCACAAATTTGATAAAAATATGTTTTATACAAGTTCATAATAAATATCTATATAAATACCATACAAGTACTTTTATTTTGTATGGAACGTATGTAAGAAATGATGGTGTGTTTTAACGCAAAACGGATGTGATTGTTTATAAATTGATGTTTAAGCACAAATTTGATAAAAATATGTTTTATACAAGTTCATAATAAATATTTATATAAATACCATACAAGTACTTTTATTTTGTATGGAACGTATGTAAGAAATGATGGTGTTTTTTAACGCAAAACGGATGTGATTGTATATAAATTGATGTTAATGCACAAATTTGATAAAAATATGTTTTATACAAGTTCATAATAAATATTTATATAAATACCATACAAGTACTTTTATTTTGTATGGAACGTATGTAAGAAATGATTATGTGTTTAACGGCAAAACGGATGTGATTGTTTATAAATTGATGTTTAAGCACAAATTTGATAAAAATATGTTTTATACAAGTTCATAATAAATATTTATATAAATACCATACAAGTACTTTTATTTTGTATGGAACGTATGTAAGAAATGATTATGTGTTTAACGGCAAAACGGATGTGATTGTTTATAAATTGATGTTTAAGCACAAATTTGATAAAAATATGTTTTATACAAGTTCATAATAAATATCTATATAAATACCATACAAGTACTTTTATTTTGTATGGAACGTATGTAAGAAATGATTATGTGTTTAACGGCAAAACGGATGTGATTGTTTATAAATTGATGTTTAAGCACACATTTGATAAAAATATGTTTTATACAAGTTCATAATAAATATTTATATAAATACCATACAAGTACTTTTATTTTGTATGGGACGTATGTAAGAAATGATGGTGTTTTTTAACGCAAAACGGATGTGATTGTATATAAATTGATGTTTAAGCACAAATTTGATAAAAATATGTTTTATACAAGTTCATAATAAATATTTATATAAATACCATACAAGTACTTTTATTTTGTATGGAACGTATGTAAGAAATGATTATGTGTTTAACGGCAAAACGGATGTGATTGTTTATAAATTGATGTTTAAGCACAAATTTGATAAAAATATGTTTTATACAAGTTCATAATAAATATTTATATAAATACCATACAAGTACTTTTATTTTGTATGGAACGTATGTAAGAAATGATTATGTGTTTAACGGCAAAACGGATGTGATTGTTTATAAATTGATGTTTAAGCACAAATTTGATAAAAATATGTTTTATACAAGTTCATAATAAATATTTATATAAATACCATACAAGTACTTTTATTTTGTATGGAACATATGTAAGAAATGATGGTGTGTTTTAACGCAAAACGGATGTGATTGTTTATAAATTGATGTTTAAACACAAATTTGCTTAAAATATGTTTTATACAAGTTCATAATAAATATTTATATAAATACCATACAAGTACTTTTATTTTGTATGGAACATATTTACGAAATGATGGTGTGTTTTAACGAAAAACGGATGTGATTGTTTATAAATTGATGTTTAAGCACAAATTTGATAAAAATATGTTTTATACAAGTTCATAATAAATATTTATATAAATACCATACAAGTACTTTTATTTTGTATGGAACGTATGTAAGAAATGATGGTGTGTTTTAACGCAAAACGGATGTGATTGTATATAAATTGATGTTAATGCACAAATTTGATAAAAATATGTTTTATACAAGTTCATAATAAATATCTATATAAATACCATACAAGTACTTTTATTTTGTATGGAAAGTATGTAAGAAATGATGGTGTGTTTTAACGCAAAATGGATGTGATTGTTTATAAATTGATGTTAATGCACAAATTTGATAAAAATATGTTTTATACAAGTTCATAATAAATATTTATATAAATACCATACAAGTACTTTTATTTTGTATGGAACGTATGTAAGAAATGATGGTGTGTTTTAACGCAAAACGGATGTGATTGTATATAAATTGATGTTAATGCACAAATTTGATAAAAATATGTTTTATACAAGTTCATAATAAATATCTATATAAATACCATACAAGTACTTTTATTTTGTATGGAACGTATGTAAGAAATGATGGTGTCTTTTAACGCAAAATGGATGTGATTGTTTATAAATTGATGTTTAAGCACAAATTTGATAAAAATATGTTTTATACAAGTTCATAATAAATATCTATATAAATACCATACAAGTACTTTTATTTTGTATGGAACGTATGTAAGAAATGATGGTGTGTTTTAACGCAAAACGGATGTGATTGTTTATAAATTGATGTTTAAGCACAAATTTGATAAAAATATGTTTTATACAAGTTCATAATAAATATTTATATAAATACCATACAAGTACTTTTATTTTGTATGGAACGTATGTAAGAAATGATGGTGTTTTTTAACGCAAAACGGATGTGATTGTATATAAAGTGATGTTAATGCACAAATTTGATAAAAATATGTTTTATACAAGTTCATAATAAATATTTATATAAATACCATACAAGTACTTTTATTTTGTATGGAACATATGTACGAAATGATGGTGTGTTTTAACGAAAAACGGATGTGATTGTTTATAAATTGATGTTTAAGCACAAATTTGATAAAAATATGTTTTATACAAGTTCATAATAAATATTTATATAAATACCATACAAGTACTTTTATTTTGTATGGAACGTATGTAAGAAATGATGGTGTGTTTTAACGCAAAACGGATGTGATTGTTTATAAATTGATGTTAATGCACAAATTTGATAAAAATATGTTTTATACAAGTTCATAATAAATATCTATATAAATACCATACAAGTACTTTTATTTTGTATGGAACGTATGTAAGAAATGATGGTGTGTTTTAACGCAAAACGGATGTGATTGTTTATAAATTGATGTTTAAGCACAAATTTGATAAAAATATGTTTTATACAAGTTCATAATAAATATTTATATAAATACCATACAAGTACTTTTATTTTGTATGGAACATATGTACGAAATGATGGTGTGTTTTAACGAAAAACGGATGTGATTGTTTATAAATTGATGTTAATGCACAAATTTGATAAAAATATGTTTTATACAAGTTCATAATAAATATCTATATAAATACCATACAAGTACTTTTATTTTGTATGGAACGTATGTAAGAAATGATGGTGTGTTTTAACGCAAAACGGATGTGATTGTTTATAAATTGATGTTTAAGCACAAATTTGATAAAAATATATTTTATACAAGTTCATAATAAATATTTATATAAATACCATACAAGTACTTTTATTTTGTATGGAACGTATGTAAGAAATGATGGTGTGTTTTAACGCAAAACGGATGTGATTGTATATAAATTGATGTTAATGCACAAATTTGATAAAAATATGTTTTATACAAGTTCATAATAAATATCTATATAAATACCATACAAGTACTTTTATTTTGTATGGAACGTATGTAAGAAATGATGGTGTGTTTTAACGCAAAACGGATGTGATTGTTTATAAATTGATGTTTAAGCACAAATTTGATAAAAATATATTTTATACAAGTTCATAATAAATATTTATATAAATACCATACAAGTACTTTTATTTTGTATGGAACGTATGTAAGAAATGATGGTGTGTTTTAACGCAAAACGGATGTGATTGTTTATAAATTGATGTTTAAACACAAATTTGCTTAAAATATGTTTTATACAAGTTCATAATAAATATTTATATAAATACCATACAAGTACTTTTATTTTGTATGGAACGTATGTAAGAAATGATTATGTGTTTAACGGCAAAACGGATGTGATTGTTTATAAATTGATGTTTAAGCACAAATTTGATAAAAATATGTTTTATACAAGTTCATAATAAATATTTATATAAATACCATACAAGTACTTTTATTTTGTATGGAACGTATGTAAGAAATGATTATGTGTTTAACGGCAAAACGGATGTGATTGTTTATAAATTGATGTTTAAGCACAAATTTGATAAAAATATGTTTTATACAAGTTCATAATAAATATTTATATAAATACCATACAAGTACTTTTATTTTGTATGGAACATATGTAAGAAATGATGGTGTGTTTTAACGCAAAACGGATGTGATTGTTTATAAATTGATGTTAATGCACAAATTTGATAAAAATATGTTTTATACAAGTTCATAATAAATATCTATATAAATACCATACAAGTACTTTTATTTTGTATGGAACGTATGTAAGAAATGATGGTGTGTTTTAACGCAAAATGGATGTGATTGTTTATAAATTGATGTTAATGCACAAATTTGATAAAAATATGTTTTATACAAGTTCATAATAAATATTTATATAAATACCATACAAGTACTTTTATTTTGTATGGAACGTATGTAAGAAATGATGGTGTGTTTTAACGCAAAACGGATGTGATTGTATATAAATTGATGTTAATGCACAAATTTGATAAAAATATGTTTTATACAAGTTCATAATAAATATCTATATAAATACCATACAAGTACTTTTATTTTGTATGGAACGTATGTAAGAAATGATGGTGTGTTTTAACGCAAAACGGATGTGATTGTTTATAAATTGATGTTTTAACGCAAATTTGATAAAAATATGTTTTATACAAGTTCATAATAAATATTTATATAAATACCATACAAGTACTTTTATTTTGTATGGAACGTATGTAAGAAATGATTATGTGTTTAACGGCAAAACGGATGTGATTGTTTATAAATTGATGTTTAAGCACAAATTTGATAAAAATATGTTTTATACAAGTTCATAATAAATATTTATATAAATACCAAACAAGTACTTTTATTTTGTATGGAACGTATGTAAGAAATGATTATGTGTTTAACGGCAAAACGGATGTGATTGTTTATAAATTGATGTTTAAGCACAAATTTGATAAAAATATGTTTTATACAAGTTCATAATAAATATTTATATAAATACCATACAAGTACTTTTATTTTGTATGGAACGTATTTAAGAAATGATTATGTGTTTAACGGCAAAACGGATGTGATTGTTTATAAATTGATGTTTAAGCACAAATTTGATAAAAATATGTTTTATACAAGTTCATAATAAATATTTATATAAATACCATACAAGTACTTTTATTTTGTATGGAACGTATTTAAGAAATGATTATGTGTTTAACGGCAAAACGGATGTGATTGTTTATAAATTGATGTTTAAGCACAAATTTGATAAAAATATGTTTTATACAAGTTCATAATAAATATTTATATAAATACTATACAAGTACTTTTATTTTGTATGGAACGTATTTAAGAAATGATTATGTGTTTAACGGCAAAACGGATGTGATTGTTTATAAATTGATGTTTAAGCACAAATTTGATAAAAATATGTTTTATACAAGTTCATAATAAATATCTATATAAATACCATACAAGTACTTTTATTTTGTATGGAACGTATGTAATAAATGATTATGTGTTTAACGGCAAAACGGATGTGATTGTTTATAAATTGATGTTTAAGCACAAATT